>JAESUZ010001116.1:187500-2587500 GCA_017311185.1 Proteles cristata cristata | reverse complement strand
GCCAGGGAATTTACTTTCTTCTCAAGTGCGCATGGCACATTCTCCAATATAGATCACATACTGGGACATAAAGCAGCCCTCAATAAATATAAAAGAATTGAGATAATACCATCCACACTGTCAGATCATAATGCTTTGAAACTTGAAATCAATTAAAGGAGGAAGTCTGGAAAACCTCCAAAAACATGGAGGTTAAAGAACACCTTACTAAAGAATGAATGGGCCAATCAGGCAATTAGAGATGACATTTAAAAATATATGGAAACAAATGAAAAGGAAAACACAACAATTCAAAATCTATGGGATGTGGCCAAGGCAGTCCTAAGAGGAAAGTACATTGCACTCCAGACCTATTTCAAGAGATTAGAAAAAGCACAAGTCCAAAATCTAACAGCTCACCGAAAGGAACTAGAGGCAGAGCAACAAGAACGCCCTAAACCCAGTAGAAGAAGAGAAATAGTAAAATTAGATCAGAAATAAACAACATAGAGACAAAAGAAACAACTGAAGAGATCAATGAAACCAAGAGTTGGTTTTTTGAAAAAATAAACAAAATTGACAAGCCTCTAGCCAGACTTATCAAAAAGAAAATAGAGACCCCCAAATAGACAAAATTATGAATGAAAATGGACTTATTACAACCAACCCCTCAGAAATACAACCAATTATCAGGGAATACTATGAAAAATTATATGCCAACAAATTAGACAACTTAGAAGAAATGGACAAATTCCTAAACACACACTCACTACCAAAATTCATACGGGAAGAAATAGAAAACCTGACTAGACCCATAACAAGCGAAGAAATCGAATCAGTCATCAAAAATCTCCCATCAAATAAGAGCCCTGGACCTGATGGCTTCCCTGGGGAATTCTACCAGACATTTAAAACAGAATGAATCCCAATTATTCTCAAACTATTTCAAAAAAAAAGAAATCAAAGGAAAACTCCCGGACTCATTTTATGAAGCCAGCTTCACTCTGATTCCCAAGCCAGACAGAGATCCAGCAAAAAAAGAGAACTTCAGGAAAATATCCTTGATGAATACGGATGCAAAAGTCCTCAACAAGATCCTTGCAAATTGAATCCAGCAGCACATAAAAAGAATTATCCACCAAGATCAAGTGGGATTCATTCCTGGGTTACACTGCTGGTTCAACATTTGCAAATCAATCAGTGTGATACATCACATTAACAAAAGAAAAGGTAAAAACCATATAATCCTGTCAACAGATGCAGAAAAAGCATTTGACAAAATATAGCATAACTTCTTAATAAAGGCTCTAGAGAAAGTCGGGATAGAAGGAACCTACTTAAACATCATAAAAGCCATCTATGAGAAGCCTTCAGTGAACATCATCCTCAACGGGGAAAAACGGAGAGCTTTCCCCCTGAGATCAGGAACACAACAGGGATGTCGACTCTCACCACTGCTGTTTAACATACTGCTGGAAGTCCTAGCATCAGCCATCAGACACCAAAAGGAAATCAAAGGCATCAGAATTGGCAAAGAGGAAGTCAAACTTTCACTCTTCGCAGATGGCATGATATTCTACATAGAAAACCTGACAGACTCCACCAGAAGCCTACTAGAACTGATCCAAGATTCAGCCAAGTTGCAGGTACAGAATCAATGTACAGAAATCGGTTACATCTTTATACACGAAAAATGAAGCAACAGAAAGAGAAATCAAGAAACTGATCCAATTCACAATTGCACAAAAAACCATAAAATACCTAGGAATAAACCTAACCAAAGATACAAGAGATATGTATGATGAAAACTATAGAAAACTTATGAAGGAAATTGAAGAAGACACAAAGAAATGGAAAAACATTCCATGCTCCTGTATAGGAAGAATAAATATAGTTAAGATGTCATTACTACCCAAAGCTATCTACACATTCAATTCAATTCCAATCAAAATTGCACCAGCATACTTCTCAAAACTAGAACAAACTATCCTAAAATTTGTATGGAACCACAAAAGACCTCGAATAGCCAAAATAATACTGAAAAATAGAACCAAAATGGGAGGTATCACCATCCCAGACTTTAGCCTCTACTACAAAGCTGTCATCATCAAGACAGTATGGATTGGCACAAAACAGACACATAGACCAATGGAACAGAATCGAGAACTCAGATGTGGACCCAAAAGTATACAGCCAACTCATCTTTGACAAAGCAGGAAAGAATATCCAATGGAAAAAAGACAGCCTTTTTAACAGATGGTGTTGGGAGAACTGGACAGCAACATGCAGAAGAATGAAACTAGATCATTTTCTCACACCATGCACAAAAACAAACTCAAAATGGATAAAGGACCTGAATGTGAGACAGGAAACTGTCAACACCCTAGAGGAGAAGGCAGGAAACAACCTCCTTGACCTCTACTGCAGCAACTTCTTACTTGACACATCCCCAAAGACAAGGGAATCGAGAGCAAAAATAAACGATTGGGACCTCATCAAGATTAAAAGCTTCTGCACAGCAAAGGAAACAACCCACAAAACTAATAGGCAACCAATGGAATGGGAAAAGATAGTTGCAAATGACATATCAGATAAAGGGTTAATGTCCAGAATCTGTAAGGAACTCACCAAACTCCACACTCGAAAAACAACCCACTGAAGAAATGGGCGGAAGATATGAACAGACACTTCTCCAAAGAGGACATCCAGATGGCCAACAGACCCATGAAACGATGCTCAGCATCCCTCCTCATCAGGGAAATACAAATCAAAACCACACTGAGATACCACCTCACGCCAGTCAGAGTGGTTAAAATGAGCAAATCAGAGAACTCTAGATGCTGGCGAGGATGTGGAGAAATAGGCACCCTCCTACACTGTTGGTGGGAATGTAAACTGGTACAGCCCCTCTGGAAAACAGTGTAGAGTTACCTCAGGAAACTAACAATAGAACTCCCCTAGGACCCAGCAATAGCACTGCTAGGAATTTACCCAAGGGATACAGAAATGCTGAGGCATAGGAGCACATATACCCCAATGTTCATAGCAGCACTCTCCACAATAGCTAAAATATCGAAAGAGCCTAAGTATCCATCAATGGACGAATGGATCAAGAAGATGTGGTTTGGGGCGCCTGGGTGGCTTAGTCGGTTAAGCGTCCGACTTTCACTTAGGTCATGATCTCGCGGTTCGTGGGTTCGAGCCCCGCGTCGGACTCTGTGCTGACTGCCAGCTCAGAGCCTGGAGCGTTTTTCAGTCTGTGACTCCCTCTCTCTCTGACCCTTCCCTTCTCACGCTGTCTCTCTCTCTCTCCTAGAAATAAATAAAACATTAAAAAGAAGAAGAAGAAGAAGATGTGGTTTATCTATACCATGGAATACTACATGGCAATGAGAAACAATGAAATCTGGCCATGTGTAGCAACATGGATGGACCTCGAGGGTGTTATGCTGAGCGAAATAAGTCAGGCAGAGAAGGACAAATATCATATGTTTACACGTATAGGAGGATTAAGAGGAACTTAACCGAGGAACAAGGAGGAGAAGAAGGGGGGAATTAGTGGGGGAAAGGGAGAGAGGCAAACCATGAGAGACTCTTGAATGCTGACAAAAACTGAGGACTGATGGATGTCGGGGGGAGGGAGTGATGGGCATGGAGGAGGACACTTGTGGGGATGAGCACTGGGTGTTATGTGGAAACTAATTTGACAATAAACAATTTGTAAAAAATAATAATTTGAGACAGAACATGTATGTACTGACCTGGCACATCTAAGGAAATGTTTAGAAAACAGTATGTTAATATTGTTTATTGCCTACTATTTACCGCATTTGGAAATATATGAAGAAGAAATGAGCTCAGAAAAGAGCTGACCTCTTTACAAACAGAAATCAGTACCAGACACTTGAGGCATTGTAGGATTGTAAAAGCCATCTGCTTCTAGATTCCAAAAAGTAAGAGGTGAAGTTTAAAAAAGGTTTTGAGCAGCAAACATCTGATAAAAAGTAAAGTGACTCTGAGCACAAAACAGATGAAAGGAATGACCTTCCCCTCCAAACTGGAAAGGTAGCCACCATTAAATTGAAAGAGATAGGAATAAAGTAAAGAATAACAGTAAACTTGAATAAAGTAAAGAATAAACAGTAAACTTTCCATGTTTTGGCTATTGTTGACAGTACTGCTATAAACATTGGGGTCCATGTGCCCCTATGCATCAGCACTCCTGTATCCCTTGGGTAAATTCTTAGCGGTGCTATTGCTGAGTCATAGGGGAGTTCTATTGTTAATTTTTTGAGGAACCTCCACACTGTTTTCCAGAGCAGCTGTACCAGTTTACATTCCGACCAACAGTTTAGGAGGGTGCCCGTTTCTCCACATCCTCGCCAGCATCTAGAGTTCTCTGATTTGCTCATTTTATCCACTCTGACTGGCGTGAGGTGGTATCTCAGTGTGGTTTTGATTTGTATTTCCCTGATGAGGAGCGATGCTGAGCATTGTTTCATGTGTCTGTTGGCCATCTGGATGTCCTCTTTGGAGAGGTGTCTGTTCATATCTTCTGCCCATTTCTTCACTGGAGTATTTGTTTTTCGGGTGTGGAGTTTGGTGAGTTCCTTATAGATTTTGGATGTTAACCCTTTATCTGATATGTCATTTGCAACTATCTTTTCCCATTCCATCGTCTGCCTATTAGTTTTATGGATAGTTTCCTTTGCCATACAGAAGCTTTTATTACTGATGAGGTCCCAAGGAAGAAATTGCTGTGGTTGAGGTCAAGGAGGTTGTTTACTGCCTTCTCCTCTAGGGTGTTGATGGTCTCCTGTGTCACATTCGGGTCCTTTATCCATTTTGAGTTTGTTTTTGTGTATGGTGTGAGAAAATGATCTAGTTTCATTCTTTTGCATGTTGCTGTGCAGTTCTCCTAGCACCATCTGTTAAACAGGCTGTCTTTTTTCCATTGGATGCTTTTTCCTGCTTTGACAAAGATTAGTTGGCTGTACACTTTTGGGTCCACATCTGAGTTCTCTATTCTCTTCTATTGGTCTATGTTTCCGGTGTTGTGCGCATACCATACTATCTTGATGATGACAGCTTTGTAGTAGAGGCTAAAATCTGGGATGGTGATGCCTCATGTTTTGGTTTTCTTCTTCAATATTACTTTGGCTATTCAGGGTCCTTCGTGGTTCCATAAAAATTTTAAAATATTTTGTTCTAGTTTTGAAAAGAATGCTGTTACAATTTTGATTGGAATTGCATTGAATGTGTAGATAGCTTTGGGTAGTAATGACATTTTAACTATATGTATTCTTCCAATCCATGAGCATTGAATATTTTTCCATTTCTTTGCATCTTCTTCAATTTCCTTCATAAGTTTTCTATAGTTTCCATCAAACAGATCTCTTATATCTTTGGTCAGGTTTATTCCTAGGCATTTTATGGTTTTTTGTGCAATTGTGAATGGGATCAGTTTCTTGATTTCTCTTTCTGTTGCTTCATTTTTGGTGTATAAAAATGCAACCGATTTCTGTACGTTGATTCTGTACCCTGAAACTTGGCTGAATTCATGGATCAGTTCTAGTAGGCTTCTGGTGGAGTCTGTCGGGTTTTCTATATAGAGTATCATGTCTTCTGTGAAAAGTGATAGTTTGACTTCCTCTTTGCCAATTCTGATGCCTTTGATTTCCTTTTGTTGTCTGATGGCTGATGCTAGGACTTCCAGCACTATGTGAAACAACAGTGGTGACAGTGAACATCCCTGTTGTGTTCCTGATCTCAGGGGGAAAGCTCTCCGTTTTTCCCTGTTGAGGATGATCACTGAAGGCTTCTCATAGATGGCTTTTATGATGTTTAAGTAAGTTCCCTCTATCCTAACTTTCTCTAGAGCCTTTATTAAGAAGGGATGCTATATTTTGCCAAATGCATTCTCTGCATCTATCGACAGGATCATATGGTTTTTATCTTTTCTTTTATTAATGTGATGTATCACATTGATTGATTTGCGAATGTTGAACCAGCACTCTAACCCAGGAATGAATCCCACTTGATCTTGGTGGATAATTCTTTTTATGTGCTGCTGGATTCTATTTGCAAGTATTTTGTTGAGGATATTTTATTCTGTATTCATCAAGGATATTGGTCGGTAGTTCTCTCTTTTTTTTTTTTTTTTTGGCTGGCTCTCTGTCTGGCTTGGGAATCAAAGTGATGCTGGCTTCATAAAATGAGTCTGGAAATTTTCCTTCGATTTCTATTTTTTGGAATAGTTTGAGAAGAATTCTGTTTAAATGCCTTGTAGAATTCCCTAGGGAAGCCATCTGGCCCAGGGCTCTTATTTGTTGGGAGATTTTTGATAACGGATTAAATTTCTTCACTAGTTATGGGTTTGTTCAGATTTTCTATCTCTTCCTGTGTGAATTTTGGTAGTGAGTATGTGTTTAGGAATGTGTCCATTTCTTCTAAGTTGTCCAATTTGTTGGCATATAATTTTTCATAGTATTCCCTGATAATTGGTTGTATTTCTGAGGGGTTGGTTGTAATAAGTCCATTTTAATTCATGATTTTGTGTATTTGAGGGCTCTCTCTTTTCTTTTTGAGAAGCCTGGCTAGAGGTTTGTCAATTTTGTTTACTTTTTCAAAAAACCAACTCTTGGTTTCATTGATCCATTCAACTATTTCTTTGGTTTCTATATTGTTTATTTCTGCTCTGATTTTTATTATTTCTCTTCTCCTACTGGGTTTGGGGTACTCTTGTTGCTCTGCCTCTAGTTCCTTTAGGTAAGCTGCTGGATTTTGGACTTGCGCTTTTTCTACTTTCTTGAAATAGACCTGGAGTGCAATGTACTTTCCTCTTAGGAGTACCTTTGCTGCATCCCATAGAGTTTGGATTGTTGTATTTTCATTTTCATTTGTTTCCGTATATTTTTAAATTTCTTCTCTAATTGCTTGATTGGCCCTATGATTCTTTAGGAGGGTGTTCTTTAACCTCCATGTTTTTGGAGGTTTTCCAGACTTCTTCCTGTGATTGATTTCGAGTTTCATAGCGTTGTGATCTGAAAGTGTGCATGGTATGATCTCAATTCTTGTATATTTATTGAAGGCTGCTTTATGACCCAGTATGTGATCTATCTTGGATAATGTGCCATGTGCACTTGAGAGGAAAGTGAACTCCATGTCCTCAGGATGAAGAATTCTAAATATATCTGTCAGATCCATCTGGTCCAATGTGTCATTCAAGTTCATTGTTCCTTTAGTGATTTTCTGTCTAGTTGATCTATCCATTGCTGTAAGCAGAGTATTAAAGTCCTCTGCTATTAGCACATTCTTATCTATAAGATTGTTTCTGTTGTAATCAATTGCTTTAAATATTTAGGTGTTCCCATATTCGGTGTGTAGACATTTATAATTGTTAATTCTTCCTGATGGGTAGATCCTGTAATTATTATATAATGCCCTTCTTCATACCTTGTTACTGACTTTAAAGTCCAATTTGTCTGATATAAGTATAGCTACTCCAGCTTTCCTTTGACTTCCAGTAGCATGATAGATATTTCTCCATCCCTTTACTTTCAATCTGAAGGTGTCCTCAGGTCTAAAATGAGTTTCTTGTAGACAGCAAATAGATGGATTTTCTTTTTTTATCCATTCTGCTACCCTATGTCTTTTGATTGGAGCATTCAGCCCATTTACATTCAGTGTTATTATTGAAATATGTGGGTTTAGAGTCAATGTGTCCTTTGTGGGATTCATGCTTGTGGTGGTGTCTCTGGTATCTTGCATTACTTGTAACACTTCCCTCAGAGAGTCCCCCTCAGGATTTCTTGTAGGGCTGGTTTAGTGGTGACAAAATCTTTCAATTTTTGTTTATTTGGAAAGACTTTTATCTCTCCTATTTTGAAGGACAGATTTGCTGGATAGAGGATTCTTGGCTGCATATTTTTTCTGTTCATCACATTGAAGAATTCCTGCCATTCCTTTCTGGCCTGCAAAGTTTCAGTAGATAGGTCTGTCACCACTCTGAGAGGTTTCCCTTTGTATGTTAGGGCCCTTTTCTCCCTAGCTGCTTTCAGAATTCTCTCTTTTTCCTTATATTTTGCCAGTTTCACTATGATATGTCGTGCAGAAGATCAATTCAAGTTACATCTGAGGGGAGTTCCCTGTGCCAGTTGGATTTCAATGTCTGTTTCCTTCCCCAGATTGGGGAAGTTCTCTGCTATAATTTGTTCAAGGACTACTTCAGCGCCTTTTCCTCTTTTTTACTCTTCTGGAATTCCTATGATATGGATATTCTGTTTGATTGTATCGCTCAGCTCTCGAGCTCTCCTTTTGTGTTCCTGGATCAGTTTATCTCTCTTTTTCTTGGCTTCCTCTTTTTCTATAATTGTGTCTTCTAATTCACCTATTCTCCTCTCTGCCTTTTCAGTCTGTGCATTGGACGCTTCCATTTTATTATGTACCTCATTTATAGCATTTTCTAATTCATCGTAACTATTTTTGAGCTCCATAGTCTTTGTAGCAATAGTTTCTCTGATGTCTTTTCAAGCTTTTCTCAAGCCCAGCGATTAATTTTATGACTATTGTTCTCAATTCTTGTTTAGTTATGTTGCTTATGTCTGTTTTGAGTAGTTCTTTAGCTGTCATTTCTTCCTGGAATTTCTTTGGAGGAGAGTTCTTCCGTTTCATCATTTTGGTTAGCTTTCTATCTCTTGTTAATTTTAAAAGCTTGTTGTACACTCTGACCCTGCGAGTTCTGCTGTATTAAAGAGGGCTCTTTGGGGCGCCTGGGTGGCTTAGTTGGTTAAGCGTCCGACTTTCGCTTAGGTCATGATCTCGCGGTTCATGGGTTTGAGCCCCGCATCGGGCTCTGTGCTGACTGCCAGCTCAGAGCCTGGAGCCTGCTTCAGTCTGTGACTCCCTCTCTCTCTGACCTTCCCCTGCTCACACTGTCTCTCTCTCTCCTAGAAATAAATAATAAAAAAACATTTAAATAAAGAGGGCTCTTTGACTGCTCAGGGCCTGTTGGTACAGGAAGTGTTCTTTGAATGGTGTCTCTTGGTTTCTCCTGTTGAGAGTTTGGTCATTTTGTTTCCCTACTCGTGGTGGTATTTGGGACTCTCCACCATGTATACTTTGGCTTGTTTCTTGAGCTAGCCCTGCTCCTCCCACATGGGTCCTGAGGAGGCTGGATTCTTGTCTGAGTACACATGGCACCAAGTCCTCTGGAGTCCTTCACAGTGGGTTCTGAGGAGCCCAGGTTTCTGTGTCTGTAGCCGAGGACCCACCCCTTCCCATATCCCCCACAGCCGGTCCTGAGGTAGCAGAGCTCCTGTTAGTGCCTGAGGAAGGATCCTAAAAGGTAACTTTGGGTATATTTATTACCATATGGAGCTGATTAAAAGCAAAAAGATCAAAAGTCTAATGGATTTTTGAGGAATGGTATTCACCCCAAAAAGCAATGAGAGTGGAGTACACAAAGCCTTTGATGGTTTGAGGTATATTACAACCTTTGGTTTCTAATCTTCCATGAGCACAAATGTTGATGGCTACAGTCTGCAGGAGACATGATTCCTCGTGCCCATATCAGGTGTGGTCAAAGAAGATGATCAGCAAGAAAAGTCCCTCCTAGAGGACAGAACCAGGACTGATCAAGGAACCTCCCTCACCCAGGGTAGTGGTCTCCAAAATGTGACAAGGACAATCTCACAACTGCATATTTGTGATTGCTTTGTATCTTTCTTTCTTCCATTTTCTGAATAGGGGCATTTATTGTGATGATTCTATCTTCCTTCCACCATTGTACATGAGACAGGACAGATAACCAACCTTTTTAAAGTTCACTGGTCTCTGGACCAGGAGAAACTGCATCCAGACTTGATAGAGATACAATAGTGTATCACCCAGAGATTTTAGGCTTTAAGCTGAATGCAATGGATTTAGGGTTGATTCTTGGGGGTTCTTGGGGTGTGGTAACTATTTCTATGTGTGAAAGGAAAACAACAAAGAGGTATTGGGAAGCACAAATTAAACTAAAGCAGAATTGCTGGCACTCAATGTACTATACATCAGCTTCTGTGCATTTCCTTTCCCGTTTTGTAGTAGACTGAAGATATGGGACCAGGTTCTGCCCATTGGATGTAGAGAGAATCACTCCCTGTGCCTTTCCAGCTCTCTCCTTCTCTGCCATGGTGATCATGAGGACCTCACATTCCTGATGGTGTGTGACAAGACGAAGGAGGTCTGCCTCAGAGACAGGAGACATTGTGTGAACTAGAAATAAACATTTAATTAAGCTATTGAGATTTCAGAGTTTACTGAAACTGTATCATAGCTTAATCTATCCTGACAAATATCCTCCTCTATTTTATCAGAGAATTTTAGGAATATGGGGGGTGTTGAAATATTTCCTAAATCTAGGGAAAAAGATAGTTCTGAAACATTGCCCTAAGCAAATTTGGGGTGAAGGCAGGCAAAGGGTTTTTTCTTTTAATTTTACAGGAGAAACTGTATGTAAAATGAAATAAATTTTAGAATTCCATGAGATGAAATTTTATATAAACTAAAAATTAAATCCAATGATCTAAGTATTTCCCAACAAGTTTGGGAAAAAATCTCTTTTGAATGAGGTTGTACTCTGCCATTACTAAAAGTATTTGGCCACTATATTTGATTTTTCCTGTCTCCTCAATATAAGGTTTGTCTTGACATTAAAGTCTTCTCCCTCTGAACACAAACCCATCAGTTTTCCCAAGAAAAATCTTTGTGGTGTTCTTTCATCTTCTGGGTCAGGAAAGAGAACCACTCAAAAAAAAAAAAATATATATATAGTATTGTTTTGAGCAAAAGTGATCAATGTAGGGTTGTTTAAACTGCATTAGTCTTCAAAATCTTTGACAATGCTATTGACTGACACTTCCACTTGGAATTCTGGACAAAACTGTCCCATAAAAATTATTAAATGAAATAAAGCCAATTTATCATAGCAGAATCTAAAATATCTTCTTTTAGGTATTATGTTAGATATTATATTAGTTACTTTAGCAATCTTTTCAGCATTTCTTGATTGACAACTAGAAGGAGGACTAGTCTTCAGAATGGTGCCACAGTCCTTGCCCTACAAAGACATCTGGGACAATGATTGTGTATCCATCGCTGCAATCCATATCACCCACATATTTGGAATTTGGCATCTGCCAGCTGAATAAAGCTTGAATGGAAACAGCAACTTTGTGTTAACCAGTTTGCTGATATAAACCTCAACATATTTAAAACATTAAAAATATTCAAAATGGACTCTAAGTCCATGATTTTATACTATGATCATGTAGTCAATGTCACATGGGCAAGGAACAGCTCTACTAACCTTTGGAATAATTAATGATTTTTTTATTATGAGATTGAAGAACAGATCAGAAAGTATTTGTTCTAGCTCCAGCTGTTGGTTTGGTACATGCTTTCTAATTCCAGGAAGAACCAAAAAATGACAAAAGGTCCTTGTTTTCCTCAAACTCAGATATTCTATCAATACTCTTACCTCCACATGGATACTGCCTCTTCTAGGAATTTTCCCTACCTCACATTCTTACTCAGAAACAAGTAATGCAGACCCTATTGGCTGTCTACCAAACATCCTTTCTTCTTTTTTTTCAGAACCCTCATTTTTTTTTTTTATAGCTGTCCACCCATCCAAAACAACCTTTTGTTACTGAGCCTGCTATCTTTATTTCCGATGCTGTCAGGCATTGATTTCCACCCTACACCTACATGAAGTGCTCTGGCTGTGAAGCCGCTGGTTTCCACAGCCCTTCCCTGGAACAAAGATTGTCAGGACTCCAGCAGTTCCTGATCCCTCTCCATGGTATAATTTCCTTCCACACAGTTCCGTCACTTGCTCCCTCATTCTTCTAGGTCTTTGCTGAATTTTCACTTGCTCAAGGAGGCCTTCTCTGACCACTTTATTCAGTTACTATAGTGCTCCATCCATGGAATTCCAGATGTACTAGAGCATCTGACAAGCTACAGTTTTTTTCATTTTTTTCTTTAGTGTCTGTTTCTCCCATATATCACTGTGATATCGCCAGCATCTAGAACGGTGCCTGACATATGATAGTATGATTTGTGGAGTAAATGACTAAATTGAGCTGATTTTTGTGATTTCATAATCACATGGGAAGATCCAAAGGGTCAACACAACTTTGATGTGTGCTCTGAGAAGTGTGAAGGGCCTAAGAAGGGAAGTTCAGTGCCAGGCCAAGCCACTTTGGGTCTGAAACAAAAGGGACAACCAGTAATGCCAATCATACATTTAACATTTTGATATTTTGTTTACCATGAAGTTTTTGCATAGCTTTAAAGAATATTACAGTAAGATATTTTTAATCTGTCTACTGAATTTGTCATATTCCCTTAAACTTTGGGTCTAAGGCAAGTGTCTCAATGGTCTCCCCGTATTCTTGGCCACGAGAAGGGTATACACAGGACCCTGGAATTAATCACCGAATATGTGCTAAATGACAGTCTGGAGGACCCACTGCATTTCTCTCCAAGATGCTCTCATCATACAGTGTGTGAAGAACGGAGACTCTCTAAGTGTAATCTTTTGAGGGGAGCTCGGAGTAAAATGCCAGGAGAGGGGATTTCCATACTAATAGTAGGGATCTGTGACAGACCATTAGTGGTGACATGACTACCATGATGATGATATTTAAAGTGCCAATGTATCTAATGAGGGAATTAGAATATCAAACCAGAGCCTAAGGCAAAAATGGCATTCCATCAAGTTTCCTCGGTACCTTAGAGTTATGCTGGAGAGTGAATCCCCACAATTCTGAGTAAGCCTATTGCATCCAGCTGTTCTGTCAAGATCAGAGCAAATGGTGTTTCCTCATCTATGCACCAGATGAAGTAACTGGCTTACATTTGAAGGACATAGTATGTAACAAACACATACCTTGAAGATCTCCTCAGGACAGGGTAATAAAGTCATGCAGGGGCCGATATTGAACCAGGGACCAACAGACTCACAGCTCTCTTCTCATAATGGTTCCGGGTAGCATACCCATTTAGTGACAGTGAAAATTGAATCAATATTTTCTCTTTTCCTGGGTCCAGTTGAGAACATACACTGAGGTGAATTAGTCCACGTTAAATATAAGGTACAATTCTGCTATCATGAGTACTTACTATGTGCAAACATTGTGCTAATATCATTTAGTTTCCCACACAGCTGGCTGAGGTAGGTGTTCTTATCATGCTCCTTTTATAGATAAGAACACTGAGGATCAGAAAGGTCCACTTTTCCTGGGGTCACATGACTATTAAACCTTAGAACTGAGAATCCAAAGAGGAATTCAGTCCTTTCTCTTCACAATTCTATAATATTGTCAACCTTTGCCTTCATGTCTCTTCAGTCTAAGATGTCAGAAGGGCTTGACCTTAGCCTCATTTACTGCCATTCCATCTTTTTTGACTTTTTTCTACATAGTACGGCATCTAACTTGGAATACGCATGACTGAAATTCTTCTCTTTGCTCTGTCATTGACCTCATTAGTTTTAGGAAAGTCCCTTGTCAAAGAGTGAATTAAGTCAATTGTAAAATAAAGGCCTTATATCTGATTATCTTTCATGTCACCTATTTAGCTCACCCTCTGTGATTGCACCCACATTACATTATAAAATAAATAATTATTATATTATTATAATCAAATAATTAAATTAGCTGCCACAAAACACCTAATTGGAAAAGACTTATAGGAATGCCTTATTTATTTATTTATTATATTATTTATTTATTTATATTTAAATTCAAGTTAGTTAACATACATTATAGTATTGGTTTCAAGAGTAGAAACCAGTGATTCATTACTTCCATATAACACCCAGTGCTCATCCCAACAAGTGCCCTCTTTAATACTCATCACCCATTTAGCCCATCCCCCCCACCTCTCCTTCTGCAACCCCTAGTTTGTTCTCTGTATTTAAGAGTCTCTTATAGTTTGCCTCCTTCTCTGATTTTATCTTATTTTTCCTTCCCTTCCCCTATGTTCATCTGTTGTGTTTCTTAAACTTCACATATGAGTGAAAGCATATGATATTTGTCTTTCTCTGACTGACTTATTTCTCTTAGCATAATACACTCTAGTTCCATCCCTGTTGTTGCAAATGGCAAGATTTCATTCTTTTTGATCTCATGGCAATGTGCTCCGAAAGCTTGGAACAAAACATATAAACAAGTCAGTAGAGTTCAATAGGAGACAGTAATGGGAGTATTTATAAGGTATTAAAGTAGTTTGGAGAAGGGAGGGATTAACCCTTTCCTGGAATAGAAAAAACCCAGAGATGGCCTTTCAGAATAGAATGTTGAAGAGATTTTGAAGTTGAATAGGGGTTTTCTAAACCAAGGGAGGTAGAGCGAGGATGGAGCAGAGAGAGGTAGATGTGGAGGTTATTCCAAGCACAGAGGATCACATGTACAGTTGGGGAAGGAGAGACTAGTAGTTTTTTATTTCTGCATTATAAAAGATGAAGCTGGATAGAGTAGAAGATGAAAGTGATGGCAAAAATAGGGTGCTGATCCTGTGTGCTTGATACAAGAATTTGGATTTTTATCTCTTCATCTATTCAGTGAGGAAGCTACTACTGAACTAGTTGAATATAGGAGAATAACAATGTTATGGTTGCTTTTCCTGGTTCCCTCTGGACTGTGTCACATAAAGACCTATCATGGGATAGTAGTACAGACCACACTCAGAATGGTCCCTTTCTCACAAGCATCAACAGAGGGCCGTGGTCCTGATACCGTAACTTTCTCATACCTCAAAGGGAATCCTGCTCCCCACTGGTATTATCTGGAAAGCTGTGGTTGACAGATGACTCAAGCCTTGTGGCACAAGACCTGACTCTTTCTTCCATTTCCACTTGTCTCAGAGGACCCATTGGGTCCTTATGAATAGAACTTTAGTTCCAGACAAAGGTTGGCTGATTCAGTCCTCTCTTGGGAGTATATTCTGATAAGTATGATCCAGTGGGTTGTGAGAAACAAATTAACTCAGTATAACTTAATAAATAAAAATAAACATTTAAAATACATCATTTAAAGATGCCATGGTGACTCAGGGAACCTAAGGACAGTCAGGCATTAGGAAGGACTCTACTGGGATCTGGAATCTTTAGACACATGGACACTACTCTCTCTGTTAATCTCACTTTATCTCTTTCTTCATGTCTTCTATAATCCTTTCCTTTCTCTACAAACCAACTTTCTTGGCTATCCAGTCCATGCGAAACACTTCGGTTCCTAACTCTACATCTTGTAGATCCAGCCATAATGAAAGACTGCGCAAGTACCAATTCCAAATTCCCACAAGAGAGGATCTGATTAGGCTGCCTTGGCTCAGGTATTACTGCTGGTCCAACAGCCATCTCCATGACAGGTGTTGTCCTCCTAACATAGTTGACAGAGTTCCACACCTGTGACTTCAAGAATCAGATGTGGAGTATGGGAGGACAGTCCTCAAGTAAGGAAAATTCATTGAGAGCTGGGAAGATACAATGAAAGTGTATTCTACAAATACAAACACAATCACACTAACCACATACATACATGAAAAGCATCCAAATGTTCACAGTATTTAAGAACTAGTTAAACAAAATTCTAATTATTTGTACTTCTATAGTGGGAAAAAAACATCCATTATTATGGACTTTTTATTTCCCTCAGAGAAGGAGTTTTAGCCCATAAGGTTTCTTGTAATGTTCAAAGTCTTTGATTAAAGCCATAGGGACTGTATGGCACAGGGAATGTGAATTTCCATCTATCTTGCACTTTCCAGCAGGAATTTAACTAAGCTCAATAGACATTTTGCCACAGCTACACTTACAGAAGATGTTGCTTAAATTAATACTTAGCTGCTCATTCACTAGTTACCCTAGATCCAGATAATATCAAATTATTTGCAAAAATCAAACTCACCCTGAAATGACAAAAATTTTTCTCCATTGACAATCTTCAATAGAAAATGCTGTAGGCTTTATTAGCAAGGCCCACTGTGGTGTTAAGACAAAACAAAAGCCACTATTAGAAACTAAAAGCCAAAATGACAAAATTCAGTCTCTCAAGGTGACTGCTTTTAAAGTCTCAATATGTTAAAGTCTGGGCTACATACAAATTTTGGAATGTATGCTAAAAAATGAAAAAGTCAGGGCACCTGGGTGTCTCAGTCAGTTGAGTATCCAACTTCAGCTCAGGTCATGATCGCGGAGTTCCTGAACTTGAGCCCCATGTGGGGGCTCACTGCTGTCAGTGCAGAACCCGCTTCACATCCTCTGTCCCCCTCTCTCTCTGCTCCTTCCCTATTCTCACTCTCTCCCATTCTCAAAAATAAATAAACATTAAAAAAATTTTTTTAAATGAGGAAGTCTGTATCATGACCTCATAGTATACTTCTAATATTTAGAGATTAACAATTCCTGAGATAAGGAATTGTTATAGGGTTCAAACATTTGCCAATTCCACCCTTCATATACTTTTACATAATCTCATTCCTCAGTTACACTCTTGCTTTGCCAGGTGAAAAGAAGACAAGGGGTTAATATATACAAAGATCCCAAGGTATATGTGAATTCCCATGAAAATTGAAAAGAAAGGGAATAGACAATGTGCATTAATGCCATTTCAACCTCGTGCATAATTTAGGGCTCCTGATAGGCTGATTTAGTTTAGATCAGTGGTCCTTTACATGGCTACATTCACATATCCTTATCTTATAAATCGGCTTATTAGTTTTTTTGCCAGAAAGTATTCTGGAAGTGATTTCTAGTCAGAGTTCTTCACATCGATGATAATGGTAGACATATCATCGAAAATTCTGATTTCCTTTAGTCTAACATGCTGTTTCTTCCTGTTGCATATTTGGAAGCCCTCAAGCACCACTGGCAAAACAGTATTTTTAAATGGAGAAAAGGAAATCTTCATCCTATATTTATTTCCATTAGTAAGAAAAAATATGCAAATCTTCTGTCGGAGTGCAGCTGAGGGATACACAGGCAGTTGATGAAAAGACATTCATTTGAAATAAAATTTCTCTGCAGTTGTTGGATCCCCCTCCCCATCCTCTACCCGAACTGTCTGGACTAGGTGGGGGAGAGGTTACTGAGCTATGAATGTATTTCCCATATTGGATCGGAGGCAGGAGTGGAGCTAATGTACTGTGTATTCAAATGAGACTCTTTAAAGCAGAGCAGAATTGAAGGCAGATGCAAATCGCGGTGGCAGGAGCACTTTCTGCTGCCCTTTGCCCCCTCCGTCTGTGTCCTTAAGCACACAGTCAAGGACTCCCAGCTGAGATGCTTAGCCTTCTGAGAAAGTAAACAATCTTGTCCTCCCCCTCTTAATATAGACACGGTCATGATGTGCCCTGCCTGCTGAAAATGTGATGGCAAGATTGTTCTCATCAGACAGGCGCTGTGGTTGGGGGATGGTTCCCACACATCTGACCAGAGAAAAGGAAAGAATGCAAACTCGCTGCTGGGGAAATAGAGAAGCACTGGAAAGAAAGGAAGGAAAGGTGGTAAAGAAGAGAGATCTGAAATGCATTAGAGATCAAGAAAAAAATAAAAATGGAAAAGAAGGAAGACTCCTTGGAATATGAGTAAAATATTGTATGGTATCTATAACTACCCATAACTGGCTTCTCTGCACCTTACAGTCAACTTCAGGACTGAAAGAAAAGGCCAACACCCCAGTGATAAGGACCTGTTTCTCACTTGGGATGCTCTGAGAGACATATCAAAGAGAAATTTGCCCTTCCCTCTTCTTCCTCACAAAAGGTGGTATATTTTTATTTAAATGATCTATTGGGCTTAAATGTGTTTCCTAAAGGGAAAATGCTGTGTTCCCTGAGCTCACTCCCCACTAATGCCTTCATTCCTGAAAGAGTTCCTGCCTAGGAAGGCTTTTCCCTTGTGTGTGGTGTTCTCATTGACAAAGAAGAAACAAGCCCATGCACAGTCACCAGAAGTTACATACAATCAATCCCAGTGATGCCAAATGAAAGTTTCTTATTCCAAATGTTTCCTTGGTCCCTTGTCTTTCTTCTCCATCCTCCTCTCATTTTCTCTCTCTCTCATATAGGTCAAAGATTCACTGGCAAAGTGATGCATGGCTTTGAGAGAGAACTATCTAGATCATTTGGCTGGAAACAGAGCCCTACCCAGCCATTTCAGGGGGGTGGCAGGAACTGTCTCTGCATACTCTATGAGTGGCTGAACTAATGTAAGAATAAAAGAGCATGTGATTGCCTTAAAAAATTGCCGAATAAAATTCGATGGGCTAATTTAAATATATGAGCTAATTATCTGTTGCAAGTGAATTAAAAATATGGAAAATTTCGCAAAGCATATTGATTTTAAAAAAAAAAAAAATCATAACTACTTCCGCTAACTAAATGTCAACACCAAAGGCAGGGGCCCATCCTATTTTTTTTTTGTTTCCGCAGTTCAATTTATTACTCATAAGAAAGCTTCCTATTTCATAATTCTGAAATGAGAAACATCCTCCTCTGAGTGGACATGAAAAGCAAAATTTGGGGGGCGCCTGGGTGGCTTAGTCAGTTAAGCGTCCGACTTTCGCTTAGGTCATGATCTCGCGGTTCGTGGGTTCGAGCCCCGCGTTGGGCTCTGTGCTGACTGCCAGCTCAGAGCCTGGAGCCTGTTTCAGTCTGTGACTCCCTCTCTCTCTGACCCTCCCCTGTTCACGCTGTCTCTCTCTCTCTCCTAGAAATAAATATTTTTTAAAAAAAAGAAAGAAAAGCAAAATTTGGAAGGGTGAAGCCCTCATGGTTTCAGTGATGTGCTCAGTTTGTCTCAATGCTGAACGAACATCATATGCACGCAAGGTATTATAGGCTCTCTGGGTATGTATAGAATCAGTATACACTGACGTGCAAAGCACATAGTCATGATGGGATTTGGTCCACAGCAAGCAAGATCTCAGGTTCTTACCAGTGATGAGTTCTGCCCATTTTATCAGGCCTACCTCAGAAAGGGGGGGCACAAAGTTGTCCCAACCTTCCTTATTTTGCCATTGCTGGTGATTGCTGATGGTAGTCCTTCTGTGGGCAGAACTGGACTTCACTGAAAAAGATGTCACTTCCTGTGACCTGTCGTGAATTAGAGGGTATATTTTTTGTCTGTAAAGGAAATTATCTACTCTCCTCTATGCCTAGTAGCATCTATGTCACTTCAATCATTGTATTCAGTGGAAAACCTTCGAATAGCAAAATATCCAACAACATACTGCATCAGAGAGACCTTTAGAAATCAAAAGAATGTGTATTTCTAGTACAGATGGGAGACAAGAGGGAAGCCAGTATGTTTTAAAAGACAAGTCTCTGACTGCCAAATGAAGGCAGCAGATGAACAACATCACCTTCGGAATACCAGTTGCAGCTAATTTCCAGGGTCAGTAATGGGCCAGACTCATCACCAGCCTGCTCAGCCAAAGATAAGTGATGGCTGTCAGGCAGTACCAGGCCCTTGTTTTTATTTTTTATTTTATTTTATTTTATTTTATTTTATTTTATTTTATTTTATTTTATTTTATTTTTTTTATAAAATTTTTTTAATGTTTTATTTATTTCTAGGAGAGAGAGAGAGAGAGAGAGAGCGTGAGCAGGGGACAGAGAGAGAGGGAGTCACAGACTGAAACAGGCTCCAGGCTCTGAGCTGGCAGTCAGCACAGAGCCCGACGCAGGGCTCAAACCCACGAACCGCGAGATCATGACCTAAGAGAAAGTCGGACGCTTAACCGACTAAGCCACCCAGACGCCCCCAGGCCCTTGTTTTTAAAACTCAAGGGTAAAAGTGATGAGAGCGAGGTGGATTTTCACATGCAGCATGTAGGGGTGAAACAGATTTGCTGGCTGCCTTTACCCAAACGAGGCTTTCTACTGAGCCAGAAGAGGTACCAGGTTCCCTTGGGGCTCACGTACATGGAAGAGAAATAGCACTGGGTTCAAGAACATGGGTCTGAATGATTTTGATATGCTCTGTGTGTCTCCAGACAATGCAGTTCTGCCCATTTTTGAATTAATCACCTCTTCCCAGAATCTTTCTTGGGTGAACACAGAATGCAACAAGATATTTTGTAGGGCTGCTAGGAGATCAGAGGTCAGGTATAGAAATAACGTTGAAAAATAATGAATTAGCTGACATGCCTCAGAAAACTCTCTTTGGGAAGTCTCCTGCAACACCACCAAAGGATATGCTGAAAGGAAAGAGGAAAAGGAAAGGAAAGAACGCAGGAGTAAATAGGGTGAAGATTTATAAAAGGAAAAAAAAAAATCAGATTGCTTTTGTTTTCCCTTTCAAAAGCATTTTAAGTAATAATTTCCTCCATCCTGCCCTACAATAGTCCTGTGCTGTCAGTGTTACCAAGCCGGTTCCCCCGTCCCCAGTGAATAATCAGCAAACTGTTTCTTCAGGAGTGAAATGTATTTACTGCATACACAATTAACCATAGTGCTTAGATGTCTTTAGAGTTGTTTTCATTCACAGTCTGCTTGCGTGGAGAGACCTGGGAATAACACAAATGATCAAAACTCAGCAAAATTTTCTCTATCATCTACTCAAGAAATCTAGTCTTCTCCCAAGATATCAAAGATACCCTTACCCCTCCATGAACAATGAAAGTCAAAAGCCAAAGAACTGATTATCTACCTGACTTACTATTACATCTTGTGATCGCCAAGGACAAAGGACAGGCATGTTGGTGTGTGACCTTGCCATGGCTCCTCCTTCCTATTTATAATCCTAGGAGTTGGCCATGTGGCTAGGGAATGAGGTGAGGTTTAGGGAAGGTAGGTGCAGTAGCCTTTCACTTAGTTTTAATTCTTCAACAATGACATGGCAGTTATGGAGGTATCCTGTGGCACTTCTGCTATGGGACTTCTGGCCCATGCACAAGACAGGATAATCAGCAAAACCATTCCTGACAATCTGAAAACTGAGAATATGACTGCTCATGGATAAAAATGGACTATATATCTGACTGCATATTTTGATTGATAGAATGAAAATAATTGAGGGTGGTATACGGATCAAAAGATTTCACTTCTGGAAGAAACAGAAATCCAGGGTTAAGTTTAAAGAATAATTAAAATCTAAGTGATTCTCGGATACAAGAAATCAAATATTTAAAGAGGACATAATAATTTAGCTGCAGGATCGGGTCCTAGATTTAGGTTCAAGTGACAGTTATCATAGCAACACTAACATAGTCTTTAGTATGACTGAGATGCTAAACAAACTTATTTAAGTCTATTTAATTACCTCATCCCTACAATAACCCTAAGAAGGAAGCAATAGAGTTATTCCCATTTTACAAATGAGGCAACTGTGCCCCAGAGAGTTTAAATAAATTGACTTTTATAGCTAGTGAGCAGTAGATACAAACTTGAATCCAGAGCCCATCACTCAACTGCCAAACAGAATTGACTCAGATATAGGGATGAGTATTCATATCAAGGGGATTTTCCTCATATCTTCAATTACATTTAGTACTTATCATTTGCTGAGTTGAGAAGATAGTTGTGACACATTCACTGCCAAATTTTGAATATTCAATGACAGGAACATGTTATCAAATAAAACATTAAAAGATGAGGTTTTACAATCCTCAGTGGAACTTTTAGTTCTCTGGGTACCAACTCACAAGCCTGTTGTTATTCAAAGTAGGCTGCTAGTGATTGCAAGCTTGTACATTTCAGACTGCTCTCATAGAGAAAATACGGTCCACAATTGACACTCATAATACCCAGTTCTTCTTTAAAACAGTTATCTCAGTTGCCATGAATCAATGATTTGTTTTGTTATTTGTTCAACGTTTACCTCCTTCTTTGAGCTTACCACTGTATTTCTGGTTCACACCCTGGTGCCTGGTACACCTGCTCAAGAAATATTTGTTGAACAAATGGGTGAATAAATGAATGAATGATTACAGTTCAGCAGCATCTTCCTATGTTCACCAAAGTCCATCACTTTCTCTCTGGTAGTTATTATGCCATGGAAATGGGGGCAACATATGGAATTTTCACCCTGCGCTCTTACTTGGCAATTCACCAAGGAATTTTCCTGTTCACCAGTAGATGCACATGCTTGCTTTGTTTAAGAGGGATTTCTGTGTATTACACAGGGGATTTTTTTCTAAGGATGTGATTATTCTTGGCTTGATCCTACTGCTGTGCTTTGGCCACATTTGGCACAGAGCTCACGTGGCATGGAATTAGGCTGTCCTCCTTATGTGAAGTGACTTGGACACGTTGCTGGGCTTATTAGCGTGGGCTGTTGTGGATCACCTTACAAAGGCAGCAGCTGCAGCCATTACTCCAACGGTGATGTCATAATTTGGTATGTGCAACACCTCCACACGACGCACGCAACAAAAACAGTTATTCTCCTCATCTGTCAATATTATTTGTGCCTCTCATCTCCTTCTCTCCCTCCGCGCCCCCCTGCTTCTTTTTACAAGTGGCAGAATGTATCCCTGTTCCCAAACAATTGGCTTCTCCAGAGAAATATTCTTAACGCAGCTACTTTCTTACAGCACATTTTTGAATTATTATATATAAAATATATGTGTTGCTTGGTAAGAAACAGGCTTTTTGAAATGCAGGGCCAGTTTGAAAGCATATAATGATATTCAATTAACCAAATATGGTCTACACCTCAGTGGTGTGGGCTAGTATGCACATTCTGTTTGACTCTTGAGGAAACCAAGACTTTCATGGGATTATCCAGTCTAAAAGACATTGGATCCTTAAAATACACCAGAGGAGGGCACTTTTCATAATATCCTCATTCCACCCCCACCCCCAAATGACACAAATGATACAAGATCTGAGATTGTGCAAGATAATCCCCCAATTAGGTTCCAAAGGAAACCAAGCTGAAATGACTTATCTGAAGTCATATAGTTAATCAACAGTAGAGCAAGATTAAGCTCAGGGTTGCTGGAACACAGCTATGTGCATATTATTCTTCTTTCAAGCCATTAGTTTATAAGTGAACTTGACAATCATTGGTGTCAAGTTTGAAACACCAGGCTTAGGTGCCCCACGTCAGGCATGACATGAGTATATGGCAAAGGCACCATTGGTACATGGAGGCAAGTTTTCTTGATAACTACATTTCTTCCCTGAGAAGAGTGTAACACTCTGGTCCCGTGGGCTGTGTGTCTTCCTCTATTTCCTCAACCAGGAAGTATTCATGGCTTGCCTTGCCCCTGGCCAGGAGGCTTTTCCTAATATGCATCCCTCCAGTGGCCAGAGTGTGGGCAACCGCAGTTAAGACCCCCCCACCCCCACCATTCTGCTAAAAGCTAGAGGACCTGATGAATGCCCAGGAGGAGGAGGTCATAGCTCCAAAAGGTCAGTGAAAGCACTGGAGAGGTGGAGGAGGAGGAGACCAAGAAAACAGTATTTACTGAGTTTCACCAATGTGCCATGCCTGATGACAGACAATGAGGCTTTGAGAGGTTGCATGACATGCCCACTTTCTGGTAAATGCACAGGCTTTGAACCTCAGTTTGTCTAATTCCAGTGTTCTTTTTTTTTTTTTAATTTTTAAATGTTTATTTATTTTTGAGAGAGAAAGAGAGAGAGAGAGAGAGAGAGCAGGGGAGGGACAGGAAGAGGGAGATACAGAATCCGAAGCAGGCTCCAGGCTCTGAGCTATTAGCAGAGCCCAGTGCGGGACTTGAACCCATGAACCGTGAGATCATGACCTGAGCCAAAATCGGACGCTTATCCTACTGAGGCGCCCAGGCGCTCCTAATTCCCATGTTCTTGACTATCCCTCAGGGCTGTGCCATTTGTGTCCTGGTGCAGGGGTGCCAGGCAATGGGGTGGACGGTAGATGAAATCCAGCTAAGACCTTCCTCGCCACAGTAGCCATCTGTAGACAGACACCTTTTGCTAGCAGCAGCCCCTCCGTGACTTCTATTTTACTCTACTGTCTCTATGGACAGAGTATCCAAAGGGGGGGGGGGGTGGGCAGTGATCCAAAGGCTGACAGTGACAAGAATAGCCCTAGATAAATAAGAGGACACACTGATACTCTGGGAAGATTTTAACTTGCTACTTCTATTATTGCTTATTTTCTGCTGAGTGTGGGTGGCCCAGGACAGCAAGGGGTTGATCATAGTTGGAGAAGGCCCAAATCTTTCAGGTAAATCCTGGGCCTAATGGAAACAAGATCACACATGCCTGAATTTCCTGGAGAATGTTTTTGCTGCATTCTGTTCGTCATTTGCTTTTAACTCAAAAGTGTTAGGTCAAGTTTGGGGCTGAAAGAAGTAGACAGAGAAGTCTCAACTGAAATTGGGTAAGACCATCTGGACTGCCAATTCTGAACAGGAGCAGCATACTACATTTGAAAAAGAAATGGAGTCTTCACCCCAGCGTGACTAGGTTAAATTATCTTTAAAAAGAGAATGATTTGTATGCAAGGTCTAAACCAGACTCCAAAGCTACTGTGAGAGTATGACAATTCCAGCCAGACTGGCTTAAACAATAGGGAAATTTATTATCTCATGCAAAAGGAAGTTCAGAAGTAGGGAAGGCTTCAGGGTTTATTGATTCCACAGCTCAAAGATATTTTCAGACTTAGGTTCTTTTGGTTTTTCTCTTTGCTGTCAATGGAATCAGCCTTATCCTAAAGCTGGGTCCTCACATGGTCACGTGATGCCAGATGCCAGCAGCAACTGTTACAGCATACTTTTGTGTTTATTTCTAGTTGGATGAAATAGATTGAATTTTTACTTCCAGAAACCCCAAGCAAGCCTCCCTTGCATCTTGATGGTGTAAACGGACTTAGTTCTACCCATCTCTGAACCAAACTCTGGCAAGAGGGGTGGTACCACCTGGTTTGGCTTAGACTAACAATTATCTCGGGTAGGATGAATGTTGGAAAAGTCTTCCAGTTCTCCAAAATGTCACTGTACCCTCAAATCCCCCACTTACAAGTATACCAGTCAGTCTTCAATCAGAGAAACAAAACTGCTATGAGTGGCAGAGCATAAAGGATTTATTATAGAAATTAAATCTTATTCAATTGTGGGTGAGGGTAGAGCAGACTGTGTAGGCTATTGCCTCTATTTAGTGTTGAGCCCAAAGTCACTATAGGGAAGATAGATAAGCAATTGGGAAGAAAAGATGGTGCCCTTCAACGTAGGACTCAGGGAAGTTAACAGAGGAGATCTGGCAGGTGCTGGATGGAGGGGCTGCAGGTCTGGTTGCCACCCACGCCACAAAATACACCAGCAGACCAGTGACAGTGTACAGTGGTGGTCACAGAACCTGGTGCTCTGCAGCAACCACAGAACATAATCAAACATCTAAGGCTTCAATCTACCTCCCAAATCTTACACAAAATGTTTCTTGTCACCAATGCTAACCTGCAACCATACAACTGAGAGAATTCTGGAGGGCATTTGCTCCGGCTTAATAGCACAAACAACCACAATAAGAATAATCTAGTTCAATGATTTTTCAGTGAGAGTTATTTTGCCACACGGGGGAATTTGGCAATGTCGGGAGACATTTTTTGGTTGTCACAACTGGGAGGAACCTATTGGCATCTAGTGGGTAGAAGTCAGAGATGGTGCTAAATATACTACAATGCACAGGGCAGCCCCATCATAGCAAAGAATGATCTGGTCCCAAATGTCAGCAGTGTCAAGGTTGAAAAACTCTGATTGGCGGTGACCACCAATTGTAAACAAGTCATCAAGCTCTGTCCATTTCAAGCTCATAGAGTGGGAAGAAGACACTGCTTCAGTGTATTTAGCAGCGAGGACTACTGGCACATGTCTGTATTTGAAAATAAAGCACATGCCCAGGACATTTGGCACCTGTCACACATATAGCTATTATTAGAAAGCCTTAACTTAAAAAAAGTAAAAATTTATCTCCAAATAGGTTGCAAGCCCATAAAGAATATGAATCATCTTTTACATCTCTTTGAGGCCTTTCTCTCCCTTATACTGACTTGTATCTAAGTTGCTTATCTGTTGTTTCTTGACAGGTTTTTGTAGGGTGTCAGGCTACAACCTGTACATGCAACCCCATTTATGCACAAGCTCTATTTGTAGAAAGAAATCATATACTGTGTCAGCAGATGGGTCTCAGGCCTCTTGGGACATGGTTTATAGGTAAACATGGATACTTTTCTTGGGAGGACTTTTATCATGTTGGAACAGAGTTGGAATGCCAGCATTGATATTTACAATTTAATTTGCAGGAAAGTTCTTCCTGACGATTTAATGGCACCATTTGTGGCAGATGTCACTTGACTAATGGGATGGAAGTTGTTGGAAAGAAATCTAATCCAAGGAGGATAGTGTATCCCTTCAAAACTTCCATTTTCTATTAGCTTGTTGGCACTTGCAGGGGATTTTGGGGTCTGGATTCTAGCAGCCCAGGAGGTGATAGGGAATAGAAAAAGTGGGAAAAGACACAGGATGAAGGCAAGGTGCTTATGGATCTGATGCTGTAACTCACTGGAGCATTCATAATGTAGAAGCTAAATGGTGACCAATCCTCACTGGACTATCACTGTTGCTGGTTTCCTCCTAAGGATGTGGGATTCTGGGTAGTCTTCAGGAGTGTAAGGAAGGAAACCAATGAGAAAACTTTAATTGTTTTTAATGTTTATTTATTTTTGAGAAAGAGATGGGGGGAGAGAGAGAGAGAGCGAGAGAGAGAGAGAGAGCGAGCATGAGCCAGGGAGGGGAAGAAAGAGGAAGACACAGAATCCAAAGCAGGCTCCAGGCTCTGAGCTGTCAGCACAGAGCCCAACATAGGGCTCGAACTCATGAACTACGAGATCCTGAGCTGGAGTCAGGCACTTAACTGACTTAACCACCCAGGCACCCCCAATGAGAAAACTTTAGTATAGCCTCTGCATTCCCAACCCCATGGGAAATGTGGAAATCTGTTCTACAATATTCTAAAACTAAGAAATTGTAAATATATATGCATAATGTAAAGGATACATGTGGAATTGATGAGTGAGTGATGTATTGATGAACTGTGTCTATATGGGCTGTACCGTTTTGTTTTTAGTGAAGTATAATTGACATAAAACATTAGTTGCAGGTGTACAACATGATTCAATATTTGTAGATATTGCAAAATGGTCACCACAGAAATCCTTAACATCCAACGCCATATATACTGAGAAAGAGAAAGAGAACAGTAACAATGTTTTCTCAACTTATTTTACTTGCTTCAAAGAATTCCTACCACATATTTTCAAAACATGGTTTGGGAAATGCTGTACTCTGTTGCTTCCTTTGATTTAAAGTAATTCCCCTTAAGCTTTCTGGGCTAATAATGCTTTAATAACCTTTTCTGATTATAAAGATAATGCATATTCCCTTAAAAACTAAAAAAATGGTGAAAGGGATAAAGAGCGATACAAACATCAGAAATAATATTTCTACCTGGAAATAACCACTATTAATATTTTGGTGTATGTCCTTTCTTGTCTCTCTTTTCTGTCATGCTCTCCCTCCCTATTCACCTAAACATTTAGCCCCAAACTGAAATATCCTATGTACCGTGTTATAACTTGCTTCATTTAACCATACACGATAAAAGTCTTTCTGTGTCAATAGATAGAAATCTATTTTCCATTATTAATGATTAAATAACATATAATTAATAAAATGAACAATATGGGACTAATTTCCCATCATTTAAATTTCCGTTTGTCTAACAATATATAAATATTCTCTACTGAATACTCTTAATATATAAATCTTTGCATCATTGAACACTTGAATATTTCTTTCCTTAGCAGAAATTTCTATAAGTAGACTTATTGTCTCAAAGGGCATTCATAGTTGAAGGTGTTAGATATTCACATTGGGGCTAAGATTTCCTTAGCAATATTATATGCTTAATTATGGGGGAGGGGTTGTACATGAATTGTAATCTTGAGTTTTATTGGATGCAAGTGGCCCTGCTCTGTGCTTTTTTTTTTTTTTTTCAAAGAGCAAACATGCCTGCTAGCAGTAAATATTAAACAAAACCTCAGTTCTGCAATCTGGCATTCAATTGTTCATTTCTTCAACATAGCAGGGAGAAAAAGTGGTTTTGATAGTGTAACAAACACATTGATCTATTGAAGTACTACCGCAGACATATTTAATTTCCGTGAAAATAATTGGGTCTGTAGGAATAATTATAGCTATCAAATTGTTTCTTCCAAAAAAGAAAGGAAAGGGGGTTTAAACCACTAACTATCAGAGTCATAGCTCTTTTGATCCTCAGGAAAAGAAGCACAAAACTTGCCCTCAAATGGGAGGGTGGGCAAGGAGGAAGAAAGGAAAGGGGTAGTCCTCATGGATCCACCTTCCCCCAGCGCACAGGGGGTTGGCAGGGTCTCAAACTCCACTTATCTGTCAGCTGCCACAGCTCTTGGCCTCAGACTAAGAGTGAAGGGGGCGTTGAGGTGGGCGTAGTTGCTGAGAGGAGAGACAGCATACAGTTCTGTACCTTCTACACAGCAAAGGCTAAAGCAACATGATCCTCAGTTATAAGGTTGGTTAAGGCACTTACGCATCTTCTCTTATGTACTCACCACAGCTGGAGAGTGAAGTTGGTCCCACTGTATCCATTTTACAGAGGAGGAATGAGGATCAAAGAAATCAGATGTAGAAGTGGTCTGCAGTTGTTAGAGAAGCTGTAGAAGAGCAAGAAATGGAGGTGGAAACCTGACCCTGCCACTCCGAGCATATAATTTTCTGATAATTCACCTGTTTCCTATTATTTTTCCTGTTATCTGTTAATGACTCCCATGTAGCAAGTACTTTCACATGAATCATCACATTATATTTAAGCCTCAGAAAAGTCCTCTGAAATATATTTTACAATCTGTATTAGTTTGCTAAACCTGCTATAATAAGGTACTGCGAACTAAGTAGTCTAACGACAAGAAATGCCTTACAGTTCTGTAGGCTAGCAGGCTTAGATCACGGTGTCAAGCAGGGCCATGCTCCCTCTGAAAGCTCTAGAGAAGGATCTCTTCCAGACCTCTCACCTATTACTTACTTGGTTGTTACCTACTTGGTAACAACCCCCAGGTGGCTTCTTGACTTGTGGTAGCAAACACCGAGTCTTCTCACGGTATTCTCACTAAGTGTCTGTCGGTCTCCAAATTTCTCCTTTTTATAAGGACACCAGGCATGTTGGACTAGGGGCCCACCCTACTCCAGTACGTTCTTACCTTTTTTGTTTATTCTTTTTTTAAATGTTTTTATTTATTTCTAGGAGAGAGAGAGAGACAGCATGAGCAGGGGAAAGTCAGAGAGAGAGCGAGTCGCAGACTCTGAAGCAGGCTCCAGGCTCTGAGCTGGCAGTCAGCACAGAGCCTGACGCGGGGCTCGAACCCACAAACCACGAGATCATGACCTAAGCGAAAGTCGGACGCTCAACAGACTAAGCCACCCAGGCGCCTCTGTTTGTTTGTTCTTGAGAGAGAGAGAGAGAGAGAGAGCATGAAGGGCAGAAAGAGACAGAGGCACAGAATCCGAGGCAGGCTCCAGGCTTTGAGCTGTTGGCACAGAGCCTGACACAGGGCTCAAACCCACAAGCAGCAAGATCATGACCTGAGCTGAAGTCGGACACTTAGCCGACTGAGCCACCCAGGTGCCTCCAGTTTGACTTTATCTTAACTAATTACATCTGCCACAACCCTATTTCCAAACAAGGTCATATTCTGAGGTACTAGAGATTAAATCTTCAACATATGAATTTCAGGTCGCGGGGCAAGATTCATCCCATAACACCAACTCCATTTTTCGTGTGACAAAACTGATTGATCTAAGATTGCTGACCATGGAAATGTCAGGGCAAGGATTTGGAGTCAGCTTTTCTGAATAGAGGCCCACAGCATTTTACTATTAGATTCTCCTCCCCCCAAATAAATATGGATTATATCAGAGCCAATGTGACTGAGACATAAACAATTGTCATGCAAATTGTACATTATAAATGCAAATAAAATGTAATTACAAAGATGATTTAATCCAGGCCAGCCTACTCCGTGGACGTGAGAGGACAAAAGTCACAGGAGACTCCTGATTTAGAGAACACGGGGCTTTCAGACTCATGAGGCTGCTGGGCAGGAAAATTAGATGACTGGAAGCTAAGAGAATAAACGGGTTCTCTGGCCATATTGGGGACAGCGTGCTAAGTGGGGTACAAAGAATGCACGTGTGAGGCTGAGTATCCCAAGGTGGATGACACCCGTATAAGATTCATGGTGAACCCAGGATCTTTGTGTTTAGCCAAAACACAAGGCTCAATTGTCCTAAGGGAAGCACTGATACTGTGGGCCGGTTACTAGATTGCTAGAGGTAGAGTGACCCATGCCTCATTGGCCTGTGGCTGATGGGTTGCCCGGAATGGAATTTTCAGTGCTAAAACCTAGACAGTCCCAGGCAAAAAGGCATGGTTGTCACCTACTAGGGAGTGAAACCTGGAAGTCTGTCATGAACTTGATTAATTAGTTAAGTGGGGTCTCCTGGTTTAAGTACCACACTAGTGAGTCAATAATATGCTATAGGAACTCCTGGTGGAAATAAGAATATTGTTAGATGTCATACCCAATCAGTATATAGCTTTTACTCCCTAGAAATACGCAGTGCACTTTTCTAATATCGCTTTCCCACTAGCTGAGATGTCAGTGTTAGGAGAAGGGGGGTTCCACTTCAAGTGAAAATCATAGACAGGCTTTGGTCCTTTTTTTTGGTAACTGAAATATACCAAAAGCGAAGCCCACCCTCACTGAAGGACTTTTCTTTTGTTTTACCCTCTTTGCTCCAAACCCTGCTCTGGTCCCTTGCGTGAGCAGGCAATGAGAGAAGAGAATTTCTTAAATTTTTCTGACTGAAATTAAGACCCTTATAAAAAGTACAGATTCAGAGACAAATTTATTCAGAAGCTCCAGGGAGGAGCCTGAGAAGCTATGTGCATATATATTTTAAGGCATAGATAGATAGATATAGATAGATATGCTTAAACAAGCTCCCTGGGTGATTATTAAAAGTAAGCAAGCCTAGGGGCGCCTGGGTGGCTTAGTCGGTTAAGCGTCTGACTTTCGCTTAAGTCATGATCTCACGGTTCGTGGGTTCGAGCCCCGCATCGGGCTCTGTGCTGACTGCCAGCTCAGAGCCTGGAGCCTGTTTCAGTCTGTGACTCCCTCTCTCTCTGACCCTCCCCTGCTCACGCTGTCTCTCTCTCTATTTCCTAGAAATAAATAAAAAAAAACAAAAAAACAAAACAAAACAAAACAAAGTGAGCAAGCCTTGGGAACTCTTCACTGGGAACCATACCAGTAGGGGACCACACTCCCATCCTCTTCTCAGAAGAAAGCAGGATATACCTCTTCCCAGTTCCATAGTCACAACTGGAAAATAGTGGCTTCTGCTCAGTTTGTCTGTGCCTATTTCCAAAGGCATGTTTGTTTGTTTCCCAAGAAGCACACCTAGGAAAGAGGGTGGATAGGACTTTTTTTTCCCCTATAGTCTGGCTCTGTAGATCTTTATGATAGTAATATTTGGGCAACCAAAGAAAGCTGGGGAAGAAAATGGGTGGTGTGATGTAGGGTGCTACCAGAACCTCAGCACACGGCACGAGAGAGACGCCTCATCCCTCTGAGTCGTGCTCTTGTCTGTGTGGAGGACGAGGAGGGTTCCAGATTGTTAACCAGCAGCAGCTGGCAGCTTTATTGTTTTTTAATTAAATAACCCCCAGCCACACGAGCACACACCAATCCCCCACCTCCTCCTCCTCGCGAAACCTCATTAAGCAAGAGGACTATAATTAAACCCAGAATCCACGGTTGACACTCCTACCATCAGTCTATCGCTTCTGCGACCGGCTGTGGGCAAAAAAGGCAGCTCTCTCCTCCACATTTTCTGGGCAGAGGGCAAATAACAGGGAGAGGCCATCTTTATCTGTCACTTAATGGGCAACTTGACCCTTCCTTCAGGGCAACCAGATGTGCCTTTTGTCCTTAACCACCTCCACTGTGGATGGGTACCCATAAAATAAAGAAAGACATCTGCCCAAGATGGTCAATTTACCTCAAGCAGGTGAGGGACTTTAATTCCAAGAGCAAAGGAATTTTCCTGATGTTACTTGGCTGTGTATTTGGGCCCAATATGTCAGGATGACTTCCACATGATTGAAAGTAGTAGCCATCAGCATTTTACTTTTTTTTAAATTTATTTTAATGTTTATTTATTTTTGAGAGAGAAAGAAACAGAGCATGAGCTGCGGAGGTGCAGAGACAGAGGGAGACACAGAATTCAAAGTAGGCTCCAGGCTCTCAGCTGTCAGCACAGAGTCCAATGCAGAGCACAAACCCACAAACTGTGAGATCATGACCTGAGCCAAAGTCAGACGCTTAACCAACTGAGCCACCCAGGTGCCCTGAGTTCCAAACCTTTAGAACACCAGCAAAATATTGCAGGCTTTGCAGCAGTTACTACTTTAAATGAATGGAAAAGTGTTTTCTTTAGTGCTCCTCCTTATTAATGAATAGTGTCTTTATATCATTTGCTTTTTTAAATTGTCATAATTATAAAAAGAAAAACCAGGAAAAAAACAGTTATAGGGTGATGGAGTAACTAAAAGAGAAAAAAATGTTAACATGAAATATTAGTATATGTAGAGCATTTAAGGCTAAATGTATTTCTCAGCATGCTGATGTTAAATTTGTGGAAAAGAGGAACCTGAGCCACCCAGGTGCCCCGCCATCAGCAATTTAAATGTAAACCTATTTACTTATTTATTTTTCAGTTTAATATAGTTTATTGTCAAGTTTGTTTCCATATAACACCCAGTGCTCATCCCAACAAGTGCCCTCCTCCAAGCCCATCATCCATTTTCCCCTCTTCCTACTCCCGCTCCCCATCAACCCTTAGTTTGTTCTCAGTATTTAAGAGTCTCTTGTGTTTTGCCTTCCTCCCTCTCCTTGACTATTTTTCCCCTTCCCCTCCCTATGGTCCTCTGTTAAGTTTCTCCTGTTCCACATGAGTGAAAACATATGGTATCTGTCCTTCTCTGCCTGTCTTCTTTCACTCAGCATAACCTCCTCAAGGTCCATCCATGTTGCTACACAAGGCCAGATTTCATTCTTTCTCATTGCCATGTAGTATTCTGTTGTATAGATAAACCACATCTTCCTGATCCATTCATCAGTTGATGGACATTTAGGCTCTTTCCATGCTTTAGCTATTGTTGAGAGTGCTGCTATGACTATTGGGGTACATGTGCCCCTATGGATCAGCACTCCTATAGCCCTTGGGTAAATGTCTAGCAGTGCTATTGTTGGGTCATAGGGGAGTTCTATTGTTAATATTTTGAGGAACCTCCACACGGTTTTCCAGAGGGGCTGCACCAGTTAAGTGTAAGCCTATTTATGTCTCACCAGGGGTGTGTGGCTACAGATGAGGCTGTTTTTCCTACGTTGCTCCTCCTTCTTTTCTGCTTCCCTCAATTCTTTGGCCTCATCTTGTACCTTAACTCTTCTCCAGCTCTCTCTTTTGTCTTGGTGAGCCACTCTTTTGTTTATGAACTCCCTTTTGCCCAATTTCTAATTGCAGAGCCTATTAGTTTGTGGTGGCTCTTCTCATTGATATTGAGAAGCCTGCTCCTTAACATAGGAGCAGACTCCTTTCAAAAGTCTCCTGCTTGGGCAGAGGGGTGAGGGAGGAAATGAGCACAGGAAGACAGGCGTCTTTTCAGGTGTAATCCATCGTGAAAGGCCAAATTCCCCTCCCCACCCTCAGCTTGGGTAAAGCTCTGGTAATACTGTTTCCTGTAAACCCTCGAAACCCAGGGAAAACGAATTTATCATTGATATCATTTCTCTTTGTAGCTCTGACAATTCATATTACCCCAGAACCTGACATCTCCACTTTCCTCCAATTGATAAATAATCTCTTTTTGATTTCTGTAACTGAGAAACATCATAAGCCAACATACAAAGGAAGATTCATTGGTCGTTTATTTCACATGCGAGCTCCTTGAAAAATTGAGTCTGCGTCACCATTTGGGCATTAATTCATGACATGCCACTTATCATATTTTGATTGTTTCCAAGAGAACACCATATTTTAACTCTTTGGGAATAATTTAAGTGATCAAACACACGGCATCTGGTTGTTATGGTAACTAAAGTTCTAAAAATAATATAAAGAAAAGACCACCTTTAATTGAAATCACAAGAAGTTGTTATGGTAACTGGTATTTTAAAAGTAACTAGGTTAAACTACATTTCATTTTATCTAGCACTTTACACAAACAAATTCTGATTAAAATATCAGGTTTAATTTAATCAGTTAATTAATGTCACTAAATGTCATTTATCTTATAACTCTCATTTACATTCACTGCTGAATTATCCAACTTGCTAATTTATAACCATTTTGCCTTCAATTTAACATTCTGGAACCTGGGGCAAAGTGTGTAGTGAGAGAGTGGAGGTAGGATTGGATATCAACCTAAATTCTATTTCTGACTCTTATTAGCCTCCTGAACCACCCATTTCTTGATCTGTAAGGTGGGGATGATATTACCAGCCCTGCTTCTGCCATGTTATCCGTACGGCTCAAATAAAACTATGTATATGACCATGTTTTGATACTTGAGAACCTGCTATAATGGAACCCGTTATTATATCATATTATTTGTCCACACACGTTCTGGTTATCCAATTTTTAATGAAGAAAACCATATGAAAATAAACTAGAAATGTTTACACTTACAACACTGAGCAAAGAATTTTAAGTCTAGTTAATTAATTAAAAAATAATATTTATCTTTCTCATCTCCCCGGTCAAAATTCTTAAGAATCGGAAATGTCTGGATACTGATAAGGATGGTATCCTTGCCCCATCACTGATATCCCCTGCAGTGTCTTAACACAGAGGAGGTGACTGGAAGCTACTTAATACATTTATATTCATTCATGATGTTTTAGTACTGGATTCCACATGCCTAAGGATTTGTGCTAAAATAAACTCTTACACCATTCAAGTTATCCCTGTTTTGAGAAGGGACACAGGTATGGAAACATGTTCTCAATCAAACTTTAGTTTCCATGAGAGCAGAGAAATAGATCAAGTCTGTAGGAAGGTGTGTGGTGTTAATGGGTTTAACAAAGACTTGATAAGAGGGTAAACCTTATTTATTTATTTTTTTTAATGTTTTATTTATTTCTAGGAGAGAGAGAGAGACAGCATGAGCAGGGGAGGGTCAGAGAGAGAGGGAGTCACAGACTGAAACAGGCTCCAGGCCCTGAGCTGGCAGTCAGCACAGAGCCCGACGCGGGGCCCGAACCCACGAACTGCGAGATCATGACCCAAGCGAAAGTCGGACGCTTAACCGACTAAGCCACCCAGGTGCCCCAAGAGGGTAAACCTTAAAGGGTATGCACCAGGCCTGGGAGTGTTCAGAGGTCACCGCATTCACTAGGAGCAGCAGGGTTCTGGACCACTTCTGCCATCCGGCATTACAGAGGCATGGAACTTGGTGTTTGAGACCTGGGAAAAATGTATTCATTTCAAAAAGAAAACAGCAAAATTGAGTTTAATACACATTTAAACACCTAAAAAATGTAATGTTAGGCCAACTTCATTAAATATCATGTTTACTACTCCTAAATATTTCATTACGTTTAAAACAATTAGTGAAGTTTTTCTGAATTTGCAAGAATGTCCAACTATATAAAGTAATTGCCAAGCAATCATAGCCAACCCCAAGTTAAATTAGCCCTCTGTAGCCAAGTTATTTCACAAGCAAAATTACATTTTTTACTCCCAAAGTAGGTGTATGTTAATATATTTGATATGGTATAGAGTGGAAGCCCCAGAAGCAAGAGTTCCAAGGGTCTATAATGTTTTTAACAGAACACACAGTTCTTTTTTGCATATAACCTAAGAACTTAAAAATAAGAGGAAATGACAAGCAAAACAACGATAAAGATATGGGTGGGTATGTAGGTCAGAACAAGGAGAGCACATGTTTAATGAAGAGAAACAAAGATGTAGAAAGATTAGTAAACTGAAACTAAGACTCAAGTTCTATTCCTGGCTCTATCTGGAGCTCAGTTTCACATGTGGTTCAGTGCCACAGACAGCTATTATCTGTGCTAGCATTTTTCAAAAGTTCTTTCTTTTTTCAAAAAAGATTGCCAAAGCAATCTTGAAAAAAAAAAAAAGCTGGAGGCATCACAATTCCAGACTTCAAACTATATTACAAAGCTATAGTCATTGAAAGTTCTTGCGACCTCTTCAATCTGAAAGCTAGTAGCTGAGGTCTTGTCGTGGCTTTCCCTGTTCTTCTCCCCTCCAGCGTTTGCCAACAATTTTATCATTACTCAATCTCCTATATTAAATCCCCACTTGAAACACCTGGAGTTGACTCTGTTTTGCTGACTGAGACCTGACTGATAAACTATCATCATTAAAGTTACCATTATTGCTAGAACTATACCCCACTAGTCTTAAGAACGGAATCTTGTCTTATGCACTATAATATCCCTTGAACCAAGTATGATGATATATATAGAAGAGACAATGTACCTTTGTGTGCTTCCTCCTTCTCTCATCTTGGTCCAGGGAAGGATGCAGTTGCCTTTCAATCTAGATGAGCCTGGAAAGCATCTTCCTTCTCAATACAGAGTTCCAGTTAGCTACTACCAGTCAAGAGGAGATGACATTAAATATGAAATCTATCTGTCATTGCTGACTTAGCTGGAAAAATTGCTGAATGAATAAATTAATGTATACATGTAAAACAACCTTCACTTTAACTCTTGGCTCTTTTAAGGACAAACATATATCCCTTAGCCTACTGCTGATAGCTGTGGATATTTTACAAAAGTAAGAAAGAGTAAGAATTAAGTCCTGGAGAATCATGCACAAAGTTACTTTCTTGTTTTAATTCAAATACAGAAAAGTAGAAAAGAGTTAATAAAATGGAAACTATAAAAATGAGGAAAATGGTATTTATAATAATGATGTGATTTATATAATATTTTGCTAAAGTTATTTCCAGTCCTATCTGCATTTATATCTCCTGATTCATATGTGTCCCAAATATATAAATGTATCTCAAAATGAAGAAAAGACTTTGCCTTTGCCTTTTCTTAAAAACTAGAAACAGGACATCTCTAAGGTGATTCTTTAGTTGATGGTTTATAAATGAGGCCTATTAATGTAATGGCTTTTAAAGTTTTTTGTTTTTAATCATAGAATCCTTAAACCAGAAAAGTTCCCAAGGGGTCTGAGGCTCTACCCTCTGCCTATACCTAAATGTTCTCAGATTAATGATCATCATTTCCTCCCCTCAGTGACTTGCTTCAAAGTAGTCAATTTTTGTTTTACTTTTATCTTAAAAAAACACTTTTTTGCTATTTCCCTATAATTAGCATATATATTTTTAATTGGCTTATGTTCCCTCTCTCAATTAGATTTTTCTTTTCACTGATTTTTTAGAGGCTAGTTACCCAATCTTTAATTGAACATTTCTTATCCAACTCTCTCACCTCCACTATTTTTATAGCCAGTCCTCAAATATCTGGGCAAAGGTAGTTAATTTTTATGTTGTTTTTATTATCTTTGTTATAAAAGAGTCTGGATTATTGATATTGTATAGTTCTTCTTGAAACATAACATTACCTCCTTTTATGCTAAGACTACCTACTTGTGTATTAGCATTGGTAGAATGACTATGCTTTTTATTTTCATTTTTATTTTTTTTTAATTTTTTAATGTTTTATTTATTTCTGAAAGAGAGAGAGAGCATGAGCAGGGGAGGGTCAGAGAGAGAGGGAGACACAGAATCTGAAGCAGGCTCCATCCAGGCTCTGAGCTAGCTGTTAGCACAGAGCCCGACGCAGGGCTCAAACCCATGAACTGTGAGATCATGACCTGAGCTGAAGTCGGATGCTTAACCAACTGAGCCACCCAGGCACCCCTGACTATGTTTTTTAAAGGAACTATCTTGTGATTTTCATTTTTGGCAATATTGTAGTTACTAGTATCAGATTTCCCTTCCCACAGTAAACAACTAGAAAGTGAGACATATTTTTCAGTTATTTTCAGACACTTGATAATAGGCAGTACAGAATTGCAATCCATTACAGAAGACAAAGTGAACCCAAGAATTACACTGGCCTTCTAACTATAGACACTTTCTTGACTATGGTGCAGGGAAGGGAAGCCCAAGCAGGGCACAGTGGTCTTGCTAAGTTAAAAAGGCAGAGATTGGAGTTTGAACAGGCTGAGACAGCAGGGATTTCTGAGACGGAGTACTGGAAAAGAGAAGGACATGAAGAAAAACAGCTTTAAAAATCAACGGCATCTCCCTTATTGTCTTATTCTCTAAGCTTCTTTTTTCCTCATTTTTGAGTGGGTGCTCTAAGGTTTATAATATGCTCCTTGACTTATTCTTAAAATAGGACAAAAGTACAAAGTAAAATATATAACGACCAAATAGGGATTATCCCAGCATACATGGTTGGTTTACTGTTTGAAAATCTGTTAACACAATTCACCCTTAACAGAATAAAAGGAGGGACCGACAAACTCATAAGAGCATCTCAATAGAAGTCGGGGAAAAACATTTTGATAAAATTCAATACCACTTCATGATAAAACCTTTCAGCAAATTGAGAATAGAGAACCAGCTCAATCTGTCAAAAGTCATCTACAAAAGAAAAAAAAAGAGGCAAATATCATTCTTAGTGATGAAAACTAAAATGTCCCCTATATCTGATAAGACAAGGCTGTCTGCTTATCATAGTTTCGATTTAAGATTATACTGAAAGACCGAGCCAATGTAATATGACAATAAAAATGAATAAAAAGGCACAGATTAGAAAAAAAGAAGAAAAACTTCATTTGCAAGTTTTATATATAGAAAATCCTAAAGCGGCTGTGAAAAAAGAAACTAGAACTAACAAGTCAATTTATCTAGGTCTCAGTATATAAGATCAATATTAGGAATAAATCATATTTTTAGATACTAGTGACAGAAAACTGAAAAAAGAATTTAAAATGTGCAACTAAAAATATCAAAGGGGACACCTGGACACCTGGGTGGCTCAGTTGGTTGAGTGTCTGACTCTTGGTTAAGGCTCAAGTGTTGATCTCATGGTTTGTGATACCTAGCCCTGCATAGGGATCTACACTGTTAGCACAGAACCTGTCTGGGATTCTCTCTCTCTCCTTTCTCTCTGCCCCTCCGCCCCTCTTCCCACTCGCATGTGCATGTGTGTGTGCAAGTACTCCCTCTCTCTCAAAATAAATAAGTAAATGTTAAGAAAACAATATAAAAGAATAAATTACGGGCACTTACAAAAATCTGGCCAAATTTCATAAGTGATATGCTGAGAGAAAGAATCCAGACACAAGATAGTACACGGTATCTGATTGCATTGGTAGGAAATTTTGGAAAAGTCAAAGTAATCCACGGTAACAGAAAAGACATTAGTGCTTGCCTGGAGTCAGGGTAGGGTGTGGGACACAAATAAATTTTAGGGGGTGATGGAAATGTGTTATCTTGATTGTACTGGTTGTTAAATGGATGTATTAAATGGGTGCCTTTGTTAATATGCATTAAATCATGCACTTAAATGGGTTTATTTTGGTGTATGTAAATTTTATCTCACTAAATTAATATAACAAAAAGAAAATATATTTATCCTGTTTTCCTCCCAATCTCATTCCTTTTCTGCTTTAATTTCTGTATGAAAACTATTATTTCATATATAGCCAATATACCTATTGGAGGTAGAAAAAGCACATCCATTATATATACAGTACACATGGGTATATATTATATATGGGCAGATCTTTTGGGGGGAAACTTCAATTCATTATTTTCTGTACTGTTCATTTTCTTATAATTTCTTAAAAGAAAAATACTGTATTAATCTTGCCACATGTAACTGAATACCTTTTACTAAAATTAATAAGACCATGTAGGTCTTTTCCTCTCCTTTAAGGTATAAGCATCCAGCAGCTATATTTTATCACATGACTTTCTCCTTTTGACCATATCTGACTGGCCTGACTCAGGTCTTTTCAATCAGTTATAGCCTAAAAGACAGGATCACAGAGTGGAGCCATTATAGCTAAAGAGCCCCATGTCCATAGATGAGAGGAGTTCTCTTAAAGGACATATAGAACTCCTTTTGACTTTTAAGAGATGAGTTTTCTAAAATTTTATACATACCCAGAAAGGAATACCCCAAATATCTGCTATTTCATTCCTTGATGACCTAGAACACAAACACGATTCTAAAGATTCTTTTCCAGATCATTGTAAACACTTTACAACAAGAAGCAACCCAAGGTGATATGAAGAGCAACATATATACAGGACACGTTAATATGCTACCACTTTTGAAAACCATTATCCCCCTGATATGCATTTCTCCTGTACTTTGGTCATCATTCTTTTACGACTGAGTAAGCTAAAAAATTATATCAACATACTTTATATACAGTATGGAGAAAAGGAAGAAAAAAGATACAAAGAAATAGGATAACTCCTGACCAAAAGAGGAAAGAGAAAAGGGAAAGTGGATGAAATAATTAAATCTTTGGACACTACCAACAAGACACAGAAGGAGAAACCATAATTCTTGATGCTGCTGGTGCAACTACTGGCCTCTCTCTTCTCCACCCCATTGCCTCCTTACCTTTAGTCAAAACCTTATCTTACCTAGTTTCTTTCCTTAGAATTGTTCTGAGCCCCGATTGACCTACTTACAGTTTTTTACCACTTGGTATGATTTTAAAATCCTAATAAAATCCCCAACTTCATCAACATGGTATATAGCAGAAACATTTTTCTTAAGAGCCTGTATCAATAATTTGAGATAACGTTATATATCCCCATTAAGGAAAACTTTAGTTACAAAAGTACTACAAATTAGTACTATTACTACAAAATTACAAATGTTTATTGTAAAAAAATTTAGACAGTGAAAAATTCTGTCAAAACAATCCTTACAGATAGAAATAAAAAGCAAATAATGAGAATGCAGCAAAGCCCTCTTCAATCCCATCCCCCATCTTCCTCCTACATGTAGATCATAGCTACCATCAGCAGTTTGATGTGACTTCTTATAGGCCTTTTTGATGCATATACAATATATATATATATATATATATATATATATATATATATATATATATATATATATAGTGTGTGTGTGTGTGTGTGTGTGTGTGTGTGTGTCCCTTGGTAACATAGGAAAGGCTCAGGGTTGGTTGTTATTGCCGCCTTTGATATATGTTTACAAGCACTAAATGGCCAAAGAGTAAACAGTGGGAGGTAAATGTGCATAAGCAACGCACTTGGTTAATTTGGTTAATCAGCTCTATCATAAGTATCCTGGCCCTGGCTACAGAGCTTGCTAGAAGCTCCCAGCAGGGATGAAGGAGGGAGCTAGTGATGGCAGAAATTAACTGATCATCACAACTCATTGAGTCCGATTTATGCTGTTGTCTATGTCTAAAGAGTCTGATTGGAGGGAGTGGGGTGGGAGGCCCTTCAGGACAGCAGCTATTGTTGGTTTTAGTTTGTTTATGGAGATTCACCAAGCATTATCAAGAGACACTGTAAATATTAGGGGCGCCTGGGTGGCTTAGTCGGTTAAGCGTCCGACTTTCGCTTAGGTCATGATCTTGAGGTTCGTGGGTTCGAGCCCCGCGTCGGGCTCTGTGCTGACTGCCAGCTCAGAGCCTGGAGGCTGTTTCAGTCTGTGACTCTCTCTCTCTCTCTCTGACCCTCCCCTGCTCACACTGTCTCTCTCTCTCTCTCTCTCCTAGAAATAAATTTTTAAAAAAACATTTAAAAAAAAGAGAGAGAGACCCTGTAAACAATAAAGAGATGTGGAGTAAGGGTCTCTGTCCATTTGGCTTGGGTTCAGAATCTCACACTTGTTGGCCTGGGCTCTGGATTGGTTCACTCTGCCCACTGGCCAGATGACACTAGAGAAGGCAGGTCCTAGCAAATATTGGTATAGTGGAATCTAGAGATTTTATACTGCAGAGGTTTAGATTTTAATTCTTATTAAAGATTTTCTAAATGAAACTTTGTTTTTAGAAAAGATTTATAGGAATGTTTGTGTGACTCACTTAGTAAGCATCTGACTCTTGATTTTGGCTCAGGTCATGATCTCACTGCTGGCAGGATTGAGGCCCACTTCAGGCTCTGTGCTGACAGCTTGGAGCCTGCTTGGGATTCTCTCTGCCTCTCCCCCCCCTCACTTTCTCTCTTAAAATAAGTAAACATTAAAAAAATATTTTAAGGGGCACCTGGGTGGCTTAGTCGGTTAAGCGTCCAACTTTCGCTTAGGTCATGATCTCACAGTTCGTGGGTTCGAGCCCTGCGTCAGGCTCTGTGCTGACAGCCAGCTCAGAGCCTGGAGCCTGTTTCTGTCTGTGACTCCCTCTCTCTCTCTCTGACCCTCCCCTGCTCACACTGTCTCTCTCTCTCTCCTAGAAAAAAAAAAAAATTTAAAAACAATAGATTTCTAAATGTAGATTTACAGCAAGCTTTTGAAAATAATAGAATTTTCACATATCCAACACCTTGTTTTCTCTATTATTAACATCTTATATTAGTATGGTGTATTTGTCATGATTAATGAACCAGTATTGATACATTTATTCAAATTTCCTTACTTTTCACTGAAAGTTCTTTTCTTGTTCTAGGATCCCATTCAGGATATCACATTGCAGTTAGTCATCATGTCTCCTTAGACTCTTCTTGGCTGTGACAGTTTCTCAGACATTCTTTGTTTTTGATGACCTTGACAGTCATGAGGAATGATTACTTAGGTATTTCATAGAATGCCCTTAGGGTGAATTGTCTGATGTTTTTCTTCTTATTACCCTAGGGTTATGGGTTAAGGGGAGGAAGACCACAGGAAGGTACCTTTCTCATCATGACTTAACCACTGTTGATGTTAACCCTGATTACCTGGCTGAGGTAATATTTGTCAGGCTACTCCACTATAAAGTTACTCTTGCCTCGCTTTCAATAATATGCTCTTTATTGGGAAGTCACTTTGCACAATCCACCCTTAATGAGTGGGACTTGCAATTCATGTCCTTGAAAGAAGATATGTACATACACTATTTGGAAATTTCTTGGGAGCATTGTCTCTTCTCTCATTAGTTATAATCTAATACTACTTTATTTGTTACTCTAAAATCATTACATTTTGGCCATTAAGAACTCTTTAAACTGGCTCCTATATCTCTGACATTGTACCATCATTGTGTTTTTTGAGCACTTCCTTACCTCTGGCATTACAAGATGCTCTGGGCCCATCTTGTAAGTTTCCTTCCTCAGGCCTAGAATAAGCCATGTCTCCAAGGGGCTCTGGTTCTTTTTACTGAAGAATAGTCTTAAAATGAACTCTGGGTGCTAGATTTGCTTATTGCTACTGGGGTATCATAGTTTCTAGGCCCTGTGAGCTGACAGTGAAGAAATATCTGTGTGTATGCTAACCCATGTACATATACATAGGCATAAATATTTCTTTCTCACTCAAGCTAAGGATGAATTCATATTGATGTCTCCAACTCTAATAGATTTCCACATGGATCATTCTAGCCTTCTCCCCTTGTACCATAAAGTCACACTCCATTGGTGGGAAACCTGGCTCCTATCATCCACCATCCATTTACTTAATTGCTCAGTTCCAGCATACAAGTACATTGTTGCATACTTCCATGGGCAACAGCTTTAACAGCTAGCATACAGCACTAGTTTCGTGTAGTTCCATTTGCCTTACAGATTCCACTAATTTTAAAAGTTAAGTCAGTATCTTTTCCCCCTCCCTCTTCAGTAAAATTGCTTAATACATTTGTAGAACAGTTAGAGTCTTTTGTCATACAGTTATATTCATTTGTCATTAAATCCTGGGATGTTCCAACCACCTAAATAATGTCTTTTAAAATTCTCGTAAGTTAAAGTTCACTCTTCCTGCTGTAAAGTTCTACTGGTTTTGATAAATGTGTCACATATCCACTATTACAGTATCATACAGATTGGTTTCACCAAGCAAAAATCCCCATGTGACTCTCCTATTGAACTCTTCCCCACCAACAACCTCGACCCTGCCATCTACAGACCTATTTAACTTCTCTTTAGTTTTACCCTCTCCAGAATGTTATATAAACGGAATAACACAGTATACTGTCTTTTCAGACTGTCTTCTTTCACTTATGACATGTATTAAATGGTTCATCCACACCTTTGCATAATTTGATAGCTCATTCCTTTTTATCACTGAAAAGTAGTATTCTATTGTATGGATGTACCACAATTTGTTTGTCAATTGACCTATTGGAGAATGTCTTAGTTACTTCTAGTTTTGGACAATTATGAAAGCTGCTATAAACATTTTCATGCAGATTTTGGTGTGGACATGTTTTTAAATCTGTTTGATAAATATCTAGGAGCATGAATGGTATATTGTATAGTAATAGTACCTTTAATCTGAAGAAACAGCCAAACTATCTTCCAAAATGGCTGTGCATTTTTGATTTCTATCAGCAATGGATGAGAGTTTTTGTTGCTATGCGTTCTCATCAGCAATTAGTGTTACTAGTTTTTTTTGTTGTTGTTTTTCTTTTTTTTTTTTTTGCCATTTTGCTACAGGAATGTGCTGGTATTGCTTTGTTGTTTTAATTTAAATATTTCTAATGACAAATGATGTTGGACAGATTTTTATGGTTCATTGGCCATCTGTATATCATTTGTGGTGAAGTGTATGTTCAGATTTTTTTGCCCAACTCTTTAAGTGGTTGTTTTCTTATTATTGAATTTTAATTGTTTTTAAATATATTTTGGATATCATAAATGTGTCTCACAAACATTTTTCTCCAAGTTTTTGGCTTCTTTTCCCATTCTGTACACAATGTCTTTTATAGAGTAAAATTTTTAAACTTTAATAAAATCTAAAAATGTCAAAAGTCTAATTTTAATAAAGTACAAAATAAAGTTTTTCTTCATGAATTATGCTTTTGGTATTATATTTAAAAACTTATCACCAAACCCAAAGTCATGTGTATTTTCTCCTATGTTTTCTTTTAGAAGTTGTATAGTTTTGTATTTTACATTTAGCCTTATTAAAGTTTTAACTTGCTCATGAAATGAGTTTTCAGGCAGTTAGGCTTGTTGAAATGGTAATTTGTTTGACACAAAGCATACTATTCTTTCTGTGCCTGTTTTTCCTCTTCAAAAAAAATGGACTAGAGCAGAAAAGACATGATTAGCTCATATGAAGACTGATGAGTTCCTAAAGAAGCTATATCTGTTCTGGATTTACAAATGGTTCTATAATAATTTCTCATTACTTCTTACATGTCTCATCTACTAATTAAGCTTGATTTAATACAAAAGATAAAAGCTTATATACAAACCCCAAACTTTTCACTGTTGACAGAAGACTGAGAGAAGAACAGTGAGAAATATCTCTAGGGTTGGAATTTGAAACAAGGACCTTTTCTTTGGAAGAAGGAACATGAGAGGTAGAGGAAGATTTCATATAATGAAATCATTATGACCCTCAATATCAACCTAAACCACCCCCAGATCAGGACATTCCTCTCATAGTCACATCAGTTATAAAGCATTTATTTCACCTTTTCCTCCTTTGCAAACAAAAAAACAAAAACAACAACAAAAATCCCCCAAAAACAAAAAAACCCAAAAGACAATAAATAAAACACATCTAAATCTATGACTTTTCTTCTAAATACTGCCTTGGCACATCTCATAAATTTTATGTACTACTCTTGTTGTTAATTTCTAATTTTCTGCAACATTAATTTTCTCCTTGACTCAATAATGACCTTACTTTTTAATCAGAATGTGGGCTTTTGAAATTTTATATTGCTGCATAATCCTTTTATTTATTTATTTTTGGTAGATGTTTTATTAGTATTGGAAATAAAGGTATATTCTATGCTTGTGTGCTATAAAGTTGATTTACATTTTTTATCACCCATCAGAAAGAGAAAGAGTTATTGTTGAAGTGTCCCATTAGTACTGCACTTCTGTCCATTTGTTGTAATTTATAGCAGATTTCACTTTTGTATATTGATATAATGTTACATGATGCATAAAATTTCATGACAGTTTTATATTCATTGTGAAGTATACTTTGTGACAGGACATCTTCATTTCATTTAGTATTTCTGCTTTAGTTCCTATCATATTTGTTATTGGTATTATGATTGTCTTTTATTGTTTTTGCTTGATATATTTGCCTACTTTCTAATCATTTAGAATTTCTACTTAGTGATTTTGTATCAGATGGAGCATTAGAAAATGTCACACACATGGATTTCTCTTTTCTTCTCATACACTCTAAAGATAATATTTAATGAAGAAGATTTTCCCAATTGCATTTATAGGCTTAATAAACATATTTGATTGTATTTTACCACTTTATTTTGTGATTTCTTCTATTACATTTTCTTTCCTCCTCTCTTCTTCATCTTTCTCCCCTTCCTCTTCCTTCTGTCCAAGCTCCCCGTCCTCTTTTTTTTGTTTTTTTTTTTGTTTACTGCCTTTTACTATATGACTATATTTTCTTTGCTTTTGTCATCTCTAATACTTTGGAAGAGATCTGTGCTGTTTTTTAAGCCACTAATAGTTACTTTAGTTTCAAAATCTACTTTAATACAAGAGTGGCAAATGTGTGATGTAATTCTCCTCCCTTCCAGTGAAGATAGTGTAAGTGGACTAGAGCACTTTCCCATTGAGTCTGGATATGACCTCAACAAAGCCCTCAGGCAGTCATTGCCAATTAACAAGGTTTGGAACAGGAAGCTGAAATCTTTTTGCCATCCTTGCTTTTTCATATTTAATGAATTAAGCCAATGGTTCCCAACTGTTGCTGCTCATTGGAAGCAGCTGAGGAACTTTTAGTTGCACTCTGCAACAATTAAATGAAAATGCCTGAGGGTGGAAGCCAGGCATAAAGAACTCTAGCTGATTCCAATGCACAGCAAAATTAGACAACTACGGAGTTTAAGCATAATTTTACTTCGCATCCCTCTTTTCTTCCCATTTGCCTATTATCAATGTAATTAAAGTTCCCTCCCTCTTTATCTACCTCTCTTTTTCCCTTTCCCTGTCCCTTCCCTTCTTCCTTCAAACCATTCCATATTGAAATTGGCATCCAGTTTTACAACCACTCATAAAAAAATTAATTTGAGGGGCGCCTGGGTGGCTTAGTCGGTTAAGCGTCCGACTTTCGCTCGGGTCATGATCTCGCGGTTCGTGGGTTCGAGCCCCGCGTCGGGCTCTGTGCTGACTGCCAGCTCAGAGCCTGGAGCCTGTTTCAGTCTGTGACTCCCTCTCTCTGACCCTCCCCTGTTCATGCTGTCTCTCTCTCTCTCTCCTAGAAATAAATAAAACATTAAAAAAAATTAATTTGAATATCTCTCAGTTCTAATTTCTTTTTTAGCATTTATTTATTTTTGAGAGATAGAGAGAGAAAGACAGAGCATGAGCAGGGGAGGGGCAGAGAGAGGGAGACAGAATCCAAAGCAGGCTCCAGGCTGTGAGCTGTCAGCACAGAGCTGGACATGGAGCTTGAACTCAAGAACTGCGAGACAATGACCTGAGCCAAAGTTGAAAGCTTAACTGACTAAGCCACCCAGGCTCACCGAATTTCTCTTGGTTCTAAATAGTCCGGTATTTGCCATCAGTACTTTCATGCAATTACCTTCATATTTTGAGAATTTTAAAGTTTGTTTTCTCTCTCAAGCAGTAGAAATACATCTTCAAATAATTTTTTTCGAACAATGCTTATGAATGATATATGTATTACATATTTGAGAATATTTTCACACACAAAATTTGGCTAGGTGCAAAATTCTTAGATGACCTAATTTCTCTTAAAAATTCTATATACATTAATCTATTGTCTTCTGGTATTTTAAGTTACAGAATAAATGTTTGGGGCCAGTCTTATTTTTATTCCTTTGTAATTAACTTTTAACTTTTTTTATAACTGGGTTGTTTCTTTGCTTTTTGTTTGCCAAAGGCCTTGCAAATTTTTCCCTTTATTCTCTCAATCCCAAGGTTGGCTAGAAGATGACTGGATTGGGGTCTTTTAAAATTAATTTTGCTTAGATGCAGATGGTCCTTTCAACCTGTAAATACAAATATCTTTTCAGCTCAAAAAAGCCTTTTTCTTCTTAGATTTATTTTCTTTCTCTTCTGCTTAAACTGACTTCCCCTTTAAGAACATTGATGATTTGATTTTGCTTTCTGTTATGTGTGTTCTGTAACTATTTTATATCTGTCATTTAAATCTCTCTGATTTTGCTTCTGGAAGCCAGGGAAACTATTGGTTCAAGTTTGTCTTCCATGCAACTGATTTAAGTTTCAAAATATGATTGATATTTTTACTACTAGTCATGTGAGTTTTTACAATTGCATTTATCCTAGGATCTTTTACATTCTGTTCCTGTGTTCCATTTTTAGAGCATCCTACTCTTGTTTTATGTATGCAACTTATCTGACTTTTTGGGCGAGATTAGTTATACTTTAATTTTTGATGTTTTCTCCCTCCACAGTATCTTTTTCTTCCAGTTTCCTTATTTTTTATTGTTTTCTCCTTTGTCTTTTATATGAGGTGTTTTTGGAGGGCGGATTTTATAGAAAATTTTGATTATTTGCTCATATTTAAGAGTGGGGGTTCTAATGGACAGGTAAGGAGGTCTCCAAGTGCTTTGGTGTAGTTTGTCCTCTGTGAATCACTGATAAACTTTTCCAGTCCCCACTGTCAAGACTTGGGGGGATTTGGGTACCATGAGGTGGTCATTACTCCTAGAGAAGATTCACCCATCTCTTTCCTGGAAAATAAAGGCCTGCATTCTGGGAGCCAGTGAAAGAAGGGCTAGAACCTAGTATTCAGTACGCAAACATGTATTTAACCCTGCTGCTTTTGGTATAGAACCTGAGGGGTCTCCATTTGTGTCTCCCAGCCTAGAGTGTCTCCATTTTACTCAATCACATAAACTGCAGGCTCCTGCTAGGGGGAAGAGATAGCAGTCTGTGACAGCATGTTGGGGGAGAGCAGTAGGCGCAGTTGTTTCTTAACTTTCCAAGACCTTCTTCCTTTATTTTTTAATGTTTATTTATTTTTGAGTGAGAGAAAGACAGAGTGCGAGCAGTGGAGGAGCAGACAGAGAGGAAGACACAGAATCTCAAGCAGGCTCCAGGCTCCTAGCTGTCAGCACAGAACCCTATGCAAGGCTCAAACTCACAAACTGCAAGATCATGACCTGAGCTGAAGTCAGATGCTTAACTGACTGAGCCACCCAGTCCACACCACCCCCCGCCCCCACCAGACCTTCTTATTCTTTGTGTTTTCACCCCCTTCATACTGTCTTCTAGAAGTACTGGTGTTACCAGTTCTTTAGTCTCCTGAGGCAGCTTGTGGGTGGTTGGGTTGGTTCTCAGTTTTCACAATCTACAGTTTAGAATTTGGCTTTCTCAGATCCTTTAAGTCAGTTTGCACACATCTGTCTATTTTCCAGTGTCAAAATTTTACCATTATTTTCTTTTCTATTTTCTCGACCTATATGGAGACATATGTATGAATATATATAATTATAAATATATATATTATATAAATATTTAAAAAGTTATATATATATAGTTTTATATAGTTTTATAAGGGCTTTGGGAGGGGGCAAAATGAGATGTTAGTTCAAAGTTCCACCTTTACCTGGAAGTCCCATGACCTTTTTAGATCTCTTGGGATCCCTGTCAATTCTGTTGATCTGAATTGTAATCTCACCATTAATCTCAGTTTTCCATCTCCTTAAGCTCCTGAATTATGGTGGCCTGTCTTTTTGCATTTTTTTCAAGGATTCCCTGTGGTTTCCTGATGTTATCTTCTGAATCTTAAAGATCATTTTCAGAGATAAGCTCCTTCTTTGAGTTAAATGTTTCCATTTTTTTTTCCCACTGGGGTATTTTTTTCATGAGTCCCATTTAGGTTTATAGTATTTTCATTCCTTCTAGAACAAGAGTAAATATATCCAGACTTGGTGTTTATCAATAGACAAAGAGCTTCGCCCATCCTGCTCTTTGAATCCCATTGGCCATGAGAGACCCAATCAATATCAGCATTGTCAGTGCGTGGTATAAACACCCTGGAGAGGGGTCATTGAAGCAAATAAGGTGACAAGGAATTACAAATAAGCAACACATTGCCCTTGCTCCCAGTTAGTGATAATCATGATTATATTTTCTGTAAGCTCTTGATACTGACTAGCATAAATGCAAGTCTTTATGTGAGAAAGTTGTGTACAGTTTCCATACTTGCTATAGCCCTTCTTTTCCTGAGTGAGATTAATATGGACATTGTTGATCATATAATAAACCAATTTTGCCTCTGCTTTTTGTGCTGGCTTCCAGAAGGCTCCAAGAGAAATTTATGTCCCACCACTGGCAAGCATTATTTGTCATGGCATATATTCTCTGAACTTATTTCAATTCCAGCTTTATTTGAATTTCCTCCCCCCCTTGATTTCTCCCAAACCCCTTCTCACATAAACCTAGTTTATTTCATTTTAACCTATTGCATGTATTTTTGCAAGTACTCTTCTATCTTAGGTCCTTTTGGAATGAGGCCAAATCTAAATAACAATTAATTTACCTACTGATGTTTTTATAGCCTGATATTAAATTATACTTGAGAATTGGGACTATGTCGTGCTGATCTGTATATCTCCTGTGTTTCCTCATATGCAGCAGCACCCAATAATTGTTTGTGGAATTAGATTGATGCAACCCAAGGGCCACGTGAGTTCACCAGTTCTCTAAATGTGGCCTGCCTTTTATTTTCTAAGAGATCTTAGGATTACAGGTATCAATCGGTGATGTGTTCACAGACAGATAGCTAGAAAGAAGTCATCCCTGTCCATATAGTTCAATGTGTGAATTCCTGGACTAGCCTGAGAGTATTATCAGACAAATGCTTCAAGGTATTGATCTGATTTGACTAAATAGCAACTCAGCCACGCCAGCACACAGATGCCAGAGTCACACTGGGCCACAACAGCTGGAGATGAGCGTAGGAAGCTAGAAATTATTCAGTTGTAGCCCCTCCAAACCATGTTTGACATGCTATTTATCTTCTCCCACTGAAACTCTCTCCTTCCAAATAAATGGGGGTGGGTGATAGCTTGGGGGTTGTTTACCTTCTACTGAACAAACAAGCCTGAATTAGGAATTAGAAGCAGCGGGTCTAAAATGATGAACGTGCTTACCCTGACATTACTTAGAAAATGGGAAAAATAAATTAGATTACTACTTGGAAAAACTCATTGGTTTGGAGAGCAGCAGGGACTTAATTGCAGGTCTACAGCAGCACAGCCCGGGTTTTTTTCAACGAAGCAAAGACCTTTCTCAGGGCAACAGGCAGAAAGTGGATCCCTCAGAGGGCTCTGTGATTTGTGGCAAGTCGGCAGAGACACAATCAGCAGGGTAGGCTCTGAGATCTTCCCTTTAAGTGACATGGTGACGCTCCATTTTTGTGTGCCTGTGGTTATTACCTGGCATCTTCTGTAACACGTTTTACTGTCTTGGAGAGCCTCAGGGCACATCTTTTTCTTCCGTGGGATACATTAGGAGTGGCATGGTGAGAGAGCTTGAGAAGGGAGTGAAATCATTTTTATTTCTTTGTCCGAATAAACAGGATGCTTTACTCCATCAACAGCTGTCCTTGATGTGGTACATTCTTTTGGGATAAGACACAACAACACAATGCAGTTTGCTTGAAATTCTAATTAAAATGAGGTACTTGTCTCCTTCCTCAGCCAAAGGAAATTATGGAACAAGACTTGCAAGTAGCAAGGACTCATTTTGACAGAGCAACTAGCCGGAAAAATAGGAATCCCAAACCAGTAAAGATGGCTTTCAGAATCATAGAATGTGAGGTGACTTGTGGTCCTGGCTAAAGGCGCGTGTATGTGAGTGTGCCTGTGCAGGATGGTGCACACAGAATAGAACGCAAAGGCCTCTAAAATTCACACAGCAGTGACAGAACATGTGTTAATATTGACATGCAATATAATACACTAGAAGCTTCCCATAATGCCAGCCTCCAGTTATACAGCACAGACTGAACTTTCAGGTAAAACCACCTTATAATTAGGTCCATTTGTTACTTTAGAAATGACTGCTCTGGCTGCGGCCCAAGGTCCATTGGTTGCATGTTGCCTCATCAATAAAATCCCAACATATTAATAAGGAATGGCATTCCATGTCTCCAGAGAGTTTCCTGTGGACCTAAGTATATTTTTAAACCAGACTGTGTCAGAAACTGAAAAGGAGACTGCGGGAATCCATGGTCACTCATACCAGAATGAATTTTTTATGGACATGGTACAAATATCTTGCAATTTAGTTTACTGAAAATAATATGAACTGATATTACATTGGTGACCACTTTCCAAATGCCAAACACTGCATACTATCCATTGTTTCTCTTAAGAATCCCCTGACATACAATTATCATTCCCACTTAAAAATGAAGAAGTACTGGGTCCCTTGAGTAGCTCAGTCAGTTAAGTATCCAACTTTGGCTCAGGTCATGATCTCACATCTACTGGGTTCGAGCCCCACGTCAGGCTCTGTGCTGACAGCTTCAGATTCTATGTCACCTTCTCTCTCTGCTCCTCCCCTGCTCATGCTTGGTCTCATTCTCAAAAATAAACATGACATTTTTTTTTTTTAAATGAAGAAGCACATTCAGAAGAGGTGAGTAACCTGCTTCAGGTAGGTGGCAGACCCAGGACTTAATTCTGGCAGGCTGTTCCAGACCCTAGGCTCTTAGATATAAACACCACTACCTATCATTCACATAGTACTTTATGGGGGGTGCTAGTGCTTTGTATTTTTGAGACACATTTAATCCTCACATTGACTTTATGAGGTAAATTCTGACACTAATCCCATTTTATTGGTAAGATGAAGGAAGGGTACAGAAACAACATGCCACAGTCACCCCCCCCCGGCAAATGGCAAGGCAGAGGGGGCCAGAGACTGTTTTAACTGTGTTTCTCTTCTCCTCTTTCCACTGGGACATTCCAAGCAACGAGCAGGGCTTCAGAATACCTCTGCCAAAGGTCTTCTGCAGCCTCATCTTGTTGGTTTTGAATTTTATATTTGTTTAAAATCCCATAAAAACCATTTTTAAAATAAAGGTGCATCCCATAAGCATCCCTTTATATTTGTCTTAGTCTTCCTTTTGCAGATAGCAGCTGGAAGTTAAGAAAACAATTAAATTAGGTGAGGTAAGGTCAAGGGCAATGGAAATATTACTGGAAATGGAAATTTGGAAACCATTCCTCATCCATAAGCCCCAAATTATTTCTTTGCAAGAAATGAGGAATCCTGCCATTGCTGTGACTTAGGTAGATATGGCAGATATTTCCACCTACATCTGAGTGTACAGGGTACATGGACAGGTTTAGTACAAGAGCTTAAAGCTAGGACTCAAATGAGGAAAATTAATTTAAAAATAATTATTCTCTTAGAAGGCCCTTCAAATATGAAGGGCAACTGGTGCCAGCAATCACACCATAATACAAAACTGAGAAGCTAAGAGACAACTGCATGGATGAACTTGGCCACAGAGGCAGTGGGAGGTGGTAAAGGGAAAGACAACGTTCTTAGTGAAGCAGGAGTGATAAATTAGGTTGGACGTCTACATCAGTGTGTGTTCGGGGATGCCAGTTAATCTTAATATTAACCTGGGAACAAGTAATTAACACAGCATAACTCCTTGCATAAACCTCCACGTTATATAAAATATCCAGAAGTAAACTAGTGATGCTGTCTGTGCTGAATTTATTTCTGGAGACTGAAGGGCAGATGTAGATCAAAGACTGAGGAAGCAAATACAATGGGCAGCTTTCCATGAGTTTAATAAGAAAGAGATAGAAACACTGATAAAATTCAAAACCAACAAAATGTGACTCCTGTGTATATAGATTCATCTGAGGTTTTTTTTAAAATCCTAGATGTCACTTCTGCTTCTAGAAACTTCTGCTTAATGTTCTTTCAAGTAGTGCTCATGTCTGAACTCATTAATAGCCATGGCTTAATGGACACCTACTATGCGCTAAGTGCTTTTTACATATTATGACACTTATTTTCCCAAAGCCCTCAAGGATCCGTAACAATAGCCTCATTTCTTGTGCAAGGTGACTGAAGCGTAGTGGGGTTAGGTAACGTGCCCAAGGAACTAGGTGCCAGAACTAACGGAGATGAAAATCAGCTGTTTATTTCCAAAGCGCTAGGTCTACTGTCTCTAAGGTAATACATTTGGAGAATACCCTGACTCTGAAACTATAAAAATCCCAGTGTAACTAGAGAACCTTTGGGGAAGCGAGTGACCACAGTTATCAAAACTGTAAAAGTACTTTTACTCTACAAACACAATCTAAAAATATATTTGCACATGAGTTCCAGAATGTTCAGAGTTCGAAGTTGGAAAATTGAAGTAAAATCTTAAATAATAGTCAGAAGGATAATATGTAAATAAATGATGATTCAACTTTAATATGGAGCTGTTTAATATGGATGGCTGTTAAAGAGAATGGGGTAGTGCTTATACGTACTGATGTAGAAAAAAAATCTTCAGGTCATATTTAATGGTCAATCAAGTTGCAGAAGAGTATGTATGAAATGACCCTACTTTTTTTAAAGCTAGGTACATACATGCATTATAAAATTATAAGAAAAGGACCTGGAAGAAAGCATCTGTTTTCCTGGAAAGGATGTGAGAGTTTAGAAAGAATGGAGAGGGGAATCACCCGGCTGGCTTAGTCAGTGGAGTGTGCTACTCCTGATCTTGGGGTTGTGGGTTGGAGCCCCATGTGGGGTATGGACATTACTTAATGATTTTTTAATTTAAAAAATTTTTAAATGTTCAATTTATTTTTGAGAGACAGAGCACAAATGGGGCAGGGGTAGAAAGAGAGGAAGACACAGAATCTGAAGCCGGCTTCAGGCTCTGGGCTGTCAGCACAGAGCCCAATGCGGGGCTAGAATTCATGAACCATGAGATCATGACCTGAGCAGAAGTCTGACACTTAACCCACTGAACCACCCAGGAACCCCAAAAATGAAATCTTTAAATAAAAGAAAGAATAGAGGGGAAATAAAGGGAAACTTTCAAATTTTGCTTTATATATACATAAATGTTTGAAACTTTTATAGGTTTCGTTTATAGATTTTGTTTGTTACATCCTTTCCACCCCTCCTCCCCAGCCTTTAGCCAATTTCTGCAATATAAGCATAGTCCAGCTTTGGATAATGAATAATCATTTCAGATAAGAGTCTTGGTGTTGTCCTGTGACATGTCATGATGTAGGATCAGCAAACGCTAACAAACATCAGCGAGTTTAGGTCTCTTGTTCAATAATTCCACAAATTGAATATCCTGATCCAGAATATTGTATTGAGGATTCCAGTGGTCCCCAACCCAGGCAAGATCAAGTGGAAACTGACCTATGTTTTGAGATGTCAGTCGATGAGTACTGAAAATTTGCTAGAGTCCCTGAAAGGATCTATCTGATCTCCTCTGTAGAGCCCCAAACTGAAAGGAGGTGGGGCGGGGGATGGTTTTCCGACCCGGAGTATTCACAGAATCCATACCCATGGGCATCCAGGAACTTGGGAAAGATTTACAGGATGACTTTGCCTACCTTCAAGCCAGGGCAAATGAGCCATCTGGGCAGGTGCCAGCATTGAGGGCTAGTGTTAGAGGTATGTTCTACATTAGATTGGAAGGTCCTAGGACTCAAAGATGCTTGTTACCATTGCATTTACCAAAAAAAGGGAAGTGTGACATTTTCTATCTATCTAAATGGCTGATCCCAGATCTGTCTATATTGTTGCCCAAGTGACAATCCAAATTGACTAAAAGATAGTTGAAATTCTCAGGCAGCTTGGGCCACAGTCTCATTTTTTTGACAGCACAAACGTGGCCTTTAATAGCACGTTGTCATTGTAGTATTTGTCTCAGGAACATCAGATGATGATGGCTATTAGGTTGCATTTTAAAAAATATGTCTGGCTATCTGACAAGGTTTATATACAGATTAAAATAATAACAAGAACTCAGGCTAGTGGCTTGTCCTGAGATTGCCCAGGGCAAGATTATAACTTATGATGACATTTCACCCCTGTTAGTTCCTGAAGCTATGGTTAAAAAAAAAAAATCTCTGTAGTAATAGTTCCTTTTGCTTTTAAAATGTGAAATCTTTAAGTAAACAAACAAATAGAATGTGGCATTTCAGATACACTTCCACAATACATAAAGATTTTTACCTTAGGAATAAAGACCTGGGTATGAAAATATGTCATTGTTCACAATTCTAATGCATCATCCTTATTACTCCCAGATTTGGCTTTTGTTTGGTTTGCTAATAATATTTCCTTCTAATATGCAATTATCGATTTGCCCATCCTGTTTTACTTTATCCTATTATCCATATAAGTATCATCTATTTAAGGTTATTATCTCCTGTAGAGCCACCATCAGTAATGGTTTTACATTGCATAGTAGAGGAGAGCTCTTGTGCAAGAAACAGGGAGGGGAGTGCTAGGATGGAGAAAACAGAGCAGGCAGTGGTTATAGTTGTTACAAGAGGTGACTGTATGGACAGGACCTCCCTTTGCTCTGGCCAGTCTAGCAGATGTGGCCCAGGCCAGGGTAAGAAGAGAAGACATAGGAAGACTCGTGGCAGGTGGTAAACCATGTGGGGACCATGCAGTGTCATAAACCAGGGCGCAAGGCAGGACATCCTCAATATTGCCTTGAACGCAATCGCTGTCCTCTGCCAATGAGGCCAGGGCCCTGTCTCTCTTATCTGTTTTGTGCAGCATTCAATGGCGTGCCATGCACCAGAGGTTTGCTAAAATATATAGGATGATGGTAAATACAGATTAAAATAAAATGCTGAGAAGCCAAGCCTATTAACTCACCTTGAGGTCCCTGCCCTGATGGAGAAGCCAGGCAGAACAAATGGGCCTGTAATGCTCCAAGCCAAAAGCCCCCAGTGGGAAGACTTTGCAAGCAGCGTGTGTGGAGGAATTAACTACACACTTCCTTTAATGTTCATCAGAATTGAACACTGCTAATTTACAGCACTTCGGCATTTCAGGGCCCCTTAGAGTCTTTCCAATTATGCTAGTGGGGAGGTGACTGGCCCATCCACAGTCCCCATGGTGAAACTGTGGAAGCAGAACTTAGCAACAGAGTCCTGGGGTTCCCGTCCGCCAGTCCTAATGAAGGCTCATTGTTCCCTCCGCTCTCCATCCACGACCCTGCACAGGCCCAGTGTTTCCTCTGCCCTGCTTTCCTGTGGCCGTCCTGGAACGGAGAAGCGGAACCGACACACGGCTGACTCTGGGAGCAGAGTGTGGGTAGCCTTATATCTGTAGTTAAAAAGCAATAAATCTTAGGTCAGGTAATGAATTCCATTTTGAGTAATCTCTTTATGGACATCTATTCAAAGAGTCTATACAGCACAAGCCGAATGACTGGAAACCCCAGTATAATGTGCTGGCTTTTTTCCCTGTGCCAAATTAACAGTGAAGGCCTTAAAAGGGTGCTTCGTTTAGGCTTTCTTATTATCAGAAATATTACAGAAGCTGGAATCGGGGCCTGAGTGGAGTTGTACTGCTGAGATCACTCCCACTGTCGGATCAATGGCTGGCAGGATGCCACCATGCAAGGAGCTCTGAGTGAGGCAGGCTTCTTTCTAAGGCTCCAGTGCCTGGTTTTCTGCCGAAGCCAAGGAGCAGAAGGAATGAGGAGGGGAAGAGCGTCTGGGGAGGTATAAGTGGCAAGCAAATTTTCTGTGACTATCCTGCAGGATCAGATAAGGTGGACTGCCCAGGTCTGTTTTATTTTATTTTATTTAAAAATTTTTAATGTTTTGCAGAAGAATGAAACTAGATCATTTTCTCACACCATGCACAAAAATAAACTCAAAATGGATAAAGGACCTGAACGTGAGACAGGAAACTATCAACACCCTAGAGGAGAAAGCAGGAAACAACCTCCTTGACCTCCACCGCAGCAACTTCTTACTTGACACATCCCCAAAAGCAAGGGAATCAAGAGCAAACATAAACTGTTGGGACCTCATAAAGATTAAAAGCTTCTGCACAGCAAAGGAAACAACCCAGAAAATTAATAGGCAACCAACGGAATGGGAAAAGATAGTTGCAAATGACATATCAGATAAAGGGTTAATATCAAGAATCTATAAGGAACTCACCAAACTACACGCCCGAAAAACAAACAACCCAGTGAATAAATGGGCAGAAGATATGAACAGACACTTCTCCAAAGAGGACATCCAGATGGCCAACAGACACATGAAACGATGCTCAGCATCGCTCCTCATCAGGGAAATACAAATCAAAACCACACTGAGATACCACCTCACGCCAGTCAGAGTGGCTAAAATGAGCCAATCAGAGAACTCTAGATGCTGGCGAGGATGTGGAGAAACGGGCACCCTCCTACACTGTTGGTGGGAATGTAAACTGGTACAGCCCCTCTGGAAAACAGTGTGGAGGTTCCTCAAGGAAACTAACAATAGAACTCCCCTATGACCCAGCAATAGCACTGCTAGGAATTTACCCCAGGGATACAGAAATGCTGATGCATAGGAGCACATGTACCCCAATGTTCATAGCAGCACTCTCCACAATAGCTAAAACATGGAAAGAGCCTAAGTGTCCATCAACAGATGAATGGATCAAGAAGATGTGGTTTATCTAGACCATGGAATACTACATGGCAATGAGAAACAATGACATCTGGCCATGTGTAGCAACATGGATGGACCTTGAGGGTGTTATGCTGAGCGAAATAAGTCAGGCAGAGAAGGACAAATATCATATGTGTGCATGTATAGGAGGATTAGGAGGAACTTGACAGAGGAACAAGGGGGAGAAGAAGGGCGGAAATGGTGGGGGAAAGGGAGAGAGGCAAACCATGAGAGACTCTTGAATGCTGACAAAAACTGAGGACTGATGGATGTGGGGGAGAGGAGGGATGGGCATGGAGGACTCTTGTGGGGATGAGCACTGGGTGTTATGTGGAAACTAATTTGACAATAAACTATTTGTAAAAAATAAATAAATAAATAAATTTAAAAAATAAAAAAAAATTTTAATGTTTATTTTTGAAAGAGAGAGAAAGACAGAGCATGAGCAGGGGAAGGGCAGAGAGAGAGAGAGGGAGACACAGAATCTGCAGCAGGCTCCAGGCTCTGAGCTGTCAGCACAGAGCCTGATGTGGGGCTTGAACTCACAAATGGTGAGCCCAAGTCAAACACTCAATAGACTAAGCCACCCAGGTGCCCCAGGATCTGGTTTATTTAATTGACCTCTAATACAATTATTACATTGTTCTTCCTAAAAGCCTCAGTTATGTCACCACTTCCTATTACCATCTAAAATAGTTCAGCCTTCTCACTCTGAAATTTAAAGTGCTTTCCAAACGTTACATACGCATCACCTGAGGACCTTATGAAATTGCAGTTCTGATCCATGGATTTGCCTTGGGGTGAGGGCCAACACTTGGCATTTGTATTAAGCTTCCAGCTGATATCTGTGTACCGAGTGTATGCACCACACTTGGAGTAGCAAGACTCCAGAAACTTGTTCTCAAACTTTGACTTACGTTAGAGTTATCACAAGGCTTGGGGCACCTGGGTGGCTCAGTCAGTTAAGTGTTCGACTCTTGGTTTCAGCTCAGGTCATGATCTCTCATTTTATGAATTGGAGCCCTGTGTCAGGTTCTACACGGACAACGCAGAGCCTGATTGGGATTTTCTCTCTCTCTCTCTCTCTCTCTCTCTCTCTCTGTGCCCCTCCCCTGCTCATATTCTCTCTAAATAAATAAATAAATAAATAAATAAATAAATAAATAAATAAGAATTGCCAAAGGGTTTGTTGAAAGAAAGATTCTGGGCTCAACCCCTAGAGTTCCTGTTTCAGTAGGTATAGAGTAGAACTTGAGAAATTGCATTTTCTCACAAACTTCAAGGTGATGCTGATGCCTGGTCCAAGGGGCCACACTTTGAGGACCACTGCTCTAGGGTGATTTTTCTCAAAACCTAACTGCACATACTTATCACCTAATTTAAAATATGAAGATTTTATTTTAAAATTTTTTTAATGTTTTTATTTATTTCTGAGAGAGAGACATCATGAGCAGGGGAGGGTCAGAGAGAGAGGGAGAGAACATAAGCAGGGGAGGGGCAGAGAGAGAGGGAGACACAGAATCCAAAACAGGCTTCAGGCTCTGAGCTAGCTGTCAGCACAGAGCCCAGTGTGGGGCTTGAACCCACAAACCATGAGATCATGACCTGAGCCGTAGTCAGACACTTAACCGACTGAGCTAACCAGGCGCCCCTAAAATATGAAGATTTTAAAACATCTTGATTCCCAGCTCTACCCTCAAACTAATGAAATTAGAATCTCTGAGAATAGAATCCCAGCATGAAAAACTCTTTCAACTCCTTCAGGGACTCTTTTCTTTTTTTTAATTAAAAAAATTTTTTTTAATGTTTGTTTATTATTGAGAGAGAGAAAGAGAGAGACAGACTGTAAGCAGGGGAGGGGCAGAGAGAGACAGAAACACAGAATCTAAAGCAGGCTCCAGGCTCTGAGCCATCAGCCCAGAGCCATATGCGGGGCTTGAACCCAAGGATGGAGAGATCATGGCTTGAGCCCAAGTTGTATGCTTAACTGACTGAGCCACCCAGGTGCCCCAAACTCCTTCTGTGATTCTTAATATTAATTGAGAATTACTGCTGTAAAATATGGCTTCCAGGATAACCTCCCGTCCAGTGTCCAGACAGGAAAACAGGACTCTGTGCTCATCCCCACGTTAGCTTCTTGTACTATTATATTTCAGAATTTAGACTTACATCAGTTTTTCTCCCTGAAATAAACTTCTATATCCACTGTCAAAACTCCATCTGTCTTTCATGGTTTATCTCGAACACCATGAGGGAAAGAAGCCTTCCTCTAGGCCCATGGCCCGCTGAGAGCCTCTTAATGTACTACTTCCTGATTCCAGTCGTGAATGAGATTCACACCTACTTCACCTCATCCCTCTTTTCTGTTCCCACAGCCTCCTGGGAGCCTCTTTTGTAAAGCCTGTGCCTGCACTAGGGCTGTTTGTGTGGCCACTGGCCCTTCCCCACCAGCCTCGTGGATAGAAGCAGCTTTGTCCTGCTCATCTTCCCAAAGCGGTGCCTCTTCCCACCCTAGAGTCCCTCACTTAGTATCTACTGGGTTGTTCTGAATTGGTACCCCTGTGGCCCTTGACATACACATTCTCTCACAATATTGTTACTTGTGTACTTGTCCTAACCTTACCTGCCAGGTATGATCTTCCTGAGCACAGGGAGGGTACCATGCACATCTCTATACCCCGCACCGGCCCCCAGCCACACACACTTCTCTCAGTTCCTGCCACTCAAAATGTGGTCCATGGACGAGCAGCGTTGGAATTGCCAGCTGCTTGTGGGACACGCAGATTCTCGAGCCCTGCTCAAAACTGCTGAGTTACAATCTGTATTTTAACAAGATCCCCAGGTAATACGTGTGCACATTAAAGTGTAAGAGGTTCTGCTTCAGATCGTAAAATAGTAATGAAGACAATGGGGTTCTGGACTCCACCTGTAGGATCTTGGGTGAGTTCAGTAAACTGCCCAGGCCATAGTTTCCCTGTCTGTAAAATGAGAAGAGTGGTCATCTCCTAGAAATGCAGGAACATTAAATAACGTAACGTAAATAATTAAATAATGCACACAAGTCAACACCCGGTGCATTCTAAGCCATTAATAATACAGTTTGAACTATTATTACTCAATTAAAACTGGTTAAATCTAATTGAATTTAACCTGCCACCCAGACTAGGTAAGAAAATGAAACACAATTCTGCATGGATTTCAGAAACATGAAATGTAAAAGGTAATAAATAAAAATATTAAAAACCCTGTAGCAAGTGTTAAGGAGCATGTCAAATCATTCTTGCATTGAACCTTAAGCAATTTGGAGGCTGGAGCCTTTAAAATTACCATCCCCCAAATTTCTGCTGTGTCACCAGGTTTTTCTGTACTGCGCAGTTCTTTCGGGCCACCTTTATTCCGCTCCTTCCTAGACAACAACTTGATAAGTGAATTTTGTTTCTCAGCCCCCAACTCTGTTGCTGTGGCAATTACCTCAGCGGCCATAAAACGCGCGCCTGGCTTGGCTGAAACATGTGCACACACTGCCCCCTAGGGGATCTCTTCTGTCATGACCCACAAAACCAAGAAAAAACCCACAATCTGTTGGGCTGCGTTTCTAGTTAGCTCAGAGGAAAACGGCTGAACCCTCAACTGTGACCGTGACAGTTGAGGTGCACCTTTGGAATTACGACCGGCCACTCTGACTGTTAAGTAATAGTAGTCTGTATCAGTGGGACCCCGTGAGAATTCGTGAAGCAGGAGTTGATGTGTATGAGCTGGGTTTGATTCCTTCAAATGTTAGGAATAAAGACACTGATTGCAATGATAGTGTAGAATGACAACCAACATTTGACAAGAAACCTTAACTATACTGTATCTACTGATATGTAAATGATACTATATCCCATTTACCTGTTAGGAAAATAAGACAAAGTTAGCAAATAACTACTGAGAGGCCAGGCGCTTGTCCTCCCTGAACAAGAGAGGCCAAGGTCCCTGCTCTCCTGAAGCTGAAATTATAATGAATATCATACAGCATCTACGCTTGTCTCCCTGCTGTCTCCTGCAGCTCGGGTGGCCTTTCCTTGGTTCTGGGGAGGCGCTGACTTGCCTTGGAATGAAAGACAAAGGCTGTGGTCTTTGACTCACAGGCAACCCTGTCTGTCTCCTGTGACCTAACAGGAATTTTTTTTCTTTTTTCTTACCTTCATTGTTGTTTCTTGTTCCTCGCAGGATTTTGTTGTTTGTTTTGAGAGATGTAAATAATTACGTTTTGAGGAAGGTGCTACATACAACACGTCCTGGTACCCGATCGTTCTCGGGGCCCTCTAGTGGAGGACAGAGAAGGTCTGTGAGGTTCCTTAGAGCAAGGGAGGTTTTACTAGGAGGCACTCATGAGAACCAGACTGGCTTCTGTGATAGGAGGCCCCAAAAGTCAACAATGGCTTCAGTTCAAAGATTCCATTTGAACCCACAAACTTAGTATTTTTTTTCTCTTAAACTGTTGCCACAGTTCTCATTCTATGCTCACCTCCTGGTCCTCAAAACTGCCTCCCGATGATTCATAATTAATTCCTTCCCCATCACCATTTATTCTTGAGACACACTGGCCAGCACCCTTTGCTGCGTGTGTGTGCCCTGGAGGTGGTTGGGGTCTCTTTGCCCGCCAAGTTGCAGTGACCACTGAACCTCTCCCCAGGGCTGTTCATGAGAGAGTGCACAAGCAGACAATGAGGTCACGTCACCCAGCACGGCCTCACGTGTTCACATCCCTGAGATGCTCCAGTATGTCCCTTGCCTTTTCCCTCCTCTAGTGCTCTCCGGCTCTGGGACCGAGAACTCAAAGTGAAAGAATGTCTTCCACCACAAAGTTCTCAGGTGTCGGTTACTAAATTTACGCACCCTTCCCGCCAACCAACCACCCTGGATCAGTCCACTGCACGCTGTGTCCTGCTGTGTCGGGCTCTGCGTGTCGTGTTCCCTGTGGAATCTGCAGCACTAGAAGAGTGATGGCCACACGGGAAAGCACGCAATAAAGAATACTTGCAGGCACATTGCTAGAGCACTGCCTGTTCCTAAAGCACCGTTTATTTCTTGTTTTACTCCATTTTCAGAACAAGCCCCATTTTGCAGCTGAAGACACATGAGGCTTGCAGAAGCTAGATCTGCTCTGTGTCACACAGCACTCAGCAAAGACAGAATTTACACCCAGGAGAAAAACTGCTGAGTAGACATGCCCTTGGAGTGAGAGTCTTTATTCGATACCCTTCTGCCTCCTTTCTTGGTAAGAAAAGCTAATAACTCAGTTCAGTTATTAGGAAATCTTCCAGTAATGTAGGAGTTAAGGACTGAATCAATAGTTATTTCTCATTTCTCCCATATTTCCTCCTTGGGCTAGGGTTCGGGCATTTCTTCCCAACGCTGCCTCTAGATCAGTACAGCTCACCAGCAGCCTCTTTCCCGCTCCCAAACGGCAAATGGCAACATCAGCAGTGGCTTCTTAGCGTGAGACAGAATACACACTCGGCAGCAAACCGAGCGCCCCAGGAACCAGCAGCAGAAACGGCGCCACTACCAAATGCTCTAAGTGCCTGTCAACGGTTTCCTAACAAATGGCTTCATTGAGACTCTCTCTCCTCCAGGTCAGCCCCTGCATGTCCACTCAAGGCTGCTAAAGGCCACGCTCCTGTACTCTCTTTCCTGCTCTGGAAAATGACACTGAAACCATAATGAGCCTGGAGGAAGTCAACCAGACAGGAAATAAATCCACTTGGGTGCTTATGCTTGTGGAAGAATTCGGAAGACCATCCATCCCTCGGGAAGGTGCCTGTTTGATGCCATCGTGGCCAGCAATTCTTTGCTCTCTTGTTGTTGGGAAAGGCAGGTGAAGATTGATTTCAAAATTAACTTTAAGCTGCAGGGATAGGTAGGACGTGGCACTGCGAGGCTACTTTGACCAGGCCTAGTGTTGATGTAAGATGAGTTTTGGTCAGGATTTCCTGGGCAAGAACAGAGTTGATGGACTTTATTTTTAGGTAGTGTTGATATTTTTAGTGAAAGTCCACAAGCATCTCCATTGGGGGAGATGATTTCCTGAGGTTAGTCATTTCCTCTCCTATGTCACAGGAAGTGCCCGGTGATGGTAAACACTGCTGACATAATGGGAACTTACACTGTTGCTGTGTCAGAGTACACACACTCCTTCCTGGTCCGTGGGCCAGGTGAGTGGAGGCTGCTTCCTGTTTTCAGCTCTAGGAGGAACTTTCAACTTCTGAGAGCTGCTCTGGAGAATAAATCACAAGGACTGCTGTGGTAAGCGGCCGGGACCAGGCACTGGAAAGTGATTTGGTAGCAAGAATTGTTGGATGTGCCCTGGCAGCTCCCGGAACTGCTGAGTCATTGTGCCCTCCATGAGTTGTATATGGAAGCCAAGTGGGTTTGATTCCAATATCATAAAGCAGTCGTGATCTGAAACTTGCTTGTCAGCCAGAGATACCCTTAGTGCCTGGATTTTATCCATTCCTAAATTCCCTTAGCAGGTCCTGCCAATTTCACCTCTGAGGCTTCTGAATCTGGTTCCTCCACTCTACCTCTGTGATGTGCATGATGTCATCAGCTCTTGTAAAGATTAGCAAAATTACCGGCTCTTCCTGACAGTGATCTCTTTCATGCGGTTCCTCCTCCACGTCGCTGGTAGATGCGGCACTGGGAAACACAGAGTTTTGTCAGCATCCTTCTTACTCCTTGTCCCTGGTAGATACTGCTAATCGGTCATGGCACTTTAACTGCTAAGCCCAGACATGGGTGACCGCACAGTCTTTCTTAACATTGTCCTTCAAGCTCTCATGACCAATCAATTGGAACTGGCATTTGACATAAAGTCAATTTGCCATCTTGGTGCTGGTGTTATCTTTCTGAAAACTAAATCCATTGTGTCTCTTCCCTGGTGTGAGACTTCTTCTGTCTCCCAAGTGCCTCCAAAACGAATTCAGACTCCCTGGCACAGTGCACAGGACCTTCCACTGGCTCATCTGTCCTTCATCTTCTCGCCTCCCCTCCCCCAACTTCCCCTGGCTCCAGGCACAGACCCCAGGAAACTTCTTACTCTTCCCCAAATACACTTTGCTTTCACATGACTCTTGCATTTCCATGGGGTGCTCTTGCTTTCTAGATTTCCCTTTTTCCTTTCTTCCTTCTGCAAACTCTTACTTATTTTCTCAAACCCTCAGTGTTCCTCTTCTGTTAGTTTCCATGACTCCACTCAGCAAAGCCAGTGCCCTCCTCTTCTGTGTTCTCATAGGCTTCTGCTTCTACTTCTATTAAATAATTTGTTATTGTAATATACCTTGTGGTATATATGTTATAATGTGTTGTGGTTGTAATAATTACATTTGTTATAAATATGGTCAGACATTAGCTCTTTTATTCAACACATTGATTGACTACCTTCTATATGTTGTGTTAGTAATAGGTAAATTAATACACAGAATAGATGTTTAATGAACTTATATTCAATGAATGGCTAAATGAAGGTATTTTATTGCTAATCCAGTCTGCCTTTGCCCTTGTATCTCTAGAGTAGCTTTCTCTAAATTCCGGAAGTCTATGAGCAGGACTTAAATCTTTCCCTAAGTCCTAAAGAAACTTATGTAAATAAGTATTTAAAACAATTTTTTAATGTTTTATTTTATTTTTTAGAGACAGAGAGAGTGCAAGTAGGGGAACAGCAGAGAGAGAGGGAAACACAGAATCCGAAGCAGGCTCCAGGATCCAAGCCGTCAATACAGAGCCCGATGCAGGGCTCAAACTCACAAACTGTGAGATCATGACCTAAGTCGAACTCAGATGTTCAATTGACTGAGCCACCCAGGAGCCCCTGAGAATAAGTATTTTTAAAACTTATTTTTACAAATATCAACCCAGATAAATCATTTTATATGAGTGTATATATGATCACATAATTCTAGTCATGTCATTTTTTCCTCCTTTTTTGGCTTGCCTTTTCCTCCCCATTCCATCCTATAATTGGCACTCCTACATTGACCAACCCAGCCTACTTGAGATTGGTCCTATTTTAGCAGTGAAAACTCCGTACCCTCCAAACCCCTCAGTCCCAGGCAAACCAGGGTGGTTGCTTCTCCTTCTGCACCTTTATGTTTGTTCCCTAAGTAGGCAATTTTAAAAATGTGTATTCTTCCATAGTTTTCTCTGTATCAGTGTAGTAATTGTTATAATTGTCATTGTTATTTTATAAAATGAGGTTATATTCTATATTTTATTATATTCTGTATATTATATTTATGATAGGATATGATATGATACTGTACACTTCCCAATCCTAACTCACCCACTAACAGAACTGTAAAAAAAATTCAAGTTGACTGGTACAGCTCTGAGTCATTCTGTTTATTACTCTGTGTTGTAAGTATTCCATAATATTTTTCTGTTCACTTATTGATGAGCATTTATTTTGTTTCCAGCGTGTTTTCTTGAAACAATGATGACACACATACATGCACACACACATATCTTCATGTGTTGGTGTTTTTATTTTTATGAGATAAATAATTTTCAAGAGTGGAATTGCTGAGTTGAATAGTAAGTGTAATTTCAATTTTTATAATTATTGCTAAATTGCTTTCCTAAACAGCTATAACACATCACATTTCTTTCATTATATGTAAGAATACCCTTTCTATCACATCCCCACCAGCCCACCATCACTTGGTGTGATAATTCTTACTAATTTGTCTGTCTGATGGTTATAAAATGGCATCTCATTGTTACTTTAATTTGCATTTCCCTGACTACTAGTGAATTTGAGCATTTAAAAAAATGCATTTGGCCATTTAAATGTGCTCTTCAGTGATTTGCCTATTTGTATCTTGTATCTACTTTTCTATGAGATTATTCTTTGACTTATTCCTGACAATTTTAAGAGGATTTTATTTGTTACAGATACCAACCCTTTTAAAATCTGTTACTTTTTTCCAGCTCTAATGTTTGCCTATGATTCTATTTATTATATCTTCTGTGATACAAATGTTCTTGATTTTCATATACTTAAATGTGCCTATCATTTCTTATCTAGCTTCTGAATTCCTGGTCTTGGCTTGGCAGTTCTCCTCAACCCATAGATTATGTATGTATTGAATTATTTTTATTTTTTATACTATAGTCCCCCATTTTTATTTTATATCATCTGACTATGTTAGACTTGCCCCATTCACTGGGAGGCAGGTCATTCTCCTAGGTATCCAGAGCCCCAGCTGAGTCTGCCTGTCCAAGCCACCTCCCTCCTTGTGCCCATTCCCACACCCCTTGCATTGAGCCTCAAACCCAAAGGCTAATATTCATTAGGATCTCTCAACACTGCAAATAACTCTACTCCAGGTTATCTTCTGGGCAATAGCTCCTTTTCCCACTCTCAGTCATAGGCTTCCAAGCAGAGTTAAGTCCATCCCAAGATCCAGGGGTGGAATAAAGGGCAATCAAGTTCGTCGCATTGCTCTGGCCATCATAATGGCTCAAGGAAGTATCCTGGTCATAGCCAATGAGAAATAAGAGAATATTTTGCCAGAGCTTCTCGGAGATAGTGGTTTTTACCTTCTTCCTGATGGTAATACACAGTATAGCATCTGGTAGGGGATGATGTAATACTGGGATATGTTGGCAGCTACCCAGGTACCAACAAGCCTGATCACAGAGCCAAGGAAGTGGAGCCAAGAAATAGAAGGTGAGGAACAGGGTCCTGATCCCATTGTCTGAGCCCTAGATCAAGCTCTGTAGAAATGGAACCCTTTGTTAATTTTGTGAACCAGCAAATTTCCCTTGTTTAAAAAAGCTATTTTACATCAGTGTTCCCACCTCTCATAACTAAGAGTTCTGATACATAAGACCTTTCTTCTCAGCTGTAGTGACTAAAGGAGGCTTCTTAAGGAATTCTCCATATCATGTCCCCAATTATAATGCATGGGGGGAGAGATCTCAGCTTGATGCCACACCCACCTCCGGGACTGAACTGCCATATGTGTGCATTTACCAAGGGCCTAGTTACATCTTGGGAAGGGAGGTCTCCCTCAGGGATGAGGAAGCCAGGCATACAAGCACAGCCTGCTTTGGGGTGTGGAGTGATTTGAGGGGTAGCATTGGGTTGTCCCTGGTTCCCCATGTTGCAGTCTTCAAAGAGAGAAGGAACTATGTGTGAAAATGGAACTAATTCCTCTCTACAAACTCTGTAAGACCACCCAGTATGTTTGGTACCCTCGGCAGCCCATGACACAGTTGCAGGGACCAATCCTGACACTTCCGAGCAGTCACAGTGGAGGTGAGATCTAATGAGAGCAACATCATTCTTCAGGAACTAGGAAGTGCTGGGGCGCCTGGGTGGCTTAGTCGGTTAAGCGTCCGACTTTCGCTTAGGTCATGATCTCGCGGTTCGTGGGTTCGAGCCCCGCGTCGGGCTCTGTGCTGACTGCCAGCTCAGAGCCTGGAGCCTGTTTCAGAGTCTGTCACTCCCTCTCTCTCTGACCCTCCCCTGCTCACGCTGTCTCTCGCTCTCTCTCTCTCCTAGAAATAAATAAAACATTAAAAAAAAAAAAGGAATTAGGAAGTGCTCAGTTGATAACTGGAGTCTTATCTTGAGGACAGCAGAACTCAGCAGAACCAATAGTGGTACCAAAAGACACAGCACCACCCACGAGACCCAGGGCTGCCCAGCAGTGGGAGGCTGGAGTGAAGAGGAGGAAAAAGCAGTATATGACTTCTTTCATGTGCATATGAGATACCACCTGGAGACTCTATGAAAAACTGTGGATGGGGGTGAGGCAGTGAGTAAGGAGGAACCTGAGGTCCCGTATTGGTAGATGGGAACAAGATTTTGCAAAATAAGTAATTGCCATAATCAAGCTATAATAACAGGTCAAACCAGCTTGTGATTTTGCTACTGTTTCTGTCTTGCCTGTTTCTCTCTTGGTTGCCTTCCTTAGTGACATTCTCCCACAGAACCTTACCTTCCCTGGGAGAAGGTCTCCCCTGATATCTGCTAGGCAAAGTCAAGCTTACCCTCTACATCCCCTAACATCTTTGGATACTGCTCTTGTTCTTAATGCTGTCCATGCGTTTGAAGTAATTTGCTTACATATGTCTCTCCCACTATACTCTGAATACCTTGTGTTCACATTTTATTTTCCCTGACTGAGTATCATATAGAATTTGTTGAATTACCAGCTGGATAATTCACACACACACACACACACACACACACACACACACACACACACACTCTGTCCTATATATATATATATAGATAGATAGATGTAGGTCTGTCTTTGAGGTAGAAAATATTTAGAGCCAGAGTCTGGTTGAGCTGTTACTCCATTTCATTTGTAAGATTTTTGTAAGTCCAATATTGAACTTTTCTCGTTTCTCTTTTGCTGGAAAATCACAATTTCTCTTGTTATTTTTCCAGACAAGAGGGGATGTGGCTAAAAATTGAGGGCATCTGACTACGTTTTTTGATTTAGTGACCTTAATCTCCAATGCCAGAATTAATCTTTCTTTTGTGAGGGCCATTTAAACTGAGAAAGAGTTAATACTTATACTACTTCACGAACAAATTGCCTCATTCAGGAAGGAAAAAAAGTTCTCCCAGAAAATTGGATGTCAGTGGATTATTCCCCTCAGATCCATGGATTAGTGTGTGTGGGGAGGGCATCCAAGTGGAAAAAGTGTCGTATCAATGTGTTTGAGGGCAAAGGCTTCTCGTTCATGCCGCCTCAATTATGGGCTTCATCACAAGCATCACATGAGGCGTGTCATACTGCCGTCCTCACTTAAGCCTGTTATGGAATTTTGTTTATTAAATATTTGAGAGCTGTTTAGAATTAGGATACACTTACATCAGCATTGACCAAATCTACTCTCACATTTTTGTCTTTCATCCAAACCCTGGCAATTCAAAAATTCTTTAAGATGAGGAGGACCTTAAAATATTGTACCTTACTTTGTGGCCTTTTATCATAAAAAATAAATTTTATGCAGTGAAGATATATGGCCTATGTAAACTATGTACACGGGTATTTTTCTTAACAAGATTCACAACTTATGACACTCATCGAAAAAGATAAATATTAGGTTTAGTAAGCCAAGAGTTGAAGTTACTGAATCTTTAAAAAGAAAGGGAGAGAGAGAAAGAGAGAGATCTTTGAGGTATGAGTGCTCATTTTCCTTGATCATTTAAATAGCCCTGGACACTTTGTAGAGACCTTTTAAATGCATTCTTCATCACTAATGACATTTTCATGAAAGCAGATATTTCTTATTTAACAGCCCATCTATTTCTTTAGCATGCTCTTCAACTTCCATCACAAAAGGCTGAGGACAAATTTAAGTTTTCACAAGATGACTAATAAAATAATAGGCCTGATGGATAGTCCAGGACCTTGGATTTTGTTTTTCTCTTAAGTTCATGGATTCAGAAATGCTACGAACAGTGGCCAGAGAAGATGTACGCCAGTTGGGAAATAGATGGGGCATTATTAACACTCTAGGAGGAGCCACCGCTATTGATCTTCAAGCTCCTGAACATTTCAGGCATTTGGTGGTGCTATCTCAGGTATCTGAAAGCCACGGTCAGGGTGGCAGGTTTGATCCTGTGATGCTGTCTTGAGATTATGAGGACATAAGAAGAAAACATGGCTTCCTTAAGGAGTGGGCAAAGGAGAGGGTTCAGATGATCACAGAGCAGGGCATTGGCCTACAGGGTGCTCTCAGATGCTCACAGGGCTGAGAAGGAAATATGCAACCTGTTTTCTAAATAGAATGATTGACTTCCAAAAATGCCTTTCATGTGCCAGGTGCTTGTGTATACCCCTGACAGTGGTTTCTCAGGCGCCAGTGTCCTCTGAATGAGGGAGGTTCTCCAGTAAGATGCTTCAGTGGCCGTCCGATGCTGGCACCAGGAACGCCGGCCAGCCTGGAATTAACGGCTGCCCCAATTCCTCACAAGGCATGCTGCCCTGTGCAGGGGGAATGGCACGTTACCAGCTCCCTGGCATCTGAACGGGTTCAGACATAAATCTTACCAGCAAGAAGAGATGAAAGTGAAAATAAAGTGTGAGGAATCAAAAGGAAGTCTCAGAACACATGGCAGATGTTGTGAGATTTGTCTAGCAAAGCCCGTGTGCCAAGCACATGATTGATGACATTAGCAAGAGAGGTTAATAGCTCTGGACGGTGCTGCTTGGGCTTTTTAAAAGTAAGCACAGAATAAATGCTAAGGCCTCAGCAGGAATGGCCCAGCCAAAGCAAGTAGGGTTTTCAAAACAAATAGCATGTCATCTGCTTACATAACATGGATGGTTGAGGCAAAGGGAAAGGGAAAAAGTTGTCAGCAGTCCCCGCAGCGGCTGGGGAGAGAAGGTCCTTCCCTCGCTGAGTCCTTTGAAGGTGGCAGATTTTGAGTGACAAGCAGGTCACAATGAATTCTGCAGGAGGCAATGACATGCCTAGTTTACATCGTGAATATTTTGGCCTTAATTTATGCTGTGAGCAATGGCTGAGCCCAGGTCCATTACGTGCCCACTGAAGATGATTTATGTGAGTTTCATGTACTTGGACTTTAATTATTCACATGATTATCAATAAAAAATAAGGGCAGAGCAGTGTTGAACGTGAACAGGTTGGCAGGGGCAAACAGCTGATTGCAGAGACGAAGTGTAGATAAGGTCAGGAGAACACTGCCTTTTTCTTCACATCAGGTATGAGAACAAATTCATAAGCAGAATTTACACTTTTCCTCCCTTTTTCACAAACATACAAACTGCCAACCTGTTAATCAACTCCCTGATGGCAGACAAATGTCTCTGGGAAACATGTGCCAAATATCAATTGTTATTGGCTGAAACTCAATAGGATGAAATGAATTGATGCTGCCATTCTATTTGGTGCAATGCAATCACTGATCAATAGTGAGTAATTGGACATCACTGTGCGAGGAGAGAATGCTGAACCAGGGATATCGCAATGAGTTATGGTGCATATTAATCACTGTCTAACCGTCTCATCAATGTAATTTCCTTCCAACAACCTGCATTGGTATCCAACTCTGGGGGAAGGGGGTGCTCGCATTTTCCCCAGCAAGTATTAATTTGAAGTATGAATCTGCATGATTCCAGAGATCTCAGTTTCTTGTGCCTCCCCCTTGATTCGGTGTGAGCCTCACCGTCAGGTTATAAGTGCAGAGTGGGCTAGAAAGCACTCTGTCCCCAGGGAGAAGGGAAAAAATGAGAACAAACTAAGCAACAGAGATTCATCTGGAATGGGGCTCTTCCCCAGAAGTAGCATTTGGTTTAGCTCTTGTTCTCCTTTCTCACCTAAGAAATTGCCAAGGGACCAGCAGAAAGAGAAAAACAAAATTCTTTTTCAAGACTCAGGCCCTAGAAAAAATTGAACTATTCTAGGATAAAAATAAAAATCCTCAGCAGGTTCCCTCTGGAGATTAAGCTGTTGGCGGCAGTTGCACGGTCTGACTTTGGGGGCAGGTGGGGGCTTCGGGAAGTTACTGCTGCCCATTTCAGGATGTGCTTATGAATGTTCTTTCCCTATGACTGTTTGCATGCTGAATTTGGTGGGTTATGTAGCACAGTTTCTGCCAAACAAATGCCCTATTATTCTTTTACTTTGCCTTTTAGGGAGCAGAGTTTTCCTGAGCCTGAAGATTAATGGCAGTTCTCGTAATGGTTAGTATGTATTAGCCAATTCCTTCCATCAAAAAAGTTGTTTTTCCTTGTTTCTTTGCCTGGTATTTTTGGGATAAAATACATTTTCCATTAGCAAGAGGAAAGCCTGAAAAGAACCAAGATTGGATTTTTCTGGAGTAGATCTGAACGAAGTTCTTCTGGTAAAACAACACTGATACTGTGGCCAGAGCCAATACCAGGACTCCAGGAAGTTGCCTGACCAGGGGAGGCAGTTTGTAGTGGGGAAGTGGGGGGAGTCACGGTGGCAGGAATGCACGGTGGGGGGTGGTTTAGCTTCCCTTCTGTGTGAAACCCAGGCCTGCTGGGAACAGGACCTGAGGCAGTGATGTGGTTCCTTAATCAACACTTTCACAGCTAGTCAACACTCACCGAATTAAGGAGACATTGTAAGAGGAGAGAGGAGAAGGCTGAGCCTCCAAGGGCACATCTGCAGCTTCTTCAACAGCTTCTTAGCCAAGCAAATGGCGCCAGCATGCTGTAACACGAGCCATTTTCCAAAACGTGTGTTGGGACTTTTCCATTTTCCTTACCTGCTTCTTAAGCCATGTGACCCACCCCAACTCTTTCCTTGTAGGAATCATTTGGGAGCAGTTGGAACGAGATGATAGCCTGTTCACCTGAATCCAGCCGAGCCAATTGGTTGATTGGGAGCTCAGATGTCTGCCCAGGTTTGAAATTCTTGTTGGAAGGCCTTGGGTTTGTCAGACGATCAGGAAATATTCCAAGGCCAGACTTCAAAGTGCAGTTCTCTAAACTTTCTTCTTGACAGTGGGCCAGAGGTGTGGCAAGAGCTGCCCAGCTGTACCTTGAGAGTTTAGGATTTCCTCTGTCAAAGCTCTTAGTAATTACAGAAATAAAAGAAACATTGAGATGTTTATAGAAAAGTACCTTTCCAGGGGCGCCCGGGTGGCTTAGTCGGTTGAGCGTCCGACTTTCGCTCAGGACATCTCGCGGTTCGTGGGTTTGAGCCCCGCGTCGGGCTCTGTGCTGACTGCCAGCTCGGAGCCTGGAGCCTGTTTCAGAGTCTGTGACTCCCTCTCTCTCTGACCCTCCCCTGTTCATGCTGTCTCTCTCTCTCTCTCTCTCTCTCCTAGAAATAAATAAATAAAACATTAAAAAAGAAAAGTACCTTTCCATAATTATGTTTTTCATTTGCATAAAATATTTTCACTGTTAAAAAGCATTCTTTTTTGAAGCTCATAGTTACTTGGTGATGTAAGCTTACAGGTATTTGGGGCTCCAATTTATAGATGAGCAAACCAACACTGAGGTAATTATTCCATCTTCTCAAGCACAAATAGCTTAAAGTGATTGAACTATACACAAAAAAATATTTTACCTTAAATCTGATGTTGCCTCCATTTTAATGTCTTCAACATAAATTTTATACTGCACTGACAAAGAAAAATCATAGAGGATACAAGTTTATGCTTAAGTGTCTTTTTTTTTTTTAAAGCACTTTTGAAAATTTCTTCCTCCTTTTTCAAAGCAAAAGATATTCTGCAAGAGATTATCTGGTCACTTTACCTCCACCCCCAAAGTGTGAGGCAGGCCTTTAAATCATTCAAGACAGCTAAGAAAATTTCCTATTTTCAAATACCCTGAGAGAAAGAGATTCCTCAACCCTTGTGGGTAACTTTTCCTGATGTTTAACATTTCTCAGTCAGGAAATTCTTTCTTGTGTCCTAAATCCCTAATGCTGTTGCTTGAACGTGCTTCCTCCTAGTCGGTCTTCGGCAGAGATACTGAACAGCTATCTATGTTCCTTAGCGTGAGAGATCCTTCCAGGGAGAAGGTAAAGACTGTTAAACCGCTCCTCGGCCTTTTCTTCCATGGGTTCAATAATCCCTACTACTTTCACTATTTCTCAGAGGTCTCATTCTCCAGCCCTTTAATTGTCCCTATGCTTTCTCCCACATAACTCAAAGTTCCTGTTGAGATATGGGCTGGGGGAGAGGTGAGCCTTTAATCTTGAGGTTGGGGTTCTGGAAAGGGGAGGAAACACTTATTAGGGCTGGCCAGCACCCACCCCCCAACCTGAATACTGATGATGCCCCCGGCACTCAGAAATCCAACTTCTTAAGGACTCAAATGGATAATTAGTGAAGTGCCTCTAGAATAACAACAAGATATTTGGCAAAAACCTCAAATATCTCTATTTGTACCCAATGAACTCATTTCTTCAACCTGAAAAAGTCTCAAATAATCTCAGAAGTGTCTAAAATAGACTTGCCAAATAATATTCCTGGGTTAGAAGGGTCCAGAGCACCATTAGTTATTTAACATTTCACATGCTTTTTACATCCTTACTATAATACCACATGGACCTGCTAAGGCACAGGCTTTATATAGTTCCATGATTTTGTTCCTGCATTTGATATTTAGCCACTGACTTAGTGGGTAATTATTATAAAATTCATGTGGTGAATAGGACCAAGATGTCAAGCAGCTTTATATAAAAGAACAGAAACTATGAGATAACTTTGAACTTGAAACCATTTCATGTTCTTGCTGATCCTTGAGAAATAGCTACAGGTGTTCCTTGAGTGAGGTCAGAGTGTCGTATGAAGGATGTGGTGATGGGAATGATTCCTTTAGGGGTAGTTCCTAAGCACAGTGTGCATGTGTTATGCATCTAGGGTTGGCTGGGTAGGTAGCAGGTCTAGAAGTCTTAAACTGGACTTTGTGATGGTGAACAGCCACTTAATAACTACAGATGGGGATCAAATTGGCACCTACCAATCAACTAGGCCTGAAGGCCATTGGTATAGTGTTTGGGATAAGATAATGGAAAACAAACAGTCTGCAGAATGCCTAAAATTCAAGCTCAGAATGATCCCAGCTGGTGGTAATTTTCACCAGAATATGCACCACCCACAACACACACACACACACACACACACATTGAATTTATTTATTTATTTAGCCAAATATGGTTTACTGAAAGCTTTCTGAAAAAGGGAAAAAACATGTGCCATATAGAATTTTTACTTTTATAGTAAAACATAATTAATAAGGAACACAAAATGAAATTTGAAAAAAAATCTATTCACCAGACCTATTCACAAGATCACCCAAGTGACCTTTCTAGGTAGGAAACAATTACTTACTTTGTTTATCTTATCATTAGGACCAAATGACCCTCTTCAAATAGTGTCATCTTATTTCCATTGGTCCTTTGTTCTTCCCAAGGGATTCCATAGAATTAATACCCTAGAGTTGCTATTAACAACCTGAAATCTTATTCACACAAACCCCTCCCTACCCCCTGCTCCCAGTCCAAAACTAACTGTGAGGAACCAGACTGTGAGGACAGGGCCTTGCCATGTCTTCTAGAATTATATTTTTTATGCTTGCTACTGGGGTCCTAGCTACACCATGTACTGAACAGAAAGCAAGGCAGTTTCCAACCCAGAGTTGAAGATGGTCCTACATTCAGACATAGTTCACCTACCACAGAAAGCAACACTGAGGGCAGAAAGCTTATGGAGGCATCGGAGCATTGTCAGAGAGGGAATTGTCTGCTGCCCCATGACTCACTGTAAAGGTTCCCCACTCTGGCTGAACACTGGATAAGCTGGGAATTTATGAAAATCACCCATTCCCTGACCACACCCCCCAGAAATGGTGATTGGAGTCCCCTTTAGCCAAGCTTGGGAACCACTATATGGACAGTCACTGTCAAAGGGATTACAGAGGAGGTTCCAGAACTTGGGGACTGGAGGTAGGGAGAGCCTTTAAGCACTGAGAGATCTCAAGAAATAACTAGATTTTAGAATTCCTTAAGTAGAAAAAGTCAGTCATAAACCAGAGGAGAATGCCCAAGACACTATCTAGCATGTAGAAGATATTAGACTTGTGAGTGTTACGAAGCCGAGCTTGGGGTCTAGCTTGAATCATAGATCAATCACTAACTACCATAGTGATTTAGCCAAGTTACTTAACTGTCCAACCTTCAGTTGTCTCTTCCATTAAAGAATCTAATAAGACTTCCAGAGAGTTGCAAAAACAATTCAAGGCACTCTAGATAAAGTTCTTAACACACTGCCTGGTGCAACGTAAGGGCTCAGTAACTATATGCTTTTATTATTAAAGTGTTGAACCTAAGACTATCAGCTGGGCCATGCCTTCCTTCCCATGCAGCCCTCACCTCCACTTCTCTTGAGTAATATGGATGAGAATGCCCTTGTCTTCTGGACGCAACAACCTTCCTATCCCCAGTCGTTCCTTGCTATGGGGAGTCGTCCTTACCTCAAACAGCTGTGTTGGCCCTCAATCACGTCTGCTTACAGACATAGCTCATGCTTTCAACATTTCAGGTGGTGTTCAGCTTTTGTCTGAATTCACCTGAATAAAATGCTACAGTGTGGAGAAGGGGCACATAGACGGGCCTACTGTGGACCTCATTCCACCTTGTCGTGAAGCGGGTGGTCAGACTGGCTTTGAAATCCTGACATGACTCCACATCTTCAGTTATTCCTTATTTCCTATAGCATTGACTTTACTCCCACTGCATTGTAGTAATTGAGATAAATGTCTGCTGAGTATTCCCAGACGGCTGGTAGGCAGTTTGAATGATTGAGAAAAGTAGGAGGAAGCCATCTGAAGGGGGCCAAGATGGTACTAAGTCAGCTGACTGGGAGAAAGGTGGTACTAAGCTATATATCTCTCCAGAAGTCTCCTTTAAATGACACACATCTTTCCTGACTTCTCGGGAGAAACTCAATATAGTACTTCTCATCCAAAGGCATGAGACACAGCTTAAGGACACACTGGGTCTTCACACCTTCTTTCCTTTCACAGATCTGTGATCAAAGCAAGGACAATATCCCTGGAGTTCAGGGCTCACACACTGCTGGAATTTAAGAACAAATCTCTCAGAATTTTCTTCTCTAGACACTTCCAGGGGAAATCATTTATTCCTGGTATAAGTGAAGAACTTGTTTGGGTTTGACCTGCTTAATTCTCCTTGAGTTAAACTGCATGTGAATGAAGATGATCTTAAAGGTTTTAAAGCATATCCAGGCTATATCAGAAAACCACAGCTCATTAAAGAAATAGGAGTCCCTGACAAGATTCCTTCCCACCACTCTTTTTGCAAACCCCATTTTAAAGGTAATAAGAAAGTGATTTTTCAGGATAACTTCACCCCCACTTGGGTATAAAGGGCACAGAAGATTAAACCTTTTGAATAGAAAAAAATTAAAAGCCAGTATCTTGGACATAAATATAATTTTTTCTTTTCCTTTCTGATGCAACAGTACTTCTGAAACTCATTTTAATGGGGTGACGAAAGGGGTAGGAAAGAAAAAAAATCCTGTCTGTTATTACTGGAACACCATTAGGAGTTCACTGGCTTTCTTCAGATTTGTGTATAACTTCTATTTAGTGACACCTCCTTTTTCTTTCTTTATAGTACCTTTTATTGAATCCTATCACATTCTGTGCATGTGCACGCACTCTCTCTCTCTCTACACACACACACACATACACACACATATACTACTCTCCCTTCTGCACCTTCCCTATCCTAGGGATTCATTCCACCCAAAAGCAAGGGCACATTTTCTGTACATTCTCCTAAGAACAAATGTACACACATACTTCTTAAACTCTCTGATCTTAAGACCACTTGAAACAGAACTCGTGGAAAGAACATGGAATTCGGACTTTGAGAGACAGAGATTTGGGCTATGTTGTGAGCTTGTACCAAGAGCATCATCTTTCCAGGCCTCAGTTTTTCCCCTCTGTAAAATGGAGATAATAATAGCGCTGCATTAGTCAAGATTCTAGGATCCTTCTAGCCCCCTACTCTGCCACCCTCTCATGGTTGGTCATGAGGTGGCTGCAGTTCCTCCAGGCATCTTGGCCTCCTTCCTTGCAGAAAGAAGGGGCTAGGGTTGGTAGCAGGCAAAAGGCACATGGTGGCTGAACCTGCCCCCTTGTGTCAGAAAGCAATAGCTCTCTGGAGGGTCTCCTTTGGTAGACTTACACCTACTGCTCTCTGGCCAGAGTTGTGTCACGTGGTCTCCCATAGCTGCAAGGAAGCCTAGCGAGTCAGATTTGTTAAGCTGGCATGTTGGCAGTCTGAACAAAAGCCGGCTGTTAGTCTGGATAGAAAAAAGTGGGGAATAGTGGATACTGGAGGCCAAGGCAGTGTTTACCTCCATCTACTTCATCGAGTCGGTGAAGACTAAATAAGACATTTGCGTAGAATTCCTACTGCACCAGTAGTGCTTGGTAAGGGGTCCTTCCACAGAGTGACTTTGCTCGGGTCGCATCCCTCTTGTGGACATTGGGGGGTGGGGAGAGGGCTGTGTGCAGGAAGAAAATCAAACACATATTGATGGGTCCCCTGGGGACTCTGATGCCTTCTGTCAACACTCCTGACCCCTTTCCCTGGACGTGAGGAGTCTCCCGGTCAGGGTGGTCCAGTGCCTCCCTGCGCTGGCAATCCCGTGGGTGCAATAACAGTAGGTCTGCCAAGAACTTGGCTGCCTTTGAAGGCCCACACCCATCCTCTGGTCCCCCCTGTGTCTGAATATAATAATATGTTGATAAAATACCTTGTCAGGCTCCACAGCAGTTCTCTGCCATACATTCTCATTACACTCCTGCTTCATAATTACAGTTGAAAGAACACAAGCCCGCCGGACCTGTCGTTACTGTGTGGTGTGGCTGCCATGGAGAGAACATCACATTTGATTTCTGGGCCTGGTCCCATATGCTGGCAGGGACCTGGGGCCTTTGTTCAGTGGGATGATTCAACCTCCTCCAATTTCTTATCAAGCAAATTAATGTGCAAGAAGTACTGTTTTTTCTGCTTTCACTGGTGAATTATAGGAATGAGAGTCTTTGCATTGGTTTGGGGAGTAGGGGGCGATTAAAGAGACTTGTGAGAAAAGAATAACCCAGGGAAGAGACTAAACTAGAGTCTCACACACTGGTAAGAAAAATGCAGTGCTTCAAACATTCCCATGCAATTCACTCAGAGGTTATTTGGAATATCCTATAGCTTACATTTCTGAAGTACCCAGAGAGCTGGGAAAGAACAGAAAAACACACATGGACACATATTTGGGGAAGCGTTTCATGTCTAGCATAAACTGAATACCACTGGGACATAAATGACCTTTCTAGGTTTAGAACCCATAAATCAAGCATGAAGCTGCCATCCTAGGTACTCAGTTGGCTGGCGGCTGGCTCTGCCTGCCCCTAGGAAAAAAGAGAAAGCTGACATCCCCTACATTCGCCTACAGCATTCTTTCCTGCCAAGACCCCAGGAGAGTCAGAATCTGGTTAGTCTTCTCAAATGACAACAAAGCCCCACCTCCATGGGTGGACTCCACGCCGTGTCCTTTGCAGGTCAAGCTTTGCTGCATCTGGTACAGGACAAGGGAAGGACACATGTGGCAATTTATGTTTTCGAGAAAACTTCAACTGTAAAATCTTTTATACTTTCTGAAGAAGTAGCTGGGTAAAAGCCAGTTATTCAGGTGCTAGAAAGGCAGTGTGGGCAGCAGTGAGAAGTGAACTTGAGAGGCAGGGAGCACACCCAACATGGTTTACACGACACATGTGCTAGTCTAGGCTATTCTTGTCTCAAGTGACAGAAACTATATTCAAACTATCTTAAGAAAAAAGAGGAATTTGTTGCTTTGTCACTGGAGACTCCAAAGGTAGATCCAAATGCTTTAGGCAGCAGCTGGATCTGTGGGCCCAAATGGGTTTGTTTTTCTGTCCCTCTCTCGGCCCTACTAGCACCTGCCTGGCCTCATTGTCAGCTGAGCTGTCTCCTCCAGACAGCCACTAGTAATATGAACTCCTGCTTTCCTGGCTTAGCAACTCTATGGACAGAAGAAAGCCTTTATTTCTTATCAATCTGAAGGTTGCAGAGACTTTGCTTCAGTCTGAGGTAGCCAGAGTAGCTCTGTGCACATGTATTCCTTCTCAAGCCAAGGAGCAAGGGGCAGAAGCTACCTGGAGGAAGATGTCCTCAAGACAAAGTGGAAGTACAAGTGGGCAAGTCCCACAGCACAAGCATGTTTCAAGCCCTTGCTTACATCAGGTTTACTAATACCCCATTGGCTCAAAAGCCACATGGTCAGATCCAAAATCAAGGGCTAAAATACATTCTACATTTTTACTGAAGAAACTGTAAAGTTATACGGCAAAGGGAATGGATGTAAGGAGAGACAAAGAATTAGGCTAATGTTTCAATTAACCTGAGAAGACATCTTTTCCAGGGTCCAGCGATGAATCTGGGGTACACGCAAACGAGTCTTGCTTGAGTGGCATGCCCATCTCTGAACCAATCTCTGGGGTGGAAATGGGAACTCAATAGCCAGCCGGTAACCCAGTGACCCAGTGCATTCTACAGAGGTAGCATTAATAGCAGGGCAATGAGGCATCATAACTGATAGCTCTCTTAGACCACATGGAACCCACAAGGAATTCTCCAAAGGCAGGAGAAGGCACATATAAAAGCATCCCTAGTAAGTAAGAGCCATAGCTGTCAACTGTCCATGCAAGAAAGTCTTCACTCCTGACTCCTCTAGAAATGTCTCTCCTAGGTGGGGGTGGGGAGATAGAATAGGCAGGGAGCATATGCTTATGTTTCCTTGTCCTGAATTCTACCTGCACTGTGTCAGGGTCTCCACATTTATGTATTCACATTTACACATACACATGCACATGCATAGATACATATGGGAATGATCTTTCTCTTTATGCCAAAAATCACGATTCTAAGTATGAAGTTGATATATTTTCTGTGATTGTCACTATTACTATGTATGGATGCATAACACATTACTTCAATACATAGTAGCTTAAAACAACAGCAACGTTTATTTTCTCCTAGATCTACAATTTGGACCTGGAAGGTCAAGTTCATCTCTGTTTCAGGTGGTGCCAGTTGGGGCAGCTCAAAGACGGCAAGCTGAATCATCTGAAGGCTCCCTCAAAGGGAGACAGCCAAATGCTGATTACCTTTTATGACCTAGCCCTGAAACTCTTGTGGCATCACTTCTCTTGTAGCTATTCATCAAGATGGTCACAAAGTCCCACGCATGTTCAAGGGGAGGGAATACAGACTCTGCCTCTTGATGATAGGAAGCAAGGTTATGAAAGGTCCTGTGGGATCAGGAATATTGCTGCGGTCATTTTTGGAAAATATGGTCTGCTGCAGCCACTTTCAGCTCCTTGTTCTGACCTGAGTCTGAACAGAATGAGAGATTTGAAACCATTCAGATAAGAGTTAAAAAAAAATCTTGCTCTATCACTAACTGGCCATGTGATTTTAGCCAAATTTTTCAGCCCATCTCAGCTTTAGTCTATCACAAAATGGATACACAAATACACTTTATGATGGGCATTTGTGAAAAATAAATGATTTCAGCCAAGATCCTAATAGGAGCACAGTGCTCTTTCCTATCCTCCTGACCTTTCCTCAATGGTTTTCTTGAGTCATTTATGACTGTTGGAGTTAGGGCCACAATTTCTCCCTGGACACTAGGGATTAGAGAGTGTAACACCTGAATGAGTGAGTCAAGAACTCAAATCTGACCATTAGCAGACAGGACCCAGTGCCCCTTAGATCTATAGATCTTTTCACAAAAGTCAGTGAATTGTAACCTAATAAGTGCTGGATGGATACGTGAGGTGCTGGGAGCTAAGTTTAATTTAGTACTAAGTTCAGTACAAAAGTCAGTTCAAAATTGACCATGACTCTGTCCTTAATAGTCCTGTAACATAATATGAAAACATAGATGTCACAAAAAATCAATTTATCCAAATGAAGTCGTGATCTCAAAACTATTCTGACTTTCTAATACTTTTTTTTTTTAATACATATAAGTTAGGATGCAAATGCCATCTATTGGAGGAAACACCATTTATTTTGGGGATGCTGCTCTGTCTCCCCTACAAAGAGCTTTTCTTTTGAGACCTCTCAAAATATTTTTTCCTCAAAAGATACAGTTTTCTTTCATGGGAAATAAAATACTATTGCCAATTATTTCCCAATTCACTCTCCTATTTTAATGAAGAATTACGTTCTTCCAGCAAAGAGTAACTAAATCAAAAAATGCATTCCTTGTTGATGCACTTAAGTAGGACTTTGGAGAGCTCACAATCTAACTCTTTCCTCAGACCTCCATTCTTGCAAACCAAAGCTCCCCAGTGACAGTTCCTGCCTGACCCATTCAGACCCAAAGGACTTCAAGGGAAAAATGGGATTTCCTAGGTCATCTTAAAATTTTAGTTCTGGACATCCAGGTAGACATTCCAATCTACTCCAGAAACTACACTACCTGACCTGGTCCCTTCAAGGTCTTTAGTTTGGGATCCACATAGAATGGGCTGAGACCCCAAGAGCTAACAAACAGTCAAATTGAGGGTAAGAGATGTTTTGAGTCAATGAAAAGGAATTTGCCTTATTAAATGCTCCTCTAGACAGAATCCCTATTTTTTTCCCAGCAGGAAGGCAAAGCCCCACTGGGGAGGCTGGCTAGTTGTGAAATGACATACATGCAGAAGAACTGTTTTCCAGATATCCCTCAACAACTAATTTGTCTCCTGAAGCATGAAATTTAATTACCCGTATTGGACATACTTGCATAATCACATATTTTTATTTTACAAAACCATTCAGTCTTTTAAAATATAGGGACTGAATCCTGGTTACAGAAATGTCTTTGACATCAGAGATTTCCACAAGTAAATAGTTGGTGCAAACAACAGTTTCCTAATATTGATTCTTGTTTGCTGACCTTCGATATTGTTGAGCATTCACTTGGACTCATATTTTGCTGTTATGTTGACAAAGAGGGACCAATGAGTTTTTATTAAACCCCCATAATACTGAGCCCTCCTATCAAATTCATCCTAATCTTTAGCTAATCCTATTCTTTGCTGCTTCTCAAAGCTCATAAATCTTCCTCAACCTCTGAGAGAGAGCATGCCCCTATGCAGCATTTTTCAATCTCTGTTCCACTTGTCTTGAAACAAGGTGACCAGAGGTGAACATGAGACCCCCCACAAGGATAGAGGCACACCACCTCTTTAAGGGGAAGTCAATTAACTGTGAACTAACCAGCAACAGTTTTAGTGCTTTTCTCACTTTTATAAGAGAGATTGAGATGTCACATTTACTTGGCTAATAGCTGTTGTTCTTAAAATGGGCTGAATTTAACTTCAAAGTGGCTAATCATGACTCGTAGGACAAAGAGACAGGAAATTTACCCCACTAGGGTGCCAGGGTGCCATTTGAAGTTTGCCTCCTAAGGCTCTTTAGGAAATCTTTTCTGGATGTTCGGAGAGACAGCCTCAGGGGGTCAAGCGCCGTGCTGGAGCGGGGTGGCGGGAGTAAGGAGAGGACAAGGCAAACAGTCCAGGGAATGGGATACTAAGGAGGATACAAATATCTAATATTTATGTCGAGCATCCTATGTGTCAGGGGCTATTTATAGGTGCTATTTATAGACTAGTTCATTTAATTCTCCCAACAGTCTTAAAAATAGAAATTATTAGTATAATCATTTGGCAGAGGAGGAAATGGAATCTTGGAGAGATTTTTCTGAACCCCTCTAAGTCTATGACGTTAATTTTAATGTCTTTCACATCATTAGGCCTTAGGCCCTTTATTTTAATGTATTTTCTCAATAAACCCCATAACAATCCCATGGAAACCAAGTTCCAGAGAGGTTAAAGAACTTCCTCAGGCTTACACAGTTGGCCAGCAGCAGAGATGAGGTCCAAACCCAGTCGCATCTGATGCACCCGACAGTCTTAGAGAGCACTGGGCTCCAAGGGTGTTGGGTAGTGGTCAACTGTTCTCCCTTCTGCCATCAGAGAGCCATTTGCTGCTTATACTGCAGTGTCAGATTAGCATGAGACCTTAGAGGCCTGAAGAGGAGACATGGGGAAGGGAAGTGCCTGGCCCAAGGGCGTATATGAAATCCTGGAGGGTCAGTAGATTTTCCATCTTTCTCAGTTTCTTGCTTTTCTGTCTTTGGACTTCTTTAGACCTTGACTGACTCATGCCTTTGGCATTTTAATCAATACCCTGCATTCTTGGGAAGCTCAAATTAGCTTGTTAGTTCTTGGGGGGAAGCTGAGTTTGTAAGCAATCACCAGGTCCAGCAACAGAATACTATAAATAATCGATAAAAACAGAAAAACCCAGAGGTGATGAGACTGTGGTTTTCTGCAGGTGGGGAAGGGACTTCCCAGCCCACCTCGCTCTGTTCTTGAGATCTCTAACTGGTTTCACCCTCACAGCGATGTGACTGCAACCCACCAGTGTAGTAAACTCTGACGCTCAGATGTTAGGGAGTAGAGAGAGAAGTTGCCTTTGATAAGTGTTCACCATGTGAGGATATGGACATGTACAGTTTCACAGAAGTTAATTATCATAACTTTATTTTATAGGTGAGAAAACTGAGCATCTGGGAAATTAAATGACTTGTCCAAAGCCAATAATGAACAGTCAATATTGTGTCACACTGTCCACACTGAGCATATCACAGAGCCTGCATCTGAACCTGGGCCCAAGTCCTAAGACTGCTTTCTGTCACCATGCTACCGAAGAAAGCAAACATCAAAGTCTCTTCTCTACTTTTTGCTATTTTGTTTTTCAGAGACAACTCTCTGGATCCTGTATTCTCTATTTCCATACTACCTTGAGGATTTCCCCATAATGGAGAGTGAGATGAGAACAAAAGCCCTGTCACTTACCGGCACTTTCTTTAGATTTCTGTTGTCATGGAGGATACAGTTATCAGCCTTTGTTTGCCGTGGCTGCAGCTCAATTTCCCAAACCCGCTCACTGAAGTCCGTGTGTGGCTGGCCCAGTGACCAACAGAACAAAAACTACAAATTATCTCTATAGAACATTAATCGAAGGTCTCTGTGCTACAGAATCCTTCTCTCAATTAGAGAGCTGTCTCGGGAGTAATGTTCTCTCTAAAAATCATGATATACACAGCTCTATAAATCGATGAAAGACTTGTGACCATTAAACTTAATTGATACTGAATTTAGAGGAATGCATTTCAATCATGCTGCCATTTTATTTGAAAATTAGTTTCTGGCATTACCTCTTTCCTCCTGTCAGCATGCAGGGTCACGTAGCACCCTGAAGGGGGGCCTCCAGGAGCCAGGGAGCAGCAGATCTGAGAGCAAAGCCTCAGAGCCGGGCAAGCAGGAGATGTTTCAAGGTGCTGTAAACAAGTAGACATAAAATGGGAAATAAAAACTGATTTTAAGTAAAATCAGCAACAACTTGGTTTTATATAGTACCCCATATGTTCCACAGGAATAATACCCCACGGCACTTTATAGGGAAACAAGGTAAAAAAAATAAATAAGTAAAAAGGCTGTTTCCCAGGACCATGCTAGGAAAATAATGAACTTCTTGAATATGTTCTCAGGCTTGAGTAGGTGCAATTCTTTCCCTGAGATTATTGTCGGCAATAGTGCTAGGGAGCTGTTGTTTTCTGTAATTGGCTCTGGACGGAAGCCATGCTGAAAGGAAAGAGCAAAGACAGCTTGTAGTTACAGTGCTTGGAGAGGGAAGGGGGGGAAGAGTGTGTGTATGTGTGTCTTTGTGTGCCTTGTGTGTCCGTGTACGTGTGGATTGCAGGAACTGGTCTCAATGTATGGAAACCCTCCCAAAAAGCGATCAGATTATCTAACCTATAATCATCATTGGCTCATTAAGACAAAATAATAGAAGGGATCCTCCAGAATCGATCATGTCTAGAGTAGCCCAATGCACTTATCCCTTCACTGTTTTCTAAACGCATTTATGTAGGGGGAAAAAAACTGGAAAAAAAGTAAGTTTCCTGTTTTAAGAACAAAGTATCCATAAGAGGAAGTTTTGCACAAAACCTTCCAGAAATGCTTTATATGTCTAGTAATTTTTTTCCAAATAGATGATACTTATCTGTCTCAGAGAAGACCTTTCTAGACACACGGATTCTTTTTGTATCTCTTCTTTGCTATTTAGCAACTCTATTTTATCCAGATTAGTTATTAATGCTCTCTTTCAAACTTGTTGTCTCTGAGAAATAAGATACATGCACATGGATAATTGACTTTCTTTTCTGAAATTGTCCGGTGTTCCTTTATTCCTTTCTCTGAGACTGTGTATGTCAAAGAACACGTGAATATTACTGGCTAGGAACAACCTTATTACGGCAGCATTTGCCATGAGAACAATGCTTATTCATTTATGTAGACTGCCCCTCAAACTCCGCCTATAGACCTTGACTGTTTGAAATATACCTAAAACGCCCAGTTAAATAAATCAAAATCAAAATAGTTACTTCTTCAACTCCTGACCACCTAACTGTTAATGTTTTTACTTTTTAATATATTATTTCCTTATTTAGGTAGAGCTTATAAAATATCATGTGAAAAATCATAACTTCTTTTAAGTCAGTCAGCGGGTGAGTGGAATTTTAGAGACATAAAATGTTGTATATTTGAAGAGCTATATTAATGTCCATTTAGAGAAGAAAGATGTGTGCATACCAATTTCATTTGTCAAATGACATTTATGAATCAAAACATGTCTGCTAGAAAATGTACAGATATAAAAACAAATAAGATATATTTTCTAGAGTTTATTAGTTAGAGTTCACTGTCTAGGAAATATTGCATGCAAAAATAAATGATCATCTTTTTCCAACATGGAATATGATATTCAACATAAGAACAATGTAAAATGCTACAAGAGGTCAGGGAAGCTCAACCTCACATCTGTTTTCCATGGGTTGGGGGTAATCAGGGAAGCCTGGGTGGGGGAGTTGGAATCTGGAAGAATCTGAAACCTCTGATACCTATAAGTATAATAGATATTAAACATGGCCTGACCCCTAGCCAGGTTAGCATGGATCTGAATGATAGGTCGGCTTTTTATGAGCAAGGAGATTGATACACATTGAGGTACCTGATTGGAAAGTGTGGTCAGAGAGTGTTGGCTGAGAAGTAGAAAATGTAAAAAAAAAAAAAAAAGGAGTTAAACTGAGGAAGACATTCATTTGTCCTAAGTTGCTAGGATGAACAGGTATTTATTTTAACACATGATCTGGAGTGTGATTTTCTGCAGAAGAATGACATCATCGGCACTGCAACTTGTTGCAAACAAACAGAAAAGTTGATTAGGTTCAACTTAAGTTCAAAAGAGCTTTATTGGACGTATACTTGGTAGCTCACAGAAGCAACAGAAAGGCTGAGAAGGAGGCCTGGGGAATGGACAGTTGAGGAGGCTGAGACACAGCTGATTGTGCTGCGGAAATAGTCTGGGTAGAATGTCCCCACTACGAGCTTCCTAGTGAGCACTGCTACACTCCTAAGCCCACTGCCGCCGCTGCTCTGAACACTGCTTGTTGACCCACTGCTACCACCATGATGGGTGTTAAACAAGTCTTGCTTCTTTGTATCCCTTGCTTCAGGCTCAGCGTTCTAGATGGACCGTCTTATACCCTCATCCTAGCTCCCACGGTTCCCGGAGAAAAGGTATCTGGCCTCCTCCACATCTGCAGGAGAGGTCTCCAAAAGGAATTTTGGTCTGTAGGTAAAAAAAAAAAAAAAAAAAAAATCCAACAAGTGCCGTCATAGACTCATAGATAAATCCATGTTTGTGGAAGGTCAGCCAAGGGTGGCCATAACTTCCACGAGAAGAGCATCAAAATTTTCTGTGACATAAAAGAAGTGGGAACATACAAAGAAGAAAAACAAATGCTACTGGGCATTATAGTGGGGAGGTCATCCACACCCTGGAATTTTTTATGAATTTCATTACCATATACACTCAGAGCATATAAATGCATATTCAAATTACATGACATATGCAAATATGCAGCTTTAGTTGTTTGCTATACAAATTTATGTTTTAAGAATTTGGTATATCATTTCAGGAGGGCTATTAACTCTTTCAGGCCAACATGGAACCAAACATCTATTACTTTCAGGTATGACTAGGTCTGGGTTTTGAATGAGAATAAGAAGTTGAATAATCCATCCAGAAAGGACCCTAAGAGTACACACAATGCCATGCCCTGTCTTCAGGCCATGGTACACATAAAGCACTCAGGAAGGAAGCTCTCATTTTAAAATATCCTGCAAAGCAGACTTCACAGTCTCCCTTAACAATTATATAACCATTCCTGTATAGTTAAGCATCCTTTGTGACTATAAATTAGAATCTTAAGAGAGACAAGCAAAACTTGGTTAACACTTCAAAATTTGAGTGGAAAGTGAAGCTGATGGCGAGAAAAAACTCCCAAGTATGTTCAGAAAACTTAAAACATGAAGCATCTCAGCAATTGCCAATATTTAAAGGTTATGTCCATCACATCGGGAAGTGGCATAAAGTTTTCACCCTTTTCAAATAATTGGGCATCATACTGATGGGTAAAATTGTGCATGTCAGTGATTCCTGTGCTGATATAAGGAAATTGACAGGCACTGTTTAAAGGGAGCCAAAATTTTTGTGCCTCAACATGTCATGCTGGGAATAATTATACAACTGTTTTGTTACCTTCAGTTATACAATTGTGTCATATATTATAGTATCCACTGATTCTTCTAAAGTTTTTTTTTGTTTGTTTGGCATAGTGCAGGAGAGCCGCAAAATATATATACTTGAAAAGTAGTTGATGCTATTACACTTTACAACTGAAGACCAAAGCTCAGTAGTACCGATACACATCGCTGTTACTGCCAAGGGTGGTGCCTTTGGTATGGCCCTCACTCTATACTCATTAGGTTTAGCATCATCAATAAGAAATTATAGGCTAACAGGTCTAGAAAGGACCTCACGAGGTCAACCAGTGTTTCCTGCAACCATCAGGTGAGCCTGCACTCAAGTCAAGTCTTCCGTCCTCATGAGAATCATTATTAACAAATACTTTAGAACCCACTATGTGTGGATCTATTTTTATGTGCATATGTCCATGTGTAAGTGTATGTGTGTGTGTGTGGCTATACCAGATGCAGAACAAAGTCAGTAAGAGCCTGCTGGCTCAAGATCTTTTCAGTCCTAGCTGCTCATGTAGCTTGTTATTATTTACCTAGCATTTCATGTTTGCAGAGGGATTTTCCAGCAGTTATCAATCCTCAGAACATTCTTGTAAGAAAGGTCAGTCCCAGTTCTTCCATACACAAAGGCACAACCATTAAGAGGCTTGGAGAGGTCTGTAAACTAGTGACTGAAAAAGGATTAGAATCTAGATCCTTGACCCTGAATTCTTTTCAAATCTACTCTCCCCCCTCCTTTTTTTTAAAATTGACCTTTCACTTTGGGTATTATCTTAATTAGGCCCTGACAAATCTAGCGGGACCAGGGAACTGGGCAGAGGAAACTGAAATCAGACTTCTTAAGTCAAAGGCGTATGTTTACCAAGTGACTTGACTACCAGAAGGTTCACATTTTTGAAATGGTTTGCACCACTTTGCACCATGGCCCAGGGTCAGTTCACTCGTGGCCCTGGGGAAGGGACTTGTGGGAAGGCAAGTGTGAACGGCACAGAATTTCCTCCCTCGAGGTGAGAGGAGTCTGCCCGCGAGTATATTTTGACAAGCCAGAGCTAGGAAAATACAATATGTCCCCAGTTAGAAAGAGAACGTTTTGTAATAAAGACCTTTCTGACTTTTGTCATCAACGTTAATTAATACTACAGGTTGGGTGTATTTATTGAGCCTACACAGGTGCATTGCAGGACTGGGGATGTTAGGCCATATTGCAATGATTATGGCCAGGCAAACCGGTTAGAATGAGAACCGGATGCTTCTTATTCTTAAAACCTGCTTCAGATGTCCCTTTGGAACTGACAAATTGCTCAGGTGAAAGTCATCCCCTGCCAGGTTTCTGCAATTTTCCCAGCTTCATGTAACTTTTCATTTTTTTGTTTCTTGTCATGAACCTAGAAAAAGAGCCACCTAATACCTTGGGGATGGCATTTACAGTTTGGCTGCAAAGTGGAAGTGCCGGACAACTCAGGAGAGGGTAGTCTTTCACGACAGGATTTCGGGATTTGTCAGCTGCATCGCAACGAGCTGACAAATAACCACATGGGGGGATTTCTGCCACAAACAGGAAGCACTTTTGTTCTGAAGGAGATTTCTCAGCAGCACTGATTCAACTCTGTGCCAACTGTGCATACCTTACCCAGGAGGTGAAATCCTAAAGGTTTCATACCACTGGGGCCAAAGGTAAAAACTTACGGTCACAAATTAGAGACTTCGGGTTGAGAAGGTAAAGCAAGTAATCCCAATATGGGGAAGCAAGTGATCGCAAGGATTTGACAGGTGATTTGTGGTTCTGCTTTGAGGCAGCAATTTTCTGCTTTTGTAATGAACTCAGCGTATTTGTAAATATGTGTAGCTGTGAGAAGAAAGATATAATGCTGATAGGCAGTGTCTCACCCATCATATGATACCTCAGCAGGGTGATCGGCATCCATTTGGGCCTGGACATTGCAGTTCCACACAAGGAATGCTCAGCCTGTCATTCATTTCCTTGGTAATCAGACCAAGGGGAGACTGGCCCATCTAGCCCAATGCCCATCATATTTATTTGTACAATAGAATAAATGTTAAAGCATCTTACTGACCAAAGTATGAGAGACATTGTTGGGCATCAATAAACTTTTTCCGGAAGGGCCCTGTACTGGTTCAACTGTGTTTGGTACAGATGATAGAAGACCTGACCAGAGTGGCTTACAGGCATTTCTCCTAATAAATTTCTGTCATATTTAATCCCACCTCTGTGTCTGCTTCGTGGAGGACATAGATTAACGCATTTGGTAATCCCACTGCATTATATACATAATATTTGGTTTAACCAAATAGGAGTTTGTTCTCCTCGTGTAATGAGAAGCCAGTGGTTCTAGACATCCCTCAGACATGCTGCTTCCACTCATCTTCAGCACCCTGCATTTTGTCCTCGTGTTCATTGCCTCGTGATCCAAGACAGCGGCTGCATCTTCAGCCTCCCCTTCTGCCTCATTCCCCCCTCACTCTCCTGTCTTGCTGCTTCTCCCCGCCTTCCTCTTCTGCTTTTAAGGTTCTTGTGATTACATTGCTCCTGCCCCAATAATTCCAAGATGGCTGCCCTAGCTTAAGTTCAGCTGATTAATAAACTTAATTCCATCTGCAGAGTCTCCCAGCAGTTCCTAAATCAGTGTTTGATTGAATAACCAGGGAATGGGAATCTTGGGAGACATCCGAACTCTGCCTATCTCAACGAGCTCATGGACTGTAATTTCTGCTACCTGAGAAGATCCTCCCAAGGAACAAAGCCGTAACCAAATGACTATGAAAGTCTAAACCACAATGTACCCCAATTATACAAAGCCAAACAGAATGCTTACAGAGAAGCTCATTGCCACTGACTGTGTACAAAATATGCAAGAGCAAAATATATCAGGGAGACCTGGGTTCTGTTCTTTCTGGTCTTACTGCACATTTTTACTCATTGGCATGACCCTGAATTAACTTTAACTATGGCCACGGGGAGAAAAAAAAGAGTAGTATCTGGACAAAAATACCTCAACAAACATCTTTTGGTACAGTGTTTCCTAAAATGGAGTACACATGCCAGGTGGTATGTTAGTCCATTTTAACACTGCCCTAAATATTTTTAGTCTTGATACTCATGTATTTATTTTTTATGTGTGATTTCATAAATGATTTGGTTTAGGAAGATGCTAAGTATGGATTTTCCTGAAAGGCACAACAAAGGGAGTTCACTTGGAAAGGTGTCCCAACTAGGAAGCAGGAGAGACGGTTTTGGAGAGTACAACAGGGACCTAGGGAACCCAGTTGAGAGATGCATGCTCGAATTGACTGCTGCTAAGCGCTAGTAGCATTTGATCCATAGCACCTTCTGAGGTACCTTATTTCATGAGTTTCAGAGGATGAAAGGGGAAAATGCCTCTCTGTTCACCCCTATCCTCCACCAATCAAAGATGGCCCCATGGGTGTTAACACCCCGCACTTCAAGCTTGGGTGGCCAGCAGGTTCTGGCTGGTGTTCTGAGGTGCTACACGAGTTGTAGCTGGGCAAAGGTGACTGAGACTTAACCTGAAACTGATTGTTGTAGGAGTGGCTGGAGTAGGGGATGATCCCAGGAGTAACTGAATGAAGGACCAGGAGTGCCCCATATGTTACCATAAGTTTATTATAAATATACACAATATATACATATATATATGTATATACATATGCACACACACATACAGGTGAGTATCTCGTTCCTCAGGCAGAGGAACAAATGAGTTTGGGGCAGATTTCTTCACAAAGCCACCCTGGTCTTAGATGTTTCTTTTTCTTTGATTTCTCTAGTTTCTTTCTCACCTTCTAATGTTTCGCCACTCAAGTACTTACGTGTTTCTGCTCTTTGGCTTTCTACTTTGGCCTTCTATTCAACAGAAGGGCTCTTCGGACATAAGCACAAATGAAGAAAAAAAACAAGTGCTGTTATCTGAATACTATGAGTTTCCTAAATGATATAAGTGTTCTGGATTCTATTTGGCTGTGGTGGTAGTAATAACAGGTTTATCGAATACCTGTTTAATGATTTTGCCTTTGAAGCAGGTATATGGCTATTCGCTCAACACTGGATAAATCCATTTTAACCATTCTCTCTTCCTTTGCAGTTAGTGAAGTGACATCCTAGATCTGGCATTCCCATCTTAAACCCCAGTTAAAATAAAACTTTTAAGTGTGAAATAAGTCACAAGAACTGTTCTAAAGCAAAGACATACAGATGCTTTCAGATTTTCCTTACAGAAGATGTTGAATTGGGAAAAATTTTGAATGATCTGTTGAATTATGAAAAATTTTGAATCATCTAGAAAGTCGCTGAATGTTTCTGGTGTTAGGAACATCTTGTGGGAAACATGAATGTATGAATACACCAGCCAGACAAATATTGAGAATAGAAACTGGGTTTCAGCAGCCTGAGGTTTTGATGAAGATAAGGGGGAGAGGTGGTCAATTCCACTTGTTTTTGGATACCATCCCAGAGCCATCACGGTATTGTTCCTTCTCATGCATTATGTGGACATGCAGAAGCTGAGGGTATGATTTTCACAAAGCAGTGCATTTTAAATCCCTTCCCTGTCACACTAAATAAATAACTCACCGTGAAATACTTTCTGGGGAAGACTCTAAACAGCAGTAGGAAATGGAGCAATGTAAAAATTTTCAGATGTGAGAATTAATAAACCAAGCCAGGGAGCATGGCTTAGTGAGTTGTCATAGTACCCAGAACATGAGCGCCATTTAATGTGAATTTTATCCCCTCATGCTTGATTGTCTCTTAAGTTGTAAACCCATGAATCCACTGGTAGGAACTGCATAAAAGCAGACATTACAACAAAACTCACTTTTCCCTGACCTTAAAGGATCATTCACTTTCAGCCAAGCCCTAGGTTATGGATGCTGGCCTATAATAGCCCACATCTCCCTGATAATGTGACTCTGTTTCCCGCTTTGGGAGTAGCAAAATGGTGAGTCCTGGAAAGGTAAAGAAGTTTGTCCAAGGTTAACCTGAGGAGCTGGTCAAAAATAACAGACCAAGAGTAAAACGCTAGATTCCAGCCTTTTATTTCAATATTTCAGTGTTTCAACAACCCCCTCAGACTTGACATATGTATGGAACTCTCACACATAGAGATTTCTCAAATAGCTATATTTAAGGATACTTAGTTGTAGCCCAGCTATTCATGTGTCCCCACTAAAGCTACTGCAGCAAAGAATGAAAACAAGGGGAGAATTTAATGCCTATTGAAAGCTGACTCAGAGTGTGCAAAGGTGAAAGTGTGTGGTCGGAAGGCTTAGCTGCCTGTTGAGTTCTTTTATTTAATAACTCAAGTAGCCTGTTGTGAGCTGCTTTAGCGCTATTAACACATCTGGAGCTAGTGGTCATACATTTGGGACTTTTTAGAATGTGAAAGTAGCTTTGTAGGCAAACTCGTGTTAGAAAGAAATACTTCTGAAGAACAAAGGCTAACTTTATAGAGTACACGTCTCTCCCTGACTTGATTCCATGGGGCTTTGATTGAGCGTATGTTAAACCTACACACTTATTTGGAGTAATAAACATTGTCTTCCTGTTCTGGATTGTGTTTGCTTTCAAGCAGCCCTTTAGACCTCTGGTCAGATCAAAAAATCACACAAACCAACAAAACATCCAACAGTGTGTGTGGACTCTACTGACGTTCTCCACCTGTGCCTCTGGTCTTCCATCCTGCTCTGTGCCCCAAAAGGGGATGGGATAGCAGAGGTGGGCTCCCTTGCCCTCTATCTAGTGATTGGCTTTGTCCAGGGCAAGGCACTGGTGGGAGATCAGAGGGTAAGCTGAGAGAAAGGTCAGATTTTAATTCTATATATTTGGTTTCATCATCACCATCATCACCATCAATCATCATCATCATCATCATCATCATAATCATCATCATCATCTCTTTTAATATTTTACCTCTCCAGATTTCTGAAACTAAACTACAGAGCAAGAGTCCCTCCTGCTTATCAGGCCACAGTTTGGGGATGGCTGCATTAATTTATCACAGGTCTGGCTGCTGGCAGACAGCCAGCCCTCTCTCAAAATATACTCTCCACTGGTTCTTGGGGTGCCTGGGTTGCTCAGTTATTTAAGCACCTGACTTTGGCTCAGGTCATTATCTCACAGCCTGTGGGTTCAAGCCCCATGTCAGGCTCTGGGCTGACAGCACAGAGCCTGGAGCCTGCTTTAGATTCTGTGTCTTCCTCTCTCTCTGTCCCCCTCCTGCTTGCACTCTCTCTCTCTTCCTCTCTCTCAAAAATAAACATTAAAAAATGATTAAAATATACTCTCTGCTGGTTCTGGTAAATGCACCCATAGGGCCAAAACTAAATCAAGAGGGAAACCGAAGGCCCAAAGAAATGCAGGATCAAAATGGATCAGGACCAATAAAATGAACGAGTAAAGTGACAAGTTATCATCCACGTGCCTTGTTGCTGGTCTGTGCATGGTGCATTGGTGAATTCCTGCGAAGAAAAGTGTGGCGTGTGGTGTCTTATAGTCATAATCCATTCTCTCTTCCCTTTTCACCTGGTATCTCGCTCCTCCTTTCTTCCTACGAAGGATGAGTGAGGGACAAAGGTAAGGGTGTCCATCAAACCAAAATGCCAATGGTTACAGTTTCTCCTGCCGGGAACAAAGGTGTGGGAAGGCAGTCCATAAGGGTAGACTCTTCCTTTAGAACTTGCTTCCAGAAGTCTGAAGACAGGAAGGATTAAGTAGATGATAAAGCCAGACAGAGAGAATACATTCATTAAATGGAGTAGCAGTTAATAGATATTCTCTCTCACTGTTCTCAATAACAACCTTTTTTTTTTTCTCAGATTGCTTCACACTACCATTCCAGTGTGACAAATATGAAGACATGGAGACACATAGGCATGATTTGCTTCTAGAACTGCCTCTAGCCAAGCAGAAGGGGTCCTCCAGTCTCTTAGGTCCCCTGCTAGGGTTCAGGGTCAATGCCACAGCTGGTTGTGGTAAAGGGCTCCTTGTCTAAAGAGAAGGTGGCTCTGGCAAGCAAACCAGGAAAATAGAATCATAGTTTCATAGCCATTTAATGAGATTTGCAATATCCAGAGTCAGTTTCAGCAAGTTTTTGTCACATCTAACTGACTAAAACATGCCAGAGAAGCTGTAAGAACTTCAATCATTTGCTCAGCCAATATGGGGGATTTGTGTGCCAGAGACAACACGCTACATACTAGATCTCAATGGTTGTTTCCACTTTCCTAACATCTGAGAAGACTGGACTTTCTCTTAGTTGATTGCAGGTCCTGTCTGATTTGGTGAAAGAAGCTTTGTCTCCAGGGATCTCTTAATTGGAGTATCAGTATATGGACCCTGAAACATACCACCTCATTTACATCATGCCAACCTTTCCGAGACCCCAAGGCACATTAGGATCGTTGCCTTGTTAATGTTCTTTTCTGTGAACCTCACGAAGCAGCACACACCTGGCCAGGAGTGTAAGTCTTCAACTTACACCTTACAGTAGTACATACCGCAGACAGTGTAATTGCCAACCCCCAGCTCGACCTACTTAGTTGCTGAGATCTGATGGGATCAGAGCAGAAGGCGACATGACTGTGAGCTTAATTAAAGGGATGGTTTTGCTCAACTCATGCTCATCCTTCCTCTCTTCTCCCAGTAATGCTCACACATGCCAAGAAAATCAGGTTGAGGATGAGATTATGACCTAGTGATCTCATTCGGGATGTGACACTATCTCGTTTCAACAGCCTGGGAAGGGCGATGTCATTTTCAGCTCTGGGAGAAAAGTGACCAGCAACAGAGCAAAATTTTGCCCAGAAGTTTCATTTTCCTGTTGATCTCTAAGGCAAGGGGTCTCCAGCCAGCTGTGTCAGGGAATCCTAACACTTTCTAATCTCTAGTAAACAGCTTGCTGGCAACAGAGACTTCCACCATCTCCTTCTTTCCACAGGTTAGTGGAATCCACATGTATCCTAGAAGTGAGATATATATATATATCTATATCTCCAGGGAAGGAAAAAATAATATAGTCTTATCATTGTAGTATTTCTGAGCACCCCCACTTCCCCCAAATGCAGAAAAGTTTTCTGCCTTCTTCACAAAAAGGTGGAGATTTCACCTCTTAAATATATTACTCAGTATTAAAAGGATATGACTACCGAATAGCCTCCTTAAAAATACTTTCCTCAGCTCTCTGTTCCAATCTGCTTTTGGTCACTTTCATTCATCTGCTCATGGCTGGCTGCCTGGATTAATTTTCTGGACTGAATACATTTCCTTGCATTACCAACATATGTGACAAATAACTAATCTGACTCATCAAAATGCATTAGAATGCAATGTTCCAGTTACTGAAGGACATTTGAAATTCAGCAAGTTGTCTTCGTTCTCATACTGCCAGAGATAGTGAAAAATTATGAAGAGGTAGAGATGGTGCTAGAACCCATTTTGTGCCCAGAATTTGTATCAGAATCTGTGTCATCACTGTTCCAGCCATCCAAGAAAACTTGGACCCGCCTCTGTTTGTTTTGTACTTTTTAAAATATTTTGCAAATTGAAATTTGAAATATAACTGGAATAATTTCTAAGAAGCATAACACAGCCCAGACTATAAATCACCCAAAACAGCATTAAGTGAATATACTAAATATACCTAACACTGTTTAAAGGATCCTAAATATATCATTCCTTTTCCAGGACCATTTCCATATTCTCCTTTCAACACAGACCTTCTAATTCAGGCGATAGTTGGGCCACACGAGTAATAACTCTAAATAAGATGCAAAAGATATGTTGCAAAGAGCCTGTTGTAAGTACCAGCATTTAATTGGGTGTAATGGACATCTTTCAAGAATCTCCCAATATGGAAAATAGTTTCACACAGTGCCTCTTTGAAGGGAGGAAAAAGGATTTTTACACCTCTACAACTCTACTGTAAATTATATACTTGAAACTGTATTAACACAGAGAACTGTTGTGGTGTCAGAATCCCAAGAAAATTCCACATGATTGCTACACACAGAAAAATACTTTAAAAACATTTTTACCAATAGACTAGTGAATGGCTCATAATTTCTTCTCCCACATTCTTATCATGTTCTTTTTTTTTTTCTTGTGGTTTTGTCTTGCTTCTTTTTGGGGGATCTCCTAAGCCCTGTGTTTTCACCATGGCATGTCTGTGTATCTGCTTTGAGGGGAAAACGTTGGAATTAAGAAGCTGCTGAGAAATCAAGGGCTGCAGATGCAACCTTGGTTTCCTACTGACTTTCTTCCTAAACTTGGCTGACCTGCTTCTTCTTTCTGCCTTGTATTTATCTCTGAAGGAAGATTATGAGTGATTTGCCTCTTTGGATAATTGTGAAGAAAAAGGCATAGATCATAAAAATGCTATCGAGTGCACTTCCAATAGAGTATGTAAACTGGATGGCCAGACATTCAGCTATTTGCACAGGGAGGCTGCAGACATTCATTAGCACACCACAGAAGGTCACTGATGATGCCTCTCAAGTGTTCTTAGGGAGAAATGTCCCCCTTCCACAAGCAAGCATCAAGTGCCTCTGGCATTTTGACCAGCTTAGCCGGAGAGTGATGTGGGGGACTGGGCAGCATGGTGGTTCAACATGTGTGTTCTCCATTGTGACTGCCTAGGTTCAAATCCTCAGTCCACCACTTTTAAGCTTTATGCCTTAGTGCAATTATTTTAACCTTTCTAAGCCTCAGTTTCCATACCCCCAAGGGTAATTGTAAGACATAAGTGCAGTAATGCCTGTAAACCACTCACTGCCTGGCAAACGGTAAGCACTCATTTAAGTTATTATTGCTAAGAAATATATGTTAAGAGTTTAGGGGTGTTTCAGAAGAGAGGAGCATATGAAGAGATAGAAGAAAGTTATTCCGGGGCACCTGGGTGGCTTAGTCGGTTAAGCGGCCAACTTTCTCTTAGGTCATGATCTCGCGGTTCGTGGGTTCGGGCCCCGCGTTGGGCTCTGTGCTGACTGCCAGCTCAGAGCCTGGAGCCTGTTTCAGTCTGTGACTCCCTCTCTCTCTGACCCTCCCCTGCTCATGCTGTCTCTCTCTCACTCTCCTAGAAATAAATAAAAAATATATATATAAAAAAAGAAAAAAGTTATTCCTCCATCTCAGGGTCTTGTAATATAATTTGAGAAAAAGCATACATATCCAATATGTTGAGATCACTTGAAAATTTATGTGCGCAGAAGAGCAATTTCTGGTTCTTGATTAAACTTCTAGAATTGTCTCATTCAAGGGCTTAAGAAGATGAGAACACTGGCCACATCTTGGATAGACCTAAATTGGATTTGGATTAGCCAAGACTAATGGTGGGTTAGGTCAAATTTTTTATTCTGTGGGGTCACATTTTAGAAATTCTTAAAAGGGAAGAGTCCCTTTAGAGAAAATTCACTTAAGACCATCAATTTATGGGCTTTCCATGAGCAAACTGTCTTTAATGTATATTATGTGAGGCTCTTTAAAAAATTTTCCCCCACAATTAAAGTTATCCCTTTTAGAAGAAGAGGAAAAAAATCTCCCACTGGAAACGGCTTTCAATCCACTCCAACCTCCTTGAGGCCTGAGCCACATCTCACGTTCTTTGTATGTCTAGCCAAGGACAGTTTGAGTTGAAACTCAACAAATGTTAATGCACCTATAACAAATTGGACTTCATAATTCAAAAAATTGTTATTGGTGTTTTGAGGTTGCCTCAACGATGGCAAAATAGCATGATTGCTATGATTCCTTTGTCTCTCCTTCTCATCTTTATGCTGGAGATAAGGCCTCCTTAGCAAAGAAAGTGACTGTTGCAATTTCAAAACACACCTCCAATACACTAGAGCTGCCCAAGCAAACTTAGCTTCCCCCCAACTTAATCCTTAGACTATAGGAGAGCTAATTCCTAGTGTGTAAAGAGTTTTAATTCCAAGGCGAGTATATCAGAACTGAGGTGTGTCAGAATCTTTGACAGCTGCAGAGAGTTTGCAGAAGACACCCGGAGAGTCCCCACCATCTCTTCCACCCACAGCTCCCAAAACATGGAGACAACTGATCCAAAGTAACATCTTTACCTTATGTCCAAAAGTTGACTTTTTTGTCAAAAACCCTGCCCCAGTGTGACTAAGATGGTGAAGCCATCTTTTTTTTTAACTGCAAGAACATCACTATTCAAAATCTATATTGTACCCAAAACACTTGGTGAAAACAAGAAGGTAAATAGAATTCTAAAAGGATGAAAGAAAAAATTTTCTTCTTTATTTAGAATGATTTTTTTTAATTTTTAAATATTTATTTTTGAGAGAGACAAACAGAGTGCAAGCGAGGGAGAGGCAGAGAGAAGGGGAGACACAGAATCTGAAGCAGGCTCCAGGCTCTGAGCTGTCAGCACAGATCCTGGTGCAGAGTTCAAACTCACGAATGGTGAGATCATGACCTGAGCCGAAGTCAGACGCTTAACCAACTGGGCTACCAAGACACTTCCACCTGTACTCTTCAGATATTCCTTACATTATGACTGGAAAAAAAAATCCAAAACCAAAAATCAAAACTGTTATTAAATAGACTCCAGGAGTGCTATATTTCAGGAGCATGTTGGTGTTGAAGATACTGAGAAAAAAGGAGCAAAGCCTGTTAAATCCCTTGGTTACATTCTCTGGGGGAGCATTCTCTCGATTCTTTTCTCCTCCAAATGCTGGCAATACCACGTCATCCAGGGGAAGATATGATGGGTGGGTGCCAGGAAACACACTGTCTTCAGAGCCATATAGCCCTGCCTTCAGGCTCCTGCTTGGCCTACTAAGGAGTCTACCATCTTGGGCAGGAGACAGATGGGTCCCTGCCTGTTAAGAGCTTGAAATCTAGAACAGAAGGCACATAACAGATTTCACAGTATCATGGATCTTCCCAAAGTGCTTTTGCTATTGTATCTCTGAGACTAACATATTAAATCATACACTTGCTGTTGAAGGTTTGTGTCAGTCACTCCTTGAAGGTTATGGTTCTGCTTCATCACGTGGGGTATTTACAGCTCTGACACTGATAAAACAAATAGCACAGTGACAGTGATAGGGTCTGTATTTTAATTGCCAAAGGACTGCAAACCTTCATTAACAGATAAGAAAATGTGGAGGAAAAGAGTCATGGCACGACACTTAAACATTTCTGTTTCAGTAGAAACCCTAAAATCACAACGACATCACCCTTTTTAGCTGGTTTTTACAGCTGTGGGCGTTCACAGATATGCTCTGTGAGCCAGACAGACTCCTCCGTAACCTTCCTGAGCCTCCACACCATATTTGCCTCTTCTGAACAAAACAGGAAATAACTTGTAAATCAAGACAGTGCTGGAAAGCCCGTGGGTTTTCCTGAGAACTGTGCTGTGTGAGGGAGAAGCAGGCACTCAAGACTGGCTCTGGATGAGCAGGCAGACTAGGGCTTCATCCCAGAGCTAAGGACCTCACTGGAGGACAAAGAGCATCTACCATGGAAGCTTGTTAAAATGTCATTCCATCAGACTTTTCCTATCTGAGACTCTGATGATACTTCTATTATCCGCAGAGGGGAAGGAGGAAGGATGTGTATTCATGTTCCAGTAGTGGCTTCTCCTCATGGAACTTGTGTGGGTCCCATGTGAGCCAGCCTAGCAGCCAGTGGCCACATGAGGCTATTTAAATTTTCAAATTTATCAAAATTAAATAAAATGTAAAATTTATTTCCTAGGCGGCACTAGCCACATTTAAAGCGTTCAGTGTGCTAGTGACTAGTGATTGGACAGGCAGATACAGGACATTTCCGTCACTGTAGAAAGTTTCCTTGGAGATCGCTGTCACCAAAGCATGGCAGCCATAGAGTCTTAGCAGACGTTGCGCACATGCCCTTCTGACATGTACCTGCAGAGACAGTGAGTCCGTGTTGGGACACTGACATGAACATGCATGCTTATCTTTACTGCATCTTCAGGGCACAATAACTGGCTCGTTTGAAAAGTTATCAATGAGCAAGGTAAAATATGCATGAGCAAGAGATAAGAAAATACACCCAAATATCAAGCAAGATTGTTTTGAGTGATAGGAATATGCACTATTATTGTTTTGTTTCTGCCTATTTGCAGTGAGCTGTGCAAACAGAGTTTTTGTCTGCTTTTCCCACAGCATGTGACACAGCAGACACAGCTTAATTCCTGGAACCATCTATGCCTGAAGCCATCGACTCCAGTTGGATTTCCTCCTTACAAGAGCCAGTTAAACAGATCTGAGTTGATATTTTCTTTCACTACCAAACAAATAAGGACTAATTGTGCTGCTTTTATAAATGTATGCATCTTCTCTACTTTTCTAAAAGTAGAAAAAAATAACTTTGAAAAGTATATGTGATAAATGGCATTCTGCTTTACATGTCATCTGTGTGTTGATATTCACGAATTCTTACAAAGCAGTGGATCCAAATAAGCTAGAACTGATCTCCAAAAATCCCCAAGGAACACAGCACAAACATGCCAAAATAACTTTGTTTATTAAAAGGAAATTTGAGGCAAGTGTTACTGCTGAACTGTTTGGAGTTCTGGCAGAAACACTCCTCCCAAATATGATTGGAACGTCTTCAGTAACTCCTGTTGTCAGACTTGGTTGTAAAATACAGAGTAACAGCTCACTTGACCAATGAAACCCAAATTAGCACGATTTATCATTAGAAAGCATTCTCATTTGCTAATCTGGCTAGTTCCAAGGATACTAAATCACAATTTGCCATTTTAACAAATGAGCCTATTTGCAAGTACTCTAACACCCATCGGTTTGGCTGATGGAATGCCTCTTCTAGACTTGGCTCTAAACACAAGCTGGAGGAAATTTGCCCTGGGATAATATTTTAGTTGGTGACGCTATTGAAAAGATTCGAATTACCCCATTCTGCAAATCTTTCCCCCGCTTAGTGGACTGGCCAGCAATGGAGTCACACAGGTATTTATGCCTCCCGCATGTCTGCACCTCCACTAAACATCAACTGTCAGTGTCTCCTCATCTGTAATTGTTGAGGCACTAGTGAAAAATGGAAAGAAATGGCACATCACTGAGGCTGCGCATGATGGGTTCTCTCTGAGCCATTTCTCTGCATTTTCTCGTCTCTTTGTAAATCTTCTGGCGGTGGGCTTGACTGAGCCTTTAAACACATTAATCTCTTTCTTGAAGTCATACATTCCACAGTTTGTTTAGAGGTGCCTCCAGCAGCAGGACAATGTTGGTCGGAATGTGCTGCCTGCTGACTACCCGCTGCCCCAGAGCCTTGTCATAGCAACTGTACCACGGTATTGTTCTCCCAGTCCAAGGGGGAAGGCTGACCCTCCAGGCTGGGCCATCTAAGGGTGGCCACTCTGCAGCTGTGCAGAAGGAAGTGCGAGACTTTCCCACATGGGATGCTCTTGGCACCTGCCCCCTCTGTGGTAGCCTCTCTTCCTGCTATTGTTAGCTCGTGCATTTCCCCTTTCAGTCTCCAAAGCACATGCGGCTTCTCTTCTTCCCTCCCCCAGACTAGCTACCTTTTTCCGGCAGCCTCTTATCTTGTGTCTGAGGCCTCCAGGTTGGCTCTCCTAGCTTACAGTGTGTGTGACTTGTACACGTCCGGGATTTCTCCGGGCCCCATCCCCTATGGATGATACCGTTTGATTAGAGTGCAGTTTTCAAAGCATCTTCATGTTTGCTATCTCATTGGAGCCTCACACCGTCTCTGAGTGCTAGATAAAGCGGGATTATGATCCGTATTTATAGAGATGAATGAAGAAGCTCTTACTTTTTTCCCTGCTTAAAATCTTATTCTTTTCCACTTGCTCTTTGGCTCTGAAGCTTGCCATGAATGAGCATTCTAAAGGAGAGAAATGGTTGCCATGTTTCACAGTCACGGGGAGAATGGCGAATAGAAGAGAGTTTGTCAGTATTCCTTGTTACACACAAAAAAGGTTTTAGTAACTATCTGTAGCTGGGTGCTCTTGTCTGCTTTAAGGTAGATAAAAGTGTGTCCTTCTCATTCTGTTTCCCACTGGGAAAAAGTCATGCAGCGTGAACATTATTACAACTAATAATAATAGTAACCAATATTTATTGTGGTATTTTACTGCATGCGGGCAGTGTGTTAAGTTCTTCACATAGAGTATATGACATAATCCTTATAACAACCCTAAGTAGCATTTATTAAGAAAAATACAGACTGAAATAACAATAATAAAGACTATATGAGATGCAATTTAACAATTTAACATCCTACTTAAGAGTACAGAATTTGGAACTACACTGTCTAGATTTTAAATCCTCCTCACCCCTGACTATGTTCCCTTGGACAACTTCCCTGTGCCTCCACTTTTTCATCCATAAAATGGGATTATAATACCACTATTGGGAGGGACAGTATTTTATTCTACCTTTCTAGGTTCTTTGGCTGGTCTAATAATCAAATTAACATAAAATAGATTAACAAGAGAAAAACAAACATATACAAATATATACAAATTATACATGTATAATATATATATTGGAGCCCCAAGGACAAGCCAGGCAATTGAGGCCTATAAAGCACCTTGAGCTAAGGAATGGGAAAGGGACCAGGGGAGGAGGATGATTCACAGGGCTATAAGAAAAGCAGATGTTTGGTTATTAGATGCTTGTCCTGCCATACAGATAGGTCATTCAGATAAAAAAAAGAAAAGTAGTCTCTTGGTAGTTGTTTTCATTCTGGGCCAGGCCCCCTATCGAAATTCTTTTAGGTAGCAGAGGGAGAGGTAAAATTTTTGCTTGAGTCTGCTGGGTCTTGATTACCTTCATCTCAAAATGGTCCAACATGCCAAATTGGCACATTTTGGGGACACTTGTTCTGAACCCCTTTACTATGTACCTTCAGAATCGCTGTGAGTTAGCATGTTTATACATGTTATGCACTTCATAGCATTTAGAAGAATGTCTGGCCCAAAGTAAACGCTGTGTGAATGCTGTTATGATTACTATACTGGTTACTAACTTGGCAGGTTAGTTAACCTCTCTGTGTCCTTCCTTACTTTCTGCACTTGTAAAATAGGGATAATAACATTGCCTATCTAATAGGGCTGCTATAAGTACAAGGGAAATACTCGTGTCTGGCACATTGTAAATGCTCAATAAATGTTAACTATTATTGTCTTAGGTCCTAGCTTGATGGATTTGGAGGCTGAGGCAGTCCCAACCATATTCCACAACATATTCCACATCAAAGCTCTGGGTGCCCAACCACCCCCACTGGGAACTATATTCTTTTTTTTTTTTTTTTTTAAATGTTTTATTTATTTCTAGGAGAGAGAGAGACAGCGTGAGCAGGGGAGGGTTAGAAAGAGAGGGAGTCACAGACCGAAACAGGCTCCAGGCTCTGAGCCGGCAGTCAGCACAGAGCCCGACGCGGGGCTCGAACCACGAACCGCGAGATCATGACCTAAGCGAAAGTCGGACGCTCAACCGACTAAGCCACCCAGGCGCCCCTGGGAACTATATTCAAATTTCTGGGTGCATTGAATTTTAGATATAGCTGCACCCATGCTCAATATTAAAAAGGTGAGGGGTGCCTGGGTGGCTCAGTCAGTTAGGTGTCCGACTTCAGCTCAGGTCACGATCTCTCGGTTCGTGGGTTCAAGCCCCGCGTCGGGCTCTGTGCTGACAGCTAGCTCAGAGCCTAGAGCCTGCTTCAGATTCTGTCTCCCTCTTTCTCTGAGCCTCCCCTGCTCATGCTGTCTGTCTGTCTGTCTCTCCCTCAGAAATGAATAAAATAGTTTAAAATTTTTTTAAAAAAAGAAAGAAAAGGTGAACAAAACCGTTTATAAAAATTGCTTGTGAAAAGCAATGAAAATAATCCAGAATGTGATCACTGTCAATTACATTAGTCCTATTGCCTCTCCTCATGAGGCAGCTCATCAGCATAGCTTCTCTTCAAACTAATTTTTTTTTTTTAAGAAAGGTGGTCCTCAAAGTTGCTACTGTCTAACTGAGGCTTTTGGCTCTTTGAAAATTCACAGCCCTCTACAGAAAAGATGGCATTTCAGAGATTTTGAGAACTTCAGTACCAAATGAAAGCACAGACACCCAGCTAAGACTCTTATCAGAAGAGCAAATTGTAGGAGAGGAATGTGGGCATTGAGAAGGAAGGGGAATCTGAACATACTCTGTATTCTAAATGGCTCCTGGGTTCAGAAGATCAGTGTGTGTTGAGAAAGGGTTGTGTATGGGTGACCTACAAGCCAAAGCACATCTTGGAGCTGAGGGAGCAGGTGTCTGGCACCTCTCAGATCTGGAACCAGTTTCTACCTCAGCTGACATTTAGAAGGCATAATGGAAGTGCATATCCCTGCCAAAGATTGCAAGTATGGGATTTATACAGACTGTGCCCACCTACTTGCTCCATGTGGAAATTTGCTCTCCCGCCCACCCAATTAAGAAAATAGGATATAGAAAACCAGAGGAAGGGTTGTTATTCTACGGCAGTTGGTTTGGGTCACAAAGTTTGTTTTGCAGCAGAATTCTGGACTTCCACCTTCCTGGAAAACAAAAACAGTACAAATCCTAACCCAGTTTTCCCTCCAAAGCTTCCCAAAGTAGGAATCTTCATTGACTACCACCTGCAATGTCACCAGAGTGACCTTTGGCTGGTCAGAAATCCAATACTGTGACAGCATCAACAAAGGAGATTAGCCTGTTCTCTTTCTTGAGATCTGGTGTGAATGAACAAAATCTGAGGCACAGGTCTGCTCTTCTTTGTTTAAAGCCATGTCGAACCATGCTTTGAAAGTACTCGACTTCATGCTTGACAGAGTTTGCTCTGAGCCCAGATTCTAGAACGGATTGGTACTTGGGGGCCCTTTAAGACTCCTGCATGGAATTTCATTACTGAAATTCTTCAGGTCATTTCCCATGGAAGTCAGCACCCTAATGACTATACACCATTCACACTCAATAGGGCTGACTTAGCAAGCCACCTTCCCACCCAGGGCTGTGAGCAGCACCTCCCAGCTCTGCAGTGGTGACAGATCTGTTGGAAGAGACGAGGTGCTATTTTTCTTGAAATAGAATTTGTCCCCCTGGAGATATGAGTACCAGCAGCCTGTGAAGGTCCCATGAATGGAACAAAATTCCCATTAACAAAGACTCAGTGGGACCTAATAGGGGAACCCAAATGTGTCCCCTAAGTAGAAGAAGAGATTAGCCCTTAGTTCTTCTCACCCTGCTTAGCAAGTTCCCCAGGACATTTTATTGCTGCAGGGAAAGTACATAGAAAACACACTGGCAGAAACACTTCCTTAAAAGATCACTGAGTCACAGTGCAGCAAGATATCTAAGTACAAGGCAAAACTCTTCCATAATTTAGACCCAACACAGGCACAGAAATCACCCTCACCTAAAAGCTACACACATTCTAAGCACCACAGTACCACATTGCCTCCTACCAGAAGTGGCCCAGGCTCCAATTTTTGGTGTTCACCTGCCAGACACAGAATTTGCTTAACATCAGCTTTTATTGATACAGTGAAATCTGTAGCTTTTGCCTTCATGGAGCCATTAGGAAGTTTGGGCTCTGAATCCCTGAGCCAATGAAGCCAAGACTTTTGTCTGAGACATGCTGAGTGAGCCGGCCTCCTGACTGTCCCACCCAGCAGGCAGGCCCTCACCTACTTCTTTTCCCACTTAGGCTGGAAAGAGTGACTTGGGATTTGATGCTGGTTGTTGAATTTTTCAAACCCATTTAAAATCAGGAGCAAATGCATTTTAGAGGCAGAAATGTATCCTTCAAGAGCTGGTATCTGGGCTTGAGCTGTGACGTCTTTGATCCAAACTCCACCAGTAACTGCTGTCCTGAGTCAAGGTACACTGAGTGACTGGTGCTGTTTGTCCACAGAAGAAACTGGGTTGCAGTAGAAGCACTGAGGCAGTCTCCATTGGGATAGAAAATGCCCCATGCTTTAAAAATCAGTATCAGTTAGTGTCGTTGCAATTAAGAAATCATTTTGTGATTTTTGGAGGTCTTAATGGAGAAAAATTAAAAGAAACGAAGAAAGCTTCAAATGGATCAAAAATGAAAGCATGGTTTAGAGCCTCCAGTAAGTAGTAAGTACTTTTTGTGCCAGTTATAAAATTATTCAGGAGACTGAGCTCTTTGAGAACAAGCATGGTAGCAGCATCTTCTCTGAGGTCTTTGCTGTGTAATCATGTAGCTGCTTGGCCCGTGCTCATGGTATGTTTGCAGTATGAAGAATTCATGCTCTGAAAATATAATGCTGTAAAGTCTCAAGTACTAAAATCTTTTCTATACAATATTTACGACCTCTGAATGTCTTGTCTTGTTGGCAATCTGTTCCAGTTACTGAATAAACTCGGACATACTAAAGCAGCATTTTGTTAGTGTAGAGTCCTGATCCCTTTCCTCAATGCCTTGAGGCCATATGTATTGAAATGCAAGATTTTTTAGATTTTAGAAATGAAATAAATATAGTGAATATGCCATCTATTACTTAACACCCCAGGGACATCTGGAGCTCCCTATAATCAAACATTAATATTTCTGCAGGCGCGTGTGTCAATAGCCACACTTGGTAGGATAAATATAAACAAAGCCTGTAAATAGCCTCATGTCAGTTCAAGTGAAGTTTTCTGCCAAATGAGTTACATAAAACTTTTATTTATCACAACTCTCTGGATTTAGGAATTATGAATAAGGAATTGTGGACCTGTATTCTACATGGAATCTGTGTCCCTTTCCAAGAGTGAGACTGTCAAAACTAGAAAAGCTTCACTGTGCTCTTTTTGCTCATTTCCCCCACTGAAATATTTTTAAAGTATATGCTAAATCAAAGTCTTCTTTATATACAATCTCCTTGAGAGAGTTACCTGGCACTTTTAGGAAATTGCGTTTTAAGCTGCCTTTTTTCATCAGCAAACCGGTTAAACCAAACTGTTGTTTTCCAATGCAGAACAAATGTATTCATTCATTTATTCATCTACCCATTTCTCCATCTATCCACCCATCCACCCATTCATTCATAGCAAAACATTCATTTAACATGGATATGTACAAAACACTATACTGGGCTCTGACATAGTCGCTGAATGGTGTAGAAGCTGAAGTGGGTAAAAACCCCTAAACAAATGGATTTAAACTCTTGAGCATCACATTCATGAAAAAGCCATAGTTAGGAGATAGCACTTTGAATCAAGGCAGTGAATGTAATTGACCCAGGAACTAGGGACCTGGCCTCTTGAGCTCCCCAGAAATCACAAGCTGGAGGATACTTTCCCTTTAACTACGGTCAGGAGGCAGTGATATTACTGAGGAGCGACCCTTGGCATCTAAAGAAGAAAACAGGAGGGCAAGAGACACTTAGACAGATGTCACCTTCCCATGGAGGCTCAGCACTGGAGGAGTTCATGCCAGAACACATCAGAAGCTGTTACTAGGGATTGGGAAGGGATTAAAAAAAAACAGCAGGAAAAAATAATGCTCATCCCTAACACCTGGGAAGCTTTAAGAGGGCCACTCAGATTGGCCCGAAACCTCAGGTCACTGTATTCTGGGGCGGATAAAATGTTCTCAGCCCTTAATTCTTACCTAATCTTTGTCTACAGTGTGTTGTAATTAGTATCTATGTTTTCCCAAAAATTCACTGAGAGAGAAGGAGACTAGGAGGAGAGAGAGAGAGCCTGAGAGACAGAGGAGGAAAGATTTCTTTCCCCGAGGTTAAAATAAAAAGGCAGTAAAATAAAGATTGGAGAGACATTATGCAGAACAAAGAAGGCTCTAGAAAAGAATGGACGAAGATGTAAGAAAAGGGTACTGGGATAAGAAGAAATCAGACATCATCTTAAGCAGACGCACACACCAATATATACGTTAAAGGCACCCTTCTCCGTCCATGTGGCAGAAAACGCTCTGGTCCCGTCAGGAATGCTTGGGTCACAAATGGGGCCGCAGGGTGGGTGATGACAAAGCGTATTGTTCCCAAGCCCCGGATGCTGCCCTGAAGCAAGCAGATGAGGCCAAAGCAGCCTCCCTCAGCTGCCATGTGGTGGGCTGGCTCAATGAAGAACTCTTTGTTCTTTCTCTTAGTAGCCGCTAGTGTTGGTCTGTGTTTTATTTTCAATTAAATTTCCACTAATCCTAAGCTACAGAAAAACATAGCTGCTGGAGCTCCCCTTTCCCTTCCAAAAGCAATACAGTTTGCAGAGAAAGCTTTCATGGTACAAGCCCTGCCTTGTACATGCTATAAAAGACGCATATGCCACCCGTTTGCCCACAAGTGCTTTCAGAAAGGTGCTTCATGGGCCCCCGGACCCTGGACTTCCAAGGCAGCCTGTGAATAGTGCCTCTTGTTAGGATGGTTGCTATAGCGAGCCCTTGTTTTTAATTCAATGGCACAGTAAATAATACTTTATACACGGTGGGGCGGGGGGGGGTGCTATGTGGGAGAATGGTCCCTTTAAATTGCCTCCCCCTCATTGATCAGAAAGGAGTGTTTTTAGGCTTGGAGTAATGGAGCAGAGACCTGCCTCTTCAGCTTATTTGGATTTGACTCTTTCTGTCCTGGCAAGGTATGGAGGTTTAGTGTGTTCTAAATATTTGGATCAACATGAACATGAGATTTTATTAATATATAATATATATATTAAATATTTTTATATTAAATATATTTTATATATTTTATATATATATATATTTTTTTAAATAACATTTTAAGCTAACACATCCCCTATTTGTTTGGGAATGACATCTGAATGGGAAGTCGCACTTCTTGCTACCAACATACCCTCTAAGCTCTGCATCTACGACATTAAAAAGGTGTTTGGTCACATTTAGGGGACTGCGGGGAGAAAACTGTAACACCAAGAAACAGAAAACGTGGCCTAGGTAAGCATTTACATCACATGATAAATAGTTGACAGCTGTGGGACTATCTGATTGCTCTGGGAACACAGAAAAATGGGAAAGGACTGAAAGAAACCAAGGGGGATAGGGAAGGGACACCCGTCCTGGCGATGCACGGCCGGGGGTCAGGAATGACACACTGCTGGGGGATAAAAATAAAAGGAGCATAGAGGTTAATAAAATGGGGACATATTCCTCTCTCAGGACACAGTGAGGTGAAAATTACTTATCACCTGCTGGAGTGGATGTGAGAACGGGCCGGTGACCAAGTGTGTGGCAGGGAATATTTTGTAACGAATAAGCAGCCCACGAGAAGCCTGCAACAGGCTTCCTCCAGCTTCCTAGCCGAGCAAGTGTCTCGTGGCTCTGTCTCCTCATTAGAGGACAACAGCTGTTCCTGACTATAATTAGCTCACAGTTCAATAGTCAGCTCTAGTCCCTTACACCTGTACCACACACAACATGGAAATTACAGAAGCACATGTTGTTTTTTCTTAAATCACCTCTACTTACACACATTGTTAAGCATCTAATAGAAAACAACCAGAACTTCCCTAGATCCCTTCCTCCTTGGAGGGCTTTTTAAATGCAAGTTGGGAACGTCTTTGTTTTTAATGGCCCCCTCGGTCCCATTTCCAATCTCACCTCCATGCTCCACAGCCCCCCTGTATTAAAGAAGGTCTCCAGCACTGTCAACCAACCCGCCATGCATCAGGCCATAAAATCTTATTTTCAGCCACCTGCAGGATGATGGAGAGAAGAGGAAACTGCAGTGAGAAGGGGGGTGGGCTCCAGCTGGCTGCTGAAGATGGTTTCGACAGAATTGGGGGCGGGGGGTGCAAGGGTGCAGAGTCTGGGGTCATTTCCTGCCAGGTCTGCGCTGCATGGGGGGAGGACCCATAATCACACTGTCTCACAGCTCCATTAGTGTCAAACCTCATTAGGAGCCAATGCACTTGGCAGCAGTGGGCACACAAAAGAAAGCATCGGCCAAGTCTGCAGAGTGCAGAGCCGACCATCACAACGTGGGGGCGGGTGGGAAGGAGGGATTGTAAAATTCCCGACTGGGTAATTAGAGTCAGCAGGGAAGCAGATAGGCCCTAGCGGGTCTCTTATTTCTGTCCCGGCTGTTTTAGAGGATTGGCAGGGGCTGCTGTCTTCCAGGGGTGAGGCGATGTGCCTGTGTCATAATTCACAAAGAAAAACCATCATCCATTTGCACCTTGTTCCCGAGGTAAGCCAAGGCTGCGGACCGTGGTCACAAGGGTTATTAGCATCCAAGTAGAGCAAGGAAAGGAGGATGGCATAAGGTGGTTACCTTGGTCGCGGTTAACCAAAGAACCAGGTACTTGACTAGTCAACTTCTAATAAGCTGACATGAACGAGTTCACACCATTTACACGTTGCGTGAAGAAATTTAAGAAGACTGTGGGTGTGTGACAAAATGCGGTGGTATTATTACCTACACCAACTCGCTTTGTCATTAGAGAACATCATTCTGACCTTCTTCAAATTCAACAGCATCAAAGCTAATGTGGCAAAGGCAAAACATGCAAAATGGCTCATTCCAGCTGTTGTGTTTGACTTTTACGGCAGTTTTATAAAGGATGAAAACTTATACGTCCAAAACGGATTTAAAAAATTTGTTTAATTGAGGCGTGATCTGGGTGCAATAAAGTTCTTCTATTCTAAGTGTAGAGTTTGATGACTTTGGACAGTTTTGTGTAATTGTCAGTACAGTAAGGTTAAGAACATTGCCATCTACCCCCAAAAGGTTCCTTCTTGTCCCTTCTCCACCCCTCCTCCCCCCAGCCCCAGACTACTGCTGACCTGATTTCAGTTATTATGATTTTTTCCTTTTCAAGAACTTTATGTGAATGGAATCATACAGCATGTAACCTTTTGAATCAGGCTCCTCTATGTTGTTCCGTTTCCATTGTGCGACTACACCACAATCTGTTGACCCACTCACCAGTTGATACACATTTGAGCTACTTCTAATTTGGGGTTATTATTAGTAAACCTGCTATGAAAATTCAGGTACTAGTCTCTGTGGAGGCAAGTTTTCATTTCTGTTGGCCATCTTTGCCTCTGTTATCAAATAGGGAAATAAATAAATCCACCTCCTTGACTGTCCAGCAGACAAAGGAGGAAGTAGCTATCGGCCTTGCTAAGGTGCAGAAACAGCCACAATTCTATATGTTTCAGAAAGTGACAACGAGAAAGGAAAGAGCAGTGAAGGAATGAGAGCGACAGGTGTCATCTCTCACGTAGGCATTTGGCAGGCAGGGACCCCGAGTTCCAGGTAGAATCTCAGTATTTGTGATTGCGTGTCATGTGGTTAACTTTGAAGCCAGTGAAGAAACCTCATGTAAGTTACAAATCAGTAATATTCCATTTGGCACAAAGCTCAAACACAAAACTCGCCTTCGTTAGCTTATAACCTGAAAAGGCTAGCAATTATAAAACAGAACGCAAGATCAAGCGAAGTGCAACAAATGAGCAGAAACAAATCTGAGATACTTCCCTGGTGCATCATTGGAAAACATTTCTGAAGGCCCTGGGGAATGGACTACTGCACACTGATCAGAAAGCACTGATAGAAGTCCAAGTACAGAATGGCCCACCTGTGTGTTCCAAGGCTGCCGTTCCCACGTCAAGCTGGCTGAGTGTGTGCAAAACACAAAGGCCAACTACCCTGCTTTGCAGAACTTGCCTCTTAGGAACCCAAACTATGCTTTCAGCTTCAGGATGCAGCAGCGAGGTGCAGGCTCAGTGTCACTGTCACACACACGCATCGCTGAGCCATGGAGGAGAATGGAAGACAGCTTACTGTCCTACAGCTTTGCACTGCCCTACTTGGTGGCCATCATGAAAACTTATCTTTCTGCCAACAGAAGTCATTTCTTTCATTCCCCAAAAGACTAGAAAAGCACAGAAATAAAAAACCAGTTTAAGCATCAATTTTTAAGTCAGGGCTTCATTTTCAAGAACACCTGAAACCACAATGATTCTGATTGCATTCTGTTTTCCTAGTTCCTTTGTTAAGGGCCTGACCTTAACTTTGCTATTATACATTTTGGGATTTCTGGAGTCCAGCTTTTACCCTAAGGGAAAATAAGGAAACAAATAAGCTTAAAAAAATTTTTTTGACCTAACCCTACATCCTAAAGTCACTGTCGAAATACATGAGATTCAAAGCCTGCAAGGTCTTAAGGCCAAGCTCACAGGAAAGTCAGGCAAACTAGAAGCTGTGAAGGACATGGATCTGCTGAATATATTAAGCTTGCATATGTGTGTTTGTGTGTTTTCTAACCCTCTAAGGTAAATTTATACCAATCCATACAGATGTACTCTTTTCTGTTTATTATTCCCAATTGGGTGATGGAGGCTAATGTTGTGCAAAGGAAAAAAGTCTGGAGCTTGACAGCACTCCACCTATTTTATTTTAAGGCAAAACAAAGAAAATGAAGGCTTGTTCTTTCAGCCAGCATTTCTTGCTCCTTCATTCTACTCAGACTGGATCATCTTAAATCTGATTTGGGATTTGAGCATTATTTGGATTAGCTCATTAGTGGGGCACGGTTCTGACAAGCCACTAATCTGGGGCACTGGTGCACAGCACCATGACAGGATTATGCTGAAAATGAGAAATCTAATGAGATTAGAGGGATCCTCGTGCACATGGTCTAAAGGTACTTTGTATGGAGATCCAGGAGCTCGGGAATGCGGGAGGGGGACAGATTGAGGCATCAGACTCAGCTGAGCTAGAACACAGCTGTTGGAATGCCCAGAAGTCATTTTGTTCACCAAGGTAGCAATGTCACATCTTTTCTAAGAAGGTTCCGTGGAATGTCAAGCCATTGCTCAGATTAAAAAGTAATAGTAATAAAAGGTAGTTACTTCAGGGGCAGGGTGTCAGTGAGGGCTGGGAACAGAGAAGTTTTACCTTAAAAAACTCTGATGTGGTTTCATGTGTCTGTGTGAGAAACAGGACAAATTACAGGTAAGGACTAAGGAACCAGCAGCCTGGTAGGTTCTGAAGTTACTTGCCCCGTCGTCCTGGCCGTCAAATAAACTCCACTGATGTTTTCTCCTTTGTAAAATGAGTTTCTTTCTTCCCTTTGTTATTTTCATTGTTTTAAAGCTCAGCAGAACATGCTGCTTCTTTTTTGCTTAGAATGAGGCTGTTGCTAAGATCAGAAAATGCTGGACTCCAACAATGCCATGATTTATAATGTCCAGACGTGGTTATGGGGCAGCGCACCACACACAGTGGAGGGGGCTTTGTGCCTCCCCCATCCTTTTCCCTCCTCTTTCCCTCGAAGAGGAAAACAAAAGTTTCCATGGCATTTTCTTGCTTGTAAGTGGAAAATCAAGGCATTAACAGAGCCTACAGAGTTCGGCCCCTGGGACATAATCTCTTTTTCATGTTGTGCTAGTGTGCCACCTTGTGGTGACTTTTAGCACTCCATTGAAGACCTACTTGTTAATACAGCTGCCCCCAATTTAATATTCTTCCTTGAGCCCCGAAAAAAAAATTCAACGTCAATCCATTCTGTTAATCATCTTGAAAATGAGCTCGTGCAAGACAAAAGCAAATGTATTTTCAGCACATGTTAATAACATAAAATCAAGCACGTGGTTTCTTTTGTATTCTTCCTTGCCAGACAATGAATACCATTTTGACTTAAAGTCAAGAACTATTTAAGTATTTAGAACTAACTGAATACAAGACAGAACTGGTTCCACTTTCTTATTTTACCTTTTCAAAAGTATTTAAGGATTTAGAGAAGAAAGTTAGCCAGAAACTAATGGATGACACATTTAAAGTAGTTTCTCTGTTTGTTTTAAGTATCTTAATCAAAAGTGGATAAGGACCAAATCAAGAATTCTGGCCCTGGCATGAAAGGATAAAGAGGAGGCACAGACAAATTCCAGGTGTCACAGAATGCTTTCTAAGGCTGAGAAAAAGATTCCAAAGGAGAGAGAGGAAAATGCTGTACCTGAGAAATTTATCTTCAAAAATACATTTTAACCTTTCCTGCTAGAAAATACTAGGCACAGACCATAACAGTTGTCAGAATCTCAAAAACCAGACTTGTAAGAATCACTTGGACATGACATTGGACACTGTGTTAGGTGTTACTTTTGTGAGCCAAGCGTGGGCTATATTGTAGGGCTTCAAGTATTCTAAGCAGAAATAAAGAGATGAAAAAAGTAGAGACATAACCCGAAGTCTTCGTGAGCTGAGGGGGATGGTTCATGATTCAAAAGATCAGTTTTTAGAACATAACTGTTTATAAGAATTCAGGCAGACAAAGAAAGAGAGGTTTATAAGCTTTTTCTTTTCAACAAAATCCATTGTAGATTTTGTCTTTTGCCTGTTCTCCTTGAGAGTCATCAGGTCCCTCCATCATTCAGCTGTGGTTGAGCAGTAATCTATTATTTCACTTAAACACACACTGAAAGATGTGATGTTGATTAGTCAAAATAGAAGAAGCAGACATGCTTCGGAAACAAAAACCCTGTTAGAGCTTCAAAAGGGACGTCCACTGGCCATTGGAGCTCTGTTGCTAGGGAGATGGTTACCAGGCACAGGTCCTCTCGCGGCAGCCTCTCCCCAGCTCCCCGAAAGCCTGTCTGATACTCTGGACTGATGTCATGAATGAAGGGTTTTCAAATATTTAATTTTTCTTGTGTGTCTTGGAAAGAAGGAACCATGCTAGAGTGACTGATTTGCAAAGGCAAAATGAGGAAGAAAGAAAGGGAGAGAGGGGAGATGGGAAAACATGACCAGAGAGCCGTGCTGAAAATGGGATGTGTGGGGCTGGAGTGGACACTGACGTGAGCCCAGAGACAGCACAGCCCAGGAACCAGCGAGCCAAGTCCTGGGTTGGTAGCAAGGCCAGCCCATGAGGACAAAGAAGTCAATACGATGTGACTTCTACTAGCTGTATCTTATTGAGAGCTGACCTCCTTACACACCCCACCTCTTTATTCCCACACTCACCCAGTGCAAGCCTTTATTATCGCCATTTAGCGTGCGAGAGTAGTGAGCATCAGAATGGTTATGAAACTTGCCAAACGCTAATGCCCCCTCCCCCCTTTTTTGGGTCTGATTTCAAACTCTTGCCTGCCTCCAAACATCTTCCTGGGGCTCTTATAGGACTTGAAATTGCTACGATTTAATAGCAAAGATTTACACAACACTGGCTGTGTGCAATGAACTTTTCTGGATGGAGGGTGTGTGTGCGCATGCACACGCGCCTATGTGTTCAGTGTAGTTGCAGGCAAGCGTCTTGCCTTTAGTGGAGCTCAGAGCCTGGCTGGGAAAACGAATTAAATGCAAAAATAACAAAATATTCATTTTATCTGAAAAACTGGGGCGTGAAGGTATATTGAGGGAAACTTAGAAGTTTGGAGGTAGCATCTGGATGGAGTTCAGGTGGTCAGAAATAGGGTCTATGATGCTCGAGGGGCTGAACAGCAGATGTAACCAAAGAGATGACTGGGTTGACTTTTGGCAGGTGAAAGGAATCCATGCGGTTTGGCTCTCTGCGTTGTCCTAGGAGGCGGCAGACCTCAGCGAGGTAGCAAAGGCACAGCTTTATGAAAGCTGTAATGGGTGATTTGGACTGGGTGATCTGGTTGTTTGCTTGGTGTGTGTGTGGGTGGTAGGTGTGAGTGTGGGCTGGGGGTAAGGAAGATGAGAAAGACAGGGGAAAGTCACGGGTCATCAGTTGAGCCTTCCTCACGACTTGCTCCACAAGCAGTTCAGGTGAAACCTAATACATATAATTCTGTCATGAAGTTTCTGTCCTTTAACTAAGAAAGGAAAACAAAACTATAGCATATTCACATTTTTCTTAATTCATGAAAAAAAAGTCTCTGTAGGTATCTCGGTATATCACAAATGGGAAGAAATATATATAAGTATATTTATATTAACATAGTATATTTATATTATATAGTATAACATATTATATATATTATATATATATATATATATATATATATATATATATATTATTTTTCCCCCAAATCCAGGCAGAGGCGATGTTCTGCAGATCAGCCCACAAGCACAAGTGGGGCTGGAGGGACCGAGCCGGGGCTGTGGGGCTGCAGCTGCAGCGGACAGACATGAAAGCATCAGGCCATGAGGCCCCATTAGGTAAAGGTGAGGTGGTGAATTATTTTTATAGCCTGGAAATGACATATCTCATTCATTCAGTGAGTTATTTACCCTCTGGATTGAGTTCACGGTCCTATGAGACAAACATGTCTATTTCTTTATCTTTGGGGACAGGAGGAAGGTAGGAGGAGGTTAGGTTATGCCATGAGAAGCGAGGGTGGGGGGCTGATAGATGTTTCAGGGTCTCACACAGAACAGGTCTGCGTGAGGCAGGCCCTGTTCCGACTCCAGTCTTGGTAGATTCTATCCTGAGTGGGTTTAGCAACCGGGCCTGCTTCCTCTCCCGTATGAAAGCTTGCCAGCCAGTCACTAAAAGCTGGTCTGGGGTGCATTCCAACAGGGGAAAGGTTTCCTCTTCCACAATCTGACCATTCTTTTATCTGCGGTAGGTGTGTGTGTGTGTGTGTGTGTGTGTGTGTGTGTGTGTGTGTGCACACAGAGAGAGAGAGAGACAGAGACAGAGAGAGGAAGAGGAAAAGACTCTGTTGGCAATGAAATTACTTTTGTACTTTTATCCAAATCACACCAAATTGGACAAGTAATTTACTGGCCGCCATGTGGAGCCTGCCTCACTGATAACTACCTACTGGTCCATCTTGCTGTATGAAGCTCCCCGTCTAGGGGAGAAAGGAAATCGCATCTATGCAAATACTTCCCAGCTCTGTTTGGGTATCTTAGTAAAAAAATCAAACCTCTCTGCCTTCAGTCCCATTTAAATAAAAACATCACTTGCCTCCAACCAGCAGAATACATTTTCCCAGCTGATTGATGCCTTTCCATTTATTTTATAATGTATTTTTTTCCTCAGCAAGGGATTGTTCTCCAGAATGTCAAGGAGGAAGTATTTCCCAAATCACACGTTGTGATTGGCTGGTTTGAGCTTAATCAGACAGAGAGGTGGGGAGGGTGAGAGACCAGTGATTTGTCACAGGGGGCTCCGGTTCTGGATAAAGAGGTCTTTGTAATGGCAGCCTGCCGAATCTCTAGGCCACAATCAAATTACCCTCCCCTGTCTCCCCCATTCTCCTCCCTCCCCCTCTCTGTCTCCCTCTATCGCCCCCTCTTTCCATCTCCTTCCCTCTCTCTCCTCTCTATCTCTCTCTCACACACAGACACACACACACAGACACACAGACACACACACACACACACACACACTACCTCTTCAGATCTATCACTGACAGAACAGTTATTAAACAAAATCTCAGCCCAGGGAATTAATAATGTCAAGGATTCATTTCTTTATCAAATGTTGTGCCTGAAGGAAGAGCACTCTGTGCTTTGCAGAAAGACCAAAGTACATTAATCACCTGAGGGGAAGGGATGGGTTTGTGATTTTTAATACTTGTCAAATGAGTAGCACAAGAGACCAAGAGAGACATCTCTGGAAGTGTTTGCAAACATAAAGAGGTTGTAGGCTGTTGTTTGAAGGATTCATGGTCCCTTGGGGACCTACAGAGGTCCCACAGAGGTTCTCTGGGGAGGTAGGGTAGGAGATGGGGGTGAGGGTGGTGGCCAGCCCCGCCTCAGCCTGAAAAAGAAGGACCCAGAGTGTCACCCATTGGGTCTTTTTGTCTGAGCGTGATTGTTCTGCAGCCTTTGCAATCAGGCTGCCAAGGGGCCTGAGGGGTGCGGGGAGAGTAAGGGAGGCCGGGAAGAGCTGAGCGGCAGGTGGGAGCTACAGCACAATATCTACCACGTTATAAGGTGAGTAATTCTTAAAGCCTGGCTCTGTGCTCACACTCTCCTTGGTGGTGCCTGTCATCCAACAGTGTGCAGTTGCACAGGAAGACTACAAAATTTGGGCAGGAAATAGCCTCTCTTCATTCCTCTTGACCTTATTCATTGGGGTGCCTGTGACTTGTCACTCCCCCTGATAAAGAAGGAAGTCAAGAGGCTCATGGGAGAACCAAAATCAATGGATCTCAGTAAGAAACTCTGGGCAGCCTGCTCTGCAGTTATCTGCATTGCCAACTTAAATTGTCAATTTGAGCAAAGCCATGATCATCATCACAGACAAAGAGTGTCTTCATCTAGTGTCTGCATTTCCTATTCTGAATTCCTGATTATTGTATGAAATGTGCTGCCCTAGAAGTTTCCTTCCTGGTGGCTGGGTACAATTACAAATCAGAGCCTCTTGTTCACTGCTACTCCATTACCATCACGGTGAATGACTGTGGGTGGCATTCAGCTTGATGTCTCAAGTTGTACAGTCCGGAAGCACAGGAGACTTAACGCCCATGGGGTTACTCTTAACCAAGGGTGGGGTGTAAGCCTGCAGAGAAATGCCCCGTCTCTGTCCTTTGATAGACATTTCAAGGAGGCATTCTTTACACTTTCCAGAACTCTTAGCCAATTGGAACCCCTGTTGCCTCCGGTGGCAAGCTTGATAATGTACCTTTACGTTGGCTTTTCCTTGCCTGTCTCACTCCCTCTGCTCCTTTGCTCTGACTTCTGTCATTATCTCCTAAATAGACGATCTTCATCCAAGTCCTTGTGTTGGGCACAAATATATATATATATATGTATATATATATTTGAATATGCTTTGCCACCAAGACAGTATATTTACATATTTAGCAAGTTCGGTTTCTTTTGACACAGCAGGTAACACGCTCATATGCTGATGAATCCTTTACAGTGCTTCCCTTATGAAATTTAAGACCCAAGCTGCCAAAGTTGTCTTGCTGCCTCAATCCATGGCATGGCACACGGAGAAGAAGGTAACCAACGCTGGAAGTGCACAGTGGTGAGGTGACATCCAGGAGTATGTGGGAATCTGCAAATGCCTCCTCAAGTATCCTGGGGGTGGGTGGGGGGGAGCTAACTTAGGAATGTTATGTTAATCCTCCCATGTCCAGGCTGGCATCACAAATAGGAATGAATTCAATCAACCGTGAATTCATCAAGTATTTATTGGAAGTCTACCATATGCTCAAACATTGTGCTAGGGTCTGAAGATACAATGGTGAACAAAACAGATGGTTCTTGCCTGGTGGAACTTAGTATTTTATGGGCAAGACACTTATTTATCATACAGAATGTAACTGTAATCTGTGATAACTAAAGGGAACCATAACAGGGATCAGACCCTACTGGTGGGCCTGGGAAGTCTTTCCTGAAGAAGTGACGTATCTGAGGGATAAGGAAGAGCTGGCGCAAGTGGAAGGCTGGTGGGAAAAGCTTCCAGAGAGAAGAGTGTGTGTGAAGTCCTTAAAACTGGGAAGAGGTGGAGAAATCATTTGTTGAAGGAACAGCAGGCCACTGTCCATGAAAAACAGAGTAAGAGAGGTTGAAAGTGTCAGTTGATACTAACGATAATCAGGCCCAGATCATGCAAGAATGTCTGCTTTTGAATGGAAACTAATTTGAGAATAAATTATATTTAAAACAAAGAATGTCTGCTTTGTCTGAAGAGTAACAGGAACCAACTGAAGGTTCAGTTTTTTTTAAAAAAAATCTTAAATTATATCAGTAACGAATGATTATTCTCTTATTTTTAAACCATGTAAATCACATACATAAATCAAAAGTTTGTCTTTTTCAGCTTCCCCATACCAATCATATTCACAGATGTTACCTGCTCTGTCAAAATAAAAAACCTGAGCCTTGGTGATAGAACAAACAAAGGGTCTGATTCTAAGTATCAACGCTATACATTTTAAAAAATCAAAAGACATATTCTGTCACAATACACGTACTAATTCAGAGAGGGCTAAAGGGATATCTTTGGCCACTAGTAAAATAAAATGTATATGAAAATGTTGTGTGGTTCATTTTTATCTTTTTTTGTTTAAACGTTTATTAGTTTTATCATGTGTTTATAATTCAAAAATAAAAAATTGTGCATACAGCGCCAATGTGTGCTCAACCTTTTTTTAACCATGGATCCATGAATAAAACTCTCAGAGACCACTGAAACAGCGGTGAAAAGCACTCTTTTTAATATTGGCTTGCTTGGGTGCAAATCTTGGACTTAACATGTGTAAGCTGGTTATTCTTGGCAATTTACTGAATCTTACTGTATCACACATCTTCAGTAGGAAACATAATAGTACTTACTTCAAGGGTTATTGTGATATTGGACTAAATGAAACCTGCAAAGCACTTAGAATTGTGCCCACCACATTATGAGCACTTTATAAAGATTAACAATTACTATTAACCTTGTTGGTATTGTGTTGAGCTCGTATCCGAGCACCTTACTAAGCTTTCTTTTGGGTTCTGAACAGTTGAACCCAAACAGTAACTTGAGTAGTTTGGATTTTCTCAGTCAACAATCATTTCCTGGCAAATCATGACAATTCCCATATTTATTCCTTATTTCTTTGTCTTATTTTACTGCCCAGGTATACCTTTCACACCGAAACAATAGCAGTGAAGACAGACAACCTAGTTTCTGCCTTTAATGGAGATGCCAGTACTGTGTCACCATTCAGTATGATACTTGCTATAGATCTAGCACATTTCTGTTATCAAGCTAAGGAAGATTACTTCTATTCTTAGGTTGCCAAAAAGTGTTATTTTATATTGTGGAGGGAAGGTATCAGAATTCGATAACTGAAACAAAAGAGCTGAATTCATTACTTAAATAAGACAGAGGATACTGATTGCCCATAATCTCTCTGAGCAAAGAGCCTGCTGATCTTAATGGGGTTTGGGGTCAGGGATTGTTCTGGGATTATGTCGGTGACACAGGTAGTAGTTGGTTGCAACTAGAAGTAGGTTTTGGAGAAGGAAGGTTTGCTGACTGGCTGTTTCAGAATTGTCACTGGAGTGACTTTACTAATAACTGGTTGGCCCTCAAAAGTCTGGGACTGTCATTGACTGGTTAGTCAGTGGGTTCAGTGAAGTAGGTGGCTATTGGTCAGTAAGACTGTGGGGAGCTGTCATTAACCAATCAGACAGCGGATTGGACATAGTATCTAAAAATTATATGGGGGAAAATCAGTGCTTGTCCTGGCCTCAGTTGTCTTTACAGATGTATGCATAAAAATTAGAAGGATTGCACATGAGAGGAGAATTCTGATCTTAGGCGGTGGATCTGGGGTTGCAAGCCCTGTGAAACAAATAATAAATGCCATCTGGAGAACATCACGAAAGTAGTAGTTGGTCATCCTGGTTGAACTGTCAAGCCACTGTCCTCATGGATATACAGTCAACAGTATAACAATAAAACAAAGCAGAAAGGAAACAAAAAGCAGGTACTATTTAGGTAACTAGGTGAACATCCTGAGAAAAAAGTATTCGGTGGGAGTTCAGGTGCCAGGGCTTGGGCAGGTGAAGTTATCAAGATGAAAGCAAGTTTCAAGCTCTAGAAGGCCTGGGTTACCAGGCAAGCTGTCCAGTGCAGGAAGCAGGCCAAAGTTCACAAGACAGACATCTAGTTAACAGAATGGGGCCACCACATGATCTCAGAGGGGATGTGGAGTGATTTACTAGTGGGAAAGACCCAAGGACAAACCAGACCAGTAAGAAGGGTGACTTGAAGCAAAATTCTCTTAGTATTAAAACCAGAGTTCTGGGGGTAGGACTCTCAGCCCAGACAGGTGGTTCTCTCTGCCTCTGGGTGGAAACAGAATTTGCACATAGGTTCAAGGGAAGAGGACTCATTGGAGGGACCGTCTGCATGGATATGGACAGAATTAAGGGACAATTACAAGACAGTGAGGCATATCGGCAAATCAAGGACTAACGAGCAAGGAGAGGAAATGTTAGTACAAGAACTAAGCAAGAGCTGGAGCCTAAGAGGAGAGATTTCCTGGTGTGTATTTTTAATTCTGGAGGAACAAAGCTACTCCAGGAGGCCAAACACTGAAGCTGGGGAAGTGAAGTAAGAACTACTCTGACCTTGCTCTCTCCTCACCAATGACCTCCTGCAGGGCTTCTCCTTGGCAAGGAGCCTGGGTGATGCCATCCAAAAAGGGCCATACTGCTTGGGTGCAAGGGAAGAGAGAGAACAGCAGAAAAATCAATGAAGGGAGGTGATTAACAGAAAATAACCACCATACTCCTGAGTGGCAAGGAGAGGCCCACTGATGTCAAGTCAGTGGTATTTTAGAAATGCTTTTGGGGATTTAGGTGCACGGTTTAGACTCCCCATGAAGAATGCAGGGCTCTTGGTTCAGCACGTACGTTTTTGCTGGGCTCTGAGCTGAATGAGCCTTCCTGAAACTTCCGTAGCACTGGGAAATGGTGGAGAACCAAAATCACAATGGAATCTCCATGTTTTTTGTCACTGTGTCAAATTATGACTCTGGGGAGGCAGGAGAGAGAGCAAACTGGTTTGTTTTGTGATGTAGATTCTGAGGCAGAAAACCCCAGCATGTGAGAAGCAAATGGAGCCTCATTAGGAGATATAGCAAATGTGGGAGTTTGCCCCTTTATGCATAACCAGCTTGAATCTCTGCCTCAGACGATAGCCAGCGTTTTGTGAGTTAATGGTGTGTGACGCAGAAAAGGAGCTGTGAAGGGAGCAAATCTCTCTTTAAAGTGAACATTTTCTAGAAATCCCATTTTCTCTGGGGCTCAAAGCCAGACCGACTTAGTGGATTAAGCTCTGAGGTTTCACTATGGGGATGGATTTCAGGTCAAGGCCAGCCCACAAAGCTATGTGGGGGATGGGGAGAAAACCAAAATGAAACTAACTGGTGATATCTAGAATACTACCTCAGGACGTAGAGAGGCTGCATCACAGAACCATGCTAAATTAACTTGGGAGGTGATGAGGAATGGAGAAAAGGGTGCTGTCAAGATGGTGTTAATATTTACTATGCTATCTGTTGAATATTTAACCTGGGGCAATCAATTGCCTGGTGCTAGCTTGGAGGAGGGCACTCTTAATTGCTTTGCGCCATTCAGATGCATTTTTTGTCGGTTCTAGACAAAGTTACATAATTATTTCTGTCACCTCAAGATGATTTTTGCTCCAAGTCACTTCGAATGAGGTAAGGAGCAGGTGCTTGCTGCCCTAGCTGCACCCTTTTCAAGCATCCACAGCCTCAAATACAACCAGCTGCCACAGCCCATGTGTACACACATTTGCACTCTCTGCGTGGCAGTGTATGATGGATGGTTCCTGGGGTGTCTTGAATTCAGTGGGATTCAAGTTAAGGCTGTACAATAGGCCTGGCATGATTAAAGTGGCACCCTGGCATGAGGGATTGCACACTTCCTTCGTTCCACCCTGTCACCTCTTAGCTAAGAAGCCATGTCTGGGTCTGACAATGGGGAAATGGAATAGGAAACTACAATCCTCTTAGTACTTGGTTCAAAGGTGTAATGAAAGCTTTTGAGCCATCTCTTTAATTAACAGTGTTCCTATTTTCTGTCTGGGATCTATAACACCCCCAACCTCATAGATATAGGTATTAGAGAAAAGCCTCCAGATTAGTTCTTTCTGATGTGGTCAGGGTCAGGTGGAGACTGTGGAGGTCTTTTTAAGTTATTACTACTTTTGTGGATGTTTGTGGTTGAGTTTTTGTTCCTTTTACCTCATCCTTTGGAACCTAGAAGCTCCATGTATGTGACTGGAATAGTAGCTCATCGATAGAAAAATGGAATGCTCTCTGTTCTCCATGCTGTTCTTCAGCTGGGCTGTGCCCAAGCATGAATGACATGGCTCACAGTCTATCACTCAAGTATCCAAACCTGGTGAGAATTGTTTGATGTTCTTTCAGGGCTTTGGAAAAACAAACAAATGATTTACCTCCAGGGTTCAGATTTCCATTTCTTTTAGATATTATTATTATTCCCACAATGATATGCTTATTTGTTTCATCATAAATATTTGAGTGCTGGGCTAGAGTTGAAGCAGGAAGACCGACTGGGAGCTTACTGCTTTAGTCCAAGGGAAAGATAATGGTGGCTTGGACCAGAATAGTGACAGTAGAGACAGAGAAGAGAGTATGCACCTAAGATGTATTTTGATAGGATAAGCTGTATGCCAAGCACTGGGCTTAGCCCTGAGGCTACAGTGACAAAAATACAAATAAGATGCCTGCTTTCATGGAGATCATATTGCAATGAGGAAGAGAAAATAAATAACTGTGTGCATTTAAAATATATACATGTTGTGATCATCCCTAGGAAAGAAATAAACAGAGTGATGTAATAGAGAATAACTGGGGTGCAGCGAAGTAGGTGGCTACTTAAATTGGGTTGTCATGGAGCGGCCTCCCATGAGGAGGAGATTTGAAGGTTGAAAGGGAGCCAGATAGGCAAGGACCTGGGGAAGGGCAATCCAGGCAGATGGAAGAGCCTGCATGATGGTCGTGAGGCAGGATGAGCTTGGCACATCCAAAGAATTGTCAGAAGGCCGGTGTGCCTGGGGTTGTCAACGAGGGGGAGAGTAAGTGATCTTGGTGGAGTTGCCAAGATCATGCAGAGCCTGAGTACGGTGTTCAGATTTTATTCTAAATCAAACTAGAAGCCAGTGAAGAATTTGACATAGGGGGAAAATGAGATATAATTTTTGTTTAAAAATACTACTCTGGCCCTTCTGTTAATTATGGGATGTAGATCGGCTAGTGCTGAAACAGGGAGACCACTTGCAGTAGGTCTAAGCGAGAGATAACAGTGGCTCCGAGCAAGGTGGCAACAGTGAAGACAGGGAAAAGAGAATGTATTCCAGACATATTTTGGAGGTCAGCTGACAGAACTTAGTGATTTATTGCACATTGTTGGTGGATGGGCAGAGTAAAAGGGACATGTTTCCAACTTAAATAATTAGGTGGAGAGAGGTGGCTAATGAAGAAAACGGGTGGATCAGAAGTTAAAATATTTCTTTCCTTACCCTCTTCTTGTTCCATCTTCTAATATCATCTTACTTATTCAGTGAGAGCTGGGAAGAGTACTTACTGGGCTCAGAGTAAAGAGGTAGGACTTTCTGTCCAGCTACTGCCCATATGCAGTGATATGACCTCGACTACATTGTTGTCTCAGAAGACCTACTAGGTTTGAACTGCACTGATTCATTCTGTGCAGGCCTGGGATTTCCTCCTGTTTCTAATACCACTTCCAGGGCACCAAGTGCAGAGAAAGGGACATGGGTCCTTATGACCCAGTATCAATTTCTGTAGTAACAACGACACTTAGGAAATTTCTTTGGCCTTCAAGCTAATAATAGTTGTTATTCACCTGCAAAATTGCCAGGTATGTCGTTAAAGGTATAGAACCAAAGAGGTTGATAGATTTTATTATTTTGTTAAGCACCCTTAGCTGTGACAGTTTGTTATGGGGCATTGTTTAGACACTGTCATCATATACTTTCTCATTGATTCATTTGCATAAAATAAAGCTGTAAAGTATTTGCTTCATAGAGTATGTTATACATACCCTTCTGTCTCTGAACCCTCTTAGGATAACATTTTACAAGGGCATTTGAAAAGTCTAAACTGCTATGCAAATGTAAAGGCTTATGAATATTGACCTATTAACTAATTAGATGCTGGCATAAAGAGAACTTTTCTTCCCTGGTAGGTACTATTTAGAATTCCAGGAACAATTTAGATTTTGAATCCTTCCTTACACTTTGGCACAGAATATTATATTGTGGACACGGTACACTAGACATGTCACTTCTGGTGCTGACCTCACCCTAACTCTTGCTGAAGGGACAGCCCTACACTGGTGATAGGTGCCATTCCCCTAGTTACAGACAATTGGATCAGAAGAAGCACTTGACCCAAGGGTACAAGTCCATAGGTTGACCAACAAATTGTGATGTCCACACATAACCCAGATGAACTTCCAGAACTCGTGAATTCTTTCAGGGGGGGAGGAGGGTATTCAAATTGGAGCATTCTGAAGAAGATGGAAGCCATCAGCAGATAAAACTGAAAAGTTGCATAGAGTCAACACCTGAGATGAAGTCAAAGCCATTGCAAACTCAAGTTATAAGGTAACAGATATATGAATAAACAGGGGCAATGAGGTAAGGAAGACTCACCATCCTCTTGAAACAACTCTCATTAAAGTCCCTAGTAGCCTGCAAATTACTAGTTCCAATAATATCTCAGTCTTCATCCTTTTCATAGAATTTGGGTATTTTTGTGTTTTTCTTTGAAAGTTTCTCTTCCCCCAGTGTTTTATCCCTTTTCCCTTTCTGTTTCTCTCCTTATTTTTGCTTTGTTTTGTTTTTAAAGATCTCATATTCTTCCTTGTGAGTCACTGTATGGAGATGATTTGAGTGAAGTTCTCTCTTAGGGTAAACCCCATTCTTTTGATTTCTTAATTATCAGTATCTGCATCTATGTTCATCTCCTAACACTTAAACTTTGCATCTTAGTAAGTAAAGCACAAGTTACTATTTCATAGCTATCCTTGTCATTCTTTTCTGATAATGATACTTTATTCTCTCACCAAACCAAGCTTTAAACCATGACATTGTCATTGATTTATCTTTCCCCCTCACTCTTTGAGGGGATTATATATATATATATTTTTAAATATATATATATATATATATATATATATATATATACTCTTTCCATTCTCACTGACACACCGATAGCCATTCTTCTTCACATCCAGATGATCTGTTTCTTACTCTTCAAAATCTATCTTAAATTACTTCTTCATGTTGTATATAGTTCATTCATTAATCCTTCTGGTTACATGGTTATTTCTTAAATTGTCTTACTTTGTATTCCCATCCCCACCCCACCCCTAAAAGTGAGTTTAGCACAATTTCATTCATATAGGAGGTACTGAATAAGAATTTATTGATATGTATTAAGGGACTCTACTGGGTGCCTATTTCAAATAATGGCATTTGAATCTAACTCCATTGGCTATTTATCTGCGATTTCAAGTTAGTGAACTATTTTTCTTCTGCCAAATACCTTTGTACTTGGCTCATTTTGGAGGCCTGCCCTATTAACACCTACTTGCAATCCTCACTCCTCTATTAAAACTTTTAATGTGTGCAAGTTTATTCAAGCAGGGAGAATTGCCAATTGTAGTGCAATAAAAACAGATCTTGTGAGGGTTGTGCTATCTTGGGCATGTCAGATGGCTAAGAAATAAATAGGCTTAAAGAAAAAACATATCCTCAGATTAGAAGGAAAAAGTTTGGTAAAGAAAAAAAATCTTGAAGAGGGAGGAGGGGAAGGAGATTAGAATGTTCTTCAGAAAGTAGCCTGATGAAGATGAGGCCATTAATATAAGACAGAGACTGGTCTGACACTTACCCTTTCTTCAGAGACCTTAATTGGGCTCATAAGCATTCTAAATATGGTAAGATGTCAACACTAATGAAAACAGAATCATTGATCCTGAAGACTTCTGTATCAGATATTTTTTAACAGTGTTCTCCAAAGGTTCACAGAGAGAAGAAAGAAGTTACATGTTCCTGTTGAAAGGAGCAATTGAACTTGAGTTAGATATTGCTTTATATTCCCAGAACTGACCGAAAAGGACAGAATTGGACAGGATGTTAACTAAAGTATCTCACAATGTAAATATTTGGTGATTCTACTGCTTGAGTAATAAAGTTAATTTATGGAGGCTCAGTCTAAGTCAGACTCTCCATGAACAAGACTTTGAATTTCTCTGGACCACAAGGCTGCGTCTGTCTTCTGTACTCTTAAGCCTGCTCTATACTTATCCATTGCAGCTGCTCAGAGATTATTTCTTAGAGGTGCTCAGGGGGCACCACAAGAGGGGCCTATGGGAAAAAAGCACTAGGGTGCTGGGGAAGCAGGCTGGGGAAGTTTTGAGTTCCCTTCCCACACCTCAACCAGGGAAGCTCCACTTTTATCTGTTTGATATAAATTTTTGTTTGAGGGGAGAGCTCTGCTGCCTTTTTTGTTTAATGACAGAAAAAGATAAAGAGGAAAAATGAACTTTAAAAATGACACATCTAGCAGCTTGTGAAGTAACCTGTGCTTTTTCGCTTCCCCAGCAAGCCTTCCAGGATGAGGTGGAACTATTGAACGTTGCCCTGGAAATATGACCTAGAGGCTTGGCTTTTGAACTATCTCTTGTCCCAACAATAAATGAATATTTTCTAACACATTTTCTAGAAACTTGTGATACAGGCAGATAGTCTGTTACTAGGGTTTTGGAGACCCAGGAGAGGTTGGGAGTATTTATCAGTGGTTATTATACGGAAGTCTATGCTCATTGTAAGCATCATTCATGAAAGAAAAGATGTTTGGGTTTACTGAAATAGAGATTTTTGTTTAAAGTTTTACTTTGAGGGGAGCTGGAGGAATAGGAACAAATGTAGAGTTGGACAGTAAGACTGTATGCGGGATATTAAAAGAAGGTGTAGGGAGTAGTGAGGGGAACAAATAAAAATTATACTCCTTATATTGCTAAGTGCTTTATAACTTATAAGATGACTTACATGTAGTATTTTGCTTAAATAACCAAACTTCTCATATTCTACAGCTGGAAGTGGGGAAAAACCAGATCTTTCATCTCGTTAACTCTCTGTTAAGTCCACCTATAAACACCCCATTCTGAGTTACCTCTGCTGTCTGCCTGCTCAGCTCCTGCACCCCAGGCTGCCAAAAGCTGTTGGAAAATCATGCAGTCTTGGCCTGTGAAAAATCCATGTGTCCAACTCCTACTTGGCCATCATCTCTTTTCAGTAATCACATTTATTTCTTCTATTCCATGCTCCAAGCCTGCCTTTCTATGTCAGTTAATCCAGAGTGTTTTTTTCCTCCCCTTATAATGGGTTGCATGGTGGTCCTAGAAGAAAAAAAAAGAAGGATACATACCCTTCAAATCCTTGAGTCTGTGAATGTTACCTTATTTGGGGAAAGGGTATAATTAAATTAAGGATTTTGAGATGAGATCATCCTGGATTATCTGGATGGGCCCTAAATCCAATGACGAATGAGACAGAGTGAGATGTGACATATCCACAGAAAGCCATGTGAAGGCAGAGGCAGAGATTGGAATAATGCAGCAAGTTAGGAATGCCAACAGCCACCAAAAGCTGGAAAGGGTGAGGATAGATGGATAGATTCTCCTCTAGAGGCTTCAGAGGAAATGCGGCCCTAACAACACTTTAATTTCAGACTTCTGGCCTCCAGAACTGTGAGAGAATAGATTTGTGTTATTTTAAGCTGCCTAGTTTGTAGTGATTTGTTGCAGAAGCCCTAGGAAACTAGTACACTCTTTCACTCCTGCATTTCCATCCTTCCTAGCAATAGATGGCCTTGACTTCTACTTTTCTGTAGAGATTGAGGTCATTCCCATTAAAATCCCTCATTCACCTTTTCCTTTACAATAACCTGTCTCTTTTCTTCCCTACATCTGTCTTTGCAGAAATCCAGTTTTTTTTTTTTTTATTTCCATCAGTTTGTTTACAGGAAAGATGCCCATTCTCCCTAATTGCAAAAGTTGAATTCTCCATCTTTGCTTCGGACTCCTTCCTCTCCTCGTATCAAAAGACCTAGCTGTCTGTTGTCCAGCCCTCTCAGTTCCAACCTGGGGAGGAGGCAGAGTCCCAGACTCTCAGCACCTCCTAGACATGCAGAGTCATTATAGAAAAAGAAATCTGAATCAGAAGCCAGGAAGAAAAACTTTGGACTAGGAGTGAAGCAGAAGAACTGGTTATTGGGATCACCAAGTTAGAGTAGTGAGAGATTACAGAAATCAAGAAAGGACTAAGCTTTGGTGTTCCCACCTTCCTCCATCTCTAGTTTCTTTATTATTATCTTTCTTGTCCTTCTCAACTTCATCTATTCCTTTATGCTTTTAGGCATATTCTTCTTTTGTTTAATCTTGAGAGCATTTGTATTTCCTCACTGCTTGCAGTGGATATACTATTTTGTCTGTCCTTCAACTCTTCATCTGTGTTTTGGGAGTCAGTAATCTTCTCTCTTTCGGATAATGTCTTGTCCTCTTGTGCCTCCTTAATGGTTCACTGCATTGACAGTAGCAATGGGCCAGTCATGCCTTGGGATTATTAACATTGGAATTAAGGAAATTTTTGTATGTGTGGAAAAGCTGAGGTGTAAGAGCTTCAGCCACAACTTCCTGTGCCACGTATAAGAAGCAGTAGGAGAAAATGAAGCCAAAACCCACAGAGAAGAAGAGATGGAATAGGGAAAGAGTCATCATAATATTCCAGTCCCTGGTTACACTAATTCCGGAAATTACCACACCTATGACCGCACCTACAGTTTGAACAAGTGAGCCAGTGAATTCACCCCATTGCCTATGCTTGCTCAAGTTCAGGTACTGTCATCAGGAAACTAAAAAGCTCTGACCAAGCATCCTCCTCTTCAAGCTCCCAAAATTCTCCTGTTCTCAATGACCCCTGCATCCTATGATGCCCCAACACCATGGCTTCCATTTTAAAGTTAGCTTTCTAGACAAATTATAGAGTCTTTTTGTTTTTTGACATTATCTCTCAATAGAATTTGATTGTATCCTTTCAGATAGGCTCAGATTCTCAGGCCCTCTTACATCAAACTATTCTATTCTCTTATTGATTTGCTCCTTCTCTGCCTCTTTGTCCAGGGTTTTGTTATCTCCCTGTCCCTTGAATGTAGGTAGTTCCTAAAGGTGAGCCCATGATATCCTGTTACTATTTCTGCTCCTATTCTCAATAATAACATGCTTTCTTTTTGTGCTCTGTAGCTCCTACTCTTGTTGAATGTGTCCAAGACCTAGAAGAGTTGACTGACTTTCCCAAGCCTGGCCAGCCAGTTAGTGGCTACCATGCTTTCTGAGGAGACTCCCCCGACAATTTATAATGATTTATTTTTAGTCTCAGCACACTATACACAGATCTATTTTATGACTGTTTATGATTTGCAATTTGGTGGCTTATTACTTATATTGCAGTATATATGGGCAGATTGTACAAAGTTGTTAGCCCACCATTTTGGCCATTACAATATATTGACTCCATATTTATGAACACAATGATTTTAATCAGAATTATATCACTATTGCCAAGAAGGATTTTTTTTTTTACAAATAGTTTATTGTCAAATTAGTTTCCACATAACACCCAGTGCTCCTCCCCACAAGTGTCCTCCTCCATGCCCATCATCCCTCCCCCCCACATCCATCAGTCCTCAGTTTTTGTCAGCATTCAAGAGTCTCTCATGGTTTGCCTCTCTCCCTTTCCCCCACCATTTCCGCCCTTCTTCTCCCCTTTGGTCCTCTGTTAAGTTCCTCCTAATCCTCCTATACGTGCACACATATGATATTTGTCAAGAAGGATTTTTTTTTAATCAAACTACATTAAGCCAATTGCATTGTTTGATCAATTTTTCTATATAAATAATTCCGTTTCCAATTTTTTTTCATTTTCATCTCACTAAAATTATTTTTCAACATCAATTCTTTCTCATGAATTCTATGATGAAGATTTGATTTATCATAGGGGTTTTTTTTATTCCCAAACGTATCAAATGTTACCTGTGTTACGGGTTTTCTCTTATGACTTTTACTTCCACCAAGGATAATTGCCCAGGGTCAAATTTTACAGATACAAATTTTGTTTAGAAAATTTGGTTCTCCTGCCACTTTGTAGTCAAGGGCAAATTTTTCCATATGAAGTTTTAGCCCGTGTCTGTATTGTATGTGTCAATTGATTCAACCATTTTTTTTCTCAGATCAATTTTTGACTTTTCAGTGTTACCAAGATTGATTCTTCAGTCAATTTTCCCATTTATAATAAATTTTATTGCTTGCAAGTTTTAGTCATTGTCAATTTTATTTTGTGTGTGTTTCTGTGAGGAATATTAGCTGTGAATTAAGCCAAAGACAGATAGTTTGTACTTCATTAGTTCAGTCTCATGTGTCAAAGGGGGTCCTACTACATACTAAGTGCTGTTGTAGGCACTACGGGTGTAGCTGTGAAAGCAGGTAAGCTTCCTGCTCTGACATAGTTTCTTTTCCAGTGTGCACTACAAGAGAACACTCAAGCAAACACACACATGGGAAAAAGGAATTTCATATTGAAATAAGGACTGTGAAGAAAATTAAACAATATAATGTGACCATGACAGGTTTGAGTGCTACAGTGGATGGCATTGTTAAGAAAGGTCTCTCCAAAGACATAACATTTGAGCTGAGATCTAAATGACAAGGTGACAGGTGCAGGAAGATAGGAAAATTGCTTTCTTAACTGTTATGGTGCTAAAATTATAAAAAATGTGTTCATAAACTTCCAAACACACTGTGTACCGCTTTCCCACACCACATGAGGAACACCGGAAAAACTGTGGGGCGATAATGGCGGAGCTGAAACATACTGTTTTTGCATATTGCTTGCTTGCGCACAGGCACATATGGCAAGTAAAAACTATGCAAATGAACATGGTTGTGCCAGGGTGGGAGGAGAATAAGTATATTTTTGGTTCCCAAAATTGTTTCACATTTTTGGTATATCTTTTCAATAAGGTTATGTTAACACATGTGCCTTGAACACAAATTTTTCATTAGTGTGAAGGATGTCCAATCTCCTTAGTGAGGTTAAAAGATCATTTGTGGGGATATACTGCATTTTTTTTTCAATTTTGAGAGAGAGGAAATGAGAAAGAAGGCTTGTATGAGCTGAGGAGAGAGGCAGAGGGAGAGAGATAAAGACAGAGAGAGAACCAGAGTATCCTAAGCAGGCTCTATGCTCAGAGCCTGATGTGTGGCTCAATCCCATGAGCCTGGGATCATTACCCTGAACCAAAATCAAGAGTTGGCCTCTTAACCAACTGAGCCACCCAGGTGTCCGTGGACATATTGCGTTTTACTTATTTTGTCTCACCACTGAGAACTAGACATTCAAAAAGTAGAAAAATATTTGCAGATCGATGGCTCTTAAAGGTTTTCTTTTTAAAATTCTATTTATTTTTTATCTTTAATTTTATTTGAAAGAGAGAGTGAGCAGGGGAAAGGGACAGAGGGAAGAGAGAGAATCCCAAGCAGGCTCCACACTGTCAGCGCGGAGTCCCACTCAGGGCTCACTCCCATGAACTGTGAGACCATGATCTGAGCTGAAATCAAGAATCGGATGATCAACTGACTGAGCCACTCAGGTACCCTGGGCTCCTAAAGATTTTCTAGCTGCAAATATAAGTAAAAATTTAAATGTGTATTTTCTCTTTTTTAAATTTTTATTTTTGAGACAGACAGAACACAAGCAGGGGAAGGACACAGACAGAGGGAGACTCAGAATCTGAAGCAGCTCCAGGCTGTGAGCTGTCAGCACAGAGCCCAATATAGGGCTCAAGCTCACAAACCCTGAGATTATGACCTGAGCCATAGTCAGATGCTCAACCACCTGAGTCACCCAGGCACCCCTAAATATGTATTTTCTGATGAAAAACAGAATCTGAACCCCTAACATAGTAAGTTCTTTGTACAGTCATGGCAGGATCTAACCAGTGGAATCAAAGTGCATTACTGTAATGGACATTTGTAGAATTTTCTCTCGGTGAAACTTGAGTTAAAATAGTTGAACTCTTCTTACAAGATGACATTAAGCCAACTTCTCTCCTTGCAAATGGGAATAACTTTTGGACGAAGGAACTTGCCAAACAACAGAACAAGCTCTCCTACAACCGTGAGAGAACAACAAGCAGCTGTTCACACAAAGATTGAGACAACCCAGACCATCTGCAGTGTAAATGGCAGTCACGCTTATGCTTTCTTCCAAGGATGGGTGCTCAAAAATGGGCTCTTACTCTTGTCACAGCCCAGGGTGGGACCATCATGCGTAGCCAGTGGGAGTTAAGCTGCACCTTTACACTGAAAGGGGCTGGGGGGGGGGGTTCCTGCCTCCCCCTCCCCCACCCAAACCCTCTCTCCATTCCATGATGTGTAAATAAATACACACATTCACACTCACTGACACTGGTAACTTCAAGCAAAGTGTAGGTTTTGTTTAGAGAGCCCATTTTAAACAAACAGATGAAGTGCACATAATATTTTTACTACTCAAAATCTGGACTACTTAGCATTAAATTGAATCATTGAAAGAGCTCCAAGTAAAACTGTATAATATAATGCACTCTGCCAATGTTTGAATGTTTTTTTTTCTCCTATGGAATCTCAAGAATTATGCTTCAAATAAATAAATAAAAATCACTCTCTACCCAGGAGTCTAGATTTGTGTAGCATGGATTCATATGAAGTGATGGAGACAATACTCCAACCTTTCTGATGTTGCACTCTCAGTGAAAATATGAGTCCCCAAAAATACCACATCCCAGAGAAAGCACAGCATTTGGGCAGCATTCTTATTAGTATGAAATCCTTGAGGAAGTCATTTATCCTCTAAATTCTGACATTATCTTTGTAAATCAAAACTTATTTATCTAGTCAGGCTTTCAGCAAATACCTTTTGAGTATCAACTATGTACCAAGGACTCTTCTAAGAACTGAGAATATAAAGATAAAAATACACTGTCCTTGCCCTCAAGAAGTTCATCAGTTAGCAAGAAGACAGTCATACAAATAAATAGTTCTAATATTGGTATGCTCTATCATATGTCAGAATCTTTGTGTTGGTCTTTGATTGCTGCTTTGACAAATTACTGTAAACTCAATGGCTTAGCAGAAGACAAATTTATTCTCCTGTATTTCTGGAGATCAGGGGTCTAAACTTCAGGTGTGGACAGAACTATATTCCTTCTGGAAATTTCAGAGGAGAATCCTTTTTAATGTTTATTTACTTATACTGAGAGGGAGAGAGGGAGAGGGAGAGAGAGAGAGCACATGGGAGAGGGAAAGAGAGAGTAAGAGACAGAGAGAATCCCAAACAGGCTTCACCCTGTAAGCACAGAGCCCCACTTGGGGCTCAGTCCCATGAACCATGAGATCACGACCTGAGCTGAAATCAAGAGCCGAATGCTTAACTAACTGAGCCACCCAGGCACCCCAAGGAGGAGAGTCTCTTTCTTCCTTCCTTTCTTTCTTTCTTTCTTTGTTCCTTCCTTCCTTCCCTTCTTCCTTTCTTTTTCTTTCTTTTTTCTCCCTCCCTCCCTCTCTTTTTTCCTTCCTTCCTTCCTTCCTTCCTTCCTTCCTTCCTTCCTTCCTTCCTCCCTTTCCCTTTTTTTGGCTACCTTTTCCAGATTCTAGAGGTCTACATTCTTTTGCTCATGGACTCTTCCTCCATCTTTGACTTGCATTATTCCAGCAACATATCTACTTTCTCTAAATTTGACCCTCTTACCTCCCTCATATAAAAACCCTTATAATTACATTGGCCACACCTAAATAATCCAAGACACCTTTTTTAGGGTATCTGGATGGTTCAGCTGGTTAAGAACCCAACTCTTGATTTCAGCTCAGGTCATGATCTGGCTATCATAGGATCAAGACCCGTGTCAGGATTCTGAACTTGGGAATTCTCTCTCTTTTCTCTGTCTGCCTCTCCCCAGTCTCATGCTCTCTCTCTCTTTTTCTCTCTCTCAAGATAAATAAATAAGCATTAAAAAATAAAACATTAAAAAAATTTAAAGAGGGGTGCCTTGGTGGCTGAGCTGGTTGAGTGTCCAACTTCAGCACAGGTCATGATCTCATGGTCTGTGAGTTCAAGCCCTGTGTCAGGCTCTATGCTAACAGCTCAGAACCTGGAGCCTGCTTTAGATCTGTGTTTCCCTCTCTCTCTTTACTCCTTCCCTTCTCATGTTTGCTCTCTCTTTTTCTCTTTCTCTCAAAAATAAATATTAAAATAAAAACTTAAAAAAACCCTCCTTGTCTTGAGATTCTTAATTTAATTACATCTGCAAAGTCCTTTTCACCATGGAAAGTAACATATTCACAGGGTCTTGGGGTTAAAACAATGAACATCTTTGAAGGACCACTATTTCTTCTACCATAGTAATTATTATGACATAAAAGCATCCTCTTATAAAATAAAATATAAGCTTAGGAGAAGTTGCCTTAAATCTACTGAGAACCCAAGAAGAGGCAATATTTGAGCTGAGATTTGAGGGAGCTTGCCTGATTGAGACATTGGAAGAAAGCTGAGCAGGGAAAACAATGGTATCTTATATGCCTGAATAAAGAGAATCATTCTAGAGGATAAGAAACTTACAACATAGCAAGATATCTTAGAAAAACTCTGGTTCCAAACACAACATTTAAGAGTTGAGGAAACTGAAAGCCCATGGCAGTGTGATGACTTGATGAAAGGCTGATGGCTAGATAGTGGCAGGTCACAAAAGAACTAGAACCCATGTCCCTTTATCCCAACCAGTCTCTTATGAAACCTTTCAATGCTAAAATATATACTAGGTCCAGATGTCAAGGACTTATGTCTAATTTCCTATTTCAATAAAACCAATGAGAATTTAATGCCAAAATCAAGCCATTGTTAATTGGGAAAGTATAGTATTTGATTTTGACTGAAAAACACTTTTTTTGCTCAAAAAGCTTCAGAGGTCTTCAGGATTGATAGTTTGGAGCAGTAAAAAGGATATAAATAAAGATAATGGGACATATTCATTTTTAAATGGCAACTCTATAAGCTCAGTGATTCCTTCTTAGACTATGAATTGGCAGGTGTCTGTGACAAAATTGTCTGACTACAAAATAGATGTTTGTTGAATAAAACCCATTAATGCTTATAGACTTTACTGTCTCAGAGATGAGTTCATGACAATGTGATGTTCATAGAAATGTACTAAATGGGCTTTTATGCATTATTTTAGTCACTGGTGGGAAAAAGGCCAGATTTTGCCTCATAATCTTCAGTCTGAGCCTTCATAAATACTGATCTAAGTGATCGGCTATAAGGAGTCCTAATTGTGCTGTAGCACAATGACATTATTTAAGTATGACTGCATGAACACTCTGACTGCTCATGATCTTGAAATTTCCTTTCATGGAAAATCAGAGAATTAATCCTAGTCTCCTCCCCAGATTTCCCTTTGGGAAAATTATATTCTTCTACAAGATTTTGTTTTGTTTTTGCTTTTAATTAATGGCAATGAAGTAGTGTATAGCTTGCCTGATTCTATGTTTTTGGAGGCCTAGTGACTCTCCTTCAAACTCCCCTTAAATACTTATGTGTTTGTTGTTCAGTTTTGGAGAATCCTACAATGACCAGTTTCTCTATATTTCATGTTTTATACTTTGGATAGCAATATATATTTGGTATAAAGGCAGGGAGATTTATAATAAGACACTTAATGAAGCTAAATTAGAAGTCTGAGAAGAAATAATCTCCTTCACCAAATTACTATGAGTTGAAATTTAAATCCTATTCTACTAGAAACCCAGAGGGTGATCACTTATGAATATTTTTTGAGAATGTTAATGTTGCAGACAGACAAGAATGATAGGGAAGTCTTTCATAGGTGTATGGAAAATTATTGGATCTAGATTAAGAAACTTGTAGGTTAGGCTGAAGGGAGGATATTGGCTGACAAATTAGTTAGAAATGGGGACCATCAGTTCAGGAAATTTGTCAAGGCAAAGAGCAATAGCCTAGAGAACATGAGGAACTGGGAATGAGGAATTATGGGACCCAAATTGGCTGGGTGCCCAAGAGCAAAATTGATTAAGCTAAGAAAGACAATGTCATGCAGGATATTGAAGAAAAGACTAGCACATCCCAATGGTGTCCAGACAAAGGACATAAAAATTCAGAGACAGGGTAATTGGGGTGCCAGGGACTGAGAGGCATGCATTTTGCTCCTAAAGCACTGACGTGGTTAACCCTGAGGACTCAGATCAGATATGGGTGGATCTTGTTTTCTCTATGTTGAGGGGTAGGTAGAAGAGACTGGTATTTTAAGTGCATCTGGAAAGGATTATCTGTAAGTAATATTTATACTACTATTAATAGCAATAATAGAATAATTTGGGCTATATTGTGCAGCTGGACAGATAGGGTTCAAAGCTGACCCTTTGTAGCCAGGAATCTGTGGTTCTACTTAATCTCTCTGGAATTCAATTTCCTTGTCAATAAAACAGAAATCATATCATCTCATGGCTTATTGGTGAAAGTGGAAGGAAATAATGTAAGTAAAGTATTTGATTCACAATTGAACACAGTGAATGTTGGTTTCCTGTGAGGCTGAGATCTCTACCACTCTCTCTAAGTACAAAACTGAAGAGAGCTCCTGTGCTCATTGTTTCCCTGTTATTGGTTGTTTTGTGTCTTCTTTGACATCCCCTACCTCTACTTCTTATACTATGAAGAAGCATTACAAAAACTAGTTGATGGACATAGATTTTAGCCACAAACTCAGATGAACAAGGAAAAAAATCTAACTTTCTTAATTGTTCCATAGATCTGAGCTCAATTCCTACCACAAGCTCCTATGTGCCAATAACAAATTATTCTTGAAATCTTAGTGGCTTAATGTAGCAAAGACTGGTGGAAATGAGGAAGAGGCTCTATCCATATGATCTGAGTGATCAAGGCTGATGCAGACTCTGTCATCTTCTAGCCATACTAGCTTGTAGACATGGCCTGTTAGTCTCTGCAAAAGTAGAAGAGAGAGCTGGCAGAAGCACACCATCTCTTAAAAGCCTCAAAGTTTGATCATTTCTGCTCACAATCTATTGATAAGAACTAGTCATATGGCCCCAGCCCAGGCTACAAGGAAGGCTGGTAAGTATGGACAATATACAGTCTCCTTATAAATTTCAAGTGTATTAGGGCTTCTGGGGGAGTGTAAGTAATAGAAGAAACTGAACTGAAACTACAATAAATGAAAAAGGAAGTTTATTTGTTCACAAAATTGAAAAGGGGTTTATTACTAGAATCAAGTATGATTGAATTTTAAGATTTAAATTGGGTAATGAGTTGGGTTTCTCTCCATCTCTGAGCTCAGGTTGGCCTGACTTCAGTCTTTAGGATGTTTTTCTCCATGTGCTTAATAAAAATGGCTGCCAGCAACCCTTAGCCCACATCCCCCATCTTAGTAATACTATTGGAATGAACCAGTCTTTCCTTAAAGTGCTCATAGAAAAGTCCTGTGGAGGACTCTGATTTGCCCAGGTTGGGTCACACGACATCCCTGCGGTCAGGATTGGAGGGGGAACAAATTCACCTCCACTAACCACGTGACACAGGTTTCCAATTGATATGCTGAGTTCTGCTGGGACAGAGGAGAATTTCAGAACAGTCAACAACACCAGCTGCCCATCACAAGGAACATTCTTTAATTCTCCCTCTTTCCCATACATCACTTGGGGCTGGTAAGTTGCTTCTATAATGCATGTCTAAGGGAGTTATATTGAAAGTGATTGGTACCAATAGGCAAATGGCCACTCAATCTTCCAATATTTTGTGAAAATAATGGTTTGTTTTATGTTTGTTTGTTTGTTTTGTAAATTTGACACAGAACACAGCTAGGAGATACCTGAAATAGAAAACCACTACAATCAGTGATCTATGCCAAATCATAAAATAGTTCTTCTTTTAAAAGTAAAAAAAAAAAAAAAAAAGGATGCATCACATGGGCAGGAGGAATTTCTCACACAGGCTCTATGACTGCTTTTTGCCAGCCCGGATTACTATGTTGCTGTGTCTCAATCACTTCCAGGAAGCCATCACTCCATCTCCCACTGCCCATCAGCCCAAATTCAATCCTGTGCCTGCCAGGCCTCCATCTGAGTGGCCATCTAGAAAAATAACCGATGACATTCGTGACTGTGGCCTCTTTATGACTTCCCCAGTTCTGTTTCTAAAGCCCATTTAAAATACATTCTTCGTTTTACTACACATTCAAATTTTATTCCTCTGGTTATAGAACTATAAATGTCTGCATTTCATATATACTAAAAATGAAGGGTATATAAGCATGTATAAATCACAGTGCAAAAGTTGCATTTTCTTCATTGTACTCTATATTTGGCTGGATGAAAATTATATTATCTGGCGACTGCTCACATTCTTCCATATCTAAATATGCAAAAGAGGCCCACACACAATGCATTTTTTTCACAATTAGACTACTATAGACCATATTTTAAGGTGAAATAAAATTTCTTCCTGAAATCAAACAATGCTCTGGTGGATATGCATATTCTTTATGCCCATATGATTGGAGTTAAGTTTCATCATATAAAGATTAGGGAAGTTTTGTTGTTGGGAATTGAAAATTGATCTACTGTGCAAAATGTGCAAAATGGGAATAATAATATTGACCCTGCCTCAGGAAAGTGACTTACAAAAAACAAGGACACAGCCTCTGATGACATACTGGGAGGGCTCTTCAAACCTGGGATTTAATAGCTCTCTGTAGGGGGAAGGTCTCTAGAGCTTTATGAACCTGGGAAGCGAATGCCTTTTCTCACTGCCTGGGAAGAGAGAGCCTGTTTCTTTGTTCTCTTAAACAAATAGTAAACAAATAATGACCAGGTGCTTGGGGCTAGATCAGAGAATAGAGTGACAGGAGCTGTGTGGACCTCCATCCTCTGCAGCTGTGAATACTACATAGCAGAGGTGCCCTAACGATCTGTTTATTCTACAGCAAAGGAAATGAGTCTCATTCTCATTTTGAGAATGAATTTGTTTGAGGAGTGAACTTAGGATCCTTGATTTAACCTAAACTCTCCCAACATTGTGCCTAATTAAGAGGTCCTTTGAACACTCCTACATTTGCAGTTTTCCAAAACCATCTGTCAATGCACAAAGGTTTTTGCAAACTAGTAGGATCATCTCCAACAAAGTTGGGTAAGCACCCACAGTGAGTTCTTGAAAGAAAAAGAAATCATTTTGGAAACTGTCTCCCTTTTCCTTTAACATCTCCATGCACCTCAACTTCAAAAAAAGACAGAAATTCCCAACCCAGGTGTGGTTTCTGGAGGAAATCAGAAGACCAGATCTGGAATCAATAACTCCGCATTTAAAAAGCAACATCTTTAAGGAGGCCAGTTTTCTGTGTTTTATTCAATACAATTACTACATTTGAGGACTTGAAAAATATCTTGAACACACACGAGGAAACAAATTCAGGGACAATTGGAATATCTCTTCATTTGTCTCTTGGCTGGCAAAACTGTATGAGTATCTAATGCTTGCTTCCTTTCCTTAAACCTTGACAAGCCGAAGAAGAGATTCTCAGCAAATTATGGTTTTGTTTGAAGAGGGATTTTATGTTTCCAGGTAAAAAGATATGCAGTCATTGCTAACTATGCTAAAGTTATGGATTTCCAGAGTCTACATGGCAAAGAGTTCCATAAACAATGTATAGACATAACAGAATGAGCATGTGGCAGTTCCACACCACTGGTACCAGAGAATGGGTAAGAAGACATCTTTTGAAGAGAATTTCACCTCATGGGTCCTAAAATAATATTGGCTCTGTACATATGATAATATGAGTTTCCACCAGCCATCCCCCTGTCCCCTTTTTTCCTTTTTAGCCCTTTTTCTCAGTATTTCTTTCCCAGCTCTCTTATAGACCTTCAGCTCTCCCATCCATTTGCTACTCTAAGATGTAGTGTCTGTGCCTTTTGTTCATTTCCATTTTAATTTCACCCACTTTGCTCCTTTTCTCTCCAGTTAAAAAAGTTGTAACTTAAAGGTTCAGCCCTTGTCCCACCTCTAAGTAAACAGCACCACTCTAGTATCTTACCATTGCTTTTCAGAGGTGCCATAGAGCATATTGTGAACACCAACATATTAGTTTGCACCAACTGTCTGTTTAACCTATGTCACCTTTTTATTTTTTGGTATGTGTTCCCTCTTTCCAGCTAGATGGTGAAGTTGAGGGCAGGAGAATTTACTTTTCAATAATCTCAGCACCTGAAATTTGCACCTTTCATAAAGCCACTTCAGAGACACTAAATGCCTCTTCCCGCTGCCCAAAAGAGAAGGTCGTCTGTGGATGCTCGTCTTTCTTCCTCCACCATGATAGAATCATGGGATTGATTCAGATGAGCATCGGTTGTATTAAGTACCAAATAGAGACCAGCTCCAGAACATACCTTCTTGCCATCCTTCCTTTCTTGCCTCACTCTTCCCCCACCCCCAGTTTCTGTTTCTTTAGGATTGTACTCCTATTGCAATAGTGCATATAAACGTTTGTCTTGGGTTCTGCTTTATGAAGAACTGAAACTAAGATATGGGCACACTGCCCTCTCTAAAGGAGGACTTGCTGCCCAGCTACAGTGAGTGAGGTCAGCAGATACCTCTGAGCTGTCAGCTCCTCGGGGCTCTGCCTCAGCCGTAAAGAACTGCCTCACTCAGATCCTTACCTTTCCTGGAGCAGCTCCACCTGGAGTTTGAGCAAGTCAGGCTGGGCAGTCCTGGCCACCTTGGCCTGACATGGGATATCTCGGACAACAATATTCCATCCAGAGCCCACTGCCAGCTTGGCTGAGGCTTTGCTGAGCCTGTAAGATTTGGAAGTTTGACCCCTTCCTCTAACCAACCTTGATGAATCCTTTACAGATACAGATGTATCCTAATAAATGTCCTATACCCTAAACCCTGCCTCAGTACTGCTCTGGAGAAGATAGTGTGCAACAGTACTAGTTAGAGGTTTTGGGGGTTGCAGAAACACCCAGCCTGAACTGACTTATGCAAAATAATAATAATAATAGGGGAATGGATTAGACTCAGGAACTCCAGTGATTTAATCAAGACACTCTCAGCTCTGCTTTCCTCTTGTTTCATTCTCAGACACATTGTGCACATCATGACCTCCGGAAGCTCCAGGCTTACCACTTCAGTAGAAAGTAGAGCTTTCACAAAAAGTCCAGCAGAGTTCTGGAATTGAGCCTCATTGATGTAGATTGTTGCTTTACTTGCTAGGACCGGGCCAATTATCAGGGCCAAATACACAATTTGCGCGGCCCAGTGCAAAATGAAAATGTAAAAAATGGTTAAAACTTTGTTAAAAAATTATTAAGAATTTCAAGATGGCAACCACTGCACATTTAATCAAGGGTGGGACCTTTCTGAGGTCAGGGTCTTTGACACTACACAGGTCTTAGGCCCATAAAGCTGGCCCTGCCAGTCACTATGGCCAGGGGACAAACACTTTTTTGAAAAGACTTGGTCATGTGCCTATTCCTAAGGCAGGGATTAGGATTCCCCAATAAGCACTCAGAGGAATTGATTCTGGGTGTAGCAAACCCACAGACACAGCATCACACATTCATACCAGTCACATAATAGCTAAAACGGTATCACAATGGGGTGCCTGGATAGCTCAGTCGGTTGGGTGTTCAACTTCGGTTCAGGTCAGGTTTGTGGGTTGGAGCCCCACTTTGGGCTCTGTGCTGACAGCCTAGAGCCTGGAGCCTACTTCAGATTCTGTGTCTCTGCCTCTTCCCTACTCACACACTCTCTCTCAAAAAATAAACATTAAATTGTTTTAAAAAGGTATCACAATGTAATGGAAAGGATGAGTTCCAGTTTGACAAAGTCTTAGGTGGGAACCCTGAATTTGACATTTTTGGATACATGGCTCTAGGAAAGCCACTTCTCCGAAACTCAGTTTCTTTTCTACGAAGTGGGCATAAAGATATACACCTGCCTTGCAGGGTTGTTGCAATGCATGTAGGAGACAATGCGTTCATGTGATTAGCCCGGTGCCTTGCAGAGACTTGGGCTTTCACAGATGGTGGTCAGGGGATGATAACAGTAGTGGTGCTGGTGCTGGTGCTGGTGGGAAACAGCACAGAACCGTGGGTGGAATGGAATAAGAGAGAATCACTGGAATTCAGGCCCACGCTGTGGATGAGCTACTACAACTCTCTAAGTCATGGATTCCTCACCAACCAACCAAATATATGTTCCATTCTTCCCCTGTCTTAGGACTGGCCTGTACGTCGCGGGCTTCGATGTAATGCCTGGCATCAGTGTCGCCACCGTCTGCTAACCAGGCCTGTGGAGGAAAGGAAGAAAGGAGTCCTCCCCTTGAAGCACTGCAGGAATGCTCACTTCCAAACCTGAAGAAGGGACTCCAGTCTTCTCTGGATAATGCACAAACCAGATATAAGTGAGAGAACTAAATCAAAAGCAAGCCAAAAATAATCTTTCTGCTATCTTTCTCAGAAGTGAGTAAAAGTTCTATTAATTAATAGGTGAAATCCTTAATGTCTGTCTTTACCTTGTCCTATTACACTTTTCTTCTTCCTTTCCCTACGTCCCATACCTGAATCAGAGGCACCAGGAAGAATCATGCATATCACGTTCATTTGGGGCCTTATATTCAGAGACAAATTGTAATATTCAGTTAACATCTCAAATGGTCACATTTGCATTGAAACATAAGCCTTTTGAAGAAAATATCATAACCAAAAAGGGTGTCAGACCAAAGGTTCTTTGACATTTCTGGACCATCAGACCGATAATTCTGATCTTGAGAAAGCTGCTCAAAATGGAGTGACCATTTGAATAGACCGTATAGATGGTGAAACTAAAGCATTCACTAGGGGCGCTTATTTAGGACTGAGAGCTTTGGAATTAAATTAGAAAAGTATTGTACCATGCTAGGGGTAATGAGCATGTCATATTTGCTATTTCTTTTTAAAAATTATAAGAATAAAAATAGTTGGAACTCGTTGCTAAATGATAGAGAAACATAGCACCGGATAGCTAACAACATATAGTGTACTCATTTTGTTGGAGACAATTTTTAAGGTTCATAGGAGGAGATGGGCAGTGCTTTTTAAAAAGGTGCTATTTTTCCAAAGCATTGTGTTTTTTTCATGTATTCCCTTGATAAATACCTTTCCTTTGCGTAGCGTGAGACCAAAGTCAGGTTCCCAGGGATACTTAAAACCCTGAATTAGGGTTTTATATATGTTATGTTATATATATATGTTTTATATATATATGTGTGTGTGTGTTTTATATATATGTATATACATATATTTAAAAAGAAAGAAAACCTTGAATTAGCTCATGAATTCTATAGTCATAGTAGATTTCTGTAGTCATTTTGTAAAGTCTACCATGTAGATACAGTAGATTTCTGTAGCCATTTTGTAAAAATCCCAGTGTTATCTGTCAGCTCAGGTTTGCCAGGGGAATGCAAGTGGATACCAGGGAATGATTATCTGAGCAGCAGTGATTCCTGAATTCCTAAATACAGGTCCCCCCTCTGTCTTGGGAAACACGAAGTGAAGCACACATGGAAAGCAAGTGGAAAGGTGTACTCCTAGCAGGAGGTTTCTACATTGTATTATGAATCTTTAAAAAATAAGCCATATGGCATAAAGCACCAATGGAAAAAAAACTCTAGAATTTTGTTTAGATTAGAATTCATAATCAAGGTCTTGAGTGAATCACTAAGTCATGGTTACTGGCCTGGATTCTAGAATAATTAGGAGAACTGTAGACTTGATGCGCTACCCGTCTCAGACCTCCAGACCCTCCTCCGGGAGAGAACCCAGGTCCCTCCACCGAGAAGAGAATCCTCCAATCTGAGCACAGTTGGCAGCTCACTAATCCCGTGTAATTGTATTAGTCTCAATAGCACATTAGCTGTAAATGCCCCACAGAAAGGGAGCTGTCAGCCCTGCTATTGTTTTCCACTTAATGTGATTCTGGGCAGCAAAGAAGAAAGGCAGCCAGAGCCCTCCGTCTCACATTACAGACCACAGTTTCTAAACCAATTAAGGAAAAGGGATTTACAGTCCTCAGGATTAGAGACCCTGTTTATATTATCCTATATTTCTTTCCATAATACCTCCATTTTATGTCTCCTAAATGCCTTCCCTTCATTTCTGGAACACTCCTTTTCACGTACACATACATTTCCCTATTTACCTCTCTATGCTTGCTATTTGAGTGCAGTCACCAAGCTGGCTAATTCTTGCTGATTGTTTTAATTGTGTTTCAAAATTCTCATACATTTGCTGTTAGGAGAACTCAGGAACAAAAATGCTGAGGCTCAGCCCAAGCCTGATATTCAAGCAGACCTTGATAAAGCGATACATTTCTGTGTAAGCAATCATTCCAATTAATTGAATAAAAACATCCTGCAGGATGTTTATCAGAGAAATAAAGCTTGGCTCTCAGGAGGCAAATTGGTCAGCATCCTGATATTGCACCAAGAATAAGTGCCAGTTTTTTCTTTTTAGAATTACATCTGATGTGGAAGTATAATGAGGTTTCACTGAAGCAAGGGAAGATGCTATTTAAGAAAGCTCCAGACCGTTTTAAACAAACTGTGGCCTGATCGGAGTGTTGGTCTGAAGCGTCTCTTTTCTCTTACTTTTCCAAGGGAAGCTTGTGCCACAAGAAGTCCAGCTGATTTTCTTCTATCGAAACCTATGTGTAATTTTTCCCTTGGCTGGTGCTGTAACAATGAGAACATCATTCGATGGGTTTCCATTATAACTAAATGGGTTTGGAAAAGCATTTTTATTCTTAATGGAGCTTTTCTATTGAATACCATTTTTCAGAATTTTATTTTAGTTTCAGTTGAATATTTAAACAGGTTTAAATTTTAAATATCTGTGCTGAACAAGCCCTGATATATATTTTTTAAATTGCGGTAATACTTCACTGGGTTTCCTTTTTAACCCAATCCAATATGCATAATCCATTATGTTAGCATTACATAAGTTGGGTATGCTCAGACACCAGGCTAAGGAACCCTTTTTACGGCTAAGTCACACCATTGCAATGGACTGTCTTATCAAATTATTTTTATAACAGCTTTGTTATTAACAAACCATAAAGAGGGTTCTAAAATTCAATCCAGGGCTCATTATTGTAGGAAGACTCATTCTGATTAATGAAACTTTTATTTAAGGTTGTCCTTAAACTAAATTATCATATTCTAGTCTTTTAACATGATCAGGAAGAAGAGCTCGATCTCCTTTGGGAGAATTGTATTTCTAGGCCTGCTGATTTTATATTGTTATTCTGGCTTTTCCTAGGATTGCTTTGGCCCTTTAAAATTAACAAATATTTGCGTGCTCTGGGCACACAGGGGGAAACAAAGATGCTTAATGAACACACAGTTCTGGGGAAGCTGTGTTCAATCTAAAGGTTCAGATATAAACATGAAAGTTCTGAATGGGTTTAAGCTGAATGTGGATCTTAACTCCAGTGCTCATTAGTGCTATGGCTTTGGCCAAGGGACTTCACTTTGACCTCCGTTTCCTCATCTAGAAACTGGGGATAATAATTCTACCTGTTTCTTAGAACTGTAAGTATTAAACAAGATGGTCCATATAGAGCATTTAACATAGTGCTTAGCACATGGAAAGACCTCAACACCTGTTATGGTAAATGGAGGATCTCATAGAAAGAGAAACTATTTCATAGAATAGGGAATAGTTCATGGATATTCTCTGAGTGCCAGAGTCCAGCTCCGGCCAGGTCCAGGGGTCCCTGAAGGATGGATGGTGTCAGCGAGGGAGGGAGGGAGAGAGCCCCGAGATTCTTTCTGATCACCAGGCAGGCATCTCTGCCCTGTAGGTTTTGGTGTCTTTATTTATAGGTCAAACGTTAACATAGCACCAGAAAAAGGAATTTTTACAATGGATAGTTCTCTGTGATAAGATGTTTTGGAAAATGTACAGAAACAGGTTTTACAGAAGTATTCTTACAGAACTGCCCCAATTATAGTGAGGTTGAGTAACTAAGAAAATTAACAGGGTGTTCTTAGTGAAAAACAGGATAATATACACATTTTGATAACACTAAGATTAAGTCATAGGTTTGTAGATACTCTTATCCATCCTCATCACAGCTGCCAGTGTAAGGGAAGGTGTTCGTGGAATGTAGGCCTTAGGGAAGGGACTGCTATACATCATCAGTTAGCAAAGGTATATGTGGTAACTTATGTTCTGCCCTTATCTGTTTCTTCTAAGTTAGGCTCTTTGTCCCGGGGCAAGACTTGATTTTCCAGTTATATGCTTTATGGCACCAGAGAGCCAACCGTACTTTTAAAGAGTTTAGCTTATTTCCAATACATAGAATATTTACCTTTGTGTCTAGTTTAATGATTTCTTGAATAGTTAGGGCATGAGAGACATTTTTGATTAGCTGATTTGCATGTTGAGCTGTATGAACCTCTTGGACTAATGCAATGGTAGAAACAGAATTGTACACGTAAAGGTCAATCTTTTATGAGTAAGGGTCATTAGCCTGTTCATAGCTCAAGGGAAAGTATGGAGGGAAACAGGACCTCCTGGAGACACGATGTCTGTTCCCATAATCAAAAGAAGAAGTTCCCACAGTAAGTTCCTTCACAAGGTGCAGTCATCACACCAGGGCCAGAATAAGGGAACAAGTCACTCCCAATACTGATCAACAAGGTACTTTGTGGAGGTGGTGCTCAAGCAGAAATAATTGAGTGTGGGTATTGGTCGTCATTTGATTGGCAAGAGACCGTGCAAACTTGCTTTAACCTCACCAGGAGCTTTCTCGACTAGTGGGCTCAGAATGGCTCCCAACATCTGAGAAAGGATGGAAAGAACTGAGGAAACACTTGAAAATGAATCATTAAAATGGGTCTTGGCATTCCTATTGAATTTCACCTTATGGTACCTTCTTTTAACTCAAATTCGTACATAATGATTTCAATACAGAAAAATATGTGTTTTTATTCAAAGTGCTCAGTTGAATTCTGTTAATCCAACCACTTGCAGTGTTTATTTTCAATACCTGTGGTTATCTGAATTTCACTTTCTCTTACAACCATGTTTTATCAACATAAAGTAAGTCCTATACAGTTTCCCAGAAAACCAAATTCGCTGCCAGTTGGTGAAGTTATAAGCCATACATATTTAGAAGGAAAAAATGTATTTGTTAAGTTAAATACAGGTATTTAAGTCAATATCAAAGTTTGTTACATGTGCTGGAAAGTGTTGGAAAATTTGTTAAAACAAAGTAAACGATATAGGTTATAAAGTTCCTCATAAAATGGCATGGGTTATTTAAATTGCATGTATACAGCTTTAAAATGAAAGTTTAAAAATTAAAAAATATATATTGAGCTGAAGGCCAGGTAGTGCATTTGAAGGTGGAGAGGGGGTTTCAATAGGCAGAGAGATGAGGGGAGAGCCCTGGTGTCTGGGGGCAAGCTCTGGCCCCCTCTCCCATCAGAATGAAGCTGAACCCAGGTGAGATTTTGCAAGTCAGTCTTTGTCCAAGAAGATTGAAACTGGCACAGGTAAAGAGGGCGGCGAGTGAAACAGCTGTGACTTTTTACTCCTTCATGATATTTAAGCCGAAGACTCAGTGTACATTAACAGAGTTTTATAGAAACAAGCCTGCTCCATCCATCTAGCACAAAACCCACACTCACAATTCATTCGCTAGGCTTATAAGGTTCTCAGGCTATAGCAAATTGGAGAAATTGATGTTTACCCCGAAAGCTTGTACCACACACTATTTGTAGCTGCCGTTACCTTGGTACACATCTGCCAGCGTGCCCGGACTTAAATCCCTGCGTGATAACCTTTAACTCTTCGCTAGGAGGTAAAATCAATCCAAGGTAGAATAAGTGGGAGGGTAGAGGAGAGGGAGGTGCTGCAGGGACTCTGGGCACGTGCGCCGCATCTGTCTATAGACTTGAACGTGTTCTGGGCACGGGTGGGAGAAACTAGTCGTGTTAAATAGCCACATTCTCCAAAGTCCTTCCTGTGCTGACACTTCTAAAGAGTTTCCGGTCAGTGCAAGAGAAAAAGCATTTCTGGGAAATAAGGCTGATCACCTTGGGAAGGGATAAAGAAGCCGAAGTGTATTTCTGACAAGTGGAGAATGCACTGTTCCTGTGTGAACCCTGCAGGCCACATATCGGCGGTTACAGGAGCACCCAGCACAATCAGACGCTCCCTGTCTCTCTCTGTCTCGAGTGTACGTGTCTTTCTTCCTTAGAGAGCTTCCATCGATTAACACCTCCGAGAGCCTGGGAGCTTTCTGCTTGCTCATATTTACTGCAGGTGTTTCACTGGCTATAAGGACAGTGTGAGACATTTTGATGTATGTAAATTATGTTCAGATTCTGAGCCTAATCATTATTATAAAATTTATAGAGGATAAAACACAGGCAGCCATAAAAATAGAATTTTTAGTTTGATCATGCAAAGTTATAGGTTCTCTTGGTAATTAATCTTTTATGGGTCTTGAAGATCACTGCCAATGTGAAGACTTCACAGTTTCACTCCTTTCCAAATCTTCTCAAACAACAGAGGAGTAAACAAGAGCCACTCAGGATGGTAATGATAAGAACAAACAGACATCTGACTGGGTGCGGGCCAATATTAAGGCAGGAATAAAGTGAATGTACTTTTCATGAACCGGTGGTAGCATTAAAGATCAGAGATGATTTGGACAGTGGATAGTGCATGGTAGATAGCAGAGAGCCATTTCTTACCATTGTGCTTATAAGGTTATAGCAGTGGGGAGACCTTAGGTATATCATTGAGCCTCCTTGTACCTCAGTTTCTTCAACTGTAAAATGGGAGATTGGCTTTTAAAAATCACCCAGGTCCATTCTACTTCCATCATTCTATAAAGTATTGTGATTATTTTCTATTGTTTCAGATGTCCATGTGAAAAGATGAAATCTACCATATTGGAAAGCTGAGGGAAAGCTGAAAAGAAGCACCCCAGATGGGTGGCTAGCCATGTGACTGAGTGGCCCACCTGACTCCTTGGGATCACATCCGGTTAGCCCTGTTATATGGGGCACCTACTGCATCCATCCCATAAGGCAGCAAGTGAGAGGCAAGCTATGAATGCACTTTGCCAAAAACAAAGCATGGTACCATACGGCTTTGTTGTCATTGTCATTGTTTTTGTTGCTTTTCTCAGTAGTAATATGAACAGGAACCTTTTCATGGTTTGTGGGTCCGCACAGCACGTAGCACAGGGCCGACCATATATACATCTCTAACAAGTAACTGTTAAATTGCATGAGGACTAAACAGGGGTAATGTTTTCACTAATGAAGCCTGGCTACTAAACTTAAAACTTCAAGGATCAGAAATAACCAGATCTTTTTTTTTTTTTTTTTTTTAAGAGAGAGAGAGAGAGCAAGCAGGGGAGAGGGAGCAGATGGAGGGAGAGAGGGAATCTTATGTAGGCTCCACACTGAGTAGGGAGCCCAACATGGAGCTCAATCCCACAACTCTGAGAATATGGGATCATGACCTGAACCAAAATCAAGTCAGATGCCCAACTGACTGAGCCACCCAAGCACCCCAGAAATGACCAAATCTTGGCATTAGAAGGGAGGTAGGCAATATGAGTAGAGGGCTGAGGAAGGGCCATGGCTGTTTCCCAGGAAAGCTCTGGGAAGATATGGCTCTCCATTCAGGTATGATGGGGAAACTTACATTCTCTTCTTGGAGAGTCACAGTTCACACTGGCACATTAAAGTCTTTGAACAGCCCTGCAGCAAACTGTGGTCCCTAAATTTATCTGTGCCCCCAAATCCTCACTAACATTTATTAACATACTCTAGCACCTGAGTTTACAGAGTCCAGGCAGGTAAGGGATAAGCCAGGAGCCTGGACAGACATCTTCACTCTGTCACTTACTTGGAACTCCAGACCAGTCATGTAATCAATCTTCCTTCTACTAAGATTCCTCTTCAGTAAAACCATTGTCTTCACAGGACCGTTGTGAGGATTATATAAAATTATTAAAGTTCCCCTTCTTAAGTGATTGCTACATACTGTCCTGAAAACCTGAGCCTGTACCACCTGAAATGCCCACCTCTCCCAACATGAGAGTCATTTACACATGCATTCACTTCTCTACCTCTCCTTAAAACTTTTGGAAAATCACCTTGCTTCAGGCTACAATCTTCCTGTTCCATCCGTTTATCTATAAAGCAAAGACTGAGTCCTTGCCATATGACAATGAACACAGTACAGGAGATATAGCTGTAAACAATAAAGGTAGAAAATTGCTGTTCTCATGGAGCTTTCCGTCCATTTGGGAAGACAGATAAGTATGCCATTTAGTATGATACATAATAATAATAATAATAATAATAATAATAATAGCTAGTACTTCTTGAGTACATAGTAAGTACTTTACATATATCAACTCTTAATCCTCACAACCATAATATAAGATGAACACTATCATTATAGTCAATTAATAGACATGGAAACTGAGGCAAGGGGTGCTTATGAGAAGTGTGTGGTACTGAGAGAGCACATATCAGAGGCCTCAAAGACATGTTTTCTGAGACCTGAGGGTGGGGTAAAAGTCAGCCAGGTGGTGTATAGTAGGATGAGTGTTCCAAGCTAAGAGTAGAGTTGGGAAATGGGAGAGACGAGAGAGAGAGAGAGAGAGAGAGAGAGAGAGAGTCAGAATGGTGCATTGCAGGACCTCAGAGAAGTGCCAGAACTAGAGCAGTGTGCCCAAGGTCTGTGTGTGACCATGTGGTTGAATGTAGACCTGGAACAGGTGATGGTGACAGATTAGAAGGCAGGGATGTAAAAACAACAGCTAGACCACAAAGGGCATTTCAATCACTTGAAAGACTTAGCTTTATACTTAAAGCAAGAAGAAATCAACAAAGAATTCTGCAAAATAGTGTTAGGACCAGTTGCTCTTGTTGCCTTCTAGAGAGATCACCTGGCTTGAGTGTGGAGTAGGGATTAGAAGCAGAAACATTGGAGAATTAGGTTGAAGACTGACACATCATTCAAGGAAAGAGATGATGGTTAACGTCCAGAAATAAAATTGAGGCAGTGGTAATGAAGAGACATAGACAGGTTTGAAAAGCACTTGGAACACAAAAGACATTTGATGGCTTGAGATGAGAATAAATCATCAAAGATAATGCCTGACTTCTGGCTTTGACACCTGAGTAGATGGTAATGCCATTCCCACCACCAATGGAGAGGGAGTGGATTTGGGAGGAAGGTGCTAACCAGTTTGGGACATGATGGATTTGAGGAATCTATGGGATATTCTACTGTCTACATAGTAGACACTTGGAAATGTGGATGTAAAATTCAGGAAGAAATGTAAGCTAAATATAGCCTTTCATTTGGCATAGAACACCATGGATAGATTTTAGAAAGCAGGAGAAGCAGGGAAAACTGCCCACTAGAAAACTTCTGGATCCGGATATAGTTGGCAAAGTGGTAGAGACCATGGGTCAAGAAACAAAGAAAGGAATAGAACATATACAGTAAAGAAGACACCAACTTACTTTCCTATATAGTAGATGCTCTCAATGCCTTGCCCCCTCTCTTTGGTTCATCTATAACTTTAGCACGCTGATAACTTCCTACTTTGAGTGCACGAGTTGTACTTCTCCCCCTCAGAGCTTTCTCCAGCTCAACAGTTAATGCTCCCAGGGCAACCCTCAAAAGAGGAGAAAATGCAACTGATAAATATCTCAGCTCCCCATTTCTTCAGTGGACTGCTCTGGTGGAATAATTGTTCTGTTCTACAGGTGCCTTTATAAAAGGTCCCCAGGGGATTGAGCTTGTTGCCTACAATGATAACTAGGTCACCAACACACATGTGTTTTGCTATTTCCCCCTTTATGTCTCAATTTCCTGGTCTCTTCATTTTGGCTTCCTGAGATCAACTCCTAAATAATTTACCTGTCCTGAAGTCATTGCCTGAACTGGCTTTTGGGAAAACCCAAACTAAGATCAAGATACCAGGGCAAAATCATTTACTTGCGTCTTTATTTCACATTTCTTGAAAAATGTAAAGACTAAAATGGTTTGAAGGGAAAATGAATAAAACCTAAACTGAGGTTAAACAGGTGAACCTAGAACATTCTATAGCTGTAGGAGGCAAGAAAAGAGTGAAAGAAACATGAGGTTATTTCAGAGAGACATTGAAAACAGCCTGAAAGAACTCCCACTGATAATATCTGTGACAATTTGAGAAGAAAAAAGATAAACTGACATTAAAATGTATGATTATACTAAAAAATAGAGAAAAATAATGCTGCTTACCACAATTGGAAATGACTCTTCCATCAAGTTTTTGATATAAAAATAGTTCACAAAAGACAAAGAATAGAGCATGTGTTCTAACATTTTAGACATGTTAATGATAGAAAGTTCTTTACACAGAATTCTGATCTAATATCAAGAAGGTGTGGTTTATCTATACCATGGAATACTACATGGCAATGAGAAACAATGAAATCTGGCCATGTGTAGCAACATGGATGGAACTTGAGGGTGTTATGCTGAGCGAAATAAGTCAGGCAGAGAAGGACAAATATCATATGTGTGCACGTATAGGAGGATTAGGAGGAACTTTACTGAGGAACAAGAGGGAGAAGAAGCGGGGAAATGGTGGGGGAAAGGGAGAGAGGCAAACCAGGAGAGACTCTTGAATGCTGACAAAAACTGAGGACTGATGGATGTGGGGGGAAGGGGGGATGGACATGGAGGAGGACACTTGTGGGGATGAGCACTGGGTATTATGTAGAAACTAATTTGACAATAAACTATTTGTAAAAAAATATATATATATATAAATTTGTTTTCAAATAAAAAAAGAATTCTGATCTGATAAATACAGGAACAATTCTAAACTGAAAACAAAAATCCCATTTTTAATCCCCTAATGAAATAATTTCATTTAGTCATATCACCACTGGATGGTGAACCCACTAGGTGAAAAATTGCAGAAGGACTTTAGAGATAACAGTCAATAGCAATGCCTGGTACATGGTTAACTCTTGGTTTAAAGAAAACAGCTATAAAAAGTATTTAGGAAAAATTAGAGAAACTTGAATAGGAGTCAGGTGCTATATTATATCAGGGACTATAGCTAATTTTGTTCAAGAGTGATAATGTTTCAATAATGAATTTAGGAAAGAGACCTTATTTGGAAAGATGCACACAATAATATCTAGCAGTGAAGTATCAATCTCTAAATTATTGAGAAAAAATTATATATATACATATGCATATAGAGAAAGCAAATATGTTAACAAAATTGTAACAGTTTTGACCCTATGCTGTGCACATATAAGCCTGTTAATTGTGGTATTCTTTCTACTTCTCTGTTCATGTTTGAACATGCTCATAGTAGGCCTTTAAGTTGTGTTTTAAATTACTTTACCATTAAAAAATTACTCAGCTTGTGAAATAATGAGTTTTCAGTTTTCACTTTTTCTTTCAATGATCAAATTGCTTAATTTTATATTCCTTCTGAGATATTTTTTTCCTACAGGTGAAGTGTACTGTGCTAACCTACTTGTTTACATGTTTGTCTTAATTGTTGATGACTAAATTCCACATTCCTCTTCTGTTTTGGCCTGCCATGGTCCTCGGGTTATCTGTAACTGCATTTTTTGTTTCTGTTGCTGAGGTTTATACCAGTAAATAGGATGCTTACTGATGTAAATCTCACTGCCAATGGGTAGGCCAACACGTACTTTTCCTGATTTGCCTCTGTTATACTACTTCTCAAGGGAACAACTTTGTGTACATGTTAGGAAGCAGGGAGGTGAAGGTGCAGGGATGGTGAGAAGTCACCAGGCTTTAATGAAATCTAAAAAGACTGTATTTCTTGCAATAAATTGAAAGTAAAATTAGTCTTATGTGGCTACTGGACATGTAAATTGGTAAAACCTTTCTGGAGAGCAATTTGGCACTATTTCTCAAAAGCTTTAATATTCTACATGTTCTTTGATGTTTCAATATATGTGAGAATTTACACTAAGGGAATAGTATGGATAGTATTCACTGAGGCATAAACATCTTTGTGGTAAGAATCAGAAATCAACCTAAAGCTCTAACAATAACAAAATTAGCATACATCTTATTATAGACTGAGTTGTGTCTCCCTAAAACTCATAGGTTGAAGCCCTAGTCCCCAATGTGACTGCACTTAAAGATAGGACCCATAAGGAGGTCATTAAGGTTGGGCCCCAATCCAATAAGACTAGATTCCTTCTAAGAACAAGAAGAAATACTGAGAGGAGAGGATGCACACAGAGAAAAGGCCATGTGAAAGGCCATGTGAGGACACAAGAATGCAGCTGTCTGCTAGCCAAGGGAAGAGTCCTCACTAGAAACCAATCCTCTCGGCACCTTGATCACTTTTACAAATGTGAGAAAATACATTTCTGTTACTTAAAGCACCCAGTCTGTGGTATTTTGTTATGGTAGCCCAAACTGACTCAGTATCCCCAAACAGAATGATAATGATGATGATGCAGATGATGCCTCTACAGTGCTTTTCTATGTATCAGGCAAAATTCTAGGTGCCATGCAAATACTAACTGATTTAATCTACACAGGAACCTTATGAGGAAGGGACTTCTATTATTTCCACTTTATAAATGAAGAAGTTGAGTTATGCAGAGGTTATACAATTTACCTGGCCTTGAAACTAATAGGTAGTGCAACTAGGACCTAAACCTAGGTACTCTGGCTCCAGAGGCCATGCTCTAAATCACAGATGCTCCCTCTCTGAGAAGACGTTAAAAATTATAATATAGATGGTTATCTAATTGAATGTAAAGATGGTATTAGGTATCATTTTTTAAGTAGGTTAACACTTATGCAGTTATATATATAATTTCTTATAACTAATATATATATATATATCACTATCACATTCGTATATGTATACATATGAACAAATGATAGATGATATAGATATGAATACTTCCAAAAATTACCTGCGGTCATCTCTGAGTCATAGAAATAATATTTTTTCCTATTTTGGCTATTATATACTTTATGTAATAGATATAAGTTTATTTCCATTTGAAATTTGTTATAATATGTTTGCTTAAAGTTAGGGTGGAATATTTAAGTAAGTAAAGAGGTAAGGTGAGGAGGGATAATACGAAAGAAATTAATCCCTCTAGATGTAAGGCAGTAAATATAAAAAAAAAAAAAGTTTTGAGAAGTGCGGTAGACGTTCAGTGATGGTCAAGAAAGCTTAGAGAGACCAAATTTTAGTAGGTCAAGTATCCACAATAGGAACTAAATTCAGCAGCTTGCAGATCTTTATGGGGTCAGTCCATTAATTCTGTTGGCCAGTTTAGGATTTCTGGTTTGGCTAAGTCCCTTCAGTAAAATCACAAATGCTGTGTGAATTGATGAAAGGGAGGCCAGTAAGGATGGTGTAGCTATTACAGTTGTTATAACATGCTCATACTCCCACGTATGGAAAGTAGAGTGACATTTTTACGTAACCTGGGTAAAACACTAAGTTAGAGTGGTTTTTTCCACAGCTCGGGAGCTGGCAAACAAATGGAGGGCCCGGGGAACCCTTACTGTGGAGGTGGGGGGAGTGCGAGGGGAAGTGGGCTTGCCTGGAGGCATTTGAGAATTAGAAAATGAAAGTAATTTTGACTGTCAAGGATTCGATAATCAGAGAAAACTACTCCTGCTGCGCAAGTCACATATTCCCTTGATGCTCAGTGATGACTCTCTGTAAAAATAGCACAGGTCAAATCCCATCATGAGGAACTTTAGGAAGGTACCAGATCTTTCTGGCTGAAATTTACTGTAATCAACATCATTCGAAATCTCATTGCCAGTACTTCTAGGTCACTTCCCTAAGGTCAAGGGCTGGACATAAAAGAAAACGGAAGCCAACTTCCCTCAAAGATGAGGTGGTTCATTAAAGCTGCCCAAGCATGCAGGGCATGGCAGAAAGGCACTTCTGCAGGAGCCAGTCCTCCTTCCCCTCTGACATTTCCCCTTTCAGTTTTTCTTGTTCCCCAGAGAACTGAACCAATTATAATACCTTGTAAATTTTTTGGGGAGAGTCATATTTTACTCCTTATTTGTGCACTAGCTAGAGTCACTGTGTTATATTTCTTTTCCAGTGTGCATTATGTCACACAGTCAGGTGTTCGATGTTTTCATTATCACAATTCACTAAAAAACTGGAAAAAGAGAACTGAGATTATAAATATATTTCACACACATATATAATATATACAAGAAAATTTCAATATAACAAGACCAACAAAGTACTATTATTATGGGCCATGGACCATTGGTCAGAGTATAGAAATATTTTCATTGGACTAAATTTTGGGTTTCACTGGTATTTGTAATAATAGTATTTGTTAGTATTTGTCTTATAATAATAATGTACAACCCCCTGTGGTGTAACAAAAAGCAACATTTCCCAAAGTAGGAACTGAATTGAAAACATAAGCATGAGGTTCCAACATGTCTATGATACCAAAAGCTGCATGTGTGTATGAGTCAGATGAGAAAGTTAGTTCTCAATGGTGAATATTTGACAGAGTTCCAGATAATATCAAGGGGGTTTCATTTATTTATCTATTCAAGACATTTTTTAGCACCTTCTATGTACTTGGGATCATCCTAGGGTCTAGGGATTCAATAACGAACCAAAAAAAAAAAAAGAGACAAACATCTGCCTTTGTGGAGCTTATGTTTTAGTAAATAACTAGTAAATATATCTGGAAAATAAACATGATAAAAAAAAAAACTGTATACCATGTTAGAGACCTATAATAAGGAAGGCAGGACTAAAAGCGGTTTGAAGGGGCAGTAATTTTAGAGTGGAAATTGAAGGCTGCTTTTATTTATTTTATCTTTTAAGGCTGCTTTTAGAATATGAATTTTAAACAAACGCCTAAAATAAAAAGAGGGAACTACCACAGAAACTATTTAAGGGAAGAGAATTCCAGGCAGAGGAAGGAACAAAGGAAAAGTCTCAAAGGTGTGAGCATGCCTGTGTGTTTAGAGAAATCAGATCAGTATGGCTGGAGCAGAGTGACAAAAAAAAAAGAGAGTTGTAGAAGGTGAGAGAGGTAACGGGCCAGAGGGTGTGGTAAGTCATTGTCAGAGTTCAGAAGTCTCTGAAGGGCTTTGAGCAAAAGAAACATGAGGAGCCACAGTCCTCTCCAAGTACAGCTATGGGCAATGCCATGCACTATTAGCACAACACTAACCAAGTTATTTACCTTCCTGACTGTAGTATGATGTTGTATATAAAAGTTATTTTTAAATAACAAAATATCAAGGTTTTATTAAGGAGATTATTGTGTCCTATTTCTTCTTTTTTTTTTTTTTTAATTTAAATTCAAGTGAGTTAACATACAATGTATCCTCGGCTTCAGGAGTAGAACCCAATGATCCATCTCTTACATAGGACACTCAGAGCTCATCCTGAAAAGTGCCCTCCTTAATGCCCATCACCCAATTATCCCATTCCCACACCCACCTCCCATCCAGCAACCCTCAGTTTGTGCTCTGTATCTAAAAATCTCTTATGGTTTGCCTCCCTTTCTGTTTTTATCTGATTTTTCTTTCCCTTCCCCTATGTTCATCTCTTAAGTTTCTCAAATTCCACATAGGAGTCAAATCATATGATATTTTGTCTTTCTCTGACTTATTTCACTTAGCATAATATGCTCTAGTTCTATCCATCTTGTTGCAAATGGCAAAATTTCATTCGTTTTTCATCACCAGGTAGTATTCCATGGTGTGTGTGTGTGTGTGTGTGTGTGTGTGTGTGTGTGTGTATGCCACATCTCTTCATCTGTTGTGTCCTATTTCTATTTAAGGCCAAGAACAACCTCTTATATAAGCTACAAATTCTTTTAAATTGTTGTTAAACCTAAATTGGTCAGATTATCAGAATTCAAACTAGTTAATCCCAGATATTAAATGGAAATCATAGGATGTATAATAAGCATTCAGAATGTATGTATGGTGCTGCTTCGTCCCTCTCAAGGACATATCTCATTTTCAAATCATATGCAAGTGAACTGAATAATGGTAGAGTATATTAGTCAAACTAACTCACTGAAAAGAGTTACAAAATCTGGAAAGCAGTATTTAGACACAAACACACACAACTATTACGCTCAGGAGAGTGACCAAAAGTAAGGAGAAACTAGAGGGGCATCGTCCCTGGAAAGAGGAACTGCTAAGGTTGAGATTTGCAAAGCAGTGTTTTATCTAAAAGTACTGCCTAATCTACAAGAGGCTCAAGTGACAGAACCTTACGGGTTTTGTGTGTGGCAGAATAACCAAAGAGTCAGAGGGAAACCATGGAAGGGAGGGAGACTGAGACAGGCTGAGACCTCAAATCTACATTAAAAAATCTAACCAAATCTTAGACTGTAGAGTAAAGCACTCATTTTTAGAGGAAACCCTGAGGGAGTCTGTAAGAACCGGTCCCTAGAAGCTAAAAAATTGAGCAGAGATTTCAGTTCCTGTTCGATACAGAGGAGGTAGAATTTGGAGTTTGAGTCCAGCAAAGCTAACTGAAATATAGAACAAATTTCACTTTTCAGAGGAACGAAATAAAATCTTGGTTCTCTACAGCATATCATTTATAATGTCCAGTCTCATTAAATATGTGAGTCACTAAATGTGTGAACAAGCAGGAAAATGTGACTCAGGTTCTGACACCCACTTCTGACATCCATGGTGAGTTTTTTTCCGCAGGACCAAATACGTGGTGTCTTTTCCAACACCAGTCCCCCTGTTCTCAGACAAGAACTGTCTGGAGTTGGAGCAGCCTCCACAAGTTAAAGGGCTTAGTCTCACAAGTCTGTTCCAACTGCAGTTAAATCTCAGTGGGAGTCAACCACACTTCTGATTGACCAGCTATAAATCCATTTGATAATTTTCCAGAAGGGCTCCTAGAACTCAAGAAAGCACTTTACTGGGGCACCTGGGCAGCTCAGCCAGTTAAGCATCTGACTTCAGCTCAGGTCATGACCTTGTGATTAGTGGGTTCAAGCCCCACGTTGGGCTCTGTGCTGACAGCTCAGAGCCTGGAGTCTGCTTCAGATTCTGTCTCTCTCTCTCTCTCTCTCTCGCTCTCTCGCTCTCTCTCGGCCCCTCCCCTGCTTGTACTCTTGTTCTCTCTTTCTTAAAAATAAAGATTTAAAAATGTTTTTAAAAAAGAAAGCACTTGGGGCGCCTGGGTGGCTTAGTCGGTTAAGCGTCCGACTTTCGCTTAGGTCATGATCTCGAGGTTCGTGGGTTCGAGCCCCGCGTCGAGCTCTGTGCTGACTGCCAGCTCAGAGCCTGGAGCCTGTTTCCGTCTGTGACTCCCTCTCTTTCTGACCCTCCCCTGCTCACTCTGTCTCTCTCTCTCTCTCTCTCTAGAAATAAATAAAACATTAAAAAAAAATAAAAATAAAAAAGAAAGCACTTTACTTACTATTACCAGTTTATTATGAAGTCTACAACTCAGAAACAGCCAAATGGAAGAATTACATTTGACAAATAATTGGAGGTGGAGGGGGAGAGAGGGTCATGCTACCCTCCTAGCACTTTTATGTATTCGCCAACCTGGGAGTACTCCAAACTTTAAGGTTTAGAGGTTTTTATGGAGGCATGATTGATTAAATCATTGACCATTGGTGATTGAACTCAATCTCCAGCCCCTCACCCCTCCCCAGAGGTCAGAGGGTGGGGCTGAAAGTCCCATTCCTTTTAATTGAGCTTTGTAACCAATCTGTACCCAGAAGCCATCTAGGAGGCCCTCAGCTAAGAGTCATCTTTTTGCCATACCAGTCACTCTTACCACTCAAGAGATTTCAAGAGTTTTAGGAACTCTGTGCCAGCAATCGGACAAAGACCGAATACTTTTTGTGACATCACAAGTGTTCCATACCAACATTATTAGAAACCAACGTTAAAATGATCCAAATGTTGTAAACAGACAAAGACTTCAATGTGACATAATAAATATGTTCAAAGACAAAGAGATGTGTGCAAATTACATAAGCAGATGAGAATCCTAGCAGAGAAACAGAAAATTTAAAAAGAGCCAAAAGGAAAATTTCGAGCTAGGAAATATAATAACTGAAAATTTTAAATTACAAGATGAACTTAAGATTGAGACAGAAGAAAAGAGTTGGTAAACTTGAATGTAGATTTTAAAACATGCAATCTAAAAAACGCAGAGAAAGATTGGAGAAAGATGAAAAGAGCCTTAAAACCTGTGCAACAATATAAAAAAAATTAGAATATGTGTAACGAAACTTCCAAAAAGAGAGAATAGACAGAATGAGAAAGAAAAAATACATGCAGAATTAATGTCCTAAACAAACTACCATATGATATCATTCATATGTGGAATCGAAGAAGCAAAACAGATGAACATAGGGGAAGGGAGGAAAAATAAAATCAGATAAAAACAGAGAGGGAAGCAAACCATACAAGACTCTTAAATATAGAGAACAAACTGAGGGTTGCCGGAGGGGAGGTGGGTAGGGGAAATGGGCTGAAAGGGTGATGAGTATTAAGGAGAGCACTTGTGATGAGCACTGTGTATTATATGTAAGTGATGGATCTCTGAATTCTACTCCTGGAACTAACTCAATTAATTAATTAATGGTTTAAAACTTCTCGAATTTGGTGAAAGAAATCAATTTATAGACTTAAGTAGTTCAAAAAACCCAAATGCAAAGGATAAATGCAAGGAAAATCAGAGAAAAGTATGTCACAGTTAAGCTTCTGAAAAACCAATGACAGTGACACAATCTTGAATGCCAAAAGCAGTGATGCGTTACATACAGAACCGTAATAAGAATTATTTCTGACTTCTCAAAAGAAACAGTGGAGGCCAGAAGACAATGGCACATTTTTGAAGTGCTGAAGTATAAAAAATGTTAATCCAGAATTCTATATCCAGTTAAAATATCTTTCAACACTGAAAGTTTAAGATGAATAAAAATTAGCATTTATTACTAACAGATTTGTACTTCAAGATATACTGAAGAGGGGCGCCTGGGTGGCTTAGTCGGTTAAGCGTCCGACTTTCGCTTAGGTCATGATCTCACGGTTCGTGGGTTCGAGCCCGCGTCGGGCTCTGTGCTGACTGCCAGCTCAGAGCCTGGAGCCTGTTTCAGTCTGTGACTCCCTCTCTCTCTGACCCTCCCTTGCTCACGCTGTCTCTCTCTCCTAGGGAAAAAAAAAAAATTTATATATATATATATATAAAAGATATACTGAAGAAAGTTCTACTTGGCTGAAAAGAAATGACACGGTCATTGAAATGAAACAAATGAAGATTTTGAAATAGCAAATATGTGGATAAATCTAATATATATACATATATACATAACATATATATTGCAGAGATTATATACAGATATATATGTACAAACACAGGTACAGTTCTTTCAGACAAAAGACATATATATGTTTTATATATAAAATATATATGGTAGATTCTTGTTGTTCATAGTGGTTATATTCTGTAAACTAGCCATGAACACTAAATTGGCAAATATGAAATCACTGCTCCTAGGAGGAATGCAATTGGTTCCAGTGAGACTCTGCTCAAAACCATTTTATCAACCAATCAATACATACCTTTGTTTTATGTGTGTTTCTGTTCAAAGACAAATTATTGAATATATATTATTGATCCATTAGCATTGAACTCAACTGACAACATTATAATTCATCCATGAATAAAGTTTGTTTCTCTAACACACATATTTTCTCACACCCTTCTTGCTGTTAAGAACACATACAATGGAATGGAGTATCCAGAAATAGACCCATACTTATGTGATCAATTGTTTTTTTGACAAAAAGCCTGTATGCAGAAAAGTAAAAGAAATCAAGTTTTAAAATTTATTGTGGACAGTCACTTCACAAAAGAAGAGATACAAATAATCAAGAAGTACATAAAAAGTATTCATTATCATTAATTGTACAGGAAAAACAGTGAAAACCAGAATGAAATACTACTACACACCAACCACAAGGTCCGAAATTAAGAAGACAGGCAAATACCAAATGTGAAATGGGGTGGAGCAGTCAGAATCTCTCATACACTGCTGGTGGGAATGTAACTTTATATAACCATTTTGGAAAACCGCTTGGTAGTTTTTTCTGAAGTTATATGCGCACCTAATCTTTGGCTCCATGATTCCATCCCTCATTACTTGTTCAACTGAAATCAAAACAAATGTTCACCAAAAGACATGTTCAAAAGTGTTTATTGTAGTGTTCTCTGCAATAGCTAACAAGTGAAAACAGTCCAAATGTCCATCAAGAGAAGAATGGATAAACAAACTGCGTTATAGTCATACAATGAAATACTACTCTGCAAAGTAATGAACTGCATATACATGTAAGCATATGGGCAAATCTCATAGACATTATGCAAAGTGAAGAAAAAAGACACAAAAATACACATTATATGATCTTGTTTGCATGGTGTTTAAAAACAGACAGAATGTCTTTTAAAATAGGCAAAAGTGCCTGAGATGACTTAGTAGCATTATGAGGGAATTTTCTGGGGAGATGGAAATGTGATATTTATAAGAGAAGCAAGAGTTGCATGGGTATATCCATTTGTTAAAGCTGTGCAGCTAAGATTAGTGCATCTCAGGGTACATTCATTTTAGCAAAACTGTACATAGAAATTATACTCAAGTGAAGGGGAAGGAGGAGGTAGAGATATAGGTGGAACAAGACTAACAAAATATTGATGACTTAAAGCAGAGTGTGGGTATACAGAGATTCCATATTTAAGTTTATTTACTTTGTATGTATCTAACATTTTCTGCAAAATTGTTTTTTAAATGTTTAAAAGCCAGAAAATCCAATTTTTAGGACAGAGACACTAAAATCAGGTCATTGTCCTCAATTTGAGATACTTTATCTATGACTTTCTAATTTTTTCAATTTTTAAGTTCTTTTAAAGAAAACTGTCCAAGTTGACTTGTTTTGTGGTCTTACCATTAGCATCCCATCAACAAATATCTCAGTGCCCACCATGTCTAGGTTCTTTGCTCAACCAACACCTTTTAGGAAAACCGTCAAATGTGTGGGTGTCCCTGGGAATGGAGAGTTGAGCAGATTTTCATGGGAAAGACATTGAAAGTGTTGAGATTAAATCACTTAGGGACTTCAAAATGTCTGTTGTCCGAGGAATTTCACCTGAAATAAGGGCACCCAGGGAATGGGTTCCTGGAGACATGACCTGCCCCAGCTCTTGCCATCTTTGGATTTCCACAGTGACACCTGCCCTCACAACCTAACAAAGAGAGGGTGTGTGGTTGGATTTTTGTTGTTGTTCTTGGACCTATATAGACTCTTGTGTTCTTTACCCAAATCCTGTGAGGATGGGAAGGGTTTTTGTCTTGCTGAGGCAACTTTTTAATATTCTTAGGGCTTCCCCTGAGAGAATTTTCTGAGAAAAATAAGGGATGAGGTCTCTTCTGTTGACATGACGTGAGCATTAAGTTAGCAGCTGGTTCTGAGCTCGCACTTTTTTCCCAACGACTGTCCCCAGATCTGGTCCTCCTGGAAGAAGGATGCAGCCTGCAGGCCCCACCCTGCCAGGTGCCATCTGGTCCGTGCACAGTAAGAATACGGATGGAAGTAGATAAGGGGACATAGATGGCTAACGTCACATTGTGTGATGCACCGTTTGGGGACAAAAGCGGTTATTGCCAAAGCTACTTCCCTCAAGGTTCCTGAAGATAGTGAGAGAGGGATGGAGGGAAAGAGAGATAGGGAGGGGGAAGATAGAAGGGGAAAAAAAGAAAAGAGAAAGACTTGACACAGGGTCAGCAGAGTAAGTCTTAGGTACATCCATCAGTGGCACAAAAGGCTTATGCACACACTCAGATGTAATAGAGCAGAGACATTTCACTTTCCCTCCCCAATGGAAAGAACATTTAGCTTCCCTGGGACCTTTGTGTGGCTCTGAATCACACATCTGAGGTGAAGGAGAGAGGACATTTCCAGTAATGCCCAGAAATCTCTAAAAACAAGGAAGCCTCATCAGTTATGTGGACAGAGATTTGCTTGTATTTCCCTCAAACACTTCATCTCTGTTCTCACATTGTACCAGCGATTATGGCTTCTGTAGCTGCATTTGGCTTAAAACCATAATTCACTTTATAAAGCAAGAGTTTATCCCCTTTCCATCTGCTCTCCCTCCACCTCCTCACCACTGAAACCCCAAATATTTAATTAAAATTAAGTTAGCTTTTCTAAGAAGGTTGAGGGAATCAGAGAAGGCAAGCATCTAGGAGAAGGATCTAAACACCAAAAAGAGCAAAGAAAATTGTGTAAAACCAGATCGAGAACTGTCTATCTCATTTCCTCTTTCTTTCTCTTTTCTCTCCCCTGCCAATAAACCTTTTCCTGATTACAGTAAACACCTTCTTAACAGATCAAAAGGAGTGATTTTAAAGTGAGTTGCTTACTCACAAAATTCATTATGGTAATGTCTCATCATATTTAGCTGAGCTTGTTCCCCAGGCCACCTCCCTTTGATCTGCCACTGTGGCCTTGTGCTGTTCCCGCAGTTCATCTACATTTTGTTGGCATCAGACTTTTTCAGTACTTATGTCTCAGGTTTGTGAACAGCCGGTAGAATTAGAAGAGCCAGCCTAGAGACAGATTTTTTTTTTCTCCCAATACCCTCAAAATATATGTATTTTGAAATGTCAGTAACAACACATGTTAGATGTTTAACTGTTCCTTCCCACCCCTGCCCCCAAGAATTCATCCTGTTTTACTACTTCCTATGAAATTCACCCCATGGTAGATCTCTTTTTCACTGTAGCTCATGTCTGCAATGCAGGTTTCTTGTAGAGCTTTATTTATTATTAATGATACAACAATTTATAGTATGCCAGCCTCCTAAACCTCAAAGTACCTTACAGATGCATAACGAAGGCACTCAGCCCACTAGACTCTGCACTGAAATAAGCCACCAGACATACAAGAAACTACCTTCAAAAAGAGAGTCATTTTGCCTGTGTGGTCCCCTAAGATCGTTCGGGTTGGCATCAGTACCATGGTGGAGACTGCAGACAAGTGACTGGGACTCTAATTTGCAATGACATAACTTGACCTCTGGGAAGGCAGAGCATTTGGATCTGATTTCTGCAAATGACTTACCTGGGGGTATTTCTCTGTTGCTCAGTGTCCTGCCCAATAAAATGGATGGAAAATAACATGCCTCATTTTACCATCTGCCTACATCCCCTGAGTCACCAGTTGCCCAGCTCAGCCTCCCAGATGCCATTTCTCAGTTCTCACAGTCCTTGATCTCTCTACAGCATTTAGAACTACTGACCATTCTCCTCTCAAAATCTGTAAGAGTCTGTACTCTGCTGGTTTCTATAACATTAGACTCTCCGTCTCCTCTCCTCTTGGCCATTTATTTATTTTGTCAACACTTCCCAGTTAGGCTGTCCATTTTCTGGTCTCCCTTTCTTATCCCTCTCTGCCTGTTAACAGAACTGTTCCCTCGCCACTAATGAGGATATAATGATCAAGTCAATTCCTTTATGGAATTGATGGATGTCTTGACCATTTAGTCACCACCATATGCAAACATTGTTCAGCACTGGAACTGGAATGGACAAGGAGCTCAACAAGTAATTGTTAAATTTTTAAAAAGGATTTTTTTTTGGCCGTGGTATGGTGTTCTGATCAGAGGTTATCAGCAGAGGACAGAATTCTTAGCGTCTTACTCTTCTTGATCTGCAGGTCAGTATTGCTGACTCTGTTTTCCTTGTTTCCCATCGTGCCTATTGCATGTATTTTGTCTTCCCCGTACTTTCCACCAGCCCCCTGTTGCTTGCTGCGGACTCTGGGACACTGCCTTTCCTGTCTTTCTTTTCATTTGGGTCCAGTCACTTCAACTCACTTAAAAGATTTCTGATTCTGTTTCCCAAAGTGTGGGTGACCCCATTCTCTCCAGTTCACTGTTACATACAGGTACAAAGAGTTGGGTGTCTCATCCTTGGTTCCAAAGTATAGTCCTTTGGCTCATCCTTCTTTATCACCCACTTTGGAGCTTAAGTCAGGTTCAGCAGACTCAGAAAACTCATGTGGATAAAATGGCAAGGAAGGAGAAAAGGGGTACATGCCAAATTGAATCACATGTATGTGGGTAGTCTGTTATTAACATGCATTAAGTACTTGGGCATGCTAAGTGCTTAATACATGTCAATAACTATAATACTAAGACATGTCTTGAGGATGTGGCATTGTGTTTATACCCTCTCTGCATGGATAGCTATTTAACATGGTCAGTTGGAAATCTGGACTCAGGCCAGTTGGTACCCGGTTGATCTTTGCTAAGAAATGACTGCAGCTGCTACAGTCCACGAATCCCTTGTAATGCTGCCCAGTGCCCAGCAGAGAGATGCAATTGTCCAGTGAAAAGATTTAAGGAAAGGGCTAGGAATAGAGTTTCCCAGGCAGCAGTTGAAAAGCTAATCCTTTCCTTTCTAACAACAACTACAAAAGAAAATGAAGAAAAATGCAGTATACTGTGAGAATCAATTGAAATGGGAAATATTCAATAACTTATTACACTTTTCTACAGCATGTTTTCCTATAAAATTTAACTAAATTGAATCTTCATTTTTATATCAGAGAATTTTCCTACCACATAACCACATGGCTATTAGGTATGTGCTTAGTTAGCTGGAAGCCTGGAAGAAAAAATGATTATTTATGGGTTAGAGCCTTCCCATAGAGAGGGATGGTACTGAGTCAGTGTGTGACATGGGAAGGGAACTTGTTGGCATCAGGACATCTGAGTTTAACCATAGCCTTTCAAAATTACTAGTTTCATAATATTCAATGAGTCTCAAAAGCTTTCTGAGCTTCATTTGTTTCCTCTGTAAAATGATTCCTCCCACACCTATTTGAGAAAAATGAGAGATAATACGGACATATAGAAATGGATACTGAGGTCTTGCTGTAATAGTACTGCATAAAAACATCCCCATGATTTTATGGGTTTTGGGTTTCAGAAACCATGGTTACAGTTTCCAATAATATTTATTTACATTGTTCTTGTTTCCCATCATGCCTATTGCATATAGCTTGTTCTCCCCTATAACTTCCACTTGCCCCCTGTCACCTGCTGCCAAGACTCTGGGGCACTATGTTGCAGATTTCTGGAATCATCTGTGGCTCAGCTGATCTTGTCTAAGCATGGGTTAGCCTCTCATACCATGAACCAGGCTAAAGGTGTAGTGGCCATTTAGGTTATGCTCTTCTCATAGCCATTGGCTGTGATGCAAAAGAACAAGCAGAACTTTACTAACACTGTTTAAGTCTGAACTTGACAGAGACACACTCATTTCAGCATACATTCTACTGATCAAAGCAAGTTACATGTCCAGGCCCAATGTCAGTCAGGCAGTAAAATATTCTCAGCCCATAGAAAAACTATGGCATGGGTGGAAATGAAGAAAGAATTTTCAAAAAATATTGTAATGTATCACAGTGCATGGAATTGTTCTGAAAACTGTAAGATAACGTTTGGATGTTGAGGTGATAATGATGATTACTTTAGTCTTGGTTGGGTTACCAGTCTGAACTTGTCTCACAAAAGATGAGATTTGGAGCTTTGTAGAGAACAAAGCACTCAGGCACATACTTCCACACTTCCACATTATTATTATTATTATTATTATTTTTTTTTGAGAGAAAGAGAAGTAGAGAAAAAGCACAAGTGGGGGAGAGGCACAGGAGAGAGGGAGTGAGAGAGAGAGAGAATCTTAAGAGACTCCACACTCAGCATGGAGCCTGAAGTAGGGCTTGATTCCACAACCCTGGCATCATAACCTGAGCCAAGACCAAGAGTTGGACACTCAACTGACTGAGCCACCCAGGTGCCTTTATAGTTCTTTTTTAAATTATTTTATTTGAGTATATCTGATACACTAATGTAAACTAATGTAACTAAGTTTACGTTAGTTTTATGTGTATAACATAGTATTTTTGCTTCTCTATATGTTATGCTATGCTCACCACAAGTATCACTACCATTTGTCACCATATAATTCTAATGTAATATCATTGACTATATTTCCTATGCTGTGCCTTTTGTTCTAGTGACATTCATTCTATAACTGGAAGCCTATATCTCCTATTCCCCTTCAATCATTTTGCCTATACCCCCACCACCTTCCCTTGGAAACCATCAGTTTGTTCTGTATACTTATGGGTCTGATTTTGCATTTTGTTTTTTTATTCCCTAGTTTTGTTTTTTAGATTCTACATATAAGTAAAATCATATATCATTTGTCTTTCTCTGAGGTGTTTCACTTAGCATAATACACATCTATACACATCTAGGTCCATCTATATTATCACAAATGGCACAGTGTCATCCTTTTGTATGGCTGCATTATATTTCATTTTTTTAAAAATTTTTAAATATTTTATTTATTTCTGAGAGAGGGAGAGGCAGTGTGAGCAGGGGAGGCTCAGAGAGAGGGGGAGAAAAAGAATCCAAAGCAGGCTCCAGGCTCTGAGCTAGCTGTCAGCACAGAGCCTGATGCAGGGATAGAACCCACGCACCATGAGATCATGACCTGAGCCGAAGTTGGACACTTTACTGACTGAGCCACCCAGGTGCCCCATTGTATATAAATGTTATAATTCCTGAACATAATCTCAAAGACTGGATTTCCAGATAACTAAGTATGGAACTAATAGCCAAGCAGATACAGATTGGAATATGTTGATATAGGGTTTGATCAGTGAGCATAGCTTCTTGAGTTTTCCCAATCTTCAACAGAAGATGTGTTAGAGTTGGTGGATTCTGCCTGTTCAGGAGGAGGAAATGTCAGGACACAGGAAGCACCAGAGTGAGGCCTTACCAAGCCTCTTACACTGCTAGCCGTATCACATGAAAAGACAGTCTGGATCCAACATGTCACCTGTTGTATATTTTAACAACAGGAAAATAAGGACTACTCATCCCATCTTCCACTGTACTCACTGCTACTCCATGACATCAGCCAGACTGAGGGTACATGTGACAAGCCACCTCCTGTGCTAAAGTGCCCAGGAGGGGGCAGGGCACAGAGGGTCTGACCAGGGCTCTCTGCCTATTTCACAAATGCTCCTTAAATTTTCAAGTGCTTGCAAAACAACAGAAATGATGGTATCTAGGATCAAAATTATAAATCTACTTGGCAAATCAGGGAAATGGTTGGAAATAAACAGGATGAATTTTGATGGGGACACAGTATAGTAAATACAGAGGGGTGCAAAACAAAATTGAAAATTCCAGAGGCAAGGGTAAACCAACTATATACAAATATGACTGGAGAAGACAGGAAGTCCCCATGGCAAGGCAAATGCTTACTGTGATTTTCCCAAATGACCATGATCCTACCCTAAAGCAGCATTCAGTTTCCAGCCCATAGCCAGAAGAATAAACAGAGAGAATGCACCGTTTTTTAGGAGGATAGAGTGCAGAAGGAACGCGATTTTAAAAGAGCATTCTTAAATATACACATTATTTATTAAAATATATATTATCTGGTATCTATTTTGTTCCTTGCACTGTGCCAGGTGCTGAAGACACCAACACGAAGGACAAGGTCCCTACCCACAGGAATCTACAGCCCATTACAGACCAGTCTGTGTGCATAATCATGTGTCCAACATGTGTATGAAATGTGGGAAGTGGGCATGAAAACAATCATGTAAAACACAGTGGTTGTGTGCTTGACTAAAGTTTACCACAGTTATGTCTGTCTTCTCTCTTAGTCATCATTAACCAAGAGAAAACTTGAAAACTGGGCAGATTGGGGTAGTTAGAGCTAACCCAGAGATTTGGACAGTCTTCAGCTTGTGTTGGGTCTCAGAGCAAACTGGACTGCCCTGGCTAGCGGACTAGAGGTCCTAATAAGATTAAAGTGAGCTAAATGGCTAGAATAATCCAGGGGAGAATTATTGTCACTACAAAAGTCTGTCTGACTTTGGGCAGGGGGCACATTCTCAGCTGGGCCTTTCGGAGAATATGAGGATGACTATGAAGTGCTCCTGGCCTCAAGATGCATAAGGTCTGGGGGCAGGGTCTTCATGTATCTTACCTCCTTAGCAAGCTGTAGCAAGCTTGCAGAGCCTGAGCTCTGGTCCATTTCTTTTGTACTACTTCTAACATATACCGAGGTTGGAAAGAAATGATTAACATGAGAGACTGCATGAATAAAAGGCACTGAAGGTGAGAAGAATATAGATGCATCTGAAAAGTCTGAAAGTTAGCTACAATCGTAGGCCAGGGCTGTTTTTGGAAATATAGGCCCCCCTGGTGCCTTGGTTCTTGTCCTTAGCGCCTCTGTAACTGCTGAAACCATGGCTTGGCCACCATATCCTCTCTAGGGCCAGATATGGAGAAAAGACATTGAAATGGTATCATTTTACTATCAACTTAAACTTCTTGCTTCTGTGTATCACTCTGGGTATGGGGCCACAGGGGAAGAAAGGAGCAATGAGAGGAAAAGTAAGTCCGGGTAGAGAGAAATCGTCTGGCAAAACTAGACTCTGCTCAAGAGTAGAAAGTAAAACCAATATCATGGGGGAAAGCATGAAGCTTAGAATCAAACAACTGGATTTAAATCCCACTCAAGAGTTCACTGTATGATCTGTCTCTCTGATAATCTCTCTGAACCTCCATTTCCTAATCTGAACAATGAATATGAGAACATCTATTTTGTAAAATTGTTATGAGAATTTAATGAGATAATATATGTGGCAGTATTTAGCCCCACACCTGGTGGAGAGTAAAACACTAATGTCAGATCCTCCTCCTTCCACCATAAATAGGGGTATTTTTCAAGCCCTGAATTTAAAAATAGAGAAATAAAGTTAATCACATATAATGCATTTCATAAGAAAACTTGCTCTCTGAAAAATTCAATATTAGTTAGCATGTACTATTGCTATCCAAACCTACATGCCATGTGGCAAAAATAGCAGAAGGATGTGTATAGATGTGTGCAAGTCTATAAGTCATTAAGATTATGAGTTAATAAATGGAAATGGTTTGAATGTTGCCTGATGCATTGTAAAAGCTCAATTATTGTTGATGATGATGATGATGATGATTACTATCACTAGTAGTAGTGGCATCATTCTTTTTGGCTGAATTGGCCACACAAATTTCTTGCAAATAGCTGACTGGTCTCATTATAGATGGATCCCAAGCTTTATACCTCAAAGGCTCAGATGGACTGAGGGTGTCCAGGAGGAAGAAAGAGAGAAATGACTATTTTGGCTCTGAACACCACTGTTTCTGGTACTGGGGCACTGATCCTCTTTATGGCTACCGGGAAAATTGAACTAATATGACAGTCATTTGTGGACCATTTCCAGGGTGCCTGCACTTGCCTTAGAAGGAGGCACTCTGGCCCGTTTCCAGGAAGATTGACAGAAAATCCCAGTTAGTGGTTCAGGTTTGGGATTTAACCCTTCAACCTCTCTGAGAAGGAGGACTTTTTTGGTTTTGTTTTAATGTAAGGGTAGGAAAGCTTTAGAAATGAAACGCAGAAGAACCTTAGAAATGATGAAATATAATTATCAATGCTTTAAACACCATTATTGCTATTTTACTTTTTTGACTACAACTCTCTCATTATCAAATGTCTGTGTGTAGCCCCTGCTTCTACATGTTCATGAAATTTGGGAGAATGTCACTGCAAGACTCGCTTTCTCACCAAAGGAGGTGAAAAGGGTAGATCTCTCCATCTCTTTGCCTGTGCTAGAACCAGAATTAGAACTACCCTCCTGGTAATACTACATAGCTCCAGTGGCTTTTCCCTCTGTCTTTTTGGTAGCACAGACTCCTGAGCTGACATGATTTTGAAGATTTTAGCTGTAAGGGAAAAGGAAAGGTAGGAGGCTGACAGATTACATTTTTGTGATCAGTTCTCTACACTGCAGCAAGAATAAACCTGATTCAGGCATTGTAGCTCAGATTCCCTCGTAACATTGGAAAAGCAGTGAGGAATGGAGTTAATGGATCTTGCCCGTCTATCTTCCCCGTCTTCCTTATCTTTACCCCCTCCCAGGAAAGGTGTATCGGTAGCTAAAACCCTTTCTCTGGGCTCCTAAGTTTCCTTGAGGTAAGAATTTGAAACCAGAGTTTCCTTTCCAGGGTTCATGTGGAAGCAAAGGACCCCAACAAGAATACACGTTCAAAAGCCATTTAAAAATATATCATTATGTAAAACCTCATAACAGCTTAGTTAAGTTTGAGAAAAACTCAGGTTGGACATCAACAGGTTGATACTTTAAGTCATAGAAGGGAGCTCTCAAAGGTCTAATGAAGTCATGCCAGTTTTGGAGAGTTCAGCTCTGAGCCCCAGTATTATCCTTGGATGGCAGCTGCCTCAGCTCTCAGCAGCAATGAGCTTTGTGTCGTGGCATTAGCAATGTCTCTGCCAAGGCCATATGGCCAGACAGGAGCCATGTCCCTGGGGAAATGGGGCCTGGTGGGATTGTTGGATGTGAATCCATTTTCACTGAAACAAAATTTCCTCTCTGCTTCTTCGGCTATTTGCTCTCTGTCAGCAACTTCACAGGTGGCCTTAACTCCTAAAGCAGGTCATCAGAAGATGATGATCAAAGAGAACCCTTAGCACAGAGTATGGACCACCCGCCTAGAAAGTGCCTCAGTGTGCATCCTCCCCCTTCCATTCCCAGTGTCCAAAGATTCACATGATTTTCTATTCTTCCCTCTGAGGCAAGCTCCAGGCATCAGTCTGTGCTATTAGATTTAAGTAGCCAGGTCAATAGCATACATCGCCAGCCCACCTCACAGCTGGGAGGGCTGTTGCTGAGTCCCTTTTATACTTGATGTTTTCATTTCAGCTCATGTCTTCCTCCTTCCAAGGGCAGTGGCATTAAGGATCATTAGGGTAAGGCAGCTGAGAACATGAAGCAGGGTTGATCATGAAACCAGAGACTAAATCTCCATGCTCACCAGGCCTGGCACGACCTTGTCTACCTCTGGGCTTCTGTGTGCCTGGAAAGGAAGACTCCTGCTTTAAAGCAGTGTTTCCCCAGTGGCAAGGGGCGGGTGCTGCTGAGATCAGATGTGCTGTGGCGTTAATGCTCTGAATTTACAAAAGGCTGTTTGTGAAATGCCCTGCAGCTTTATTTCTCTCCCCTGGATGCATGAAATCCCGGAAGGTCCAAGGATGGGGCTGGTATTAATAGAGTGAGACCTCAACTAACTGCAGAGCATGTACAGCAATACGGTCTTTGATACAGAAACTACGTTAGCAGAAGTAGAAGTAATACAGAGACACATGGAGGCATTTAGGATGTCAGAAAGAGGGAGTTATAAAAATAAATTAGTTAAGCTAGCAACAAATGAGCTGGAAATGTAAAACATGCATCTGAATCTCTTGGGTCAAAGGTAGGGAAGGGAAGGAGAATTGCTTCAAGTCTGGAGGGGTCAGGGGGGTGCAGCATATTTAAAAAAAAGAAAGAAAAGGAAAGGGGAAATGGCTGGAGGGTTTGGAGAGCAGAGATCTCTCTAAAGGGGAGTAAAAGTTTGAGGACAGAGTGAAAGTCAGATGTGTCCACGGGCATCAAACAGACATGTCTACGGGGCACCTGGGTGGCTTAGTGGATTAAGCATCTGACTCTTGGTTTCCACGCAGGTCATGCTCTCATGATTTGTGAGTTTGAGCCGCAGGTCAGCCTCCTCACTGACAGTGAAAAGCCTGCTTGGATTCTGTCTCTCTCCTTCTTTCAATGTCCTTCCCCTGTTTGTGCTCTCTCTTTCTCTCAAATAAACTTAAAAAAAAAAAAAAAAAGCAGACATGTCTAAGCCATCGACATCTGGGAAGAAGCTCCTTGCCCAAACACTGACCCATCTTACCCCTGGAAGCGGGAAGAGCGGGGAAAACCCATTCTGAACCCAGTACAAAGGACAGAATTAGGTGGACCTTCGGGGCTGGCTTTGCTGACAGGGTTCCCTCTTCCTCTAGTATTCTTATTCCTCATTTTGAAGGTTTAAATGACAAACACATGCATGTGTGCACATACACACAATACACACAATACCAATGCTCTCCTCAAAAAGTAAGTCACTTTCGGGGAGGGGTAAGCAGTTTACTGGAATGTATAACAGTACTAGGTCTTTGTAAAGAGATGGTTCTTATGGATTTTCTTAGTTTTTATTTTCCCTCCTGAGATAAAAGTATGTGATTCATTTTTACTTTTTTATTTTTTACCGTAGTAAAACAAGTAGAATTGTAGTTTTGGTTTCTTATTTCCCTCGCCGAATTTATTTACTTTTCATTGTACATAAGTAGCTATAGATTCCATTATTTAAAAGTGTTCTACTGCACTGGGAAATGTGGTGGGGGAAGGTTCACATCTGATTCACCCCCAGTGGCCTCCATAAGCATTTGGCTCATCTGCCTGCTTGCTGCAATGTGAGTATACTTTCAGAGTTTTGTGCCACAATCATAGATGAAGATGTTAAATGCACAGTCCTGGTTAAATGAGACAGTGACTGAAAGTCTTTCATTTGAAAGTCTTTGACCTTGTCGGCCAATAAGGGTAAAGTGACTGAGAGAAAATTCCTTTCTGTTGGGGGAAAGGTCATTTGGAGCTTAAGGGTTTCTAACTGAATTCCTAAAGGAGGGATAAGAGGTGATGTGTAGTGAGAAAAAAGGTGAAGAACTATCAAAGATATTAAGATTTTGTCATTTTTGCTCCTTGTTCAGGAAGCAGACATACAGAAACTATGGCTAGTACCATTTAATTCACATACTCCCATAATGCATTATTCATACAGCTGTGTGCTGTTTTCATTTGTTTAGTATGACAAACCGAGTTCATTCATTCAACAAATAGTTGTTGAATGTCTATGTATGAGCCATGGAGACAAGGTAGGTCTTGTATTATGCACTTTTTGACAAATAAATAAAGTTTTTTCTCAGTGATTTTACTTGGTAAGAGTAATATTGTGAATGAATGTAGATGTTCAGATGAACACAAAGGATTATTTTCCAGGACTCTGTACATAAAGTCATAGAGTTCCTGATTTATCAAAGACGTCAATAGTCATTTGTCCTGTTTCCTGTCTGATACATGATCTCACACTATTACTCCATTAAATATGCTCCATGGGTGCTTTCAGTGACAAAGAACTTACCATCTATCAAGACTACCATCTTTATGGTGACTCTCATTATTACAGAATTCTTCCTTATATTGAACTATAAGTTCTCAATGACCCCTTTCAATGGGCCCCCTTTTTGTCCACCAGTGCTATATAAATTGTCTAATGTTTTCCCCTTAGGCAGTTATTCCTTTATTGGAAGATAAACCTCATGTATTTTCCACCATTATGTCTCTTCTCTAGACTAACATGCTACATTTATGCAAGCATTCTTTGCATATCATGGTTTTCAGCTTCCTTTGCCAACCTTGGTGATTTACAGTTTACCAACTGTCTTCTGAAAATGTGACAAAAATTATTACAAGCATAGTTTCTGGCCAGCTTAGACATTAATGGGGCTCAGTCCCCTTGTTTGGAATATTCCTTCTTTATTACTACAGACTAAATGTGTATTAGATTTTTTGGATGGCTACTTACCTGATTGGCTTACACTAAGCTTATAAGAAATCATGGTTCCCAGGTTGGTGGTGACCATACCTTCTACCCTTCAGCCACATCTTTGCCATCTGTACACATTTACCTACTTTTTGCACTCAAACACAAGTTCTTTTCACTATTAAATTTTATCCTGTTAGAGTAAACACATCGTTATATCTGGTTGAGATTGTTTGGGAATCTTTTTTGTCATCAAATGCAATGCATATCTCCCATATCTTCATCTGCTGATCTGCCATGACCAGCAAGTCACCTACATCCTTGGACAACTTATGACAACTGTTAAATAGGACAAGATTCCAAGAGAGACTTCTGTATGAGAAAACCAGACCATCACTGAAAACAGCCTAAAGCCCCTTCTCCATTCTGGACCCTGTCCAGTTCTAGACTGAGCATTGAACATATGAATCAATGTAGATTTGATGACAAAATAATCTGACAATTAAAAACCAGTGCAACTATTTTATTTTGGCAACCTGGTTTGTGGTAAATTATACCTTAATCAGTTTGTATCAGACTGCTTTTTATGTGTTAGGTGTCCTGGAAAAATGTTGGTGAATTTGCCCAAGATTTCCTAAAATGGTTGGTTCCAATGATTCCAAAGTTACTGCCAGGTAAGACCTCTTCCATATTTTAGCCTACCATTTCTAACTGACTTCTGGACATCATAGAATTTTCTTTTTGTGTTATATTTATTTATGAATATATCACCTCCCTTATGATAGCATACGCTCTTCAAAGGCAGACACTGCATGTGATTCATCTTTGTACTGCATGTAGACTCTAATATAGCACTGTAAGTAGATGCTCAATAAGTGGTTGTTGAATGATGGAATCACTGAGCTGATATAAATAGACAATAATACCATTGGCTTCAAAGAAGGATTTTAGGACTATGTAGTGCTTTGAGGCTCTGACACAAAACACAACCTCATGAGTATATATTTTTCTTCCAGACTCAAAGCAAGCTTATGTCCCTTAGCTTCATGATCTCTGAATAAGAAATATTTCCCTTCAAAATAGCCTGAGGCTTCTCATTCAACACAGCAAACTTTTTTCCTAGTATATTCTCCCCAGAATCAGTAAGTTTTCCGTCTAACCTGCCAGAGACAGTCAGTGTCTCCCAATCTGCAGTAATTACATTGACAAGGTCAATTAGTATTTAAAAAAATGATACAGTCACTTGGCTGCTGATTTTCCTTTTACTCCTGTTTCTCAGCAGAATGCTCCAGGCATCAATTGATGTGGAAGCTGCATTGCACCAGAGGAAGAAATTGTCTATGCCGATGCCAAAGGGAGGTGTCCTTCAGGCAGAGAGAGCGAGAGAGCAGTTTACAGGTGCTCTGGGAGGCACAGCAGCTCCAGGCAGATCACTCTGTGACTACACAGCGTTCAGAGATGCTTGTGACTTTCCCCTTCACAGTTTAAATGCCTGAGGAGGCCGCTCAGGTGCCAAGCTGGAAGTTGAGAGTTAAGACAAATCATTGCAAATGGGAAAAAACATCCTTTGAGTGGAAGACTTTTAGAAAACCAGCACCAAAATAGTGCCTCTCCTGCTGGCCTGTGGAGAGGATGGAAATCAGATCAAGCTTCAGTCAAACACTAAATCTTTACCTAGTTTGGGGTTGTTTTTCTCATGCCGCAAAATTCCTAATGCTTTGCTAAGTTTGCCCATGAAATGATCTGTGTCTTCTACTGCCTTTTACTGGGGGCAAATATGATTTAGGCGATTTGTTAATAATATTTTATCTTTCATGTTAATTTTTTTCTTAATAACATCAAGAATAAGTTATATGATTTTAGATCCAGTTTTCAGTTATGGTTTGCGGCACACTTTTATTCATACAGGATGTTCATGGTTGTCCTTCACATCGATGTTTAGGGATATGAATCGAAGGTAAGAAGGATTTTTCAGGCAACAAAGTTAGCCACTGTAAGATGGGGAGTGGGAGCTTATGGGAGAGAATTAAGAACCAGATTGGGACAACAGACTTGTCTCTCTCCTAGAGCACTTCTGTTCCATGTGGTATATTCTCATCACATGGATCTTCTCTCCTTTAAAATGGAGCTGGTCCAGAGTAGAGTTTAGGGAAAAGAGATTATCAGAGAATACTGTCTCTGATTTAGGAGTCATGCAACGTGTGGCATAGAAGCCAGCTCTACTCTAAGCACTGCCAGAACTCTTGCTTCCTCCTCCCTGAGTGTGAAGATCCAGATGGCCAATGAACAAGACACAGGGACAGTAGGCATCACCTGTCTCTGGTGTAGGCCTTGAGTTAAAGGGGCAGTGGGACATTTATTCTATAAGGTTGAATTGAGGTGGGGATGGTCATGTGAAGTAAATTTCATAGGATTTGGGCCTGGGACACCAGCCATATAAACATGAATAACCCATATCATAGACCTATCAAGAGGAAGATTAAATTTCCCTCAACTCTGGGAAACAGCACAAGAGAAAAATTAGGTCCTTGAGGTACCTTTCAATATTGATCGAAAGGCTGACCTGACAAAGAACTGCCTAAAATCTTGTTTGCTGTTGCTTCTCTCCAGGGTCCTGGGATAATTTGTAATTCAAACTTGGAAAGAATCCTAAGCTATTTCCTTCAGATTTATTCTTTCCACATGTGAAACGAAATAATTAAAACACCTCATCAGCTTTTAGAGCTTGAGTAAAAAAAAAAAAAAAAAAAAGGCAAGGAATTGCTGATTGAATCCATATTCCCCCCAAACTTCCACTAATTTAATTTAATGTCAAAAATTATTTACTATAATGAATAATGATTTTGCATACAAATGGATATGTGTCAGTGGATTTTTAATTTATATTTGTTAGTAAATCATAATAAACCTATCATCCTCATCCTTATTACTCAAAATCAGTTCCAAAATACTTAAGGGTAAGAGGTCTCATGCATATTTTAGTTCAGTTGGGGGATAATAGTTGTATTAGGCCACAGAATGCTAGAAATAGTTGGTATAGCATCCAAATACCTTCATGTGGACACTTACAATGGTCATTAGGCTAAATTAACAAACATTTTATAATTATGGTTATTTGAGACAATTCCACTTAAGGCAATTTTCTTTTATGGTATATATCATATTTATCAAAGTACAATAATCTGAACATAAGAAATTCCATGCTAAGATATATCTAAGGGTCCCTTCAACCAAGAATCCTGTCTTGATTCGGGCAACAAGCAACATCTTCCCAGAGACCACAATTAACCTCTCTGAGACCAAATCGAAAGTTTGTTCAAGTTTAACAAATGTCTCTAACTGTTCTTTAACAACCCGCAGATATCCTCACGTTACACTTTTCCAAATTCTCTTGGATTTGTATAGATTTCCAACCTGCTTCACTTCTTGAAGTTGCTCCTTCAAAGATGTCTTTAGAAAATTCGCCACCCACAACTCTAATGGCTGTGTTGTAAACAACGGGACAACAGGGTCGCTAGCTGTAATCACATCACCTGTGTTTCTCTATGGCCTGACTCCATCGGTTCTCAAAACAATAACAACAACAACAACAAAACCCAACAAACAAACAGAAAGCTTGTTTTTAATAGATTGTTGTTTCTGACCACGAATCCCAAGGAAACAAACAAAATGTGTGAATTATTTCCTTTTATCTTTTACTTGTATGAGATCTCACCAGAAGCACTGCAAGAGCCTACTCACAGGTTTCTTTCAGTATATTGCCAGGCTCACTCATTGTAGGCACATCCTTTCCCTCCCTTCCCTCCCCCAAATGCTACACACACACACACACACACACACACACACACACACACACACACACACCACTGCAACTGGGATCTGTGTGAAACTCTTGGTGGCTATTTGTCACTTCTAGAATAGAATATGATCTTCTCAGTCTGGCTTTCCATCTTTTCCACCTGATCCCTCCCTGGACCCTCCCCTCAACCTGCCCACTTCACCTTTTTAGCCTCATCTCCCACTGAGTCCTGACCCACTCAGTGCTCAGGCCAGTCCATGCAAGTCACCTTCCCAGTTGTACACTGGAGTCTGGTCCATGCTTTCCCATTTTCCTACAATGCCTTTCCTCAGCTTTACCCTGGAATGCCTGGCACATTCACATCAATCAATCCTTCCAACTCTAACTCAAATATTACCTCCTTAGAAGCTTCTAGATGGGCTCAGAAGCATTCTTATGCATGCCTCAATTCCAGTGACTACAAATCCTGGTTGTACTTTAAAATCATTTGGAGAGCTTATATAAATGACTGGGCCCCACCCAAGAACAATTAAATCAGAATCCCCAAAGTTGAGATCTAGTCATGGTATTTTTTAAAAACTTTCCAGCTGATTCTAATGGGCAGCCAGTTGTAATCATTTTTTTTATTTGTTGCTGGTCTTTTCCTCACTTCTCACAAGCAGGACAATGCCTATCTATCTCTGTCTTCCTGGAAACTGGAATGGTTCTTGGCAAGTAGTAGATGTTCGAGCCTTCTATGTAAATTGAAAATGAAATGCTCATGATGGCAAAGCTACCTTGATGGAGCTTAGAAAGTTCATAAATTCAATTTACAGTGAATCCTATAGCTCAAAACTTTTTGTAGACATATCCTTCAAGTTTCCAATCCAGAACTCAGCAAGATAAATGCTTGATTTTATTTCTAAGCTGGGTCATAATTGTAACTGAAAGCTGAAGTAGTAGTGAGGTGAGCCATTGTTTCTCTTAGGTATGTACTCTAAAGAAAGGTGTTATTTTTTTAAACATGTAAAAACTAGTCTGTTGACATGACAGTTTTAAGACTATAATTAAAGACAAAAGCTTTAGTGAAAATAGTGGGAAGCAGTAGCCAAAGACATATAGAGAAGCAATGTACAAGTGGAAGCTTTTCAACATGGTTCCTCCTTACCCCAGTAATCTCTCCACATTCCTTTGTTCTTGCCTCCATTCCATGTTAGGATGTGGCTGATGTTCCCTCCACCTGCCCCCGGTTGGTGGGGGTTCTAATGGAAGGTAGGTAGTGTGCAACTGGGTCACAGCCTCTGGTAGCATCTTTCCACCCATCAGATGACCTCACTAAACCTCAGCTTACTTTTCTGTTAAATGTCAAAAGCTTCCTCAGTGGGTTGTTAAAAAGATTAAAGTGTTTTGTATTTAACCTGTGCCTGAGATGTAATAAATGCTCAATCAATGGTAACTGCTATTATTGTTTGGTTGTTCTGAGCAGACACTGTCTCATCACATAGCAAAACGTGCCAGTGCTGCAAACAGAAGTAAAAAGAAACTATTGGCCTTTCTTTGAAGAAGAAGAGAGAACATTTCCTTATATAAAAACATACTTTTGCTTAAGTTCAGACATTATGACCTTTTGAAATGCATTGACAATCTACTTAACACACAAATTTAATTTCTGATCTCCAGACATGATAGAAAGGAAACCATGCTCATTTCAATTGTAAAGATTTGAAGCCTAGTATTTAAGTAATTTAATCAGTTAGAAAAATAGAAGTGCTTCCTGAAAAAATAAAGAGCTTTTCTAGATTGTTTTTAAAAGCAACTAATATACTAACACAGAAACAATATTTCTGTTTGTTAAATATCTGTCAAGGCCAAACTAGGCAATGACTGAGTTCACAGTCTCCTCTGGGGGAGAAGTGTTCTTCATGTGGACTTTCCCTGCTTTTCTAATCATGTTCCTTCTGTTCTCAGAAAGAACTCATTTGTCTTCTTTTCAGGGCCAGAGCTGAGGTTGGTGGCTCCTGCCCCTTGTAGTCTCTACCTCTTCCTTCAGTGAGGGGAAGGCTCTCTTTGGGACAGCAGTGGGCTGTGACTGTAGGCTGTCTGCACAGCCCTCTTTCCACTTTTAACATATCCTAATCTCCTTATAAATCTCCCTTCTTGGGCTGTCCTGCATTTTGACTACAACACAGAGAGATGCCTTTGCCCTCTCCTGTGATTCCCTTGGATCCAATGTTGTTTCCATGGATTAGTTTTGTGATTCTTCAGGCTCATCAGTTCTTACCTGAGAACTCCCTTCCCTCCCCCCCACAAATGGCCACACCCGCACTGACACCATTATTGGAATGACAGTGGTAAACACTGAGCTCCGAAAGTCAGAGCAGAGCAGAAACCCTGTGGGGTTTGCCACACAGTGGAGTTCTCTGAGGTCAGGAGATCTGAAAAATGTTTGCATAATTTTGTTAACCCTGAGCTTCCTTGGTTTAGGTATCATCTGTTCACTGGGCAACTTCTTCATCACCTTAACAACATCACCAGTATTAATATACATCAAAAGCCTTATAATCAGCATACCACGAACACACCAATTCTATGTCTAGGCATTTATTCTAAGAAAATAATCATGGATGTTGTCCAAGATTTCCTTTAGCTTCAGGATTCCCTTTAGATGAAATTAAAAATCGTCATAAAGAGTTCCATAGCAACATTGGAAATAATGTAAAAATCTGCCTTTTAATTAAACTATGTTAATTGAGCATAATTAGTATTTAACTAACTTACTATAATAACAGAATTAGTTAAGTTATGGTCCAAACATACAGTGGAATACTTTATAGTTTGTACAATATGGTAGAATTAAAATTCCATGGCATAAAAGATGTTTGTTAAATTATGTGATCAACTAGGCTACAAAGTAGCGTGAGTTAAAAAAGCAAGTCACAGAAGACTGGCCACATTCAACCTGATGTGACATACATGGAGAGATGATAGATGGATAGGCAGATAGATAGATAGGCAGATAGATAGATAGGCAGATAGATATAGAGATTGTGTAATATGTCAAGCTAATAATAAACATAAAATTCAACATAGTGATTCTCTACCCTGACCAAAGAGATAGACACAGTGACAGTGGTAATGATTTTATTCTTCACTTGACTGATAGATTCATTTTTAAAGTTTTAGCCTACTGGGGCAAAACACTTGCATTTTTATCATAAGTACTGTTTTGTATATATCATACATTACATAATACAACAGTAAAAACTATAGATGTGATTATCCTCATTTTCAGGGCCAGCCCATGCCGGCACACCAGCTATTCTCTGACAGGGGCACATAGAAGACACACTGGTAAGAGTATCTGAGGTCAGAGAGAAAGGTGCTCTTTTTCTAATTTGCATGAAAGTACTCTCCAGCTGCTGCACATGTAGCTACAGGGGCTACATCTGCTCAGTGGGGTCATCTTTTTCTAATGTGATCCCCAAAGAGATACTTTTTTCTATTTCACATACAGGTGCTGTATGTGCTGACAAGAACATGTGTGCATCGGTGTGTGTGTACTTTACGTGCTCTTGATTTACTACCTACTACTTTTAACAAGAAAAAATATTTAATGCATATTTTCAGGGAATGTGTTTTCTTTCTCAGAGGGCAGCTAACTTTAGAAATGTACCTTCAAATATGACGCAAATCCATTAGACAATTTCACATCTGACCTAACCTTTTGATCTCAACTTTGCTATTGCCTTCCTTCCCCTGAATCCTGCCTCTGACAGAATGCCTTCGTTACCACATTGAGACAGCAAATCTTCCAGAAGGAAGCCCATCTTTCCAAACATGCTATGGAGCCACCCTTCACACTGTGGACATTTAAGAAATGCAGTGATTCTTAAATGTGTGTCAGCATATTGTGGCTCTGGCACTGAAAAATGTCAGGGAAGCCAACACAAATTTTGCACATGGAAAAATATGGAATGAGAGAAAGGAAGACTCCCAAGACTAGGAGAGGATATTTTTAAAAAATTAGTTGCATGGCTAATTTAATCTACAATGTCTGGCTTATTCCTATGTGTGTAGCTGTAACAAGAGGATGCAGAATCTAGTAAGTCTTATTCTTTCCTTAAATAGAAATGGATTTATTGTTTCTTTACAGAATTAAAATATATATATATATGTATGGTTTAAAATGTTATAAAATATAGACTTTAAAAGAAAGTAAAAGCCATCTAAAATAGTTAACCTATAGTAAATGACTACTATTAGTGTTTGGCGGGGGGGGAGGGGGCGGGGGGCGCGGTGCAGAGGGGATGTTAATCCTTCCCAAACTCTTTTTCTTTTAATTATAGCTAGTGTTTATTGAGCACTCTATACAAGTTAGGCACTAAACACTTTTTGTACTTTATCTCTTAAACTCCTATAATAACCCTGTGAAGTATTATTCCTCGCCTAAGATATTAATAAGAACTATCCCCCATAAGAAAATTGAGGCCTCAAGAATTAAGGTAATTTGCCTGTGGTCTAGAGTCAGCCAGAGGTGGAACCAGGATTAAAATATCATTTGTCTGACTGTCCAATATAGCTACAATAAACTCTCTTTTACATATAGATTTGTATACATACATTTTTTAAAATTTTTTTAATGTTTTATTTATTTCTGAGACAGAGAGAGAGACATCATGAGCAGGGGAGGCTCAGAGAGAGAGGGAGACACAGAATCCGAAACAGGCTCCAGGCTCCGAGCTAGCTGTTAGCACAGAGCCCGACGCGGGGCTCGAACCCACGAACCGTGAGAACGTTACCTGAGCCCAAGTCAGACGCTCAACCGACTGAGCCACCCAAGTGCCCCATAGATACATGTTTTAATAAAATAAAAATAAAACCATATGTAACAGACTGAACTATGGATCCCAACCCATGTCTACCTGGAACTTCAGAATGTGATCCACATGAAATAAAAATCTTTGCAGATGCAATTAAAGTGAGGATATTGAAACTCAAAATGGATTAAATATGTGAGACCTAAAACCATAAAAATCCCCAAATAAAAAATAGGCAGTAATCTCTTGGACATTGTCCTTAGCAACATATTTATGGATAGGTCTCCTCAGACAAGGGAAACAAAAGCAAAAACAAGCTATCAGGACTGCACCAAAATAAAAGACATTATCAAAAAAACAAAAAGGCAACCTAGCAAATGGGAGAAGATACCTGCAAATGATATATACAATAAGAAGTTAACATCCAAAATATGTAAAGAACTTATACAACTCAACACCAAAAGAGCAAAATCATTAAAAAAGGACACAGAACCTGAAGAGACATTTTTCCAAAGAAGACATCCAGATGGCCAACAGACACATGAAAAGATACCCAACATCACTCATCATCAGGGAAATGCAAATCAAAACCACAGTGAAAGATCACCTCACACAGGTCCTCTGGTATCAAAAACACAAGAAATAAGAAGTGTTGGCAAGGATGTGGAGAAGAAAAAGAACTCTTGTGCACTGTTTGTGGGACCATAAACTTGTGCAGCCACTGTGGAAAAGAGTTTGGATATTTCTCAAAAAAAAAAGTTAGAAATACCATATGATCCAGTAATTCCACCAGTGGGTGTTTACCCAAAGAAAACAAAAAACACTAGTTCAAAATGATATAGGCATCTTTATGTTTATTGTAGCATTATGCACAATGGCCAAGATATGGAAGCACCCAAATGTCTGTTGATAGACAAATGGATAGAGAAGGTATGGTATACATACACAATAGAATATTACTCAGCCAAATAATGAATGAGATCTTGCCATTTGTGACAACATGGTTGGACATAGAGGGTATTATGTTAAGTGAAATGAGGACAAATACCATGTGATTTCACATACATGTGGAACCTAAAAAACAAAATAAATGAACAAACAGACTCAAGTACAGAGAACAAACTGGTGGTTGCCAGAGTAGAGGTGGCGATGGGTGTGAGCAAAATAGACAAAAGGCAAGAAGAGGTTTAAATTTCCAGTTATAAAATAAATGAGTCACAGAGATTAAAACTACAGCAGAGAAAACATGGTAATAATGTAATAATTTATCATGATAAACATTGAGTAATGCATAGAATTGTCAAATCAGTATGTTGCACACCTTAAACTAATAGATGATGGTATATTAATTATACCTCAACTTACAAAATAATAATATCAGGATTTCAAGATGGGAACCTTCTGAATTAGAGTGGGCCGTAAATCCAATGATAGAAAGAAGACATGGAGACACACGGGGGAGAATGCCCCATGTGAAGATGGAGGCAGAAGTGGGAGTGGCATGTCTATAAGCCAAAGAATGCTAAAGATGGCTGGCAATCACCAGAAGCAAGGAAGAAGTCATGGAACAGGTTCTCCCTCTGAGTCTCTAGAAGGAACCAACCTTTCCAACACCCTGATTTTAGACTTGTAGCCTCCAGAACTGTGAGATAATAGAGTTGTTTTAAGTCATCCAGTGTGAGGTAGCTTGTAATGGCTGCCCTGGGAAACTAATAGACTGTATTATTCAGATTATTTGATGATTGCTTTTTTTTTTTTATTAATAAACACATCACAAGCATCTTAATTTTTTTAAGTTTATCTATTTATTTTGAGAGAGAAAGAAACAGCATGAATGGGGGAGGGACAGTGAGAGACAGTCAGAAAGAGATTCCCAAGAAGGCTTGGCACGTGAACTCATGAAACTGTGAGATCATGATCTAAGCCGAAACCAAGTGTTGGAGGCTTAACTGACTGAGCCACCTAGGCGCCTTCAAGCATCTTTAATTTACCACCAAATCACAAACATATATGTGAAAAGCATTTCCATTTAAAATAGCTAAGTGTAATTCTATAGTAAAGAATTTAACAAAATTTATTTAATCAATCCCATATTGATGGATCATTAGGGTATTTTCAACTTTTTTTTTTTATGAACAATAATAGTGTGACTAAAATTCTTGGGTGATCCCGTCATTATTAATTTTCCCCTAAATTACTTCCTCAGGATAAATTTGCCAAAGTGAATGCCTGGGTCAGTTCTGTACCTCCTTTACTCCCTCCCCCCCCCCCACTGCCGCCGTTAAGGCTTTTGATACATTAGTGCCAAGCTACATTCCAGGAAAGTGGTACCAATTTATAATTCTACTAACAGAGTATATATAAGTAATGCAATGATGACTGAATATTTGCTCTTTGGCAACACAGATTTTTATAATATATTTCTTGAGAATGTGGTTGGTGTAGGCATCTTTAGTATCATCCTTTTCCTTCTAGGACTGTCATTATCTAGCACAAAAGGTAGGATTCCAGTACATTAAAAATGATGCTATAACATACAAGTTCAAAAACTCTAAGTCCAATAGATATAGTCTTAAGTTGAAAATCAGGAGGCTCATGCTGGCTAGCTAGCTTGTTTAGATGATATAACTTCTTTGTATCTGTGTTCTGTCTCCAATATGTGGAATCTCATAGGACTGGTATGAACTCCGGAATCAAATTGCCTGGGTTTAAATACTGTTTTCACTACTTATTAACTATGTGCCCTAGGAAAGTTACTTGGACTCTGTGAGCTTCTATTCTCTCACATGAAAAATGGGAATAGATTAGGAGCCCTTATCTCACAAGGAATTGAGAGACTTCTAGGTAATAATCTCCTTAAAGGAACTCAACAAGAGGCTGACACCTAGTAAGGTGCTCCATAAATGCAAATATGTATTCTTCTTCTTATTATTATTATTATCATATATAACAGTCTTGCCATACATGTGGCCAGTTAGTGCAATTGACTTACATTTCATTCCCAGGAGGCCAAGGTCATAGGTTCAACCCCAGTTACTTGGCCCAGTTCCATAGTCACAGATTGCATCCTAGCTCTAACCAGCTGTCTCCTAGGCAGACTGGCAAGTGCGGGATTAACTCATCAAGGTCTATTGTCATACCATCCAAGAGGAGTGCTTGGAGAATCTGCTCCCATTGAGAACATTGTGAAGACGGAAGCTGTGAGTAGAGGGGATATTGAAGGAGACCGGGCTCTCTGAGCCAAGTAGGATTAGGGCAGAGCTGAGACAATAACTTCATGGAAATAATGTAGAAGTCTTGGTTCTGAGGGGAAACAACCACAGCAACAACAAAACGGTGGGCCTTTCTGTTTTGCTCTGTCACCTTCACTGGTAGCTCTTTGAATAAGTGCCGGCTCTGATGATCTCTTTCTGGACAGTCTGAGTCACACTGAACTGACTTCTAAGTGACTTCTATGCTCTTTAGGAGCAAAGTGTCATGTGTTAGTTGTTGCAGTTGTAACCAAGTGATACCTGCCTATCTTGGACCTACTTACCTGTGTTTTGTCTAAAAAGGAAAATGAATGATCTTTTCTGAGTCATTGAATTTTGGGATTCTTTGTTACAGAAGCTTAGCCAGTACCTTACCTAATACACCATCTTTCTCATCCATTCCTATATTCCTTCTGCTTTGGTTGACCCAGGACTGGTTGACTGTGCTGTCTCCTTAATCCATTAATGCCTACTCCACAATATGGCATTTAATTACATTTGATGACTTTGAAGGACAGCAAAACTAGTTCCCTTTGGGCAAAGGATTATCTCAAGTCAGAGCTAATAGCCTTAATGGTTTAAAATGGCACTAAATGGTTCTCTACATTTGGGCAAGGCCATCTGGTCATTTGCAGATAAGCATAATAATAAGCACCCGGGCAGATTTCCACATATGGGCTAAACACAGACATGTTCCAAATTATGTACACTATAAAATTTACTATCCTTCACTAAAACCCAAGCCACAAACTATCCCTTACTTGAATTGCAGTAATGAGTTGTCACTCAGATAATATGACTGAAATGAGTCTGACTACAAACAAAGCTCCAAAACCACAGTGCCCAGATTCCAGTTGAGGTCAAAATGCAATTTTAGTTTTGGGGAGAGTTCCTGAGCTTGCACATCATTAATGGCCCTGTAACTCTTCCCAAACACGTACATGGCCAATGGGTTTGTTTAAAGCTGAGCTGTAACAGTTGGGTGAAATCATATATTTTTGCTCTAGGAGCATTTACATTCTCTGAATGTGATTGATAAGTAATAAAAGCAAATTAAGGAAATAATGAAATAATTTTCTTTGCAATCATAGTATTTACTTCCATTTCCTGCTTCCCTTTATGTCAAGGTTTCAAACTAGACTTGATATAAACCTTCAATCTTTAGTAATGAAATTATTATGGTCATGTCCTATCCATGTTTCCTTTTGTAATTCAAAGTAGATTAATAATGAAGCTCAAACTAAGGAGTGTCAAGGAAAGTTCTGAATTTTATCATGAGGACTACTTGGTATTTATTTATGTATCTGTTAAATGTTAAATTTAGGTGCCTTAACCCACATACTTAATCTGCCCATTGAGTCATCCTGTAATGGCCCCTCAGACCTGTGGTACACTGATGACAATTCTCCATTTCCATTTAAAATCTCTCAAAATCATAAATAATTTAGAAAAAAATCATGTCCTTGTAATGGACAAAGCACCAGACAGAGAGATGACTGGCAGTCTTGAATGCCCTTGGCAACCATGCCTCAGCTGCTTAATATCTAAAAGAGAGATAGACCATATGACTGGCTAGCCATTTACCTCAAAACCTATTGCAAAGAGACACTAATGGGAGAATAATGAAAGAATACTTGGAACATATCTTGAGTTGTGAATGAAGCTTCTGTATGCATATCACCATGCCTTTATTTCTTTAACTAAAAAGCATTGGCCGTGAACTTGAGATAATGGTAGAGATCTTATAGTTGTAGTAGATGATTTTTGTTTTATCTCTATAAGGCAGTGAATGGATTGAATTTCCTTTTCGAATGGCTTGCAAACATGGAAGGCTGAGGCCAACCAGATCTTTATCAATTTTATCAGATGAGGCAGGCCCGGATCAAATGGGCTTCGGACTGCCCTAGCATATTTTAAACTCCCACCTCATCTGCCATCCGGTATAGCACCTGGGTCTCTTTTGGCACCAGTGTGGTCCAGATTTCTTTGGCCCAATGAATATCTGCTTTTTGAATTATCTTTCCCCAGATGTAGTTTCCATCCAGCCAAATTTAACCTTGTTTTATTATTTCCTGCCCCTCATTTCTAACCTCTTTGGGGACATTGTGATCTGCTGGGTGTTGACAATGCTGCCTAATTTAGAAGCATCTGTGATTTGCATCAATAAGAGAATCCCTCTTTTCAATTTATTAATAAAGACACTAAGAAATAATATTTCTATCAAAGACTATGCTCCATATTTGAAAACACTGGCATTTCTCACAGACTGTTTCATTTATTAAATCCAGCCTATTTCCAAAGCACAATCTTCTCCAGTTCAATTTGATTTTAGTGCCAAGCAAAACATTGAAACACTGGTTTTGTGGGAAATGATCTGTTCATCTCCAAGCACATGCAACTTTGCCTTCATCAGCTGGTGGTTGGAAGAACCACACTGTGAAAGTGACTTTGGGACAGTCTGGTATGGCCAGTTTTTCACCGGTGTCTTGTGACTCCATTTTCCTCTTGAATTTGATGGAACTTTTCCTTTTATATTCTGACCTATTATTTAAGTGGAACATGACCCTAGCAAATCTATTGTTCTCTTGTCTCCTGGAGTTCTCCACCTCCTGGAACCCACTGGAAAGAGCAAGTGTTTATTTAACACATTTTTTGCTAACAACTTATTAGGCATCTAAGAAGTGGTTGGGCCTTCCAGGAATCCATTTATAATTAGATGTATGTTATCTAAATAAATTCTCAGTGGATGTGGTTCCTCCCTTCCCTTCATCCCATTCCCATTGCCCACCACTCAGGTCAGGTCATGGATCTGATTAGGGCCATCTTCCCCCAACTGGTTCCTGCTTCCAGCATTGCACCTTTCCATCCCATTCCCCACACTATCAACTCTGATCACATCACTGTCCTACTTAAATCCATCTGTGGCTCTACAGTTGCCCTCAGAATTAAGTCCAAACACTTTAACAACCCCTAAAGGTTGGGGTTGAATCCAATCCCTGATTGGATTCTCTAGCCTCATGGCTTGTCACTGTCTTCTCGTAAACTAACTTTGGTCCTACTGAATAGTTTGCAGTTACCTAAACATGCTCTGATCTCTCTCACTCTAGACCTGTGTGATGATGGTTCCCCAGACTAGAATAATTTTATGCTCCCCCCACTCTCTAACCTCTCTGTCTGCTTCTTTTTCAGTATGGCAAATTCCTGTCCCCCCTTCAGGTTTCAGTTCACGTGACATTTCCTCCAGGAACCTTAAATAAGAGTCACCAAGACTGGATTTGGTGACTGGGTTAGACTCCCATCTCATCCTGAGCTAAAAACCTTTCTATAGAAATTTGGTTCTATATTCTAATTCTAATGGTCTATTCCAATGGCCTAGTAACCTAGAAATCCTTGGAGGACAAGGTCTGTTGCATTGTTCACTGTGAATACCACGCCGCAAACGAGAAACTGACATTTAGGTAGGAGCTTAACGTATATTAGGTTCTTTGTGTGTAACTTACATAGAAATGCTGCATAACTCAGAACTAAGTTGCTTTTACTAAAATTTTTATATCTGACTGATGTTTTTTATTTCACTTTGACAGTTTTTACACGGTGACCATTTCTTTTGTCCTTGGTCAGGTCTTCCTGTTTCTCCCAGATGTCTGCAGATGTTCCTTTGGAACAGACAAGCAGGAAAGCTAGCATGAGTCAGAGACACAGAGTTATTATGAGGGCTTCTGACTGTCTTAAAATTTACATTCCCACTCTCTCTAATGCTGAAGGCCCACCAGGTTTTAAACCACTGATCAACTCTTCAATTGTTTTTTGTTTTTGTTTTTGTTTTTCCTGCTTGGCTACACTGGAAGTCAATTCCACAGGAAATGGAAGCTGCCGCATAATTCCAGGTGACTTCCTGCTTGTGACAGGAATGGCCAAAATGAAAAGTGTTCTTCAAAACACATGAAGCAGAATGAAAGAAAATACGGCTTCTGCGGCCAAGGATAGGCATGCTTGACTTTCTCTTGGGCAGGAGGGGAGAGAAGGAGAAAAATAAAAAAGGCTTTCTGATTCCTATTTGGCCAAATTTTCTTTCCTCATTTGGCCTGCCAAAACTAGCCTTGAGAAGTGCCTGCATTTTTCATTTCACTTTATTTATTTCCAGGTAGGTCTTTTTTTTCCCTAGAGGCTTTGACTATCCCTTTGGTTTATCTTCACCTTACCTTCTCCCCCACCATAGTGCCTCCAAATATTAGATAATTGCCTTCTTATTCTTCTAATCCCTTTGGTTGGCATGCTTTTGGTCATTTCATTCTATGTGCCTGAAATGCTTCAATCAAAGCAGCACATTCTTTTTGGCTCTATTTCTAGGGGACTTCTGCCTCTTTACTTTCCCCCTGACATCCTCTTCTTTCCTTTTTCCCATAACTTTTATTAGACCTTTGTGAAGCCAATTATGATAGCAGAGAATATACATAATAATTCATTTGAGAAGGAATCAGCTGCATTTTGATGAGAGAGATGATTTCACAAGACTTGTGGGAAGCACAGCTATTGTTGCCTCTTCTGACTGTGGGGCTGGAAAGCCCCAGCCAACACTGGTCTGTTCTCACCCTGCCTTAGTAGTCTGGTCACATAGGCGGCCTGGCACCAATTGCTAGCCATATCTCACCCTCTATGGCAGGAGGCGATCAATAGATGGATTAATCACACTTTGGGGAGCTCACACCCCGGGAAGGAGAGAAAATGAGAATTGGAAAAAGAGGCTGTTTGCCAATGTGTTCTGCGTGGAGTTTACAGACGGGTGCATACAATGCAGGACCACAAAGAAAATGACTTTGCCCACAAGTGCCCACTGACCAAGACCAGGTGCATAATGAGAGCTTCTAGAAATCTACCATTATCTGGATCTCAGCTGATCAGTAGTGCTTTAAAAAAATATATGGGTTAAAGATGGCTCAAAGCCTTAAAAAAAAAAAAAAAAAAAAAACAGTATAATGAGACCTAAATGATCTAGTGAATAAGGTTATGCTTTTTCATGCAACCAATCTCCAAATATGCATACTTTACAATGTGAAAAAGAACCCTGTGTGTGTATCTTTTAGATGTATTTTTAAAGACTGAGAAATTGGAGAGGGTGCAGGGTTTTTGTTTATTTGTATAGCTTGTGTATTTATTTGTAACTGGGAGATTTGCAAGTTAGGAACCCTAGCCATTAAAAAGTGAGCTCCTAAGATCTTATTTGGGGTAGGGTTAGGGCAGGACTTGGTGAGAGAGAGAGAAAGAGAGAGAGATCTTGATTATTGAATAAGATGCTCAGAAATGCAAGAAACCAAGGTCTACACTACTAGAAACTGCTGTATGTGCAAAGTACCTTGCATTCTGGATAAACTTAGGTTTGAGTTTTCCCTCTGCTACTGACCAGCTAAAGGAAAGCAACTGAATCTCCCCCCACCAAGACTCAGTTTTTTCATCCCTGTAATGGATTAACCTGTCTTTGGAAGTTGCTAAGAGCAGACAAGACAGGGCAAATGGAAGTGTTTCATAAACTGAAGTGAGCTCTGCAAAGTTAACCATTATTGCAAAGGAATGTGCTTAGACAGCATAAGGAGGGAGAAGTCTGGGCACATTTGGTCTATCATCCTTTAACTGATCCGTTAACGTGGTTATTCAAGGAAATAAGACAGGCACAGAAAATGATGTTATTTTGAACTTAGAAAACAAACAAAAAACCTGCTACTGATTTTTATCTTCCTGAGTAAAGAAAGCTATTTGCTTTCACCAACACTTATCCTCAAAATCCATTTTGGTTCAAGAGGACTCAGGGCTCGGTCCCTGACTGTTTTACCTCCCACCCTGGATAAAATCATTATCATTTACAAAACGGTTTGATTAGTGTTTGATTAAGGAGTTCTGACCTTTTGGGAATTAGCATCATAATTACAGGGCATTACAGGGCTGTGCACAGTCCCCAGCCACTCAGATGGCTCCCTGGTTGAGACCTCTTTCAGCAGCAGTGAGTGACAGGCATCAAAGAGCAGAGCTCCCCTAATACCGTAATCACTAGGTACCACTAAAGTGTTGCTCACAATTTTGCTGCAGCTTGGAGAGCAAAGAGCAAATGAAGCTGCCTTTTAGGGCTTTGAGTCCTTTTCCATGTGTTCCATTTCTGCTTTTAACAGCTTTGTTAATTCAATCACCACCTCCATCCAAACAATAGCCAAAGGCGGCTGGGAGGAGGGTAGGAGGCAGTTCTGGGGCTGAGTCAAAACTTCATCACACTTCCCTGAACCGGCTCATGTGCCGGGAGGGAAGACCAGCTGGGCCAGTTGGCGGAGAGGCTGGGCTGCAGAACCAGCAGCAGGTGTTCCCAGTAACAGCGACACGCTTGAACCAGGCGTCACATGAAATGTGGAGAAGGGTGCTTCCTCTGCTTTATAAGCACAGCTCCCTTTGGCCTCCAGAGCCTTCACAAGTATAAGGGAAATGGATCAGAATGTGAGAATTAGCCTCTTTGGTGGGAATGGTCATGTTTCAATACTCTGTTTTCTCCCATCGGTGAGACACGATGAAGGAAAAAGAAACACAGCCCCCAGAGTCTGACCGGCCTCCCTGAGTCGCTTAGAACCACCAACTAATGGTGCTGGGCTGCCTAAGTCCAGTGCACCATTTCCTCAATGTGTGTGGGATGCAAATAGGGGTCACCCGAAAAAAAAAAGGTTCTGGTGAAAAAGCTCTTGGAAGTCCTGGATCAACTAAATTTAAACAGGTTGCTTCACTGTAAGACTTCTCAGACCCTTGAATTCCTCAATGTGCTTAATCAGTCTCTAAAAGGAAGGTAAGGAATGCAGTGTATCCTAAACTGGGCTGACCCACAGCCCAGTTTTATTTCTTTTACTCTCTTTTATGTAAAATATCATTTGGGAAATGGTAGTGTAGTCCAGTCGGAATTTTTTTTCTTAAGAGTTCAGGTTTTCTTGACTTCCTTGTCTAGACTTCAAATTTTGTTGCTGTATGTGTATGTGTTTTTAAAAATTATAAGTATGTCTCAAAGTATTACAAATAAATATTAGCAGCAAAACATTCTAGTGACCATGACTTATGTGATTTGCTTTATGTAGAAGGACCCCGATGGTGTGGAGGGTCCCACCACTACAAGCAGCTTAAATCCTGGAGCCATTTATATCTTATTTCTGCACAGAACTGCTCTTAGAACATAAACATGGGCAGCAAAGATAAAATGCAAGATGTTGTGGACCTTTACTTCCTAACCACAAGTGCTCTTAAGGGAAAAACGATGTTGTAAAGAGTAAGGGGCTGTGAACCACATAGGTTCAAATCCCAGTCCTGCATCTCATCAGCTACATGGCCTTGGACAAGTCAGTTCATCTCTCTGTGCATCTACTTCCTCATCTGTAAAGTCAGGTCAACAATATTGTGATCATTATAGGTTGGTGTGAGGATGCAATCAGACCTTCTCTGACAGCTTTGGGAAGGCCTGCTTCTCATCAGAAGCCAGTTGCTATTATGATGCATCACATGAGTGCAATAAGCAACCGATATTTATGTAACCAAATTGGATACTAGGAATCTAAACCTCCAGCTACATTTCTTTTGGAACCTTCCTGGCCGTGCCTAGTAAGGAATCAGCAGATGTTAGGTGTCCAGTGTTGCTGGAATGCAGGGGGAGAAAAGAGAGAAAATAAAATACACTTTTCGTAGGGTGATTCAAGATGTTTCTCTTTATAATTTTTTTAAGCTTCAAAATTGTTCAGGGGTGCCTGGGAGGCTCGGTTAAGCATCTGACTTCAGCTCAGGTCATGATCTCATGGTTTGTGAGTTCGAGCCCCCATCGGACTCTGGGCTGACAGCTCAGAGCCTGGATCCTGCTTGGGATTCTGTGTCTCCCTCTCTCTGCCCTCCCCCACTCATGCACTGTCTCTCTCTGTCTCTTAAAATTAAATAAACATTTTAAAAAGTTTTAAGTGTTTATGTGATTTTGTTTTGGGGAATATAAAGAATGAAAAATTTGATTTAATAAAAATGTTTATAAAAGATGCTTAGCAAACCTTTACTTATACTGGCAACAAACAGAAACAAAGCAGTCTCTCAGTAATAAAGAAATGACTAAGTAAATTATGTTATAGCTATATGATGAAATATCACATGGCCATTAAAATAATTTTTATAGGGGCGCCTGGGTGGCTTAGTTGGTTAAGCGTCCGACTTTCGCTTAGGTCATGATCTCGCGGTTCGTGGGTTCGAGCCCCGCGTCAGCTCTGTGCTGACTGCCAGCTCAGAGCCTGGAGCCTGTTTCAGTCTGTGACTCCCTCTCTCTCTGACCCTCCCCTGCTCACACTGTCGCTCTCTCTCTCCTAGAAATAAATAAAACATTAAAAAAAAATTTTTATAAAGAGTTTTATAAAGAGAAAATAATTATGATAGAATATTGGTGAAAAAATGAGGTACAAAATAACATAGAGAATGTGATCTCAATTACACAGAAATAAGAAGAGAAAAAGATCTGATGAAAACAACCTAAATGTGAACAGTGACATATTTGGATAGAGAATTTTTCAACTCTAAATTTCCAGAAATTCTATAATAATTATGAATTGCTTTTACATTTTAAAAAGTTAATGTCATTTAAAAAATAAAAACAAATTGGTGCTAATTCTTGCCAGCATTCTTTTTGATTCCCAGGCAAGGGGCTGTTCAGCTCTACGCAGCAATGACAACTCAGATCCAGGTGTCGTCTGTTGGCTAGAGGTGATGGCTGAGGAAGAGCAAGCATTATGTGTCTGAGGTACGCAACACAAGGAGTTCTGAGGAGGGACATAGCCTGTACCTGATAGGTCCTTAAAGAGCAGATTTCTTACCCATCACCCAGTCATTTCCATAAGGCCTATGATCCTAATCTTCTGTCTTTGGAAAACAGCTTGTTTTAGAGGAGTAAGAAATATATTCTCTCCTGAGGCTCTTTAATTTTCACCCATTGCTAGAAAAAAGTTGTTTCCTTAGTTTAGCATGCAGGGCCCTCCACAAGCTAGATCCCAAGTATCTTTGCAGAATCATCTCCCACTCCTCCACCCCACAAGTCTTTTGCAACAATTAAGCTGGTCTATTTACCAGATCCAAGAAGTATCATATAGAATCCTACATTTATGAGCACAGCAGAAATATAGCTGGGGCATCTCTTACATGTTCACCTAATAGATGGTGGGTGCTTAAGGAGGAGAAGAATAAGGTAGAGATGATATTTTAGCTGTGAAATATTCACAGAAAGGAATAAATTGGAGCATAAATGTAGGGTAGCTTGTCTATGGTTTTTCTCTCTAGAATATTCCCCATAGCATCTTCAAATATTTAAACTATTTTATAAAGTTGAACTCCTAGGTATTCACCCAAAAGAAATGAAAACTTATACTCACACACAAAAAAATTGCATGTGAATGTTTATTTATAATTTCCCAAAGATGGAAATAACCCTAATATTCTTAACTGGTGAATGGATAAATTGTGGTATGTCTATTCAGTGAACTACTACTCAGCAATGAAAAGGAACAACCCACAAAATCCGCAATGTGAATGAATTTCAAATGCATTATGCCAAGTGAAAGAAGCCTGACTCAAAAGATTACATAATATATGATTGCATTTATAAGAAATTCTAGAGAACAACCTGAGGGTTGCTGGAAGGGAGGTGGGTGGGTAATGGGCTAGATGGGTGATGGGTATTAAGGAGGGAACTTGTGATGAGCACTATTTTACATAAGTGATGAATCACTGAATCATACTCCTGAAACCAATATTGCACTGTATATTGACTAACTGGAATTCAAATAAAAAATTTAAAAAGAAAAGACATTTTGGGAAAGATAAAACTATAGGAGCAAAAAATAATTTAATGATTTCCAGGGGCTGGAGTGTCAGAAGAGGTTGAGTACAGGGGGCACAGGGGAACTTTCTGAGATGATGGAAATGTTCTACAACTTAAATGTGGTGGTTGACACATAACTCTGCCACATTTGTGAAGACTCATAGCTGTGTGCAAAAAATGGGAGCATTTTACTATATGTAAGTTACACCTCATTACACTTGACTTTAAAAAAAAGACAATCTGAAATATACATACACACACATATAAGCCTATGGTTCTCAAAGTGTTTGGTTTCAGGACTCCCACACACTTCTAAAAATGATCAATGAATCCAAAGTGTTCATTTTTTTTGTAGTTTATATTAACTGATATGTATTGTATTAGAAACTGATGTTCAGAAAACCATTTTAAATACTTATTTGCAAACTCAATTAAAATAGTAAATAATAACCTCATTTCATGTTAACCAATATTTTTTTATGAAAAGTCTATTTTCAAAAACAAAAAAAAGTACTGAGAAGAGTAGCATTTTTGCAAATATTTCTGACATCTGGCTTAATAGATGAAATGGGATTCTCATGTCTGCTTTTGCATTCAGTCTGTTGCTATATATTGTTTTGGTTGAAGTATATGAAGAAAATCCTAGTTCATGCAAATATGTACTTGGAAAAGGAAAGCATATTTTGATATTTCTCAGATAATTACAGCTATTCTTTCTTGATACTATACCAAAATTCTCCAAGCAGTAGCTTTTTCTAAAGACAGTTACATGAAACCTAAAATCATATCATGAAACTTTTCATATTCTGTTACATAAAAATCCTTTGGTCTATCTTACACATTGAATGAATCCATTCATGGTTTTATACCATCAGGCATTAGTCATTTGGAAAATATTGATTGAGTTAGGCAAGTATTCCAAATTTTGGCCCATTTCATTATTTTATTTACATATAATATATTACATATATGATGTTTGTGTGTGTACATATATATATGTATATTACACTCATTAATATCATCACCTATCTCATCAGAAAACTCTTCAAGTATTGGGAAGCTGTCAAGCTTATGGTAGCAGATATGGTTTGCCAAAATTCTAATTTTGACTTGAAATCTCTCATTTTACTTTTGGCAACAGATATTGCCAGTTGTTTTCCTTGAAGTGACAAGCTCTCTTCCTTCATTTTCAAGAAAATGTCTGCCAAATATCTAGGCCCAAATAGTCATAGCTTGTCTGTTTGTCATTTTTTTCAAGGAAAAAAAATGTTCTGTGAAGAAAAAGCAGCTATTTCTATTTCAGGTTACAACTCAATCACACAAGTGCTTTTCTCCAAGATGATCATCCTTCAATACACAACAGAAGTGTTCTTTGTATACTTCCCACTTTATCACACAGCATATTAAAAAAATTTGTGCTCTGGAGCTAAGAGTTAATAAAATCATTTTGTTGTTTCATCAAGAACGTTCTTAAGTTGAAATTGGCAATTTGGTTAAACTGTGAATGTTTAACAGTGAAGAATACCCATATGCCACCCATAAGGTTTAGTACCCCTGCAGTCTTACCCACAATTTTTCCATTAGCAATACAAAGGCCACCAGAGTGATAAAGGCAAAGCCTTGCACTGTTGTAAAAATAGTTTTGACCATGCAGACTTCTTGAAAGGATCTCCAAGACGTTCCAGGAATTTTCTGACCATACTTGGAAGACCGCTGATCTAAACTTCTCTCATTTTTATGTCCTCTCTGAAATCAGTCTCCTTAAACTCTCCCCTTACTAAACCACTCGGCAGCCATTGCCCTTGCATCTGTATTCCAAAAACCCTGGTCTCCTCCACCCTTAGGGCTTAGCTCATACTGTCTACTTTTTACCTCTCCTGTCTCTCCAGTTACTTTCCAGACTTCTTGAGAGTGAGAAATGTTTGAATCCTTGCCCCACCCCTGGTCCAGTAGCTTCTAGATATTTTACACATAATAGACACTAAGTTTTTGGTGATTTGCAAATATTAAAAATTATGCACACGTGGACAGCTCTGGGTACATAGACATAATGTCAGTGTTAGTTTAATTTAGGAAGCAAATATTACTGAAGGCATCATCACTTCAGAATATTTTCAGGCTCCCAACATCTGAGGCCAGCCCATTTTAACTCCAATCTTTCTTCTCTGGATATTTTCTCTTTAGTCTGCCTTTACTCTTGGCATAAGCTAAAGAAGACACTGTGGTGTTATGCAAATAGCTAATGCTTTGGATTGCAAAAAACAAAAACAAAACTGTGGGTTCATATTTTACTAGCATTGACCTGACCTTAGCAAAATACTTTAGATCTCTGAGCCTTAAGCTATCCCATCTGAAATGAAGATAGGAATAGCTGCCTCAGCTACCTCATAGGGTTGTAAGCATTATGGGAGATAATAGCTAAAAAAGCACTTAGCTCATAGATTGGCTTAAAATGCTAGTTCCCTTGGCCTAAGTTCCATTGACTTTCTCTACTGGGAGGGAGCAGCTGCCTTCTCCTAGCTGAGGTCGAATGCCCAGGCCGGCTCCCCTCTTGTTCCATAACTTTCACAGAACTCTTCCTATCCTTGTTTGCTCATGATGTTTCCCCCTCTTCCCTGGTCATTTTGTCTTTGAATTAACAGAGCTCACTTATTCAGCCTAATAATTTAGGTCTTTGCATTTAGGGTCAAGTCATCATCGGGTGTCTTATTGGTCCCTGGACAAGGGGACAGTTGGATCCCATAAGGCAAGAAGACTTCTACCTAATAATAATAATAATAATAATAATCTTTATCCTTTCCTTATCTAAGAAAGGAAAGGTTTATTCATTAAATACTTTTTTGGGTTTTTCAAGGTTTGCAGTTCTTGCATGTTTTAGTGGTGGAATTTTGTGAGTACATATTTTAAGTCTTGCTTGTCTTAAAACAAGGGGCTAGGGGCGCCTGGGTGGCTTAGTCGGTTAAGCGTCCGACTTTCCGACTTTCGCTTAGGTCATGATCTCGCGCTTTGTGGGTTCGAGCCCTGCGTCCGGCTCTGTGCTGACTGCCAGCTCGGAGCCTGGAGCCTGTTTCAGTCTGTGACTCCCTCTCTCTCTGTCCCTCCCCTGCTCACGCTGTCTCTCTCTCCTAGAAATAAATAAAACATTAAAAAAAACCCAAAAAAACAAGGGGCTAATTTGTTTTGTTGTGATTTTACTAATTCATTCAAGCAGTATTCTTTCAACAATTAAAAAAAATACTACTGTGTGCCTAGCACTATACTGCAATCATTAGGAACATGAAGAAATTCTCAGTTAGTATGATACAAGTCTGAGCTGGTTACTAAGGGAGTAAATAGCTTCAGCATCTCATCCACAGCAGTATTCAGTATCATCCTATTACATTTAAATGCTAATCCACATCCTGTAGAATTCTGATTCACCAGAGGACTAATGTTGCTGATAGCTGCACAGATAGCCTAGTCTGATATTACATTCTGAGCAACAGCAGAGCAAAACCCTCTCAACCTTCATTTCCTCCAAAATGCCCATAAACACAGCTTTCTGGCTGAGCTAGGAAATATCCACAAAAGAAGAGACATTCTGTAAGTACATACACAAGATGACGAATTTTAAACAACAAATGTGCAATTTATGAACATTGCTGGTTTCATTATTTTAAAATTTGACTGAACGTTCACCATTATGCTTTTTTGTTTTAAAAAATAGGAGGTGCAAAGTTAAGTTTATTCCATTCTTCAGTTCACAGATTATTGCCACCATCAGTTGGTGACAGGCTCTTTATCAAATTTTATTTTATTATTTTTTCCCTCTCCCCCTTCTGTATTTTCATACTTTTATTTTCCTCACCCTACAAGAACCCAGTCAGATTTATCTGATATATGTCTTTGTATATGTATTTATTCTTATAAAAGTTTAATGCTTTTCCCAAGTATATATATTCTTAATTTACAAAACTGGTATTATGTTATAAATCATATTCTGTTCCAAATATTTCTTGCTCAACACTCTGTTTAGATATCAACACATGTTTCTGTGTACATTTTGAGTTTTTCCTTGCCCCTTTAAAAAAAAAAAGCTCCAGAACATCCACATTAGATTTATATATACTCCTCCAGAGGGACCCATAGGTTACCTCCAGCTTCTCCTCAGAGCAAGTGATTCATCTATGAACAACCCTGCACCTGTTTTTTTTATGGACTTTACAAGAAGACTTTGAGGAAAAAACTAGATTGGAATCACCAGATTGTAGGCTATATATGTATTTTAATTCACCAGATCTGCCCAGGTTGCTGTCTCAAGTACCACGTTATAGTTACACAGCAGGGTTCCCTGTTTTGACATCCACACCAGCACTTGCTTTTGTTCACATTTTTAACTTTGCCATGACTGCATTGTGAAGTGGTATTTCTTTATTCTCTGATCATTAAGATAATTTGAGCATCTCCTCAGATAACAGTTATTCTTTCTTTGAGGGCTTCCCCTTATGTGAACTTCCTGTTTATCATGTCTTCGTTGTTCATTTATCCATTTGATTGGTTTACTTGCTTGCTTGACTTACGTTATTTGTAAATTTAGATAAGTATTCCTTATTGTTTCGATGTTGCCAGTAACTTTTTCTGGTCTAATATGTATCCATTAAATTTTTAAATGGCATCTTTAATTGAACAAAAATATGCTATTTGATATAATCAGACCCATCAAATTTTTACTTTGTAGTTTGTGCCTTTGGGATCTGTTTCAAGAAAATTTTCTCTATGCAAAGATCATGAAGCTGTTTTCTCACAATTTTCAGCACTAGGTTTTTAGTTTTTTTTTTTTTTTTTAATGTTTATTTATTTCTAGGAGAGAGAGAGAGAGAGAGAGAGAGAGACAGCGTGAGCAGGGGGAGGGTCAGAGACAGAGGGAGATACAGACTCTGAAATAGGCTCCAGGCTCTGAGCTGGCAGTCAGCACAGAGCCCGACGTGGGGCTCGAACCCACAAAGCGCGAGATCATGACCCAAGCGAAAGTCGGACGCTTAACCGACTAAGCCACCCAGGCGCCCCACTAGGTTTTTAGTTTTACCTTTTACATTTATACTTTTAATCTATCTGAAATTTACCTTTGTATATGGTGTAAGGTGAAAACCCAACTTTATTTTTTCACGTATACTAAACGAGTTGTTCCAATGCCATATCCTTTATTTAATGTTTATTTTGAGAAGGGGGAGGGGCAGAGGTAAAGAGACAGAGAGAATCCCAAACAGGCTCCACCCTCAATGTCAAGCCCAGTGCAGAGCCCAGCGTGGCGCTCCGTCTCACAACTGTGAGACCATGACCTGAGCCAAAACCAGGAGTCAGACACTTAACTGATTAAGTCACCCAGACACTCCCCAATGCCATATTCTGAACAATATTTCCTTTTCTTGTTGCTTTTGGTGCCATAAACACACACACACACACACACACACACACACACACACACACACACACACAAAGTACATGTATATGTATGTTTCTGAGCCTTCTAGTCTATCCCACTGGTCTATTTGTTTCTACATAGTACTTTTGATACTATGGCTTTTACTATGTCTTAATGATATCTGGCAAGATGCATCTCCCTTCTTTGTTTCTTTGTTTTACTTGGGTATTTGTACTCATTTATTCCATTATCATACTTTCCATTTATTTATTTTGAGAGAGAGTGTCTGTATGCACCAGAGTGGGGAAGAGAGAGAGAGAGACAAAGAGAGAGAATCTTAAGCAGGGTGCTTGCTGTCAGTGCAGAACCGAAAGCAGGACTCAATCTCAGAAGCCATCAGATCATGACCTGAGATGAGATTAGGAGTTGAACACTTAACTAACTGTGCCACCCAGGCACTCTCCTCCTTTATCATGATTTCCAAAGAGAATTTGTCAAATTCCTCAAAATCCAGACAATAATTTGATTATAATAGCATTGAATTTATAGATTTATTAGAGGGGGGGAATTAGATTAGGGGAGAACTGACAGCTATGATAAATCATCCCATCTTACACATAATATCTCTTTTACTGAAATGTTTTTTTATTTTGAGAGAGAGAGTATGAATGTGGGAGAAGGGCAGAGAGAGAGAGAATCTCAAGCAGGCTCCATGCTAACTAAGCAAGGAAGCTGGGTTTGATTCCACAACCCTGGGATCGTGACCTCAGCTGAAATCAAGAGCTTGACACTTGACCGACTGAGCCACCCAGGTGCCTCTCAAATGTTTTTTAAATGGCAGTTAACAAGCTCCTTCATAAGGTATAACAGATACCTTATGTTTATTTCTGAATATCTTATACAGTATAAGTTGTAAAATTTTTCTGTTAAGGACAAGACAATGAACATTTTAGGATTCATGGCCATACTCTCTCTCTTGCAACCTCTAAACTCTACAATTGAATCAGTCATAGACAATATGTAAACAGATGGACATGGCTGTGTTCCAATAATTCCTCACAAAAAAATAGGTAGTAAAATTATTATAAAAAAAAAATAGACATACCATGGGTATGTCTCATGGGCCATAGTTTGCCAACTCCTATAACTGTTGTGAATGGTGTTTTATTTTTATGATATTTTCTGGTTTGTTGTTGCTGATAGAGAAGAACATCATAGATTTTATTAGATAATTTTGTATCCATCAACTTTGTTGAACTCTTAATGCTGCAAATGATTTGATTTAATTCTATTGCATTTTCAGTGAGACAATCATCAGTAAAACATTAGAGTTTTAGCTCTTCTTTTCTAGAACTTCTTTTTTTCTTAGCCAGGACATCTAACATTGTTATCAGTAGTGATGATAAATATTTCTTTTACCTGATATTAACTGGGATAAATCTAGAGTTTGTCTGTTAATATAATGTTTACTATAGGTTTTAGGCATGTAGACTTTATCAAATTAAGAATGTTTCCTTTTATTCCTCATTTACTAACAGGTTTTATTATAAATAAGCTGATTAATATATATGCTATATATAACATATATATAGCCTGATTTCTCTGACTGGGATTGGTCACTGTAATCTGACGTTATCCCTGTATCTAACTATATAAGATGCTTTCTCCACGTGTATTGAGATAATGATTTTTCTTCTGTAGTTCTTTAAAGGTGAATTTCTGATGTTAAGTTATTCTTTCATTCTTGGGATAAACACTTCTTGATCATAATATAGTTTGGGGATTTGATTCAATTTGGTTGGTATTTTATTTAAGATTTTTGCATCGATTTTATAAGTGAAATGATTCTGATTTTTTCTTTTCTTATACTGTTTTTATCTAATTTTTAGATAAATTTAGATAAATTTAGATAAATTATGGGGTTAGACCCATAAGATGACTGTGAAAATATATTTTCTTTCTGAAACAGCACACATAAACCAAAGATGATCTATTTCCTGAGATGTTGGTAACTCTAATCTGTAAAAATCATCTGGATCAGGGACTTTGGGCAACAAACAAAGATAATGGATTAAGAATTCAGTCTCTTCACTGGGTATGGTCTACATCATAATGTAAATAAATATATACACACAACATATGTATTACAATATATATGTAATATATATAATACACACACATACAGATATCAGACACATATCTTCTTTCAGCTTGCAGCTATGTGACTACAAAATAATTCACATTTTTATGTTTTCTCCCCAAAGGGTTCCAAGAATTGAATAGATGAATATTATGTATGAACACTAAAATGCAGAATCTCTAGTTCTTCAATCCATACAAAGAACAAAGTAGTAATTATTTAAATTGTTTTTGCACATAGTCCACTTGAGCCTCACAAACAAAACAATTTTGATGAATTCAGTTTTGCTTTAGGGCAATGATTCTCCAATCTTAGTGTATAAAATCATCCAGCTTGTTTATTAAAATGCAGATTATGAGGCTCTAATCACAAATATTTTAGACATAATTCTGAGGTGAAATTTAGGAATATTCTAAAACAATTGACACTTAGAAACCATACCTTTAAGGACATAGTCCTAGACTGTTTTATATACAATGATCTTTTATCCACAAAGATAGTAGAAACAAGTGGAACAAATTTCTGGCTAGTTTGAACATGAGCTGCAAGATCAAGATCTCAGCAAATCAGAATTGAAGCTCAAACAACGTGTTTTTTGTGGTAGAGAGACCAAGGTCGGAGAAAAAGGACTTCTTCCACTTTCAGTGGACCTTCAGCTATGTGACCTTCAGTAAGCTACTTATTTCCTCAGAACCCCTAGTTCTCTTACATATAATGGGAAAAAATAATTAGATGATTTCAGGTTTTGTTTCAATTTTTTCATTCTGCTCTATGATTCTATAATTTGATAGTATGACTCTACCAAGGAATTAGATGAAGTCAAGGTCTGAAACTCTGTTAAAAAAATAACCTTAATGCTGATTGTTTGTAGATAACCTTTTTTCTTCTTATATAGCCTTTGTCCTTTTAGGGTGGCATCCAGCAAAGAGTTCCCTGTTCTTTCAGTCTCTAATAACAAGAGCTTTCATATCTCACATTCAAGGCCTTTGATGTAGTTAGCTCTATAGCTTTCTCACTTCTAATAAGATAGTCCACCCTAATCAGACAAGACCACTTTCTGCTCCCAGAACACACTGTACTTGTTCCCAATACCAAATCTTCAGTCATTACAGGCCCTTCCAATAAAATGCCCTCTTCCTTCTCTTGACTGAATGCCACTCATTTTTCATATCCATGGTCCAGGTCTTAGATGCTCTTCCTGAGCCTGATTTCTCTGACCTGGATCAATCATGGCACTCTGACTTTTTATAGCACAGACTTCGTAATTCATATAATAAATATTTCAACACTCAGTCATACACTGCTTTAAACCCCTAGCTAAAGTGTTCTGTGTAGGAATAAGATTTTAAGGTCCTCAGGTCCAGGGCTCAAATAACCTAAGGAGGAGATCAGAAAAGTACTAAGCACAAAATATACCCACCCAATTCAAATTCAAATTCTTTTTTTTCTTTAGCCTTCCTCTCTCAAATAGTTCCAGGAGAAGACTGGAAATGTGCTGAGAATAGAGAAAACCCAGCATTTAGGGCACACAAACTTTTCCGTGGCTCTGAAGCCCATTTTACCTCCATCTTGTAGCACCAGACTAGCTTCCATTTCCTCCTGATTCTATTTTCAGGTTTATTTGATCCCATTTTAATAGCTGGATGGAAGCAGATTGCAAATGGATAATATTTTCCACATACTTTTTAATCTACTGTCAAGATTTCCGTTAACATTTTGGGCTTCTCAAAATGTCTCAGTCCAAATTTCATTGGTTTCCAAGGAATAACTTCATCCCACTGCCTAACCACCATCTGTTTTGCATTTTTTAACCATGACTTTTATCTATAAGCACAATTCACCCACCGACAATTACTATGACCACTCTCTTAAGTGCATACATTAGTTTCTGAACCTTTCCTTCTATGACCTATTTCTTATGTTTCCAGGGTTTTCAGCCTCCAAGGGACCAGTTAAGACTTACTTTGCAAATGTTACTTCATCAGAGAAAAATGACATCTTGACCAGGGAAGGGGGCTTATGTTAGTGTTCCTGGGTTCACATCTCATCTCAGTTAAAAATCAACTATGTTAGAATCCAGAATATTAAAAGTGGAAGAAAGATTTGAGATAATTTAGTCCAACTCTTTTATTTTATAACTACTTGAAAAAAAAAGTCTTGTGCAGTTTACTTCTCTAAGTACTAAGCTCCATTTGAGAGACAGTTCAAATAAAGTTAAATTAATTAACTTTTGAAAATAATTTCATTCATTTGTCCTTGGTATCAGATGAAAAAAGATTAAAAAATAAATCCAGAGTGTTAATATCAATTACCTTCAAGGAATGTGAACAAAAATGAAAAAGAAGGAACAAGTGGAAAAATAGCTCCCTAGTGCAGCTTAAATTTCTTGATCATACCTGCAGACCAAATAAAATGAAACAGGCATCATCATCATTCCTCAAAAACCTTGGAAACCTCAGAATATTCTGATAGTGCAGATTATACCTGAAAGAGCTATAAAATATGGCACTTTGTGGAAATGGTCTTAGATTAAGTCATAAGATATGGCAAAAAATCTCATCAATGTGCAAAGGATTTGAACAGACATTTCTGTAAAGAAAACATACAAATGGACAATAAACACATAGAAAGATGCTAACAGCATTTACTTACTAAGGATATGCAACTCAAACCACAATAAGGTGCCACTTCACACCCATGAAGATGGTTATAATGATAAAAACAAACAAACAAAGAGCAAGTATAGATAAGAAGGTGGACTAACTGGAACCTTTATCCATTGCTGGTAGGAATGTAAAATGGTGTAGCTGCTACAGAAAACAGTCTGACAGTTCCTTAGGTAGTTAAACATAGTCACCATATGGTCCAGCAATTTCACTTGAAGGTATATACCCAAGAGAATTAAAACCATATGAATAAAACTTGTACATATATGAAACTTTATACACAAAACTTTATAGCAGCATTATTCCTAATTGTCAAAAATTGGGAACCCAAATTAACTGATGAATGGATAACATTGGTATATGTATACAATGAGATATTATTTAGCCTAAAATGGAATGAAATCAGCATGTATTGACACGTGTCACAACACAGATAAACCTTGGAAACATTATGCTGAGTGAAAGAAGCCAGGCACAAAAGGCCACAAATTGAATGATTCTATTTATATGAAATGCCAGAATAGGTAAATCTACAGAGAGAAAGTAGATTAGAAGTTGCCAGGTTATACAGGGGCTGGGGGAAGAGAGTGACTAGTAACAAGCATTGGATTTCTTTTTGGCCTGATGAAAAATGTTCTGGAATTTAATAATGGGGATTGTTTCACAACTATGTGAATCTACCGAAACAACTGAATTGTATACTCTAATTGTATGGTGAAATGTATGGTATGTGTGACGGTTAACTTTATCAACTTGACTGGGGCCATGTGTGACCAAATTAAACCTTATTTTTGAGTGAGTGTGAAGATGTTTTCAGATGAGATTAGCATGTGAATCAGTAAACTCACTCAAGTAGATAGGCCTCCCCATTGTGGGTCAGCATCATCCAGTTCTCAGAGAGCCTATATAAAAGAAAAAGTGGAAGATTCATTCCTTTCCTGCCTGCCTGCTTCAGCTGGAACATCAGTTGATGGGAAATATACTATCAACTCCCCTGTACTTAAACCTTTGGACTCAGGCTAGAATTATACCATCAGCTTTTCTCAGTCTCCAGCTTGCAGATAACAGATGGTAGAACTTCTTAGCCTCAATAACCACCTGAGCCAATTCTTCATAATTAATCAACGAATCGATCAATTCTATTGGTTCTGTTTCTTTGGAGAGCTCAAATACAATATGTGAATTATATAATAAAAAGGAGCAATTTATTTTAAAATGTTAATGTTTATTTTTTGTGAGAGAGAGAGAAACAGAGCATGAGCAGCAGAAGGACAAAGAAAGAGGGAGACACAGAATCTCAAGCAAGTTCCAGGCTCTGAGATGTCAGCACAGAGCCTGATGTGGGGCTTGAATTCATAAACTGCAAGATCATAACCTAAGCCAAAGCTGGACACTCAACTCAATGAGCCACCCAGGTGCCCCTAGAAGCAATTATTTATTCTGGCCTTATAAATTCAGTCCCTTTCCAAATGCAGCAGTGACTCTTTCTCCCTCCTTATCTTTGCATCTAAAGAGTCACTGAGCAACCTGTAATCCTCAGATGGGCTTTCCAATGATTCTACTTCCACAGCTATCACTCCAGCCCAGATCTTTATCATGTTATACTAGACTTACAGTAACTAGTTTCTAACTGGACTCTATTTCCCCCATGAACCATCCCACACATAACCCCCAAATATTGAAAATATATGTATAACTTGTCCCTCTACACAGACATGTATTCTCCAACAACCTGAAATTCTGTAAGGACTCCCTAATACTAAAGTATCACATTTAAACCTTGCCTATGACTGGAGGCCTGCATCAGATCTTCTCTTGCTCTATAACTTTCCTCTCCTTGTCATGCAGACATACCCCCTCTAAGTAGCCATGCCAGTGTTCTCCATATCTCTCACATTCAACTTGTCAAATTTGGCCCTTGTACTCTATTACAGATATCTTTTACTGAAATACTCCTCTCTTTCCTTTCATCAGTCTGTGACTCCTATTTTCTTTAAGACTTTACTTAAAGCTTCCTTCCTTCAGGAAGTTTACCCTACTCAGAATAATACCTTTTTGACAGTAAAAGTAGTAATTACTAGTTCTAAAGATCTACTCCATGCTAATGCTGTACTAGGAAATTTACATGTGCCATTGCAAAGGTCTATTGAGGTAGATATTATTGTTCCTATTCATAGATGAGAAAAACAATGCTCTGAGAAGTTAAATCACATACACAAAGTCTCATAGCAAGAAGTGCCAGAATTGAAATGTGAAATCATTGCTCTTAGGCCCTAAATTTCATACTCTTGCTTACTAGAATATCTTATGATACATGCAAGGTTGTGTTCAAGAGTTTTCTTTGAGAATGTTGCTTACTCAAACTACAAAATATTTTTCAAGGGCAAATATTGTGTCCACTAGCATCTATTAGCTTTCTTGGTAGCAAGCAGTTAAAACTATCTCTAGCTATTGAGGAGAAAGCAATTAACTGGGTCAATACCAGAAATCGTCTTGAAGGCTATAGAACCAGGCTCAGAAAACCAGAATGACCAAAGGAAGATTAGGCAAAGGAAAAATCTGGTGAGAAAGCTACTGATGATATGACTGTCCCCTCATTTGATAGCACCACTGCTGAGGGAGTGATCTCTCTCACTGTTCCTTCTTTGAGAAGGAATGTTCCAGAGTCATCCACACTGGACTGTCTAGTGGCCAAGCTAGGGCAGAAGCCAGAAAAGATATGTCTTACCTCTTTTAGCTTCTGAAGTGGGAGGTGGAGGGTCCTGCATACACCAAGACCCACATTAGAGAGGTTGTAATCAGTTAGATAATGTCAAAAAATATTTGCTTTTCTTTCTTTTTCATCTTGGGCTTGACCATGCAACTTGCTTTGGCCAATGGGATATCAACAGGAGTGACATGAGCAAAGACTTGAAATAAATCTGCATAAAGGGCCGTCCTTCTGTGCCACTGCCATTGCCATGCAAAGAACATGAAATGAGCAGTGGTTTCCCATCAGCCTGAACCCCAGAATGAACATCTGTGGAGCAGAGCCACCCCAGCTGACTCAGTCCCACAGTCAAGACAGAGCTACCCAAGCTAAACCACAGACTGGTGAGGATGATTATAAATGCATATGGCTACCTGCTTCTGAGCGGTTTGAAAGAATTCTCCCAAGTAGAAAGACTTAAATGCTCTTCCCAAATGTCAAACATTCGCTGTACTACATCTTACTCTATTGTATTCTTTACTTCCCAATTCCTTGCATAGAGACCATATAATACCCAACACAAAATATTCACTCAGTATATCTTTGTTAGCTATCTAAGGATAATATAGAGTTTCTGATTGTAATTTACAAAAAGATAAAAAGTAGAAAACCAATTTTGACATTCTTTGGGGTCAACAGGGCCCAGGGCATCCCAGGTTCATGAATATGGTATGTAAAATAATTAGTAATATTCAAATAAGCAATTTACTTTTTAAAGTGGCAGGCAGAATTCCATAGAATTGGCAAGGAGACCCTAACTAGAAAAGTTTGACATGGAGGATTTAATTACATGCCGTTGCTTTTGTGAATTAGACTTTATGTGTGGTCCCACAACCAACCAGCTGTATCTGTCCATCCTAGTCAAGGTAATCAAACCCAAATGTCTCTCACTGAGACTAAAGTCTCACCCATCTTACTAATGGGTATAAGAAAATTTAAAATTATTAAACAACATTAAGGAAAAGCCTTGTCCTTGTTCCAGTTCTAGACAAATCAACCAACAAGTATTCATTGATCTTCATTTAACTACCCTGCACTAGGTCTTCCCCTATACCCTACAAGGGCTGTCTTAAGAGTAGAAATAGAGATCCCCATATCATATATCTAAATACTGAAAAGTTAAAAATCAAGCTAACAAACCACAAAATAACTTATGTCCTATCCTCCTACCTTGACACATATACATTCATAAAAACAAATAGAACAATGACAACAAAATGGAAAGATGCATAGAAGTCTATGGTCTTTATATGCTTGAATTTTGAATGACAAGATTTAAGTATTTGGCCCATGGTTCTGTTTACTATTGCTAGGCTGGGAATTTGGGGTAAGTAATAAGATGTATACAATTCAAAAACAATTATATAGTTATTTTATATAATTTCTTTTTCTTGCCTTTTTTTCCAACAAAATCACTAGGTTGATATAATCAAGATTTTCATATAACTTATAGTGTACTAACAGTAATAGTCTAAAGGATTACAAAAAGAATATTAGGCTCTAAGTAAATAATTTAAATGTATTTTCATTAAAAAGCAAATTAAAATAAAAATTATACACTTATTCTTCACATTTCCAAAATGTTAGTTTTTCAAGATACTTAAAATTCTCTACGAAGAATAAAAGACAAAAATAAAAATTGCAATGAATAAATATCAAAAATTTAAGTCAATGTAGTTAAGTAAAGCTATAACTTTAAAAGTGAAATTGAAAATTTAATTAAATCTTACTAACAATTTTATTCCTAGGTATGTACTCAAGGAAAATAAAAACATTCGTTCAGAAATAAACTTCTACATGAATGTTCATAGCAGCATTATTCATAATAGCTAAAAAAAAAAAGTACGAACAACCTAAATATCTATCATCTGATGAATGGATAAATAAAATGTGGTATATCCGTATAATGGAATATGATTAAACAATTTAAAAAAATGAAGTACTGATACATGTTACGGCATGGATGAACCTTGAAACCATTATACTAAGTGAAAGAAACCAAGTCACAAAAGACCACATAATGCTGATTCCATCTACAGGAAATGTCAAAAATCAGCAAATCCATAAAGACAGAAAGTAGATTTGTAGTTGCCAAGGGCTCAGGGGCAGGGATGAGGAGATTGGGAATGACAGGAAGGGAAGCAGGGCTTCTTTTCGGGTGATGAAAATGTTATAAGATTGTGGTGACAAATGCACAATTCTCTGAATATCCTAAAACCTTTGAACTATACACATGAAATGAGCGAATCGTGTGGTATGTGAATTATATCTCAAAAAGCTATTAAATATTATTAACTGTTTCTACAATACTAGGAATGTTCACAATTCTAGCATTTGGTATCCATCGAGTTACCCAGGTAAAGAATTGGTATCATCCCTCATGAATGATAGGCTTACATATATGAAAATTAAAAGGAATATGAATTACTTAACATTGCAAATTGCTCCCTAGCCACCACATGCATAGCTGTGGGTACCTCTGAAACCACGAACTAAGGCATGAGAGGAAGATAGTGCTCTACATTATTGAAAAAGAATACTCCATGATGTGAGAATCTATTTCAAGGACACTAAAAGGGAAAATTTGAAAATTTTAGGGAAAATCTTACCTAAATGCTTCTATGGACCAAATCATCCCCATAGTTTAAAGCAAGGTCCATCTTTGTTGTCAGCAAAGTAAGCCACAAAACTTCACAACATTTGAGTGCCATTGTCTTTTGATTTAAGGACACAGGGCAAGAGATTTGAAGAAATATTTCTCTGAGTCCTAAACAATATTAATCACTAGAACAGATGTTAAAAGTCACAGGTCGCACTGGGCCGGAACTGAACACTGGATTCTGAGTAACAGAAAGGTCCTTGTGTTCTTCATTAAATTTATTTGGGAAAAGCAGAGTAATCCATTTTCCTGTCTGTAGAGGTACAAAAAACAATTTGTCAGCCCTATGCATACAAGATTAGAATGAAGGAAGGACAGAGAGGCAAGACTGTAGGCAACACCTAGCCAGAATGATCTGATCCTGGCTGTTTCCTTGTCTTCTCAGACTTATCTCTATGTTTCTTTCTGCATATTCCATTCTTACTAAGCCCTGATCAGGTAAAAATGCTGCCATGGGTGCACAAAACCCATTTCCTTTTCTCATCGGCTACACAGCTAAACTTTATATTCTAGTTTCTCTTGCAATTCGATGGGTTCTTATGACTGAGTTCTAGACAGTGGAAATTTAAGTGAAAGTGACATACATTGTTTTCCTGCTGGCCCTAAAACCACTCACATGAACTTCTTTCTATACCTTGTTTCCTTGACTTATCTACCAGCCAGATTCACAGGAGCCAATGGAAGACTCCAAGTCCCTAAAAGATGGTGGAATCACATCATGGGAAAAGCCTGGACTCCCAAAGGATCGTGTGGACCAGAGCTCTTGTTCCAACCTGCAGTTAACTGGGATAGTGGAAAGAAATAAACTTGTATTGTGTCAAGGTCCCAAGGTTGTTTGCTACAGTAGCTACTATTACCTGCTCTCGCTAATATATTATCAAAATCATTAGGTAGGAAATAAGAGCCTTTCTCTAATTATGTAAATTAGCACTTCATCTACTTCAGTTTTGGTATTTTGAATCTTTTTGTCTCCCCAGGTCTGAGTTATTAAGAATTATTCTGGCTAAGGGCAAGGCAGGTAGAAGACACAGTCATCGAGGTTAGATGAAGCCCTCAGACTGAAATCTTGATAAGGGCCACTTATCTTGTTCCTTGCCTTCTATTGCCTGTTAAATGATGAAGATCTTAGAAATCGAGCCACCGCAAAATCTGACAAGCAGAATAAAAATGATGACAATGGCACCTGGGCCTATCTATCCTTAGATAATCTCAGAATTGACGGAACCAAGGAAGGTTAGTCACCGCTGCAGAGATCAGCAGCTCTGTAACACATCCAGAATCTTGCCATCTTCACTAAGACCCGAACTGGCCAGCCCCAGGCTAGAGATGGGTCATTTTAAGGGCAGGACTTTTTAGGATTCCTACCAGTGAATAATCAGCTGTCACTGAGAGACAAAAATAGATGGCACCAGGACATTTCTCTTCTCTGAAGAAGGCAGATCAGCAATTCCTGTAGCATAAGGACTGCTCCAGAAGGGGCTGAGAAATCACAATGATGAGCCAAGGGTTAAAGAAAGGGCGGGCAGGCATTGAGCTCTTGTTGTTAAATAGTTCTCGAGCAAGGGTTGTAAACTAAATGCCTATATAAGGCTGAGCCTGGTAAGGTAACGTAAATGTGGGAAGTGGGCTACATATTTTCCTTATTATTTGTGGCAGATGTGGTCTAGCTTTTACATTCCCAGTTTCAATAGAAATAGGGATAAAATAAAGAGTAAAGATAAATATTTCCTGTGAGAGAAAGAACACCACAAAGAAAATGAAAGAGCAATGACCCTCTGGTCATTTCAATGTCGGGAGGTGATGAGGAATGTCAGGGCTTGTGGCAAAGGGAAAATCATGAGTCCTGCTCCCCATGAAGCAGGTCCTTTATGGGGTCAGCAGGATTGTTTTCATTTGGGACGGTGAGCCCCGTGTTTCTGGATCTTCAGATTTTGTAATATATACCAAAAATAAAAATGCGTATTAAACTATTTTTTATGTTAGTGACATTATATTTTTGGAAAACATGATGTGTGTCAACATTTGCTGGGTGAACCAGAATACCTCGACTGGTTTCACTTGGGTTTGTGCTGGAATGCTACCTGCTTTCAACCTCTGCTATACAAGCTAGACCAGCTTCAGTTGCTTCCATTTCTTTGTAAGGGTGCAGGTAAAAGGAAGGAGAAGAAAACTGGAAATATTTCCTCCTTTTCTGGGAAGTTTCTATGATTTCTTCTATGACCTGGAACTCCTGTGTCCAGAGTGGCTCTAAAAATCCAATGTGAGTTGCATACATAACTTCAAATCTTCTGGTAGCTACATCAAAAAAAGTAAAAAAGAACAGGTAAAATTAACTTTAAGAATAGATCTTATTGGGGCACCTGGGTGGCTCAGTTGGTTAAGCGTCTGACTTCGGTTCCAGTCATGATCTCACAGTTTGTGGGTCTGAGCCCCACGTCAGGCTCTGTGCTGACAGCTAGCTCAGAGCCTGGAGACTGCTTCAGATTCTGTACCTCCCTCTCTCTCTGACCCTCCCCTGTTCATGCTGTCTCTCTCTCTCTCAGAAATAAAGAAAACTTAAAAAAAAAAAAAAGAATAGATCTTATTAATGGGCTAAAGGGGTGATGGGCATTAAGGAGGGCACTTGTCATGTGCACTAGGTATTATATGTAAGTGATGAATCACTAAATTCTGCACCAGAAACCAATTTTATCATATATGTCAAAGAACTCAAATTTAAATAGAAACTTGAAATCAAAAAAAGAATATGTTTTATTAAGCTCAGTATAGTCAAAATACTATCATTTCAACAAATAATCAATATAAAATTTTTCTTTTTTCTCATGTTTATTTATTCTTCAGAGAGAGAGAGAGGGAGCAAGTGCACAAGCAGAGGAAGGGGAGAGCAAAGGAAGGAGACACAGAATCTGAAGCAGGCTCCAGGCTCTGAGCTGTCAGCACAGAGCCTGATGTGGGATTTGAACTCGTGAACTCTGAGATCATGACCTGAGCCAAAGTCAGATGTTCAACCAACTGAGCCACCCAGGCACCCCAATATAAAAATTTTCAATGACATGTTTTATGCTAATTTTACTATATATACTGTTTCTGAAATCCAGTTTGTTTTACCCTTGGAGCACATATCAGTTTGGACTAGTGACATTTTTCATGTTCAGTGGACACATGTGGCTGGTGGCTTCTCCATTTGACAGTGCAAGTCTAGAGTGCTGCTTCAGGAGAACTCTAGAGCTGGGGCTTGAACTAACAACTGGTAGGCATCATCTAATGCAGCGTTTGTCAGAGTATGGCTCAGGAAATGCCTGCATCCAACTCAGGGAGCTTATTAGCAAAACAGATTCTTGGGACCTCACCCTCAATAACTATAACGTTCAGTATCAGAGGTGAAATCAAGGAACCTGGTCTTTTATTGGGCAGCACCATTGATACCAAAGCGCAGTAAATTTTGAGAAGCTCTGCCTTTAAGCCGTGAAATAGATATTTTGGTTTTATTTTGTTTTTAATAATGTCTCTGTGGCCTGGATAATTTTATCAACTCAGAATAAACCAGAAGTTGATTGTTGCTATGGCATCAAAACTGCAGCTGCTGCCAGCCAGTAATTATTAAAACTCTGCTCCACCTGTGCGATAGGAAGCCCATCACAGCAACTCTCGTTGCTGCCATAATTGCTCTGTCTGAAAGGGGACTGATGGCACTCATCTATGCCACTCTGCTCCTCCTGGGGAGAAACCCTTCACAAATGGAAGCTTTGACTCTTCCCTTTCTCGCCTGGATTTATCACTGTGGTTTCTCAGCTTCAAATCCCGGCCATTGTTTCATTTGGGTTAAAAATGAGCAGGGCTGTATTTTAGTTGTTGTACCTAGTGTCCTGGTATATTTCTCCAACTGGATGGTTTTAGTTTTGCACAATGTGCCAGAAGAAAGCCAAGATGCCTCCGTGAGCTCACATGTGTCACCAACTGCTGAGGTAGAGTTCCAGATTCACTCTCCCCTCAAATCCCCACTCACCTTCCTGAAGGAAGCTTACAGCCAAATTCCCTAACCTGTTGATGCATCTTTTCCTCCAAGTGTGAAGGATTCCAGTATCTCCCTTAGGCCGTGGTGTTCAGAAGCTTTGCAAACTATGGTTAAGCTGGGATTCTCACAATTTTAGAGCATTATAACATGGTGTCTGGGGCAATTTTTTAAATTTTTTTTTCAATGTTTTATTTATTTCTAGGAGAGAGAGAGAGAGAGAGACAGCATGAACAGGGGAGGGTCAGAGAGAGAAGGAGACACAGACTCTGAAACAGGCTCCAGGCTCTGAGCTGGCAGTCAGCACAGAGCCCGACGCGGGGCTCAAACCCACGAACCGTGAGATCATGGCCTAAGCGAAAGTCGGACGCTTAACCAACTAAGCCACCCAGGCGTGGGGCAATTTTTTAAAATGCCTTATTTGTCAGTAATCTCCCAGGGAGGGGTAGCAGATGACTTTAAATATTTGACACAGGGAGGGGAAAAAAAAACCCTACCTGAGCCCTGATTGATCCTGGAACAGAAGGCAGAAGCAGTGGGGGCAAAGGGAATGTTTCAGGGGTGGCTGTCTGGGCTGGGCTGGGTAGCAGCCCGGATCTTGGCCCCGCTCATGCTACTTTCCTCCTCTTTCCCCACCTCCTTTCCTGTTGCTACTCCTACTTCCTGTTATTATGTATCATCCTTGTCAGCTTCTTCATGGCTCCCCACCCCCGGCCCCAGCAAGGTCACAGGAATTCTAAGCTCCTGAAAGACAATTCTATGATACTAATTACATGTCTGGGAAATGAAGCCCTAGGCTGCAGGTGGTGCCCGCTAACAGCTATCACTATTACTATTATTATTGTTATTGTTATATTATCACTTTAGCTTTCCAAGACTGAATTATCTTTCTTTGCTTTTGTTGCCTCGCCGGCTTTGTGTGCCTTCACTGGCTTTTTGATAAGGCATTTTTCTGATTCCTTTAGGCATCCTTTTTTTCTTTACCCAGAGTTAAATATAGCAAGAAAGAATTCTTAGATATATTAAGACAGATGCTGAGAAAATAAAATGTCGCTTTCAAGCCAAGCAATGTTGAGTGGCAGAAATATTAATGAAAAGTGTGACATTTTAATATATGTTCACACAAATATTTAAGGACCTGTGCCAGGCAATCCTCCAAGGGTCTACAGATAATACCAGTGAACAGGACTGAAAAACGACCTTCTAGGGCCAGAGACAGACAACAAACAAATTATAAACAAAATATGTATCGGGGTGATGAATGCTAGGAAGATCTCTCTAAGAAAGTGACCTTTGAGCAATGATCCCAAGACAACCAGACACGCAGACTACCTGCATCGTTCTTTCCATGGATGAGGGAATAGCAGGTGCACGAGCCCTACCGTAGGACTGTGCCTGGCATAATTTCTAGAACTTCATCAGTTCGGATTCATCGTGGCTTATAGCAGAGGTGAGGGAAGTAGCATTGGGAAGAAAGCATTTTGTTTGAATCAACCCCTCGGGAAGTTTTTTTAACATATAAATGACTCTACTTTTGCTTAGTAAGGCTTATTTTAAAACATGATGGTAGGTAAACTGAGTCTTAATACCTAGGATAAGGTCCCCATATACAAGCCTTCTAGAGAAAGGAAGGAAATGGAAGAAAACTAACAGTCATTTCATATTAAGTCTGCCCTAGATGTTGGAAAGGTTCCTCGGAGTCCCCCAAGCCTTCAGCAGTTTGGGAATACGGATCAGATCCCGTAGACCCGAGCACTCTCAGCTGTCTGGGTCCTCGCCCCTACCAGCAAACATAGAACTCCCATGTCCAAGGTCTCCTACTCTCCACCTACTGCCAGGTAGTGCTGGGGCCCTGGGAGGGTCACCTCATGCACTCAGGCATCAGCCCAGCCCATCTGCCCTCTGCTTCCAGAATGCCCTTCTCACCACTACCCTACACCCTCTCCACCACCTGCCAGTCATTTGTCAGTCTGCTGCCGCAGTTCGCTGCTGCTGGACACAGGGGCTGAGACAGCCTGGCTGTCTCTCCCCAATCCCCACCTCAGCAGTCCAACACAAAGGGAGGTGGGCCTTTCTGCTTGAGGCTGATTGGAGTTGTGCTCACATCTCGCGAGCTTGGTGACACAGTACCATATCCTCCTAAGGAGGGCTGTTTTTCTTTAGAGTGACTGGATTGGAGCATACTCAGAGCACTCACAGTGTTCCTGTTCTTGAAATCAGCACACCTCTCCAGCTCTCAGGTCCCTTACAGAATCCAACCTTTTTCTCCCTTAAAATAAATTCTATCTGAAGCCCCCAGAGCCCACACCCTACACATCATCCCCAGCTTACAGTTTGATGTCTGTGAGCCTCTCATCCCTATGCCACTCAGTCAATGAGACAAGCTCCCATACATTAGCATCCTCGTCTGAGAAACCACTTGAGCTCCTTCCCCCTCAGAGGCTCTTGAAATACCAAGTAAGTTAGGAGAACATGCACAGTAGCTCATTAGCTTTACATAACATTTTCTCTTCTTTCTTTTTTAATTTTTTTTTAACATTCATTCATTTTTGAGAGACAGAGCACAAGCAGGGGAAGGGCAAAGAGTGAGGGAGACACAGAATCTGAGCCATCAGCACAGAGTCTGATGTGGGGCTTGAACCCATGAACCATGAGATCATGACCTGAAGTCAGATGCTTCACCATTGAGACACCCAGGCAACCCCTCTCTTCTTTCTTTAAAAAAAAACAAAAATGTATTTTATTGTGGTAAGAACACTTAGCATGAGACCTACCCATTAAGCAAAAATTTTTAAGATTATTTATTTATTTTGAGAGAGAGCATGAGCAGGGGAAGGGCAGAGAAAGAGGGGGAGAGAAAGAATCCCAAACAGGTTCCACACCATCAGCGGGGTGCTCAACGCAGGACTCGATCTCAAGAAATGGGAGATCATGACCTGAGCCAAATTCAAGACTCAGACACTCAACCAACTGAACCACCCAGGTGCCCCACCTCCACTAGCAAATTTTTAAGTGTACAATACAGGATTATTAACTAGAGGCACAATGTGGCACAGCATATCTTTAGAGCTTATGCATCTTAGTTCACTAAGACTTGATGCCCATTGACTAGTAGCTCCCTATTTCCCCCACCCAGCATCCCCGGTGGGTTACCATTCCACTTTGGATTCTCTAAAGTTAACTACTTTATATATCTCATGTAAGCAGAGCTGTACTGTATTTGTTCTTCTGTGACTGGCTTATTTCTCTTAGCATAATGCACTCCAGATTCGTCCATGTCACAAATGGCAGAATTTCCCTCTTAGTGAACTTAACATTGAAACCCCTGAGATGTGTAAGAGGTTTCCTTTTTTTTTTTTTGTATCTTTAGTTCTAAAATGTAGTAAAATTCTGAGTTCTTAAAACCACCCTATAGGGACCATAATTCTCTGATTGATTCCATATGTTTTACTAACGTGGTCTCAGAGGTTAGAAATCAGCATTCCTCTGTCCCCCAAGTTCCCTTCCTGAAGGCCAGAATCCACCAGAGCCTCCTGGTTTGTAGGTTCCACTGGGTAGAGACCACCTCCTCAATGACTTTATTTGGTGCCTTTATCTTGTTAACTTGCTTGGGTGGTTTTGTAGTGGTGCAGAGCTCTGAGAGTTCTGCAAGGTGCCAGATAGTTATTAAAAAGCTCTTGTTACTTTATGGGTGCCAGTTTATTACTCACTTGCTGATCCCAATCAACAGATGGAAAGGATTTTTTTTTTTTCTCAGCATACACACTTTGACTCGGTCCCCTTCAGCTACCTCTTGCTGTTCCCAAAGACATTGGACATAGCGCATGCCTTATGGGCTTTAAGATACATTGATTTCCCCCTATCCTTAGGTGATCTATTTTTTTCCACTACCAGGTCTATTTTTCTCCCTCCTAACTGGACTTCCCTCCAGTAATCAGGGGGGTGGGTAGAGTTAGAATCTGAAATCCCTCAAATCTAAGATAAAACCAAACTAACCCAAATCAGGCAGCACAAAGGGGAAACAAGACAATTTCATGTCATAGAGAATGTCATGGAGAAAACACAAAGCTGGGAGTTAGAGACCCGGGTTCACATCACTCTAGCTATTTTGCTGCTTGGATAGGTGGTTGGACATCATCAGAAGGTCTCCAGTGCTGATACTTCATGATCAATCTCTGGACTAACATGCAGTCCTCCTTCCCTTGAACTGAAAGGCCCAGTTAAGGAACAACAATAGCACAGATCCAAAGAAATGGGACTGTAATAAACATTTCTTAGCTACCTACTAAGCGTATGGCAGAGTAAGTTCTGTACAAGGAGGCTTGGAAGTTGGCTAATATTCAGCAGGTTACTTAATTTTAAAAATGGCGTCAATTCTAACTCCCTTGCCAAGATATAAGGGCTAGCCAAGACTGATCCTAAATGTTGTATAAGGAGAGTACAGCATCACTACATTTGGTGCTACAAGTGTGTAAGAAGGAGACTGTCATTTCAGTTTACAATCAAGGTGGCATCAGAATGACATACCAGGAAGATATAACCGTGTCTGAATCCCCCCTCTTATTTCCAGTACAGCCTTGGGTAAGTTATTCAACCCCTCTGACTCAGTTTCTTCATCTGTAAAGAGAAATCAATTGTATCCAAGCCATAGAGTTATTACAAGGACTAAAGGAAATTACATGGAAAACCCTTGGCAAAGAGTTTTAGATAAAGTAGGCACTCAAAAAAAATGTTATTTCCTCTTCCTTAGGGAGAAAAAACTACACATTTGAAGCAATTAGAGAACAAGACAATGGCTACGAAATGCTAAATTGCTGATAGAGTCAGTAAGTGCTCACCAAGCCTGAGGAAGGAGAGATCAAAGCAGCCTGGAGTGTCAGGGAGGGTGGAAGAGCGAGCCAGCTGGGAACCCTGTGCCTGGAGCTCGTTCCTTCTACCTCTGGGTTTGAACCTGACACTACAACCCTTTACGGACAGAAGCCCTTTGCCCCATTTACACTTCACAATGCTTAAAAGTAGTGAAGGATACTAACCAAAGCATCATAATAAAAACATGAAGTTTTTAAAAACAGACAAAACGGCTATACCAGAATTTGAAACCAAAAAAAAAAAAAAAAAAGTGACAATTTGCATCCGGGTCTGTTTGCAGGGACCCTGTTTTATATTTTCCTCTCCCTGCATGTGTGACTTCAGGGAGGATGCGGTAGCACAATGAAAAACAAAAAATTCTCAGCTGCTTACATCAGCAGAAGGGACTAGAAAGGAGGTGGGGCGAGGCAGAAATCATCTTTTGGTTTAAATTGTTGTAAATCAGACCCGAAAACTAGGCTATACATTATGCTTTTGTTACTCCGAGAGTTAAATTACAAGGAAATGAACTGTGCATAATAATTCCCCACGTCACTGATTTTCCTGCTCCTCACTTAAGATGCGCTCTCCTTTAGAGGCAGGTTGGCTTCTCAGAGCTGGCGGTGGCTGGGTGGAAGGGGCCCTCTAGTGGCGCCTTCGCCATGGCTGTCAGAGGGGAGAGCGAGGCTCCGCGGGTCAGGAAACAAAGGGGAGCCTCATCCCTCACCTGTGTTCTGACACAGGTGGCCAGGAAGCCAAAGGCTGCGGCTTCCAGAGAACTGCCTATCTTCCGTGGCCTTCTCCAAGTTGTTAGGGAAGGGCTGGAGGTGATCTTATGCCTGTGCCAGTACCTACTCTTAAATTCCCATGGAAAGAGTAAATTTAGAGCATTTCATCAAACACTTGGTAAAAGTGGATAATATGTCCGCCCACCCTTCACTCCCAAACACCCACCCACCCTCTTGCCCCCTGGCCCTACCCTCAGGGCTTTTGGAGTTCCACTGGCTGAGAGGACGTCCCAGTGTTATTAGAGAAGCCTGTCTAACTGAATTCCTGCGGAACAGAGTGAAGGGTTTAGATTGTTCTGGGCCCCAGCAAGCCTTTGACTGGAAAGTATTAGTTTTTCCTCAGACCAAAGCAATTTAAAAAAAAAAAAATCAGAGTTTCAACTAAAGAACTCATAAAGAGGCTTCCAACTGACTGGGTTTAAACAACTGACCAAAGGTCTAGTTGAAGTGGAGTCTCTCCCCAGGTTTTCTTCTCTCTTCAGGTGACTTGAGGAGGCAGGCCAGATAGAGTTCACTCTCTGTCTCCTGCCCTTTGATTATGACTAATGACATTGAGAGCTGTCTGTACATAGAACACTCCCTAGCGCATATTCCCCTCCTTCTGGTTTTTAAAAGGACAAGGGACTGAGGTCACGGAGCCACACAGGCCTAAACTGCTTTAGCCAAAACGTCCCATTCTCCACCAGATGGAGAGCCAGAACAAGTGTTTTGATCGCATTTGATTCTGACACATTCCACACCATAACGTGCTGGAAACACACACATACACACACACGCACACGCACACCCTGGATGAGAATGGGAATTCTCCAATTGCTGAGTACACCCGCACAGCGCTTCCTTTCCGACCCCGGGATCTAGATGGGGCTGGAGCATGCGGGGCGGTGCCCACAGGCCGGGCTGCACACGCCAGCCAAGCAGATGCAGGCACTGTGTTCAGCCATTACATACGGGCTTAGCCACGGACAGGCTCGCATAGAATTTATGGAGAGCCTCATTCAGTGTAACAGCAACAGGCTCCGTTTTAATAAATCCCCTTGGTAGTCTAATCATCACTCAGACAGGAACAACTGCTATATGGAGTTCTGCACCCTCTCGCTGACCTTTGTACCTTCCCGCTGAAACCAAATCCTTCCCATCTTTTTTTTTTTACCCCCATTGCACAAAAATTTCACTTTTAAAACGAATCAATATGTGCATGGGGAGTGCAGTGGGGGTGGGGCAAACAGGAGGACAGCGGAGTGAGTCCCCAGGCCAGTGAGGAAGGTAGTCTGCTCACTTGAAGGCATGATTTCCCTTCATAAATACCATGAAATGGAATTTCATGTCACAGATTAATGTGTGTGTGTGTAATTTTTTTCAAGCAAATGCTTTGTTTCTGAGAGAGCACATAGGCACCAAATGCTGCCGTTGCTATGGTAATTACTAGCCTCTGCTGAGCAGGGACACAAGGGGTTACAGAGAAGTGAGCCACCTGGCAAAAGTGCATGTTCCAATGACTAAACCCACTTATTTGTGAAAGGTTGCAAGAGGCACTCGAACCAGAAAATAATGGACGTGCATGTAGGGGCACATTTTTATTACAAAGACCTGACAGAACTACTACTATGGTAGTTTTCATCGTATTTCTGGAGTTACAAACGTCAAAAGCCCTTTAGACGTTTGCACATGGGTTCCCATGGGCAAAGGACACAATCATTTCTCTTTTTAATATTTATTTTTGAGAGAGCTAGAGAAAGAGAGAGCACAAGTGGAGGAGGGGCAGAGAGAGAGGGAGACACAAAATCCGAAGCAGGCTGCAGGTTCTGAGCTGTCAGCGGAGCCCAACGCGAGCTCAAACTCACCACCTGTGTGATCATGACCTGAGCCGACATCAGTCGCTTAATCGAATGAGCCACCCAGGAGCCGCTACAATCATTTCTAAGAGCAGTACAGCCCCACGTGGTTGTAGCAGTAGTAGTAGTAGTAGTAGTAGTAGTAGTAGTAGTAGTAGAAGCAGCAGCAGCAATAATAACAATAAGGATTACCGTTCACTGAAGGTGAACCCTGAAGGACATTCATTAGTTCACATTTTCATTTCTATTTATTAAGCAACTTCTCCGAGGCAATGACTTGTACCCTGAAGAGACCATGATGGGGAAATGTGGCCTCCTGTCCCAGAGCTCATGGCCAGCGGGAGAGACGAGAAGCAGATAGGCTCATGACAGTGCAGGGTGCTACAGAAGCTCACAGCAGAAAAACTTTCTCAGCGGACTTAGAGGCAGTGCTGGGCTTGGGGATGCGGAAGCCAGGGGACATCCAAACAGGGCCTCTGAATAGGGAGAGTCCAGCAGAGCCCAGGGAGGAGGGTGCTGTAAGCTGAGAGAGAAATCAGCACCAAGGCTCAAAGAGGAGACAGAGCCTGACAGGCTCCCTGAATAGGAAATAGTTCACTGTGGCCAAAACATGGAGCCAACTGGGGTTGGTGAGAGAGTCAAGAGAGTCTGGTCGACGCTAGATTAAGAAGGGCCTTACAATCCAGAAAAGGGGTTTGGACCTTGACCCAGGACAATATCAAATTGGAAAGGATACTTAGCAATGACACTGATGGTTTGTGTTTGAGCAAGTTCGTTTTGCGAATGACATGGAGGAGGCTTAGACTAGAAGCGGGGAGACCAGGGGGAAGGCTGTGTAACTAAGGGAGATGCAAAGCTGGGCTGAAGGAGTGGCAAGAGGGAGGCAGATCAATGGCCGTTGAAGAACCACCACTCAAGGACCTGGTGTGCTGGCTGAGGGAGAGGGAAACACAAAATACCCCAGAAGTGACACTATCCCTGTTTTGCTTACGATAGAACTGAGGATAAGAACAGCTAAGCAACTTGCCTAAGGTTCCTGCTGCTAAGTGGTAATATTTGAACCCAACCCCATCCAGTTCTGGAGCTTCCATTCTTTCCAAGAAGCCGGATCACCTATTTGAGTGAAGCAGAGGCTCCACACCAAAACCAGCCAGAGAAGCGTTGTTTACAAATAAGAGAAGAAGTGGCAGCTTTGGCCAACTGAAAATCACAATGTCCAATGGCAAACTGGGAAATTTTATACATGGACAGAAAGCAGTAGGAATAGAGATGCAAACAGAAACATAATTTATAAATTTAATAGTTGGTTCTTTTTCTTAGCTTCCCATGGAAATATTTTCGTTCAGTCACGATAAAGTGATATAACATTCGCTTTTTAAAAAAATGTTTTTCTAGGGGTGCCTGGGTGGCTTAGTCGGTTAAGCATCCGACTTTCGCTTGGGTCATGATCTCGCGGTTCGTGGGTTCGAGCCCCGCGTCGGGCTCTGTGCTGACTGCCAGCTCAGAGCCTGGAGCCTGTTTCAGTCTGTGACTCCCTCTCTCTCTGACCCTCCCCTGCTCATGCTGTCTCTCTCTCTCCTAGAAATAAATAAAAACATTTAAAAAAAATGTTTTTCTTAAGAAACATAATATGGAAAACATCATTGCATCTTCTACAAAGTGAGGGCTAACAGTATTTTCTTCTTTGTCATTCCAAAATGCCCGTTCTGTAAGCAGTAGCATAATTGACTAGCCCATGAATCAACAAGCGCTATACATAATTTCAAGAATAATTTAAGATACATGATTCAATCTTTTCTTAACTGAATGACTACTGTCAGTTTAACTTTCCAGGCAAAAGGGTGTTTTTCAAAAAGAGAGTGAGAGAAAGAGGAACAAATGAAAAACAGTAACAACTTAGACACAGAGAATTATGTAACCCATCAAGTTTTCCTTTGTCCTAAGCTGTGGGGTTCTATACTCATTCTATTTCATTTTAGAATCACCATCTGATGTATCTTTGCTCTAAATTATTTCTGAGCTCTGTTTTAAAAAAAAAAAACAAAACAGAAACCTCCTGTATCTTTAAATGTAAGCCACCTGTTAGGGGGAGCAGGTGAAAATAAATATAGTAACAATGTGTTTACTTTGCTTGTATCTTTAATAGGACTGTCTTAAAAAACTGAGGACTGACATGTGCAGGATGCACAGGACAGGCTTATTGGTGCACGTCTTCTCTGGACATACCTGTATGGTGTTCACACCACCATCATCGGTAAGGGCGGCTTTGGAAACCAGGGCATACTGGCTTGAAACCTTAAATATAAGGAGCCCTACCATCAACTGACCAGAACATGTCTGTCTTGGGCCCCATGAAAGCATTTAATGGTCTAGTTTAAATATTAAAGCAATGGACTTGAATAGGGTTGGAAACTTGTGGAAGGAAACCAGAGCGTATGTACTTAGCCCCCCTTTTCTCTCTTCTTACAATACCCACCATACTTCTCCTTTTAACCCTGACCCACTACTCATTCCCTCGTTTTCTTAGTGTTTGGGAAGGTAGGATATGGGGCAGAAATGATAGCACAAGTGTCCCAGGGAAGAGCTGAGAAAGGAGGCTAAGAACCAGAGGGATTCAGATCAGAGTTGTCAAAATAGGAGCTCATCCTTAGGTGGCCTGGCTTCCAAGCCACTTGGAGAGGCAAGTGGATGCTGGTTTTGTGCTCAGTGAGTTGACATTTGTGTCATCCCCAGAAAACTCAGCACTTTATACTTTAACCTGAGAAATTCATTGGCCTTATGAGGCTCCTTTTAATCATCATACAACCCAACTGTGAGACCAGGAGGTGGTAAATGACACTATTCTCCTTTGATAGAAGCACATACCGGGGCTTGGATCCATTGAGAGCTGCCCAAGGACACATAGCAGGGAGTGAGTCATTTGACAAAGCAACCCAAAGCAACAGCTCTCCAATTTAGCATTTATCTATCAAGCTATATTGCTTCCATTTAGTTTAGGAGTCTCTGTTTTCAGTAGCTTGTGATTGTTCTTTTGTATCCTGTGGGGACTGGATAAAACTTAGAACCCTAATTACAGTCAGATAGCATTGGCGATGTTTTCCTGAAAAGTGCATCCCCTCTGCCCTGCTCCTGCCTCCCCACATGAACAATGGCTGATCTCAGCCTCTCCTGTGAGTCCGTCCCCTTTTCTAGTGGTTGATTTAGGAGTAGGCATCTGATGGACTCCTAGCCACTGAGATGGGGTGGAGGTAGGAGAGTAGCTAGTGTCTCACACCCCTTTCTTCTTGCCTTTGAACATTATCATGTGAGGATTTGATGCTTAGAATTGTGGTTCTAAGAGAATTAGAAAGAAGCCACATGTATCATTTCTGACACACTTAGGATAATATCATGGTTATACATACTGACTTTAATGAATTGTGCAGTTGCAAGTATATCTCTCAGTGGCTACATTGGAGACATGCTATTCGTCATGCATACTTACCTTTCTTTGAAAGAGCAAGTTCAGGTTGCCGAGACTCCAAGCCTTAGCTGGCTTTTCACATTTATGACTTTTTTAAGACCAGATAGAACCAAGGATCAGGGCATAGCCAGGGGCTGACCTCAGGCCATCTTTTTGGCTGTGGACCATGGGTGCTCTGACATCAGCCCTGACATTTCTCAGCTAATTATGTCAGTTTGCCTTTCACTCAGTCCAAGGTACCCTCTCATTCTATACCCACATCTGTGCCTCCCAATTAGCAGGACAATGCATAACTAGTGCTGCACCAGCCCAACCTGCTTTGCTGTAATGGCTTTCAAATACTGTTGTGACCTCACCGAGTCCCCCTTTGTTGAATAATTACAGCCTATATGGACTATAATTACAACTGCAGTCTGTTTCATTGAGTTGTGAGAGATTAAGAACAAACACAATTTAAAAAATAGACAGGAAGCCTAAATACATGCATTTCAGATCTTCAAAAACTTTTTTGATAAATCATTAGGGCAAGAGAAAGTGCTTGTGTTATGACTAAATAGAAAGAGTCTCCATATTGTGAGGCAGGACAGAAGATGATTCCTTTTGAATTGTTGAGAAAACAACATTTTTTTTTTTTACAAATAGTTTATTGTCAAATTAGTTTCCACATAACACCCAGTGCTCATCCCCACAAGTGTCCTCCTTCATGCCCATCCCTCCTCCCCCCCACATCCATCAGTCCTCAGTTTTTGTCAGCATTCAAGAGTCTCTCATGGTTTGCCTCTCTCCCTTTCCCCCACCATTTCCGCCCTTCTTCTCCCCCTTGGTCCTCTGTTAAGTTCCTCCTAATCCTCCTATACGTGCACACATATGATATTTGTCCTTCTCTGCCTGACTTATTTCGCTCAGCATAACACCCTCAAGGTCCATCCATGTTGCTACACATGGCCAGATTTCATTGTTTCTCATTGCCATGTAGTATTCCATGGTATAGATAAACCACATCTTCTTGATCCATTCATCTGTTGATGGATACTTAGGCTCTTTCCAGGTTTTAGCTATTGTGGAGAGTGCTGCTATGAACATTGGGGTACATGTGCCCCTATGCCTCAGCATTTCTGTATCCCTTGGGTAAATTCCTAGCAGTGCTATTGCTGGGTCATAGGGGAGTTCTATTGTTAGTTTCCTGAGGAACCTCCACACTGTTTTCCAGAGGGCTGTACCAGTTTACATTCCCACCAACAGTGTAGGAGGGTGCCCAGAGAAAACAACATTTTAAAAAAAGGCAAATCCAACTTCAAGCAATCAACCATTGTTGGTGGTTGGCAAGTGCTTGGTGACTATTTAGTAAGAGCCTTGTCTATAAATTGAAATATTGCACTGTAAGTGTACCTCTCTTCAGACATTGTTGAATGAAATGTCTGTAAATCCAATCTCTTTTTTCTTGTTTTTTGTTTTTTGTTTTTGTTTTTGTTTTTTAGAAAGCATATGTGCTCACATGCATGTGCACAGGGGTGAGGGGCAGAGAGAGGGAGAGAGAGAGAATCCTAAGCAGACTCCATGCGCATTACAGAGCCCAGTGCAGGGCTCAAGCCCACGACTGTGAGATCAGGTCCTGAGCTGAAATCAAGAGTTGGACACTCTACCAACTGAACCACCCATGTGCCCCTCAAGTCCCATTTTAAATGTCCATTGACTCATTCCATATTTAAAAGAATCCTTTTTGAAATTAGGGGTCATATGTATGAAAATACTAAAATTTTTGGTAGTTTAAGCTTTTGAATTTTTTTTTTAATTTTTTTTAATGTTTTATTTATTTCTAGGAGAGACAAAGAGAGACAGCATCAGCAGGGGAGGGTCAGAGAGAGAGGGAGTCACAGACTGAAACAGGCTCCAGGCTCTGAGCTGGCCGTCAGCACAGAGCCCGACGCGCTCGAACCCACGAACCGCGAGATCATGACCTAAGCGAAAGTCGGACGCTTAACCGACTAAGCCACCCAGGCGCCCCTAAGCTTTTGAATTTTAGACATGATATTTTCTCATTCTGGGAAAAGGTGGAACACATCCACACTGCCAAGATATTGCTCATTTATGGCCCCAACTTAGATTGAGGGCCGTGGGCATTCTACGTCTCTCTTTGAGGGCAGCCTGAGCACACTGTCTTGGCTCATACACAATCATTTATAGTAAAAGGTGAATAGAAATTGAATAGGAATTCACACGAGAAGAGACATTTCTGGGTACATGAAATGCACTGCTAGAAAAAAATTATCCAGCAAGGAAGGGCCTTGGGTCCTGGGAATTGGGTGGGTTGAGCATGGAGTTCACATCTTGAGCACAGAGTCCCACAGGCATGATCACTGCTGTGTGTCCACAAGCCCCAGGCCAGAACCAGAGTATCCGAATATCAGACTTCTGACTTCCTATCACCTCAAACATACCTCCAGTGGCAGCTCCCAATACCCTAGGAAGACTTTGTAAATGTCAAAGAGGAACAAACAGATTTTCCCAAGGCAAACTGTTTTCTTCATTTTCTAAATGAGTGCAAATGTGTTTGTGTAGGAAACTTTAACAAGTTTATAAGAATTTTGTAGCTGGACAAAAGGAGCCCAACATTGGTTTCGAGACACAAAGAACTCTTTAGAAAGTGGTTAACCTTTAAAGCGACTCCTAAGAAAGACAAAGATTTTGTATATTCTATGAGACCCTCGGAATAACAATTGCTTGTGTTTTCACTGCCCAGGAGTGTGAAGAAGCAAACAAACCAATTTACATTTCCCTTAGCAGTAGCCTGTTTGTTGTTATTTTCTTTAAGAGTATCAGGGTCTGTGGCTGCAAATGGAATTTAAATATGTAGAGTATAGAGGCAGTCAGACTAAAGTAAATGAGATTTTTGAATAACCTCTGTAATATTTATAATCTTATACACTATGAATTCCCATCATTTCTTACTCATCCAAACAAACCCAAATAGGTTTTGGCCCATGGGCCTTCTTTCCACTCAGTACAACCAGTATGTGGGTACACGTACGCACACACACACACACACACACACACACACACACACACAGCCACAGTATGAACATGTTCTGACCTAAGACATTTTGATGGTTACAAGAGAATGTACTTGGAAACTGTAAGAATCCCTCATGGCAGAAGCCTGGGGTGGCTTTCCAACCAAATGTTTTGAGTCCAAACCTGGATCCACAGGAGTCATTCTGGAGTCAAACACATGGGTCTGGTCAAAAGTAAATGTGAGAAGGGAAAGGGATTAGTGAGTAATCACACTGAGGGAAAAACAGAGAAGAACAGCTCTGGGGAGCAGGAAGGAATCTGCATGGGCAGGAACACAAATTCCCTAGTAATCTGCTGCCTCCAAAGTGAGGCTGGAAACCATCAGGGGCCTCCAGAGTGCATACAATTAACTGCTGGAATGAAATCAGCACACCTGCCTGCTCCTCAGTGCACACACACTTCTGCGGACAGCGTGTCTCGTGGCCTGAGCCTCTCCTGGCCTCAGTGAGTTGGGGTGTAGATACTGATTGTGGGGCTTCACCTTTGTGTCAGGCTATTCAGTTGGTGAAATGCTCCTGCATTATTTCATGACTCTCTCAATAGTCAGAGGAAGGATGCAGAGTAGATTGTATAATCTCTATTGCATAGGTTAAAAGCAAAAGGTAGAGAAAGGTTGGATGACGTTTTTCCAAGTCAGATGGCTGGTGGGTGGCAGGAGAGAAGCCAGAGCCAGGGTTCCCAACCTATTGCCTGGTCTTCACTTTTCCTGCAGCAACACCAGAGCATTGCCCACAGATCTCCAGCTTTATGGAAGCCTCAAGCACACACTGTCTGCAGTATTCCCTCAACTATGACACAGAAATGTAGACCTATTCAAAATCCATAATAATTCCCTACCCATCTCTGCTTTGATGAGTTAGAGGTAAGTAAACAAAACAATGAAGCAAGTTCTGTTTGATGGTCCCAGATTCTTCCCCTTTCATTGTTCATCTTCAGTGTTCACTTCCTCCTTTATGAGGAATATGTCAACATTTCTCCTTCCAAATGAATCATTAAAAGTCTTGAGGGAACATGTGCTTTAACAGTTAACACAGCAAGCATTGTGAGCCAAGTACCGCTGCTAGATCCTGAGGATGCAGACCTGGAAGGCGGGGCACATATGCCAAAGTAGGTCCCTTGGTGATGGGAGTGATCAAGGCCACAAAAGCCATAATAATTGCAAAGGTGGAGATGGGAGAAGTAGGTCTGTGCAGAGCACCTGGGACGAGGCCAACCATAGACTCTTCCTTTCTCTTTTCTCACCTTCAGGCTCCCTCCCTGGAGGAGATTACAAGGCCAGGTTCTGGAGACCTGTCACTAGGAGGTGTGAGAGTGTGAACCTCTGGAGCGATGGCACTACTACTCTCTGCCAGACGTAGCCCATGATCACGCAGCTCCTTACTTCACACTCAGCCCCACACGCTATCGTCGACTCTAAAATCTGCTGTGCAAATAATGATGAAGTGTGAAGGTTATAACTGGGTTAGGATGGAAGGGGACAGATTTGGAGGTGGGAGAAAACTCTCAGGAAACCTCAGCAATCTGTGAATGCACTGGCACAGGTGAGGTGGCGGTGAGGGAGGATGTGAGACTGGTCGGATAGGATCCCAGGTGTCACAGAGTAGACTCAAGAGCTCTGCGTGCATTCAGTCAACAGAGTGAGACAGAGGAGGATAAGCCTGTGTGCATCATGCATCTGTGCCTCCCTGGTGTCAGGCAACATGCAGCTGAGCTCACGTGGAGAGGTTTTAGGACAGGACAATTGCAGGGGTGCAGGTAAGGTGAAGGGAGTGTCCCAAGAGGAGGCTAGCAGCCGCTGACCTGGGACTAAAAGGACATTAAGATCCAGGGCTGAAAGGACAGAGGAAGGAATTAGGGCAACCAGGGTACCCTGAAAACAGCCTTGGAGGAAGGTGCACCTGGTCAGCACTGTGCTCACCAAAAGGTCCAGCTTCCGACAGAGAGAAGGAGATGAGGAGGGCAAGGCTAAACAAAGGGGCGAACCCCCAGCTCTCTCTTCTGCCCTCTGATCCACTGGTGCCTGTCATTGTCCAAATCCAACCAGAAGCCAGCCTGCAAGGGAGACCCAAAGATGGAACCCATAGGGGCCAGACTCAGAGTCAAGAGAAGGACAGAGATGGGCAAATCTGGGGACCAAAGAGCAAACCCAGTGCCCTTGGTTAACAATCTTAATGAGGCAGGTGGAAGAAGAAAAACTGTGAAAACTTGATTTAACTTTGTAAAAGCAACATTAATTTCTGTCACATGTGAACCACTTACTATTATGCCTTAATCAACACAGTGCAATAACAATTATAAATGTTATTAAATAGCAAAACATCACCTTGTTTTATTGAGTTCAATTATTCCAAGGTATGGCCAACACCTATGACTATTATATAGCTATAAACATTATGTCTATAGTACAGAGCATTTGGTGCTTTACACGTAGTAAAGCTTTTGACTTACAAATTATACAAAGGAGGAAGAGCATTGGTGAGGGATCTTGAGTCCTTCTAGATAGATTGTATAATCCAGGAGTTCACCAGGATTCCTTTTCCCCTTTTGGGAAACGGTATTCTCTAGCTGATATACAGGAGTGGTGGTGATTTGTTTTACTAATTCTTTTGTGTAAGCCCTCTTTGGAATTGACCTTCAGCACATGGAGCTGCTAACAGCATCTCCAAGTCCACCACAATCTCTTAGAGCTTAGAGCCATAGGTCCCTGGATGAGTGGACATGCTCTCTTACACAGAGGTCAGAAAGAGATGGGGTTAGAACTCTCCATCAGCCCAACCCTTCCCTACCCTTCCCTACCACGCACATGTCTCATCAGCCTTCCTGGAACTATAGAGTAGACAGTGCATGCTTAGGCAACTTTCTACTGAAGAGCTAGGGTGGTTCTAGAAGGAATGATAAAGGATAACATGTCAGCTAACTTGCGCTTTCTTTCCAATCTCAGGGAAGCCATCTTTTAAAAATTCTCAACCACTAGGTCCTACCCCTTGAACAATGTCCCAAGTCTGTGACCACAATTGCTGTCCCTGAGTTGTGCCCTGGGGTTATTCTTGTGGCTTTGCTGCTCTTGTATTCCAGTCCTGTGGCCAAGGGGAAAAGGCTCCTGTTCTAGAGGTCAGGCTCCACGTACACCCTCCGCTCCTTTATAACATTCCCTTGAGCTCCAGGCCTACTGGCCACTTATTTAGTCAACCTATTAAAGCAAGATCAACTCCCAAAACAAATCTTGATTTTTCCTCTGAGAGTGAAATCTAAATCCATGTGGAGGAGTAAAGAAAAACAACATTTACCCAATTAATTAGCAAGGCTGTCTTGACCTTTGAATCAATGGATCCCAATTATCATGATGAGCAGCTTTTATTTGTTTCTCTAGTTCTGCATGAGGGACCTGGGCACATCTCATGAAAACTCTATGCCAGTTTTCCATGGCCACTCTATTTCAAGGAGAGCTTCTGTGCTTATTTAAATCCAGCAGTTTCCCTCTCCTGAGCAGGGTATAGCCAATCTCTAGGTGGAGCAGATGAAGTGGCGACCTAAGACACAGGCTTACAGTTCGGACTGGCTACATAATTTACAGGTCCAGTGCTAAATGAAAATGTAAGTCCCCTTTCATAAAAATTATTAAGAACTTCCAGATGGCAACAGCAGTGTTAGACCAAGAGCAAGCCTCTCTGAGCATGGGGCCCCATGAGAAGGCACAGGGCATATACCCATACGGCCAGGCCTGCCTCCGGTCTCCAGGTGGTTCGTATCCCAAGGCACGCAAACAAACCAAAACATAACCCTAACAGCAGACACGCTGCCAGTGACTGGCCTGAGCTTATGAGGACTCGAACCCAGAGGAGCTAGTTATAGAGAGCAGTGCTTACCTAGTCACAGGGCCAGACTGCGTTTACTCAGGATCTCTCAGGAGATTTCCGAGACTGCTCAGGGAAACAGCCTCTGACAACCTTCTGAGGCTACTAGGACCTCAGCTTTCTCAAACTCTTTCTGGCCACAGCCCAGATTTGCTCTTTTACCTTAGATATTCAGACCACCTCTGGTGCGTGCGCCCTCTCATCATCTGCTTGCACCAGTGCAGCGTCCCTGCTGTTTCATGGGAAGGCGGCCTGGTGACCTGGGCAGGTGGCTCTGAGCTCCCTGATAAGCACCAAGGCCAGGTGGCCCAGGAGGAAGGTACACCACATCTCGTAATCCTTTGGCCTCTTGGTTCCACAGCACATGCTGAACACATCAAAGGTGGCCATTACGTTGGGGAGAAGGTACTGGACGGCTCTACCTGCAGACTAGGGGGCCTGTTGATGGGCACTGGGGTCCTTGGTCTGGCTGGGCTTGAGCAGCAAGAGAGGAAGAGGAGGACAATAATCAGTGGTCTCAAAGCAGCTTCACATTCTAATTACCAGGATTGAACAAAGGCAAAGGGCAAGAGGGTGGTGTTTTATTTAGCTTTTGCTTCCATAATGTGAAATGAATGCTCAGGCTATTGCATCTATAACTCTCCATATGAACCCAAATCGGTGGGTTTCTTTTTTACCTCTGGAAATGAAAAGCACATTTTAAATGTGGAACAAGGGTGAAGTAAATTTTTTTTAATAACAGCTCTTTATTCAAGAGTCAAATAGTGCTATCAGAAAGCCATTTTCAAGGTCTAGTTTTGGCTATTCTCTTCTTGCCATTATATAGAAGACTCTAGCAGAAGCTTAATCTCCAGTCTGTGAGAAGTGATTATCCTGCTACAAAGTTTCTCTTTGACCTGAAATTTTATTTTTCTACCTTGCAACATCCTCCTTGGTAAATTGCCGGCTCCTTATTAGTGTAAGAAGTCTCCTTGAGAAGCCGGGGTGAGCCCCACCTCTGGGGACTCCAGTGGAAATTGATTTAATTGTCACAAACTTCTCATACTAAGTACCTGAAAACCTGAGAATAAAGGGAGGAGACCCTTTTAAGTAATCATTTGCAGCTCTGTGCTACTAAGAAGTGCACACACACACACACACGAATCACTTTTTTTTTTTTTTTTTTAAATTCAAAAGCCTGTCAGTCCTGATGATTTTCTTTTTAAAGGTCAGGCAACATCCTGTGGAATTCTTCTTTTCATTGGAGCTTTTCATCTAGCTTAAAAATTGTTCTAGATTAATGGCCAGAAGGCAAATGTGATATGTTACCCAGACAGAGCTACCAGGAGCTGTCATCCAGGCTCTCCAGTTAGCCATGCTGGTCTGCAGCCCCTCGGCCACAGCCAGCTGGTCTTGCTAGAACTTGTGGGAAGTAAGGGCTTCTGATGTGTGGACTCTTGTACTCTGATGATCTGGAATAATATTATTAAGTTGGCCAGCTTATCAGCCTCCCTTTATTCTTAAACAAAATATCCAGCAGACTTGCTGAAATCTGCTTCAACGTCTCTTCCTTTTTCCTCAAGGAAAATGGACAGTATGGGTGAGGTGGACCTAATTTAATGCTCGATGATTATAAAGGACCTAGACCTGAAGTCACAGGCACACCGTTGATACCACTCCAGGACAGAGGGACCATTCAGTGGAAGTGTGGAGCGTGAACAATTTCAGAATTAGACATCAAAACACTTGCGATGATGCTTCTCAATTGCCAATTACAGCTGCTTGTACAACTCAGTTACCAAAAGCATTGTGGCATGCCTTGATGAATAAACACTTATGACTAATTGGAAAATGTATTTCTAGAGTACCATGTTGCAATCCTACATAGCTTCTTTATTATTGCATCCTGGCTTCCTGCCCATCAAGGGGAGCACACTTTCCTTTGAATAGCGCTTAGATATGATAGGCTGGCTCGCTCTTTCCTCCACCCGCTTCAACAACACAGCTGATTATTCAACCATTTTCTCTACCCTTTGCTGCCTTCTGTGCCTTTTTTTTCTTTCTTTCTTTCTTTTTTTTTTTTGGTTCTTACCATTCAATCTGGCTGTTAGAAATTCCAAAATTACTAATTCTCTGAAAACATGCCTTCAAACCTCACTTTGCATCCAGTTTATAAAAATGTTTCTCTTAAGCACAGTTAGGAGTATTAGGGGGAAAATGGCAATGTAATTTCAAGCAGTTTTCTCATTTGTTCATATTAAAGAGAGAATTTAAGCAAATTCAAGTTAATGCAAAATACATGCATGTGTGTGCACACATGCACACACAACACATAAGGATATATATCAAAGTAAACAGCAACTGGGGTGCCTGGGTGGCTCAGTCGGTTAGGCATCTCACTTCAGCTCAGGTCATGATCTCACAGTTAGTACATTCAAGCCCCACATCAGGCTCTGTGCTGACAGCTCGGAGCCCAGAGCCTGCTTCAGATTCTCTGTCTCCCTCTCTCTCTGTCCTTCTCTCTCTCTCAAAAATAAACATTTAAAAAAGTTTTAAGTAAACAACTGATTCTAGATATTGTGGTTAAAGGGAAAAAGGGACTTTTTCCCTGCATTTCCTAAGATTTTATCTTGATTGTGCATCAATAATATAATCAGAAAAGTACATGTAAAATACATTAAATACTGTTTTCTTTACATAGGATCATTTTCTAAATAAAGAGATTATCATGAAAACTAGAAGTGTTATTATTACTTTTTATTTTTCATGGGAGTGAGTGAAGAGAAGAGAGATCTATGAGAAAATAGACACATCTTGCTGGAAGTGTCTGCCACTTTGCTTTCAGCCTCATTTTCAAAGGCCCAGACTGAGGGAAAGAGTGGAATGGTTGTCACTCATTTCCCTCTCAGACAGAAGAGGCAACAAGGACTCCAGGAAATGCCATTTTTCCTGTGATAGCTTCACCTGAATCCTAAGATGTGACAGTCTTGTGTCTTCTGGGGGTTCACCATTTAATTACACGCACGTGTGTGTGTGTGTAGTAACCACTTGAAAATATAGAAGATAAAGAGTATAGGGCAGATTCTGAGTATTGAAAACTTCCCTTCTATTGAGGTTAGAGAGAAGGTAAAATAGGGAGGTGAGAGAGAAGATACAAGAAAAACAGTACAGAACAGAAATATATTGAAATTTTAATGAAATTTATCAAAGCATATTTTTCTCCTATACAGAAACAATCATATTATAGATTTGGACATCAAAATTATGAATTTTTCAAAACTCTGAAAGTCTATGCTACCTTCAAACAAGACTTGTGAATCAGAATCCTTTATTTACTTGGGAACTGTGAGGCTGTAACAGGAGGGGACAAAGAGTTGTATGGGTAAAAGGGATGTCAAAGTGTAACTATCAAAAAGGGATATGTAACTATGCTGGACAGAAACTTCCTCTAAAGGGAATTAAAATTTTCCTCTGGTCTGTCTGAATAATTTGTATTTCACAAGATATCACAGAAATCTTTGCCAAGTTTCACTATAGTGTTGCATGCCTGGAAACAATGGGTGCTTTAGGTGCTGGAAAAATGACCAAAGTGAAATCTTCTCCCTCAAAGAAGCAGTGCTAAGTCTCAGCCAACATGCCCTGTGGTCGGTCATGTCAGACAGTTTTCTCATTATCTGTACCTAATCATCCTCTGGGGTTTCCAAAGTGACACTTAGTCTTGCCAGATGTGACATGTATGTCCAGGAAATGGGTTGAGATTCAATCTATATCATAACCTACTGGTGAGCTTGGGTCCAACATTTATGGAGTACTAACTATATTTTAAAGTTGATTAATGGGTACTATAGGGGATAGCAAAATGAGCAAAATACTGTCCTTTCAAACAGATGTTCGGAGTATGAAATGGTATAGATTATAACATGCTTTTTTAAATGTTTATTTATTGGGGGGGGCGGGGGCAGAGAGGAAAGGAAAGGATCTGAAGCAGGCTCCCAACTGACAGCACAGAGTCTAAGGCAGGGCTCAAACTCAAGAAATGCAAGATCATGACCTGAGCCAAAGTCAGACACTTCAACAACTGAGCCACCCAGATGCCCCATAGATTGTAACGTGCTTTAAGGACACTACATCAGAGAATAATCCTAAGTGAGAGCAACTATAAAAAATCATTCACACCAGGAAGAGTCAGTAATAAAAGGTGACCATCTTTCAAATCTCACTGCGAACAGGGGAAGGAGATAAACTTCATTACACAGTCATGTGGGTGCTCCCTTCTGTGGGAGAGCTTTTCTTACTCCATTTTCATGGACTTCTGGCAATAACTCTGAGACGCGGGGCATGTTGCCTTTATACCCACTCAGCAGATGAAAAAAACAGAGGCTCAGGAATGTTATGGAAACTACAGAAGAAGAAACTAAGTAACAAGTCCCTGTGATTCTCCCTTTCCCCTCTCTCCCTGAGGAGAAAGGAGCTCTTCTTCCCTCAGACAGTCCATGGTTTCCTGTGTCACAGCAGCTGGAGACTCAGGGCAGGAGAAGGCCAAGTCACTACAAACTAAAGAGCTGAGTCAGAGACAAAAGAAGAGAGGAAAATAGAGAATCCATGTTGGCAGAGACATAGAGGGTTCTGAGGAATGCTGTGGGAAAAGAAACCTCATGATAGAGACATTAAAAGGGAAAGAGATGAAAAGACGAATGGCTAACACATTGTGAAGGCCATTATGAATGTCTTCTCCCGTCAACGTATTTAAGAGAATGCCAGCAAAGACTTAATTGTGTTTCAATGACTTCTAACGCTGGAACGATGTTTCTGGAATTGTGGCATTGCAGTGAACTGGGGCCAGGAAGCCATGGGATTTACAAAGATTCCTGTCATTTACCAGACACAAGGATGGTAAGTGACTGAATTAGGCTTTGAAACTTTTACAGTAAGAACTCTGTGGAGGCTGCCTGTGGGGAGATGCTTGAACGGGGGATGGGAGGGGAAGTGTCCATAAGTCTTTCTCCGCCATCTAGAATCTTCTTGTTGGCATGGCCCAACAGCTGTTCCCCAGACTAGAGCAAATGGAAGGAACACTCACATGACAAAGATTTTCCAGCACAAAAGATGGGGTTAGAACTGAGGCAAGGCAATTTCAGGAGACAGATACAAATATTTCAGTCATACAAAATGATGGAGATGTCCTTATCGTGACAGGATGTGAGAAGTGATGCCACTTTTCCACTGTAATGGACCTCACATCTTTTGAGGATTCATTTAGCAATATTAGGTTGGAAATCCATTTAGCTTTGAGTCAGTGGGACCACACAGATACAATTACAAGTATCAGTTTTCATTATTGTATTTTCAGATTTAAGTGACATATTTATATCCTGTCTGCATGGGACCTTGATAAACAGCTCTAACAAATTATATTGGAATACCAAAGAGCACAAGATCTTTCCATGGATTTCTACAGTGAGCAATGGCATCAAGGTCCAGAGCTCTCATTGGCCCTGTGTTCTTGCTGCCTTCCTTCAGCTGTTCTTCTTGACAGCAAGAGTGCTGACAGGCCAGCTGAATTCCCTAAACTCTGATTTTCTATCAGACCAAAAGATGACAAATGAGGTTTTCACTCCTGTTGATGAGCGCATCACGAAAATGACATAATGGTGTAATTTTTCGCCTGAAGACAAGGAAAAAATGTATTGGAAATCACTGTGTTTCATGTTTTTGTTCCCTTTCCACCTTCATCCGACCACAGTTGTCACTCAGAGCTCTAAAGAGGAGAGGAAATGGATGCTGTTGTTGAGGACTGCCTTGGTGTGTGTCAATGACAAGGTCATACTTGTCAATGCCCAGGACATGCTTCCCTTATTGAGAGGGGTTATCCCAGGAACATTTTACAGGCTGTTAACTGACATCTCTGAAATTGGATGTGACACCCCAAATGACATCTCTTGGGGAGAAAGCTTGACAGACACCCATCTAGAGAAATAACTACTTCTCTTTATGCACTACCTAAAACAACACTTGGGCAGTGTACACGAGTTCTCTGCAGTCTTTGCAATATTGCTCTTGACCAACTCCTCTCTCAGTGAGCCCAGATTGACCTATTAAGTTCTTCAGGCTGAAATTATTGGCAAAGTGAGCATCAAGGTGAACAGTTTTGTAGAGGCTTTTTTTGTTTTTTATTCGTGTACGAGATCATCCAGTGTCACTCACTGAACCAGCACTCAGCCTGGGCCCACATTCAGGTCCAGTGTAAAGGAATCACTGAGCGGGAAGGTTCTGGCTTTCTTCTCCAAGCCAGAGCAGGATTCACAAAGAATTGATGCCCCTGCAACCCAGTGCCAATTCAGTGGAAGGTCCATGACATGTCTGCAAGGCTCCCGACTTCAGTCAAATAGCTTGCTGTCAAGGTGCTTGGTAGTTTTTATCTCAAACAACATTCTAATGTCAGTAGGTGAGGCTAACAGTGCTCATAATCAAAATTACCATTCAAACATGGGCATATTTGTTCCCCTCCATTAGTACAGGCCACCATTTGCTTGGTTTAGTAAAAGATTCAGTGAGCTTGAATTTTTCTGGCTGTAGTTTTACACTGTGAGGGACATACAGAAACTAGGACTGTCCCATCTTATACTCATATCATGACCCCATGAATAGAAAGAGCTTTTATCTACTGCACAATTGAAATGGTTTTCACTCTATTTCTCTATGCTTTGCACAAACATTTGAGTTTTCAACATTAAATCCATGAATGATGTGACCTCAGGGGTACCTAGGAGAAAATCTTGAAAGGCTTAGAAGATTGATTTAGAGAAAAATCAAGTATTTTAGACTTATTAAAAGAGTAATTTCCTACAAATCCAGACTACAATAAGATATCACCTCACACCTGTCCAAATGGCTAAGCAACACAGGAAACAACAGGTGTTAGCAAGGATGCGGAGAAAGAAGAACCTTCTTACACTATTAGTGGGAATGCAAACTGGTGCAGCCATTAAGGAAAACAATAGAGAGTTTTCTCAGAAAGTTAAAAATAGAACTATGCTACCATCTAGCAATCCCACTACTAGATATTTACACAAATGAGACAAAAATACTGATTTGAAGTGATACTTGTGTGCCAATGTTTATCATAGCATTACTAACAATAGTCAAATTATGGAAAGAGCCCAAACGTCCATCAACTGATGAATGGATAAAGATGTGGCATATATATATATAATGGAATATTACTCAGCCATCAAAGAGAATGAAATCTTGCCATTTGTAACAACATGGATGGAACTAGAGAGTATTATGCTAAGTGAAATAAGTCAGAGAAAGACAAATACCCTATGATTTCACTCATATGTGGAATTTAGGAAACAACACAATCAAGCACAAGGAAAAGAAAATGAGATAGTGGCAAACCAAGAAACAGACTCTAAACTATAGAGAACAAACTGATGGTTACCAAAGGGGAGGGGGTGTAAGTATGGGTTAAATAAGTGATGGGTATTAAGGAGGGCATTTGTGATGAGTACTCTTTGTTGTGTGTAAGTGATAAATCACTGAATTCTATTCCCACAACTAATATTACAATGTATGTTAACAAACTGGAATTTTAATAAAAACTTGAAAGAAAAAAAGTCATTTCCTTCATACTCCCACACTCTGCTGCTTGGATGCTTGCTGGAAAAATCTTTCCTGATAAACCAGGCTACCAATGGATATTCTTCTTTCTTATCACTCAAAAACCTAGATTCTGCAGCCCAACCTGTTTGGCCACTTTTATAAGAACGTAAGACTTATGATTTCCCCATGAAAAGACAGAATGTATCAATGACCCTATTTTTTTCATGCCTCCTTGTATCCAGACCCCTCAGAAGTACCCTTCCACATAAGACAAGGCTAGGCTATGTAGATTGTTTGAGCCAATAAGACAATAGCAAACTTAACATAAGCAGATACTTGAAAAACCTATTCTGCTTTTCTGTTCCCGTTGCCTGCTGCCATCACCATGAGAATATGACCAGGCCAACCTGCTGGAGGGATGTGCACATCCCATGTGGAGGAGGGACGAGTTGCTAGGACAACATCCAGAACATCTGCAGCTGAGTTCAGATGGGTAAGTCCCCAGGTGATTGCCAGCTGAGACCTGAACACCAGCCCCACCCACCTACCGCCAGCCTAAGTCACCATCCTGAATACACATGAGCAATGAAAGCTTACTGTGGTCCCAAGTTTTGTGGTGGTTGTTCAGCATTTTTTTGTGACAATGGATCCTTTACATTCCCCACATCTCAGTGTCCTTTTTGGCACAAGTGATATCAAGAAATGTTTTGTGGAAAAAAAAATGTATAGAAAAGAAAAAGTGTATAGTTAAAAAAAAAAAAAAAAGAGCTTTAGAGGCTATCTGCTTAGTAGTAATTCTCCAGGCACCTGGGTGGCTCAGTTGGTTAAGCATCTGACTTTGGCTGGGGTCAAGATCTCACAGTTCATGGGTTCTAGCCCTACAACAGGTTCTGTGCTGACAGTGAGGAGCCTACTAGGACTCTCTCTCTCTCTCTCTCTCTCTCTCTCCCAGCCCCTCCCCCATTCACTCTCCCTCCCTCTCTCTCAAAATAAATAAAGTTTCTTTAAAAATAGTAATTCTTAAATCTGTTTAAGGCAGGAAGAAAAGGAAACTATATCTGGACCCACAATATGTGAAACCGATTAAAAGTGGTCGAAGTGTGTACATGGAAGGGTCAACAATGGAGCCTGACTCCTCCTTCTAACCCATTAACTTCCCAGGGGCACCTACTCAGGGTTGTAGGGTTCTGTGGGTATTGTTTAAAAACCACTTCTCATTTTACAGACAAGGAGACCAAAATCCTAAAGAGTTTAAGCAAGTTAGTCGAGGTCACGTGGTGAATTAGTGGAAGAACTAGGACCAGAAACTGGGTTTCTTTACGGGACATTAGAGTTCTCAGAAGCTTAAGGTAACTCCACAGGAAGATTTCCTGGTAATCTACCTGTAGTAAATTTCTAATATCAACTCCCAAAGACTATATACCTTTCCAGACTCCGTTGACTGGCCATATACACCCATTCTGGACACTATTTGGACAGGCAGTAAACTAGAAAAACCACCTTGCTATTATGGGGAATTATGTTGAGGTATATAAGCCATCCATAGCTGTACTAATTCCAATGCTATGGTTCTATTCTCCTTGAGAAATTTTCTTTTCCTTAATTAGCTTTTATTCTCCCGTGGCCAGAGCTCTCTGATCAGCTCCCCTACATAATCCTTGCACCTCATTTTTCCTTTGGCTTTTATACTTTTTCCCTTGAACAAGTTCTCCTGCTGGTTTGTCCAGTTTCTCCAAAATGTTCTTATTTTTCATCATGCTGCCTTTTTGTCTCCCTGCTTCGCTCCTTGCTTATTAAGCTCTGCTTTGCTCTTCTTCCTCTCAGCACAAATATTAGCATATCTATGCTTAAAACCCATGTTTAAAACATTACTAAGTTTCCCATTGAAAAAGACATTATAATCCCTAATCTACATAGATTGTACTCATTTGATCATCCCTTCCTTTTCTAAAAGATCTATTAAGAATCCAAATTGGTTATTAATTTACAAAACCAATTTTTAATGTAGTCATCATACAAAGCATTACCTCTGAGTATCTTCTAGCTCTGAACTGGAAGGTCAATTTAGCTACATGGTCTGCATAAATTGATTTCCCTCATTTTCTCAGATATCAATTAAAGAGTCAAAAGTCAAAACACTGACTCCTGTCACCTTGATGATGATTTTCACACATGCTGGAATTTTCTAGAGTTATCTTCAGGGTGTTCTTCTGTTTACTTAGAGTAAGAATCAAAAGGAAATGGTTCTCAGTTGACTGCAAAAATTAGATATTCCCCAGAAGAGACCCTCAGAGAAAGAATTTAAACCAAATAGAAAGGTTAGATATTATTTCCAGCACCCTCTCAAGTTATTTTAATACATGAATTTGAGAGACCTTTGGAGAAGGCAATACAGAATACATATCCTAGAGGTTCTGAAGGACTTGAATTAGCAAGTGGTTTGGAACTGGGTAAAAATTAAGATTTTGTGGAAAACCATTCACACTGGCATTTTTGAGCACTGTCATTTCTTCCTTGCCTTTAGGTACGGAAAGATGTCCTTCATTCTGTTGTTAGGTACATGCCTTTCATTTCTATTTAAGCTTTTAGAAGATACATTCATAAAGGAATAGTCACTATGACCGTTTGTTTGGTTTTCCACAATTTCAACACAGATCATTTTGACATTCCATAAATGCCTGTTATTAACAATCATATAAATATGTCCAACTAAACTGATCAGGATAGCCTTTTGAAGAATACAAAATCAATTTTATACCTTTCCTGACATCCTAATTTTGAATAACCTACCCAACCCCCAAGTGAAAGTGTGCGTTTGGGAGTGGGTGTGAGATGTGGGAAGGCATTTGGGTCTGAAGACAGATTTGCTATAAAAATCCACCTTATCATCTGCATACAAAAAGACTGAGAAACTCCCATCACAATCTGAAGACAGGTATTGCTATTTTGCATTATTATTATTCATCATCACAATGCATCATCATTTTGCTTATTCCTGCTTTTATGGCCTAGAGGGAGACATGAATAGGGCAGGAACACCTCCACTTCTCCCTGAATATAGAAGAATGAATGATATTTAACCAACCCCCATCACCCCCACATGTCACTTTCCTAAACCTCTAAATACTGGATGTTCTCAGCAGTGTGCCAGCTAGAAGTTTACTTTTTTAAAGGGAAAAAAAATAAGGTAATTATACACCAAATGTTCCTATGGTTGACCAAGATTTAAGAAATATTAAAAAGAATAAAAGATATTGTGCCAATATGAAGGCTGACTCTATATGACTGGCTTTGACAGTGTCAGTGATGTGAATTAGGATATCATGCAATTTGTCCTAATTACAATGATGTAATTAGTCAGGGAAAAGGGGTTTGAAGGGTTTACTAGGTTTGAAGATGGGTCAACTATGACCTTGCTCTTTTTACAAATAGACAAGCACATCCACCAAAATCCATATGCCTGCTTCATTTTGCCCTCTGCCATGTTGGGCATTTGCTTTCTTAAACACTACCGTGTCAGGGGATCTTCAGAGAAGATAAAGTCATAGGCTGCCCTACTCCCAGCTGCTCTGAGAAATAGGTTTCCAGAAACCTAAACTTGGCTCACCTTCTTCCTAAGATGAAGAGAACCACCCGAGTATAAGAGATAATGCTCCTGACCCTCTCTCCACTCCCTTCCAAATCAGGTTGATCACTCAGGAGGAGACAATAATTTCTTATGCATCTTCGTCTCCTAAAATGTATCCACATATGCCTGGTGATGCTTGGCTCTCCCTCTATCAGGGACAAAGATTTTTTTTTTTCAGGGACAAAGATTTTAATACCAACCATCTTTCAGTTGGTGGTTAAAAAACATACATGTTGACTAAAATGTCTTCTAAGTTACTAGTTTTGAATAAATAAATTCCCAGTAAAATATAATCAGGTAATGAATCAGTCAATGTAAATTCTTTATGGTTGTTAGTGTAGAGAAGGCATTGGGTACTTGAAGTTGGGGATAGGGTGCATAGGCAGGAGGGGATTGCCACTGGGGTGGGGGTTTGTAATGGGAGGAACAGCACCCAACAGGGAGGGGGGGTGGGCAAAATAGCCCCCTCCCTGGACTTGCGACCTGGAATAGAATCACTCTCTTTGGTTTGAATGGGACAGGGACAAACAGAAGCTTGTTGAGAAGACGTTTTTGTCGAGTTAGCACTTGCAGGTTGTTCTGTTTTGTATGGTTTATAAGAAGTTAATCTCATTTTTAATATGGGCACTTTAGTATAAAAGAGCTTTGCTCCCAGGGGGTTTGTTAATTGAGGTGTCACTGTATTCCCAATGGTTGTGAATCTTCATCCTTGGAGGATAGCTATGACCTTTTGGAGATAGCCAAAAGTCATTTAGAACCAAGCAGGGTGGGACGAGCCAAAGAGCCAGCTGGGGAATACAGTCTGAGAACAAAACAAAGAGAGAACATAAAACAAGAAGAGTGATTCTTCCATGTGGCCCAGAAGCAGGTGCTGAAAACAGCTGAGAGGATCCAAAATGTTTGGAGCAACATCATTAAATTCGTTACCTTCCAAGGTGACTCTTGGAAAAGGAGACTGCATCCCCATGTCAGCATTCACATGCTTTTTTGTGAAGACCAAACTCACAGTCTCATGAAATTTAGCATGCAATTAATACTATTGATATGTGTTTAGGACACTTTTTTTTTTTTAGATAACACTGAAATCTTTCAATTACACTCAAAATGCATATTTTGTATGAATTCTTGCATACCAGCTACTATGGTAGGCAGATCCCAAACTTCTAGACAGAGAGTGTGGAAACATAGGTAATTCACACATGTAAATTAATTCTGGCTGATCATTTCCTTATTGGTGAAGCTGGACAAAGTGGTTCATGTCCACAATAACAAGATACAGAAGTATTCTCTGTGTCATTCTGTGGAAATTCTAGACTACTTCAGTTTCCTCTTAGATAGCTCAGGAAGTTTCTAAAAGGTGTCTTATTGGTTTCTCTGATATGAACACTTTTTTTGGTGGAGAATGTTCTACCAAAATAATATGGTTGCTACATTTAGAAAATGAAAATACAGGACACCTATTTGAACTTGAGTTTGAGATAAATGACAAGTGATTTTTCAGTATAAGTATGTCCTATGCAGTTTGTGGGACATACTTACACCAAAAAATTATTTGTCTCTTACCTAAAAGTCTTAATTTAAGTAGATGTCCCATATTGTCACTGGCAATGATACAAAAGGAACTGAAAAGCAGGAGAGTCAGTGAGTGGGGTGCTTGAGTTTCCTTCAGCAGGGAGTGCAAAGTGTCCTCCTTCTTCCAACAGCATAGACAGGTGTGTCAGTGTGGCCCCAGGGCAAGGAGAAAGGAGACTGTGCAGGTGTGTGTCTGGGAGTTAAGGGGACAGAAAGTTGAGAGTGAGAGGCTTGGGGAAAGAGAAGCTCCAGAGACCCCATGTGTGCATGTTGTGGGTGGAAAAGAACTAAAAAAGAGAAGAAAGGGGATTTTGCCATGTGTTCCTGGAGATTATAAACTGGATCCCTTTAGCGTTCCTTGGGAGAACAAGTAAAGATTAAAGTTTCTTTCCAATTACTTTCAGTTAACTGAAACTGGATTGGGTTTCTTTCAGGGATGCTGCGCTAAAATTAAGTCATAAATCCTGAGGGATTTATTTGGGTTGCAAACAGTGTCAGTTTCCCTGTTCCTCCTCCTCTCCAGTTCCCTGTGGTAGAATATGCTGCTGAGCTGCCACCCAGGAGGTCACCCCCAGGAAGGGGCTGAAACCACCAGGTTTCCACATCCTGGTTCTACTAGAGCCCCGGGAAGTTTGAGCTTTCAGTGTCTAGCAGATTATTGAAATATTCTCCCCACATGCATGTGCGATATGTATGTTTGCATGTGCTTGTGTGGTTACTGGTTGCCTGAGTTTCACAAGGATTTCAGTCAGTTAGCAATAATCTACAAGATGGAAGCCATTAAAGTAGGAGGAAAGAAGCAAAAGGGGAGGAAGGCATGTCTGTGAGTTCAGGGCCCTTTAAGTTACAAAAATCAATGTCCTGCTCCCCTCCATGTTCTGTGGGTATCCTGGCAAATACTAACCAATGGCTTTCTTTGGAATCGAGTCACCCATTAATGAGGGCCTTGCTTTTATCGAAGATATCCTTAGACTTGCATGTCAAAATAGGTTTTGGCTTCCATTTTTCTGTATGTTTCACTATGATACACCGTAAATTATCCAGGTGCTTGTTTCTATGGGTTTTCAGTCCTAGTTTCTTTTCAGAGATTTGTATTTTTTCCTGCTTCTACTCCTTATGGCAGTTGCTCCCGTTTCTTAGAAATAGCATCTTTCTCAGACTACAGCGAAAGTTCACCTTTAAATGGGAATAACGAACTAAAGACCAGCTCTCACATACTTCTGAGAATACACATGAAATGTTATTTTCCCATAGTTTCTCTATCTTTTAGTTTTCCTTTCCCAGTGACTTTTTCTCTTTATCCTTCTAAGAAGTGTGTGTTTGACATTTGCTGAAATTCCAGATACTAAACGAGAAATGCCAGATGATCTCCTTGCCATTCAATAAACCTCTCACTCTTGCCTTAAAAGCTGACAGGAAACAATTATTGTGACAGAGTCATTTGCAACCACGAAAGGACTTTGTGAATTGGCAAAGGATTTTCATCGACATGGGTAGGTGCTTAGGAAGGAGGCTATTTTAGTCTCTAAATTCACACCTTCTTTGTAAACTCAATTTTCAGTAGGAGAAGGTGATTCTTCCCCTAGTTTATCTAGTTTCTAAGAGTGTTCTTAAACTGCATTTCTTTTTTCTTTCATCAGAGCCAGCATTTCATGGAGAAGAAATAGGTAGTCCCCATTCTATGCTATTTAAGGGGTACCCAGAAGGCCAGTTTCTTCTATAATATCTCTACATAGGCCTATCTTCCTGTAAAGAACAGAAATTTTCACCAATAAGAATTATCCAACATCTTATTTATTTTTGTGTCCCAACAAGGGATGTATAACACTACGGTTTGCCCAAATTAGGCAATCATTAAATGTAAGTTTGTGGAATGGAATTGAGTTACAGACAATTGAATTAGTAAATAAATAAAAAAACATGGCTACATGGTGAGGATTAGAGCTTGGAAGCTTTCTATAGGTTTTCCCAGGATATTTCATCCACCATGGGTGTGTATAATCTAATGTATAATCTAATATCAGTGAATGAAATCCCTCCAAAAAAAATACTAATAAAGGCTCAAATTTATGGATATCAAATATATGGAAAAAAACTATGTCAGGATTCAAATTGTTTTTGACGGGCAAGAACAATAATGAGCTGACTAAAATGATCAAATTTAACAGGGATAAAAAATAGGTCTTACAATTGTGCTTAAAAATCTAACTATAAATAGACCATATAAGAAAGACCTAATTTAGCAGCCTTGGATGTTTTAGTCAGTAGGAAGTTCAACATTTTCTAGGTCTACCCTATTAACAAAAATGATATCCAGGGATGAGCTGGGAGTAAAACCCAGCAGGAAGAAAATAGTCAATACTCTATTGACTAAAAAAAAAAAAAAAAAGCAATAGTCAGAATCTGGAATCTGGAAAGGTAACCAGGACACAGTTGACAAAACAAGTCAACTGCGGAGCCTGGGTGGCTCAGTCAGTTGAGCGTCTGACTTCAACTCAGGTCATGATCTCACTCTTCATGGGTTCGAGCCCTACAATGTGCTGACAGCTCAGAGCCTGGAGCCTGCTTTGGATTTTCTGTCTCCCTCTCCCTCTGACTCTCCCCTGCTCTATCCCTCTCTCTCTCTCTCAGAAATAAATAAAACATTTAAAAATTTTTTTAAAAAGCCAAGGGGGTGCCTGGGTGGCTTAGTTAGTTAAGCGTCCAACTTCAGCTCAGGTCATGATCTCACAGTCTGTGAGTTTGATCCCCACATCAGGCTCTGTGCTGACAGCTCAGAGCCTGGAGCCTGCTTCAGATTCTGTGTCTCCTTCTGTCTCTGTTCCTCCCCCCTTGTGCTCTGTCTCTCTCTCTTTCTCAAAATAAAAACATTAAAAATTTAAAAACAAACAAACAAACAAAAACAAGGAAAGCCACTCAGTATAAAATCCATGAATGACAACTTGGGGCTTGGCACTCTTAACTGGGTTCTCTAGAAGGCAGAGCCAGGGGCAAGGTCAAAGTACAAACCCAGGGTATGGGGGTAAAGGAAAAAGGGATAGAAGATAAAAAAGTAAATCAACATGAGCTGCATGTCCATGCTGGCCCTGCTTCACAAATCATGAAAGAAGCATAGCAGCATGTCTGTTTGGCAATTCAGACTTCTCCGGAAGGGATGCAAGAAGAGAGAAAGGATGGGGAATTTCTCTGGCTCCTTCTTTTCTTTTGTTTCCTATTGGGCAGGAGCCAAGTGAACTCCCCACTTTCAGTTTGCATTATCCAGCCCCTCAGTGACTGCTCATGAAACCAGATGCATCGGGTCAACTTTTCATCCAAGATTGGAAGCCAAAGAGCAATTTTCTCGGCAGAGAAAGATGGTGATCAAGAAAAGCTGAAAGACCCACAACATTTTGTCTAAAAGAGTCCCTTTTATCTGGCTTCAAGCACATACAAGATGGGCAGACAAGGCAACCAAAAGAAACCACACGGGGCCACAGAAATGAAAACCAACAATGTGGTGTCCAAAAAAGCTATTGCCCATCAGAAGCCACATACATCTGTATCAGTTCTCCTGTCCCCATCAAATGTGAAAGATCCACTATTATTTAGTCACTAATAACACAGTACTTACAGCCTTGTTCTTTTCAAAGGCTTACAAACATATCTGAAAGTCTCAAAAGATTTACTCTTTCAAAAATACAAAATTGATAAATTGAAATTCATGTTTAATTAAACATCTACAAAACAGAACATGTCAACTTCATTATTTGTTATATTTAGTGTTCATAAAAATTTCATTCATTTGAAAACAATTTATAGGTTAGATTCTCTCTTTTTTTTTTTTAATGTTTATCTTTGAGAGAGAGAGATAAATCAAGGGAAGGGCAGAGACAGAGGGAGACAGAAAATCTGAAGCAAGCTCTGTGTTGTCAGCACAGAGCTGGATGCAGGGCTCAAACCCACAAACTGTAAGATCATGAGCTGAGCTGAAGTCAGATGCTTAACTGCCTGAGCCACCCAGGCACACCTAAAATTTATTTAAGTAACCTCTATGCCCAGTGTGGGGTCCAAACTCACAACCCCAAAATCAAGAGTTGCCTACTCCATTGACTGAACCAGGCAGGGACCCCAAATTCTCTCATTTTATAAGCATTCCTGAATATGTGTGATGTTTGCCAAGAAATGATTGCCAATTATAAATTAAATGAGTTACTCTTATAAAAAAATTACATTTTGAAAGCACATGACTTTTTAAATCCCTTCAGAAATTTTACAACAGACAATACATTTCATATGGGCTATCCATGTACTTAACTGTGTAATATAATGGATAGTCCAAAAGAAATGGGCTAACACTAAGAACTGTTTGCTATCCTGTGAGGGAGCAGGGAGTCATGTCTGCCATGGGCAGGGTACATAGGAAGTTATGTCCTTCTTCACTTCCAGGTGCTGCCCATTAAAGGAACACCCTCAAACAGGAAGCTTTTGAGTCTGTACAAACATTCCACCCATCAGTTATTGGCTCACCACACCAAGAATGTTGCTCTATCTCTGATAAAGTAATCAAGAATAGTTACGTTATCTCTGAGCCACAGTTCCTCATGGCTAAAGCTAGGTTGTCAACGCCAACCTTGAGGGAAGTTGAGAATATTATAGGGGCTAGCCCAGGACCTACTCCATGGTGGGTCCTCAATTACTATTCTCAGCAGCAGTGTTTTCATTGTGAAGTGTGGAGGAAGAGATCCAGATTGTGGAGGCCTCTCTGTGTTAGGAAAAGTTGGGAAAACAGTGTTTTTAGATCAAATGAGAGAAATGAGGACAAATGGACTGAAGATCCCTTAGGTGAGGATGCAGGTCTATTTAACATTGTATATGATACTGTAGACGCTATAAAATGCAGACTTAATTAATGAATAAATTCAGAAATTAAAGATAGCTGAGGTTTTTAATGTTTATTTATTTCTTTTGAGAAAAAGAGAGGGAGCACATGAGTAGGGGAGGGGCAGAGAGAGAATCCCATGCAGGCTCCACACTGTCAGTGCCGAGCCCCAAGTGAGGCTCAGTCTCATGAATCACAAGATCATGACCTGAACTGAAATCAAGAGTTGGACGCTTAACGAACTAAGCTACCCAGGCTCCCCAATAGCTGGACATTAGTACAGAATTGGCCACAAGGCAGGCTGTACATGGCAGACCCACAGCCATGGCAAGCAGGTGTCTCCTTATTTTAAGAAACGACTTTATCACAACTAGAGCTGGCCCAGACCGGAATGGGCTTGCCTGGGAGGAACTGCTTTCCCATGACGAGAGATGGGGAAGAGAAGGGCAAGCTAGGACTGAGGGCTAGATGACCCCTGAAATTCTCCCAACAATTTTTACCTCCCTCTTACAAGGACATCAAACAATAACCTGATTGTCAGTAGGTTCTTAACTGTAATTCTCAGCCTCACCATCCTAGCACTGACCAACCAGATGAGATCAGGCCTCTGGTATGAACACAAAGGGAGAAATGTGCTAGCCTATCTGAGAACTCCCACCAGAACGGATGTGAGGCACCAGGAAAAAGAATGGGAGAGGTGGCCTCGCCCTGTCCTTTGAGCAGCTGTTACTGCTTGTCTTGGCTGCTTTCTGTTCCCTGATGAATAGAAGTCTCAAGGAAACCATAATCACTTAATAAAATACCTTAGGTAGGAGTGAAAATGAAGCTGCCCAAGCTCTCTGCATCATGGCTACAAATTCCTGGATTAGATAGAATTTATTCTACATGCTGGCTGAATTGTGTAATAATGGGTAAAAACTCTTTTTGAACAATGCTGATTTGTTCAAGTTGTCAAAAGACAGCATAGTTAAAATGAGGTACTATTTCTGTTATGGTCAAAACCGACTTTACTTGGGGGGAATGGTGTGAAATGCTTTGGCTCTGTTGCTCTCAGAGCTCGAAGGTTGCTATTTAGCTGTTTGGCTTTGCTTCACATTTGTAGCCCCCCAGTGACTCTTTTTGACTCTCTTTGCTTGATATTGACAACTTGTTAGTTATTCCTGAAAAGGACAAAGTCTATCTAGTTAACTATGTCACCTTTGCATAAACTAGCCTGGTCTGAAGCAAGACAATCAAAGACCCAAAGAGCCATATGAACATATGGACATATAGGTACATGTGCTGTGCTGCCACCTGTTTGTTTCCAAGTTTCTTGTCTCTACTGTGGCCACTCCTTCCTGCCCTCCGTCCTCATCAACAGGTCTTGGGTTTTGGCTTGGGAAACAGGGCTGAGACCGTGGAGGCAGGACCACAGAAGACCTCTCATTTAGGTCTGTTTATATTTTGCCAAAGAAAACTGCAGTAGAATCATGACCACATGTTTCTTTTTTATCCTTGGCCCAATCATGGAAAGAAGCTGCCTGTCCAGCTGAGCCCATGACCTAGCACCTGGATGCAACTGAAAACGTCTTTATTTTTCTCTTTGTGTCAGCAAAGTGGTAGCTCTGTGCTTGTAAGTAGCTGTGGTGTCTAGTTTACTGGAAAATTCAGGAGACATAGATTAAGGTCTTGAATCTGAGGTTCTCTCATTGCCTGATAATTGGGCTTAAAAGAGAGAGAGAGAGGGAGAGATAACTTAATCTCTTTGGTTTTAGGTCCTAATCTGCAAAACTAGAATAAAAATCTCTTCTGCTACCATTATTTAAAGATGTGAAGACAATGATTTCACAATGTGAAAATGTGCTCCAAGGAATCCCTAGCTTTCAACCTTAATAAAACATGTTATTAAAGCTCTGCCCTGAATGTAAGGTGAGTCCACTGAGAACCTCCCTGAGTAGTTTTCCCCACAGGGGATGTGGTTATGTGCCCTGTCACCTTCACCGTCTCACCTGGTTTTCCTGGGGACCTGGAAGGTTGACTTTGGGGTACAGTCCAAGTCTGAGTATCAGTCTCTTTTTCCTATGATGTGAAGCTAATTGGCCCTTATAGAAATTGGACCCATGCCCTCAGACTAATTAACACTATTGCCTATGAGCCCAGCTGAACGAACTTCCTCAGATTTACACTCATTTTATTTAGTAGATAGCAACTGGCATTTTTAAAAGATATCTTGCCCATAGCCTCTGGCCACTAAATATGCCTCAAATTCCAGGCACACTCGAAGCAATGCAGCTTTAACATTACACTCTGGCTCCTGAGGTCTTACGAGCTATTTAATACTTGTTACTTTGTCAGCGTGGCATCAGTGGAGGGGGGAGGGATAAACTAGGGGCATACCCCTCACTCTGCCACTAACTAACGAAATGACCTTCCTCAAGTAAGTGATTAGCCTCACCGGACCTGTTTTCTCATCTTTAAAATGAGAGAGTTAGGCGAAATGATCTCTAATGCCCATTCTAGGTTTAAAATTCTATGATCTTTACCAATACATGCCCTGGGAAAGCACGGCTTCATTAATAAATAGCAGCATTAGCTGCCTGTAGGAGAGAAAGCCTCAGTTAATAAGTGTGTCTTCTCCTTACACCACACATAATTCTTCATGAGAGTTAATGGGAATTAGAAACATCACTAGCAAAACAATCGATGCCTAAACCTTTAACCCATGACCTCCCGGTCTGGCGTTTTGTTGCCTGTATCTGGTCATCTTTCCTAACTAGGGAGACCTTAACCCGGAGCAGAACAGGCTGAGAGGTGATGGACGTCAGGACGCACTGACCTTTATGGGGAAGGTATGTTCTCATCAAAGGCCAAGTCCTCCTGTCACAGCAGAAGCCAAGACTGACGGAGAAGGAAGGGAGGTGACCATCGCACACCCCATCGTTCACAGTGTCGGTAGCCTGGTCTGGAATGAGACAAATGGGAGGGAATCTTCTCGAAGAATTTGTGGGGGGTTTCTTCATGTGCTGTTTTCATGAAGCATTTCACCGCATACCATTGTTACTATGCACACTTTGTGATCTGCCATTTAGGTTATTAGATCAATAGGACCTGGTGATGAATTATACATGAAATTGGTGTTACTTAACCAATACCACGTAATTTCAGTTAAATTTCCTGGCTCATCTGTACACAGGAGATTGGCAAAGGCACAATCTAGGATCGTACCTCTCCTGAAACCCTCAGCATTTCTCTAGCAGTGAGAACAGCTGTGCACAAACGCAGTCACAGCAAAACCTGCTGTGGTTTTCTTTCCTGCAGGAACCAGAGATGGCAAACAGGAGAAGCACATGTGAAGGAGCCTTTCCTGCCTAGCACCGGCTGGACACTATCTGGGATTTCTCACTGTTCCCTGCATTCTTACCCTTGACCCTTCAGTGCTATCCAGTTCCCCTTGTGTCAGGTCCCTCTGAAAGTTGTGATTTCCTCTCCTGACAGGCGGCAGGAAGGGGAGAAAGCTGCGAGCCAACCTTTGCTCTGAGAGCACTGGCGGGTTATTAACAAAGGGGACACATGACAGGGTGTGCTCAGGAAATATTGATAAAGTGAGAGAGAAAATGAGGAGAGAGAGATGCCTCCCCACACCACCCCCGCCTCCCCCACCTACACCTATACACTCTCTCTCTCTCTCTCTCCCCGTCTCTCTCTTTCACAGACTGAAGGATGTGGCTATAAAATGGGGGAGAATATTAAAACCTATCTCATACAGAGTATATGAATCAGTCAATGTAAAGAGCTTAGAATATAGCCTGACATAAAGTAAGTGCTTTATTAAGAGTGAATTACTGTTAGTGTTTTATTGCTAATTATCATGTGATTTGGGGGAAAGTAACCATACTCAACAACAGATCATTTTCCCACCTTGGTTTTGCTCACATTATGAGCAAGAAGACCCTTAATTCAGAGGAGCAACAATATACATGTATTCCCATAGTCCTCTGCTCTTTGACTTTGTTCTGTTCTTGCTGACTCCAATTCTTTTCTGCAGATCTTGGCCTTTAGTGCACATTAGACTATCCAAGCTCTGCTGCTTGCATTTGTTTTCATTATAAAAATATATTGGAAGCACAGGTATAAAAGTAAGAAACCTGGATCATCTCAACCCAAATACTTACCAGCTAGTTAACCTGGGACAAGGTCCCTATCCTTTCTGAATGATGGCTTACTTGTGTGTAGAACAGGGCAGTGGTGTCTATCCTGACCACCATTTGCATTATCATGAAAATCCAATGAGATCCTATAGTGTGAGAAGACACTGGGAAGAGTAAATTGCTATAGAAACATAAACAGAGTCTAGGTGTTTGAGTTAGTTTTTATACCATGTCCAACGCTTGTTTTGTAGTTTTTATTGATAATGAAGATTTGTCACTAGGCCTAGGAATAACTACTTTGCATCTTATATCTGCATCACCATCTTTGGGTCTCAAAAATCCCAAGCCAGACATGGAAAGAAAGCTTAGTTCAATACCACCATTTGCTAACTCAGATGCCTGCCTTTTCTTCCCCCACTGAGTTCTGGCTCTATAATCATGTTGCAAGCTCCTTCTCTTTCAATGGAGGCTTTTACCCCTTGCCTTTAATGTAAAATGACAGCCAAATCTTCAGAAGGTTTGGTGTTAAGATTATGTCTTTTACATTCCTACAGTCTCTGTTGTTTAGTTCAGCTTGTCAGGCTGTCAGATAAAGGCCCATGGAGTATTCTACAAGGAATTATTAATGAAGATTCGGCTGGTTTTTCTTCTGGAAACGGATCACTTCACTTTTCATCTCACTGGCTTTTTACATTAACAAACTAAAAATAGCTGTGAGTATTCCAGAGAAGGAATTATCAATATTTGGCAGTGTATTCCTTGCTTTCCAGTTGTTAGATCTGGTCCTTTCCCTATCCAGGGCACAGATAGATGAATAAATCTTAGTAGTATAATCCCTGAATCTCTATCCATGTATTTTTACTCAGAATGTGAATAACTGAATCTGGCTTTGGGACCCCTTGCTTTAAGTATAGGCCTAACTTTGTGTGCCTGGAAAACCACCATTAAACACAAATTTTGAGGATGATGGCATAAGGACAGCAACCCACATTGAACTCACGCTATACAAGCCCAATCTTTGCCCTTCCACAAATGTCCATTCAGAACAAGGTTGACAGCTGAAGCTCTACTAGCTATTGGCTGGTAATCCACGCGGTCTTATTTGTGTGCTTAAATTTGCCAAGGTATGTTACAGCTCTTGGCTCTGTGAAATCCACTGTAGTCCACCTTCATCCCGGCTCTTCTTTCACAGAGAGAGCCACGTGTGTCAGAATATTATATGGATGAAGTTTGACATCTTTATTCATCTTCTATTTATGGGATGAATGTACAGCGAAAAGATGGCTTGAGACCATCAAACCCACGTCTAGCTCTGATCTAAGAGGAATTTAATGTAGGTCTCCTGAGGTGAAGGGAGAAATGAAAGAAAGAAATGAAGTGCCTGTTTCAATTTAATACTTTGGGCCTTTTTTTTTTTTTAAGAAAAAAATCAAAAGCCTGGGACCTTCCTTGGCCCCCTGAAGTTTTAGGGTTTCAGATGCTCAGAGATACAATCTGCACAATTTCTTGGCATCTGTTTTTGCCAGACAGTATATTACCACTATAAAGTAGCCTGAACAGTGGGGTCCTCCCTACTGGGGGCCCACTTCAAAGGCAATGTTTGAAGCCCCCTGATGCTTACTGTGGGTGAAAAGCACTGATTGTTGTGTTTGGTTTATTAATTACTTAAAACAGAGACATAGAAGCTAATTTTCTTCTAAACTTTTCATCTGGTGTTCCTTCTTTAACACCCTCCAATCAGTTTCTTGTCAGATGAGTAACTTTAGTTCCAAATATCAGTGTGATGTAATTATTTAATGCCTTTTAATCTGAGGATAAGGACATGTCTTGCAAGAAGTACATTGCTGCTTTGCCCTAGATTTAGAAAACAAGCATTTAGAAACTAAGAGATCAATCCAGTCTCCCAAAGTTGCACCATGAAACATGAACACAACTAGGGAGAGAACCCAGACTTCTTACTTAGTTTCCCCAAGGAAGGAAAATTCTTCCCAGAATACTGGCCACTCTGGAATCCCCCTGAAATTTGAAGAAAATGTCCCCCTGCTTCCCCATGAACCAATGTTCCAAGTTCTACTTGCAATCCGTTGTTCCACCAGACCACAGCCTGCTTTGTGCTACATATTTTCTCAAAACTAAAGCAAGTCAACAGAGTTCTCTGTGGTGTGAAGCAAAACAAAAACACCCCAAAGTTCATGTGTTGTCACCAGACAAAAATTTGCTAAGAACAAGCAGAAATGAGGAGTTAATGGATCCCATATGTGGCCACTAACCTAGGTTTATGAGATTTTTTTCCAAGAGATTTCTGAAGAGATTCTTATAGCACAAAACAAGATCAAACATCCATTTTCCTGTCACACAGGACAGTACATGATCAATCTATACGTTCCCCCCACCCCCACCCACATTTATCTCTGTAAACACGGAAAGAAAACTTGGCTGCAATATATGCTTTGCAAGGAGCTGACTGCAACATGTGGTATCGAGGGTCAGGAAAGCATTTAAAGATGTAACCTGTTTCCTCACAACACTAGTGGACTGGCCCGCAGAGTCCCCGGGCTGGCATTAAATTTATCCTAGACAGCAGAACTGATCAAGTAAAGGTGACAGCTGTGGAATTTTCTTCATCCAGGAAGATCGCATGTATGCAAAAAATAACTGTTTTCCTCAAATGTCAATCAGCTCCTTGAAGTTTCAAACTTCATTCAGCGGTCGGGGAAGGCATTTCCTCTGCACATATTTCAGTATTGCACTGGGCAGTTCAGTGACACGGGGTTTCCGGGTGCGGTGGCTGTGGATACATTCTGCATTAACCACATTAGGCACAGGGTGGGGACAAGATTTGGGGTTATGCTTACTGTTTTTGTTGTTGTTGTTGAAGCGGAGGCAGGACATCCGTTGGGGTTCAGATGGTTTCCACTGTTATTGTTTTCTTTCCCCTTTTGTGTGTCCTGAACTCTGAACTGCAGAACTGAGATCTCCACTTTTGTTTGAGGCATGGCTTCTGCAAGGAAATTCCAACCACTAGAATGTCCCATGGATTGCAAGACAACCACAGCATTCTTGGAAATTTGTCTGCGGAATGGTTGCTGGGCTCCCTGGCCACTTCCCTCCTCCCTCTAACATGGAAACAGAATCCACCAGACAAGTGGGAGAGGAGAGGGAACCTGGCTGAAATGTCTGGCCATGCAAAACGAATGCTTTGGATAAAATGTCCTGTTAACCAGTTAATCAAGAGCGCACTAACCAAGAGCATACCGACAGCAGAGGCCTGAAGCACCCCGCCAGGCCCCGGAGTCTTGGAGCTGCTCCGAGTGACAGAGAGATGTCTCCCCCAGACAGGTTCACGATTCCAGAGCCGCCCGAGGCCATTTGGAGGGGAAGTTGAAATGCTCACCTTGTGAGGAGTCAGCGTGATCTGTAGAGATAATGGAGCATTCAGTCTGACATCCGAAACCCGTGTATCTAGGAAGAGCGGATCCTTGCTGGGAGGGGAGACAGTAATTGTTTTTAGCATGACAGATAAGACATCCTGCAGATTCCCCACACCTGGGAAACAACTCCTTCCTGGTGCTCAATATTTAAATGAAGGCGTGCAAAGTCTTCAGCTTCTCTCCACCTTCTCCTTCAAGATTACTTTTAAATAAGAATGTCCCTCCTTCATAATTTCACACACAAGGAGAGGCAAAAGGTGTCATTAATTTTCGAGGCTTGTTTGCTTTTTAATCTGATCAAAACAATTAAGTCACAGAGAGTCTTCTAAGAGACTGTAGGAAACATTAATTGTGTAGCTGGACTGGACTTCATGACTGTGGGGAGCCTCGTAAATAATCCTAGGACTTGAGCTGAAGAATATAGAAGGGGAGAGAAAACAGAAGCCAGTGGTGAAAGATCCCTGATGTCTCCTTTGAGGTGAAAGTATATAAATATATAAATATTTTGTTCCCTCAAGGTCATTTACAGTTTAGTCCCTCTTTGGGTGTTCCCATTTAAAGCTATGGTCTAGTGAAATAGCTAGAGATGTTACTATTACTTTAAAAAGAAAACCAGCATTCCTGTAAAGATGCCAGTGTGTGTGTGTGTGTGTGTGTGTGTGTGTGTGTGTGTGTGATGTCCCTCCCTCAGTCTCCTCTCCCAGGATGGACAAGATATTTGACCTGCATAAACATTCATTTGGGGAAATGCGACACTATTTTCTCCTCCTCCTGACCCTAAGCCTCTTCTTCAAAACATCAAACAAAACAATACACAGAATAATGTTGCCTCTGAGAGGGATTTTCCCTCTCATTTCCCTCCCACTTCTGCTAGGTCAGTCTGTCTTTCTTTCCCTCCCACCCTCCAACCCCTCCTCACCCTCCCCAGCAAACTCTGGAAAAACAGTAGTAACTAACATTTGTGCCTTTGGCAATAAAACCACAGGCCTCACAAACCCCAAATGGCAAAAAGACATTTCCATTCCAATCCCAGTTTTAAATTAAACTGTAATGAAAAATCAGCAGTGGCAGCTGGGACCAGAGACACTGATTGTCTCTAGGAACAAAAAGGAGGGGAGCAGAGGGGGAGAGGGAAAAAGAAAGACTGCAAGGAAGCCTCGCTCTGGTAATAAAGCAGCTGGTAAACCTTCAAGTAAAAAGAAATTAGAAAAACAAATCTAGTATAGAGACAAGCAAAGATGGCTGTTTCCCTCCACAGTCACAGTGAGGCAGTCACAAATCACCACCACTTTATGAATGGACTCAGAGGGGGCAGGGAGGGAGGCAGATGTGTGAGCCTCTACTGACACCTGGAGGAAGAGCAGGGAAATTCTCGGGGGGGGGTGTTGGCCCCACCTCTGCGCCCTGGGAAGGAATGGGGATCTGGGCTTTCCCTGTGTACTGTGATCTTAGGTAATAGCGGATCACAGGATCTAGAGGCTTTATGGGAAAACAGGAGGACCTCCTTGCCTCCGTGTTCTGTAAATAACTGTGTGTAATAAAGAGCATTTGACTTCAACACTAGTTTTGTTTGTACCAAGGAATGTGCAACCTGATTTTTTTTAAGATGTTTTGCTCTTTGCTTTCATTTTGTTTTTAAATAACATAAATGTTTATTCACAAGGAGAGAGAGAGAGCAGGGGAGGGGCAGAGAGAGAAAGGGAGAGAGAGAGTCCCAAGAAAGTCCACGCTGTCAGTGCAGAGCCCAGCGTGCTCGATTCCACAAACTGTGAGACCATCACCTGAGCCAGAATTAAGAGTCAGACCAACTGACTGAGTCACCCACGTACCACTTTCAGCCTGATTTGGAAAAGTGTATGGCATAGGCATCTAATCAGAAATGAGGAGGGAAACCCCAAGATTGGAGCATTTTAATCTATAGCTTTCTAAAGCTTGCAAGGCTCTGCAGATCTTTTATGTATATATATCTGAGTAGAGGTGATCGTAAATCCAGAAAAGACCTATACTAATCTATAAGAGCTAAAGATACTGCCAGGTAGTTAAGGATCAAGACAGTGAGTGAATTTCTAGGTCACAGACAAGAACTAGACCCTGTGCCAGCTTCCTGAACCTTATTTGTTCCCAGAGTTCTTCAAGAAGCTGATGAAGTTAGTGGACACTACTCAGAAAAACCCTCCACTACAAATGTGTGTGTGTGTGTGTGTGTGTGTGTGTGTGTGTGTGTGTGTGTGTGTATACACCTAATTGTAGATGGTCACAGAACCCCTTGGGCCAATCTGTAGGACCCAGGTTGAGAAAGGTTTCTCTGGGAGAAGAAGGGGGAGAATAGTTGGGGAGAGGGAGGGAGGCAAACCATGAGAGACTCTTGAATGCTGAGAACAAACTGGAGGCTGATGGGGGTGGGGGAGAGGGGATGGGGGGTGATGGGCATGGAGGAGGGCACTTGTTGGGATGAGCACTGGGTGTTATATGGAAACCAACTTGACAATAAACTATTCAAGAAAAATAAATAAATAAATAAATAAATGCAAAAAAAAGAAAGAAAGAAATTAACACACACACAAAGAGAAAGGCTTCTCTAAGGAAACAAAAGCAAAGAAAGAGTGTACCCATCCACAATGAAGACTATTGTGATCCCACATGTGAAGAAATTCAGATAAAATTGAAAATGATGATGGCCTATTGAAATGTCAAGTGAGAATTCTTTACAGAAAGGAAAATTGCTGAAACCAAAAACACATTATGCAGAATAAATAGCCCCTTTAAAGCATGCCCTTGTGATCATGACTTACTCTTGATAGACACTGGGGAAACTTATGACATTCGGAGGTTCCCTCTCTGAAAATCGTCAGCAGCACATATGACAATGTCAAGTGATTGCTAAAGGAGAAAATTCCATATAAAGTTAAAATTATTTATTTTAACTGCTCAGGTGATTTTTGTCATGCATCTGGGATGTAGAGTTGGGTGGAAGCCTAGTAAAGCTCTGGGGGACCCCTTGGGTGGACATTCAATGAACTCAGTCTTGGTACCTTGAAAGAAGTGATGCATTTCCCAGTTGGTCCAGCTGACCTTCCCAACTGTCCCAATAAGAGCTACTATTTCATTGTTATATTTTTAAAGTGACCTTAAGTTTGGCTATTACCTTTTGATCCTCTTTGTTAAATTCTGTGCTGCAGTGACAGTAGTTGAAAACAAAAACATGAAACATAACAAAAAGACTTTAGAAGACTGTGTGAATGGAAATGTTTTCAACCTCACCTTTGTGGTCTAGTTGGGTTGCTTATAGATTCTACGCTTCCTTCCTCCTCCTTTTTTCTTCACTTCCTTTTTTACTGCCTTAATTTTGTTCTCTATGTTATCACTAGAGGGTGATCTGGAGCAGAGAGAACCACAACTTCCTTAGAGAAGATTGAATGCTGAAGTTGAGCCCAACAGTTACAGTTAAAATTCTTTTGATTATTTTTATATTTCATTGCACATACACATTTGTTGTGGATATGTGAGTCAGCTTCTCCTGAGTTTATTTAGCTATGCAAAAGTTGTCCACTTCACAGAAATGACTATAAAGATTAAATTAAGAAAATCAAATAAGACCATTTTATTTCATTGGTTAGGCAATGTTATGGCCTTTTTCCACACCAAACTTAGCCATGAGCCATGATATGTATCCAAGCTTGTTTTTATCTATGCTATTGTAGGATATTTGGTTATGTTTCATACTATGGTGCCCTCCTGATAAATGGGTGCTTTGCAGAATCAAATATTTATTTATAGCTCTTTATTTATTGCTTTCTGATGTGTAAATAAAACTATGTGATCCATGTTTTAAGACCTTTGGTCTTCCCCAGTTTCTGAATTTTATTTTGGGTTTGAGCAAAGAAACAAAAGAAAAAAATCACATGAATTAAAGCCTTCTCCTCACCTCTCCATTTCCCAAATAAATCATAATCATGCAAACTTCCTGTCAGTTAGAAATTGCTTACACACATAGTATGAAGAATGCAATAAGGCCCTATGGTAGTGGTGGAGAAGGTGGTTGAGGTGTCTGGGTGGCTCAGTAGGTTAAGTGTACGACTGCAGCTCAGGCCATGATCTCACGGCTGGTGAGTTTGAGCCCTGCGTCAGGCTCTGTGCTGACAGCTCAGAGCCTGAAGCCAGCTTCAGATTCTGTGTCTCCCTCTCTCTGCCCCTCCCTCACTCTCAAAAATAAACATTTTTTAAAAAGAGAGAAGGTGGTTTAAAATCAACAGAAGATAAATCCTCTGTTGCTGAAACCACATGGTGGTGGATGGAATGCAGATTTGGGAATAAGGCAGAATTGTATTCCAATATCTTATGTGCTGCATACAGCCCTTGAATTTTGCCTCATTCTCTAACTTCTCTGAGCTCCTGTTTGCTTACCAATTAGAAAGATTATCATCTTAGCAAGATATTCTCAGCATTTGACCAATGTCTACTTTCCTCCTTAGAATAGAAAGTCCCCAGGACAACGCTGTGGCTGATGAACTCACTGCTGGGCCAGGACACATGCTTCACATACACATCGAATAAAAGTTACACACATGCCCATTTTGTGGAATTTAATGGCCTCCATAACTTTTAGTTTAGGTTATAAATTAATCTTATCACTAAGGTCTGTAGAGTCATTTGCTATATTTTGGACACCCCACTAAGCACTCTATATGTATGTAGATTTTCACAGAAATCCTGAGTGATCATCTCTATTCTACAGAAGAGCAACTGAAATTCACCTGAGTTCCCCCAGCTGATAAGTGACAAGGCCAACCTGGTAGGTCTGGCGCCAAAATCTCCACAGATAACACTCCATTACTGTCGCCATAGGGGCGGGGTGCTGGGAAGTCATTTAAGTAAAGGTAAGAGAGAAACCACAGAGGCCCTGAGCCCCCCATCAGGACTGCTCAAGGGTGTGAGGCAGAGGGCCCTAGGGATCAGCCCTGCTGAGTTCCTACCCAAAGTACAGAAAAAGCTTGAAGTCAAAAACGTGAAGAGTTTTCCTTTGGGGATCCTTCCTACTCCAGCAGCCTTTACTTCCAGCATTGCAGGGGGTCTTCCCATTCCCAGATACTCACTCAGAGCCCCTTCTAAGAACCCACTGAATCACTGGTTTATGCTTCTGAGGGAGCATGACCCTACACGACCTTCAATAGAAGAACATCCACAAATGAGGCAAAACAAAACTCTTTGGAGCCATTAACCTCCAAGAGTTGTCATTTAGCTGAACTTTCTTTCACTTTTTGTTTTCCTCCAGGAATTTCCACTAGAGAAGAGGCACTCTTCCTAATTAAAGCCATTGTCAGAGACCACAAATGGCTTTTTATACTGGTTTCTAAACCAGAAACACAATGGTGTAGGTCTGTGTATGATTTCTGAATCATAGCAAAGAGACCAAATTCTTTTCTTATATCGTGAAAGGCTTCACATAACAAGAATATTATGTTTATTAGTGCACTGTACACAGAACAGAGACTACAAATGATAATGTAGAACTCAAACATATAAAATTCATTTTCTATGGGAAGTAGCACATGCTGTATTTTAAAAATATGAATTCCTGTATGTATATGTATGTATATGTTCAATCTCAGATAACTTCCAATGACCCTCCCCAATGAAGTTCTTAAGCAGTGTTTCTCAAAGTGTGTTCTGGTCTCACCTGCATTAGAATGTCACCTGAATGCCTGTTAAACATGCAGATTCCTGACCTCCACCACAAAAAAATTACATCAGAGTCTCTGAAGTAAGGTGTCAGAATCCTCATATGTAACAAATAGTTGCAGGAAACCTTTAATTCATACCAAAATCTGAGAACCATTGACACATAGTGTAGTGCAGTATTGAAGAACATCGACTCTGGAATCAGATCTTGGTTTAAAGCTCAACTGTCCCACCTATCAAACCATGATAATCATCCCTACCCATAGATCTGTTGTTGGGATTAAGAGATAATACAGGAGAAGTAAAACCAAGAAGATGAAAGTGTGTCAGAGCCTCTCTTCTCTCCCATCCTCAGAGGATGCTTTATGTTGCTGCCTGGCTCCTGGCTGGACTGAGGAGGAGGAAAAGAAAAAATCTGGAAAGTGGGAGAAGAAGGAAAAGACCTAAACAGTAGGCTAGTAGGGACTGGAGGCTGGGTGGGAGGGGACGAGGGGGAGGAGGTAGGGTCAGAGATTGAGGCAGAGTGGAGTTTGGAGAGAGAGGAAAATGTTTTTAGACATCGTTTCAGTGTGTTATATCCTTGAGAGCTTGTTTGGAGGTTCTAGCAGGGGAGCTGAGCTACTCGAATACCCTTGACCAAAGAATGGTCCTCCTCTATCGGGGAAGGTCGTCCTCTTCGACCTAGCATGCAGCTTCCGGAGGGATGTACATGGAGCAGTGAGGGAGGAAGGGGACACCCGCCTAGCCAGCCAGATCAGCAGAATCAGCCCTGGCAATCAATGGGGTGACAGATGTCGCAGCCAGATCGCCCTCACATCCTTCAGTGTGTTATATCCTAAAATTCTCCCTTTACAACTTTTTCAAAAGGGTGTTCAAATTAAAAGATATTTTTCAAAGCACTTTAGGGATCAAGTTTCAATTTCTTTTAGACGCATTGCCATTCAGAGACGAACATGAATCCTGCAAGGTCCAGATTAAGTAGATGTTGCATTAAATGAAATAGACCCAAGGCCTGGCAAACAAGTGCCCGATTATCAAAACACCTGGCTTGTCCCTAAATAATGCAATCATTCCACCTGTCCCCCTAGTTTCAGGCCCTACTCCTACATTCCTTAAACACTTGCTCATAACCCAATCTGCCCTAAATGTGCCACTACTTTTGCTTCTATTTCCTTTGCCTATTCATCCTAATGTGTCCTTTACTTGTTTGTGTTTCTCCTTTCCTTTTCCTAAGGCTTATTTTCTTCTTGCCCCTTGGCATGCATTTCCCAACTGTACCACCACCTTCTGGGGCAGCCTCTCTCTGCAGGTTCCTAGGATTCAAACTTAAGGCAGCATGTCAAGGAAGTCTATACCCTGGCTTTTGGCCTTCATAGACTGGAGTGTGGTAATGTGTCTGGTATTTAAGAGGGAATTGGAAGAGATAGTCAGAGACCTAGCACTGTGAGAAGAAGCTGGCCTGATCTTGCTGGCTTTGAAGATGGAAGAAGGGATTAAGGCAAGGAATTAGGGCAGCCTCCAGAAGCTGGAAAAGGCAAGAAACTAGATTCTCTCTAAAGTGCCAATAAAGGGATAAACCCTGATGACATCTTGTTCTCAGCCCAGGGATATCTGTATACTACTTCTGATCCACGGAACTGTAAGATAATAATTATTCGTTTGTTTGAAACCACTTGGTTTAGGATAATTTGTCACAGAAGCAGCAGAAAGCAAATACACTTTGCCTCAGGATGCACTTTGGGAAAAACCCAAATTTAAGATGGTAATTGCTTTTCTTCTTGTTCTTGGGGTGTTCAGTCCTAATCTCTCTGATATATCATGGGGTAAATGCTTCATGGATATGACTGCCAGAACAATGTAGAAAATTGAACTAATTTGGAATGATGTCTGGCTAATTACATTAAACCTCTGTCTCTTTGGCAGAGAAGCCCTTACCTTGGAGCTCCAGAAGAGTCTCACTAGGGTAACAGTTTTAATTAGCCAGGCTCTAGCTCCTATCCACTGCCTGGTTCTGCATCTGTTGATATTTCCCATTTAAAAATAATGAAATAACGGAAACATTCCAGTATTAGGAAATAATTATTGTTAGAGACACTGGTGGGTTCAGCTATTACCTGGATGCAAACAGTTTTATATTCTCCTGTAAAGGCAATGATTTCTAGCAATAGAAATATTGTACTATTTCTTCAGATCTCCGAATGCAGTGTTCCTTTAAAGTGAAAGCTCTGGAAATAAACTACCAGAACCTTATTTATTTTTTTTTAAATCCTCAAAGTATTGGCCCATCTCATCTTCTTAGTCAAAGCTTGCTTCCTGGTTTTGCCCTGCTAATGACCTCAGCTCTCTCTTGATGCTTTAGGACCAAGAGCTCTTTGATTAATCATTCTCTGTGTTAATATCAAACAGCTCTTGCATTCTTCAAACAGATCGCTGCTTCTGTTAAATAATGCCCTAAATATACAAAGCAGATAAATGATGACCGTTGAGCCAATGGGAACAGAACTGAGCTCCAAGACTGTGTTGCAATTAAAATGAAAAGACACATAACTGATGAGCTCCCTATCTGAACTTAAAATGATTTGTGAAGCAGGAGATCAAGAAGAGAACACACTGAGGTCTTAGAGTTGCTATGATGAAGTATAGACAAGGGGTAGAAAGCATTTTCAGTTGCTCAATGTGCATGTGTCTGTGTGCATATGTGTATTTTTTTTCTTTGAAATGGTTAAATGCTTCAAGGAGTACACCCTCTTTGGGGGGCAAAGGCCCAGAATGATAGGCATCAGGGTTTTATTTCATTTCAGTCTCTTGCTTATTTTAATTTATGAGGTGTGGAGAATATTAGTTTTTAGGATGATTTAATATTTTATGTTGTAAGTGATCTTCCGCAGTCAGTTTGTTAATTAGATACTGCAGACAGGCTGTTTAATATTGGGTGTTGACTCTGCAGGAAAAAAGGAAAAGAATATTTCTGATGGGCAAAAAGAATCCAAGACACACAATCAAAGTTCTCTTACAGACCATGTGTTAGAGGTGCTTTGCTGTAGAACAAATTGTATATTGCCCTTAAAAAGGCTCCCGGAGTGTGCTGGAGATAATTGGAGCCCTCTCTTGCTTTGCTCCCTTAGAAATTTTCTGGAGTCAGGCAGGAAAAGACGACAAGAACCTAAGCTTTTTATTTAAATTTAAAAAAAAGTGTCTTAGAGAATTAGAATACTTTTGAAAGTTTGGAATTCATTGAAATGGATTGTCCTATTTTGATTTCCTGGAAGGACAGTTTGAAATGGTCACTTCATGTTATTTCCTGTTGGCCCTGTTCCCAACACCAATACCTCCTAAATTAAGAAATTATGTGAGCTACTAGTTTATTAGTTACATATTTAGCTTTTAATTTGGATAACCTAGGAGTGGGGAAAAACGGACATTGAAAATATAGATGTATTCTCTTCTACCTCTGACAGAGGAAGAAGCTGTTGGCTGGCTTCTTTGGTTGGTGTCTATTATAGAGTTGACTTTACCAAACCTTTACAAGAGCAAGGAAACTCACAAACAATAGCCTGTATCACACAATTCCATTATATGTACCTTATTTTTGCTTTGTGTAAAACTAGTGTGTACAACTCCAGGGGGATATTTTTAGTGAATATTCAAAATGCGTTGTAAAATCAAAAGAGTGATAAATCGGGTAGCTCATTTTAAGATGAAATTCGGGTACATAGGACTGAAGACTAGTTATTTCTTTTTTATGTTTTTTTTATTTGGAGAGAGAGAAAGAGAAAGAACACCCCTGCACACAGCTGGGGGTGGGGGAGCGCAGAGAGAGAGAGAGAGAGATTGAGAATCCCAAGCAGGCTCAGGCACTGCATAAGTGCCCCAAACACTAGCATTTTTCCAAAATAAAACCCCCACCATAGGAGTTCAACTTTCAGAAAGAACTCAAGAGCAATTATGTTATGACATGTTATAAGGCTTTAAAGAGGTTTTGAGTCATGTTTGGTAACAAAAAAAGTGGTGACACAGTATGAATAATTAAATATATAAGAAGGTAGGTATTCTCTATTACAAGCAGAAACAACATTTTACCTCATAACCACCATTAAAACTGAATCACCCAAGTACCCCAAAAAGTCAATCAGTTAAGCATCTGACTCTTGATTTCAGCTGAGGTCATGATCTCATTGTTCATGGGTTCATGCCCCAGGTCAGGCTCTGTGCAGCACAGATTGGGATTTTCTCTCTCCCTTTATGTCTGTCCCTCCCCCACTTATATTCTCACTCTCTCCCTCAAAAATAAACATTTTTGAAGAACTGATTTTTTATTTTTCTTTTTTGCCTTTTTAAAAAGTGTTTTGCCTTTTGTCTATCTTATTCCATCCCCAATATATGAATATTCACTTATTGCCTTGCTTTTCTGGGGTTACAGATATTGATATTAGTGTATAAGAAGTAAGAAATTAGTTTTCCCATAAAATAGCACTTTCTGAGGGCAAGATAATTAACATTTGTTATCATTTGGATGTATGTGCCTGATATAAATCTAATTGAAAAAATATTGAAACCATGGAACAGACATAGGTATACATATAATGAAATAAAAATTAAAATTTTATACGTAACTTATGTATCCATAGTTTCATACATATCAATTTTTAAATTTATTTTTCCAGTGTGTGTGTGTTTGGTGATAGGTTTTGATTTTGTTTCGCTAGTATATGCCCTTACTGTAATTATACAGTTTTTAACTTCAAATATGAACTTTTCTTCTATAAAAACTTCTCTCTGGAGACCTTTTCCTCCAGTCATGTTATGATATATCAGCATAGATGCACTTTTTTCTTTTACAAGTGCTAATTCAGAGATGAGAAAAAGAAGCACAACTAAAAATGGGGGAAATGTTTAAGAACTCAGTATTTATTGAGTCGCGTTTGAAAGAAGGAAGATTAGACACGTCCACAATCAAGAGTCTTTCACAACAAAGAAAACTCCAGCCTCCCTATTAGAATGGCTAAAAAATAAACATTTAATTTGCAGAGTTGAGTACTTAATATTTGGTACACATTATTCAATAAATGCTGTTGACCACTGCTGCTATTAGAAACTTCATGATACCCCCTTAAGCATCAGTTGTAGCTTTACCTACAGAACAACTTTACACATTCAATAGTCAAAATACAGGAATAAAATGTTGGCTTGATCCATCAGAGAAAAACATTTTGTTCTCTTAACATAGGAATTTTTTTAAACCTCAAGGCTCGGTTCTAATTAGTTATAATATACTGATCTAGCATCACTATATGGAAATTTATCCCGTACTTGAAATATATATTTAGTATGATAATACCATCAACCAAGCATAGCTCTGAAGATGGTATCTTTCTTTTCTATCTGCTGTTTAATTTCATTATGACTTCTAAAAATTCTCTGGTAGTGTACAGCTGCTCCACTGTTAATAGCCTTGAAATAGAAACGTGTTACTTTGCTTAGTGAGAGACATCTGCATACCGTAGAAAAAATCATTTTGATGTGATTAATATAGGAAGATGCTTATTTGTATTTTTAATGCATGTTGTTTAAACTCAAATGTTTGCCTTCCAGTCATTTTTAGATGTTATTCGCATCTATGATTTAAATGTGTGATGCTTTTAGGATCTAGATAAAAACAAAAAAACAAAAAAAACAAAAAAAAACCACCCGAATGTTTGCCAGCCTATCCAATACCTCCTGCTGCTAGTTGGCTGAAGCTTTTTGAATGTCACAAACTGAGTTTTTGATATGGTACCCGTGGGGCTCTTTATCCAGGATGATGTAAATGACTGCTCCCAACATTTGGTCCTTCTACCATCTTTGATCATGTCATCTTGAAATGTGCCCTTGCAATGAGCAAGAGTCTTTACTTTCACATTAGAAGATCTCATACTATATTTGAAAATGTCAAAGTATATAAGCCCTAGGAGGGCAATAGGACAGGTTCAAAAGTTTGCAGGTAGATGGATTATTACAGGCTTAGAAATTACAATCAGAAAAAGCATACATGCCTTCTCTCATTCCCTCATAGTCTTGCAAATCTCTTACTACATCATAAATCTTTCTGTGTCCATGCTCCCATTCTCTAGCCATTTCACAACTGGTCAGTCTCAGCCTGAGATTTACACGCAGAGCCCTGGAATTGACCTCACTGGAGGGCACAATTTATGTGGTGGAGCCAGTGAGAGTGTGCTATACCTTGCAGCCCTCTTGTCATGCAGCTGAGATGCTTTCATCAGACTGCTCCTGCTTACCATTCATGGCATGGCAGTGCTTAAAGGGACCTTGGAGCATACCTACTTCAGCTCCTTAAGCAGCTAAACATGAAAAGTCAAGTGAAGTGATTTTCTTGAAGGTTATATACCACAGAGAACTTGATGTCTCTACTCCTCTGGAATGCCTAGCCTGTCATCTCTTTCAGAAGGTGTAGCCTAAGCTCCTGCCATAAACTGGAGCCCAGGAGCATTGACTACAGAGCCCTTAAACCCTAAGGATTGATATGCCAAGAGAACAAAGCTCTGCCTTCCTTGCCCATTGTTCCCAGAGTCATAAGAGAGTCTATTGGGGGTCTGTGATGAGACTAAGACTCCGGAGAAGTTCTCCCTGCCCAGTAAGGCAACCCCAACAGATTTGACAATGGGCAAGTAAGACATTAGAGTAAGGTGTTCTTTAATCTCCACTCAGTTCAACAGTGAGCATTCCTGAATTTGGTACATGTTAAAAATGGCACTTGAAACTAGGAGAGAAGATGAACTATTTAATAAATGGTGTGGAGACAGAAAGAGTAGACATCTGGGGAAAAGAAATTCGAACTTTACCTCCCATTGTATGCAGTTAAATATTCCAATGGATCAGAGATTCAAATGTTAGAGATAAAACCATAAAATTACTAAAAGAACCTAGAAAGATTTTAATCTTCACAATAGATTTTTTAACTGATTCAAAATCCAGAAGCCATAAAATACTGATATATTTGAATACACAGAAATAAGAGCTTTTCCATAACACACACACACACACACACACACACACACACACACACAAGCAGTCAAAAGATTTTTTAAAACCTCACAAACTAGGAAAAACATTTGCAACTCATGTATAATCAAAGAACTAATTTCCCAATAGATAAAAAGTTCTTACAAATAGAGAAATAAAAGCCCAACAAGCTGATAGGAAAAACTTGGCAAAAGATATAAACATCTTTCACAGAAAATGAAATATAAATGGCTCTTAAACATTTGGAAATATGCTAAACTTCACTCATAATAAAAGATATGCAAATTGAGATACTATTTTTCCATATGGGGCTGGCAAAAATCCAGAAGTTTGGTAACCCACTCCATTGGTGAGGCTGTAGGCAACAGGCCTTCACATACAATGCTTGTGGGAGTGTATGTTAGCGTAACCCCACATGGAGAGCAATTTAGCAAAATCCATCAAACTTATGAATGCAGATATCTTTTGCTCTATTACTTTTGCTTCTGGAAACTTGTTACAAATGTACTTGCAAATGAAAGGGCATATTTATAAGATATTTATCACAGTATTGTTTTTAAGAGCAAACAATTGAATAACCTAAATTGTTAAATCCAGTGAATTGTTTACATAAACCTATTAAATAAACCATGACATATCCATACAACAGAATATAATAAAACTTAAAACAAGAATGAATTGATTCCATAGTGACATAGAAAGATTCTTTAGACTTTTTTTGAATGAAAAACAAAATACAAAAAAGTGTGTAAGATAGGGTATTTTTGAGATTAAAAAAGGAGAAATAAGAACCTGAATTTATATTTGCTATTATATACATAGAAAAACTGGACAACTTTACAAGAAACTAAGTACAGTGATCACTAATAAGAGGTGAGCATAGGGAACTGGGATATAGGAACTGGGGATGTGAGGTACAGGCATTCATGCATAGGTTTATATTTATGTATATTTTTATTTATGTATATTTTTAGAACCATGCAAATGTATAACTTTTTTTAAAATTAGAAATTTTTAAATCAAAGAAAAAAATAATAATGGGAGTGATTCTCCTGTTTGACTCTGACGATGTTAACAAGTCTCTATCTTAGCGTGAAGGCTGAGACTTCCAGATTAACATGGGGTGTCCAGAGTCTTTATTCATTCATTTGTCCTTCTTTCCTTTGTCCACTTAACAAATATTTATTTATAATCTGTGGCATGACAGGTGCTGTACTAGACCCTGAAAATACATAGAGAACAGGACCCACTAGATCTTTGCTTTATAGACTCTACAGTTTAATCCAGGGTCCCTTTCATTTGGGGTCTGGGGGTCTCCAATCAGAATGAAAGGACTCTAGGATCCATATCAACAAGTTTCATTTTATTATGATATCATGTTAACTGCAAGCACATTAAATCTCCACTAGTACAGAGTTCAAAAATTCAATATCCTTGATTTTTATGAGCAAACAAGATGTGTACAGGCTGGAGGCATTTTTGGTTTCTCTCAATGGCACCTCTTTGTAGAGTTACACAATATCTTTTATTGTGTATAATACAATATAATTTGAAACTCTGTTCCAAATATGGCCCCTGCTTATACTTATCCAGGGTTGTAATAATTTCCTGTGATTTATATTGTTGCTTTTTTATTAGTGCTCTAGAATTATACAGTGTATTGCTATAGTCCTTTCCTTTATGCTTTTTCCTTCTTAGTTTTATCAGTTTACATGCCATTATAATTCATTTTTCCAGCCAAATATCTGTTTCTCGTGTTCATACCACTGCCTTGAATGGAATTCCTCAGTCTTTTAGGCAGACGAGAGTGGAGGACAGAGTTCTCAGTTCAGTGCATGTTTGTGCATGAATGTGTATACCTCCATAATCACATCAGCATGTTTCAGGGCTGAACCCATTTGGTTCATGAAACAAAGTTGTGCTTTCAGGGCTGTCTAATAGAACTTTCTGAGATGATTGAAGGGCTGTCTGGTTTATGCTGTCTAGTATGGAAGTTGGGAACTACTAGTGGATATTAAGAACTTCAAATGTGACTAAAGCAACTGACAAATCGAATTTTTAGTTTGATTTTAAATTAATTTACATTTTAAAAGCTGGCAGAAGAAGGAGAAGATGTGAATGCAAGGTATGTGGCCCGAAAGGGAGTAAAAAGCCATCTAAATTGTCTGTGAAGGTGGAGAGATCACAGCGATGGGTGTCTCTGAGTCTTGGGTATTCCAATCAGATGGAGAAAGCTTCTTGATTTGAGGAGTAGTCTACACAAATTAGAGATGGTTTCCAGATAGTTTCTGAGGGAAGACAAAACACAATATATTCTTCCCACACTCTGTCATAAAAAGAAAGTCAGCAAGCATCAAGGAGGTTTGGTTAGAACTCTAGGCAGGCTCATTAGGGTTCAAGACTAAATTCCAGACCTTGAATATACATCAGGAACATGGGAGAAAATGCCATCTCATAACAAACTATAGAAATGATCCCTGAAAGTATAGTCTTGAGAAAATGCCATCTCATGAAGTCAGTACCCAGTCTGTGTCTAGAGGAAGATGGAATACCCAAGGGACATCATGGATGGCAAACTTAGAAAAGTAAACCTAGTTTTAGACCTCATTCACTAGCAGGAATAGACTCCTAACACAAAGGCCATATCAGCTCAAGACCTGACTGAAGTTGTGCCAGTGAATGGAAAGTCTTCAGTATGTATAGCTGGACAGGCTCAGGAAAGCAGAAACTGACAAACTACAGTCTATACAGTTCAACCTCCTTCATTTGTCCTTCATTACTACACTATAGGTGCATACACCCTGCCTGAGCATTACAGAACAGTTTTCCACAGTATGGAGAGCTTTGCTTAGCCTTTGTCCCCACAAATCCCCACACTCCATGCTCCAGCTAAACCCGCCATGCATGCCTCCTTAAACACTCCTGGCTCCTCCCACATCCAAGCCCCCACTTAAGCTGTTGCCAGAAATGGCCTCTTCCAGCTTCTTCATCTGTCAAAACCCCATCAACCTTCATGGCTTATTTCAGGAGTGTCATTCCCTGAAGTCTCTTCCCAGGGCCCCACCACTGTGTGTGCTCACTCCCTGCACAGAGTCTTGGGACACCTGGTTTGTGGTGCTGTTTCACTCCTTATGTTGAGGGCATTAGTGAACTCATCTGATCTTTCCTACTATTCTGTGAGCAGTTTCAGGAGGGGGACTGTGTCACCCAAATTCTGAATACTTCATAGTATAGACACATGGTTGGTCTCCAAGAATTATTGTCTTTGAACTGGATTTAGGGCAATTGTACACGTAAGAATTTCAGCTATAGTCAATCAAGAAGAGATCTTTTGCTGCAGATGGTAAAAGAGCCCATGTAGTTCTGAACATTTAGCTGAAAAGTACATGAGTGTGTCATGGAACATTTTTCAAATAAAAAAGTGGCAAACTGGAGACCTAGAGGTCACATGTGGCCTGTGTACATATTTTGACATACAAGACTTTTTTTAATTGTCAACAACATTTAAAATTTTGGAGTTTGCATAAAAATCCATGCTTCCGATTTTTCTGAGGAGAAAAACATTCAGATCTGGCATACTGGTCATTGATTCCCCTCTGGCAATTTGCCACTTTACCATAGTCCCTGACTAACCCAATGCCCTCGGGTCCTACAAGGACTGACTTCTGTCCTCTCTTCCTCAAATCTTATGCACATAGAACCCATTACCTGTAACAATGATAATGATCCACACATGTCATTCATGAAGCTCCTAGTGCCTATTTTTAAATCATGCAAGTTCAAACTCCCTAGAGTGTGGCATATGTTCAGATGAAAATATGATTTAAATCCTTTTTAAGGGGTGTAAGGGCAGCTCCATGTCCATTGTCACTTATCTGCAAGTGCAATTTTTAAACATTAGAGAATTAGTCAAGAGACTCTAGGTGGCAGGGCAAAAGGGCATTCTTGTTGAAAGTAGAAGTGGTAGACACTTGAAAACGAATGAAGAGTGAGACCTACGTGATACTGGATGCTAACATTTCATTTCACATCCATAGCACCTTTTGTGTGAAGACTTCCAAGTATATTTCAGGCAGTAATGGAGCCTCACAGCACTTGAGAAGGGGAAGAGTTTTTCTCATTTTCTGGTGGAGGAAACTGAGGCAGTTTGCTCACCACTGTAAGGACTTCTCTGCAAGGAACTCGTAGTTAAATTTAATTATCTTCATTTCTGGCCTCTTCCCTAATCACTCATTCTTACTCTTTGGTTTCAAGGATAATTTATGTCAGATCAATTTAGACCCACTCTCAGAATTTAATCAATACCATCTGCAACTTGTAGACTCTCCTTGGCTAAAGCTTAATCTTCAGAAAAATGTAAGAACTAAAGAGCTTAAATGGGTAAAATATGAAATCAGATGGGCCGCTCTCTGACTTATGGGTAAGTACCAACATTTCAAAATCTCCATCTTCCATCTTCATTTTCCATCTCCTTCACCATCCACCTCTCACATTCCCCCCCACACACACACACACACACACTTGCTGGAGACAAGTGTTAAAGCAACTGTTTGTGTCTAGCTTTTATTTTCATGTTTAATTCTTGAAACAAGTGAAGGGAGACTTCTAACTTCTTTGACCCATGAGAAGTGTAAATTTTTAAGAAAAGAATGATTTTGTTGGCTAGATCAACATTTTAAATGTCTAGCAAGTTCTTTAAGTTTAGAAAAGAACAATGTGCTACCTTTGACTGTTAAATCCATTACTCTAATCACACTTTAAATGAACCATTACAAGGTACTGATTTATATAATGTCTTTGTAAACACAGTATTTCTAGAGTGTAGGTATCCATGATATTTTGAGTAGTATCTGGTCACTGCATATTCTAATAATCACTAGTGATTAAAAAAAATCACTTCTCCCAAAACATTATCCTTCCAAGGCCATCTCCCTAACCAAGGAACCTAAATAAAACAAAAACAAGTGGATAATTCAGAAATTAAATTCTAAATCCTGTGTTGCTTCATCAAGTTCCTGAGCTAAACTTTTACCTCTAGAAAGAGGAGATTACCTATATCTGAGTGATATTCAATCTAAACACTCTCTCCTACATATTTTTGGAATCAGGAAAAAAAAAAGAATATACAGATCTATCTAGAAATTCTTGTTGTAGGAGAAAACACACAAACAACATTTAGTTTGTGTTTCACATTCCCACACCGCAGCAAGACCTTAATTTGAGCAGATGACATTTTTTTTTCCCAACTTTAAATAGAATTTAGGATATTCCAAGTTAGCCATAGGGGAGCAAATCAAAGTTGTACCAGCTTAAGCCCACAAGGATTGTTAGCTATCATTTCATTTCCCCCTAGTGTAGACAATGTTCATTCTCAGCCTCATCCATTTCTGAATTGCCCCATTAGAACCCTTGACCTCTGACAGCTGCTCCTTCCCCAGCGCATCCCCTTTACTACCATTTGAGCATCAGCTTTTTCTGTCTGTCATCTCTTCTTATAGCCAGGTGACCTGTCCTGGATCATTTCATGTTCTGTATTTTTCTAAATTACCTTGTTCTTTGGAGTCTGTTGCTCAACTGAAAGAGTTACGTATTCTTTCTCTGTTAGTTACTCAAAGTATCAATCATACTGTAACCACCTGTACTACCGTTAACCTTCTTCCTGTCTTCCAAATCAAAACCAATTTCTCACTTCCATATGTCAACACCAGGCACATGCATTGATTAAATGTCTCATTTAAAAGCACACAGTCCCACTATCCCTATGTCTGAATGCCTCCCATATGCTCTCCACGCAAGCCTAATTCTTCTGTTCTCTTCCTCTGGAAAGTCATTCTTCATTGTAATAAGTTGCCCAAAGTAAATGTATTCATCATCTTTTTCTCTGACAACCATGTTTCTCCACTACGGGAAATTAAACACTGCAACATATGGCCCGAGCAGCAAACTTTAGTGCTTGTTCACTCAATTGTTTTAACACATTGCCGCCTTCACATAATATTCTGTTTGCCACTAGCATGTCAGGCTTCCGCTTGACATATGCATTAGACATGTTAATGGCAAGACAGAAACCAACTGAAGCTGACAATATGACGAAAGAAGCGTAAGTGCCTATTAATTACTAAAATTCACTTTTTCCCACTATTTAGCAGGGGGGGAAACAAATTAATGCCTCCAGAACATGCCACCACATTAGCCTGCTGTTGTGCCATCTGACAGATTTTTTAAACCCTAAGTACTTAGGAAGAGCTTTGTGTAGATTCAGCAAGGCACTCTTGCTATTGTCTTGGGCCCTATCTGCTTGCTCTTCGTCCTTTCCTAGTCAACCACTCACACAACCAGGCTGTAGTTGCTCAATTCTTTATGTGACCATTCAAATACTACTGGTACATGCTCAGGATGCTTTTCTCTATTATTTATGCATGTAAACTACTCTAGAACATTCTAAATGCTACACATTTGCTGAAAACAGAATACAAGTTTCTTCTGGCTCATCACTTCATAGAGGACATTGTTTAGATGTTTATGAATCTTTGAGATTCTATAGAAGCCCACAGACTCTGAATTCAGTTAGTCTTTCAATTAAGTCATTTTTATCTCAGAATTCATAATAATTTCTCATTTATTTAAAAGTTTTTATTTTCTAGATATATTTTTATTAATACAAATTAACTTTCAGGGTATATACTTAGGACTTAAAGCCTGTCCCTAAACAATAAAAATGTTTAGATGTTTTTCAGTGGAAACTATATTGAATTTTCTTTCGTATAAATAAGTTAAGGCTATGTTTGAGGCATTGGTTTTGCTTGCTGCTGGGAGACATCCCACAGCTATAGTTTCCTAGGATCTCTGAGTATGATCAGTCTCTCTGACATTTTATTTTCGGAGATCTCAGGAGTCCATGGCTCCTAGGGCATCCCCGTATCAATAACAGTTTCATACTGAACTCAGCACCAGCCAATAGCTACCTAAAGCTTAATTGAAAGAAACAATTTATGGATGTCCACCCATGACTCTGACCCTCTAAAAATCTATCTTAAGATTAAGCTAGAGGACAGAGAGCTATGTCCCTGGACCTCATCAAATTGGTCCTCTGTAGAACTGCTTTTACATGGACTTCAAGGCCACAGTGTACACGGAGGGACATTCCCAGAAGCAGTCCTGTGAGGCTCACTGTAGTTTCTGTAAGGACGTTGTTGAAAGTATTATCAACTGCATTACACAGTGTATTCTCTGTGAGGACCTAGGTGACAAGTTTTTTTCAGGCTTCAGTACCTGGAAGAGTTGGGCCACCCCTATTTTTATCTTACAAAGAGGAAGTACATTGAGTTCTGGTTTATAAATTGCCTTTTAGATGCTTGGAATAAGTAAGACTTTGTAACTTATAATTTTGTACCCTGGCCTCTGGTGGAGGGTTTTTTTTTCTAACTGCCCTTATGTTTCCCAATAACTGCCATTATTGCTCCAATTTTCTTGATGCTTTCTTTTTCACTGGATTGAACATTATAGTACACACATGTATCTTGTCCAGTAGTCTTATAACCTTTCCAAAATTATATATATGTAAAATACGCATAAAAACTGGACTATAGGAAATATACATTTATAAATATATCTTTCAATATTTCAAAATATACTTTTCAGCAGGAAAAAAAATGTACTAGGTGCTTATGCTTACTATGTTTGACACCACACAACACCAATATGAGAATTTTCTCTATTCCATGGAGAAAATGTAGTTTTTTTATATTTAAGAAAGATGGAGAGGGGGAGAGAGAACATGCATGTGCCCGTGCTGGAGAGCAGAGGAGAGGCAGAGATAGAGGGAGAGAGAGATTTCCAAGCAGGCTCCATGCTGTCAGTGCAGAGGCTGACACAGAGCCTGATCTCATGAACTGTGAGATCATGACCTGAGCTGAAATCAAAAGTTATCTACCCAATGGACTGAGCCACCAAGGTGCCCCAATACAGTTTATATCCTGAGAAAAAAAGTTAGAAATGAAATATAGAAATCCATACCTATTATGCATTTACAGATCCACTTAAACACTTGCAAGTAAAAATATACTTCAGATATATGAGGCTCCTGAGGGAAAAAAAAAAGTCAGGAAAGTGCTGTTGACCATCTTGTTCTAGTCTCTCAGGATGATAAAAATACTGTTAATAATCCCAGAGTAAATACTTATGCATATTAAAAAATTTTTATATCAAAGTATGTATTCACTCCATAAACACGTGGAACAATGTGTCAGGTACAAGGTATTCTGGGATGAAGGAAACACAGTTGACTACAATAGGAAATAGGAAAGTTTATAGGATATGCCTAGAGAGAAGCATCCTGTGGGGTTTCATGTGTCAGTGAAGCATTCGGGTAGATACTAAAGTGTAACAGAATACTCTAAATATCATAGTTCAACATAGCCTTTTAGAGTTACAATGCAAATATTGAATGACTCAGTGGAACGCATCTTGCTGGAGGAGGAACGTGTTCCTGGAACAAAGCTGAACACTGGAAACTGCTCCTTCTCCTGACAGCACTGAGCGAATAGCTGAAGGATTCACTAAATGGCATTCCTGTGACCACAAATGCTAATGCTCTCAGGGTAGGAATCATCATAGTCATTATTTTCTTCCCTTTATGTCTAGATCTTTAAAGCACTTTTAAACTTAGTTGCCAAATGAAGAGTTTCTGATACTGCCTCTATGTGAGCCTAAGAGAACAGAGAAGTTTGCACTGAGCCATGAGAAAGGTCATAAATATGAACCGCTTTTTGAAAATCATGGCTCCAAAGTCATCTATTTGGATTAAAGTCCATCCTGAGGACTCCAGGTTAGTATCTGCCACCAAATGTCCTTTGTTTATTTCAATAATTAAGCAGAGCCCCAGGAAGAAAGTAGCCTATAAAATAGTTTGAGTGAGTGGAAACATCAAAGTCATTGTGTTGACTTGCACCTGGGTCAAGATGACAGTAAGTGCAATTTTCAAACCCAGATGTAACAACCTTTATATGGCACACCAATTAGGAGACTTACCCTGACTTAGCAGCCAATAGATCAATGGAGACCCTGAGAGCAAACACTGATAATTCAATTTTGTGGCCACAAAAGGTCTGGGACTTTGAGAAGTCTGACAAGAGCCCATTTAGTTTGTTTTTCTGCCATACATAATATACCCAATGGGGAAAGTGTGGTGCAGTAATCCAGTGGATACAAAATGGATTTCTAAGTCGGGAGCCTGCAAAATACTTTCTGATCACAAAGGCTGACTAGTAAGGGTCTCCTTAGGACAGAGCATTTAAGATCTTAGTGTCTAAATACTCCTTGCCACAAGAGCGTGAGAAATAGTGGGGGAATCAAATGATTTCTGTTGGAGCTTCTTGTTTCTGTTATGTTTATCTGGCTTTCGAGACCTGTTTTTAACACTATATTCCTAATATTGACCAGAAATAGGGAGTGCAGCCCTTCAACTCTCTTGTGCATAAAAATGTTTCTGAATTGTTTCTTTTCTTTGCCTCATCTTGACTTGTACCTGCTACTCACCAAGATTTATAGTTTTCCTCTCCTCTGGAACCATCATGTGACTTGTTTTAGCTAACGAATGTAAACAAAAGAACTAAAGAATGGGTACGTAATTGTCTACCTTCTCCTTTTGTGACCATGTCGATATAGACTTCCCGTCAGAACAAAGCAGTCTGGAATGCTGAGAGGTCACATGAAGAAGGACAGCTTCCTGGAGAGTGGCTCAGACCCACAGCAGACCATGCAGGAGTAAGAAATAAACTTTTTTGTTGTGTTCAGTCACGAAAATGTTGATTAGTTGTTACTGTAGCATAAACTTGACTACTCTAACACATTCTATTGCTTTCTATCTCTGCATCTCCTACACAGTTCCGCACATGAGGCATGTAAGGAGCATAAAGGTATTTCCTAAAATAAATAAATGGAAAGAGAATATAGACTCTATATTTGGGTTCCAGGTCTTGCCATTTTACTAGTGCACATAAGCACCAAGTCTTAGCACCATTGTCTGATTTGCACATCTAGAATGATAGAAACTCCCAGGCAAAGCCATCTTTTGCCAATCATCCTGCAGTCTGGAAAGTATACCAGTCATTCACATAGCCAGACAGTCAATATACGTTCAATAAGGAACCATTATAGCCCAGTAGCTGTTCTGAAAACAGACAGCACAGGAGTGAGTGAACAAAAGAAACAAGGGTGATGCTTTCATCAAGCTTCTGATCTAGCAGAGGAGGAAATATGTGCAGGGGCAGGCATATACATGCACACACACATTAACAAATATATTAACTTGATTCTATAAGGAAAATTAAGGGAATGAGAGAGGATGGTTGGAATGGACAATACTATTTCATAGAAGTCGTCTCTGAGGCAATGACATTCAGGCTGGAACCTGAATGACAAGAAAGTCAGCAGTGCAAAAATGTGGAGGAAGAGGCTAACGGCAGAAGGAATAACAAATGTGAAAGCTCTGATACAGGAAGAAGCGTGGCATGTAAGCCCAAAAAGAAGGCTGATGTGGACCTAGCAGAGCATGAATGAAAGAGGGTGGAAAGATGTGGTCAGAGGGAAACAGAAGAACCAGATCCTACAGGATCTTGAAGGCTCAATAAAGAATTTGGATTTTACTCTTAACTGCAGTGAAAGTACTGGGGTATTTTAAACAGGAAGATGACTTGATAGAACCTACATTTTTAAAAGATCACTCTAGCTACTGAGTATAGAGTGGATGATGGAGGAAAAGAATAAAAAGACGGAATGGGCAGTTTAGAGGTACTGCAGTCCAAGCAGTGGAGATGAAGAGATATGGCATATGTTATGAGATATATGACAATGATTCCCAAACTTATAGATTATAAATTATTATAAAATTAGATTATAAGGTTATTATAACTGTAGATTATAAGCACCTGGTGTACCGATTGTTTAGAATATCAAAAGCCCAGGCCACACCTCAGATCAATTAGATCACAATACAGACAGTAGGACACAAGTGTCAATTTTTGATGTTCACCAGGTGATTCCAAGGTACAGACAACTTTAGGAACCACTGATATACAGTATTTTGAAGACAGGTCCTGTAAGACTTACAAAGAGACTAGGGGCGCCTGGGTGGCTTAGTCGGTTAAGCGTCCGACTTTCGCTTAGGTCATGATCTCGCGGTTCGTGGGTTCAAGCCCCGCGTCGGGCTCTGTGCTGACTGCCAGCTCAGAGCCTGGAGCCTGTTTCAGAGTCTGTGACTCCCTCTCTCTCTGACCCTCCCCTGCTCACGCTGTCTCTCTCTCTCTCTCCTAGAAATAAATAAAAATATTTAAAAAAAAAAAAAAAAAGACTTACAAAGAGACTGAATGGAGTGAGGAGATGGAGGTGCAGGAAGAGAATAATTAATGACGGATGTTGGCTGGGGTGCCTGGGTGGCTTAGTTGGTTAAGTGTCCCACTTCTGCTCAGGTCATGATCTCACAGTTTGTGCGTTTGAGCCCTGCATCAGGCTCTGTGCTGACAGCTCAGAGCCTGGAGCCTGCTTCAGATTCTCTCTCTCTCTCTCTCTCTCTCGTCCCCACCCCATAAACATTTTAAATATGTTAATGATGAATGCTGGGGTTTACTGAAATTAAGACAACCTAGTGAGGAATGAGTTTGGGATAGGGATGTTGGAATTGAGAGTCCAGATTTTAGATGTAGAAGTTTTTGAGATATCGGTTAGGCATTCTAAATTTTATAGAAGTTGACATCATACAAAGGAAAGATCAAGACTAGAGATACAGGGGCGCCTGGGTGGCTTAGTCGGTTAAGCGTCGGACTTTCACTTAGGTCATGATCTCGCGGTTTGTGGGTTCAAGCCCCGGGTTGGGCTCTGTGCTGACTGCCAGCTCAGAGCCTGGAGCCTGTTTCAGTCTGTGACTCCCTCTCTCTCTGACCCTCCCTGCTCACGCTGTCTCTCTCTCCCCTAGAAATAAATAAAATATTAAAAAAAAAAAGACTAGAGATACAAATCTTATAGACATTGGTACAGAATAAGGATTAAAGCCATGAAACAAGATGAAACCATGCAGTAAGTGGGGGTAGCTTGGGAAAAGAAGAACAATCAAAGGATTCAGAACTCACAACAAACTGTAATCTGAATCTAATCTCCTTCTTCACTTGGCCTTGATCCCTTGCTCACAAAGAAGAAGGACAACTTCCTTTCTGCCACCCATATTTGAGTACTGTACCACCTCTTACTTTACCCTTACTGTTGGTTCTGGTTCTCAAGATTCAATAAAACCTTGGTTTGCAAGCGTAATTTGTTCCAGAAACATGCTTGTAATCCAAGCACTTATATATCAAAGAAAATTTCCCCATAAGAAATAATGGAAATTCAGAAGACTCATCCCACAACCCAAGAATATTCATATAAAAATGGTTATGATACTGTCATATAAGAAAATACAAAATATAAAGAAAAATAAACAAATTAACCTAAATCTATCTTTGAAAACCTTCCTGGCTGATACGAGGGAGATTAAAAGAGGAGCGTTATTGTGTAGGAGGACTTTCACTATAACTAACAGAATCACTGCTATCTATTGGCCAAATGGAATCTTTTTCTTCTCATGCAAATTTAACAAGGAACCTATCCAAGGACACTTGCTTTTGCCTCCTTTTGAGGATTTCAAGGAAATGTGACATTGCATTGTTGTTAAACAGATTCATCACTCACACTGTTACAGCCTTATTCAGGTGGGGCTTTTCAACAAAATTTTGCACTATTTCCCACATTTTGCACATTTCCTTAATCTCATTTGAAGGGAGAAAAATCCTCCATCCTTTTCTCCTCCTCCTCTGCAGACAAGATACAGATGAAAATCTTGGAACTTCGGCCACTTGCATATCTCGTTCAGACCTCTCAGAAGAAGATTTCCTTTTTAACTTCCACCGTAATCATCTACTTCTTACTGCATTTCTTTTCAACCTTTTTCTGCATGGGGGCCATTGTTACGCTCACATGGATGTTGACTACAGTACAATATTAATAAATTCTTGTCATATACCATATTGAATGTAACTGGCAATAAGGCAGAAAAAGCATGCAGCCTGACATAGAATGATGCAAAGCGTTCCTAAGCTTACTCTTGTATGAACAACCAAAGGACTGCCCATAGGTGCTTTGAAATGACAAAAAATACACTAGTGCCAGTTGTGGGCACCTTCCAACATTCTGAAAAACCACTGCTATCTGCCAAACACTGCAGCCTGAGACTGAGCATCTGAGCATGGGGGATGATCACCCACAATCCCACAGTGAGAGAGAGAGAGAAGAATCACTGGCTCAGTTGTGATCATGTGATGTTCAGTGTCCTATACTACTCGTGTTGCAAGACATCACTAGTTTATCAAGTTAAAATTTATTAGAAATGTTTGCTCCTCTTGCAGAACACTTGCAGAACAAGTTACTCACAATCCAAGGCTTTACAGTACTCCCTCCCACCCTCCCTGTTTTCGAATGCCCTCTAGTTAGAGTTTTGAGATCTCTTGGTATTTAACTATACCACATCCTAGCTACAGGGACCATAACACCTGCTTCACAAACTCTCATGAGTGCCTGCATGAGAACATCCAATGCCAGGCATTCTGCTAGGCAAACTGAACAGTGAATAAGCCTGACCTTCTCCAATCCACACATCTGTTAGCACAACACAGCTGCCCCTCTTTCAACACATCTACGTGCAAGATAGAGAATTCCAAGGTGCACAGAATTATGTCATGCTAAGTTCCTGTGTAGAATTTATTTCTTGAGCTTCTAGATGGTCAATGCTGCCATTTTATCACTTTGAATGAATGATATCTTATAGAAAAGTAGTAGGAAAGAAAAAAAAGTACTAAAATCAACCTGCCTAGATTTGAATTCCACTTGAATTTGGGCTACTAGCTATGTGGCCTTGAACAAGCTCTTTTTACCTTTTTTCCAAGCCTCAGTTTTCACACTTGGGAAAACAAGGGGGCGGTAACTAATTGTATCTACTTCTGAGAGTTATTTTGGAGACTTAAACAAGCCTGGGGTGCCTGGGTGGCTCATTCACTGAAGTGTCAGACTCTTGATTTCAGCTCAGGGCAGGCTCTTGTTGTCACAGATGGAGCCCCATGTTGGGCTCAGCATGGAGCTTATTTGGGATTCTCTCTCTCCCTCTCTTTCTGCTCTTCCCCCACTAGTTCTCCCTCTCTCTTTCTTTCTCCCTCAAAATAAATATACTTAAAAAAATAAACAAGCCTGATGCAAAACTTCTGGGCAAGGTACCTTGCACAGAGTAAGCACTCAATAAATGCTTTCTACTCTCAGTATATACCTAGCTTGTCCACAACGTCTGTCCTCTTTGGGGCCTGGAGACCACTGATTCTTGGGCTTGTTCTTCAATGGTGAATTGCTTCCATCCCTTCATAGCTCCTTCTCTAGGCATGTGACTAGTTTTTTAGTTTTCCTAAGAAGTTGCTACACCAACAGGTCCCAACACAGCTACAACTGCAGAACTGGCTTTGGAGATCTGCACCTGCCCATTCTTCTCCTTTGCACTCATGGACTTCAGCTTAGCAGGTGCATCCATTTCCCAACGTTAAAATAATGAACGTTGGGCAACTTTCCAAGATCACCTTATTACAACACAATATCCTTAATCATATTTAATCATACATGGAGATGGAAAAACAAATAACTCCCATCTGATGATAAAAGGATCTATTTCCATATTAGGTGTAGCTATTTAAGGGTCTTCTTTGGAAAGCAATATACAAAAGGTCTTCAGTAGCTGAATAATAGTAGAATTATGATATTTAAGTGTTTAGGGACCTTAGAGGTGGATCAAGAAGTTATTGATTTTCTTTAATTGGTTGAGTGATTTAATAATCTACACCCATGAGACCACACTGAGGATCAAATTTTCTACCATGCAAAGTGTGGCTTGTGTAAGAACCATTCCAACTTTTACATTGTGGGAGGGAAGGCAGAAGAGTAGAAAGAAATTTAAAAATCTTGCTCAGAGGGAAATGTTAATTTTATAATTTTCTTTTGGAAACAGTTCTCAGGATATGGAATACAAGAAGCTTTTTGAGGACACAGAGAAAACCTTGCAGTTTTCCAGCCAAGGTCTCCTACAATCCTCATCAGTTATAGAGAAAATCCCAGTGTGGGCCAAATAATCTAAGACTGATTTTTGCAATTCTACATCCACTGTTGTTATGGGAGGCTTGAATCCTTGCCTGCACACCAATTTTCCGGAGCCCAGCCTATGGATCAGAGCATACAGAGATTAGCTACACATGTTCTCCATCAGCATAATCGTGCTGGTGAGATGCCTGGACCTCATCATAGGAGATTTGGTTGATAAAAAACTGGTGTGATAAAAATAAACAGTAAAGTGATATTTTCTTTTTCAGTCCAGTCTTTCAATCTGTATGTGAGAGAGACCATCCACAGGGTTCTTTCTCCCCATAATACACATGCATAACTTTCATTAGCATCAATGAGAGGAACATGTGCATGGGGAGGAAGAGACTGAGACCCCACAGTAAGCCATAAGTGAACATAACTTTGGCAACATGAGAGCACGGGGCTATTCTGATTACTCTATACTTGGAGGAAATAATAGAACCAAGATTGCTTTGCAGGACTTATTTATACAAGTGCACATGCTTATATGATATACGCCCAGGAAGACCAACTGTAAAATAGAAGGGGCAAAATGAATGTGCATTGAAGAAAGGAAAGGTGTATGGGGGGGTGTGCTTTAATAAAGTGCAGGATTGTGAGTTTATCATATGTACAAAAAGCAAAGACATACTCTAACCCAAAGATCTCAGATTTGATCAAGCAGAGGTGTTCTTTGCAATTCTCTCTCATCTATTCCAGAAAGAGTAAGATGGGATACAGGATGGACTTTAGATTCTATCAAAGCTAGGCCTGTGGATCCTCTGGTAAAGATTTGATCCAGTGGGTAACAGCCCCTGAAAATGGCTAAGGCCTGTCAGATCCCTTCCCTTCTTGAATTTAAGCATGGCAAGCACTCGTGAGGTAATATTTTCATTTGTGTTTTTGCTACCCAATGCTACCCGATAAGGCTACTAACAATTACAGGGTCATGCTGTTATTTTCAAATTAGAAAACACTTCGTGAACAGTTTTGACAGCCGTGCTCTATCAGGGAGAAGAATAATCAGCTCCTACTTGGAGGACAATGAGTACAGACCTCCATTATTAGAGGCTCTGGCATGTGGCAGCACACAGCTACGTAGCTAACAACAAGAATCCTTCAAGTCTGCAGCCTCGAGTGTAGAATTTGCCTATCTGCAAATGCAAGCTTTCTATGGCATTGAGGAATATAGGAGACCTTTTGGAAAGGCTTTTGATCTTGAGCTCAATGACCAATGCTGACACAATTTATATATCCTTTATTATATATATTATATAAAGTTACACATATATGCCCAACAGTTTCTGTGTAGGATGATGCATGTCTGACATGGATACTCAGAAGCTGACCCTTAAGAAGAGTGCTTCCTAGGGGCATCTGGGTGGCTTAGTCAGTTAAGCGTCAGACTTTCGCTTAGGTCATGATCTCGCGGTTTGTGGGTTCGAGCCCCGCGTTGGGCTCTGTGCTGACTGCCAGCTGCCTGTTTCAGTCTGTGACTCCCTCTCTCTCTGACCCTCCCTTGCTCACGATGTCTCTCTCTCTATCTCTCTCTCTCTCTCCTAGAAATAAATAAAACATTTTAAAAAAAGAAGAAGAGTGCTTCCTAATTTTGTAGTGTCAGGGATTATTTAAGGGAGCATCCCCTCAACCTTCCTTCGTGAAAATGTGGAAGAAGGGACTGTGCTAGATAGCTGACATACACTATTTCTACTACCCGTAGAGCACACCTGTGAGATAAGTGCTAGATCACTAACAGATGGGGAGACAGAAGTTTAAAGGGATTTTAACCAATTTGCCCAAGATCACACAGCTAGAAAGTGCCAGATTATGACCCAACCATTCTGCCACAAACCCTCGTTTCTCAACCCTGGTCAGCTGCTTCTTTGAGAGAAGGAGTTTCCTTGCTTGAGAGAAGGGAAAGAAAAGGAAAGCCTGGGAAGTATGAACAGACTATGAAATCCCTGAACCAGAAAGAGATCCTTTTGCTCTGCCCAGCGTTAGTCAGCATGGCTGCGCTGTCTATGCTCTGCCTATTAGCCCCTTAGGCCTCTTTCCATTTTTAAATGTTAGTTTATTTTTGAGAGAGAGAGAGAGAGAGAGGAAGCAGAGGAGGGGCAAAGAGGGAGAGGGGAGTAGAGGATGTGAAGCAAGCTCTGTGCTGATAGCAGAAAGCCCCATGTGGGACTTAAACTCAGGCACCAGGCAAGATTATGACCTGAGCCGAAGTCAAACGCTTAACCAACTGAGCCACCCAGGAGCGCCTCCATATTTAAACATACCAGTCCCGAACTGCCAATATCTGTACCTCTTTGTCTGAGGGCTGCCCTTGGGCTGAAGGAGCCCACTTTGTTCACCACGTGGACAGCATGAAATACTTGGAAATTTACATCTTCAGAGGGGCAGCCCTTACCCCTGACTGACAGGTGTAGTGGTAGAAATACCCAGCTGGCTTGTCCCCTAATAAGACCTCAGTTGATCTCCTCGGACCCCAGGCCCCTGGCTCGATTAGAGCCAAAATTCCCTGAGGGATTTGGATTCGCTGTGTACCATTGGCCTTCTTTCTTTCCTATTGCCCTGAATTTCCCCATATGTAACTGAAGTATGGGGGAGAATTTTACTGCTAGAAAAGAAGACTAACAGGTGATTTCACCTTCACATAATTGAAAATAGTTGTTTCGATCATAGGAAGCACACCAACTTTTCTCTATTCCAATCTCAACAGACTACCAATCAAAACAAATGAACGACACTATGTTCTACATCCAAAATTAATATAACAAAGTTAATTATACTGGAATTTTAATTTTTTCCACTTTTAAATTTAAATATATATAAAAACAAACCAAAAAAATGAACTATGTGCAAATGAAAATCTCAGCTTGATGTAAAGAAGACTCCTTGGTTATAAAGATGATTGGGCACTGAGGCTGTCTCTCTTATCCTTAAAAGATAATACAAAAGAGAATGGACAGCTACCGAGATTACTACAAGGCAGTATTATACCACAATTGAGAGACTGAGTTTTGCTCTCACATGGACCTGGGTGTGAGTCCTGAATTTTCCATGAGCTGCATGGTGATCTCTCTATACATCAATTTCTTAATCTGTGAAATGGGAATAAAACGAGACCTATTGCATCTTGTTGTGAAGCTTAAGGGAGATTTAATGCATTTATGCTGCCTAGAAGATATAAAAGCATCCATAAATGGTAGCCATTATTACTGATTTATTTCCAGAGGCAGAATGGCCCTTTGAAATTTTTTTCAGGTCTATAATTACATGCCTCTTCCCACCTCTCCCAGAAGCTTAACACTGGACGCAGGATCTGAGTGCATCATTGCTGGGAAGAAAAAGAACCCAAGAGAGCTGGTGAAAGATGCACCACCATCACTTCCTAGAGAGAATGAAGGATTTTATGGATATGTGCATCACCAAAGGCAATTGCCAGCTGCTGGTTCTAAATAGAGTATTGCCCTTTCAATGGGATTGCACAAAGTAAGACCTATTTATTAAGCCTCTACTGTGTGCAAAACACTGCCAAGTGTTATTTATGCTACCTGATTTAATTCTCACAACAGTCATGGAAAGTAGGCATTATCCCCGTTCACAGAGAGAGAGAGGCTCAAAGAAGGTAAATACATTCTCAAGATCAAGTAGTAGGCCCACATCCAGACCCAAGTCTCCATGACTCCAAACCCCTTTATAGTCCATTTCATGTAGAATTTCAGAGAACACATCTCTGGTAAGTTTGAATTCCTCTCTCTCTGAAAGAGCTGGTATTATGATGATTTGCTATACACAAGTCATTGTATAAACATGCACTTTAACCCACAGAGAGTTATCCATGAGAGAAGTGTCAACCTCAACCAGGTGCTTGAAACCAAGAGATAATTTCTACCCAAGGGTGATCTTCAAATCTGAGGTGATACCCTACTTTATCTTTACAGCCCTTAACGGTGGACGAGTAAGCTTCAGCTGGCAAAAGAAAAGCTACCCAGTGTTTCCAAAAGCTCTCTTTATAATCTGTTAAATTGTTTGAGAAGCCCACTAGGAACAAGCCCCACTGGCAGCCTTTCTGCATTCAATCCTTTAATTTCTGCAGACTGCTGGGGGATGCCCTGATAGTCAGGCACAGAAATGTTTCAGAGGGCTTTCCAATTTTCTAGCAGTCCTCCAACCTAATGAGCCTTGAAAGAACTCCTGAAAGACCCACAGGGGCACTCCAAGAAGAATCCTACCCACTTCCACCCCCACCTCACCCCAGCCCCCAAAAAAGAATATGTTCACACCAGGGCCAGCAAGCAAGGTCAGGGGACAGCCAGATGCCTCTGTCATAGAGACTGGTACTATGAATGATTTCTGCTTTCACCTCCTGCTGAAATTCTGGTAAACTTGTGTGAGACTGACTGCTTGCTCTTCTTGAGTACAGAGGTTGGGAAGAGGCCAGGAATTTCTCCACGGACTTTTTTTTAGAGGAGCAATTCCCACAGGCCCTCCTGTGAGCCTAATGCAATTTGTGCTAAAGAGGAGGTGATTCTTGTGAGAAAGAAAAAAAAAAAACCCTGTACTCCATTCAAATGTCATTTGAGTAATAATCATGGGGGGTTTGAAGTAAAGCCTGGATTTGTCCTGAGTAAGGGGCATTTTTAGTCTTTCCGTTAAGACAAAGAACTAGTATTAAGACAAGTACAGTCAAATTCTCTGCCCTGTGTTCCCCTGTCAGGAATCCATTCTTTTTTATTATGCCATATGCGTAGCTTGAGGTTATATTGGAATGCATAAATCTCTTGTGAGCCACAAAACGTTAAGCTGCCGTTGTCCTCATAATTTCATTATCTCAGTTTCTGCCCTAAAACGTTTAACACTAATTGAACACCCGAGGTTTTCCTGTGAAGTTTATTTTCTGAACATTATTGAAGTGCTGTTGATAAAAGTCTGAATTTATGGAGTCAGCACTCCTTAAAATGCCATGATAAATTTGAGGAGTATTTTGTTTTAAGAGCAGGAATATTTTTATGAATTTGCCTGGAATTTCAAAGTCTTTCAATCATTCTACGTTATAAAGCTGTCTATTTCAAAGTGTATTTTCCAAGAACCAAATTACTTTACTGAACCCAACCTACTCATCTACAGGTTCAGCTTGGACATACTTGGGCCTCAGATTTATCTCACATTTATCTCATTTCAGGTTGTCTCTGGATGTTAATTTTGTTCCTGATTAAAAACACTGACTTCTTCCCTCCCACCTACATCTTCTGTGCTGGGGCTCAGGCTGCATTGAAGGATGTAAATATTGGCAGTCATCCCACTAATGGCAGTTCATTCCTTTTCTCTGAAAGAAATGTATTTGCATGACTCAAAGCTATCAAGAGTCCTTTAGTCTTTTAAGGGGAGAGACAGTTTCCTGTAAGTTTAAAAAAAATCATAATAAAGAGAAGCCATGTGTTAAAGCTGTCTCTTGAATAGTGTTTGCATTTCAATTAATTTCACATGTCTCTGTCAGAAAGTAATTTAGTTCAAACAACAAGTTATGATGGGTGTCTCTTATGGATTTGTATTAATATTTATGCATATACAAATCACACATACACAAATATACACACAATTGATGGCACATACTATAAAAGTGTAGTCTTTCAAAGCAGATGACTGCATTTTGGCTTCAGAAAATGAAGCAAAAACTTAGAGTTAAGTGTCCATTTCCCATTTAAAAGAAGTAAGTTGTTCCTGGTTACTATAGTAACTGCCAACAGACTAGCATTTTTCTGTCATTATTATAATTGGAAAAGAAAATAATCTATTTTGAATTATAAAGTATGAAAAGGACTTTGCATCTAAAATGGGTCCCTCAACTGGCTACGCTGGAGAAACAACAGACATTAGCCACAAGTGGGGCTTCACTTTCCTAGACCAAAATATGGTTTCTGAAGAACTCAGCAAATGTAAGTTGTTTATCCTGATGCAGAGGCTACAATGACCAAGAAGAAAAATGGCATGTATTTCCATCCTGGGCCTTAAAATAAGTAAAAACTTGAAAACGGTTTTCATAAGGTGCTCCATAACTAAAAACCCATGATTTTGTTAGTATTCTAGAAGCATAGTCTGTGTCATTGTACATATTCAGTCTCTGCCGTCTATTACCATTTACTACCATCATTTACAAGGGATAATTTATTTTACTCATAAACAAAAAGACTTTCTCTCCCTTTCAATGAACTCTCCCTGTACGCCCTGCCCACTCCCCACATCCCAAAACCTTTCTGCACAGAAAGAAGGCTGAAAATAAACAATTTGGGATAATGGGGGACTTCTACTTGATATTTCAATGTAAAATTTAAATTCTCTATAATGAATATGTACATCTTTTAGAACCAGAAAAAATTAAAACATAAAAAATGAGACAAAAAATAGACTTCAAATCCCTCATAGGTCCAAAAGGTTTTCTAGTAATTATAATTTCTACATAACCCGTACATAGTCAAAACACTACATATCAAGATTCACATGCCACAGCTGAAAGGTTCTTAGAGAAGCTTCTAGGAGTTCCCTCAGCAGGAGCCAGCAACGCCTACTCCCTCTGGGTAAGTTTTGCAGCCAGGGTCTCAGAGACCACTAAATCTATTTCCCCGCTTAAGCTTCTGAAGCTTAAGTATCAGCCATGCAGACCGAAAGCAGAGAGAGAGAATGTGGAATTGGGGACACCTGGGGCAATTTGAAGTCAGATGAAAACGTTTAGGCCTTCGGTGGCAGAGCAGCTGAAGTTCTCGCTTAGCCATCACGTGCCTGTGCGTGCTTTTAAACCCTGCAACTTAGATGATTTACATCTCCTTTTCCCCCTGGTTCCCCTCCTTTATCATTTCTTTTCATAATGCTTACTGTTACTCTTCAGAGCTATAGAAGGCTATGATTGTTGGGGCACCTGGGTGGCTCAGTCAGTTGAGCAGTGAACTCTTGATTTCAGTTCAGGTCATGATCTCATGATTGAGTTGAACCCCTCATGGGGCTCCGCACAAACAGTGAGGGATTCTCTTCTCCCACTCTCTCTCTGCCCCTCCCCCACTCGTCAACACGCATGTGCTCGCTCGCGCTCTCTCTCTCTCTCTCTCTCTCTCCCTCAAAATAAACTTTTAAGAGAACTGTGATTGTTAAGGAATTTTGGTAAGACATTCTATCCTCTTTTAGAAGGACTCTTTGGCCAAATATGTGATCTGTTTTAAGGGACTAAATATGTAAACAGCCAGTGGCCAGACCATATACACTGACTCTGACCCACAACCTTTGTATTCAGGGACCCAGGAAGCTAAGCCTTCTGCCTCCTTGCAATTGGCCCAGAACAGTCAGGGACTGTCAATGACTGTCAGCTTCTTTATTTTTGACCTCGCCCCTCCTAATTCAGGATCAACCAGAGAAAGCTGATAGGCGCCACCCCTAAAGCAATCAGATAAATGCCCGGCTTCTGGTTAGCCTACCTCAAGCTTCCCCAGGCCAACGACCACCTACGGACCACTATAAAGCTTCCCCATTTCCCTCCTGACTCCCTTGCTATATTGTAAGCTCTGCCTAAATAGTCTGTTTGTTCTCTCTTTTCTTTATTTCCACGCTTTTGAACCCTGGTTCAAAATATTTCTAATTCCAGATATCCTTCATAGCTATAAAGGAATACTGAATTTTAGATTTGGGAAAATTATATGTTTTATAAAGAAATAGGGCTCTACTATTCTGCGACATTCAAGTTAAAGAAGAAAACTCTGAAAAAGAAAAGGCTTTTTCCTATCTCTTTCTGTAATCTCCTTATTGATATATAATTCTCATGTTTAGAGTCTACAACTCAGTATTTTCAGTATCTCAGAGTTCTACAACATCACCATGTACATGGGTTTTGTTTTTTTTTTGGGGGGGGGTGCTTTTAGATTTTGGGATTTGTAAGGCTTCATCAGACAAATAGTAAAAGCAAACACTTACGGAGGTACTATGTGCTAGACAGTGTGCCAGGTCTGCTTCACATGTATGAGCCAGTGGAATATTTGTGTCTGTCCTTATCTGTCAAGTAGGTACTACTATATCCATTTTACACGTAGAGAAAACTGAAGCACAAAGTTCAGGAAGTTGCCTGGGGTCCTGTAGCTGGTAAGTCTTGATTCTGAGCTTTGCCTTACACCACCCTAAATGTCTCTGGTCAGTTGAATTCTATCTTTTTTAGTCAAATAGATGTTGTGCCTATAAGGAAGCTTTTAGAAAAGAACAATTGTCCTTCTTGGGTTTTCTCCTATCCTCAACTTCAAGCCCAACCTTCTTGCTTTCTGTGAAGTTGTGGTATGTAAATAAATGCTGATTTCTCCCATCAGCTACTACTTGTGAAAGGTCTTCACATACATTTATTTAAAAAGACTTTCCTGGGGCACCTGGGTGGCTCAGTCCTCAAGTCATGATCTCACAATTTGTGAGGTTGAGCCCTATGTCAGGCTCTGCACTTAGTTTGGAGCCTACTTCAGATTCTGGATCTCTCTCTCTGTCCCCCCCCCCCCACTTCTGTGTATGTATGTGTATGCGCACCCTCTCGCTCTCAAAAATAAACATTTAAAATAGACTTTTCTGTTTAAGTGCTCATCTCCTTCTCTTTTCTCTCTCCTCTACCTAAAAACCATGAATAAGCCTCCTACATAGTATCTTCGTGCTAATTTCCACTTAGAAAACCACTGAACCATTTTTGTTTCGGAATGTTTTCAGTTATCCTAAATGCTTCCTAAATCCACTAAGAGGCCTGGACTGCATCTATAAGGACCAAGATAGTAACCCAAACAAAAACACTAATTGATTCTGTTTACAATTCTCAACATTTTCCATTTTTTCTCTGTCCTGAAAATGTTCACCGTTCATCTGGATATTTCGAAGCAGTTCCTATTTTAATGCTATTTATGGCTGGTGCTTGTCCTCCTTCTATGTTACCCTTAGAAAAAGGTTCATGTGATGCGGTGGCATGAGGTTTGGTGTGAGGCTAGTCATAAGTTATTGAGGTAACTTATTCCTCGAACCAGAGCATTAAGCAAAAGTTTGATGAATAACATTTAAATTTTGCCAGCAACTTAAGACTTGACTTTGTGCTGAGCTTGGAGAAAGGAGTACCTCAGAGGTGGTGGCTTGCCAGCTGTATTCAATGAAGCCCTAGCTGAGCACTGATTAGCATCTGGGCCTTGTTTAAGGCGGAGGACAGATGCCCTGTTTACTAACTTTACAGGAGGGGTTATTCGTTGGAAACTGGGTTGGCTGTCTTTCAGTGACTGAACGTGCTTTAGAAAGCTTCCTTCTATGACTTAGACTAGTCTGGCTGCCAAACTGCTGCTGAAATTGGCCTATTGCACTATGAAACGTGTTCAAATAGCAACTAATACTCTCCTAGGTCCCCTGCATGCTCTGGACAAATCCTAGAGGAACTACCAGGTACTACGAACTTGGGGATGACTTGTCCTGTCTCCTCCCTGAGCGCCCTTAGTCAGTATGCGGGAGAGGAAACCATGTCCTCCACCCCACACGCGCTGGCTGCACTAATCTTGCTGACAGAGCTTTGGTTCTAGGAAGGGCCATGTAGGCAGTTAATTATATCCAGAGTTAATTGAGTGGTCATATTAACAGTCTAGTCTCATGAGGTCTAAGAGGATTCCAGAAATTTAGGTGTATAGGACCCTTAAGATGAAGTCAAATGAGACATCATGTTCTTTTTGACCTTCCCCTTCAATTTGGGATGATTATTTCATTAATCAGGATTCCTTCCCCCTGTCATTTGCTTCTAATTGACAGATGCTAATTAAAATAGCAAATGGGATCCTCCTGGGCAGTTTCTTCTGTGTTTCTTCGGTGACCATTCTGTTCTTGACTGATTTAGCATGGCTCTTTCCCCTCAATTAACAGACAAGCTAAGCTTTATATTCCCTTAAATTTTTATTACTTGTAATTAGAAAGTGAAAAAAATCATTTTGCATTTTACAACTTTAAAATGTAAAAGTAAATTGGGTGCTCAAATAATGTGAGACTAATTGCCTAATCTAGTGATCCTGAGTCAGGGGGTATTCCAGCACTGTCTCTGTGCCCCAGGTCTGCCAGGCCCTCCACACCAGCACCCAATCTAATCCAATCTTCAGGATTGGAAAACCTTTCCAGAAACTTAATTTTTTAAATTTACTAGTAGCAAAATAAGACTCTAAACATAAATCATTTAACAACTAAAAAAAGTTGGCTCTAATTCTAAAGCCTGTGTAGTACATGCTGCATCAGATGAACATGAAGGAACTCAAGTTAGTCTAAGCTCCTTGAGACCAAGAAAGGTCTTCCTCTTGTCTTTCTCAGCTCTGTAATCCTGTGTAAAACAAGGTGGGCAACCTCTTACCTGCTAGGTACTCAAGGACTCTGACTCGAATGATTCAGCTGTATTCCCCTACTCCCTGGCTTACCCTTAACTTTGCATTTAGTACTCTTCCATCTGTTTTAAACATTCAGCTACACTCCACATGAGGAACTCCAGCACTGAAGATCAAGTTGTAGACGGTTATAATGTCCTTTCTTAAAAGTGTTGCCTTAGTCTAGTCCCATAAGAAGAATATTAAGTACTGATTACACCTTAGCTCAAAAACAAGACACCGGAAATTAGCCATAAATGAATTTACATTAAAATGAAAGATGTTCAGTAATTAACTTTAATGGTATTGATTTTTTAAACAAATTTTTATTAAAATGTGACTTTAATTTCTTGGCAAACCCAGTTTGTTTTTTTTTCCAGAGTAGAAAATACCAGGTTTCAACTGGTTACATCTTGTTCTTAAATATAACCATGCTCTTTCCCCCAGAAGTGAGATAAAAAATTACCTTTGTGGAATTACGTATTTTGGAAGGAAAGGAAACAGGATGCTGGGGAGGAAAGTGGAATTCCTCATTCTTCATTCTTCCTCAGGAAAGGCTTTGTCATTAAATATCAACAATAATTTCCACATTACATTAAGAAGAGATAAAATCCCAGTGCAGTTGCTATAGCAGTGCAGCTAAGGTTTTTCATAACCACCTGAGAGAACTCCAATCCACCAAGAACTAACATATTTTCACCCTAGGGTAACACAAATGCATTTAGGAGAACACGGTCATACAAATATCTCAGGAGGTGTGAGTGAGTTATACTGAAAATTAGCCCGGACTGTAAACTAGCTGTAGGAAATATTCTCTTTCCCTAATTCCTAGATGTGCCGGGTCCTAACCCTTGAAATTCCTCCAGGACCAGAGGATGTTTCATGGAGTATTGGTGGTAATAGTGAGAAAAGGGAACTGCAAATATTTGTGAATAAATTGCAGCAAGTCTTCTCTTCTGCTATGGAGTCTGTATAATAAAACTAGGGAGACTGACATGGGGTGACCAACTTCCAGTTTGACTGGAAATGAGGTGTGTCCCAGGAAGTGGGATTTTTCATGCTAAACCTGAAAGCCTTGAGCAAACCAGGACAGTTGATCTCCTTACATTTGATAATAACTTTATTACATGGATTTTGGGCTCTATGAGTGAGGGTTATTTTAGATACAAAGCTACTTTACTGATATAGAAAAGGAGGCATACTAGGATTCCAAATCTTGGGATTGGTGTTAGGAATGGAGAGAACTTAGTTACTGAAAAGAAAGATTATTGGTCCGTATTTCCAGGACAAGAATGAGATCGTGCTAGGTTAAACAAATACATATATTTACATGCAATCAACTTATAAACTCCCCAAGCGCCCCAGCCATCCCCTTCTCCCATGTAAGAAAAAGTTCCCTTACCCCTTTTTTCATCTACTGGTGTCAGGCTACTCTTTACCCCTGTAAATGTTAGTTTAATGCCTATTTAAATTTCCAATACAAATCTTGATGGACCTACATCAGATGACTTAATCTGTACCCTATAGAGGTGACCTTAGGGCTTTCCCCTACATTAACTTCCAGCATATAGTCACCTGACATTGACCAGGGGATAGTTTGGCAAGCAGATGTATTCAGAGCTTTTGGGTTCAAATTGCTTCCCCTTCATTATTCTACATCAGGCCTGCCATCACCTTGTACTTGCACTTGCCTATATAATTGGACAACAAAGATCTCCTTGATGCCAGGGTCCCTTCTTTTCAGGATCCAACTTTTTTCAGGGTCTAACTTTTCACTTCTCTAGGGAGGTGCTGCATGCCACAAAAACATTAAAACTAGGGAAACTAATATAACCAGAAGCCCTAGAGATAGAATTTGCCCTTGTGGATATTCCTATTCCTTACCACGTGGTGGGAGACACCTAATACAGGAAGTGGATTCTGAAATCCTGTGCCGGAGAAAGGGACGTAAGATGTAAATGAGCCTTGTTTTCTGTTTCTCTTTGAAAGTAGGCTGCAAGCACCTATAGCTTTGTTTCTATGGTAGCAGATAAAGCTTCTTTCCTATGTTTCTAGATAGACTTCAGTCCTAATGTTCTTGTCTGGACTTGAAGAGTTTACAGCCACCAAGATGAAGGCACTAGCAGCGCAAGTTTTAATTTAGAGGTACAGAACTTTTGTGGCTACAAATAGTTTGTAGTGCAGGGCTTGTTGTGACCCTGCTTTGGGGCCACAGTGGGACCTACAGGTGTGGCCTTAGGTGACTTGCTCAACCTCTCTGTGCTTCAGCTTTCTCATCTGTAAAATGAGAATTATAATAGTAACTACCCCAGAGAGGTACTGAGAGAATTCAGTAAGGGAATGCATTCAGAGTACTTCACACAGACCCAGAACCATGGTGCTTATTCTGGCCCCATGCACTCACAGAACACAAGGGCCTATTAATGACAATGCAGATGCACTCTTTGACATTCAGGGTCTCGATCAGTGGCTCCCAATACCAGAGCATATCTAAGAAATACTAAGATCAGTGGTTGCCAGGGGTTGAGTTTGGGGAAGGGATAAGTGGGTGGAGCACAGAGGACTTTCTGGACCGTGAAACTACTGTCTGATATTATAACGATGGATACATGTCATGATACACTTGTCTGAACCCATAGAATGTACAACACCAAGAGTGAACTGTAATGTAAATTATGGATTTGGGGAATTATGAGGTGCACTGTAGCTTCATCAACTGTAACAAATGTACCACTCTGGTGGGGGGTATGATAGGAGGAGAGACTATACATGTGTGGGGGCCAGGGGTATATGGGAAATCCTTTTGCCTTCCCCTCAGTTTTGCTGTGAACCTAAAACTGCTTTAAATAACTAAAAACAAAAAAATTCCGAAGGCCTAGGCCTTCCCCCTATTTCAATCAAATGATAATCCTAGAAAGGAGGGCCCAGGCCTTGAAAGGTTTTTAAACCTCCACAGGCGATTCTTAAGAGGAGCTAAGATTGAAACTCCCTGATTTACCAGCTCTGCTGGTCGTGGCTTGAGACCTAACAAGAATCAGCTGCTCTGACGGCCAACCATTGAGCTGGCTGGCAGGGGAACTGACAAAGACTGGCAGGCTCTATACAATGTGGGCAGAATTGTCGGACGGTGGTTTTCAACTTGATTCTCACTTTTGGCTGGTGAATTTTCAATGGGAGCATCACAGAGCAGGACAACAAGACTCCATGAGAGTTGAGAAAAGGTGGTACCAAGTAGGAGGTAACTCTTAGCTCTTTCTCAAGTGGATTCTCAGAATTCCCATGTTTCTTTAGGAAACCCAAAAAAATTGGGAAGGTGAGTTTGGAGTTCTGAATTGGGGCTCAAACTAGAGTACGTTCTCCTCCCACTGGGGGGGGGGGAAAAAGTAGGAGCCAACTTGTAAATGAAACCAAAGTCCTAAATGAATACTTAAGAAACTGGAGACAAACAGCATATCCAGCTGTGAAAGATAATAGCACAGATTTCCCCTTTCTGGCTCTAATGCAGGTGATTGTTCTGAGTTCTGTGAACTTAGAAGACCTTTTTTTTTTTTTAATGTTTATTTATTTTTGAGAGTACACAAGTGGGGAAGGGGCAGAAAGAGAAGAAGACACTGTATCTGAAGCAGCTCCAGATTCCTAGCCGTCAGCCCAGAGCCCGATGCGGTGCTGGAACTCACGAACCATGAGATCATGACCTGAGCCGAAGTCTGACACCATGGTTAAGTGTCCGACTTTGGCTCAGGTCATGATCTCACGGTTCGTGAGTTCGAGCCCCGCATGGGGCTCTGCGCTGATGGCTCAGCCTGGAGCCTGCTTTGGATTCTGTGTTGCCATCTCTCTCTGCCCTTCCCCAGCTTGCACCCTGTTTGTCTCTCTCAAAAATAAACAGTAAAAAAAAAAAAAAAAATCACCTAGCTGGTTGCCAACCAGTCTGGTTTAGCTTCATGAAGATTAATAAGGGTGGGTGCCTGGGTGGCTCAGCTGGTTTAGCGCTGACTTCAGCTTCGGCTCCGGTCATGATCTATCTCACAGTTTGTGCGTTTGAGCCCCACCTTTAGCTCTGTGCTGACAGCTCAGAGCCTGGAGCCTGTTTCCAGATTCTTCATCTTCCTCTCTCTGCATCTCCCCCACTCATGCTCTCTCTGTCTCTCAAAAATGAATAAATGTTAAAAATTTTTTACAGAAAGATTAATAGGGTATTTGGATTTGCATTAAGCTGTCACCTGCATGTGAAAGCAGTGGCATTTATTTAAGTCCTTTTCTGAGCTTCTGTTTCCCCAACTTTAGAATAGGAATGGTAATACTACCCCTTACTTTTCTCAAAGGGAATTTGTAACGATAAACAAATATAATGTTCTGCGTAAAACTGTTTGAGCTCCTGGAAAGAAATAGGCACAACTTAAGGGAATCTTGTTGTCATGAAGGAAGTGCTGGAACAAGTTAATTTTCTTATCGAAGTACTGTCTTTCTGGGCAAAGCACAAAATTATCCCAAGAGCCTTTCTCTCCAGTATTACCCAGTAAATTCCAACGTTTCATTCCTTCTAATGAGCCACACGTTAAAACTTGCTCCCAAGACCTATAAAGCACCCACAATAATAAGGCAGTCAAAAAAGTTTGTTAACCTTAAAATGAGTTCCAGTCTACACCCTGACATGTTTAATGTTTCCAGTCTCCTCTTCCACTTTGAAGTGAATATCTCATTGAGGTGAACAGTGTATATACTTCACACATTTGTGCTCATTATTGTTTTTTCAGGCCACCAACACTTTTCTACAAGGCTAGTTTAATAGCCCTCTGGGGTTTTTGATTATAGGAAGTAATGTTGACTCTAGCCTCCCAGTTAAATCTTAAATCTTTCTTTTCTGTATTGAGATGTCCTAGTATTAAACCATGATCCCTTTTTAAGAGCACCTTTCACATCTCTACAAAACCTTTTTGTTTTTTTTTGTTTGTTTGTTTTTTACCTAAAAGAAATAGTGAGCTTCACTAACTATTCTTTCTGTAGACGCCTATTAGCATATCACACCTGATAACACATTACAGCTCTGAGGCACATCAAATCTTTTGTACAGGCTGTCTCCCAAAACGTTCTCAAGAATTAACAGGAGAACAAAGAGTGCACTCTAATTTGTTAAATTCTGCTCTGTGAAATTTAGGCATGCAACATGACTAAAAAGTAGAGCGAGGGAGAAGCAGAAGTGTGGGGGAAAAGTACAAAGTATGAATGTCTTTAAATACTTGAAGTTGGGGAGGTGTAGGTACCAGGCAAAGAGATAGTGGAACAAAAAAGGACTAGAAGTGATAACTTGGTGGAGAGGGTGCTGTTTTGCTGGGATGATTAAAATAATATCCTCATTGGGCATCGACTAGGGGAAGTCTCCAATCAGCAGATAGTAACCTTCTGATCTACAAATTGTTCTTTATCACTATAATCTTTCTTTCCTCTTGCTCTCCTGTGTACTGTACAGTTTCCTGTGAGGGCAGTGGAAATGACAGGTAACTGATACCGCTAGAATACACGCTCATCAAAGAGTAGAATGAGAATCTGTGTTCATTACCTATCTATCCTATGGTAAGAGTATTCTGATTTCCTTCGAAAGAACCCCCTCCTCCTGTAGAGCCCAGGTTTGGGTGGAATGAGAATACATCCATCAAAGCATTGCTTTCCCCAAGAATGAATATATGGTCGAATGAGATAACCTGAAATTCCACACTTTCCCCATGGGATGTGCTGGATCAGTGGCAGCCATCTTGCAATCACAAGATCCTTCCTTAAAAATAGAATCAACATATTAGAAGGGAGAGCTAAGAGATGAAAAAGAGAAGCTGGGACTTTGTGACATGACTGGAACACAAGTCAACCAGTGCCCTCAAATGTTAAACTGTGTGAACTGCTAAACTATTTGTTCCAGCCACTTTGAGTTTGGTTCTTGTGACCAAAAGAGCTCACCTAATATAGGCAAAATCTATATTTTCTTCACTCTTTCCCCAGAGCCTAGCTTGGTACTGGCATACAATGGGCACTCAAACACATAGAAATTGTATGGATTCTTTTCTTTTGATGTCCCTGTCAGCAATAGCATTGTTTTCTCATCTTCACTTAACACTTCATTTGTAAGATATCCAAGTTACTCATCTTGTAGAAAAGAAAAAGCCATGCCAAGACAGCAAGAGAAGTTAAAAATACATTTTTCACAGAAGATTGTGGACTCTGTTACTACGTACCTAAGCTACTGCCCTGAACAATATTAAATATTTTTCTATCTTCCCTCTTCCTCTGACTCTTTCTGGCCAGTCAAGTGATTACACTGGCTTTTTCTACCAGCATAAACATTTCCTTCCTATTCATGCTTTGGTACTCTACTACAATCTTCCCAAATGAATTTCCATTCATTTCAGAACTTGTTGCTCTGCCATTGAATGTCAAGGTTATTGACATTTGGATTTTTGACTTGGATTCCTCTAGCAGCATATGGCCAAACAATTAAACCAAAAGAACATTTTATAATAGAACACTCATGCCTGGGAGTTGGGAAATTAACCAAGAATCAGAAGCTTTGGACTTAGTTCTTGGCTTTGCCAGAGACTTCAGCATAGCTTAGGAAAGCTATTATTTCACTTGGTTTTACATTCCCCCAAGTCTTTGAAAAGCAGACCTAGAAGTAGCTCAGAGTAGGATAGTCATACTGATTTGGCAATGGGAGGACATTAGCTGAAGAAAGAGTTATTCAGACCTTCAGTCTATGAACATGATGGTGGATAAGCTGAACCTTGATCATTAAATACTAGGGTACTAAGAGACACAGACTGAATATGAAAAGGGGCATATTTCAGTAAGCAAAAGAGTGCTCTTTTATATTTCAAAAATAAAGGATTTTTTCTTTAAATCCATAAATTGGAGATCCATAATGGATTAAGAGGAACTATGTTGATTTGTGGTATATTCCACAGAGAATGCTGGATTTGATTAATCTGAGTCTGACCCATACAAAAATACAAAAATTTATGTTCTTTATCAGACTATAAAATGAATTCAAGAGTTCTCCTAAGGACTTTGTTCTCATGCCCTGAGAATGCTCCACATAAGGAAGACATAAATAGAAATGTTTTTATCTTGTCAAGCAGCCTTTAAGCTGGACAGTTTTTTACTACTTACTAGCTATAAGGTCCTGGGAAGCCTCCTTTACCTTACTTGTTCCTGGTTCCTTCATCTGAAAAATAGGGAAGAGAAGAGTGACCACATGTATTAGATTCCTATTTCTATAACAAATTACCACAAACTTAATGGATTAAAACAACATAAATTTATTCTAAAGTTTTCAAGGGTAGAAGTGTGAAAAAGGCCTGGGTTAATGTCAAAATGTTTGTAGGGCTGCATTTCTTCTGAAACCTTGAGAGGAGAATTCATTTTCTTTTCCCAGTTTTAGAAGCTGCTTGATGCCTTGGCTCATGGTCTCTGATTTTCAAAACCAGCAAACAGATCACTCTGACCTCTGCTTTTGTTGTCACATCTTCTGATCTGACAATGACACACCTGCCCCCATATTTCATTTATAGGACACTTATGGTTACTTGCACCCCAATAGCCCATGTTAATCTCCCCATGTAAAATCCTTAACTCAATCATACCTGTAAAGTTCCTTTTGACTTGTAAGTTAACATATTCACAGGTTCTGGAGATTAGGACATGGACACCTTTGGGAATGAGGGCATTATTCTTCTTACTACTTACCAGACTACCTCAAGTGTTTTTCTGAGGATTAAATGTTCAGATTACTTTTGAGACAATGTTCTAATTTTAATCAGGATTCAACAACTGCTAGCTATTGTCATCATGTCTATTAACAGTTCATATTATTAGTCTAAGGACTTCTCATGCTTTGAGTCAGAGTTCTTTTTCCTAAAGAACCTGCTGTGCTTTTCTTCCTACTGTTCCAGTTCTCTTTAGCTAAGACAACCTGTAGACCCATTTGGCCAATCAAACCAATCTCCATGCCAACTAGAGCCCCCATTAGTCATCTGTCCTCTATATGTAAGCCTCTATTACACAGGAAGTCCATTCTATTCAGGAATTGTTCTTCTTGCTGGAAAGGGATCTCCTGAGTTTGAATGGATCCACCCCCACCACTTTCTCTACAGATTCTAGATGTGCAAGATCTAGCCAGAGTCCTTCCTATCTCTCAACCATGCAAAAGCCCTTTAGGTGTCTAAGGACTACATTATATCCTTATTCCATCTTTTCCTTCCAAGACTAAACAGATTCCTTAGCATGATATCTGTGTTGTATGAAATATGAACTTCAACACTAGTTATACTCTGGATTTTTCTGACCAGTCTTCACTAAGTCCCCATCCCTCTTGCCCTCCTCCACTCCACCCTCTAAAGGTATGGTCCAGTTTCTTACTATGACCTGCTCTACTTACAAATGCTTATCTAAGTATTATAATAGTAGTGGCCATTACTATTCTATAATTATGTCTATAATTCTATAATTTCCAAATATTACCGGGAAATTTTGCTTTATTTTTCCAGTGAGAAAAAGAACATGAGACAATAAGGTAAATATGTTCTACCAACTCTAACAATCTTAGAAATAAAATTGGCCAGAGTAGGCTCTACATACACTGCTGATGAAAATATAACTGGACATACCCTTTGTAGAAGGCTACATACAAAGACTTTAAAGTGTCACGTCCTTTCTCAGAAATTCCATTTTCCAGGATTTATCCCAAGGATATGACAAAAAGGCACACTATATTTATGGAAACAGATGTTTATTATAACATTATTTATAATAGCAGAAGGATGAAAGAAAACCACCTAAATGTCCAGCAGGGAATTGAAGTGAATCACATGTCATGTGATCAAGCACTGTTTTAAAGTATGTTTAATGATAAATAAAAGTATAACACTACTAAATGAAAAAGGGAGAATGTGAAAGAATATGCAATTTGTAAAAAGTAAAAAAAAAAAAAACTTTATGGAAATACCTCAAGATAATCAGTGGTTATCTTTGCCTGGCTTCTGTTTATTTTATAACTTTAAGCTCTATAAGAAACTTTTTTCTTATTTTGACATGTAGACTTTAATTTTTAAGCTTATAGTTTGAGAGTGAGAGCATGTGTACACATGCATGGGGGAGGGGTAGAGAAAGAGAACAAGAGAATCTCAAGCAGACTCTGCACTGTTAGCACAGAGCCTGACATGGGCTCAATCTCCTGAACTTAAGATCATGACCTGAGCTGCAATCAAAATTCAGCTGTTCAACCAGCTAAGCCACCCAGGAAAACCATAAGACTTCAGTTTTAGATGGGCACCCTCCTACACTGTTGGTGGGAATGCAAACTGGTGCAGCCCCTCTGGAAAACAGTGGAGGTTCCTCAGGAAAATAACAATAGAACTCCCCTAAGACCCAGCAATAGTACTGCTAGGAATTTATCCAAGGGATATAGAAATGCTGAGGCATAGGAGCACATGTACATGTTCACAGCAGCACTCTTCACAATAGCTAAAACATGGAAAGAGCCTAAGTGTCCACCAACGGACGAATGGATCAAGAAGTTGTGGTTTATCTTTTTTTTTAATAGTTTATTGTCAAATTAGTTTCCACATAACACCCAGTGCTCATCCCCACAAGTGCCCTCCTCCATGCCCTCCCCTCCTCCCCCCCACATCCACCAGTCCTCAGTTTTTGTCAGCATTCAAGAGTCTCTCATGGTTTGCCTCTCCCCCTTTCCCCCACCATTTCCACCCTTCTTCTCCCCCTTGGTCCTCTGTTAAGTTCCTCCTAATCCTCCTATACGTGCACACATATGATATTTGTCCTTCTCTGCCTGACTTATTTCACTCAGCATAACACCTCAAGGTCCATCCATGTAGCTACACATGGCCAGATTTCATTGTTTCTCATTGCCATGTAGTATTCCATGGCATAGATAAACCACATCTTCTTGATCCATTCATCTGTTGATGGACACTTAGGCTCTTTCCATGTTTTAGCTATTGTGGAGAGTGCTGCTATGAACATTGGGTACATGTGCTCCTCTGCATCAGCATTTCTGTATCCCTTGGGTAAATTCCTAGCAGTGCTATTGCTGGGTCATAGGGGAGTTCTATTGTTAGTTTCTGAGGAACCTCCACACTGTTTTCCAGAGGGGCTGTACCAGTTTACATTCCCACCAACAGTGTAGGAGGGTGCCCGTTTCTCCACACCCTCCCCAGCATCTAGAGTTCTCTGATTTGCTCATTTTAGCCACTCTGACTGGCGTGAGGTGGTATCTCAGTGTGGTTTTGATGTGTATTTCCCTGATGAGAAGCGATGCTGAGCATCGTTTCATGTGTCTGTTGGCCATCTGGATGTCCTCTTTGGAGAAGTGTCTGTTCATATCTTCTGCCCATTTATTCACTGGGTTGTTTGTTTTTTGAGCGTGTAGTTTGGTGAGTTCCTTGTAGATTCTGGATATCAACCCTTTATCTGATATGTCATTTGCAACTATCTTTTCCCATTCCGTTGGTTGCCTATTAATTCTCTGGGTTGTTTCCTTGGCTGTGCAGAAGCTTTTAATCTTGAGGAGGTCCCAACAGTTTATTTTGGCTCTTGATTCCCTTGCTTTTGGGGATGTGTCAAGTAAGAAGTTGCTGCGGTGGAGGTCAAGGAGGTTGTTTCCTGCTTTCTCCTCTAGGTGTTGATAGTTTCCTGTCTCACGTTCAGGTCCTTTATCCATTTTGAGTTTATTTTTGTGCATGGTGTGAGAAAATGATCTAGTTTCATTCTTCTGCATGTTGCTGTCCAGTTCTCCCAACACCATCTGTTAAAAGGCTGTCTTTTTTCCATCGGATATTCTTTCCTGCTTTGTCAAAGATTAGTTGGCTGTATATTTTTGGGTCCACTTCTGAGTTCTCAATTCTGTTCCATTGGTCTATGTGTCTCTTTTTGTGCCAATACCATACTGTCTTGATGACAGCTTTGTAGTAGAGGCTAAAGTCTGGGATGGTGATCCCTCCCGTTTTGGTTTTATTTTTCAGGATTACTTTGGCTATTCGGGGTCTTTTGTGGTTCCATACAATTTTTTGGATAGTTTGTTCTAGTTTTGAGAAGTATGCTGGTGCAATTTTGATTGGAATTTCATTGAATGTGTAGAGTGCTTTAGGTAGTAATGACATCTTAACTATATTTATTCTTCCTATCCATGAGCATGGAATGTTTTTCCATTTCTTTGTGTCTTCTTCAATTTCCTTCATAAGTTTTCTATAGTTTTCATCATACAGATCTCTTGTATCCTTGGTTAGGTTTATTCCGAGATATTTTATGGTTTTTTGTGCAATTGTGAATGGGATCAGTTTCTTGATTTCTCTTTCTGTTGCTTCATTGTTGGTGTATAAAAATGCAACCGATTTCTGTACGTTGATTTTGTACCCTGCAACTTGGCTGAATTCTTGGATCAGTTCTAGTAGGCTTCTGGTGGAGTCTGTCGGGTTTTCGATGTAGAGTATCATGTCATCTGCGAAGAGTGAAAGTTTGACTTCCTCTTTGCCAATTCTGATGCCTTTGATTTCCTTTTGGTGTCTGATGGTTGATGCTAGGACTTCCAGCACTATGTTAAACAGCAGTGGTGAGAGTGGGCATCCCTGTCGTGTTCCTGATCTCAGGGGGAAAGCTCTGAGTTTTTCCCCATTGAGGATGATGTTAGCTGAAGGCTTCTCATAGATGGCTTTGATGATGTTTAAGTAGCTTCCTTCTATAAGAAGTTGTGGTTTATCTATACCATGGAATACTACATGGCAATGAGAAACAATGATTCTGGCCATGTGTAGCAACATGGATGGACCTTGAGGGTGTTATGCTGAGCGAAATAAGTCAGGCAGAGAAGGACAAATATCATATGTGTGCACGTATAGGAGGATTAGGAGGAACTTAACGGAGGAACAAGGGGGAGAAGAAGGGCGGAAATGGTGGGGGAAAGGGAGAGAGGCAAACCATGAGAGACTCTTGAATGCTGACAAAAACTGAGGACTGATGGATGTGGAGGGGAGGGGGGAGACGGGCATGGAGGAGAGCACTTGTGGGGATGAGCACTGGGCATTATGTGGAAAGTAATTTGACAATAAACTATTTGTTAGAAAAAAGAAGACTTCAGTTTTAGAGCAATTTTAGGCCCACAGCAAAACTGAATGGAAATTACAGAAAGTTCCATATACTCTTTCCCCCCATATATGGACAGCCTCCCTCACTAGCCATATGTGCACCAGAGAAAAGGAGATAGAGGACGAGAGAGAAAAGCAGGTCTGTCTCCCCACCAGAATGGGACACTGATGGGAGAGATCCTGTAAAAGGCCATGAAAACTACCACTTCTGGGAGGCTATTGCCTCAGGGTATCTGTCCCCTGAGTAAGTCTATAGTCAAGCTCCTGGTGGCATACAGGAGGCCACTGTTGGTCAGTATTGCCAGGAACCAGATGGCAAACTTGATGTAGAGCACAGAAGGAGGAGCTAGGGCCCACTGGACACAACTTATCTGATGGTCAGTGTCTGACCTTGATGGCCTTCTAGAAGAATTGGCTTCGTTTCATTTCTGCTTTCCAAATATCACACAAGTGCCTCTTTCGATCACTCTAACTTGGAAGTACATAGGCAAGGGCATTTTGAGAAACCTCATTCTGAGACTTAGCCAAGCTGATGAAATCCTGTACAACATAATTGCAGAATATGTATTGTCTTTTTAAGGTGTTATAGTATGTAGATATTTCATACAAATCATGGCTTGCCTCAGCTGTCCCTGGTCAATATTTCTAGCTCAATCCTGTGAGAAGACGGATGTTACTCCAAGGTTTGCACACTTCTAGCTCAAGGTTGACCTGGTTTACAGAGTTCCCAGAGCCATACACACTCCACCCCTCTTTTCTCTTGACAGGCAGTTCTCCACAACTGTACCCCCATGTGTTGGAGCACACATTCCAGCTATACCTGCTATTCTCTCCCTGGTGTTCAAAGATCTCCCTAAGGCCATAATGCCATCTTGTGTGGGACCTTGAAGAATCTTTTCTTCTATTTCATAGGGCTGTCTATAAATACTGAACCTGAAAGTTGTGGCTTCACCCCTTACCACTTTTCCTATCCAGTTTGGTTCATAGTAGTATTATAAAGCACAGATCGTGGAGTCAGTCACTCTTAAAACTTAATCTCTAGTCTTTTAATAACTAGTTGTATAATCTTAAACACCTCATTTTACTTCCTAGGCCACAGAATCTTCATTTGTCAAATGAAGTTTGGATGTGACTCTAAGAACTCTTCTAAGATTATATAAACCACATAAGGAAACCCTGTTAAGAGAGGCGGTAGAATTTTCTCTCTGACTGAGTTGGGGTATGGGAGAATCTTTAGAGATCTTTTAAAACCAAGGCGATTTGTGCATCATAAAGAACAATGCATGGACTAAATAGAGAAATCAGCATCATGCTCTGCTATGCAGGCTTCTAGTTACTTTTTGCTCTCTGAAGCTGAGTGCTACGAAGATCAGGAAACGGGGGGTTTACTTTGCTCTTTACTTTGCTCCTTTGTGACTGACAGTGCTGCAGGCTATGACAAGCAATCTTTCATTGCAAGACTAGATAATAATGGAAATAAGACATCCTCTATTTTTTATCAAATACAATATTTTCCATCTCTTGTTAGGAAACATCATGCAATTAAACTACAAATCTTACCCTCTGTGTTCCTCTCTCACTCACAACTTATTCAAGCAAAATGTTGGCGGATACCTTAGCATCTCTGATGCAACACTCAAGTTGAAAATGTTTTCCTTATTCTGTCCTGTGTCCAACTCTGTTTTAAAAAAAAAAATTAAAGAAAAAGGTTTTCCTTGATTGCAAATTCATATGGGAGACTTAAAACTTGCAGACAAATTGCTTTAGGTACACTGACTTCATGATTTGTGTGTAGCTAATTGGATTGCCTGATTAAAGGACATGACCAATGTTTCAAGATAGCAGTTGCTAGACTGGGGTCCTCTGGTGGTTGGAAAGGCCTCTGGTGTGTAATCCTATACCTCTGATCTAATGCGATCAGTGGTGTCTAAAGCCAATGGAAAACCATGAGACCTCTCCAAGTGCCTGTTCTGGTGAGGACAGGCTTTCCACAGCCTCCAAGATTCTCCAGAGCTCTGCAGAGTTGAGATCCAGAGTCTTACCTTACACGTGACTTAACAGGATCAGGGATGCCAGACTGCACCAATATTGGGACCCTACTGGGGTATAAGTAGACTATCCACCTAACCACTAGGGGTCCTGGTTGCTTTGAAGATGTCACTACCACCTTTGTACCCCTGCCTATCTTTATTAAACCATTCTTCATTGAACTTAAAAATTTCAAGTACATTAAACTAACAGGCCTAAAAGTTGTGTCAGTTACTTTATTTGATGGCTTTGATGGTATGAAATGCCACCTACATGTGTTTTAAGCCTGTGATATACATCTAGATGAGACGGTAGCCTATCTCTAAGTGTTCAATGCATCCAATTTTCAACTTAACCCATTTTCTACCCTAATTCCTGGGGTCCCCAAATAAAAGTCAAGGGAATACAAAATATTACCTAAAGCAAAGCTAAAATTGCATGTTTTAAATTTTCATGTCAGGAAATGCAAAATTAATACTCTCCTTACGATATTGCTCATTAATACTGTACTTAGACTAAGCTATAGTTTTAATGGCCTAATTCAAAAGAGTGGAAAATTTTATTTTACTTAATTTAAATCATTTAGATGTATGAGCTCTTTTATTTCCACTGGCACTTTTTCACATTAAGTGCAAGAGGGAAGAAGTCAATCTCAAATTCTCTCATAGAACATAAACTCTTGATGGCCTGAAACGAAGCTGAGCCTCAGAATACCTAAGACATAATGAACTGGATGGACTGAGAGAGCAGACTGTTTGAAACTTCACAGACTGGGACACTGAAGGGAGACATCCACATGATCTGGTCAGAGGAAGTATACAAAGCAACTCGGAATATTGTTCCTCTTACCCACTCAGAACAGCAGTGAAATAGGCCATTGCTTGTAAGAATTGCAAGATTTCAGAAGCGTGAAAGTGGTCGTAATATCCAAACCTGCCATCCAATCTGGTAAAGGAACATGCAGAATTAATGGAACAAGGCCTTGTAATGAGTAGACCAACTTCTAGTTAAAAGATAGTCTGTTAATCCCCACAGCATAGCAGGGGTACGGCTTAGGGGGCCTAGACACCCCTTTCCAGCGCTGCAACCCTTCCCTCTGTTCTCTCATCTATAATATGAGGCCGCTGGACTGGAAGAACTCTTGGTTTAGTTAGCAGAACTTCTGCAACCTCTGGTATTCTATTTTGTGGTAAAATGGCTCCAGGGAAATGGAGTTTCAATCCCTGCTCTAGGAACGTGTAAGAAATCATCATCCGTGTATTTAACTATCTTCTGTATGGATAGTTACATACAGGCAACTACTATTCACAGTATTTCTCTCTACTACAGTGGGCATGTGGTATAAAACAAGCATTCAGGACATCTCCTAAAACAAGGTGCTTTGCTGTTCTTAATAGTTCTTATAATACTATTGTCTTCTGTACCACTTACTCTTAGTTCAAATGAAACTACCTAAAGAAACAAAAATATGAAAATTTTAAGATAGTCCAGAAGGTGTCCGTGTTAGTCAACTTTCTGAGAAAGTCTTGTTATTTCACTTTTATTAGTGCTGTATGATGTTTCATTGGCTGGATACACTGGCATATTTATCTAATTATCTATTGAGTACACGTTGCTGCTTCCAAGTTTGGGCAATTAGAATAAAGCTACTGTAAACATCCATATACAAGTTTTTGTGTGGACATAAGTTTTCCATTGCATGAATACCAATGAGTGTGACTGCTGGATTGTATGGTAAGAATAAGTTTAGTTTTGTAAGAAAGCATCAAATTGTCTTTCAAAGTAGCCATACCATTTTGCATTCCCACCAACAATGAGTGAGAGTGTCTGCTGCTCCATATCCTTGTCAGCATTTAGTATTTAATGTTTGGAATTTGGGCCATTCTAATAGGCATGTAGTGGTATCTTGTTTCTATTCCTTCATTCTACTCAGTGCAAGTATTTTATTTTTATTATTTATCTTTGAGAGACAGAGAGAGAGAGAGGGGGGCAGCATGAGCAGGGGAGGGTCAGAGAGAGGGAGACACAGAATCTGAAGCAGGCTCCAGGCTCTGAGCTGTCAGCACAGAGCCCAACACGGCGCTCAAACCCACAAACCATGAGATCGTGACCTGAACTGAAGTCGGATGCTTAACTGACTGAGCCACCCAGGCGCCCCTCAGTGCAAATACTTTAAATGGAACCTGAGTCCAAGAGTACAAGAAGGAGATGTTGTCATTTTTCTGTAACCGTCTTCCTTCCTAGCATATAGCAGTTATTAGAGCATCCTACTACTTTTTAGAAGGTAAATTGACTTCAACATTAAATCTGCAATGAGAAGGGAGAACATTGAGACCAAGTGGTCCGCAAGAATGGGATTAGATATACAGGAGGCCTATAGCTTAGATCTATGGGCTGGCTCATAAGTATACACATCAACATAGAAGTATTGCATAAAGAAAGGTGTGGGATTCTCATTTAGGATGTCGTTTGCATCTTAAGCAAAAACAGGAGCCAGGCTGCTTAGTTTCAAATGTCATCATTACCAACACTACCACCCCCAGTAATAGCTGTGTGATCTTAGGTAAGTGACTTAATCTGTCTCCGTTCTAAATTTGTATTTCCAACTGCCCACTCAAAAGCTCTATTTACATGTCAAAGTTAACAAGTCCAGAAGTGAACATTTTATTTCCACCCCCACAAATTTGGTCTTCCCGCAGTTTTCGACAACTCAATAAAAGGAAACTTCCTTCTACCAAAAATAGCTTGGTATCATCCTTGACTCTTCTGTTTCTCTCCTATCCCACATCCAATATGTCAGCAAAATCCTATTGGCTCAAGCTTGGAAATACATTTCCCACCACCTCTATTGCTACTACCCTTGTTCATCTCTTATCTAAGCTATTATAATAACCTCCAGCATGATTTCACTTTTCCCATCCATCACCCTTTCCGTCCCTTCTGAGAACATCTAGAATATTCTTTTTAAGCCCAACTCCTAAATATGTCCTACCTCTACTCAACAGCTTCAATGAATTTTCATTTAAGAGTAAAATCTAGGGGCGCCTGGGTGGCTTAGTTGGTTAAGCGTCCGACTTTCGCTTAGGTCATGATCTCACGGTTCGTGGGTTCGAGCCCCGTGTCGGGCTCTGCACTGACCGCTAGCTCAGAGCCTGGAGCCTGTTTCAGTCTGTGACTCCCTCTCTCTCTGACCCTCCCCTGCTCACGCTGTCTCTCTCTCCTGGAAATAAATAAAACATTAAAAAATTAAAAAAAAAAAAGTAAAATCTAAAATCCTCACCATGATCTAGAAGATCCTACCATATGATCCCTTCCTGCGTCTTTAACCTCAAACCTGTCATTCTTCCCCATTACTCACTCTCCTCCCTCACTGACCACCTTAACCTGAACTGACCACCTTGAAATTCCTAGAGAAATATAAGGAAGGTATTCCCTCTTCCTTGAACTTTCTTTAGATATTTATAAGGCTAACTCTATCCTTTCCTTCAAAATTCTGTTCAAATGTCCCCTTATTAGAGAGGGTTCCCAAATTCTCCTTTATAAGACTTCACCCCCTCCGGCACTCTTCATCTTCTCTCCTTGTACTTCCTTGCATTCTGACATATACATGTTTTATTAACTGTCTATATCCCCTTGCTAAACGGTAGTCTCCATGAGAACTTTATCTGGCTTGTTCACTATGATTCCCCCAATACCTGAAACAGTAGGCATGCAATAAATATTTGAGTGAGTGAATAAATGAATACAGAATAATATAAAAATACAAAATGGGATCATAACATAGGGTTGTGTGCATTTTAAATATAAAATGCTTAGAACATAAGCTCAGTAGATATTAACTATTAATGTTGATACCAATCTAACTTTCTTTGCCATCCAGGAGTTCAATTTAATGGTGGGGCAAATCTTAAGGTAGAGGGAAAATCAAAGGCAGTTGGGTTACAACACATTAGATCAAGGAGAGTCCATCAAAGATAAACCAGGATACGGTATGTGGATTGGAGGGTACTGGAACTAAAGCCAGACCAAGAAATACATTAAGATTGGGTTGGTGGTCAGCACCCCAGCAAAGTTGACAAGGTTTCAAGATCGAGCTCAAGTCCCACTCAAGTTAAAATTTTTTTGATGAGGAAAAGTTCATTGTTAAGCACTCCACAGAGCACACAGGTATTTCCTGATCAGCTTATTCCACTACCACCCACCACTCTACCTCACTCCTCTTCTCTGGAGGAGAAAAGACAAGAGTTGCACTGACAGATTCTTTCAGGGCACTGGGCAAGACAGCATATGTGCCAGGTCTTGAGTGTATTGTGTCTAGAAGTACAGCACAGAAGAAGATGGGCAGAAAGGCAAGGAGTGTGGCCAATAAAACTCCTAGAATAGTCAAAGACTCCTCTCCTTAATTCAGGAACTTGAAAGGAGCTATTACTCTACAGCACACTTACTAGGACAAAGTTAGGCCAGTGTATTAGTCGGCTAGGGCTTCAAGAACAAAGTATCCCAAACTGGGTGGATTAAATAATATAAATGCATTGTCTCAAAATTCTGGAGCCTAGAAGTCTGAGATCAAGATGTTAAGAGTTGGTTCTTTCTGAGAGCTGTGAAGGAAAATCTGTTTATGCTTCTCTGCTAGCTTTGGGAATTTACTGGCAATCTTTGACCTTTCTTGGCTGGTAGACACATAGCTCCAATCTCTCCTTTCATCTTCATATGGTGTTCTCCTTGGGTATGTGTCTGTGTCCAAATCCCTGCTTCTTATAAGGACACAAGATCATCTCATGATCTCATTTTAACTTGATTACTTCTGTAGAGATCCTTTCTCTAAATAAGATCATGTTCTGAGGTACTGTGGGTTAGGACTTCAACATATGAACTGGGGGAACATAAATCAACCAATAACCAGCAAGAGCAGGTCACCATACATATACACAAAAATGAGAGAGATCATATTTACAGAAGAACATGGGACCTCCAAGTCTGTTAGGCAATAGCTGAGAGGAGAATGAGGAGGGAATATAAACTATCAAGTTTTTACAAAGTGTTTCAAGGTACAGAGACAAGTGTTTTGAGTAGAGATGAGGAAGAGATGAATATGGCTATTAGTGGTTGCTATGATACTAGCTAGGGATTATAGACAACCCAGGTTTTGGGGGAGACTCCTCCTTAAAAGCAGGTGGGAGACTGCTGCACCAGGCTTAAATCAGAGCCTCCAGGCCTGATTTGAATCTTGGTTCTGTCTTACAAACACTCTGAGTATAATAAAGTATTGTAAACTCCTTGCCCTTATGTTTCATAACTGAGAAATTAGCATGCTGGCACCAATCTCATTACATTGTTATGATAATTTGATGGAAGGATATATGTAGAGTGCCTTTTACCATTCCTAACACATAGTGAGTTCTCAATCAGACTGCACTAGAAGTTATGGAGAAGCTCTCCTAGGGAGGTTATCTAATGTAGTACTTTTCCCAGAGGTAAATAAGAGAAACTCATTCTCATGGTATCTAAGACAAGTTACCCAAAGCAAGAATATTTATCTTAAGGAAATAGGCCACCTGGAGAGACATTCATCCCAGTTATGCCTCCAGAATAGCTGGTCTTAACTTCTTCTGTAAATTCATTTCAATAGGCTCTCTTCAGAGAGATCACCTTCATAATCTTACTTAACTGAAACATGTGTTCATTCTCCTTTAAAAAAAAACTTACTGGTATTTTTCCATTCTTGAGAATGAAAAATAACTATTTGAGAGTATATCTCTTAATTCTGTTACAAAGAAAGTATCATATTTTATAATTAAAGTTATGGTCTACAATTTTTGCCCTTATGAAAATATGCAAACCCTACTTAACTTTGAATTCTTAATTTTCTTTCCATGTCACAGAGATTCCCCTGAGTTTTTGTTCATCTGGTGCGTGCACGTGTGTGCGTGTGTGTGTGTGTGTGTGTGTGAAATATAGTAAGTGATTCAAAAATCTTTTACTAAGAAAAGCAATCACAGCTAATACACTTAAGGACTAGTATGAAGATGGATATGTTTTGGTATCTAATGATTATTTGCTAAAAGTGATGCATTCCAAGTGACTCCATCTTCCCTTCATTTAAATGGAAAATAAATAATTGCTAGAAGGAAACATCCAATGAAGATTTCTCAGAAGTCATGTGACCATTCAAACCCAGATTTCTATGTAGTTTTGGCCTTAAGCTTCTCAAGTATTGAGGACCATACAAAACTCGCTGAGCCTATGTTCCAGAAGTATGGTAGAAGATTCCTGTAAATGTTAAGTAACCTCATTTATCTTCTTTTCCCTTTTAAACATCAACAGGCTGTTCATTTGAAGAAATGGGTCATGGGCCTAAAAAATAATCTAAAACACATTATAGACATGGAGCTTAACCCTTTTTAAAGCAGTTTCAAATGTACTCCATTTTTCCACTCCCTTCTTGCTCCCACTATACTAAAACCTCTCATTACGATCATCTGTAATGGGCATTACTACTACATCCAATGGGCATTTTTTCAGTTTTTCTCTTCACTAACCTCTCAATAGTATTTCCTGCCCTTAACTGTCCTCTCCTTAAAATATACTTTCTTCTTAATTTCTAGGGTACTGCAGCCCATACTTTTTCTCCAACTTCAGTGACTTTTACTTTCATCATTTTTCAGGTTCCACTATTTTTTCTTTTATTTCACTTTGATTTTTATCAAGGCTGTGCTGTATGTAGTTTTAACAAATAGTCCTGCAAAGCCTATAGTGAAAAACACAGCCTCCAATTCTACCCTTGATTTCCTCTCCCCACTCTTAAAGGTGTTTGCTCTGATATTTGTCTTCACATTTCTAAATAGCACACCATTTCTAGAATTTTTCCATTTTAGATTTCCAAGTTGGGGAAAATGAGTATTTTCATCTTCTTTCCTGCCGAGTACTTTCTCCGCCTCCTATCTTTTTCTTTTTTCCTTCATCCTCTCAAGAAATTACACCATAAATTTTGTTAAATCAATGATCAGTATTTTTATAATTATACAAATATTGCTCCTAGCTTAATTATATAGTATACTAAGATTATAATTCTATTCTTGGTCAACTTTTTGCTTTCCCCCTCTATGTTAGTAAATTTACTAATTGCTATAACAAAGACAATTCCAAATTTCAATTGCTTAACACAAAAGAAGTTATTTCTTAACTTATAGGAAATTCAATGCACATGTTCTAGTTGGTAGGAGGCCCTTTATGGGGCCTTTGACTTTAATGATAACTCTATCCCCTTTTTGGCTCCTTTGACTTTAATGATCCTCTATTTCCTGGTACCTTAGAATCCTGTATTAGATTCTTTCTACCTGAAGGCAGGAAGGCAAGGTGAGATGAGACTAGACAATTGAAAGGAACATTTCTATGAGCTGGGTTGGAAGTTTTATGCATAACTTCCATTCACAGCCTATTGGTCAGAATTCAAAGCATACAACCTGAACTATATGCAGGAGAGGTTATAAACAGAGTCTACTCATTTTTTCTTATGAACTTAAGAGTTTTGGTAAAGCTAGTGCTGTCTGTTATAACAAATAACATATATATTTCACTCTTCTCATTGATAGGATACAATCACTCCTCCACTAAGGCAATACTCCAAATCTCTGGAAGTTCTTGCTTGTATATCAAAGATCAATATCCTTAGATAATGTACAGTCTTCTATCAGGTTCAGATATGATCCCTCAAGTTCCAAGAATGTATAAATTAAAGAGACCAGTAACTTTTTGATCCCACATCCCCAATACTCAGTCTACAGACAATGGAAGAGTAGGAAAACTGAATAGAAGGCACAGAGAAGTTATTGGTACATAGCAATTATGGAATCCTGTAGGCAGGATTTCAGTTCCTGGGTATTAGCAAATTTTTATCTTAGACCCCAATTCTGCTCTCTGGAAAGAACTTTCTAACCCATTGTTTAACATGTCTCCTGATTCTACCCTCTGGGAAATTCTTCCTTGTCCCATTATTTTCCATTGACATATCTGAAGTCAGTGTTGATGTATATATCTTCCTTGGGAATGGTAAGTTTTACAGTCACTTTCTGCTTGGGCGTTACTTTAAGACTCAGTGAAGAGTCCTGGGTCTTCTTAGGCCAGGTTTATAGTGTCTTTGACCATAAATTTACCTTCTATTCATTATATTTCTAATCTCTTTGCTGTCAGCCATTTTTATGTTCATTATATTTCTTTTTTTAACATTATTTTTTTAAATATTTATTTCTAGGAGAGAGAGAGAGACAGTGTGAGCAGGGAAGGGTCAGAGAGAGGGAGATACAGACTCCGAAATAGGCTCCAGGCTCTGAGCTGGCAGTCAGCACAGAGCCCGACGCAGGGCCTGAACCCATGAACCGCGAGATCATGACCTAAGCGAAAGTCAGATGCTTAACTGACTAAGCCACCCAGGCGCCCCTGTTCATTATATTTCTAATCTATTTCCATGCTAGTCAACATTCTTTCCTTGATACAATTCTCAATCCTGACTTCTTCATATCTTCAGTGTCTCTCTCTCTCTCTCAACTCATAGTGAGTTGGTTATCTGGAAGCCATATGAAACCAGAGGCTTAGGTGGGAAGATAACATCTTTAAGGTGGTCTTTGTTCTATGGCTGAATCATATTGTTTAACTAAAACTTCTGTAAATCTTTCAGTCTATAAATATTTCATCCTCAAACTCTATCAAGAGTGTAAGTCTCCTTTAGGTTTAAGCTCTTCCAAGAATTTCTTCTTTCCTAATGAGATCACTGCTGGAGTCATGTTCTCCTGCTTTATTTGGGACTCATTGCTCCCTAGGCTTATTATACAAATGAAAAGGCTATGAAGTGTCTTTTCATATTCACCCTGGAAATCTCCTTCTCTTGCTAAAGTCTTAAGGTCCCTGCATACGAGATCCCATTCTTGGGATCTAGAATTTTATTTACTCATAAGATAGCCTTATTTAATGCTATTGGAAGAAGACAAAAGATGCCTGGGTCAGAAACAAAGGACTATATTTATCATGGCACAAAAATCCACGTAAACATTGTGTTTGTGTCCATTCCTCTACCCCCAAGTCCCATGGAAGGACCATGGAGGTGCAAAGGTGAATAATGTGTACACAGTGAGTTACTTTATAGGCTGAGCTTGAACTTATTTTATAGCAAACAATAAGCAAGACTTCTCTTTGTTCCAGAGGAATATTCCTCATCCCTGCTTGCTACAGACTCTGAGAAATGGCCCTCATTAAGATTGGTCAGGGTCTTGCATTCTTAGCATACTCAAAAAGAATGTGCAGGGACGTTTAGTTTCCATGCAGATTGCCTTTCCCAACACCCATATATGCTACACCCGGTTCATCAACTCTCCAGATTTACTCAATTATGGCTTTCTGTTAAACATTATGGCCCACCAGGAAGGTAATTAGGATTATTAGGAGGGCAAGGGCTGGGTATATTTTCCAACCATTAGATCCCTAGTGCCTATCTCAGTGCATGGTAATGCATGGGTAATCCAAATAAACTAAGACTTACGTGATTCACTCTATGAATGGTATTGTATAAAGTAAAACCTACTTGTTTGCTCACTTGTGCACTCTCACTCGCACTCACTCTCTCAGAAATGAAAGAAGAATGAAGTGCTCGTGCTCTTTTTAAGACTATCCATTTCTTCATACTAACGTTTGTATTGTCAAAGATAGCATAAAAGTCAGGGATGGTACTAAAGATCCTATAATCCACAAATAGCCCCAAATTGTCCATAGTGCCAATGCTGAGAAATCCTATTTTAGCACGTGGAAGAATGCTACAGAATAGTTCTTGTGCCAGCTACACAGGAATTCATCATCTTCCCAATTTCCTTCATCCCTCAGTATTTTAGAAACATGAATTTCCCTTCCCTTTAAAGCTAAATTATTCTACCACAACTACCTTCTTATCCCTTTTTTGAAGCACCTTTGTTTTTATAAAATCTTTAAGGATAAGGATAAGTCAAATAACGTGGATTTAAGATTTACTACTATGCCAAGGATTCCCTGTGCTCATCTTAACCCTGTCTCCCAGCCATATACATATCTCATCGTGTGGTCTGATGTATGTCTCTCGACTGTTTGGTTAACAAGGACACAACAGGCATTCTGTATTACTATATCTAGCCTTGAGCCAAAAAATAGAGTCTGAGGTTATTTCAAAAGAGATCGTTCACCAATTTGACTCTTTATTCAAATATTGGATTCACTCAAACCCAAAGTTGCTGAAAGTTTAGAAGAACTAACCACAGCAATTTGACTGTTTCTTACTGTGTATTTAGGCTGAGTCACAAAGCAATATAAACTATAATAATCCACCACCAGATAAGTCTTATTTGTAAAGCAATCTGACATGACCTAAGTTAGGATAAACAGGTAAATCAATACAGGAAAGTCTGGTGTGTAGGCTTAATTTCCAGACCTAAGAGATTAGAGATGAGTTTAGAAAGACCTATAAGCACAGACCCACAAATATATACAGATTGCTTTTAACTCATCCCACAGATAGAATTCCTTTGCAAAGTTAGCTTATGTGCCCTCCTGACATCCTAAAGACTTGGTTTACATCATCTTTTGAAAAGCATTATAACCTTGAGATTTTCCATTTATCAGCATCACAGGCTAAAGTCTACCCCAGAATAGTCTGAATCTCTCCTGGCTTCCTAATTCTTTCAACATACTTTTTATGTATCCTTCCCTTGGCTCCACTGAATTTCTGCTTTCCTTAAACACTGTTCTGGCCCTCATTCCCAAGCCCTCTCCCTCCCTTCTAGCTGGCAACTCCTTTCTCCTGTAACTACCCTGATTTCTGGCTCCAAAGTGATCCACTCAGCAATGATCCAGAGTCATAATTCAAGGGTGTAACTCCACATCCAGGGGCAATGAGCTGTTTTTCCATGAAAGGATAGTTAGTGCTGGAGCCTATGTCTTCTATTACAGGAAATTGCATCAAGCATTAATTTAACTTACAGGGTCTCCAACATTCTTAAGGGGGAAGGGAAAATGAAGGTGTAAAAGCAAAAAAAATAAGAATCTACAAATAGATTTTTGTTGAAACATACCAGAAATAGAGCTTTAAGTGCCAGCAGAGTGTTCCAAACACCATTTTTTTATGATTTTCCATGAATGTAAAGAGTGAATCCAGCACATAGTTTATTACTAGAATTGGAGTCTGTCCGATACAACAGTTAAAAGACTACAATAGCTTGCCATAACTCAAGTTGCTGAAACCTAAATGAATGGAATGGGAAAGTGATGGTAAGTTGAGGGGAATGGGTTTTTCTAGGCAGCAAGACATTTCTCAAAGCTCTGAGACCAAAAGAGTGAAGATGAATGAAAGATTGAACAAGAAAATAAAACCATCACCTCCTTTAAAAAAGAGGAACTATTTTTTAATGCATTCATCTTCTACAAAAAGAGGTAAAGGATAACAAATTGAGCATTTTAGTTAAGAGCTCAGTAACAGCTTGTTCTCATTTGGTTTAATTTAATACAACAGATTAAATACCCTGTCCAACTTTCATCTGAAACTGTCATGAGATTTTACTACACTGAATCTCTGTTCTTTTTTACTTTCAGACACTGTGTTGGTTTTTCTCCCTTCTCCTTCTTTGCCTTCTCCTTTCTTGGATACTATATCTCAAGCAATGGAAACTAGATTGATACCAACCTTCTTTAAAAAATGTTTTAATGTTTTATTTCTGAGAGAGCGAGAGACAGAGAGGGGGGCAGCGTGAGCAGGGGGAGGGTCAGAGAGAGAGGGAGATACAGAATCCAAAGCAGGCTCCAGGCTCTGAGCAGGCTGTCAGCACAGAGCCCGGTGCAGGGCTCGAACCCACAAACTGTGAGATCATGACCTGAGCCGAAGTTGGACACTCAACTAACTGAGCCACCAGGTGCCCCTGATACCAACTTTTAAAGGAAAATACCAAGTAAATGAAACCATTCCAGTGAAGAATTATAATGATTACATTGAAACATTAAAGATGGAGTAAATAGTAGAGTCTGACAACACTTGAAAAAGAAATCTTGAAACTGAGGGAAGAGGATGTGTGGATCAGGATTAGACAAAGTTGAGGCCCAGTGGGACATGTATCTGTGGGACTATGGGGCTTTCATCCTTTTTTGCATGTTAGCTGCTGATGTGAGGAGACAAGGGGGTGGTGCAATAACAATTGGTAATAAGACAACCATGGACTTTCTTCCTTGGAAGTTTTCCTAAGCATCTTGATATCCTGGGATGGACCTAATTATCCTAGTGTTAAGGCACAAAAATAAAGGGAAGAAAGATCCCTTTCAGGTTTATTTGAAGGCATCATGTCATGAATTCACTTTGAAAACATTAAAAAACCATGCACAACTATTCTTACATGAACATTTTTGTAAGCCTTCTTAGATATTTTGAAGGAAGCCTGTATACTTAAATAAAGTTTACTCCTTACAATTTTTTTTTTTTGCTGGTGAAAGAAGTGCCAGTCGAAGAATCAGACCACCTGGCCTCTCTATTCAGACATTGCTACCAACAGGAGGCAACCCAACCATTCTTCTTACCCATCCATTCTTCTGGGCATCCCTGACACTCTTTACTTATATCTTGTGTAGTACTTTGCACATCTGAAAGTAATTATCTATTAATCTACCTATCTTTGTCTAGAACCAAAAGCTTTTTAAAGAAAAAGGCCATCTTTTTCAGCTTTGCAACTACTTAACTTATTAGGGATTTTTAAATGTTGAATAAATAAATAAATGAACTTCGTGCATTTCTGTATCTCCTTTCTTATTCCTCATTCAAAAACTACTGTGAAAATAAAATGAAAAGTAGGTAAAAGGGTCATTAAAATGTAATGTATCACCAGTAACCACTTAGAGGGGAATGACAAGATAAATATGGAATGTGAGCAGATGAAGTAAAGAAATTCTTTAAAGGCATATCCAACTGACAGTGCATTGGCTATCACCATACCCATCTTACAAAGGTCTAATAGCTGAGAAAGACCCAATAAGAAGATAGCAGAGGCTAAGTACATAAGTGATTATTATTCATTGCACTATTTCTCCCTGTTGTTTAACTTATGAAGCCAAACTTCTGTTGTTTTTGGAAAAGTCTTGCTCTCCTCCTGATCCCAGGGGATGCACAGGAGCATATACCTCTTTGACTTTGACTCGAGGTTGATCTAAACCAGATGGAAAATTTTTCATAGACATTGTAAAGTACTCCATCTGTGACGCAAACAAAAGAAAGTAAAAGATAATGAACTATATGGAAGCTGAATTACCCATTAAGGGGTTATGCTGAGGTCTGATAATGAATTAACTCAGTGTTGTATGATTGCTGCAGATAATGCTAAGAAACATTGTGCTCTGCTTGTCCTTTTGAGGGTCACTGAAATTATGAATGTCTTTGCCAGTTGGTGGAAAATATACACTTCCTATTTATTTAAGGTAAATCTCTTTAGCTGGCCTTTTAAATTCCTTTTTTGTGAGTTAGGCAAGGCCCTTGGTAGCAAGTAACCATGGGCAAGATCTTTGTTGTTGTTGTTGATTTCTTTGGCTTTCTGATATTTTGTTGCTTCATTTGTAATAGGGGGTCATATACTTCCCTCACAAGATTGCTGGGGGAAAATTGACCAAAACTTCTATAAGAGGCTTCGCAAAGTGCATGGTGCATATTATGGCCTCCATATGATAGTAGCCAATAGTGTTATCCGGCTTCTGTCAGGTAATATTACCATGCTTTGTTATTTTTTATATAGTTTGTCTTATACTTGGTGTCCTTCATCTCATTACCTACCATAGCAGACAGCTAGAAAAAGATAGTTTCCCAAAAAGCTCATGGGCCACTGTTTCTCCAAGGTGACGGATGATAGCTAGAAACTGTGAGCATCAATAGCGTTGTTGTCAACCTCAGAAAGATATATACTGAAATACAGTGGTGCCCACACCCTAGAGAAAAGCTAAAATCAGAGAACGACAACACCAAATGTTGGTGAGGTTGTAGAGCACCTGGAACTGTCCTCTTTCATTGGCAAGAATGTAAAAAGGTAAATCACTTTGGAACATGCTCTAGTAGTTTCTTATAAAATTAAACCTGTACCTTCCATGTGAACTAACAAGCCTGCCCCTAGGTACTTACTTAGGAAATAAAGGAAATAAAAATACATTTACAAAATACATTACAAGAGGGGAGCCTGGATGGCTCCATCTGGTTAAGCGTCTGACTTCAGCTCAGGTCATGATCTCACTGATGGGTTTGAGCCCTGCAACAGGCTCTGTGCTGACAGCCAGCTCAGAGCCTAGAGCCTGCTTCAGCTTCTGTATCTCCCTCTCTCTCTCTGGCCCTCCCCTGCTCTCTCTCTCTCTCTTTCTCTCTCTCATAAATAAATAAAACAAAACAAAACAAAATACATTACAAGAGTATTCATAGCAGTTTTATCCATAATAGCCCAATGCTGGGAACATCCCAGATATCTGTCAAAAGGTGATTTGCACACAGTGAACTACTCAACAATAAAGAGTGATGGGTGTTGAATGAACTGCTGGATATTGTTATGAATCTCACAAATGTGATTCTGAATCCAAGAACCCCTACACAAAAGAACATAACCTGTGAATCCTTTACATGACATTTACAGAACAAATTTATAATAGAAAAAATTCAGACTAGTTGCTTTAGAGACCAGAGCAGAGCAGGAATTTTTGTGACCATGATTTTCTCTACCTTGATGGGAGCTGTGGCACAAGTGCATGTATTTGAAATACTCCATAAATGTATAGTTAAGACTTGTACATCTCATTGTATATACGTTTTATATCAACTGAAAACAAATAGCAAAACTCTACTTAATTAAATACAGCTGAACTACTTAGGGGAAAATATTTAGATACCTGAAGTTTATTTTGAAATGCACCAAAAATTGTAAGCTGGATTAACAGATGGATACAGGCTTAGAAAGATGGATAAAAAGTGATAAAGTAAATGTTAATGGTAAGACTAGGTGGAAGGTATAAGTGTTGACAGTAAAATTCTTTTGACTTCAAAGGTTTGATAATTCTTGAATGCTTGAATGTTTTGAATATTTGAAATGGTGGGGAAAATATAGTAGGGGCAAGTTCATTCTTGCTTAAAGGAGTGAGTTTTTAATTTTCCTGTGTCATAAGAAGTCTTACTCTATTAAAGGAAATTATTCCAGAAAACATGAGAAAGACAATATATAAAATGTATAATAGCTTAGAGGTAAGGAAAAATGACCAAAGATATCTCTCCAAAAGATAATTAAAATTGGGTGCCCTTTTAACAACCTTCTCTCCTTCATGTTTCCTTGTTACTTTTTCTACCATTCTAATGGTACCCATTGACTATATCCAGCCTAAAAAGGAGGGTCCTACCTACTTTGGGCCTGACCTATAGGCAGTTAGATAAAACTTTATATCAATATCAACAAGTTTAAGAGAAAAGATGGCAACCATTTGCTTCAGCAGAGACCAAACTTTGAGTGAAATAAGCATGATGATAGGTTTGTGCCCTTACTGTAAATACTGAAACACCTGTATTGTCAATGCATTAATGTAATAAACACTAAGAAAAAAGTGCTTGTTTCTCACCAGGCCAAGAGTAAGAGCAGCACCATGTATGAAAAATGGAATTTTCCTTTAGTTAATGGGATCTGGTTTTCAATTTTTCTACATTAGAACTGGCTGGCATGGTTATTCTCAGGGTCTGGTCCTAGAGAAAAAAATCATGTGCTGATCTTGATATTTTTTCTTGTTTAAAATTTATTGCAAAACAAAAGCCTACGTTTAGAAATGATCTCACGAAAGATTCTATCAAAGCAATATAGTTTGTTCTTTAAGAACTATCACAGGATTGGGGTGCCTGGGTAGCTCACTTGGTTAAGTGGATAAGTCTTGATCTCAGCTCAGGTCTTGATCTCAAGGTTGTGAGTTTAAGTCCCAAGTTGGGCTCTGTGCTGGGCATGAAGCCTACTTGGAAAAAAATAACTACCACAGGATTTTGCCTTTTATAGATGAATGTATGATCTGCATGTTTTGGCACAAAGGAGAGGAAATTCAGGCAGAATCCAAGGAAATGACCGTATCAAGGTTATGACTTCATAATAAACTGGCTGATATCTGATTTTAATGAACATGAGTAAAAGTAATTAAGCATAATTGTTAATTTTGACTCCTATGATATCTAGGATGAGCACTTTGAGAAGGAACTTCTGTTAATGATCTTAAAAAATGGGTATTTTTAAGCTTTAGCAGTGTTCCTACAAGCCTTTTCTGGGAAAGCGATAGGAAGTAGAATTCAAGAAGAGCCCAAGCTGGCTATCAGACACAAACACCGTTTGGATCCATGTGTCAACCAAGTGGATGATGTCAAAACCAGCATCCAGTTGGCAGAAAATTTATCTTTTAAAATTTAAGCTCAGCTCTAGTACTTGATTAAAATTTCTTAACAAGGATTAAGGTAGCTGATAAGAGAACATAATGCAAGTTGGCAGGTTACAAACACCCCCCACCCCCAACCAGGTGAAATATGGGTGATATTCCTGGGCATGCCTGGCTGCCCAAGAACAAAGGAAAGGGGAAAAACAAATGGTTAACTGATAGAGATCATAGTCCTGCAGGACCTAAGTTTCCATCACTTCTCCATAGTGATTTGAGAAACAAAGGCAGAAGGAAATGGCAGATAGAAGTAAATTTCCTTATAACCTGCAGCCCACTGACAAATACTTGAGGCTGGCAGAGTAAAATATTTCTACAGAAACTCCTTACTATCTTAATGATTTGCTAGGGAGAAAAACAACGTTTAGCTTGACAATAGCTATATCTCCAGTATCCTTTATGTGTATTCTTTAGCATATGGAAATCTCCCTGAAAACTTCCCTGGACTTTACCTCCTCTGACCCCACAGTATACAACCAGTGTCTCCTCATGGTCCGGGAGGCTCTTCCTGCCCAGGGTCCTGCCCCCGTGTTTTAATAAAATCACCTTTTGCACCAAAGGCGTTGTCTTCAAGAATTCTTTCTTGGTCATCGGCTCCAGACCCCAGAACCCCAGTCACTCAAAAACCTCATCAATAGCTAATAATCCAAAATAATGGTTGTAAGGATAAAGGAGTCAACAGCTTCATTTTTCTTGCCCATCTGAAGATGAAAATATTAAGTGGTTTCTTTGATTTTTTTTTTCTAGAGATGGAAACTTAAAGACATTATTTTAATCTTCTGCTATTTGCTGTTTTCTCATTCTGAAGAGAAGGCATTCAGAAATAAGAATGCTCACAAAAATACACATGGCCAATAAGAATGAAAAATGTTCATTCTCATTAGTAATTTTAAAAAGTAAAGTAAGGACATCTCCTTCTTCTCACCTATCAAACGCAAAGATAAAAAATTGGCCAGAGAAAGGAGAAGGCATTCTTATCAGCAACTTGTATATACGGATATAAATGTGCTATAACTTTTTGCTGTAACTTTACTGAGTGAGTAGTTTTGGCAATGTGGATTAGAGTTTTGAAATATTCTATTTCTAAAGTTATAAATGAAAAACCAGACAGAAAGATTTATATTTTTAAGTGTATTACAAAAAAATTTTATAGTAGGCATCCACAGGGAATTGGTTAAATGATGGCACAGCCATATGGAAAAATTATGTATTATAAACATTACTAAAAAATCATAATTAAATGGAATGAGAAATTTAGAAGAAAATCATATTTAGAGTGGTATTCCAGTTTTCATATACAATAATATATGTATATGTGCATGAAAAATCCTGCATGGGTACATATCAATATTTATGTATTGATGGGACTTTGGGTGATTTTTGTTTTCTATATTTTCTGTACTGTCTGTATTTCTACAATGAGCATATTCTACCAGAGAACAATGAATCAATACTTTGAATTACACAAAACAGAATCTGTGCTTTGTTTGGCTCTAACAGGCCATTGTCAGTCAATTCAGTTGAATGATGGGACAATTCAGTGAAGAAAAAACTCAGGCAACCTGGTTGGTTGGCAGTTTGTAGACAAAAGAGTTGGCTAATTTCCCATACTTGTAATTTTTCAACTAGTTGGTTTGGCATCACATAAATACAGCTAGAGTTGGAACATTTGAAACTGAAAAAGCTTTAATGCCAAAAATCCTCGGCCCAAATTGAAAAAAAATGAACATGATTTTTTTTCCCTACTAGTTTCTTTCATACATAAAAATGAACTAATAAAATAAATCCCTCATCACTACCAGCTATATTTTTTGAGCATGTTAAAGTGTAAATGTAGTCTTTAACCCCATCTGGCTACAGAAGAACTATTTGTTAGGCTGCAAAGAGTGAGGACAGGAGGTAGGGGAGGGCTGGTCCATGAGAGAAACAGCTATCTGCCTGAGGCTGGGCCTCTGTGCTTTCTTAATTTTCACCTCATTCTACCATTGGCTATTTCTTTACTGGTTACCTTGGATATGGTCAAATTAACCATCATAGCTGTTACCTCAGAGAGGTTAGCCAAAGGGCTACCAGGAATTTTCATCAATTTGGTTCATTGCAATGGTCCCAACAGCTAAAACAGCCCCTAGCACATAGTAGGCACTCAAACAATTGCCAGCTGAAAGAATCTATTATGTAATGCCTACAATGCCATAGCTATTCATACATTCCTTTAGCTTAAACCTCTGGGAGACACAGGTGAGTAAAAACTCCCATGTATAGATGAAGAATTTAAATTATCAGTAATTTATACTTTTGTCTGATGAGTTTGTTACTTGAAAATGAATTAGGGCTAGTGCCTGGGAAAGAATATCAAAAATGAAGTTTGAGCACTCAGAAGAAGAGAAGAAAGGAGTGCCTGGGTGTCCCAGTCTGTTAGGCACCCAACTTCAGATCAGGTCATGATCTCCTGGTCTGTGAGTTCAAGCCCTACATTCGGCTCTGTGCTGACCACTCTGAGCCTTAAGTCTACTTAGGTTTCTGTGTCTCCCTCTCTCTCTGCCCCTCCTCTGCCCATACTCTCTCAAAAATAAATGTTAAAAATTTATTTAAAAAAGGGAAACTATGCTTTTCAAGTACAAACTGTCCTACCTCTAGAAAAGCCGGGGTTCCTGGTACACACACAAACAGGGCTTGTTTTGAGAGCAAAATCTACATGTAATCTAAAACAGTGCTAGTAACTGTGTCATTTAATCCCTGCAACAGTCTTTCAAGAAAGCCATTTCTTCACCCAATTTTGCACATGGGATATTGAGCCTCAAAGAGATCTAAGTAATCTCTCAAAGGCCTAACAGCTAGGAAGGGGAAGAGTCCAGACTTGTTTGACTCCAAAGCTCCAAACCATGGAGCAAAATGAATAAAATAAAAAAATGGGAGACCGGGAACCCTGTAAAGGAATTTGGTTGTCTTATCAGTGTGGTTCAGAGCTGCCAGTTGTGTGGCACTGGTGGTAATCTCTTCACACAGCTGCATAACTTGGGTGGGTTCATGATAGAAGAAACTTAGAGAATCCCTTCCCAAGCCCGGCAGGCAAGACTGTTACAATCCTACTGCTACATTATCTTTACAAATGCTATAACATAGCTCTACCAGCCTCCTGGGCAGTAAAAAAAAAAAAAAAAAATCCTCCCCAAGCACTTCTAATATCCTTAAATAAATACTGGAAGTTCCAAGTACATATCCAGAAAGCAAAGGTTGAATTGAGAGCCAAACAACCTTAAATTATTTAAATTCGTGAATATCAAATAAAAGAACCAGACACTAGGTAAATTAGTGCAATGTTTACACATCCACTGGATAATTTCTAATCTAATTTGCAGTGGTATTCAGAATGCTGCTGACCATTTGAAATAAATAATATGTTGTCTTTGATTCGGATGATTAGAATACTTTGCAAAGATCTGCTTTATTGTACAACACCATCTAGCAAAGCAATATTGCTTTAGGAGACAACTATTGCCAAACTGGGGATTATTTGCAGAATATACATGGCTGAGGATAATTGTGTATAGCATGAATCTTATCACAACATGGAAAACTCAAACAAGCTTTCCTGGCTAGTAGCTGAAAGTGAAATAAACATGATTAGAGTACTTTTATTCCAGGGAGTAATTGTGCTGCCTGGCCTCAATTGAGAAGTATAAACAATGTTCGGGAAGTCAGAAACAAATGTTTTAATTTTTAAAAAGTTTGTGAAACAACATCTGAGTAGAATGAGACTGCTCTTGAAATCAAAAAATGACCACTCCCACCAAAAGACAGCTATCCAGAGGAGGGCTTTGAGAATTGGAAAGTTGGACTCCCTGAAGCCAAGCTTCCTAATTTCTGAAGCTCTGGTTTCCTCCGCTGCCAAAAGAAAACCAAGGCATACATAAAAATAGGAAATGTGCATTTTCAGCAAAGCTAGCCAGCTTGCAGTATTCACTTGTTTCAAAGAAAAGGGCAATGGGTGATGGCAATGCTACACCATCAAGAGAGAATTTTACTCTGCATGTGTTTCAAATTATTTAAATACCATTAAGTACAGTAAAATGAAAATTTGCAGCAATAGATTACTCAATCTAATAACTTTAGAATTCTTATTTAAGAAATTGGCAATATTACGAACCAAAAGGACATAACTATACACATTTGATGTCAGGATTCATGAGTGTGGGCCTCTAGGTCAACCATATTCTAGTCAACAAGTATTGATTAAGAACTATTATATGCCTGGATCACTATTATATGCCTGGATCGAAGACCTGCTATGAAGGATACAATATTATCAGATACAACTCCAACCCTCTGATAAAGGGGAAGGGAAGGAAAACAAACTCCTCATGTCAACCAGATGCCAAACACATTTCTAAGCACTTTTACATTTACCATGGCAACTCTTCAAGGGAGATACTAGTACTTCTATTCTATGAATGAAATGTGCAGGAGAGCAGGAAAACAAGTAAAAAATGATACATGATAGCATATAATTAGGTCTAATATTGAACATCATCAGGTTCTACAGTTTATGATTCTCAAGAGGTCACATGAAAAGTCCAGAAGGGATGAAATCATTGTTGACTAGAAAGACTGACTACACATGACACCATGAAGGAGCTGGTGCCTGGGATGCATCTTAAAGTATAGAAAAGATTAGGTGAGACAATGTGTGGCTAGAAAAAGATGCAGCATTGGTAGCAAGAACCATATAATCAAAAGCAAAAGCTCAAAAGTAGTGCATGGGGCCGAGGTGAATCAACATGGTAGCCATTCTGATAGGGAGAGAGTACTTTATAGACAGCACAGGAGAATTAACTTAAATGTGAAAGAAGTTGTTTAGATTCTGGTTGATCCAAACACCAAAGGGAGGCAATTGTAGATTCTTGAGAATAAATGATAGGCTGAATGAAATATTAAGCCAGATAATGAGCAAATTCCCAGCCATGGAGGCAGTCTGATTTTTGGCATTCAAGACAAACCTGCATAGAAAATGCTATGATAACACTGATATTTTATGAGCACATTACTTGGGTCCAGAAATTTTGCAGTAACAAAACCTGAAACAGGGAGATCACTGTTCTTTCACTGTGGGAACCATGGCTTTGTTGTATTATGGTTTCAAGCAGTAGACACCGAGAATAAGGAAAGTTTTTCACTTAAAGGAAGAATCTATGGGGCTTTCTGATAGAGAGGAGACAGCAGAGAGGAAAACCTAAAGATGAATCCCAAATATCTTGCTAGGCAAAGAACCTCTACCAATGCAGCATAGGCATAAGCTATAAGGAAAGTACATAACATTCAGCTCTGCTATGCTAGGCCAGCTTCAGTGACTTAACTATCTTGTTCCCACAACTCCATACACATACCCATGATTCAGAGCTAGAGGCAATAAGAAAAAATAGACAGTGAAGGGATTGGTTAGTACTAGTTACCTTTTAGTCCAACAGGCATCTTTCCCTAACAGAATATAAGGGTGGGAAGGTGTGGTGTTAGAGCAGTTTCTGCATGCCCATGCAACCAAATGATCAAATGTTAATGAGCTTATGTCAGTCCATTGGCCTTCAGAAGTTCCCGCATCAATTTTAGGCTTCACAACCTAATATCAATGACCAGTCCTACCTTCTCACCCACTACTATTGAATATGGGAGTACTTTATTTGAAGGCCATAGGACCAGTAGCAAATATTTTGTTGAGATAAAACAAAGCTAAAAGCAAGAATACTGACCAAAATTGAGATCGTGATCCTCAGTAGTGCATTATATGTCTTTTGGATTTTGGATTTGTTGCTTCAAATAATGGCTCAACACTAGGTATAGCATCTGGCACAAAATTTATAGACAATAAATATGTGCTAAGTGAATAAACAAATTTTCTTACTCATTTCCTTTTGGGTTTATATATTACCTTTGCTTGAAAACATCCAAAGGTTTCCATCATTGTGGCACTGGGAAGAATGCTAATAATAGCTAATCTTTAAGATGACTGTGAAAGTTTTGCTACACAGTAGAATAGAAGAAACATTTAGCCTGGGAGACTTGAGTCTGCATACAGGCTTTACCTTGAATCATCCATGTGACTTTTGGACAAATCACTTCCTCTCTCTTTGTGTCTGTTTTCTCAATGGTAGAAGACAGAGCTGGAAGGGGAGGAATCTCAGGCTTATTCTGGTTTAACAACCTCTGAGCCTGTGCAAGTTCACTGAAGCTAGTTCAGGGATTACCTTGTGCCCTCTCTAGGACTTTTGGTTGGTTAAAATTTCTGCCCTGGTCTTAAAATATGGCTTAGTAGGATTTTCTTTTCATCAACTGGTGTAAGTCATGGTAAGTCTTGTGTGACAATCAGAATGAATATGTCTTTATGCCTTTTCAAGGCCCTTAAAAATAAAGATGATGATTCCACAACACCCATGTAACACCCATGAATTTCATGACACTGGGTGTACAATTTGGTAATTATCTGTAAGGCCCTTGCACAGGAAACACCTGCTGAGATGTAGGTCAGCCCAGCTGTTGTAAATATGAAACACTTCTGTACGTGTCCCTGTAGAGACAGAGATAAGCAGGCGAGACTCTCGGCAAACCTTGAAGCCCACAGCTTCCTCTTCATTCTCTTTCTTCCATAAGGGGTCTGCTGTCTTTCCCAGAGACCCCACCTTTTACTTTCTTCCCAATAGAAGAGGAAAGGAACTACCATTTGTACTTAGGCTTCTACCAAATCCTTTTTTTTTTTTAACTTAATGCTTTTTATTTATTTCTGAGAGAGAGAGAGACAGTGTGAGCAGGGGAGGGTCAGAGAAAGAGGGAGATATAGAATCCAAAACAGGCTCCAGGTTCTGAGGGGGCTGTCAGCACAGAGCCTGACACAGAGCTCGAACCCACGAACCGTGAGATCATGACCTGAGCCAAAGTGGGACACTTAACCGACTGAGCCACCCAGGCACCCTGGCTTCTACCAAATTCTATCCAGATTTAATTATCCTGGTCATACTAGGGTTTTAACTTTTTTTTCTCTCTCCAATTAAAAGCAGCAAGTTAGTGGAGGGTTTCCCTGGTGGGAAAGTGGTGAGTGATAGGAAACGGATGAGAATGTGGCAGATGGTTTTAGATCTGTCTCCTGCTATCTCCTACAGCACACACTGCAAAGACACTGCGTACATCTCCAGGACTGAGAACCGTATGCTAACAGCCCTGACTTCTTCCTTTCCTCGCTCTCCTTGAAGTCCATTGTTTTCCTTTCAACTTTCTGCTCTAAGACTCCCAAGTCTTCCCAGCCTGCCACCAATGGTTCCCCTCAGTTTCCTGTAGCTTCACCATTGGCCTAGGTTTCCTGCTTTCCATACTATGGTGCTATCAAGTCTCAGACCTTGGAGCTGTTAGAGCCTCAAGGCCCCTAGAAAGTATGCTTCTGGAACATTCATTATTAATACTAAATCATATATTGATTAGGAATGGAAACATGGCCACAACTCAATGGAGAATAGAAGCAGATAGCAAAAGGGTATGGAACAGGGCTGGGAGTAAGGACTGGGTTAAGTAGTGACCTCCAGCATTCGTGCCTAGCCAGAACCTGTAATCAGGACCTTATTTGGAAATAGGGCCTGTGCTGATGTAATGAAGTTTAAGATGAGGTCATGCTGGATTAGGGTGTCGTGAGACTGGTGTTGTGAGAAGGAAATTTGGACACCAAGCCATACAGGGAGAGCGCCATGTGACAACAGGAGGGAGATGGGAGTGATACAAGCCAAGGAGTGCCATGGACTGCCGATTAGAAAGAAGCAAAGAAGTGTCCTCCCCTGAAGGTTTCAGAGTGAGCAGGCCCAACTGCCACTTCAGTTACAGACTTCTGGCCCCCAGAACTGTTAGAGAACAAAATTGTGTGCTTTTAAATTTTGTTTTTACATTTTAGAATGTTTTTATTTATTTTTGAGAGAAAGAGAGCGAGAAAGCGAGAGAGAGAGAGAGTGTGTGTGTGTGTGTGTGTGATGGGGAGGGGCAGAGGAGAGGGAGACACAGAATCCAAAGCCGGCTCCAGGCTCTGAGCTGTCAGCATAGAGTGCGACGCAGAGCTTGAACCTATGAACCAGGAGATTGTGACCTGAGCAAAAGTCAGATGCTTAACCCACTGAGCCATGCAGGTGTCCCCAAATTTAAACAAATTTGGCTGTTTTCAGCCACCAAGTATGTGATAACTTGTTACAGCAACCATAGGACATTAATACAGGTTATCAGAGGGATTACGTATAAGTGGACAAAACAAAACCCTGAGACCCTCACCCTGTGCACAGGAGGATGGGGAATCTGGGACCAAAGATGCAGCAATGTAGGGAAGCAGATCCCAAACCTTGCTCTTCTGTTGTATGTGAGTATCGGCCAGTGTGCAGAGGTAGAGGAGGCAACAAGGATGCCTACAGTTGTTGTTATGATAAAGAAAAAGAAGAAACAGAAGAGGAAAAGGCAAAAGAAGGAAGATAGTAGAGAAAAGCATGATTTTAGAAAAATAACATTGTTAGTGATTTTATATTGATAATCAGGGTCCAAGTAAAATGGACAGTAAAACATCAAAATCTGGCTTTTGTGAATAAAATATTAATTATGCAAACTGCTTACCGTTTGTGCCTAATAACCTTATAGCACAACAACAATTATGTATATCATTAAATACACATAGATGTTGGATTTATTATTTTTTTTAATTTCTAGGAGAGAGAGAGAGAGAGGCAGTGTGAGCAGGGGAGGGTCAGAGAGAGAGGGAGTCACAGACTGAAACAGGCTCCAGGCTCTGAGCTGGCAATCAGCACAGAGCCGGACGCAGGGCTCGAACCCACAAACCACGAGATCATGACCTAAGCGAAAGTCGGACGCTTAACCGACTAAGCCACCCAGGCGCCCCTAGATGTTGGATTTAAATTACAAACTTTAATTCTATCAAAGCAGTAAACTTGAGGTTAAATAGCCTTTAAATAGTGACTCCTACCATGCGGTCATTAGGTCACAACCTAAACACAAAATGAAAACAACAAACTATAGACAACTATGCTTCACACCACTTACATAAGTACAGAGAAAATATGGCATTTGTGGATTTTACCACTCAGGCACACACTTAATAAGGATCTGGGGAAACAAAGCCCACTGTCACATGTGAAAGAAAATACTAAAGGAACACAACAAGTCCATGGTGGTGGTATATCCTTCTGTATACAATATTTCTTGATCCAAGTAAAAGTACGTGTTCTTGGTTCAACAGAGGACTGCTGGGCTCTCTTTGACATTCCTCTGACACGTCTGCTGCCTGCATTTTAACAAAGACTGTGCTGATGTATGCTTGCTGCTTGTATACCAGCCCTACCAGCCCCACATAAAAAATGTGTCTCTTCACACTCCCACCAAGACTTAAGAAAAATATCCTGCAAATGTCAGCACACAGTCACATGTACTTGAAGTTCAGCTGAACTTGGTCTTCCATTTTGAGACCATGAACACCGTCTCACAGGTTTCCTCTCCCAAATACACCAGATTTTTTTGTTTAATGATCAGTCTGGGTTTAAACAAAATACAATTTGTTTTCAGAGATATTTGAAACCAAAATAGGAAGTCTTGTTATTGGTTTATTGGTCTATAACCAGGTTCTTTTCTGCAGAACGATGTTTTCAACATTCAGCGTGAAACACATGAGGTAGCACCCTTTCTAGGGATGGGGTGTTGGTGCCCTCTTGAGGAAGTATCAAAGCAGGAGGAAAAAAAATTGAAGAAAGCCTTTGGAACCAAGGAAATGAATATTTAAGTAGCTCTGTGCAGGAACAAGTCCAGTCCATCTGAAAGCACATTTTGGGTCTGCCTAAGGTGTGGCCAACAAACTTTTTGCATTTTTCTCCCAGCACAAACTCCCTTACCTTGATATTTATAAGTAGGATCAGCTTTGCTCCTGCTTCTTATTTATGGCGTGTTTTCCAAGGTAATGCCGTTTTGATGAACCCAGGCCTCCCTTGCTTTCATGAAGCACACAGTCAAAAATGCTTTTTAATTATTAAATCCACACTGTTACTCGGACAGAATATTTGCCATCCAATCCCTTCTAGCTATAGTTATATATAGCACAAATCTCAAAATGTGCTAGCTATTTTACCCTCATTCTCCCATTCTCCATTTAAGACTCTGGCTTAATCTAACTATGCACATTCAGTCATTTGACCCTTTCCTTTCTATTCAGTTCTGCCAAGCTTCTAACCATTTTTCTTACAATTCTTTGAACTCAGCCCAACTTTCTGCCTAATTCTGATTCCAGGAATGTGGGCTCTAAGAATCTTACTTATACAGGACAAGTAACACATTTAGTTAGCTTTTCCACCCACACCTACCCCCTCAAATATGAAATCCTTTTAAGAGTTTCCTTGAAAGAAAATGAACTAATAAACAGTCTCAAAAATGGACAGACTTTCAAAGTATTTTACCTGATTTACTCCAGTAAAGTATAAACAACACATTCTCTGGGGTTCCAATCTAATATTGCAGAATGAAGTTTGCCTCTACCTGGACCCTTAGTACAACTAAAGACTTAAAGCCACCTGACCGTATATCTATCTCATCCCTAACTTATTACTTTGGGAACTGTCAAGATAAAGATGGACATCTGTTGGTTTCCAAGGGACACTCTACTCTAGTAGATCAGAGAACTAGTTTTAAAACGATGTGAACAGAGTTCTAACTCCATCCTCTGCCACTTTCTAATTACATAAATCTCAATCAAGTTACTTAAGCTTTCTGGACCTCATCTTCTCTGTAAAATGGGATGGTCTGAGTGTATTCCTGTGTTGGGAGAACTGGGATCAATCCTGTGGACAACAGACCATGGCTACTTTTTGGCTATTTGCTCTATGATGAGCATTCCTACATCTTTGAACATATTGAATTTACAAAACTGTCTTGAGAAAAGCAGAGCTTAAACCATTCTATTTTAACAAAACAATATATGAAGTGAAATAGGGGCACAGGCTGTTTACGTCAGTAGAGTATGTGACTCTTGATTTTGAGGTGGTGAGTTTTAGTACCACGTTGGGTATAGTTTACTTAAAAACAAAATCTTTAAGGGGCACCTGGATGGCTCAGTCAGTTAAGTGACTTTGGCTTAGGTCATGATCTCATGTTTTGCGGGTTCTAGCCCCACATTGGTCTCTGTGCTGACATCTCAAAGCCTGGAGCCTGCTTCAAATTCTGTGTCATCTTCTCTCTCTGCCCCTCTCCTGCTTGCACTCCCTCCTTCCCTCCCTCTCTCTCTCTCTCTCTCTCTCTCACACACACATAAATAAAATGTTTTAAAAAACAGGGGCGCCTGGGTGGCTTAGTCGGTTAAGCGTCCGACTTTCACTTAGGTCATTATCTCGCGGTTCGTGGGTTGGAGCCCCGCGTCGGGCTCTGTGCTGACTGCCAGCTCGGAGCCTGGAGCCTGTTTCAGTCTGTGACTCCCTCTCTCTCTGACCCTCCCCTGCTCACGTTCTCTCTCTCTCTCTCTCTCTCTCTCTCTCTCTCTCCTAGAAATAAATAAAAATATATTTTAAAAAGAATGTTTTAAAAAACAAATAAATCTTGGGGTGCCTGGGTGGCTTAGTCGGTTAAGTGTCCGACTTTCGCTTAGGTCATGATCTCGCGGTTTGTGGGGTCGGGCTCTGTGCTGACTGCCAGCTCAGAGCCTGGAGCCTGTTTCAGTCTGTGACACCCTCTCTCTCTGGCCCTCCCCTGCTCACGCTATCTCTCTCTCTCTCTCTCCTAGAAATAAATAAAACATTAAAAATTAAAAAAAAAAAACAAATCTTAAAATAAAACATAGCCTAGAATGGCTTAGGATGTCCTTCAGTTTTGTTTTGAATTGTCACCAGGCCACTGTCTTGTTTTGCATCCTTGCTATTCTATAACAGCCTCTCATTCACTGCCCCGAGTCAGAAGCTGCACCTGACTCCATCAGTGTCCATCTTCTTAGGTGTCAGAGAGAAGTAGGTCACCTCAAGGAAGAGAAACTGAGACTTGGTCATAACTTTGATGCTTCTTCATAGACAAATATTTTTTTGTGATCTACTTAAGAGAGAATGGGTGTTTGGTGGAGAAGGAGGCAGGGACAGACTTGTACCTCTCTTCAGAGCTTTGAAACATCTTCATCACTTAAGGAGAGAGAGCTCCATGTAAGAAAGCAGTAAAACGAGGTTGCATAGAAATCTGATTATTATGTAATAAGATCTTAAATCAAAAATAAAGGGATTTTGGGGCACCTGGGTGGTTCCGTTGGTTAAGTGTCTGACTTTGGCTCAGGTCATGATCTCACGGTTCTTGGTTCTTGAGTTTGAGCCATAGGTCAGGCTCTGTGCTGACAGCTCAGAGCCTGGAACCTACTTTGGATTCTGTGTCTCCTTATCTCTCTGCCCCACCCCTGCTCACACTCTCTCTCTCTCTCTCTCAAAAATAAACAAACATTAAAAATACCTTTAAAAAAAATAGTAAAAAGAGTTTGCTCTGGAAGAGAAAAAACTTCTGAGTGTTCTGTCTCAAAATTCTGCCCTATAAAAAGAACTTTCTTATCAGTTTAGATCCGGAAAGTCATGTGCCCCTTTATCTGACCAAAAATTCCGCTGAGACATCTCTCACAGAGTAGTTCTGGGGATTAGACAAGATAATGGTTGTGAAGGCTTCAGCCCCGGCCTGGGATGGGTAGATCTGTCACTATTCCTGGTGATCACTACATTTTTTACTCCTTTGCAAATGTCTCAGACTGAACTTAATCTGAGCCAACTTCCTGGGCCCCATGCTCAGGTACGAAGAGATTCCTGTCCCAGGGAGGCTCTGCAAATGCCACAGAGACAACATGTTTGTAACTTTCTGTCCTTATCTGACCTTCTCCAGACTTAAATATTCCTCCTGTTCTCATTATATCAAGTCCACCTCCATTCTGGCAGGACCTGTCTGGCAGGGGCTCCAGTGTTCTGTTACTGAGAATTCTTTGAGAACTCTACCGTTTTCTACAGCCATGGTCTCTGTTTGTCTCTATTCTTTGTAACATTAGGCTCTTCCTGACAGGGCCAGAAGGAACATCTTTTTAAAGGAGTCAAGGGCGCCTGGGTGGCTTAGTCAGTTAAGCGTCTGACTTTTGCTTAGGTCATGATCTCGCAGTTTGTGGGTTCGAGCCCTACGTCAGGCTCTGTGCTGACTGCCAGCTCAGAGCCTGGAGCCTGTTTCAGAGTCTGTGACTCCCTCTCTCTCTGACCCTCCCCTGCTCACGCTGTCTCTCTCTCTCTCTCTCTCTCTCTCTCTACTAGAAATAAATAAAACATTAAAAAAATTTAAAGGAGTCAGAGTGGAGGCTCCTGGGTGGCTCAGTCAGTTGAGCATCCATCTCACCTTAGATCATTTAGTTGAGCATTTCACCTTAGATCATGATCGCAGGGTCGTTGGATCGATCTCCATATCAGGCTGGGTGTGGAGACTGCTTATGATTCTTTCCTCCCCTCCCACATCCTCTCAAAAAAATTTTTTTTAAAAATGGGTCAGAATGCCCTATCCCAACACTCTGCAAACACCTGGAGAATAATGCATGGTAGTTATGGGTAAATTGATTATTTTATTAAGGCAATTCAGGATTCTTTGAGAAGAGAATTTCTGTAAAAAAAAATTCTTCCCTCTTAAATAAGGCAAAGAGAAAAGATTTCCAGAAGTCTACATGGATCTGCTTAAATCTTAGGGAGGTTGAGAATCATTGGGTTTGAATACAGCATAAAGCTTATTTCCCTCTGGGGCGCCTGGGTGGCTTAGTCGATTAAGCGTCCGACTTTCGCTTAGGTAATGATCTCACGGTTCGTGGGTTGGAGCCCCGCGTCAGGCTCTGTGCTGACTGCCAGCTCAGAGCCTGGAGCCTGTTTCAGTCTGTGACTCCCTCTCTATCTGACCCTCCCCTGCTCACGCTGTCTCTCTCTCCTAGAAATAAATAAAAAACATTTAAAAAAAAAAAAAAAGCTTATTTCCCTCATACGGTTACTTGTGAATGTATCTTTGTCCACTGGGCTTATTACTTGAAAGGTTAGAAAAGACAATTTAGCTGATAACAAGAAACATCTAATTTTTCTATGCTTGACCTCTCCCATCTTAGCATGTATTAGTCTATTACAGATCTGACTCATCTTGTGGGTTAATATAACCATGTTCAAAACCATAGAGACCATGAAAAGGCTACTTGGGATAGTCTTTCTCTGTAGCAGTGATGCTTGAGGCAGGTAGCCAGGAGGAGCATGACAACCACTTTCCAGAATATTCCCCAGGGTCTAACTGCTCCATATGTTTCTCATAAAACTCACAAAGGCAACAGGATTTTCTTTTGCTTCAAGTGTCTCATTACCTCACATAGGCATCCTTTAGGTATAAAATACAATCACGTGTAATTGAAACTTTAACTTATGCAACATGTGTGTGAATAAGGATGTGACAAGGTTAGGGCATGGTTTGGTTTGGTTTGGTTTTTTAGAGGATCTAGTATTATTTAGTCACCACTCTGCTTCTAATGTGTTCAAGCCAAAGATGTCTCAATTCACCCTGTAGAGTTGTCCACATTGACTCAATTACTTTACAGTTCCTACAATGTGATCTCCTCATCACTTAAATTTTAAAAATGAGTAATTACATGTATTCCATTCTGTGGAAATGGTTTTCAAGATAAACCTTGTGTTTCTTAAACACTGGCTAGCCAGAAGATAAAATTGGCTAAACATAATCCTTGAGATACCATAAATTATGAAGATTAACCAAAGCTAGAGAATCCTATTTTCATAATTTTTTTAACTGAGTTCCAAATAGATTGTTCAGTCTGCAGCCACAGACTCCAAGATATGAACTGAATATGAAAACATTTTAACTTTCATGTTTTAATGATAAGAATGTTGTTGGCATTAATATTTGAACATTTCAGCATACCTAGTTCTGAAGCTATGTCATGGCAGGCTCAGAATCCACTGGCACACTATAAATAAAATCTTTCTATAAATATACTTTATGCCAAACTACCAGCAGAATACATTTTTCATCTTCTAAACAGATGGTAGAAGAGAAAAATCATGCATGTATATGATTAATCAAATGTGCTTTTGCTGATAGAATTTTCATTACCGTTACCAGCATGGGTTTTGTGAAATTTCTGTATGTTCTGTTTTCTTTTGAGAATTAGTTTATTTAAGGAAACGATTAATGAAGACACAAAGATGATAGGCCTTTATGTGTTTGGTTTCTCTGAGGTCCAGTGGGCCTGAGACTTAAGTTTCTTTGGTTTTGTTTGTTTGTTTGTTTGTTTCTGGCAAAGACCTAGCCAGGCAGCTCTTTCAGGCCTATGGTTGGTCCACAGGCTTAGGTTCTTACCTTCTTATTATCTCAGCTCCTACCCCAAACCCCTACACGTCCTCTGTCAGAGCTCCTATTCAGCTAAGAAGTTAGTCTTTATCAAAAAGGCCTTACCCTCTCCATGCTCATGACCATTATGTGAGATGCTGTAAACAAGGAAGAGACTTTACTGAGGAAAATGCCATGGCAAAAACTTCTGGGATATTATAAAATAATACCAAGAGTGACTATTTTCTACTCATTAAAGAATGGGGGCTCCCCTAGATGTAGACCATCTGGGTTCAAACTCAGCCAATCACTATAGCAAAGGATGGTGGTTGCCCACCCCTATATCCATTCTTCTATTTCTCCTTGTGAAGAATACCGCAAATTTTTATCTGGGCATATTATCATCTAGAATCAGAATATTTCTTAAAGCCACTTTAGTGGCTAAGTGAAGCCATGGGACTAGACTGTGGCCTGGGACTAAATTTGGGCCAGGTTATAGGTTGAGTAGATAGCTTATTTTTTGCCTTTCTGCCTCTTATTTCACTTCTGGATTGCAGTGTTTTTGTGTGTGTGATGCCTGGAACTCCAGCAACTGTTTTAGACCATGAGATAGTCATGAGGGTGGAAACAGTGTGCTCAGATATTTAGAACTGGAGTCCCTGAAATCAATGAGGAGCTACCATGTCTGCTCTGGCCTGCCTCTTGCTACACCTCTTTTATGTAGAGGGCGGGGGCAGAAGAGTTGTATTATTGAACACACTGCATACCTTTAGCAAATTGTTTAACCTCTCAACACCTTAGTTTTCACATCTATAAAATGGTTATATAAAATCACCTAACTTATAAGTTTATTGTGGGTATTAGATACCTGAGGCTAGGGACCTGTGCATACTAAGCACTCCACAAACACAGACTATTGCTCTTTTTAAGGATATCTGACATTTGATGACCTAACAGGCAGTTTTTACCATTGAAAATTGACCTGGGAAGCTCCTCAGCATGTTGTTATTTAATGTTCTGAAACATGAATTTGAATCATACCCTCTGAGAGGGAAGGAGTCATTTAGCAAGTCAGAGACCAGCATCTTCTCTCAGTACTGCTTTGCTGTCCTCTGCTCATAAATTAACTCCCTCATGGTATGACTAAAACATTGTTTTTTCATGAAAACAACTCTGGGAGGGGAAAAAAGCCAATTGCAGTGCTAGTCACAGTAATAAATAAAATATTAAGAAGCCTAATAAGTCAATGAAGTTCCCCAGTTAAACTATTGACATTTTGGCAGTAGGTCTGATTATGACATGAATATATCCACCATATGCTCCACGCAGAGGAAGCTATGGATGATAGAGTTCATTTTTTTAAATTTTTAATGTTTTACTTATTTTTGAGAGAAGAGAGAGACAGTGTGAGCAGGGGAGGGTCAGAGAGAGGAGGACACAGAATCTGAAGCAGGCTCTAGGCTCTGAGCTGTCAGCACAGAGCCCAACGCAGGGCTTGAACCCACGAACTGTGAAATCATGGCCTGAGCTGAAGTCGGATGCTTAACTGAGTGAGCCACCCAGGCACCCCAATAGAGCTCATTTTAAATACGCGCATTTTCAAATGTCTCTCAATGTCTCACTTATAAATGTTCAGGACCTCCTGTTGCATATGATCCACAAGCAAAATCCACAGGTAATAAAAAGATTAAAGTTAAAAGAATTAAGGGGGACTAGAATCTATAGAATCACAACAATGATCCCGTGTCTCAGAAGAGCTCCAAGAATGAAGAAACTATTACACATAGACCAATGGAATAGACTAGAGAACTCAGAATTGGACCCAAAAATATACAGCCAACTAATCTTTGACAAAGCAGGAAAGAGGATCCAATGGAAAAAAGACAGCCTCTTTAACAGATGGTGTTGGGAGAACTGGACAGCAACATGCAGAAGAATGAAACTAGATCATTTTCTCACATCATACACCAAAATAAACTCAATGGATAAAGGACTTGAACATGAGACAGGAAACCATCAAAACCCTAGAAGAGAAAGCAGGAAGCAAACTCCTTGACCTCCACCACAGCAATTTCTTACTTGACATATCCCCAAAAGCAAAAGAATCAAGAGCAAAAGTAAACTATTGGGACCTCATCAAGGTTAAAAGCTTCGGCAAGGCAAAGGAGACAATCCATAAAACTAATAGACAACCATTGGAATGGGAAAAGATAGTTGTAAATGACATATCAGATAAAGGGTAAATATCCAAAATCTATAAGGAACTCATCAAACTCCACACCCAAAAAACAAACAACCCAGTGAAGAAATGGGCAGAAGATATGAACAGACACTTCTCCAAAGAGGACATCCAGATGACCAACAGACACATGAAACGATGCTCAGCATCCCTCCTCATCAGGGAAATACACATCAAAACCACACTGAGATACCACCTCATGCCAGTCAGAGTGGCTAACATGAGCAAAGCAGAGGACTCTAGATGCTGGCGAGGATGTGGAGAAACGGGCACTCTCCTACACCGTTGGTGGGAATGTAAACTGGTGCAGCCCCTCTGGAAAACAGTGTGGAGGTTCCTCAAAAAACTAACAACAGAACTTCCCTATGACCCAGCAATGGCACCGCTAGGAATTTACCCAAGGGATACAGGAGTGCTGATGCATAGGAGCACATGTACCCCAATGTTCATAGCAGCACTCTCCACAATAGCCAAAACATGGAAAGAGCCTAAGTGTCCATCAACAGACGAATCGATCAAGAAGAAGTGGTTTATCTATACGATGGAATACTTCATGACAATGAGAAAGAATGAAATCTGGCCATGTGTAGCAACATAGATGGACCTTGAGGGTGTAATGCTGAGCGAAATAAGTCAGGCAGAGAAGGACAGATACCATATGTTTGCCCGTATAGGAGGGTTAGGAGGAACTTAACAGAGGACCATGGGGGAGAAGGGGAAATAGTGGGGGAGAGGGAGGGAGGCAAACCATGAGAGACTCATGAATGCTGAGAACAAACTGAGGGCTGATGGGTGTGCGGAAGGAGGGGGGAGATGGGCATGGAGGAGGGCACTTGTGGGGATGAGCACTGGGTGTTATATGGAAACCAACTTGACAATAAACTATTTGTAAAAAATAAAAATTTTTTTGAAAAAAGAATGAAGAAACTATTTTGTGCATACCTATCTATTTCCCTCAAAAGACTTAAGGCTTTTTATAATAGAAGGCACAAGATTAGCAAAATTATAGAACCACTGAGACAAGAATGAAAGGGAGTAGCAGAGAGGGAGGAATAATTACAGATAGGCAGTCTGGATCCTGACCTAGAGATGTCACTTCCTATGATTTCTTCTGGATCAGAGGTCATGCCTAGAGAATGTTCACCGAGAGCAGAGGTAGGAGTAACTACTACGTTAGATCCCCTTTGTCCCCCAGTGCCCTCGCCACCCCCTCTACCCTTCCCCATGCCCACAGTGGCTGCCCAGTGGTCCCTGCCCACAGGCTCTCTGCCTTCTAGTTTCTGGTTGGGTTAAGCTAGCAGCGGCTTCTGGTAGAAGATCAGAGGAAGGAGAGAAATTGAGATCATAGTATTTATCCTCCAGTTTCCTCCCCGTGAGGATGCCTTGAATTGTCTGCATCCCTAGACTCAAGCTCACTACCCTTCTCACAACAGCCTGTTCTACACAACTCCTTTCAGGTTCTCTAAACTTCTACCTTCCTTTTGAGTCTAAGGATGCCAGATTTAGCAAAGACAAATATAGAAAAGGCAGACAATTTAAATTTAAAAAAATCAACCTTTTAAATATAACTCATGCCATATTTGGGGGTCAAACTTCTAAGATTATTTTATTGTTGATCTGATATTCAAATTTAACAGGGCATCCTGTATTTTAGCTGGCAACCCTACCCTAAGGGTACTGTCAGCTGCTAACCCTAGGTTCCTGCTGGCTTTCAAAACCCTGCCTACGCCTTTGGAATGAGTTCCTTTGTCTATAAGCCATCCTTGAATTATTCTGATGGGAGTACACCATCTGTTTTCCTTCAGGATCTTGATACAGTCCTCAGACACTTTCATTTTTCCCTGTCAAGGTTATTTCCTCTCAACCATCTCTCATCTGTTATTTCTTTCAGGATATTTTCACAAGGTTCTGTGGCAGACAACCCAATGAGATTGAAAGGAGATTCTTCCTCCCCAGAAAATAGATAATGCTGAGGTGGGGATACTGGCATCTTCATGGGAAACTTAAGGAGCTCAATTTAGATCCTTGCATCATGTATCTTAGGTTGGCTTTCCCTGAAAGTAGAGCCTGAGTCAAAGTCTTGCTTGCAGGTAGCGTACTTCTGAATGTGACCTCAGGGAGCAGGAGGGCAAGCATAGAAAGTGAGTAAGAGGGAGGGAAGGAAAGCCAATGTGAGGAAATCCTACTGAATGGACTACAAGCAATTGGTAGTTGATCCCACCAAAACCTTATGAAGATCCTCATGGGTGTGACTCAGACCATCTATCCAGGGGCTCAAAGAGGGAAACATTTATCAGTAGAGCCTGTTCCCTGTTAGGGAGTAAGAATTTCCTGTCCCCTTCAGGGTCTTTCTGGCCAGACTAAGAATTAGTGACATGGGACAAATTGATAGGGAAAAATCAAATTTAATTTTGCATTTGGGGAATCCACATACACATGGAAATTCCAAAGATAGTCAGGCAAAATGAGGTATATATGTCATTCTGGACTAAGGCGAAAAGGAGACCAAGATGTCTCCCATACCCCGTGAAAGGCCAGTCTACTTCTACATGAAGGTGAGTTACAACTTAAGACCTTAATGAAGATATTCAGAAGCTAATGCTACTGAAGAAGCCTGTTCTTCCTAAGATGAACTTGTTAGAGTTGCTACAGTTGGCAGCAACCAGAAGTCAGACACTCAAACACAGAATATGATTGGGTGAGCTTAATTCATTGAGAGGAGCCAAGCCAAACTCTTCTTTGAGACCACTACATGTCTATAGCAAATGGTTATGGCAGGCCATAGGTCTGTCCACAGAAAGTTTCCAAGTAGACATACATGGGAAATTCATGCCTTCTCCAGCACAGCTAAAGTTAAGGGTAATTGCTCCAATTTAGGCATGATCATAATTTTATGACTTAGAGTCTCTATTGGTCCTGAGTACAGAATTATTGCTTTGCATGGAAACTTAAGTGGTTTCTGCATCGAAACATGGCAGAGTTTATGCTTCTATGCCCTGGTGGATATCTCCCTCCTCCCACACAGTCTTCCCTTTGTCTTTCCCTTTTTGGTATAAGAACCCTTCTGAAAAAGAAGCCTTGAATTCATCTAAGTCATCACTGCTATTCATCCTTGACCTCAAACCCCTCTCCATGGTCTGGTCTAAAAGACAAAGAACTAAGTATGTAGGCAAAAGATTCAATGGTTAGGTATGGGTATAATTAGGGAGCATTAGCAAAATCATATAACTTATTCATAAATAACACTATAACTCACAGGTCTGTCTGAAGGAGTGACCGCAAATAACCCTCATATTCTACAACTTAAAATATAATTCCTTCCCACATAGTGCCAGAATCAAGCTTCTAATCATACACCATGTAAGGTGTATGTTAGTTCAGATTATTATCATCATGGGTATAATTCAACTTTTCACTTTGTGGCAAATAAAGAAACCTAAGCAGTATTTTCAGTATTTTTCTTCTCCATGTGAAATGTAGTAGTGTGAAATACAACCACAATATTTTAAAACTGCTCCTCTGCTCCTGATAGTGTAGCATTTCAAACTTCATTCTTACTTTTGTGTCTACAAAACAATCCTTGAAAAATGATAAACACTTTAAATTTTAAAGAAGGGTAGCATAAAGAACTGGGGCCTTAAAAGATGTTTTCACATTCTTCCACCATTCAGAGAAGTTGGAAAATTTTAGCCATCAACCCACAAGACTTTAAAGATTTTTGAAAAATTAAGTCCGTGCTTTTTCTTAGTCCCTGCTTCAGAGCACATTACCTTTTGACCTATCAATAGGATTATGCTCAAATCATACAGATATTCACTTCAACTGTTGTAGTTAAATAACAAGACTACCACAATTAAGACTGCATTTCATCTGCAGAAAATTGCAATTTGATCTCTCCTTTCCTTTTCATCAATATGTCAACAACAGATTGCTCCTCCAAAAACTGCACATCTTATAAGGTGTTTGAATGAATCATGAGTAGGGGCACCTGCATATCTAAGGGCTAAATATACCTTTGAGTGTGATTGGCAATCTATATCATTTTAAGGCCTCAAAGATATTTCCTCCAAATGGTCTCAGGTCATACATACTTTGCTGAGAAATCATGTAGGTGAAATGTTCAGATTTTCTGGCTCCTTTATCATCTGTGCTGCTAAAACAAGGCTTGTTCTTTTACAAGCCTAAAGCTCTGCAGTAGTAAGAGTGGCAGAGTAATTTACCAAACTAAAAACTGAGGTGAAGGGGAAGAGATAGGAATGACTTGTGAGTAAATTCCTATCAGACAGAATTGGTGATACCGTAAAGGATGTTTTGATTCTTTAATAAAAAGTGATGCAATCTGACAAATGCTGAAGAGAATTTAAGAGATTGATGATGACTTGGTTTATGCCCAGTGAGGACAGAATGCTGAGCTGAGAAATACTTGACCTCCTCCACCAAAATGTCTGACTCCAGAGACCCAATCTGTCATTAGTATAGGGTGTGAAAGCTGTGACCATGTGTCTCTCCTTCCTGCTCCATGATAACTAAGATCAACTTAATTCCTTGGTCCTTCCTCCTTCTTGGAGGATCAATAAAGGACTGGTAAACAGGAATTGATTTGTGACTACCAGCCTCAGCTAAAACATGTACAGACTTTGGAAGTCATCACTACTGCTCTTATGACAACAAAATACTGTGAGCATTGAAGATGGGTGACTTTTCTCAGACTTACTAGGGAATTTAAGGTTGCAGGGCAAACTGCCACCCTGAAATCTGGAGAGATGGGGACATCCAGAGGTCTAGCCAAGAACAGAAGCTGCTGGAGGCACAAACTGGTAGGAACACTTAAATGGTAATTTTGGTAGATTGCTAGTAGAGTGTGGAGTAATGTGAGAGTGGGAAATCCCAGGAGTCAGACTCTTAGAGGGGGCTCCCACCCCTTGATGGAACTCTACCAGATTCTTATGATGAAGATCTAAGAAACGTACCCTCCAGGCTTTGGGGAAGGGAATGGTCATTATTGTGAATACATCAGAATCTTCTCTGTAACAAAGACCTACTCTAAAAGAGGGGGGAAAAAAACAAAATAAAACTTTGCCAGAGCCTTATCACAGTTGGAGAAAGGGCATTCCTTCCATTCCAGCCCTCTCCAGCCTTTTTGTCTCATTTAAAAGAGGAAAAATACAAAGGGGTCAGAGCTTCAAAATCCAAATAGATTAGAAAGGAGTAAGAGGCAGGGAAATAAGAGCTGCACCTCTGATGAAATGCTTGTGAAGGTCGTAGTTCCGTAACAGCACCCACTAAAAGCCTGAGATTTATAAAATATTTTCTTTTTACTTTTTTAAAGGTTTTTATTTAAATTCCAGTTAACATACACTGTACTATTAGCTTCAGACGTAGAATTTAGTGATTCATCACTTACATAACAATATCTGGTGCCCATTACAAGTGCCCTCCTTAATCCCCATCACCCATTTAACCCTTATCCTACCCACCACCACTTTGTTAACCAGTTAATCAGTTCTCTATAGTTGAGTCTGTTTCTTGTTTTGCCTCTTTTCCCCCCATGCTTATTTGTTTTCTTAAATTCCACGTATGAGTGAAATCATATGGTATTTATCTTTGACTTATTTCACTTAGCATAATACTCTCTAGATCTATCCACATCATTGTAAATAGCTAGATTTCATTCTTTTTTATGGTTGAGTAATATTCCACCATATATGTGTGTGTACACACACACACACCATGTCTTTATCCATTTATCAGCTGATGGACATTTGGGTTCTTTACATAATTTGGTTATTGTTGATAATGCTGCTATAAAAATTGGGGTGCATGTATCCCTTCAAATGAGTATTTTTGTATCCTTTGGGTAAATACCTAGTAGCAAAATTTGCTGAATTATAGGGTAATTCTATTTTTAATTTCTTGAGGGACATCCATACTATTTTCCAGAGTGGCTGCCCCAGCTTGCATTCCCACCAACAATGCAGGAAGGTTCCCCTTTCTCCACATCTTTGCCAATACCTGTTGTTTCCTGTGTTGTTAATATTAGCCATTCTGACTGGTGTCAGATATTACCTGACATTGTATCTCATTGTAGTCTTAATTTGTATTCCCCTGATAAGTGATGTTGAGCATATTTCCATGTGTCTGTTAGCCTTCTGTATGTCTCCTTTGGAAAAATGTCCATTCATGTCTTTTGCCCATGTTTTAACTGGATTATTTGGTTTTTGAGTATGAAGTTTTATAAGGTCTTCATATATTTTAGATACTAACCTTTCGTCAGATATATCATTTGCAAATATTTTCTCCCATTCCATAATTTGCCTTTTAGTTTTGTTGATTATTTGCTATGCCAAAGCTTTTATTTTGATAAGGTACGAATACTTCATTTTTGCTTTTGTTTCCCTTGCCTCAGGAGATCTATCCGGTAAGAAGTTTGCCAATATCAAAGACCTTACTGGCTGTGTTCTCCTCTAGGAATTTGTTGGCTTCCTGTCTCACATTTAGATCTTTAATCCATTTTGAATTTCCTATTGTGTATGATGTAAGAAAGTGGTCCAGTTTAATTCTTTTGCATATTGCTGTCCAGTTTTCCCAATTCCATTTGTTGAAGAGAGTGTCTTTTTTCCTCTGGATCTTCTTTCCTACTTTGAAGTTTAATTGATCACATAGTTGTGGGTTCATTTCTGGGTTTTCTATTCTTTTCTATTTATCTTTGTGTCTGTTTCTGTGCCAGTACCATACTATCTTGATCACTACAGCTTTTTAATTAGAAGATGATAGAACACTCCCAGTCTCCCACATCTTGACACCACACCAGTATTTCAATGGTGGACAACAGCTGAAAGAGTTTTAAGACCTAGATTCTTCCTGAGGAGGAATACTAATGGAATCTCACGGTACGTACTCCTAGAGAAGCCTTATGATCTCCTGGAACCCAATTCCTATCACAACAGCAGATGCTATGGCTTCCACCATCATGTGGTCCCATAGGAGGGCTGGACATCCAGAACACACCACTGCAGTAAGTCATGCAAGAGAGGGAAAGCAGAGCCATGCCTGACCATTTTGCCCATGTCTAGTCTCCTGTAAGCCTGGAGTTTCCTGGTACAGAGTTTTGGGCACAAAGTTGCAGGCTGTTTTATCTCACTGACACAACACTCCATGATGTTGGTGGACCTGCTAGATGAGTTACTGAAGAACCTTCTTCCCCTACTTGTCATAGCTCACAATTAGTCTCAGGAGATGCCTGCTTAAAGTTAGCCAATCTTCTGCCATGTAGTCAATTGATCTAGATTGCTGACCTCAGCAGCTCCAACTTGTTCATAATGGCAGATTCTAAAGACCTCTTTCTAGATTTGCATGAGCAAGATGCTATAGATTTAGCACAAAATGCTAATTTTGCAAATGCTATCAATTTGCAAATGTATAATACTCAGGTAGAGCAGCTACCTGACTTGATGTATCAAGCATGGCAATAAGTGGTAACCTTGGCAGTCTTGGCATGAAGAAAAATGCTATTAAGATCCTTAATGCAATCTTTTAGAAGATTCTTTTAGGCTGCATATGCACAATAATCAATTCTATTAGTCAAGCTCCTCTCGGTTTCAAGCTATAGAAACTCAACTCAAAATAGCTTAAAGACAGGGGAATTTATTACTGGCTTACATAACTAGGAAGTTGGGGATAGAAATTTTTTTCAGGAATAACTAGGACTTACATGCAGTCGTTAAATCTAAGCCTATCTGTCTCATTTCTCTTTCTCCCTCTCTTGCCCTTGTTCCTCTAAGTTAGTCTAATTCTCTTTTCTAGATGTTCTCCCTTAATTTGGTGATAAAAGTAGTCACCATAACCCTAGTTCTAGAACATTCTGGTACAGAATCCCAACAGAAAGAGCAAGTTACTTTTTCCCAGAATCCAAATTACAGTCTTAGACAAGGACTCTGACTTGCTTGGTCATATACCTACTCCTTGAGCCAATCACTACTTCTAGAAAGAGTATAATGACTGTCCATCGCTGTGGCCAGAGAGTACTGTGACTACTAACTCCATTATCACCCCAAGGATTATTTTCCCCAAGAAAAGAAGAGTTGTTGCTAGAAAATGAAGACCGGGACATCTGGGTGGTTCAGTTGGTTAGGCGTCTGACTTCAGCTCAGGTCATGGTCTCCCCACTCATGAACTTGAGTACTGCATTGGGCTCTGTGCTGACAGCTCAGAGCCCGGAGCCTACTTTGGATTCTGTCTCCGTCTCTCTGCCTCTCCCTGTTTGTGTTCTCTCTCTCTCTCTCAAATATAAATAAAAACATTTTAAAATTTAAAAAAAAAGAGTGAAGACAGCCTGGATGACACAAACAATAGATTATTTATTCTACCCCTTGATTTCCCATAATACACATTTAATCTTGATCTAATGTATATCATTCCAAAGGTGTAACCACCTGAGAATTTGATTACCTTCACCCTAAATATAGGCAACCCAATACCAAACTCTAGTCCAGCATCTTGGAATCACATACATTACCCTGACTAGGTCCAGATATAACTTCTCACAACCATGGAGCCTAGGGCTAACTAATAAAGTTAGCCATCCTCAAAAATACCCAATATAGAATAGCCGAGACAGAATACCAGTAGAAATTCCCATTTGATAAGTAGAGAAGAGGAATGAATAGAAATGCTGTGTGCCATATCTTGCTTGATAGAAACCATAAGAACATATCTCCCTAAGGCTGGAGAGAGGTTCTGTGGGAAGCCAATCCCATACCTAGTCTTGTTTACAAGGAGACTTTCCCTTGAACATTGAATTCCAAGGCTCTTCCTGAGAAGGGAGTAGAGGATTATTCTGGGATCTCATTAGAAAATCAATTCCCAAGGCACAGTTATGGGGGGCAGGGGAGCTGGGAATTGCCTTAGGAGTAGAGCCTCCCAGATCCCTTTTTATATCTGGAGTTTCTCAGAACTCCTGAAAACTCTAGTAAGCTATTAATGGAATCAACTTTGGAAAACTCCATTAGCTCAGAACCAATGCCAGAAATCTTGGCTAGTAACAATTTGTAAATTGTAATCCTGACTTTCAGTTTCTGTATCTTAGCAACAAGCCTTGGTCCTCTGCCCATGCTCCCAGCTCTCTTTGTTAGGTGTTTATCTTGGTCTCTGTTGCAGAACTATATGAGATTGTAAATTGGGGTGATGGGGCGGAGCTAATCTATCCCCAGCCAGCAGGCCATATCCTATTGGATGAAGCCCCAGTAGAGGAGTAATTATTACCTTTATTTAGCAGGAGTAACACAGAGCCAATAGTATTGAGGAGAGGTTCCCATATTCTCTGGCCTTTCCTTGGTTTCAATATAATCTCCTTCCTTCCTTACACTAAACTGAGAATAAAACAGATTTTTAGCATTTGCAAATTCACAAAGATGTGATTATCTGACCCTCAGTGGTCTTGGTATTCTGACTATCAACAGATACATATTATGCTCTCTCTGCTTTCAACTCCCCAACCTATCCGTTTCTTTCAGGGCAATAGTGAAGATGGTAAAGGAACCAACACCCTCAATAATTCCAGCATTTTTCTAGCAAATCCCCTGAGGCTCCAGGGTTAAGGTTCATAGTCTGAGTCCTAAAATCCCAAAGATGATAATGAGCCAGCTGTTCTGCTAGTTCACAGCAAAGAGTTGATCTTCCCCTTAGGAGATGAAAGACTTACCGTAGTCCCTTATTTCACCTCAACAATAATTCCATATTGTGGGGTCTGTCATTGGCAATGCCCTCCTTCTAGGTACCAGTTTCTGTGTTGGCCAAACCCTTTTGCTTGCAAGTGACAGAAATCTAATGCAAACTACCCTTAAAAAGCAGGTTGGGGTGGGGGGCAATTTACTAGCTCAGATAACATGGATCAAGGAAGCTTCTGCCACAGTGAGATCTGGGAACGGTGAAATTCACACATCTCTACTTCTCAGCTCTGCTTCCCTTTGAGAGTTGGTCTCATTTCCCACCTGGAAGAGGGTCTCCCCCTGTGTGGTAGGGAGAAGACCCTTGGAAACCCCAAACCTATAGTGTTCAGGAGCAGGTATCTCAGCGGAACAAGAACACCTTTCTTCTAGTATACAGCTATCGGTCCCATAAGAGGTTTCTGGTTGACCCTGACTGGTCTCCTACCCAACTCCTAAACTCATGATGGTTTCCAGATGAGTGGCTTACAATAAGGTGGCAAGCCTGAGCTATAAACCATGGCTGGCATTTGGGTGAAAGGACAGGAGTGTGTGACGGGAAGCCTCCTACCACTGCATGGAATGGGGTGAAACAGCCCTCTAAAGGAGAGAGTCCCCCACCTGTCTCCTCACTAGAATAAGTAGGGAGGAGATACAGGGCAAGAATGACCCTAATCCCATTACACTGACTTCTCTGCCTCCCTGGGTCTGAGATTCCTAAGCTCACACATGCACTGCCTTGATGGAGAACCTGAAGGATCCACAAAGGACACCAGTTAATTTTTTAAAAACCACCAAAATTTTAAAAAATGTCTGTTATTCACCAAGATGTCTAATGTAGATATTTACACCTGCAGCCCGCAGCAAGAGTGACCCCTCAGGCCACCGGAGCAGGACTCGAGAATGTCTGGACGTACTTCCGCCATGACTCTTGTGCTTTTCAGAGGCGGCTTTCTCTCTTTGTGCTATGTCGGCTAAACACAGGGACTACACGTTGAGCCTTGCACCCCTCGCTTACTTTTGGAGTACCCTCGAATTACGATGTCCAGGGTCTGATGTTACTGTTATGTTTGAGGAGCCAAAGTTCAGGAGACTTTACCAGGTTAGTTTCTGTAGGCAAGACTGGATTGAACAGAATATCACACTAGAAGCAATGTAGCCAGAGGGATAGATTTGATTACAGCAGATGGCACTCCAAAGTTAAACAGGGAACATGGAACAGACTACCAGATCCAGAAGGGAGCTGGGAGGTGACAAGAGGTGGATCAGAACAATTGGTTCAGGACTAAGGATGTGAATGACACTAGTCTTGAGACTTGCTTTCATGAGATTCTTTAAAACTCCTGGGAAGGTTAGGCTTGAAGCTAAAAGGAACTGGAGGTAAAAGTAGGACAATGGATTATGCATTAAAGCCATTTTCTAAGTGCCCAGTTGTTTTACACTGTAAGGTTTATTTTGTGCATGTTTTATAGATTGTGACTTTCAAATGAAGAAAATGTATCTTGCATAATGGTCTAGAATATTTTTGCCTCAAGGCTATTATGTTGCTTATTTTTATATAATTGACTTTCTAAATTTCACAGCAGTAATTGTTTTTAGAACACAGGGAGCTTTCTAAAGCACTTAATTCAGTAGTTTTTACACTAATTTGTTGGGATTTTTAACCATACTTTTTTTGTCCCCCAAATAAAATCTCACAAGAAATTCCAATCTGTAAGATGGTGTCATTCACCCAACAAATATATATGTTCCTGACACTGGGCTAAATGCCTGAAAAGGGGGAAAAAATCAAACTCTGCCTGCTCCCCCCACCCTAGTGGAGCCTGGAGGGTCTTAGCAGCCCCTCCCAATTTCTTTTCTGAGGCTGTCACCTTCTGTCACAGCCTTGGGTATTTCTGAGTGTCTGGCCACAATTCAGATCCCTGTCTAGGCTCACTCCCTCATTCAGGATGAGGACATTGAGGTCAGAGGGTAAACGACTCATTTTACATTTTACAACACAAATATTTTACATCTTAAATACTAGCATCTTATAACATAAGAATCAGAAAGTTTAATTTCATCTGTTACTTTTGTCTTACTTTACATCAGAAAGAACATCACCAGTTGCCTACCTTCCTCTTAAAAAAAAAAAAAAGATTCCTCCTACATCTGCCTTCAGAATTCTTCTGCTTTGAGTTGGAGGAACACAACATTTTTTCTGTTTTCATAATCACTTTATACTGTCATTTTGCTTCTTAAAGAAAATCTTATGTAGGAGGATGAGAGTAAAGTTGACAGAATTAAAGCAAATAATGGCCCCAGTGGTAAAGCAGAAGCCTTGGTGTGGAAGAGTAGGAGGTGCAGAAATGTGATTATGATAAAGTTATCAGGAAAGAAAACCTAAAAGTTGGAGGCCAAAAGAAGAAACCACTCACTGAGGATTCTACATGGGTAACCAACCAGAGTGTCTTCTATGGAAGAACACTGTAAATGAGGGTAAATTATATCATAAAGAAATTTCCATAGGAGCCCATTTTCTTCATAGACCATCTCTTGTCTTGCTGCCTTTGTGATCAAAGAACCACAATTACTGGTCAAACTTGAGATGACTCCATAACCTTGAAATGGAATACGATGTAATTCAAAAGACAGTATTTGATCTCATACCCTATGGCAGGTACCATGACACACTGTCAGGGCCTAACAAGCTAAGAGTTATATCACAGGAGCACTCTATCCAGAGAGGGAAAAAGACACATAAGCAAACAAATATAACATCCATTCATTCATTGGTCAAGTGTGTCTTCATTCTTACTCTGAACCAGGCACTGGGCTGGGCAACTGAAAATTCAGGTCAACAACAACAGAAACATTTCTTCAACTCTGGGGATGTGTGGTACACAGGGGAGGCAGCCAATTAAATAATAACAAGCAATTATAGAGAATTGTCTTTTACAGGGCCATGAAGATGAGGCCCAGGGAGTTACAAGAGCCTGAAACGGCACATTTGATCTAGTAAGAGAACTCAGGAAAGTCTCACCCCAACTGAAATCTGAAAGACTAGGGATTGACTAGACAAAGGGAAGGGTCTTCTAGTCTTCCCACTCTAGGTCAAGAAGCAATGTAAGGGAACTGGGTGCAAAATTGGTGAGGCTGGTTGGACTCTAAGGCAGGAACTTGGAAAACACACAGAGGGGTTTTAAGAGTAATGAGGAGCCATAAATCCTTGATAAAAGTTCTGTGTAGTTCATAGCAGCACTCTCCACAATAGCTAAAACATGGAAAGAGCCTAAGTGTCCATCAACAGATGAATGGATCAAGAAGATGTGGTTTATCTATACCATGGAATACTACATAGCAATGAGAAACAATGAAATCTGGCCATGTGTAGCAACATGGATGGACCTTGAGGGGGTTATACTGAGCGAAATAAGTCAGTCAGAGAAGGACAAATATCATATGTGTGCACGTATAGGAGGATTAGGAGGAACTTAACAGAAGACCAAGGGGAAGAAGAAGGGCGGAAACGGTGGGGGAAAGGGAGAGAGGCAAACCATGAGAGACTCTTGAATGCTGACAAAAACTGAGGACTGGTGGATGTGGGGGGGAGGAGGGGTGGGCATGGAGGAGGACACTTGTGGGGATGAGCACTGGGCATTATGTGGAAACTAATTTGACAATAAACTATTTGTAAAAAAAAAAATAATAATAAATAAAATAAAATAAAATACTACATGTAGTAAAAAAAAAAAAATTCTGTGTAAGATGTGTTATGGGTACAAAGAGGAAATAATGAATTCTTCCTGAGAAGTGGAAAGGTCTGAAAAAGACATTTAGGGTGGGCCTTGTGAGATAAGTAGATATTTTTCTAGGTGGTAAACTAGGTAAACCCTCCCCAGATGATGCCAATGGGATGAGAAAAGGAAAGGGGATAATGGGAACTTAGCTACAATTGGGAAACATGGGGCAGGACAGGTGATATTCTAGTTGAGTCACCAAGTGGTTGGGGAGGCTTAGGGGTTGCTGAAGGAAGAGTTAGAAACGATGTCAATAGGCCTCAACTTCCCAAGTTTGGTTTATGTCAAAAATGTGGAAGAAATGGGGCGCCTGGGTGGCTCAGTCAGTTGAATGTCTGACTTCAGCCCAGATCATGATCTCAGTTTATGACTTCGAGCCTCATATCTGGTTCGATGTTGACAGCTTGAGAGCCTGGAGCCTGCTTCAGATTCTGTATCTCCCTATGTGTCTGCCCCTCCCCTACTTGCATTCTATCTCTTTCTCAGAAATAAATATTTTTTTAAAAAATTTTTTAATGTGGAAGAGAGAAGGAGGAATGCGTATGAAGGGAAAGACAGAGTCAGCTGGCCCAAAGAACCATTGAACTAGAGTCCTGTTTCGTTTTCTTCCTGCAAAGAATTGTCTTCTCTCCCCTCTCTAAGAAGCCAGGTAGACACAATTGCCAGTACTATCAGAATTGGGGTGTGGCTCTGGGCCAAGGGGTCCTCAGAATGCCAAGTTCCCAGCAAGCTACATTCTCATTTCTGCACCACATAGTCAATTTTCAAACTCTGTGCCTTGATCCCAATGTTTGGCTGCCCAGATTCCTTACCTAGGGTTTTCTTGATCCCATGTCATGTGGTCTCTGCCTTTTAACTTTCATTTTCAAGTTTCCCATTGTGGTTCTTTTTGTTTTTTGTTTTTTGTGGGTTTTTTTTGTTTTTTCTTTACTTCCTCTGGCTTGACCACCGAAGCTCCTTGCCTATCATTTTCTCACTGCCAAATCTGACCTCTTTAGTCCGTTGGGACCTGTGAGTACTTATGGATCCACTCAGTGCCCTCTCCACTACTTCACCTGCCAGTTTCCCAATTTGGTTCCACCTGGTCAATTTTCTTTCACCACAAGGACCCTGCCATATGCTGCTGTGCTAGAACCCACCTAAAATAAAAGCCACCTCTGATTCTTAGGACTTCTTGGAAATTCCACTGCTACTCCATTCTGTTCTATATTAACGCATTCAACTCTGCACTTTGAACAATCCAAGGGAATGTAGCACCTGAAATGTTTCAAAAACGAATTGCCACCATGCAGCAGTCTCCCCAGCACCCAGTTAATGACTAAATCAAACAGAAAGCTGACGCTGGCATATATTTCTCAGTAGCAACTTCACAATTCTGGATAACTAAGTTAAGTTGAATACTTTCTTTTTAAGATAAAATAGGGTCCTGTTAGAGTTTAATGAAGTAAAGTAGTAACCTGCTTAGTTCAATGACTAACACATAGCCAATGCTCATTGAAGGACTGCTACTATTTTGGCAGTAAAAAAATATATTCACATAACTTTTACTTCATATTTTCCTGGAATTAGACTACACAAGAACTGGCTAGTAAGCTGAACAAACTTGGAAGTAGAAGACTGAGATCAGAAGTCAGCAAACTTTATTTCAAGGGCCATGTGGTATCTTAGGCTGTGCAGGCAACATGCTTATTGTCACAACTACTCAATGTTGCCTTTGTAGAGTAAAATCAGCCATAGAAACTAGTTTAAAAAAAGGGGGGGAGTGTGTGTGTGGCTGTGTTCCAATAAAATATGATAAACAAAAGTAGGTGACAGGGCAGCCAACCAGTTTGCTGACCTCTGATGTACATGGTTGTCTGTGATACAATACTAAGGAATTAACAAATTTATTAATTACAAATAGTCATTGACAATCTACTATGCTGGATGCTGGACATACAGTGGTAGGACAAAGAAATAGTTTCTGCTTCTCAGATAAGTAGAGGAGATGGACATTAATCAAATCACACATATAAATAAAACTTACAAATATGATTAGAGCTTTGAAGTAATGGTGTTATGGTGTTATTAGACTACTTGACAGAGACCTTTGTTGTTTGTCTCTATGCTGGTGGGGATTCGTTATAAAACTTTCTGTGAGGGAATGTTGCCTGAGCTGAATCTGAAAGATGAGAATAAACTGACTAGGCTGAGGAAGTCTGGAAAGGTTTACCAGGCAGAAGACCCAATGAGTGCAAAGCCCTGTGATGGAAGGAAACATAGACTATCCAAAGGATCCAGATAAGACTGGGTGGTCAAAGCACATGTCACATAGAGATGCATGGTGCATGATGTGACTGGGGAGCTTGGATAAGGATTATGGTCTTTAGCCTGAAAACAAGGGCAAGCCAATGACCAGCTCTAAAGTGTGATTGAATTTGCTTACTGAAAAGAAATAGCCTTTCAGCTAAGATGTTGAGAATGGAATGGAGACACATACAACACTGTAATGTGAGAAATTTTCAGTTATGGCTAGGTTATTCTTTTGAAAGAGGGAACATGGGTGGTTTGATGATTTGCAAGTAAGAATTGCATTTTGCATCATGGAAAAGTCTTTTGAACTCTTTCTGGTCTGTGGAAAATGAAGAAAAAAAATGAGTACGTGTATTTCATCAAATACTTTTAATGTTTCTCTTTCAGCAGCAAAATGCAGATGAATTTGCATAAAAGTTTACTCACACACAGTTCTGGTGACCTACTGACTCAACTTGTTTTTCAGCTTGACTTATTTTCCATACATGAAACAGTTTAGCTCAGATAACAGGTTGCAATAAAATATCTTGTTTGAACAAGATACGATATTATTAATCAGAACTAGTTGGAAGTAAACTGAGTATTTTCAAAGATTAAAAACTGATAATCCAGCTGTTGGTTTTGTTACTCATAAATTGAGCTGAAAAATAATTAAAAATAACAATAACTTTTTAGGCTCCTTACATTATCCATATTCCTTCTAATGATACCAAGAATTTACAAGGTTTAAAATAGTCCTCAACCTGCAAGATTTGCCCCACCCCCACCCCCCAGAAGACATTTGACAATATCTGGAGGTATTTTTGGTTGTCACCAAAATATGCTGGGGAGGTTACTACCAGCATCTAGTGTGGAGGGGCCAGGGATGCCGTTTATCTCCTACAATACACACAACCGACCTCCGCCCAGCAAAGAGTTATCCAAACCACAATGTTAATACTGTTAATGGGGTGTAGAAACCCTGGTCTAGAATGATGTTAATCCACAAATTTCCTTCAACTTTGATCCATGTAATGCTATAAAGTTCTTTCTTTTCTTTTCTTTGGTTTTGTTGTTATAGTTGTTGTTTTTTTTCTTTTTTCTTTTTCTTTACTTACTTTCTTTCTCCTCCCCTTGCTTCTTTCCTTCCTCTCCTTCTCCCCCTTCTTCTTCCTCCTCCTTTGTCTTTGCTGACACACCTAGTTCCTACAATCTGAAATGAGGTTCTTCAGCTTTTGCAGAAGCCATGAAATATCTCATGGACACAGGTCACTTCCACCCTGGTATATGTTGAAGTCTATGTGATTGACTCACACAGTGACATCTCTCACTTGGACTAATCTCCCTGCATCTTGTCCCTTCTCCTCCACCAACGAGCCTTTTAAACATGTAGTTTAATCTTGTCAATCTCCTTTTTACATATGATTTTAAAAAAAACCTTCAATGACTTCCCAAGAGAAATTTTCAATTTTTCAATTTCATCTTGTGCCACTCCTACTCTTCACTCCGCCATGCTGGATTCTTAGTCTTGAGTAAACTATGCTCTAGTCTGTCTCACAGACTCTTCCTCTGTCTGGAATGCTGTTTCCTTTATCTAGTTACCTATTGCCTACTTATTCTTCAAGTCCTACTTTAGTCATAATTTCTCAACGAAATATTTCCTGACTCCAAGACTAGGTACACAGCATCAGAACACTTGAGAATATTTAATTATTTTTGTTTTATCTTTGCTTAATGTTAATATTGGCCTCTACTAGACAATAAAGCAAACCATGAGTGGGTGTTCAAAAAGAACCTTGCATTTCAGCTTGTTCCAAAGACTTTTGATCTTTTTTTTTTTTGTAACTACTTGTCATGGAGCTAATGTTCTCTCTAAGAAAATAGTGGACTTGGGCAAAATTTGCAAATAATCCTGGTGTCTTAACTGTAGCATCACACAATAAGCCACATGTATATATTCCTGTACAAAGTCCTTCTGCCTCTAATATTAGCCTGGCTAACTGTACTAGACAACTTTTATAACCTATCTTGTGTTCTTCTGGACCACTTTACTCTAGCCATTGTGGCAGCAACCAGTTGGTGTAACCTTACCATAGTTATTCCTATAACTCTAGCTTTTAGCCCTGGGACTATTGCCTCATGTGACACCAAGGAGAACTGCCTGGACTCATGTATGTGCAGCTTTGAGATGTAAAGGATTTAGTGCTCTGTAGCTAAATTGTTGGTTAATAGTTGATGTTGCTAGTGTTCTTCTACCAGTCCCACTATCTTGAGCATACTATTTTGGAAATACATTATAAGTCCTCTTTAGAAGGTTGTGGCTGGATCAAGCCTTAGCTGCTTACAGTGATGGTCAAGTCAATAATGTATCCTTGAATAGGTTTCCCTTTTATCCTCTTTACTTAATCCATCACTAATGCTCTCTGGGACTGCTTCCAAAGTAAACTACATGTACATAAACCCTTGTCTTTTGCCCTCATTCTGTGGGAACTCAGTCTAGGACAATTACATTGTATTTTGTGGGAGTCATGTGGGGGAAGATATTTAATCACACAGAAAATGAATTCACTTTGCTCCAGAAATTCTGAATCCATCTGTGATATAAACTAAATAATGGTCCCTCAAATCTATCCTAGTCTTCAGAACCTGTGACTCTGTTACCTTAACATGACAAAAGGAACTTTGCAGATGTTCAAAGTAAGGATCTTGAACTAGGGAAATGATCTTGGATTATACAGGTTGTTGCTAAATGTAATCCCAAGTCCTTCTAAAAGAGAAGCAAGAGAGTTGGAGTTGGAGAGGTCATGTGCTGTTGGAAACAGAGATTGGAGTAATGTGCTTTGAAGATGGAGTAAGGCACACAAGCCAAGGAATACAGGTAGCCACCAGTAATTGGAAAAGGCAAGGCTCCCCTATAGCCTACAGAAGTGAGATTTTAGCTGGGTAAAACTGGCTTCAGACTTCTGATTTCCATAACGCTGAGAGAATAAATTTATATTAAGCCACTAAGTTTGTGGTAATTAGTTTCCTTTTATTACTATAATAGTCTACCTCTTTGACCATTGTACAATTGAACACCTCTATTAATAAAAATAATATAATAGTAGCTGCTAATATTAACCCAAGTGCTTACTGTGAGTCAGATTCTGTGCTAATCACTTATTCTCCATTCTTCCTCTAATTTTTAAAACAACCTTATAAGGTTAGTACCTCTATTATCTATCCATCTTGGTCAATACCAGCCTATGATACTCCAGATCCATCTCTTTCCTTCTCTCCCCTAGGAGGTGGGACTGTATTGACTGCCTCAACTGGTTCCCTTGATCTCTTGCTTCTCGTTAAGTTTGGCCACTTGGAGGAAAAAATCAGGAAACAGGGAGGGTGGGTGGGCAGTGTGGTCTCCAGCTTTTTCTCCAAGGTTATTATAGTTGACTGCATCACCCGCCTGAGATCACAGATCATGTCAGATGACTTTGACATACAGCTTGTTTGCAGGGTCTTTGCTCCTACTACCTCTATGAAACTTCCCATTACTTGTCGAATTTCCTGAATCCTGCCCATACTTCTGTAAATAACCTTTGATTAAACATTTGTTAAATCACTCAGTTCATATGTCTTGATTTCTACCGGGACCCTGCCCAATATTCTCCATTTTACAGCTAAAGAAACTAAGGTTCAGAAGTAAAGTAGCTTATACATTCCATCCAAATATAAAACAACCAAAGCATCAGATGACTAGCAGAGGGTTCATCTGCTTTTGCTGTGGTAGGAAGCATTGCCGATGTCCTCTAAAACTTAAAATGAAACAAAATCATTGTTAATGTTGGGTCTGTTGATCACATGCACATTTAATCTGCCTGCATTTTTATCAGGCTATCTCCCTTAACTATTGTGTTCTCATTTTGTTGGTGCACCATTGGGTATTCTTAATAATATATGTAAATTTTGAGAAAATGATTTTGTATCTTGTTTTGATCATCTTGACACCACATTTTTCCTGTTACACAAACATTTCAGAGTGTGGTTTGTCCTCAAAGACCATGCCAATTGAGAGGAAATGGTTCTGTGAGTTATATGTAGCCATTTTTTGATGAAGTCTGCAATTTTAACAGCTGTGTCCTAAATTAAGAAGAAGATGGGCATTTCTCCAGAGATGAACTAATTCATCAAGAACCCATCTTGCACATAACATAAAACTTTAATAATTCAGCTCTACTGAGGGGCTGGCCAAGCTGAAACATGTTGTTTAAAGAAATGCAGTTTGACGGCTTTGAAATACAAACAAGAACTTGAACTAGGTAAATAGAATGTAGCCAAGCACAGTTCTTAGGAAATCTGCTTGAATGAATATCTAAGAAAGATTTATAATTGGTGTATCAATTATTTCTATGGGAGTAGATGTTTTTATGATGCTTGAGGGTACTTAAAAAGTTTGTTCTCATAAGTAATTTAAACATTCCTCTTGAAATACTGTTTGTACTATTAATTTATTTAGCAAATTAATCACAGAATCATAACATTTTAGAGTTGGAAGAGGCCTCAGAGAAAATCCAGTGCAATTCTCCTTTTGCAAACAGTTTCTTGGGTCATTCTTAGCTCCATGCTTACAGTCCAAGGGCCAGACCTCTACATGCCAGCCCAGTCCAGCTTTGACTCCTGAGACACTGGTCTAAAGCCGAGGTCCAGCATAACCAGCTGCTACTTGGTTGCAAAGGGAGATCAAAACATGTCATAACTAAGGTTATACAAACATAGCTATTGTTCTGCTCTAGTCTTTGCCATCCTTTTTGTGAGTCGCATACCTTCCCACTCACTTCCACTATGGAAGGCTGAGAGGAGGATCAACTTCTGTGTCTTGCTTTACTAATCTTCCAATCTCTACTCCCTCTCTAGCCCTCTGGAATCCCATCCTCCAAAATGGCTTTTGTCAAGGTCATTAATAACAGCTCAAGACTCCTATGACTTGACCATTCCTTGGTAGCATTTGGAATGGCTGATAACTCCTTTCTTGAAACTTTCTTCCTTGAGCTTCTACTATAGTGGCTCCTTCCTGGTTCACCCCTACCATTCTGACTATTCCCTCCTAGTACCTCATGTTAGAGTCAATTGTCATCTTCTCTTATCATTCTATAGTTCTTCATGGGAAATCCCACCACTTTCTTGACTATCTATGGGTTATTTACACTCAGATTTAAGTCCCCGGCCCAGATATTTGATCCAAGCTCCTAATTTCCTACTGGACACCTTCTGAAGTTCCACAAGTTATCCAAACTCATCATATCCAAAACAGAACTATTATTCCTCACAAATGTGTTCCATACTGTGGTTCTCCTCTCTGAATAAGAGTATCATTCACATAAGTGCCTAAGCCAGAAATATTGAAATTACTAGATCAGTCCATCCATGTTTTCCCACTGTTCCCACGATAAGATGCAAATTTCTTAGTGTAACATGTAAGATGAACAGTGAGATTGGTCACTACTTGCTACAACACCTTCCTCTTTTATAACTCATCAGTCCTCACATCCTCTCTAGATAGACTGTCCTTACCATAACCCTCTGACAAACACTTACTCATCATCCAAGAGTTCAAGCATTATCTTCTGTATAAAGCTTTTTCACACCAGTTTCTCCCTCTATGGAACACTGAATCATTTCTTGTACACCCCTCTATGACCCTTATCTATGTTTAGCCCTAAAATCAGTTCCTGAACAAGGCTGCCATTGGGAATACAAAGAAAGTTCCAAGTCAGAAGAATCAGTAGTGTTGAGGAGATTAAAGCTGTCTTAACTAGGATGCACTAAGTAACCAGTTTTAAAAATAGGAGATGTTGGGGCGCCTGGGTGGCTCAGTTGGTTAAGTGTCCGACTTCAGCTCACATCATGATCTCACAGTTTGTGGGTTTGAGCCCTGCGTGGGGGCTCTGTGCTGACAGCTAGCTCAGAGCCTGGAGCCTGTTTTGAATTCTGTGTCTTCCTCTCTCTCTCTCTGACCCTCCCCTGCTCACGTTTGCGCGCACGCTCTCTCTCTCGCTCTCTCTCTCTCTCAGAAATAAATAAAACATTAAAAAAATAGGAGATGTTTCAGAATTTTTCCTTCCCTGATACTTTTTTTTTTTGAGAGAGAGAGAGAGAGAATATGAATCTTGAACTGGCTCCACATTTAACACAGAGCCCAACATGGGGCTCAATCCCATGATGCTGGGATCAGGACCTGAGCCAAAATCAAGAATCTGACTCCCAACAGAGTGAGCCACTCAGGCATACCCTCCTCCCCTGGTACTTCTTTGTGCAAGATGCTTTCCTGAAAATGAAATGGTGCTATGACTGTTTACATAACTTCTGTGGGTTGCATTTTTCCTTTGGCTGCTGAATTCTGGACACTTGTTATCTTTGAGTACTGCTAATCACTACCTGTTAGTAGGGAAGCTAAAGAGGAAGAAGAACATAGATAGGTAAACCCATCCTGAATGTTTATTTTTCCTCTGTCTGATGTCTTTAATCTTTTAAAGCTAGACACAGAAGAAAATGCAAGCTGGATGATAGGAGAGCCAAGAAATCAGAGGTAAAAAAAAATCTGGGGGATTTCACAGAACCCAGAGGCTGGTGAAAGATGAAGGCTGGTGTAGTAAGATGGGGAAAAGGATTTGTCTCTTTTCATTTTATCTACTTAGAGCTAGGAGAGAGTTGTTTGTGACTCTTGTGACCATGCTGTCCAGTGAAATATCCATGAATCAAAATCTCCAAAGATTCTGCAAGTTATACCACTATTTGCTTTGTCTCTTCCAAATTCTCTCCAAGAGTTTTGGCAACAATAACAAATGTTTATATGTCATTCCCCATACCCTACCATGTATATATGTTATAGTCTATACTTGAGTGTTTAAATATGTCCTATGTTTTTATCTAACTTGTCTGAACTACCATGTAAAAACTTATGAAAGCAGGTCTCTTGCACTTAAAGGTATTTAATACATGATTTCTGAGTTAGAAATGTAAATGTAAAATAATTCTGAAATCTAAACTTGAGAAGCAAAAGTCTTAACTACCGTGTTTCCCAGATGAAGTCTTTTGTAGCTTTCTTCCACTAAGTGACAGGATGAGTAATCTATAATACAATCAACAAAAATTGGTGGCTTTTTTGGGATTTTACTGAGGAAAAAGGAGAAGCCCTGCACATGATTATCTTTGTCTGATTGAGCTGAGAGTTTCTGAATGATTAAGAAACTAAAACTTGACTAAGTCAGAAACCATGTGGTTGGTCTATGACAGAACACCTTCTAAAGAAAAACAACATAAATTTCCAGATGAAGCAAACAGATGATTTCTGTAATTTCATAACCAGGACAAGCACTCCATTTGTCTTCACTTCTGGGTAAAGTCCCTGAATTGAGGCCACAGCAGGACAGGGGAGCAAAACCGGGTTTTCAGTGACTACTTGGAAAGAAAAAAATTGTCAGTTGCAACTGAGCCCTCTGATATGTTTTAATAATGTCTCCATTTCACATAGGTGAATGGAGGTGAGGGGAGTGAGTTTTGAATCGCCTGCTTTGCTAGTATAAATGGTCTCTAATTACTATATTTTTCTAATGAAAAGGAAAAGAACACAATTCTTACTAGTGGAACGTGTGCTAATATTTTAGAGTCCGTCATGGGCTAGACATGGAGAGAGGTTCTTTTATATACATTCTCACTTTTAGAAATAGTAACGATAATGACAGAATTCTATTGACATAGCCACCATTGACTGAGAATTTCCAAGTGTCCATGAAAGCTAAGTATTTTATACAGATCACCTCCCTTTCAGGGTTTTCAGGATTCATTCATGTTGTAGCATATGTCAGTACATTATTCCTTTTTGTATTATTTTAAGATAAAACTAACTCAAACTTGTGAAAGGTAACTTTAGTGTCCATTGAACATCTCCTATTGTCTTATGATAGCTCCTCTGTAGATAATGACTTCCACCCAATCTCAGAAGTATCCAACTGAAGGCAACCAATATTGTATTTTTGAAGAGACCTATAGAATTGTGCATCCTCCATTACTTCCCCACCCCCCAGGCCATTGCCTTAGAAATACACCATTTATTTACAAATCAAAGGTTAAAAGACCTAAAAACCCCAGGCCTATCCCTGCTCATATGGGAAGATAGGCCAGATTAGAACAAATTGGATTGTTTAAAGTCTGCTAGCCCTTGTATGTTTATCACTAAGCTAATTATCTGTTTTACTATTTCAGGATTTGAGCTTCCCATGAATTGCCTATTATATGATTTTTTAAATTTTTTTTATGTCTTTATTTTATTTTAAGAGACAGAGTGAGTGGGGGCGGGGCAGAGAGAGAGGGAGATACAGAATCTGAAGCAGGCTCCAGGCTCTGGGCTGTTAGCACAGAGCCCAACGTGGGACTCAAACCCACAGACTGTGAGATCATGACCTGAGCCAAAGTCGGACGCTTAACCAACTGAGCCGCCCAGGCACCCCTATATGATCTTTTTTTAAAAAATATTTTTATGTCTAGGAGAAAGAGAGAGAGAGAGAGAGACAGAGACAGCATGAGCAGGGGAGGGTCAGAGAGAGAGGGAGATACAGACTCTGAAATAGGCTCCAGGCTCTGAGCTGGCAGTCAGCACAGAGCGGGACGCGGGGCTCGAACCCACGAACTGTGAGATCATGACCTAAGCGAAAGTCGGACGCTTAACCGACTAAGCCACCCAGGCACCCCACCCCTATATGATCTTAATAGTACAAAAATATAGGTGGACCAGAGTGGGATTGGACACCCTACCTAGCATTTAAAATTTTCCCATTCCTTCATTAGATAATATAATGAGAGAATCACAGTACTGGAAGCAGCCTTGGTCAGCATTTTTTGTATTAGAGGCTTATCAAAATCATACAGCCAGTTATTGGCAGAGCTGGAATTAGAGCCCAAGGAGAACAAAATATACATGGATTTACTTCACAAGATTGAGCTGTGAGTTTCCACTATGCCCCCTCTTAGCTGGGGGACCTTGCAGAAGTTACTTATCCAAGCCATTTCCTCACAGAGGTGTGAATACTAAATGAGATAACATGTCAAATACCAAACACTGTATGTAGCCTGTTTTGAAAATGTCAATTGCCACCCTTTCCAGGTCAGAGCTGTTTGGTTTTGGCCTTGGTGAGGTCCTTCTCAGTTAGTTAAGCAAAGCCCATAGTTTTCAACGGTCTCTTCCACTTTAAGGGTAAGGAGACTGTTTGGTCATCTGGTTACCTAGGCAGTGCCCTTTGGTGAGTGTCAGTGAACACAATGACAGAACAAAGTAGGTAACTATACTTGGACAGGTACAGGGCTCCCTTCAAGTCCAGAAGAGTCTTTATTCAAGTCCTACAGCCATTAGTCATCCCGTCTCTGATAGAGCTTTCCCACCCTAAGAAGATCCTAGGTAGATTCCTAGGAAGTATTCTGGAGAAAAAGAAAAGTTTATTGTTCCCACTTTATAGTTTTCAAGGGTGAGAATGAACCCAGAATGTAGCCTGAACTTCCTCTTAGGCCCTAAAAACATAATACCATCAGCTACAAACCACTAGTTATAATTGAATTTTGTTATTTACAATCATAGTTTTCCCACTACAAAATATTATCTTAAGTTTAAGGAGCACCTTCACTCCTCAAAATCTAACAAAACTTTCTATGCTACCCAAATGTTCTAACTAAACAAACATATAAGCTCTGTCTTTCAGTAATGCTTGTCCCAAACTTCCTCCTTTTTCATATATTACTGACACAGAGTATTTTTACGTTTTGTTACTTTTCCAGATATGGATCTAACTGACCCTGAAACATATTTTTCTCATCTTAAAATTTTCTACTCTTCACTGGCAGACTGACTATTCTATTCCTAACTCCTCCTAAACTTCTTCACAGCTTTTCTGGAGCCCACCCCCAAAACAATGCACCTTCTCAACACTTTTGCTTTGGCCACTTGAAAAAAATAGGACAGGGGCGCCTGGGTGGCTTAGTCGGTTAAGCGTCCGACTTTCGCTCAGGTCATGATCTCGCGGTTCGTGGGTTCGAGCCCCGCATCAGGCTCTGTGCTGACTGCCAGCTCAGAGCCTGGAGCCTGTTTCAGTCTGTGACTCCCTCTCTCTCTGACCCTCCCCTGCTCATGCTGTCTTTCTCTCTCTCTCCTAGAAATAAAATAAAAAACATTAAAAAAAAGAAAAAAAGAAAAACATAGGACATATTCCCTGATAAGTACGCAACTTTGAGAGAGCCTACTATATGTAAAAACTGAACATAATTCTTGATAAGTGACCAAATGCAAACCACTCAACATCTCTAAGCTTTGGTTTCCCCATCTGAAGAAGGGAGACAGTAATAGAAATCATTACGTAATGTGGTTTTGGGTAATAAGATATAATGAATATAAAGGACTTAGTGTAGTGTCTGGCACATACAAGTAACTGACTAATGTTGGCTAGTTTTGTTATCATTAGACCATAGGGAACATAAAGCTACATAAGACCCATTCCCTACCTGCAAGGAATTTACAACTTGGAATGACAAGACAACAACATTAGAGACATCCTAATAAAGTATGTTAGATGAGTGAAGGGTAGAACACCTTGGGCTAGAATATAGCCTGGAAAGACTTCAGGTTGATGGAGAAATAATGATCTGGACCTTGATCGGTGAATGCATTTAGGTGGGTATGAGAGCAGAATAGCATCCTAAGTAGGAGAAGCCCTAATTAAGACACAATTAGATGCAAAATTAGAATGTTCAGATAGTTAGAAGACCATGAGTGACAGTGTAGAATTCAACCTACACAATGTAGGTTGGAGCCAGATTAAGTTAAGCACTGAGTATAACTGTACACTGTGGGCTTTGAGGTTTAAGACTATGGAGGCTTAATGTGGTGGTATATAGGGCAAGTTTGGGAAGGACATATACCAGGAAGTGAACACATTGCTAAAATCACATAAGTTTAAAGTGAAGTCCAGAGATGTAGATGACATTCTGAGGTGGGAAGGGAAGCTAGATCTGAAAGACACTTAGAAGAAAGAGCTGTTTCCTGACTTAATACACAAGGACAGAATAGAGTGGGTGTGTTATGAAGGAGGAGGTAGACACAGAACACTCTAAGGTTTTAATCCCAGGAGGCAGTGAGACTGAGGCATAGTATCACTAATAAAAGATGAAGGTCATTTATTCAGTCATTTGTTCAATAATATGAATCTTCAGTCTATGTCAGACCCTGGGCCAGGTCATTGGGATCCAGAGATGAACACAGCAGTCCCTGCCTTCCAGGAAGTAACAGTCTTGTCAGAAAGAGAACCGAGCCTGGGGAAAAATGATGAACATTTACTTGAAAATTGATGTGAAAAAACTTAAATGTCATCTAGAGTACTCCTCACCTGAAACAAACTATAAAGAAAACTGAAGTCCAAAGAGTAAAATTCACACCTCTACTTACTGTCATTCATAGCCCAGAATGTGAGACCAGAATTCTTCTGTGTTTTTTTTTTTTTTTTGAAGTGGGGGGTGATTGGTGAAAGGAAGTGGGAAGGTGGAGTAGTAATCTAGCAGGTGACCTTCATGCTCCTGTGATTCCAAAGGACAGATGGCCTTCAATTTGGACTTGAGATGAACCTGTGGAAGCCTCAAACTTTGAGTGAGGAAGTCTCACTGGAATATTTGGGGGTAAGAGGGGTGGTCCATGGGATCCTTTTTGCCAGCTCCACTCTCCCAGAAACTTCCTCTTAATAAGTTAGGCTCTAGATAAAGGTGTTTGCCAACTCATTGTGAGGCTTCCCTAGTGACTTCCTCTTTCTCACCCTAAGCAGCTGTGGGGGGTGGGGGGGAGAAGAGAGGGTTACCAGCCTGAGTAATAAAGAACCAGTTTAGATGCACCACTAGTTGCAGAGTTTATCTGGAAAGATAATGCTGAGCCCAGAGGAATGAGTGACCCTAGCAGATTATTTGCCCCTGCCACTCAGAGGAGCCAAGACTAGAAGTCTTTAACTAACCCTAAGCACAGAGTTAGAAACCCCCCAGCCAGCAAGAGCACACTCCTCTGCAGGCAGTTTTGAGACTACTAAAAGTATGCTTTGAATGTGAAGCCAGGAAATGTAGAGTTTGGCCTTGGCTCTGCCACTCACCAGCAGAGTATGTGGGGACCACTAAGTTATCAGCTGGGCCTCCGCTCATCTTCTATAAAATGGCAACTCCAATGATGGCCCCTTCCAGTAATTTGCTAAAAAGACCTTGGAACCAGAGGGAGGTCTACAAGTCCTTTGATTTAATCTTTAAAGTTATTGTGCTGGGATCCAGGCCTACAGAAGCAGGAAGGAGTAGCAGGATTTCTTTCCTTTTTATGGATGAATAATACGCCTGTGTATGTATTTTTGTGTATGTATCATTTATCAACGGACATTTAAGATGTTTCCATGTCTTGGCTATTACAAATAAAGCTGCAACAGACATGGGAGGTGCAGAAGTCTTCTCAACATAGAAGTACTGTTTCCTTCAGATAAATACCCAGAAGTGGAATTGCTGGATCATAAAATAGTTCTAATTTTAATTTTTGGTGGAACCTCCATGTTTACCATAGCAGCTACACAAGGGCTCCCTTTTCTTTACATCCTCACCAACACTTCTTATTTCTTTTCTTTTTGATAATAGCCATTTTAACAAATATGAGGTGGTTTCATTACGGTTTTGATTCTCTTCTATTTCCCGAAAGTTGAGTAGCTTTTCACGCACCTGTTGGCCAACCGTATGTTGTCTTTGGAAAAATATCTATTCAGACTTCTCTGCCCATCTGAATCAGCTCTCTGTCTCTGTGTCTCTCTGTCTCTGTGTCTCTCTGTCTCTGTGTCTCTCTGTCTCTGTGTGTTTGTGTGTGTGTGTGTGTATGTGTATCTCTGTGTGTCTGTCTTTTTCTTTTTTTCTTTCTGCTACTGAGTTGTATGAGTTCTTACTTATTTTGGATATTAACCTCTTATCAGATATGACTTGGAAATATTTTCTCCCATTCCATAGGCTGCCTTTTCATTTTGTTGGTTTTCTTTGCTGTACAGAAGATTTCCAGTCTGAAGTGGTCCCACTTGTTTACTTTTGCTCTTTATTTGGCTTTGTTTTTGGTGTCAAATGAAAAAACTCATTGTCAAAACCAGTGTCAAGGAGGTTATCCCCTATGCTTCCTTTAAGGAAATTTATGATTTTCAGTCTGAAATTGGAGTCATTTCAGTCTTAAATTAACCCATTTTGAGATGATTTTTTGTGTATGGTGTAAGATAGTGGTCCATTCTTTTGTATATGCCTGTCCAATGTTTCCAGCACAATTTACTGAAAAGATCTTTCCCCATTGTACGTTCTTGCCTACTTTGTCATAAATGAATTGACCATATACTGTGAGTTTATTTCTGGGCTATCTATTCTGTTCCACTGATTTATATGACTGTTTTTAATGTCAATACTGTACTGTTTTATTAGTAGTAGTAGTATTTATTAAACTCTTTGTAATAGAGTTTGAAATCAGAAAGATGGTCCTCTTGCATTGTTCTTCTTTCTCAAAATAGTTTTGGTTATCCAAGGTCTTTAGCAGTTCCACATAAATTTAGGATTCTTTATTCTATTTCATTGTGGTGTTTTTTTAGTTTTTATTTAAATTCCACTTAGTTAACATACAGTGTAGTATTAATCTCAGGTGTACAATTTAGCAAATTCAATATTTGCATACAACACCTGGTGCTCATTGCCAAGACCTATTTAACCCATCCCCCCACCCACCTACCCTTTGGCAACCATCATTTTCTCTATAGCTAAGAGTCTGTTTCTTGGTTTTTCTTGGTGTTCTCTCTCTCTCTCTTCTCCTATGATCCATTTTTCTAGGTTGTACAATTTTTTGCGGGTGTACACTTGTTTATAGTAGTCTCAGGATCCTCTCTATCTCTAAAGAGGTATCAATTGTAACATCATTTCTGATTTTCTGAGTCCTTTTGTTCTTGATGAATCTAGCTAAAGTTTTCTCTATTTTGTTTATTTTTTTGAAATTCAGCTCTTCCTTTCCTTGATCTTTCCTATTGTATTTTTAGTTTCTATTTCATTTATTTCACTCTGATCTTCATTATTTTCTTCCTTTCACTAACTTTGAGCTTAGTTTGGTTTTTCTCTAGTTTTTTTTTTCCTGATGTGTATAGTTTGGTTATTTGTTTGAGTTCTTTGTTTCCTTATGTCAATACCTATAAAGTTCTCTCTTGAACTACTTTTGCTATATCCCATAAGTTTTAGAATATTACCACTTTCATTGGTCTCAATATATTTATTTCTCTTCTGATTTCTTCTTTGACCCATTTGTTGTTCCATGGCATATTGTTCAATCACATATTTGTAAATTTTCCCGGGTTTCTTTTGTAGTTGATTGTTTTAGTTTCATGCTACTGGTGGTCAGAAAAGATATTTGATTTTATTTCAATCTTCTTAAGGTTGTTAAAACTTGTTTTGTAGCATAACATATGATCTGTACTAAAGAATGTTTCATATGCATTTGAGAAGAATGGGTATCCTGCTGCTTTTCGATAGAATGTGTTGCAAATGTCTAAGTCCATCTGGTCTAATGTGTCCTTTTAAGTCCAATGTTTCCTTACTGATTTTCTGTCTGAATGATTTATCCATTGATGAAAGGAAGGTATTGAAGTCCCCTATCTACTATTATCATATTGCTGTCTGTTTTTACATTTAGGTCTGTTAATATTTGTTTTACATATTTCTGTGCTTTCATGTTGGGTCCATAAATACTTACAAATGTTATGTCCTCTGATTGGATGGCTCCAACTTCTTTGTCCTATCATGCTATCATTTCTCCACACATAGCCCTCACTGTTAAAACCATATTTTTGACCCTCAATCATGCATTGCTTTGAGACCTTGTTCACAGATTTTCAAACAAGGGAATGGAAGGCTATTGCAAACTGCAAACTGTGAGAGAAGGCAAACTACTGCTAACCCCCTTCTCATGTGCAGATGCCTTCTTTTCCCCAAAAGATTCTGAGTTACTTCCAAGGACCATATAGTCAATGTTTATGAGAATAAGGACATCATCTGCCATCCAAATGAAAGCCTGCCTCTCCTCTTCCTCACTGACTATACCCAAACATTCCTGAAGTCCTATCACTCTGTTCTTCAATTTTGCCAAATTGGTCATTTCATTTATACTGTCTCTGCTATTGCTTTAGTACAGACACTCACTTCAGTTATCTCTTAATTTCTTACCTCTCTCATTCCAACCCACCTTTTTCACTCTGCCACCACAGAGCCAAACATGTCCCTCCTCTCCTTTAAAACCATTTATGTTTCTTCATTGTCTGTAGGATAAGAGCCAAACTCCTCAGTATAACTAGATCTTTTTCTTCCAGAAATTCCTTGCGATTTCTTTCCAGGTATTCTATGATCCCATGAAAAAACACCCACTGTTATCTGAACACTTCTTCTGAACACCTCATGATTTTTATCTCCCCGTGCTTTTGCATATACTGTGTATTCTGCCCCCTTTTCTCCTTCCTGCCACCTGAACTGCATCTTTCAATTCCTACCTCAAAAATCACCTTCCTTGAATAGAATAGACTTCTATTCAATAGAATAACATAGACTTATTTTATTTATTTATAGCATACACCATGACATAAAATAAGGATATAACATCACATACAAAGAAATACCCTATATAGCAAAGTGAAATATATTCTAAGCTTAGCAAATGATAGAAAAGTAAGATGAAGACAGAAGTCATATTAAGCCATGAAGTGCTTCTCAAACAATTCTACATATTTGCTAGAGCTTTGTAGTATTCATGTAAGTCTTTGGGGTCCCCTAAGTGTTTACATGTTTTACTCCTCCTCTAGACTGAGTTGTTAATTACAAGAAATTCATCTTAATCATTTCTGTACCACTAGTGTCTCAAATAATGTCTAGAATTTGCTAAACACTTAAAGGATTACTGGATAAATGAGTAAACGAATGTTTCTATGGATATCATAGTCCTCTTTATACCCCTCTCCCAGTACTGAATAACTTACATATAATACATGAAGTGATGGACAGAAATTCAGAGAGAAATATCCAAGTACTTGGAAATGTGATCATCTTCTTTGGGGAAAACCGATTAATCTCTGGGAATACATTAAATATCAAGAAAGGAAACTTGGAAATAAAAGAAATGGACAAAGGAGCCAGTGAAAGAGGAGAAAGAGAGTGTTGGATGGAAAGGAGTAGTAAGGAGGTGGGGAAGCGGGGAGAGTAGTGAGTCAATGCTATGAATATTCGAGACACCTGTTCTTGAATCTGATACGTTTTCTATTCCCTACGCCCTTCATATAGTAAGTGCTAAATAAACCTATTCATGTCAGAAGTTGAGCAGAAAAACTTTAAAGCTCCAAGTCAGAAGCACAGCAGGGTAAAGAACTTTCTTGTCTTCAGATTTAGTTCGGGCCTCTGGGCAAACACGTCTTCATACTATTTGATATATTTATGTTTCTGTCAGTTTTAATTCATTTCTGGCCACCTGTTCCTCCAGACTCAAGAGCTCTCAGAAATGACTTTTTTTTTTAAATCTACATTTACCCACCCTGATTGTTAACTCTTCGGAAAATATGCATTCCTTCCAGATCCCATTTGATTTCTGCATCTGCCTAGACCTTCCTGACTTACTCATGCCCTAGAATGTAACCTGTGAGTTTGTCTATACTGTGTAGCCTCACCTTGCTCTTCTAACTCCTTGGTCAGTTTCATGACTCAGAAACTCTTCCCTCTTTCCCCATTTCGGGCCCTGATCTCTTTGGCTCTGATAGAGTCAGAGATTAAAATGCTCTTTCTTTCTTAAACTAAGTTTTTGAATTTTTTCAAAAGGAAGCCTATGTTTTTTTGTTTTTTTTTCCAGTGAAGCTTAACTTAAAATCACTAAAAATTCTCAAAAGACTGACAGCTGGTGACAAAAGACAGTGATTACATTGAAATACTCTTTATAAAATCTCTACTATGTTTTGTGAGAAATTTCATCCAAATGTTTCTGATTCCAAAATTGCTCACTTGTAATTGCTATTTAAGTCCAGGAAGCATTTCAACTATCATCTGTAACATTTTAAAAGACTTTTCCCTTTGAAATCACTTTTTCAAAGCTGGTATCACATATATTCTTATTCCATAAGAATTCCAAAGAATTAGGTGGTTGCTAATTCGAACATATTCCCAGTGTAGGTTTAATAAGATAATAAGATAAGATAAGATAAGATTGCTTATCTAATTTGCAAAGTCTGTCCCTTCTATGTATTCTCACTGGGATAACTTCTAGCCTTCTAACTTTTAAGGGGCAGGGGGACTGCACAAAAGTCACAACATAAAAATACTAAAAATGGGAAAATGGGAACTTCCAGAATGAATTAAAATCTGAACAGACTGCCATTTTCCTAAGCAAGTCATCAAAGGGTAGAAAATGGAAGTAGAAAATATCTTATGATCTGGGTGATTTCCTCAGTGACTTTTGGGAGCCTTAGGACTTTCCAGAAATTAAATAAGTAAATTGTAAAAATCCTGACTGTACACCTTCAAGAAGTATAAAACCTTATTAAAAATATTTTTTTCATCTTGCAATGTAATTTGTGGTTCTTTTGCATACAAAGCTCCTTGAGAGTACAATTTTGTGGCCCTGAACTAAAACAAAACAGTGATATCCCCAAAATAATCACCATGAAAGATTTTAAGAAATCCTGAAATTCAGGGTGCCTGGGTGGCTCAGTTGGTTAAATGTCCAACTCTTGATTTCAGCTCAAGTCATGATCTCACGGTTTGAGATTGAGCCTCGTGTCAGGCTCTGCACTAACAGTGTGGAGCTTACTTGGGATTCTCATTCTGTCTTTCTGTCTCTGTCTGTCTCTGTCTCTCTCTCTGCCTTTCCCTCCTTCGTGTATGTGCATGTTCTCTCTAAAATAGAGACAAAGACAGAAACATTGAAACTCAAGTGCTGAAAATGGAGCTAAAGATTTTTTTAACTTTTAGAATAGTAAAATTGTAGAGATAGAAGAGACTTCAGAAACTGTTTTGTAAATGAGGAAAATGAGCCCTCAAGTGTACCTGATTGGCTGAGTGTGCACAGGCAAAAGGCAACTTGCTTCAAATAATGGGAAAATGATGTGCAAAGGTTAGCACTAAAGGGGCTTGAGTGTAATCCTATCTCTATGGGAGGCGATGGTCTCCTCCACAAACACCCCAAGCCTCAGTCCAGGCTTCCGCATGGTACACCCCTGGTTTCTTCTTCCTAAGTACAGAGAAGTAGTTGACCGTGAAGATGGTGGTAATACAAAGAAATTTGAAAATTCACAGCTAGTGATAATTTGGGGGAAAATGAAGAGATGTAAGCTATGAAAGACAAAAAGCTCATAACTATGAGACTAGAAAATTGACTAATTTTAGAAAAATTATTAGTGAAAATTGTATAACCACATTATAAACTTACTTTCAAGCATGTAATTAAAAAATGTGTCTTAGTCTATTTTAAGTGTCATTTTTAAATTCACGTTTGTCATTTTTATTTTTTTATTTTATTTTATTTTATTTTTTACAAATAGTTTATTGTCAAATTAGTTTCCACATAACACTCAGTGCTCATCCCCACAAGTGTCCTCCTCCATGCCCATCCCCCTTCCCCCCCACATCCATCAGACCTCGGGAGAAAAAGGACGCAGAATCCACTGAGAGAGCCTTCTAACGTGAATGCTCACGTTTGTCATTTTTAAAGATTCATATGTTAATTTGATCTACAGCAACACTAGCACTTCTTTAGAAAAGCACATTATACAGTAAGAATGCTTAGCAAAAACTTCTGTTTTATTCCTTGTGGGGGTGGTAGAGTTTCTAGGTTATAGGCATCAGAACTCAGTCTCCTTACTTCTTTGAGTACTGTGTCTTACCTTTGCTATACCTCTATGTAAAAATGGCTACCAAGTGGCCCCATAGCCAATTGTAATTCAAGGTGCTTTTCATGAGCACAGCAGGCTTCAGTCTGAGTTAGGTAGGATGCTTGATCTGATAATATTTAGTGCCTCTAGGTACCAGAGTTTGCTGTTGATAAAGAAGATAATAATAGGAGGGGAAACCCAAATGACTTCAAATAAGCCTAAACTTCAAAAGTTTCAAAACTCAGAGGCTGGTAGTTTGAGTTAAGGATCTTTTGTGGGCTGAACTTGACTTAATTAATGCCCCACCCCTGCCTTTACTAATAATGCATTCAAAAAAGAGACATAGAAGTGATCTTTTGGATATAAAGTAAAGGAAAAATACTAGGTCCATTTGACCCAAAGAAGAGAACTGGAGAAGTTTTACAAACCATCTTGAAGGATATAACATGGTATCATATGAAGGTTGATTGACTTGACCTAGTAGGCATTCAGTAACAGAGTGCATTATCTTCATTAATTGCAGGAAGGAATTGGTTTAAATTTCCAAAAATAAGCAGTCTCATGATAATTACTGAAAAACCTATATAAGAAGATCCATCTCTGAATACTATAAGAATATAGTGGAAGGCAAGAGAATAGATTATACTTTTCTACGTGATGTCCTGTTTGAACACATCAAAATTAATCTCACATATAATCACTCTTGTGATATTTCTTGGATTATGTGAAAAAAAAATTATTATATCTGTCTCTGTGTTCCCAAATCCCTAATACATTTTACAGAAGGAAGAGAAAGAAACTTGTTCTGGCTCTCAGCGTCTCTTGCTGAGACCACAAGCAACACAGGATGGTGGAGGTGGGATAAGAAGCCCTAGGAGAAGGGAGGAAATGAGAGATGAGAATGCACAGAATCCAGGCCATCCCAAACCCTAGGGAACACATGACTACTGAGTCAAAGCTGAAATCCTCTTCCACTAGAGCCCAAGCTGCTCCATCAGAAGGATAAGAACTTCTGGGAACAGCAATTATAAAAGAAAGATGGTAGCTATTGACTCTAATTGTCCTATACCACGTTATGTGAGCCTAAGTTTATAGGTTCCCACCATCTCTTCAACCCAAGATCATTCGTCCTTGCAAATTCCCAAGTCAAGACAGAAAATGTGGGGCTTTTTGGTTGATTCCTTATTACATTAGACAAAACAGATTTTCCAAACTTAGCCTCTTTCCCTGCAGCAACACAGCTTTCTAAAACTTGGGAATAATAATGACATCTGATGAAAAACCTGTTAATCAAGCAAAGTTAAGCTTTTTAAACTTCCTGAAATATGGGAAGATACCACCTTGCCCATCTCAAAATAGAAAGTTGAAACAAGTTATCTATGGAGTTTTAGGATCCAGGCTGGATGACTTTAAGGTAAGGGTCCCGAGGCAGGAAACTGGTTGAGATTGGGCAGAATTTATGACAAAATAACTTGATTTGATGGGTACAGTTGAGGCATTGACGTTAAAGCAAGTCCTGAAGTAAGCTGTTGAGCTGGCATTATAGATTGGATTTTCTGTGAAGCAGACTTTGAGGGACAGTTTGATATTCAGGATGGGTACTGGGGAGTATCCTTAGGATAAAACCTGTGCAGTAGAGGGAGAAGAAGACAGATTGCCCAGGCGGAAAAGCCAAGATTGTGGTCTCTAGTCTCAGTCAATCCCCATAGGGAGCTCTATGTATTTAAAATGACACATCAGTCACTGGTGGGCCACATCACTGGTTATGGGCTACATCTGGAAGGAAGTAACGGGCAAGGCAGGTTTTTGCAGCTGAGACAATTTCTGAAGGGAATGATAGCTAAAGACTTTCTGCCAACAGCATTCCCCAACAGCTAGAGCAGAGGGATCTGAACAGGGTGGTCCACAGTCTCCTCATCCATGAACACATATTCCCTAAACAACCAGTCTCAGTTATTGCTTGTTCTTGGCACTGTTTAGCATAGGAACAAGAAAGTGTGTCTGGTCCCATTATTTAACACTGGAACAAGGAATTTGGACAGTGTCAGTTTTTAAAACAAGTTCAGCTTCTTTCCTCCGAATAGGAAATGTACCTTAATCTCCAAGAAAAAGATTATCCATGTTTGGGTTAGATATATTTCTTATCAGTTGGGTTCTCTACCCCATCTATCCTCTCCCACCTTTTTCCATTTATGTATTCCATGTATTTCTTATTCCCTTATCCTATGCATATTCCATTACCTATCATCGCCAACAATGTCTCTACATAAAAACTTCAAGTTTTCCTAGTTTAATCAATAATTGATTAATTTTGATTTAGGCCTGTAGATCTCTATATAATGGCCCATCTTCCTTTCACCATCAAATTCCTTAACTTAAAATTCTTTCTATTCTAACTTTGTTGTTCTATTGAGATTACCCTTAGAAAGTCTCCAGTAATCGCCTTTGATATTTACAGGATTTGCCCCTATTTGCAACTTTCCTCTTAAAACTCACTCTTCTTGGCTTCTTGTATTCTGCAGGTTTCTCTCCTGTCTCCGGGGCAATTATTTGTCATGTTCACTGTCTCTCCTTCCTCTCCATTATTTCTCTCAAAAATGAAGAGGTTTCCCATTTCTATCTTTTCCACTCTACCTATACTTTCCTCATTGTTGATGTCACTCATAGAAACAGCAACTTCATGTGAATAATACATCCATATCTTTTTTCAATATTCAATTGACAACTAGAAATTCAGAAGTGATTTACTTGCCAATACTTCAAGCTCATTGTTTCTAAAAGTAGGCTCAACATATACCCCTTCAAGACTACATCTCTCAGATTTCCTGTCTATATCCCTAGGTATATTCTTATGTTATACAAAATATAGTTCTGTACTGATCAGGATGCCATCAGAGTTCTATACCCGTACCAGTTATTCCAATAGAGAGGATGTAATGCAAGAAGTAAGTTAAAAAGGCATTGGGAAATTGCAAAGAGGAAGCAAAAGGCAACTCTGAGGTAACACAAAAATAGTAACTGCAGGAAGCATCTACCACTCACAGTGCTGGTGGGACAGATGGAAGAGGTTAGGGCTGTTAGGACCCAGAATCTTGGATCTGGAGAGAAAGCTCTGCATGGCTGGTACTGGTGCCTGAGGAGCTCAGAAGCAATGCCTCGCTATGCCAGACTCACACTCCTGGCGGGGCTGCCAGGAGGCTGGTGCTGAGGCAGCTCTACTATAGTCTGGTTCTAGCTGTGTGGAAACAAACTGGAAATCAGAACCAACTGCAGCAGCCAAGGTGAAGAACCATTTTGGTAATGACCTGACAGGAAACAGTAAGCAAAACAGGAGGGTGTGTATCCCTTCCCCCTGCCGCAGACCTCCTAGGGAGCAGCTGGGAAAATAGAAATGTGCTTTGTGGAGTCCTAGCCCCAGCATCCCAGGGCAGGGAAGAGAGGGTGAGTTTAGAGCTCAAAGGTGATAGTTAATAGCCAGCAGGGATATTATAGCCTTGTAAATCAGGGATCCGTAAACCACAGCCTGTGGGCTGGATATTTTAGTAATAAAGTTTTATTGGAGCACAGCCTTGCTTACTCATTTATGTATTGGCTATGCTTTCGAGCCCAAGTGGCAGAGCTGACTAGTTGCCAAGGAGGCTGTTCACAAAGCCTACAACATGGACCTAGCCCTTTACAGAAAAAGTTTGCCAACTGCTGCTCTAAACTTCCAACTCTGAATAACTCCACTATTTTGACAACTGCACTCCCTTCACCCTCAATAGAGAATTGTCTGCTGAGTTACACCTCTATAAAACTACCATTCCTTCTTCCCTGTTTCCTCAGCCATAACTTCTCCTCTTGGTCATCTCCTTTCACCTGTTTTCAGTCTACTTACATGCTGCTACCAAATTAATCTTTGGAAAACCCATCTCTGGCAATTTCTGCTCTGCTGTAATACCTTCAGTGCTTCCCACATTTGCTTGAAAAAAAAAATCCATTACCCATATTTGGGCCAGATATAATTCCTGGCTCTTTTCCACTACTTTCATGCAAACTCAGATCACTGACTTGTCTCTAATAAACCCTACTCTTTACTGTCTTTGTGATTTTTCACTGATGCTTCTAATTTAAGATAACCCAAAAAATAATACCTCTACTCCCCACCTGAGTTAAAAACCAATTGAGAAATGATTCTCACTTGTAGTCAGAAAAACTGGAAATCAAAATGTTAAGTATTCTTATGAAAGCTGGAGTGGAGTGTGTGGTTAATCTACATTATAGAAAAGTTGTACTGCTATACTACTTCCCATTCATACCCCAGTTAGACCTTAAGAAAGCTCACTGAAGGGAAAAACGTGGATCTGCAAAAGAAAACACTCTCTTGGATTTCTGCCTCATACTGAGCCAGCCAGCCGGGTTGGGGAGAAATTAATGTAAATTAGCACCCAGTTTTTGGAACTTTGTAATAAATCAGTTCTGTCAAATGGAGCCACGTGGATTAATAGATGTCTCTTACCATCAGAAGGGGTGGAAGAAGAAATAAGATGGGTAAAAGATATGGAAGTTAAAGACTCTCATATTCAAAAATAAAAAGATTGAGGAGGGGAGGCTCCCTGCATCATTTTTTTCTCTTAGTCTTTGAGTTTCACCATGAATTATAACAACCCAGGGAGTGACAATCCTCTGAAAGAGATCAGCTGTTCATCAAGGCAGTCTTGTTTCCACCTTCGTGAGCTGCTTTCTCAATGCCACCTACTGCTCCTTTGTTATCCTCCTGTGACTACTAGAGGCATAAAAATGCTCCCTACAGAGAGTACATTCATTAGATTAACTCCAAATCTACAATGTATCCAAGGCTGAGAATTTGCTCCCTCTTCTATTTCCCATCCCAAATTACACCCAACTACACTGCCCAATATAGCTCACTAGAGGTTAGACAATATGATTAAAATGGCAACACTAACATATTCCACTAATAAATTTGCAGCAACTTAAAGGTGCCTGAAATGTGCATATAAACTCTCTCCCACTGTGAAATTCCCAGAAGAAATTGAAGTCCAAAGATTAGATTCTCTTGCAAATTAGAGTCCAAATAATTTAATGTGTGAAAAAATTAACATCCTTAATTCTTTCTCCTCAAGTCCTTATTCTACTTAGGCTCAATGAAAGGACTTGGGCTCAGATATCTGATAGTCTGGGTTTTGTGAACCACTGCTGCCTGGAATTTTTAATCACGAAGATGAGCATAATTTCTCATGTCCCCTAAAATTTAAAGAACCAGAGACACACATAGATTATCACAGCAACAGCATCACACTCATGAAACTTAAAATAAGAAAAAACCCAGCCCCTAGAAAGCTCATCTCAGGTGAAACTGTCTCCTGAGCACAACCTTAGTCCAGACCCACGTTAATGTGATCGAAGATCATGGCAGCAAATCAGTGTGGTACTGAAGTAAAATGGGAAGTCAGGAGAAATTCTCAATTTTAGATTTTCCAGAATGCCAGTAAACTGATGTCAGTTACCTAAAATTCATAACTATGAGTTTAAACCCAATTGGAAGAAATTTCTCATAAGCGGTTAATTTCTCCCAAGAGGTTAATCTCCTATCTGAGGGAAAATCTAAGAGCATCCAAGAGCTTTTCTCAGAGAGAGGTATTGAAGACATCATAGCCTTCTTAGAAAGTGTAGAATTTACAGTGGTTACTCTACCAGTCACAAGATCTTGTTTCCTTTTCCCTTTCAAGCCTTTAGTTTCTGGTTCTGTGGTGCCATACCTAGCATGGTATCTATTTAAACCATCATTTCCACCCCCATTTCCGAGCAAGACTTTTCAGTCCTATAATATAATGGCTGCCACCCCTATCTCTTGAGGTAGAATTGCTTGTGCCTATGAAACCCGTTTCCTAGAAAAGATGTTCCCCTATTCTCTCCATTACTGTTTTGACTGCCAGAGTCTCTGCCTCAGTAGACCTCTAAATTGAAGCTCTTATGAATGTTTCAGAATATTTTCTTCCTAGGAGTCTAGTGAAAGCTTATTTCTCTGCCTTGTACCCTCAAAGCACTACTGTCTTCCCTCAGCTTTTGGGTGTTCCAAGATTTGAATAAAATTTCGTTCTCCATTTTTTTTCTTCAATCATGGGGTATGTCTAGAGGAGTTCATTTTTCTTTTCTGTAAATTCTTAGTCTCAGCTGAGATTCTAACAATTAAATCTAATGCTTAAATGTATCATTTCCTTATTTACCACAATTGTAAAGCTGCCATAATTTTTGGACCTGAATATCACCAGTTAACAGATATTTTGGTTGTTTTCAGTTTTCAGTTATTATAAGTAATGCTGCTATGAACATTTTCATACTGGTTTTTGTGAAGACCTGTATTTTCATTTCTTTGGGGAAGATTCCTACTAGTGGAAGGTGGATCATAGAGTAAGGGTATGCTTAACTTCATGCAAAATTGCCAAACTTTTTAAAAGTGGCTTTACCAGTTTGCACTCCCACTGGCCGTGAATAAGAGTTCTAGCTGTTCCATATCTGTCTCCATACTTTAATTTTAGCCAAACCAAGGGGTGGGTAGTATTATCTTATCATGGTTGTAATTTGCATTAACCTGATAAATGTGATGCTGAACATCTTTTCAATTGTTCTTACTATATATGTTCTATATATACAAACCAGCAGCCGAACCAGAGCCTGAAGGTTAGTAGTTAGGTAAGTGGATTACACAGGTGGAAGTTAGGATATCAGAGTAAACTATAGATTCTGATAAGGTAGGGCTTTGAAAGTTTAGTGACTGACAAGAACCACTTCTCTTCCTCAGAATGCTTAGAGACCAAGGTTAGTTTTCGCAAGTTATTTCTTACTGACGTGATGATGAGGTAATTGTATAACTCTCAAGTTTTAGCAAAGATGGTGATCAGCAGAGATGCAAATAAACTGAAAGGATTTAGTGGGGGATGAAGGGGATAGGGTCTGAGTCCCAGAACTCAGGGATCTAGCCCTCATCTTCACTGATCCTTTCATTCAAAGCCAATTTTTGGCCAGAGCTTCTCATAAGTGGTTAGAACATAAATGAAGGAGGAGGTTACACCAGTGTCTCTTGTGTCAGGGACACAGTAGGGTGTTGGAAGAACACTGGCCCTGGAGAGTAGGCAGGGGTCTTAGAGATGGGGACTAGTCTTAGTGAAGAGGAACAAGACTGAAAAGGAAACTGGAATTGACCTATCTTTCTTCATCGAGGTTTCCCTCCACTTGCTGCCTACCCGTCTTCCTTCTTTAACCTCTTCAGTCTTGCCTTGGTTGGTGACAGAAAATGAGAGTTAAGAGGGGAGAATGAATGTTTAGGGAAAGGAAAATAGGTATGGAAAGTTGAGTTAGGTGAGATAAATCAAGTGGAAAACAACATAAGCAATGTGTCAGAAATTAAAGTTACAGTTTCTAGTCGTCTTATGATATGCACTGAGAATGTGACCATGAGAAATCATCTTACTTCTTTGGACCATCTATGAAGTTGGACTGTGGATCCTTGGAAACTCTATCATTAGCCTACCTATGAAGATTCTGTGGTTGTTCTGCTGAGTTTTATAAATGCTTTTCCTTTGTGATCAGATTTGAAACCTCAGATCTTGCTTTCATTCATATAAAACTGGTTCTTCTGGACATTTGGAAATATGGACAGTTGGATTTCTGTAACATTTTGCTTGAAATCCAGAATTCAACATAAAGTATTTGTTTAAGGTGAGAGAGTGGGATTTAGGCAGGGAAGAGAGGGATAGAGAGGCACTTTGATTACTTTAAGTCACTCCTTGGGTCCTCACATACCAATAGGATTTATTCTCAAAGCACTTCTCAGAAATGTTAGACTGGATCCAAGCTTCAACTGGAAGGCAGACAATGGTTCCCAAATTTCTCATGTTCACTCACTTGGCTTTCTTTATATTACAAGAGGAGTGTTTCCCAGAAATAGCCATTTTTCTTGACTGTTGCTAGGAAATAAACTCAGACCCCACAGCATTTAATATATACTATGGGATGGAGGCAAATAGAGGATCCCCATCCTGATTTCCATTAAACAGGAAACTCTGAACCAAAATAATTTCATTTAAGTCTAGCCCATTTCCCACAATAATAAAGTGAACAACCATTAAAAGCTAATGTCAACTTCTTTTAGGACTCTGAAAGGTCTTGCCTGATAAAGCAAGAAAAAAAAATTATTTCACAGTGATTGGGACCCAATGACACAAAGGATAGGGTGGCCTCCTGGCTAAGTGAGGCAACTGAGTCCTTTCTTAACATGGATTCAGACTGTAGTTTGTTCTTCAGGGATTTGTTTACTATAATGGACCAACTAACAGACAAACCACTGGTCCTCAGCTCCTTTTGGTGGATGCAATGGAAAGGAAACCAGAATTGATAAAGTTGAGTTTACCATTGGCCACAGGACCAAAGTCCATACTGGCCTGTCCCCTCCCTATCCCATCACTTACTCTCTTAAGAGTAATGAGCATCAGCCATTCAGTGAGATGAAGTCTAAAACTAATTACAATCACCAGATTTAGAGTTAGGACATGGCCCACTGGGTAAGGGGAGCCTAAAGGAAGTGATATCTGGTGCTTTGACAAAAGGGGTATGGAGTTTCCAAAAGAGAATGTAGAAGACTTATGCAGAATCCTGAGTATAGAGACCCATGTTGGGAAAGAAAAGTTCATAGGGGATCCCCACCCCCAAAAAACCCTGATGGTTAGGGGACTCAAGTCAGCTAAATAATGGTCTCCGAAAGATATCCTAGTTCTAATCCTTGGAACCAGTTACCTGATATGGCAAAAAAGACTTTGTAGATGGGATTAGTTAAGGATCTTGAGATAGGGAATTATTCCATATTATACAGGTGGGACCTAAATGCAATCACAAGTGTTCTTATAAGAGATAGGCAGGTGTTTCAGTCTGTGACTCCCTCTCTCTCTGACCCTCCCCTGCTCACGCTGTCTCTCTCTCTCCTAGAAATAAATAAAAATATTAAAGAAAAAAAGAGAGAGATAGGCAGGGGGAGATGCAACAACAGAAATGGTGAGGGCAGTAACATTACAGAAGCAGAGATTGGAGTGATGACAAGCCAAAACATGCTGGCAGCCACAAGAAGCTTTGAAAAGGGAAACATTTTTTTCTTCCCATGAGTCCAGAAGAACTAGTCCTGCCAACACATTGACTTTAGGTTGGTGAAACTGACATTTGGCCTTCAGAACCGTAAGAGAATAAATTTGTGTTGTTTTAACCGAGTTTGCAGTAACTGGTTATAGCAGCCCTAGGAAACCTATACAAGGACAATGTGAATTGGAGAAAGCTATTTTATCAGGTCCTTTGAAGGGAAAATGTGGTGAGGGGATGGGAGAGATGTACTGGTGGCTGGACGACTTTAGAAGAAGAAAAGGAGAGAGGAGCTGCTTTAAGAGCTGCCTGCAGGCATGTAAGAGGCACTGAAAATGGGGGAAAGCATTTTTGTTAATGAAGTTTTTCAAACTTGAGAGAATTTTGGTATATTCTCAAAAATCTGGGAAAAGCTATATTTTCAGTTAAAATTTATTTGTGGTGAAGTGTCAGTTCTTTCAGTGTAACTCTGAGTTGGTCAGGTATCTTGATTTCATACTAGGGGCTTTAGGGGAACTCGTCTGATGTTTTATATATAAGAAGGAATATTTGGTTGCATTTTGAATTTAAGTCCTCCTCCAAGCCTAGCTCAAGAGAACATTTCATCGTGACTTCCAAATTATTGGAACAGTGCCATGTCCAGTGTGGACAAGTGGAAGGCATTTTGAACTATCACCATTCAGCCAGAAGAAAAGAGTATAGAGAGGTCATACAAAGAAGTGACATGTAGAATTCAGTATTTTTGTCAAAGAACCACACTGAGATGCAATTATACTGTTCATTAACATGAAGACTAAAAACTCTCTGAAACCAGAGATTCGTTTTTAATCCTGCCTCAGTAATGACCTTTCTACTTCTCTTTTTGTTCTTTTTAAAAAATTTTTACATGTTTTAATTTACATGCAAGTTAGCATATAGTGCAATAATGATTTCAGGAGTAGATTCCAGTGATTCATCTCCTATGTCTAAAGCACAGAGCTCATCCCAATAAGTGTCCTCCTTAATGCCGCTTGCTCATTTAGCCCATCCCCCACCCCCCACCCCCCCACCCCCGCCAGAACCCCTCCAGCAACCTTCAGTTTGGTCTCTATACTTAAGAGGCTCTTAGGTTTTGTCCCTCTCCCTGTTTTTATGTTTTTGCTTCCCTTCCCTTACTTTGTTATCTTAAATTTCATATATGAATGAAGTTGTATGATATTTGTCTTCTTCTGACTGACTTATTTTGCTTAGCAAAATAAGCTCTAGTTCTAGCCACGTTGTTGCAAATGATAGGAATTCATTCTTTTTGATTGCCGAGTAATGCTCTATTGTATATATTCAGTGGATGCCCTTTCTTATGTAGAGGGGTCAGTAGTGGATGTCCATGGTTTAGTTGGAGACTTTTATCTGACTCTACCTGCAGAGATCAGATTCCTGGTGAATCTGCCTAACCATATCTATTAGTTTCTTGAAAATGAAAAAACTTAAAAGCACTATGCTATGAAGACTAAGGGAGAAGTGAGGATGTTTTAGTGATGGTCAGAGACTGTCCGTGAAATGACACAAGAATAGATAGACTTGAAAGACCAAGAAAACAAGAATTCATAAAGGTTGGTATGAGGGATTATTTCTGGATTTGATGATAGACTGTCTCACCATTTTAGATGGATTATATGGTAAGGTGGAGAATAGCTACGATTCATATACTGAATTCATAAACCCTAATCAACAAGATTGAAATCAAAGTGGTATAGAGTGAAAGACATCCAAGGGGTAGCTCACCTTCATGAAGGAGGGAGCTGGTTAATTCACCATCTTCATTTTACTGGAACACAGATCCTGGAGGAGGTTAAATGTTGATACTGATACATTCACCCTCCTGGAAATTTTCAAATTCCCCGGTTCCTCATTGGCATAGAACCAAGTCGACTAACAACTAGCCTGAGCACAATCTGCCCCTCATGGCACCAAAGGAAATCTTACTCACCCAGTACAGAAGAAAAGCAAAATGCAATGTGTTGGAAGTAGGAAGAGGACTTGGATCACACAGAGAAGAAGTGGTCCCCTCTTGTGAACTTGAAAAACATGTAACAAAGTGGAGAATTTTATTCGTCAGAATTCAAGCTGATATTCCTAAACAAGGAGGCCAGATCCTAGAAAAAAATCTGTGTCCTTGGGCACTGGCCACAGACAGCGGATACAGCAGGAGGAGAAAGCCCTATCTGGGTGTGCTTCAGTCAGTCTCCACAGAGCAGATGATAACTTAGGTTAAAGAAAGAGAGCAATGAGCGGATTGTTTCCAAAACGTTAGATGGAATCAATGAACAAATGATGAAGCATCTGAGACTAGCGTCAGTGGAAAAAACACTACTTTTCCTAGGCCTGGAGGGGCAAAGAAGTGTCTGAGTTAGAATTCCCCAGAAGCAGAGACTGAGATAAGGATTCAAAAGGAAGCAGTTTATGTGATAAGTTGAGGATACACCAATAGGGATGTAAGGATATGAGACAGGGAAGGAATTGATGCCAATAAAGGCCATCAAACCATCAATCACTGTAGGCAATTGGAACTTAACATGATGGGTAAATTCTACCATCCAGGGTAAAACACAGGCCATTAGGGGAGTCACCCCGGTGCAAGGGAGTCACCATGGCCCCAAGTGGAAGTTGGAGGAATGACCCACTCTGGAGTGGTAGAATCCAAACAGTGAGAAGGGCATCCATGAAGTGGGAGAGCCCAGGTCAAGGAGTCAGAACTCAAACTGGCTGATTCTAGGATTGTGCAACCTGGAATGAGGAGTCAGAGTCCAGCGGGAGGAAGCTACCATGTTGGACAGGGGGCACCACCAAGATGGGAGATTAGCTTCATGCTGTGAGACTGAACAAATAAGTAAATGTACTAAAAGATAAGAGTCAGGTTTCTCACTGTACTAAGAGGGCCAAAGAATAGAAAGGAATAAAATGGAATGAATGCTATACCTTTATACTAGAATTAAAGGCATAGGTATGAACCCATGTATTTCAACATATATAGATTGGTACAGAAATAAATATAGATATAAATGGGTATATGTATGTGTAGGTGTATATATAATACGTTTCTGTCTATATATTATATATATTGTATATATATATAGGTGTATATTTAAATGTATAGTTACATCTATATTTAAAATATATATTATAAAATACAGAGAATAACTGATGGTTGCCAAAGGGGTATATGTGTGGCATGTAGGCAAAATGCATGAAGGAGAATGGGAAATACAGGCTTCCAGTTACGGAATGAATAAGTCATGGGAATAAAAGACACAGCCTAAGGAGTACAGTCAATGATCTTGTTAATAGTGATGTTTGGATGCAGATTGTAGCTACACTTGTAGTGAGTATAGCATAATGTATAAACTTGTTGAATCACTATGTTGTATGCCTGAAAGTAATGTATCATTGTGTGTCAACTGTACTCAAATAATAAATATAAACATATATGCATATACATTTACATTTATATTTGTGTGTGTATATCCCAGTTCTGTCCACTGACGGGCCTGGAAGCAGTGAAATCCTAATAATCATGAGCATTTACTAATGCCTAGATCTTGGCTTCAGAAAACCATTGCCTACTCAATGAAACCAGGGCTCTTTGGGGGAAATGGCTGATGCCAGCACTGGGATGGGAAAACACTAGCTGGGCCTGGAGTATCTCATTCTGCCAAAAAGCACAGAAGTGCTAAGACTGATGAGGATATGGTAGAAAGACACCAGGGGCAGTTTAAATAGGCTCATTCTTGCCAAGAATGGGATAACTGAAGCATCAAAATAAAATAATAGTAACAAATGTTTACCCATTGAATAAAACAAGAAACCATACAGGTAAAAATAAATGAATGAATAAATAGAAATTTTGACAAGAAATGGAAGATGTAGAAGCTTTCAAAGTACCCTCCCATAAACTACTTATCAACTATAAAGAAGAAAAGAGTATTTTACAGTGGAGATGCTTGACAGACACCAGCTTAATTTAGTGATGAAAATGATTATCAGTAATATAACAAATCAAGATTGTAAGCCACCTGACCAGATGCAGTTAGAAGAAACACAGCATCTCTTTTGGGCTATTTTTGCCAAAGATCAATAACTTGATTTTAATTATCAAGAAACCTCAGCCTGACCCAAAGCAAGGGGCATTCTACAAAATAACTGCTTGTAGTATTCGAAAGAGCCAAGGCCATGAAAGTCTAGGCTGAGGAACTACCTAGACTGAAAGGCCCTATAAAGGCATGACAACCAAATACAAAAAGGGATTGTGAACATAATCTTTTGCTATAAAATACATTGGGAGGACACCTGGACAAACTTGAATACAGCTTGAGGATGAGATGGCTGCTGTGTATCAGTGTTACTTTCCTGATGTTGATGGTTGCACTGTGATTATAGAGAAGAGAGTGTTCTTGTTTATAGGAAATATATACTGTCTAAAGGTGACAGGGTATGAGGCTAGAAACTTACTGAGGAAAAGAAAAGTTCTTCTGTTGTACTTCCAAATTTTTTCTATAAGTTTGTGGTTGTTCCAATATTTAAGAAAAGAAAAATGATGAGAGGCTGTTCCGAGCAATGTAACCACCTCAAGGATAAGATCAAATTTGTAAGTGTTAGCTTACACCAAAGGGAACTATTTCCTTCCCCCAAGAAAACACTCTGAATATTTTCAGTTGTTGAATATCAAATGTTTATTCCTTAATTTCCTAATACTTCTAAAATCTATTTCATGAGTAGCTCTTCTTAAAACAAGTCTTTATTTCACAGAAATTGTATCATTTAATAATCCACTTTGAAATGTCCACTGCTAAGGATGAGGATGCTTCAGAGTTTGGATGCCAGAGAGGATGCCACAGTTTGGACAACCAGGCCAGGTGGACCCCACATGAAGGCTCTACTCCCCACTCCAACCCCCCATCCAAAAAGCTGCAAACAACTCTGGGAACACATGTGCAGAGCCAGCCAGGTTGTTCAAGTCAGCTGGAAACACCGTACTTGATTCAAATTACAAATGCAGTACTGTACTGTACATACCCATCATTACACATGCTTACGACAACATAAGTATGCATAATGACATATCTGGTCTCATTTTTAAAGTAAACTATAAACAGGCACCTACAAATTTTAAAACTACTAAATAACCCCACTTTACCTAAAGTTAAAAATTTTGTTGCACATACATTGGATGCCTCAGAAGCATTGGGCATGCGAACAGGAAGCAGAGAAAATATTCCAGCTAAGACCAATCACATATTATATGTATTTAAGAATCTTTCCAGCCAAACTGCATTCAAAGGAAGACTCTTGAAGGGGCAAGGCCAGTTTCTAGGAGAAGGAATCATGCTGATGTTCCCTGACACATCTGTGCTTCCTCCAAGACCCTGGAGGTACAAATGCAGGCAGATTTGCCATAGTCCCTAGGGTGACGCCACCCTCTGGGGGTAAGAGCAGCTGGCTGTCCTTGGCTCATGGGAGTCTCTCAACCCTTGCAATTCCACCCAGATCTGGATGTCTGCTCCAGGCTGATGGGGCCATTTCAACCTGTCAAGCCAGGAGGCCATCTTGGTTATAGTTTGTCACTGACCTCCAGGAACTACAGCTTTCCACTAAATGGATCATTGGCTCTACCCCCAGGTCAATGTTTGACAGTGAAAGATGGTTTTCTGGGGGGTTTTGTTTGTTTGTTTGTTTGCAATCCTAATATGACTTACAGAAACAGCCTAGCTTGGAAATAGCACCATGAAAACATAGATAATCGTAGAAAACCGATTCATACAATAAAATCACTTCTGATTCTAGGCAATATTTTCTACCACTAAGGTGGTAGAAACAGGTCAACAAAGTAAATCATTTTAGCTGAATTTGGGAAAACAAGATGTCTTTCTGGAACAAAAATATTCTTATAGGGAAAATACAAGGCAAATACATTCAATAGGCTGCAATTAAATACACATAATGTGTGTTTTATGAGCAGTAGAGGGAAAAAATGTAGACACAGCCCCCTCCTTGAGATGGTCTGTCAGGCACATGGGTGGCTGAGTCAGTTAAGTGCCAACTTCAGCTCAGGTCATGATCTCATTTGAGCCCTGCGTCCGGCTCTGTGCTGACAGTGCAGAGCCTAGAGCCTGCTTCAGATTCTGTGTCTCCTTCTCTCTCTGCCCCTCCCCTGCTCATGCTCTTTCTCTCTCAAGAATGAATAAGCATTAAAAAAAAATTTTTTTAAAGAATGTCAAGTAGTCACATAGAAGTATTTTAAAAAGGAAAATTGAAGGCAGAAGAAGGCATCTAAACTCTTGGGAGTAGAGGACTGGGGTTCAGAAGTTGGAAAAGAGTACTGTGTACTAACGTATTATAATAGTACAGTTACATATCGACACCTCAGAAATAAAATAGTTACAATTTTGAAGCACCTTCCCCTACCATGTGATTAAAAAGGAATTCTCAGCACTATAGGAAGAGGTAGTCTGTAGGTGAAGTGCAGAGAGATACTGGCCCTTGGCTACCCATTTGCTTTGCAGATTCAGTACCTGTGGCATCTTTTAAAAATATCTGAAGATGTGTTTGTTCTTTTGGCTAGTGCATTGCTAGAAGCAGATATGAAGATAGGAATTCCATCCCAGTGATGTCTATTTGTTGAGCACACATGAGCTGGGCTTTCTATAAAACTAGTTGCAATAGGGTGTTTTGATAACCCAACAGTACTGAGGCAGCCTGTTAAAACCCCTGTTGACTGGTAGAGTCACTAGTTCAGAATGAACAAAGCACCAGCAGATGATGCATGTACTCAAATCAAGCCTGACTCTCTGGTCCAGGGAACATGGGAATCTTGCACTTCAAATCAGGGGGGAGCTGGCCAACGTGGTTCATGCCTGGGTGCCACAGAGTTCCAAATTATGGGTCACACCTGTAACAAAATGAAGCATAACATTTTTAAAGGCACTCTGTTCCAATTCCCTTCAACAAGTTTGCCCTTTTCATCTGCCTCTTATACGTGTACACACACACACACACACACACACACACCATCCAAACTCTTTTTTATGCTTCAAGACTAGCACCAGCTCCACCTTTTCTGTGTTTTACCCAGCCCACTCCTAACTTCTGTAATAGACATTACCTAACTCTTGACTTTACAACTGAGGACTTTAGACACTATCATATGATTCTACCCTCTATGTAAACACATCAGCTTTCCCAAAGACATTACAGACTGAAGACAAGGACTTTCTTGAGTCTACCCAACACAGATCACATGACATGATACTATTTACATAATCATGCGATAAATATTTGATGGAGGTGCTGAGACATGCTCTCCTTGAACCTGTGTATGCATATTGCTTTCAGAATACAGAGGAGAGACCCACCTTCCCTTCAGAAGCTTACACTATGGTCATTTTCAGTTATTACAGTTGGTAGTTGGGCTGTGAAACTGCCCGCTTCTGATCACAGCCACAGCTGAGGTAGACACTTCTGCACATGCTGTCCATTCTAGAATAACAGTCCTACCATGCATTACTCTGCTTTATGCCTCAGGGATTTCTCTGTAGACTTGTGAGCCAAGCACAGAGCATGGCTCCAGGATGGGTGAGGGAAAGTTCATGAACCCTACAGGCAACTCCAACCCAGTGGGGATGGGATTCAGTGGATAAATACCCAACTTGCCATCCTTCAGAAGAACAATTCTGGGAGATAACCATACACTTCTCAGAGGTTCTGTGGCCTCCCGCTGAGTTCTCAGTAATGCAACCTTCATTTGCTTTTCCTCCTTGCCTGTCTCACTCTCTCTGCTTCCTCACCCATTTTTCCTGGGGTCACCTTCTGAATAAACTACCTATACCCAAGTCTCTGTCCCAGGGTCTGCTTTTCTGGGAATCCAGACTAAAACAGGTGCATTATAATAAGCCCAGAGATTAAAAGAAAATACTTTTTAATAGGAAAGTAATGAAATGCATGCTCTTTGTCAGTGACCAAGATATGGTAGGAAATCTCTAAGGAACCAAGAGTCCCTGAACATCCTGGGCACTGACTTCTCTCACCCAAAAAATGAAGAGACAGACCAAAGGACCATTTAGGTCCCTTCCCATGCTTTAATTCCCTGATTATAGGTGCTGTGTTTGCATCCCTTTTATACAAGTCCTTTACCACTGAATGCTGGAAAAACTTCAGGGCCTTCTGTCTCATTACATACCTCCTCTCATCGCAGCCTCAAAGGCCTAAGACTTACAAATTTTCCACAAGGGATACTTCAAGCTTTCTAGCTGCCCCTCACCTTGATGAACCTCAAACTGACAGTGTTCACTCTGAATGGGGAAAGTCAAAGGTCACACGTAACTGGCCTTGTGCATTCATCTATGCCCTCTCATGCTCCACCTTCTTTTTACCAGAATAACAAGGGCCTCGCTGGCTCTTCCTCCTTCCCTTGGTGGTACCAGCCTGATCTCTCTTCCAAATCGCTGTCCAAAACCCTTCATATACCTGTGCATCTCCCATACCTGCCTTACTGTAATTTGTACCTAACTGATAACAAATAAATGCTCATCGGGTGAATTAGAGAAATTTTTACCAAGGAAGATTCCGAATCATGCTAGTTTTTAAAATATCAGTTGGAAAACTTTATGGATCCTTTGCTCATTTATTTTTTTATTAGTGGTTTACAAATGTATTGTTTGTTTGCAATGTACTGCAGAAAGTATAATCTTGAAGTGACAAATTCAGATTTTCACAGAAAATACTAAAACCAGGCCAAAGAGATATTTGGCCTTCCTTTCAAATAAAAAATTAGGAGCATATGGATGGCTCAGTCAGTTGAGGGTCAGACTCTTTCATTTCAGCTCAGGTCATGATCTCATGGTTCTATGGGATTGAGCCCCGCATCAGGCTCTGAGCTGACTGTGCAGAGCCTACCTGGGATTCTCTCTCCCTCTCTCTCTCTCTCTGCCACTCCCTAGCTTGTGCTCACACACATGCTCAGTCTCTCTCTCTCCCTCTCTCAAACATTAAAATAAATAAAATAAAAAATTGAAATTCCAAGTGTAACGTGAAGAATACTCAGCTCTCCCCATATCCCCAGATGGGGCCTTACCTGTGAATCCAGGTTTCTTGGCTGTGTTCACTGCTGCCATGAACATGTATTCACTGTTAGGGTCATGCCCACCAGATCGATACTTCTGAAAGAAAAGTCAGAAACATGGTTTGTCATCTGCTCTTCCTCATCTTCATCCCTTGTATTTTTTGCTGTTTTCTATTTTTGGTTGACAAAAGCATTAGGATGTGATGTAGGCTCCTGACTTTCAAGTAAGTGGGAGAACAATATGAAAAGGGCTTTAAATAAAAAGAGCCTTCTACCAAATTTCCTCTCTCATTTTTGTTCTTATTTTTCTCTTCCTTTGTAGATTTAGATAGTGAGCCCTACCTCGCTCTCTTCCTTATTTCTGTCTCTTTTTAAATTCCATTCTGCACAGATACACCCATCATCGGTCTGGCTGCTGCTAACACTGTAGATATACGTGAGTATTAACATACTTGTGTAAAATGTAGAATGGTGTAAATTCTTTCATTGAGAACCTGTATTATGAAAGACTGGAAATAATATCCTCCAGCACAGATAGATTGTTTTGTAATTGTCAAGTTCTCTTCCTAGCTTTTCCATGATGTTCTTCAAAAACAGAGTCATGGAACAACTTAGCCATGGGAAGAATTTGGCCATTTCCTTCTCCGCTAAGACTGGCACCTTACAAGACTTTCTCATAGATTGTTTAACTGACAGGTTGAATGAAACAAAACTGACTGTTTCATCTTTGCCCTGACTATGGAAACTTAGATTCAGATTTGCAGCCCAAATTGAATGGTTCTCAGAAGTCAGAAGCATCTATTTTTGTTTCAATCTTTGTCCTTACTTTTTGTTTTCTTGGCCCCAAATCCTTCATCTTTTTTTTAAATAATAATAATAACAGTTCTTTCTATAAGCCATCAAACTCTTTAAGAATGAAGCAGCTAATAAAGTAAGCTTCTACTCCAAGTTAGTAGTTTAATTAGTAGACACATCTTGTGGAAAAGAAATTGTCTGTTAATGAAATTACTCTGGCAAGAGCAGTAGGTTCTTTGAGTAAATAACTACTGATCCTCTTCAGGAAAGCAGATGTGAGAAAAGTGCAGACATTGCTCACCTTTTTTGTAATCCAACAAAGAAATACACATCCAAAAATGTAGACTACAACAAAAGCTGAACACCCTATGGGTAACCAGAACTTCAGTTGGCAGCACATCTGTGATTCTGGATTGGAAAGGAGACATGTTAAGAAAAAACTGTGAGAAACAAATCTTCTTTTGGTGCTGAATCACAAGTTCTATCAAATTTGAAAAGGTGATTTAATCAAATGCAGCTTGCCTTCATTACAATTATGCCATCCAATGCACAGTAAATAACACCATCTTAGTATTATAGCAAGCATTTAAAGACTACAACTTAAAAGATTCTGTGCACGTATCTTTACAAATGTGGTTAATAGAAAGGACTTTTCTGTCTGTTTTTGTAGAAGAGTAAGTAGGCAAAGTAATAATATAAAATTATTACCTTCAATCACCTTACTCGATTCCACAAACCCAATGCTAACCAAAACCTTAAGTTTTACATGAATAGAGGCCATGGCCATTAGGCCATAGGTTTGGGTAACTGTCTTAAAATTTTTCCTGATTTTTAATGGCATATGCATTTTAAAGACAACAGGACCTATTTTTTCTTCCTTCCTCCCTTCCTTCCTCCCTTCCTTCCTTCCTTTCTTTGAGAGAGAAAGAACAGGGAGGAGGAAGGGCAGAAGAAGGACAGAGGGAGTCTCAAGAAGGCTGACTATGAAATCATGACCTAAGCCGAAATCAAGAGTCAGACACTTAACTGACTGAGCCACCCAGGTGCCCCAATGTAACCTATTTTTAACACAATAGTCTACATGATCAAATTGCATATTACTCATGAATACTAATTATTAATAATAAATTATCCCTTGCATATTTTTGTAGTAAGTGATTGCCATAAATTGCACCAAAATGAACTACACAAAAGATACTTAGAGGCACCTAAGTGGCTCACTGGGTTAAATATCCGACCCTTGATTTTTGGTTCCCTCAGGTCATGACCTCACAGTTCATAAGTCTGAGCCCCACATTAGTCTCTGTGCTGACAGTGTGGAGCCTCCTTAGGATTCTCTCTCTCTCTCTCCCTCTCTCTCCCCCGTCTCAAAATAAACTTTTTTTTAAAAAAAAGATACTCATTAGCTTAGTTGTTTTAATTAGCACGAAAAGCTATTAAAATGGGAACCTACTCTTAAGTCTGAAAGATGAAAACAGTGTCTTACCATAAATATTCAAATATTCTCTGCTGATATTCTTCTTCTGAAAAGGAGGAGGATCAAAAATTGACAGTTCACAGGTGTAATAGCTGGCATAAGAATTGTCCAAATTATACAAGAAAAAGGAAACACTGTCATTGGATAACTGAGTTTGACAGGATTTCAGATCCTTAATGGACACTGTATTACCACTTTCTTTTGTCTTAGTGAGATCACAGAGTACTTCTGTCCCTTTTAGCAACTTCATTTTAAATTGCCAGGCAATCTCACTGAATTTGCATGAAATTTGTACTCCTCCATCATGAAATGTAAACATCTTGGACTTAGCAGAATCATTGATTTCTCCTGGATAAAAAGGAAGAAAAAGCAAAAGTGACATTTCATGAAGATGTTACTCTGTTAGTTATATTTGAACACAAAGTAATCTCTTCTTTTCATAAAGTCACCTCTATTGCACCAAAATGAAAGAATTCCACAACCAAAAGAACATGAAAACAAATAAAACTGTGCCCTTGAAAATTCCCTGACCAGAAATTTGCTTGTTATATATGAATATATAACACATAACGTATTAAATAACACATTTACATAGGACAGGCACCATTTGTCTGATTATGCTTTCATATTGGAGACATACGGTAAACAAATATGTAGTAAAACATCTGAATTACTGCTAGGAATGGAGTACTGTTCAAATAAAGGTGGGGGGTTGGGTTCTAATTTTGTTTACAGAATCAAATAATGCCCTTCTGATTTTTAAAATTGACATTGAAGGAGAATTAGCACTTTGTCAAACAAAGGAAGATTTGAGATGAAATTTGGGGAATGATGTAACTTATGAAAAACTTTCAAAAGTGAAAAAATAGCTTAAAAATGATTATATATAAGCATATATTTATGTTATACCCTCCTGTCAGAGAGCAAAATCACAGATGAATCATCTTCAAATTATAGAAATGTATCTTCTCTGAACCTGATCCATTGAGAATTGAATCAAGGTCTAGTGACAATGGTAAGGCACCATATTTTTGTCAATTTTTTTTCTTTTTTCCCTTTTTTTCAATACATCTTAAGCTTTCCAGGAAGCCAAAGGTGTTTTTGAAAGCTACACAGAGATCACACAAAGGAGCCAAAATGGTATTAGTCTGGTTGCAGATTGAGTTACTGGATTATAAATTTAAGCTGTTCTTTTCTTTCCTTTTTTCTTTTTTTATATGAAAATTTCTCACTGAAGTTAGGAAAATAATTAGCATGAAAGTTTTTTGCTTAAGTTTTGAAATCTCTGTCTTTATTCTTGAAAAGAGTGTATAGCAGTATTAAGAATGTTTAAGGGAAAAAAGTTGCTCAGCCCTACTGTGAAATAGAAATACTATCTGTATATATTTTCTATCTTCCAGATATATACTTGTTTTTATAGAGCAAGCATATTACTTTGTGTCCTGCTATTGTCATTTAATCATATATCATAAAAGTTCCATTTTTTACATAGTTGTCACGATCATCCTTTTTGACTATATATTAGGACATAATGTTAACATATAATTTGTTAAAGCATTCCACTAATGTCAAATATTAGGGTGATTTTTATCATTTTGCTTTTATGACATGGTCAAAATGTTTAAACGTGTTATAACTCTATGTAATGCCATATTGCTTTCTGAAAGAACTCCATTTATGATAGGACTAGACATGCAGGTGGATTCATTTGCCACAACTATGCTTGAATGAATTGCCTTAATTTATTTAAGGTCTAGCACAGTTACTTATTTAATATCTATAGGCTTTAATTTAGATCTCTCGTATTACAAGGGAACAGATTTCAACTTGGGGATTTGACTGTGAAAATATGCATGTGTACTAGTTTTTCGGTTACGGCAGCCCACATTCAAACAAATTCCCACACCAAACCAAAATTGCAAATCCAAAGGTCTAAAAAATATTATTAAAAAGCTTAACAAGGTTTAGCAAAGAGGAGAAAATGGTAGGTTAAATGTGAAGAACAAGAACCCAGAGAGATGAGCAGAGTTTAGCAGTTGCTTGGACTCTGAGAGTGTTTGCTGTTCTCCCAGGTTCAAATTTTTGTTTTCATGTCTCAACTCCCAGAGTTTTCAAAGTGAGAAACCTAGTAGACCATCCTCTCCTCAGTAAATTAGGATCTCAAACGGTTCCCTTCTGGGACCACAGTTAAACCAGAAGGAAACCAGCTCACCTTCAAATCACTTCAATGGACCAGAATACCTAAATCCTTGAAGTTGGTTTAGGGTGAGTTTGGATCATTATTACCCTTAGGCTATTGAGAGGAAAAATGCAACTATTCCAGGAAGAAAAGATTTACATCTTAGGCCTCAAATCCTATCCACAAATAATATTTAAAAACAATGACAAGGACACCATAAAAACTAACCAGACATGCCAGTGGGCTTACTCTATTTAAGGCAGTAAAAGACAAACTGGTAATAAGCTCTGCAAAGCACAGGAAACTAAAAGAAACAAACCAAAAAACTCCTTTGAAAAAGAATCAAATAAAACTGGCAAAAATCATACTGTGATTAAAAATTACATGAATAGGTTCAAAGTGTATTAGAGCTAAAGAGAGAATTGGTGAACTAGAAAATTAAGTTAAAAAAATTATTTGAAGTGCAGTCATCATCCAGATTCAAGAATCCCAGAATATCACTAGCAGATTGTTTTAAAATATGCACATTTAGACATATCATAATAAATCCTAAAAGCAGCCATAGAAAAGACACACATTACCTTCAGGGAGGGAACTGTTAGACTGGCAGGTGATGTCTCAACATCAACAATACAAAGTGAAATAGTAAAGGTATGCATAATGAGAAACTTTGGTAAGTGAAGTATGTATATTGTGATTTCTTGCCTAATGACTAAAAAATAGAAACAGTGCAGTGGCAGGGGGAGGCCAGGGGAGATCAGTCGGTTAAGCGTACAACTTCTGCTCAGGTCATGATCTCTCAGTGTGTGAGTTCAAGCCCCATGTAGGGCTCTGTGCTGACAGCTCAGAGCCTGGAGCCTACTTTGGATGTGTCTCTCTCTCTGCCCCTCCCCTGCTCATGTTCTATCTCTGTATCTCTCTCTCTCAAAAAGAAATATTAAAAAAAAATTTTAAATAGAAACAGAATATAAAACCTAAATGGATATCACAAAGTTCAGTCTACTGGGTTGTTGTTTTTTTTCTTTTTTATAAGGGGAAGGAAATTTTGGAATCAGAAAGCAAAACCCAGGGGTGGAAAGGCTTCTCTGTGCTAATAGTGTTTTATTTCTTGAGCTGTGGTGATTATGGGGGTAAGGTAGTATGCTTTATAATTATTGTGCATTGATGTTCACTCTTCCGTATAGATGTTTTCTTCTAGAATAAAAAGTTTTAAGTTTACAGAAGGGAAATAATGCTTGTCTTCATTTTAAAAACAGAGGAAATAATGTAAGCAAAAAGAACTGATACCATGAATATACATGCACTCTAATATGCATTAGATTAAAATGAAAGATATTTTCTTAGGGACTTATTTATCTGAAAATATGTTGCATGACTATTGTTGTGATGTTTAGGACTCTGTATTCTCCTGCAGGGGATAAAATCAGTGGGCTGGTTCTCAGTTTCTTTTCTCCTTTTTTTTCAAAGTTTGTTTATTTTTAAGAGAGAGATAGAGAATGAATGGGGCAGGGGCAGGGAGGTGGGGGGGGGGGACAGAGGATCTGAAGCAACCTCTGTGCTGACAGCACAGAGCCCCATGTAGGGCTCAAACTCACAAACTGCAACATTATGACCTGAGCTGAAGGCAAACACTTAACCGAGTGAGCCATCCAGGTCCCCTGCTTCTCAGTTTCTTTAGAAATGTCCAGGGAACCTGGAGGGTGGCTCAGTTGGTTAAGCATTTGACTTTGGCTCAGATCATGATCTCATGGTTTGTGAATTCAAGCCCCATGTAGGACTCTGTCTGACAGCTCAGAGCCTGAAGTCTGCTTTGGATTCGGTGTCCTCCCTCTCTCTGCCCCTCGTCCACTCATATTCACATTCTCTCTCTCTCTCAAAAATAAACAAACATTAAAAAAAAAGTCCAGAGCAAATTTCCCTAGGACTTTAGAATGGCAGCAAGTAAACCACAGAGATCTTGGAGCAAAAGTGTCTGTAGCCACCATGTAAACACATAGACATAGATGCAGTATCTTGTATTTCTGAAGATGTTTTATCAGCAGCTTCTCTTTTCTGCCCCAGGCCCACACTATGACCCATAACCCAACACAAGATGAAAGGTAATGGACAGCAGTACAGAGTAGTGGAAGTGTAACACAGCAATACCCAAGGAAATGAGAGGAAAATTCTGGCCTTGCATTAGCAATTCTGTGACTCTGGTACCCCTCTTTCAGTCTCTTCATCTGTGAAATAAGGATGCACCAAAACATCTTAAAGTTCTTTCCAACATTTACTCTCTAGGAATCCAGGATCAAAACCTATCCAAAGAGATGGCCAGAGAAGCTGTTACTTTGTTGTTGTTCCAATATTCCTCTGGGTTCCAGCATCTTACTGGGATAGTCCAGGGAGTCAGGAGAAATGAAATTGAGTGAAATGATCTTCCTGGCCTGTGAAAGTCTTTAGGTAGGGCTAAGAAGACTACCTCAGTTTTTCTTCAGTAATCGTGCCAAGGATGTGTGCTGTTAACATCAGAGGAGTAGCTGGGGATTCCAAAGTGTCATTTATGCTGGACACTATGACTTGTTCATTTTATTATATTTAATCTAGATGAGCTTTTTATTATTAAACATAGTGATAAGAAACCTGACTTATGTTTTTACATATCCAATGCTTAAGCTTTTCATCTGGAAAACCATTTGACAACTCTAAGTCTGCAATTTGAATGTTTTCAATTAAAAGAAGCAGGTATGACACTTAATCAATTGCTTCATAATTACTTTGGCACCTGTAGAACAGATATGCTTCAGTATCTAATTACAAATGCTCCTTAGCCTTAGGAGACATGTGAAAAAATAGTATCAAAAGGAGATCATTCCTATAACCATGGCTAAAGCATTTAGTGGGTAAGCAGATAATTTAAGTAAGTATTTAAGTATTAGTTTCTTATAACTTCAGAAACAACTAGAATCTTTTCTTCATCCTCCCTGGATGTTCTCATTTCCAAATCCAATATTCAACCAGGAGTGCTGGTGTCATAACACCAATTTTTATAGCCAATTTTTGTTTTGGTTGAATGTCAGATCTGTTTAATCAGTTCCTCTGCTGTACCAGAAGTTAAAAATTATGAGTGTTCCCCTCACCAATCTCTTTCTTCTGTTCTTCCTTTATCTCAGCTTACATTTTTTTACATATCACCTTTTAATATAAAATCATCCTCCAAAATATCCCTTCTCACAGTCTTTGATAAGTTCCCCACCCTCCTCCCTAACACACCATCTGCATCTCAATAAGTTCTCATAGGCAGTGTCCATCCATGTTTCAGACACCCCCAAAACACCTTCACATTTGTGCTTCTTGTAACATGATTCAACCCCCGCTCAGCATCATAAACAATCAGACTTGGTAAACTTAGAAATTATACAAATACAAATCTAATTTTTTCTGAAGACCAGACAGTTCAGATTATTTGTCTACAGGGAATACAACTTCTTGGGTGCATAAAAGACTCTAGGTTCAACCTTTGATTGAAGTGCCACTAGCAACAACCAAGGGATGTATATATGTGCTGCCGAAGCGAGCACGACAACCAAGGGTTGTGTAATAGAAGTGGGCAACCACATGAAGCTAGACAGTGATCACTACAGACTGAGTCTTACAGGACTGTGTTAAAATCTGTCTACGGGAAGAAGGCCTAACTTCCTGTACTTCTGTTTTATATCTGGTTGAGTCTATCCACTGCTCCTGCATCTAAACTTCATTTGGACCAAAACAGTGTATCTCTCTTTAAGACTGCAAGAGTTTCCTAACTTTCTGCTCTCACTCCTGCCCTTTTACCATCTATTCTCTTCAGAGAAGCCAGAATGATCTTCTAACATTCACAGATCGTGTCATTGCCCTGCTTATAAAACATACATTTCACTTGGAATTAAATCCAACTCCTCAGCCTGGTTCCCATGACCTGCATGGCCTACATAGCTCTCCAACTCCATTTTATACCAGTCACTCACTACACTGCAGTCATATTGTTCTTCCTCTATTCCTCAAACATAAGAAGCTGGTCCCGTGGGCTTCGAATTTGTTGGTTTTTCATCTACAATGTTCTCTCCGATCTTCACCTAACTGTTGCTTCTTCAGCGACCACTGACCACTCAATCCAAAGTACACCCCCTCAAGTCATTTTTCTATCATATTACCTGAGAGAAGGTATTTATCATTGTCTGAAATAATCTGGTTTATGTATTTACTTATTTATTGTCTGGCTAACCCACTATTATTACATCAGCTTTAAAATCAGGTATCTTGTTGATCTCTTTCACCAATCCATCCCAGTTATCTACAACAGTACCTGTGGTATGTAGTAAGTCATAATAAATATTTATTGGATGGATAGATAGACGAACTAATGAATATGTAGATTTCAGTGATGTTATAAATCTGGGGAGATGAATAGAATATACAATGTAAGTACCAAAAGGGCTCTCAGAAATGATCCAGTTAAGCCTTTTATATTTACCTTTTGTCAAGCTAGACTTGGGCAGAAAAGTGAGTATCTTGCCCAGGGTTACACACCTCATATCTGGAACATGATCTCATGATTAGCTATGCCATGTTGCCTTTCTTCTAGAAACAAGTACATGCAGATGTATAATCAAGCATAAAGGATATCTCCTGAAATGGAATGTCAGATTCTAAAGAAAATTCTCTCTGAGCTCTAAAGAAACAGATTCTTGATCTTTAAATTTCCACTAGGTTCATAAAGACTTGTTTACATGGCTGTTGATTCTCTTTGTCTACAGAGGAGAGTATAGGTTTAAGCCTAGTTGATTATTTAGATCTTCCAGAGTACACAGTCTTAAAACTGCCCCATGTATGGCCAAGACAGGGGCCCATGGACCAATGATTTTTCTAATACACTCAGATGTTTCATAACCACAGCATATTAGTGACTTAGGATAAAACACCATGCTACATCTTTTAGCACTGAATACATTATTTAAAACACAATAGGAATATGTTCTCTTGACTCCTGGTAATAGGTCTTAAAATCTAAATACTAAGTATTAGTTTTTAGCTACCGTATCCGTTTACTTCTTGTTAACAGTAAAACACTCCTGGATTATAAGTACTCTGGAGAACAGGTATTGTGTCTTCTTAATCAAATCAACTACCATGCCTAAAGGGTACAGCCTTCCCAATAGAGGTTCAAACCTGTTATGACTGCTGTTAACTATGATTGTTATAACCTTACTTTTGACATCAGTGGACTAATGGTTCCAAGAGTAAAATCAGGGTCTTTATATTAGATGATTTCTTTAGGTTTTCAAATCTTGTTGAAGGGATAAGAACAATGGTATCCCCCAGGAGTGGGAACTGCAGAGGCTGTTTAAAAAAAAAAAAAAAAAAGAACTTGCAAGAAAAGATTATTCTCCTGGGAATTGTACTCTGGCTCGGAAGAGTTTATTTGTAAATTGTATTTTTAATATCTAAACCATTTCATTTCTACAGTATAAGATGGCCTGGATGAACCCATCCTGTCCAGACTCCTTGTAAGCAGTTGTATCTGTTCTACCTGTTGAAATCCTTTGGCAAAAACACTTTAGAATTGCAGGGGGTATGAGACAAAACAGTAATTTGATTTCCTTCTCCTTAACTCAGACTTCTAACCACAAACCTCCACAAAGGTCTCAGAGTGATAGAAAGATAAGATCTCCTGAGTTTGCAATTATTGGTAGTGCTTATTAAACATGTTTTCTGTAATCAAACAATAAACTTTAGCTTAGCACAGCACATGAGTATGACATAAGAGGTGAAGTTCTAAAAACTGCAATGTTTTTAGGTTTTGTTACATTTGATCTTTAACTAAGAAATTTTGGCATTTAAAAAAATGCATTTACCACTTTTTCACCTTTCATAAAAGTAATGTTATTTCTTATGAGTCTACTGGTTAAAACTTTTAGAATCTTGATTACAGATTTTTGTACATGTATAATTTCTGTACTTCCATTACTATTCAAAGGCATCCATACTCCAAAGAAGTGACTGAGGTAAGTAGGGAGGATAGGCAAAATAAACCCAATCTGATCTCACTTCCTAGCATAGAAAATAAAGACAAAAGATCTGTAGAAGGTAGGAGAAAATAAAAAAGCCAAGAGCATGCACGTGTGCGTGTGCAATATGTGTATTGTTTTTACTCTCCAAGGAACTCTGTTGGGGGGATAAAACAACACTTGGTCCTCTAAAATATGTATCCTATTACAGAATAAGAAAAAAATGGAAGACTGATTTTCTTCTAGTAAAAACTTTCTTCATAAAAATAGAAGAATACCAAATATGTTATAAAACTTTGTAGCAATATTCATGAAGTAGTTAAGTTGCAACAAGTTACTTTGTTAGTTAATTCATTGTCATTGATTTGAAATTGTTCCACCAGGGAAATTACATGAGATTAAATGAACCTAAGTTCCTTACATAGATGAGAGGGAGAAAGAATTTTACTGGCACCCAAGAATATCCACATTACTTCCCATCCCTCCTTTGGGCACATAGACAAGGCATTGGCTGAGTGAACTTGTTACACTGAAGGCTTCAGCTCTCATCTCTACTCTGGTGACCCACACCTTTATCTCAGCCACCCCTTCCCTTGGCTCCAGTCCTTTATCACCAGTTTCCTTTCAACATCTCTATCTGGTTTCCTCTGATAAATCAAAAGTAATATTTCCAACCTGAACTCTGTATTCACTCCTAAACCCAAATCTTGTCACTTAAGGGAGTCACTATCCTGACCCCTTCCTCATACCTCCTTCTCTCTGGCTTTCCTGATCTGACTGGTCGCTAACTCCTGTTGACTTTAGCTCAAGGATATCTCTTGAATTCAGTTGCTTTTCTCTATTTCTGTTGCCAATATAGGGCATTTTTGTGTCTTCCTTCCTCTGTGGAAGCTTCTTGACTGGCCTTCTAAGTAGCAGTCTCTCCTTTTCCAAGTCTATCCTCCATGCTGCTTAAAACTTTGTTTCTAAAAAAGCATTTTACATGGATAAAGGACCTGAACGTGAGACAGGAAACTATCAACACCCTAGAGGAGAAAGCAGGAAACAACCTCCTTGACCTCCACCGCAGCAACTTCTTACTTGACACATCCCCAAAAGCAAGGGAATCAAGAGCAAAAATAAACTGTTGGGACCTCATCAAGATTAAAAGCTTCTGCACAGCCAAGGAAACAACCCAGAAAATTAATAGGCAACCAACGGAATGGGAAAAGATAGTTGCAAATGACATATCAGATAAAGGGTTGATATCCAAAATCTATAAGGAACTCACCAAACTACACGCCCGAAAAACAAACAACCCAGTGAAGAAATGGGCAGAAGATATGAACAGACACTTCTCCAAAGAGGACATCCAGATGGCCAACAGACACATGAAACGATGCTCAGCATCGCTCCTCATCAGGGAAATACAAATCAAAACCACACTGAGATACCACCTCACGCCGGTCAGAGTGGCTAAAATGAGCAAATCAGAGAACTCTAGATGCTGGCGAGGATGTGGAGAAACGGGCACCCTCCTACACTGTTGGTGGGAATGTAAACTGGTACAGCCCTTCTGGAAAACAGTGTGGAGGTTCCTCAGGAAACTAACAATAGAACTCCCCTATGACCCAGCAATAACACTGCTAGGAATTTACCCAAGGGATACAGAAATGCTGTTGCATAGGAGCACATGTACCCCAATGTTCATAGCAGCACTCTCCACAATAGCTAAAACATGGAAGAGCCTAAGTGTCCATCAACAGTCGAATGGATCAAGAAGATGTGGTTTATCTATACCATGGAATACTACATGGCAATGAGAAACAATGAAATCTGGCCATGTGTAGCAACATGGATGGACCTTGAGGGTGTTATGCTGAGCGAAATAAGTCAGGCAGAGAAGGACAAATATCCTATGTTTGCACGTATAGAAGGACTAGGAGGAACTTGACGGAGGACCAAGGGGGAGAAGAAGGGCGGAAATGGTGGGGGAAAGGGAGAGAGGCAAACCATGAGAGACTCTTGAACGCTGACAAAAACTGAGGACTGATGGATGTGATCCCTCCATGGGATGGGCATGGAGGAGGACACTTGTGGGGATGAGCACTGAGTGTTATGTGGAAACTAATTTGATAATAAACTATTTGTAAAAAAAAAAAAAAAAAAAAGTGAATATACTATAAGTGATATTCCAGGAGTGTTATTAGAGGAAATAAAAGCCATTTAAAGTAAAAAATAAAAAAATAAAAAAGCATTTTACTCCCCAGCCTAAACTCTCTATTATATTGTTGTGTATGAGGTAAAATATCTATTTTCTTAACATGACACAAACTCCTCACAATCTGTGGACCATATATGTTCCAGCTATACTAAATGTTTGGCCATTCTTCTCAAATCCTTAAACTATTCCCATAAACTAGACTATCCCAGTACTACTTTATCTTCTTAGAAACCCTCATTCATTCTTTAAGAACCATTTTATTTTTTTTCCTAAGTTTTTTTTTTTACAAATAGTTTATTGTCAAGTTGGTTTCCATATAACACTCAGTGCTCATCCTCACAAGTGCCCCTCTCCGTGCCCATCCCCCCTTCCCCCCCCCCCCACATCCATCAGTCCTCAGTTTTTGTCAGCATTCAAGAGTCTCTCATGGTTTGCTCTCCCCCTTTCCCCCACTATTTCCCCCCTTCTTCTCCTCCATGGTCCTCCATTAAGTTCCTCCTAATCCTCCTATACGTGCACACATATGATATTTGTCTTTCTCTGCCTGACTTATTTCGCTCAGCATAACACCCTCAAGGTCCATCCATGTTGCTACACATGGCCAGATTTCATTGTTTCTCATTGCCATGTAGTATTCCATGGTGTAGATAAACCACATCTTCTTGATCCATTTGTCCGTTGATGGACACTTAGGCTCTTTCCATGTTTTGGCTTTTGTTGAGAGTGCTGCTATGAACATTGGGGTACATGTGCTCCTATGCATCAGCATTTCTGTATCCCTTGGATAAATTACTAGCAGTGTTATTGCTGGGTCCTAGGGCAGTTCTATTGTTAATTTTTTGAGGAACCTCCACACTGTTTTCCAGAGGGGCTGCACCACTTTACATTCCCACCAACAGTGTAGGAGGGTGCCCGTTTCTCCACATCCTTGCCAGCATCCTTTAAGAACCATTTTAAATTGGTCCCTGAGACCCCAGATGAAGACTCCTACTTCCATGCTCTCAATAACATTTTGTTTACACCAATATATTCATAATGCATGTCATCTGAGATCATAATTATTTTGTCTGTCCTCCTCATTTAATCATGAGCTTCACAAGGATAAGAACCGTAGTATGGTCACCTAAATCATCCCAGGACACGGAACATTTTAGAAGCTCAATAAAATAAATGCATAGAAAAACATGGCGACTGAGCATGGTTGGCAAATGTCCTGCAATGTACTGAGGAGAAGAATGAGAAAAGCAGAGCAAGAGATTCTGTTTACTGGATATTGGAGACTGGATTGTTTCCCAGTCCAAAGGCAAAGACTCAAACTGAATGATACCTAGCCAATTCTCTGAAGTCTAACAGGACTGGAAGTTAAATAAATATTTAAGCTTTCAAAAGCTTCCAGATATTTATATAACAACAGTTTATAAGCATTGAAAGTTTCTCCTATGTTGAATGTTGTGTTAAATTCATTACATGCAATACATAATTTGGTGTTGATAAATCTTTTACGTCAGATTTTCTATTTCAAGGAAACATTTCCTATTTTCAGGAAACTGAGGCTTGAATCACTGGCCCAAAGTTATTGAGCCAATACGTGGTGGAACCATGATATGAATCTCGACAACCTGAGACCAGAACCCACATTCTTAAGGAGCCTTGGTCCAGTAATCTAGTCCAACCCCCTAATTCTATAGAACCTGAAGCCCAGAAGCTAAGAGACTTGCTGAAAAAGAAAAAAGAAAAAAGCTTTTAATGTTAAACTTGATAGGGAAGTTATGTTTGGATATTTCTTTTCCTGCCACATGTATTGGGTATATTATCATCCCAAGTTCTTAAAGTACTGTTTACATTGATGCCACACATGTATTCTGTGACTTAAAAAGTTATCATATACCAAAAACATAATTTCTTCTTATAAAATTACTTTGTGCTGAATACACTCATTTCTCTAGATAGTCTCATTCATCAACCACTGTATGTTGATCTGTGAGCTACCCTGTGTAATTGAATCTACAACAAAGTCTAGCTCCTTGCTCTGACAAAATTCTTAACGATTATTTTGTACTTCTCTGCCTGTAGACATGTAAAACCATGGACTCACTTACACAAATTTTCATTCTCATTAAATAAGTACAAACAGGAAATAATGTGAGAATTTTGTCTTAGACCTAGATAGTACAAAATAAACACAACTTTTATTGTGAGTGAACTAAAGATTTTGTTGTTGTTTTCCATGAATGGATTTTTTTTGGTGATGAGCCCTAGGAAAATATAAATGTTGGCTGTAAAAAGTTTGATTTCTCAAATGTAAAATAGCTATATTTAAATCTGTAATTGCTTGTTAAAGGTGCCATGCCTATGTCAACACAGCTGAAACAAAAGCTACTATCAGAACTAGTGGTTGACAGAACCAAAATTCTTGATTCTGTCACCCTCCCTAAAGTCAACCTGATTTATCTTAGCATTGCCTCAAGCAAAGTAGAAACAGCCACCAATACATTATATGTGACCCAGAAGCGGTCCATATCCCCAACATCTGACTGTCTTTAAACTTGGAAATCTTTGTCTGTTTTGATCAACTTTATGGGCTTAAAGCAATGGAAAAAAAATCATGTTTTAATTAACAACTTTCATTTGTCTTATATATTTTCTAAATACTTAAGTTCTACTTTCCAAAACATAGTTTTGAATTTTCTTTTTTTTTTTTTAATTTTTAATGTTTATTTTTTAGAGAGAGAGTGAGCAAGCAAGGGACAGATAGGGAGACACTGAAGCAGACTGAAGGCTCAGAGGGTTCTGAACCATCATCACAGAGCCTAGTGTAAGGCTTGAACTCATGAACTGCAAGATCATGACCTGAGCTGAAGTCAGATGCTTCACTACCTAAGCCACCCAGTCACCCCTAGCTTTGAATTTTCATAAGAAGGCTTCAAATGCCAAAGGTCATATTTTACTTAGGATGACCAAAAAGTGTCATTTGAAAGGCTCAATTTATTAGAATAGCAATTGCATAGACAACCCTTTAATGAGTAAATGTGGTCCTTTCCTTGGGTATTAAAGGCTACAGGTGATTTTTAATTTACAAAGTTTAATAAATCCTTTTGCATATAAAATTCCTATCCTTAAGCCAGTAAGGTAGTAGAAGTTGTGTGTTTTGCTCAGTTTACAACTCTGAATATTGAGGCCAATTTTTAAGTCAAACAAGTTTATGTACCTTACACTGAGCAAAACAAAATGAGAATCAGGTCCTTTCTACACACCTACATTCTGTTTTTACCAAGAAATGGGAATATGCTGCTAGCAATTTAAAAACTATAATATTCCACTTCATCTGAGGGGGTTGCTAACACCAATGGGAAGTTAGGAAACCCACTGTGTTAACTGTGGATGAAAAAAACAAGGCACTCAAGATCTTACATGAGAATAATAGGTATTCCTAGAAAGAAGAGAAAAAGACAAAGATATGATTAAACTATGGGGAGAAAAATAACCTTGAAAATTAAAAAACAAAATCCTCAGGTTTACAGATTAAAATGGCTTACCCAGTCCCAAGCAAAGCTAATGAAAATACTCAGAGCTAGGCATGTCCTGGCAACATTCCTGATTTCCAATATTGAAATAAATAGCTTACAAGATCCTAAAGAACTTTTTAAAGTTACTTACAAATGAGTGAGAATCAGAGTAGCATGGAACTGTTCACCCGCAACCCTAGAATCCAGCAGACAGTGGATGGGCATCCACAGACAATTGAGAGAAAAGGCTTTAGTCCAGGAGTCCTATTCCCAGAACAGATATTGGTCACCCATGAGAGTTGAAGAAAGACATCTTTACCTGTGCTGGAATTCAGAATTCAGGGTATCTGCAGAAAATGACAGAAGTCTTCTAATCACGGTATCAGAACAGAGATCATGAGACAAGAGCAGATGGCAAGAGGGATGCTGGCACTGAAAATAGGCGAAGGAAGTATGAAGAAAGGATCCTTAAAACAGACAAGATACTGTAAGAGGAAAGCTAGCAATGGTCTGCCCAAGATTGGGGCAGGGGTGCACTAATAGGACAGCGAGAGAGTGGGACGGGAAGAACCTTCAGAAGTTCTCATGTCAGTGGAGTCAGCACATCAGGCAAGGCCGTTGTCATTATTTTAATCCAATAATAAATAAATAGACATTCAAGATACTCTGAACATAATGACTTACTCAGTTAAGAACCATAGTGAACCTTCCAAATTACAGAAGCAAAGAGGGAAGTTAAAAGAAGCCTAGTCAAAAGAATACAACAGCAAAGGAAAAGAAATAAGAAATAAAGATGACAGCGAAGGGATAAAATCAAGGGTACCGGATTTTCAGGTTCATCACACTGAATGGGAATGGCCTGAATTCATTAGCGGGGGGGAAAAAGTCAACTATCTGGATTTTTAAAAATCCCACATGACTACTTGAGGGGGTTGTGGGAGGGGCTGCAGCTCAGCTCAGATCAGCAGGCTTCTCTCCTGAGCTCTGGGGAGGAGCCTGTCTGCAGGCAGCAAAGGGCTATTTTTCCTGAGGTGATGGAATTCAGGAATCACAGACTGGATCCCTCAGAAACAAAAGGCTCAACATGCACCTGAGGGTTATCCTCCCAGCCTCCTCCCAGAACACATAGTGAGATGTGAACATTTATTAAGCACCACCTGACTTCTATCATTCTCACTCAGGCACAGCTTCCACATTGCTTTCAGAGAGGTCTTTCTAGAATCAGAATTCATAAGGTCCTCCACATGGTTCTCACTGCCCATAAGGTGTAAAAAGAGGTTCTTGCAATCCCAGGTAGAGTCACATTTTTTCCAGATCATTTTACAACGAGGAGTTTCCTATTATTCCAGAATCACTAAAAGAAGATGACTTTGTTAAATTTTACACTGAAATCAACAGTTAAGACTAGAAATCACCAGTGCACCTGGGTGGTTCAGTCAGTTGAGCATCTGACTTTGGCTCTTGTGATGATCTTGCAGTTCATGGGTTTAAGCTTGTGTCATACTCTGTGCTAACAGCTCAGAGCCTGGAGCCTGTTTCGGAGTCTGTGCCTCCCTCTCTCTCTGCCCCTTCCCCTGTTTGCACTCTGTCTCTCTGTCTCTCTCTCTCAAAAATAAACATTTTAAAAAGACAAGAAATCACCAAGATTCCCAACCTATTAACTCACCAGCCAAATGCAAAACTGATGAGAATTTCTCTCCTTTTAAAACTTATGTTATAGCTCTTGCTACTTCACAGCAAAGAATGTGAATTCTGGAGTCAGGCATATTTGGTGTTCTCATCTTGATTCTGCCACTAATTACTATGTTAACAGATCACTCAGCCTTTCCTGGTCTGAGGTTCTTCAAACATCAACTGAAGATAAGAATACTTATTTACCTTTTTGTGGGATGAGAAAGCCTACTTAGTTGGGAGGATTAAAAATGTGCCAAAGGAAGAGACCTGCACGTGGTTGGTGTACTTCACTTAGGCTCTTAAGAACGGTTACGTGGGGGGCGCCTGGGTGGCTTAGTCGGTTAAGCGTCCGACTTTCGCTTAGGTCATGATCTCGCGGTTCGTGGGTTCGAGCCCCGCGTCAGGTTCTGTGCTGACTGCCAGCTCAGAGCCTGGAGCCTGTTTCAGTCTGTGACTCCCTTTCTCTCTGACCCTCCCCTGCTCACGCTGTCACTCTCTCTCTCTCCTAGAAATAAAACATTAAAAAAAAAAAAAAAGAATGGTTAGGTGGTAGATGTGTGCATCGTGATGGTATTTTGAACATGGAGACTGTTAGCAACTCACGATCTCCATTTACTCATTCATACTTCAGTTTTGCCACCTGTCAAACCAAAATATGGCTTGTCAGGCGGTGTAGTGTTCTATGTGGGAAGAGTGAACTTTGGTGTTATTCCATGAGAATCTAAGATGAACATTATTCTAGAAGCACAATTTCTTTATCAGCTTAGTCTAACAACTTGAAATACTTCTGCCAAGGATGGATCCATCCTTCCACAGAAATAACATGATTATTAATTCAAGTATCAAGCTGATAATAAGCACATTATCAACAACTGTAAGTGCCCAAATGGGTTTAACATACTGGGATGCCTTCTGGCAGTACAAACCCTTCAATGACTTGCACCAGTGTTCTTGGAAAAAAATCCAAAATTCTTTGAAGGGCCCATACAGTCTGAATGGTCTGCTCTCTGCTCTCCTTTCCAGCATCATCTTGTACCATCCCAAACCCCTCTCCTTCAGGCACATCTACCTTCTTCCAGTTCCCTGACCTTACTTCATTTCCTCTTGCCACAGGTTCTTTGCATTTCTCTTCCTGGTATGGAATTTTCTTCCTCACTCTCATACCATCCCCCCCTTTTTTTCCTCTTTATCCTTTCAACCTTAATTCAAGTGCCACTTCCACAGAAAAGATGTGGGTGAACACCACTTCCAAACCCCACCTCCATATCTACTCAGTCTAGAGAGAATTCTTTGTGACATCCTCTGAGTTCTGGCTGTAATGATTATTAATTCATGGGATTATTTGATTAATGTCTCTCTCCCAGTGTGTCTGTGCCATTTAATTAGCATGATGAGAATGGTGACTGATATGGTTTTGCTCATCTTTGTTCACACAGCAGCCTGCACAGTACCTTCTGCCTGGGAAGTGCTTGACGCTGCATGAACGAATGGATGACTGAATGAATGAATAAATAAATATCCATTACAAAGCTATTTGTTTGTTGTTCATGCTGCTAAAATATTTCACTGGGTTGTAGAAAAGGCATAAACAAGCAAGTAGTCCCAAGCTGGCTTCAGAACTTGTAAGTAGACGCTAATCGTTCCCTCTTCAGTCCTCCTTACATAAGAGCATTTGAGCCACCTTGAACTTCCACAAGATGAAGCATGTGACCAGCCTGCTTTTGCTTTTTAGTTTTTTTAGAGAGAAAAGTAAATTGTTTCCTTGTACCACTGCAAAACTTATGTCGAGACAAGATTATACCTACCAAATTTCTGCTTTCACTTTTAGTGTTAATAGAACTTTCCGATTTAATATAATTTCACTTTGCTTTTGCCAACCTCAAGAACATGGATCCGAGTGAAAGATAAAAGCATTACAAAAATGTACCAAGTAAAAAGCAGCAGAAATGCGTTTATTAATTTTGTTGTTGGTAGCATTATTTAAATCGTTCAAATAGTCTGATATTTAAATCATTCAAATAGACCATCTAAGAGAGAGAATTGAGGACTTTAAAATGGTGGTTTGTTTTTCTTTAATGTCTCCAGCAGCTAGGGAGTCTTTTTACATCACTCACTACTCCTTGGCCTTTTAGAGGGACCCTGACACTTAATGTCAAAAAAAAAAAAAAAAAAAAAACCCTCCATGGCAGCCTGCGGCATATCTGACACCAGATCACCCAGATAAGATTAAAATCAAAATCCTTTTTTTCAAAGCCCTTCCATTTTATTTTCTCCTTCAAAAAGAATTCCCAGTCCAAATGCCAAGACTATTTTATTTTCATTCAGTTGACACAAGTCATTTTGCCTTTTATCTTTCTCTGAAAACAGTAAGCCACTCTTCTACTTATCCCCTTGCAGGTAACTCCAAGCAGGTAGTTTAAAATTTTAGTGGTCTGATGAAACATTTTTCTTCATCTTAAAACACAATATCAAAGGAAGCAGTACAAACTCCACGCTATCAGCAGCTGCTCAGCAACAAACGCCCTGAACCAAGCACTTGGGGCTCTTCTGCAATTGTTGCTACTTTCAAAACAAAAACAACACAAAACAAAACAAAACAAAAAAACACAAAAAACAAACAAAAACCCCTTCTATTTGGTGCCTGACTTTTCCTACCTTTGGTTTCTGTTAATGTTCATTTGAATTATAACTTAATAAGAAATATAAAATGGGCCACGTACCTGTTAGGACTTCAACTTGTAAGCAGAAGAGAAGGAAATAGCAGAGGTCTAACTTCATGTTTGCCAGAAACAGACACAATCCTCTCCAGTGTTCAAAGCTGACAGTGAATTCATGTTCTCAACTGTTTTCTATTTGCTGGAAAGGAAGTGGGTTTTGTGAGGGTTTATGTAGTGTCACACTTACCATCAAGGCAAGGAGGTGTTTCTCGATTGATGTCAATGGCTATCGGAGAGGCATTACTGCTTAGGGGGTTCAGCTTAATCCATGGATTGCCGATAACTTTGAAAACAGACAAAAGCTTTACTCTCATTCTGGTTCCAGTAAAGTCAGAGACAGAGACCATGCTTATTCTCAGAACCACCCTACTCTACTGATCAATAGTTATTAAGGATAACAGGCTCTAAAAATAACTGCGTGATAAATAACCTATTTTTTGACACCTTTCTGTCTTGGGTTATTTGCTCCGGAGATAGAAAGCCTTTGAAACAGGACAGAAACTAAAGGAAATGATTACAGAAATTGAAATGAAGGTATAGCTGGAAGAGGAGCAACAGAAGAGTCTGACAAATATTTCTATCTCATTCACTGTAGATTATAATTTCCCAAATGACAAAGCACATTTTAATCCAACTTAAACCCTGCTCTGCATATTACAGCAGGCTGTAGAAACCAGGAATTCTGAACTGATAGCCCCAAACGAAAGCAAGACAGTTGAAAAGCCCACCCCTGGTCTCTCCATCCCTGTGGGGAGATAGAACAGACAATAACCATAATATAAATAAGGAGATTTGTATGTATGTACAAACGTATGTGTTTACATGGAATATTCCTCTTGACACAAAATATATATATAACTAAATGTGAAATAATATATACTTAATATATACAAAAATACAGAATATGACCAATATCATATTAATCTGGATTATTTATGTATGTGTGTTTATATTATGTGTTTTTTAATGTTTATTTACTTATATTTGAGAGACAGAAAGCAGGAGAAAGGGGCAGAAGGAAAAAGAGAATTCCAGCAGTGCAGAGCCTGATGCAGGGCTTGCTCTCATGAACCATGAGATCATGACCTGAGCCAAAATCCAAAGTTGGATGCTTAACCAACTGAGCCATCCAGGTGCCCCTATATTATGTTTTATACAGGTATTAATTCATTTAATCATCCTAATCATTCTGTGAGATGGGGACTACTAATTTCCTGTTTTTACAGATGAGAAAAACTGAGGCACAGAGTTATGAAGTACTGGCACACGTCAAATAGGAAGTGGCAGTGCTAGGATTTGGAGAGCCTGGCTCCAGAGTCCCCACACTTGACCAATGCAGGTAGAGCCATCCAGGCCGAGGCTGGCTGAACCATCCAGAAGTCTGAACCAGTTTCCAAGATGCTGGATCTAGGCTGGGTTTCTGGGGAGTGACAGAGCAGTACCAACTCTCGGCCTGCAGAGGTGACATCCAGGTGAGAAGCTGAAATCAGTAGGTCAGGGCAACCAATAATGCAGTCCAATGTCCAGGCTTTGAACCAGAATCCAGGTTTGGTGCTATAGAGGAGAAACCAGGGACAGCGGACCAGAGCCAAGGAATTCCAGAGGTAAGGTAGGATGCTGGTCCTACAGTGATTCCCCAAAGTCTCTGATTTTCAAGGGACTTTAGGGCTCCTCAGCTTCAGTGTTGAGTGTAAAAGAAGCTATCTGAGGTGTTGAGCCAGGCTGAGCAGAAAATACTGGGTCAACAGTACCACTGGGAACTTGTTACCTAGATTTCCTTCCTTTCCCTTCCACTGTGCTCCCTGACAGCACCAAGTGGAAATGCCTCCAGACCCGCTGTCGTTGTACTGGAGTCCTTTTCCAGCAAAGAGGAAGCAGTGGAGAAAAAGTGACTTTCTCTGTCTTTGTTGTGGCCTCGCTCCAGAACTAAGTTTGGAAATCTCTTACTTCAAGTGATGAAAGCTATCACAAATTCTAGTGCTCGGCTGCACTTATGCAGAGGGAAACAGGGCTGGAATCTAAAAATGAACGTTAACTGAGTATATACCATGTGGCAGACACTGTACTTCACATGAATGATCTCATTCAGCTCACAGCCTCTCTGTGACATAGACCTTGGTATCATTCCCATTTCTCAGATGAGGAAACTTAGGTTAGAGAGTAAGTGATTAGTCAAGGTTCACATGCCCAATAAGTAATGGAGTCCAATCAAACCCAGATGACAAAACTGAATCCCACACTCTTAATTGCCACAGTATAATCAGAAGCTAGTCTTCATTTATCTGGCCAGAAATCACTGATAACATAATTTGGGGGCCTCCTATTTTGGTGGGAGTAGGTACTTAGGTCCTGGATGAAGTTCTAAAATATTCTAACACAAAAGAGATGTCCTAATAAAATTTTGGTGCAATGTTTCTATATCTCAAGGGGAGAAAAGTTAACACACGTCATGGTATGACCCAGCTTTAGTTCAACTGGATATGCATATTTTTATTTGTTCTGCATCTGCTTTTTCCCAACCAATGCAATTCTCTGTAAGACACTTGGAGGCAACTGATGTTAAAGGGGAGCGAGCAGGCCTTGCCTCGATGTAAACGTGCCTTATGTCAAAGACCACTGTAAGTGATCCTGTCCATGCTGCCTCTTCTCAAAAATCTCAGTTAAGAATACAACTACTTGTGGTTTTAAATATACAGAATTAGTTTTCATGTACCTGGAAAATAAACTGGGCAAAAATTTCCCTTCACCCCACAGGAAGCACTTTTTGTTTGCTTTTACTTTTTTTTTTTTTTTTTTTCATTTTTTATTCCATGACTTAAGACAGTTCTGATTTGTGTGTGCAGATGCCGGGGGCGAGGGTGGGGAACGGAAAGTCTGTTACATTAAAAGTGGAATGTTTATTATTACTTGACTTGTGGGCACCAGAGGTGGTAATGCTGTGTGCTTGCTTTTTTGAAGTTCCACAGGTGAATATCTTTCTTTTGCTTTGCTTGAAACTTACTGAAAGCAACATTTGCATGTGCACAGAAGCCCACACACCAGAGGCTTTGAGTTCAAACAATGGGGTTAAAAAGCACCTGCAGTTATCGGCCTTCACCTAAACATGGTGTGCAAATGTCAAGTAGAAAAGCATTGAAAGAGAAGTGTTGTCCCTAATCAAGATTATTTCTCCTTTGCGTGGTACCACCATCCAGTTACTTAATCAGACAGGAACCTTTGTATCACCCCCTCTGCTCCTTAGGAATTCACCAATAAGCCCTATGTTCTACTTTGTGGCTGTCTGCTATGTTATTTTCCTTCTTTTCTTGCCAGGGTAACTGCCTTAGATGAAGTCTCCAGGATCTCTCTTCTCCTCTTCCCATCCCCACACTTGCCCCGTTTCAATAGGTCTCCACATTACAACAAGAGTAAGTAATCTTTGTAAAATGTAAATCTAATTCATCTTGCTCCCCTGCTTAGCACTCTCCATTGGCTTCCTGTTAGTCCTAGATAGGGCCCCAATTCCTTAGAAGACCCATTGCAATAGGGCACCAGTTCAACCTCGTCTCTTGCCATATTTGCTCTTTCTTCCTTCTGCATCGAACACTTCAGCCTTTTTGAATAATGGGGTGTTTCTCAAATTCCTCAAGCTACTCTTCCTCCAACTGTCAGGAGCTCTCTTCTTGTCTCTACTTCCCCTCATCACCACCCCAACCTCCCTTCTCCTGCAGAAATCCTACCATTCTTCAGGCCTTTGCTTACACGCTCATCAATTCATCAAAGAAGCCTTTCCTGATCCATTCACTACCAACTATTTCCATAACTAGAATCCAGAGAAGATGCCTTCTTTGCATCCATATCTGCAATGTTCAACAGAGTGCCTGGGGCATAGTAGATGCTCCATCGCTATTTGTTGAATGAATGAGTGAAGAGTTCTTGATTTTTGAAGGAATAATATTATCTCAGAAACAATCATCAATTAACACTTTGCTCTTTGAATCATAATTTGAGGGCAAAAAATCAAGACGCTTGTATTTCACACTGAAATTGATTCAATAAATATAATAATTATCCTGATTTATCTCTCATCCAATCATTTGTCCATCTCTAACTAGAAAACAAAACATTCCATTGTAATCGTCAATTTCTCACTTAAGAGTTACTATTTCACGAAGTTTAGGAAACTAATTGAACATTTCCAGGAAGGGTGAAAACAGTCAGTGTGAGATGTGACTAGAAAGTGTTGCTATTGATATTTTTAACAAAAATACCCCAACTGAGTCACTGTAGCAAACAAGGCCTTCATTCTGATGATGGTATCGTTCCTCAAAACATCATAAATCATGTCCTTGGATCTCCTTCCCTTCAGTCTTTCCAGGGTTCCAGTCCCCTGTCCCCAGTCCCATCTTTTGGGGGACTCAAAAGGGGGACTCCTTCCCTTCCATTTATAAACATGCTAGGATCTCTCCATTCGTTAACACAAACAAACACGTTTTCTCAGACCCTGTAACTTCTGCCATCTGTTACTCTTTTTAGGAAGGAGATGTCCACATTCCATCTCTCTCCTTTCCTCAATTCCCAGATGTTCTTGAACCTACTGTAGATTGATTTGTCTTTACCATTCCATTGAGACTGGTTTTCCCACCTATGAGCTCCACAGTGCCAACTCCAACCAACTCTCTCTATCCTTTGCTTCTGTGACCTCTCTGAATCATTTGATGCTACAGTACTTTATGTTGATATTATACATATGTTATCTTGAAACAGTACCACCCATTCCTTGTTGAGTTATTGGAACCAAGAACCATTATGCTCTTTTCGACTACAACTTTCTATACCTTTACGCTGACTTATTCTGAACTGAATAAAGTCTAACTCTCAGAAGAAAACATTTAGCTCTGAATTCAAACATTTTATCAAGGCCCCTCTATGGTCCCCATATACAGTCAGAAACGTTGCTGCCTTCTTTTTAACACCTATCTCTCAGACCCCTTCCAGCTTGGGCTTCTTTGCCAGTTTTTCTCATGTCTCTCTCCTCCTCAATGTCGATATTGATACTACTCAGGATTTAAGCTTCAATCTTCTGCTTTCCTCATTCTATATACTCTACTACTCAAGTGATAAAATAGATAATGCTCAGTCAGTTAAAATACCATGTGGGTTAAACTACCCACCCCATTTCTTTTATGTGACTCTCAACCTGATTCTGAAAGCTATCAAAACAAATGTTTGAATCATAATAGCACTGCTGTAATGAATACATAATCCTTCCCGAAAGATAGAAACTCAAAAGAGTCTTAAGCTCACATGCATACAGGGGCCAGGCAGATGGAGCACAAGAATGGAGTGGACCTGGTATAAGGCAATAGGGAGTCATGGAAACTGGGACAAACTGGAGAGCACACAGGAGAAGCAGCTGATTAGATCCATGAAGAGACATCCAACTGAGCAATATCTTCTGAATTTCTTCAGATAGATTTGAAAGCGCCATCTTGATGAAAAATATTCCAATTTTTAAATTTTGCAACTTATCTTAAAAATTAAAAAAGTTTTTATACTACACTATAGGAGGCAGACAAAACATTTAAAGATCCAGTTTGGTCCAGGGACTATCAATTTTTAACCTCTGCTTTAAAAGACAACTTTCACTTGGCAATACATACATATAAATATCCATATAAAGTCCGAAGATTCTTGTTCTAGACCTCACTTTATCATTTGCCAGCTGCACAGCCCTAAGCAAGATGCCTACCTTCTCTGAACAGAAGTTTAGTTATTTAGGGGTGACTGGGTGGCTCAGTTGGTTAAGCATCTGACTTCAGCTCAGGTCATGATCTCACAGTTTGTGGGTTCGAACCCTTTATCGGACTCTGCTGACAGCTAGCTCAGAGCCTGGAGCTTGCTTCGGATTCTGTGTCTCATTCTCTTTCTGACCCTCCCCTGCTCACGCTGCCTCTCTCTCTCTCTCTCAGAAATAAATAAAATGTTTAAAACTTTCAAAAAAAAAAGTTTACTTATTTATAACTTCAGAGGATTCTTGTGAGGACAAAAAGTTAATGAATAGGAAAGTTCTTAAAAATTATTACATGCTGCCAAAAAAATCTAGTTATTATAATGTTTAAATGTCATTTTTTCATAACTTTCTGATATTTTGAAAAGATTCCATTATATTTGACACATCTCAAATTTTACACACAGGATCAAGATTGGTGACTTTCTTTCAGAAAAACATGACAACATCATTGTTCTTTTATGGGTGGCTACTCAGAGTAAGATTTTAATAACATCTCCCAGTAATTGGTATATTTTAGGATGTAAAATAACTTCAAGCTTATAAAACGTATTCCATTTTAAAACTCTTCTTCCTTTCTTTTTTCTTTCTTTCCTTTTCTGCAAGCACCTAAGGGCAAAGGTGTAGCATCTCCAACTTCTATTTAGAACCTAAATGCCTTTCATGCAAGAGGCTCAGGTAAGCTAAAACACAACACTGAAATTTGCTAGAAATTATGGAGGTGAAGTCAAATTACATTAGGTTTCTTGGGCTGTGCTTTGTGTGAACAGATGACACCTACTGGCATAAACTGAAAATCTGCTTTCTGTTTTTAAGAAGAAAAACAAATGTTCATCTTCTAAGCCAAAATAAAGGGGAGAAAAAAAAACTTATAGCAGAGTCCAAAGCTATCAAAGTACAATTGCTAGAGGTCCAAGTCAAAGATTCCATGGAATCATGAGCAAGTGTTTATGATATAATTAGTGCAAAAAGCAAGTTATATGTATTACACATATAAGAGGTTAATGTTTAAATTTTTATATAAAAATAAGGGGTGCCTGGATGGCTCAGTCGGTTAAGTGCCCAACTTCATCTCAGATCATGATCTTATGGTTTGTGGGTTTGAGCTCCACATCAGGCTCTGTGCTAACAGCTAAGAGTCTAGAGCCTACTTTGGATTCTGTGTCTCCCTCTCTCTCTGCCCCTCCCCTGCTCATACTCTATGTCTATGTCTCTCTCACTCTCAAAAATAAACAAACATAAAAAATGTTTAATGTATAAATAGAAAATATATAGAAACTTTGGGGCAACTTGGTGGCTCAGTCAGTTAAGCGCTCAACTCTTGATATCTGCTCATGTCACAATCTCACAGTTCGTGGGTTCAAGTCATGCACTTGGCAGTGCAGAGCCTGCTTGGGATTCTCTGTCCCCTCTCTCTCTCTGTCCCTATTCTGGTCACACTCTCCCTCTCCCTAAATAAATAGATTATATATAGAGAGAGAAGCTATAGCTAAAAGATTAAAATGATAAATTGTTATTCCTTTGTCTGTTTCTGCACTTCTGAAATCTCTTCCTATGACCATGTATCATTCTTCTCACTGGAATAACTAAATACTCGTGTGTGTGTGTGTGTGTGTGTGTGTGTGTGTGTGTGTAAAATACTTTTGTTGTTGTTGTTAGTAAAGGTTTTGTGAAATTATCTTATGTATGAGGAAGAAAAATACTTAAAGCACAAAGGACAAAAGTGATTCAATAGTTTAATAATGAACTTTAAATTTTGGCCAGGCAAGGCTTCTGATTTGCTTTTCTTTTTAAAAGATATGATTTGCTACCTAATTGTTTTTCCAAATGAATTTGAGAACCGTTGTCAAATTTTCACAAGTTATTTTTGTTCAACATCCCCATGTCTCAAATTCCACTGGGATTTAGAGTCAATATAGTATTGAGTGTCCAGACTTTTATGTTACTATTTCTAATCCCAGGCGCATCTGATAGCCTACTAATTCATAGCTTTCATTAACCATTTTATTTTAAAAGTCCAGTGAAAGTTTAAGACCTATAAAATTAATCTCATATTTTTTAATGTCCATTTTTATTTCTTAATCAATATTTTGTGTCCTGAGGAGACTTAAGTGGCTACAGGAAATTTACATATAACAAGAGGTTTCCCCAGTCTTGAGTCCTGAACCACTTAGGAAAAGAAGGGCAATGATCTTGTAAAGGCTAGTGGTGTTACCAGGAAATTAAATGAGTGATGATAACTAAAGCAAATGAGTAACTGTTTTAGATTCGTGATAGGTCAAGAAAAATCAAATATGGCTGAAAAGTTGGATGAAGAAGGTAGAGCAGAAGGTCTTGATGATTAAGGTAGGTAAAAGACAGAAAATGTGTTAATTCATATTTGTATGGCGTTGTACAGGTTATACGATACCTATACCTACTCTATAAGTGAAAAACCAGTGGTTTGGCCAGAAAATTTATTATCACTCCCATATTGTAGGAATAGAAACCTAAGTCCCAGAGAAGTGGAATATTTGTCCAAATTAGGTATGCCAGAGTCAAAATCAGAACTCCTATATGCTTCTACATTAGTGCTCTTATAAGTGTCTAGAAAGAAACAAACAAACATAGGTGCTAGGCTTGCTGGGCTTGTAGAAGATTATCTTACAGACTTTGTTTTAGGTCATTCTCTGAGAGTTTACATTTTCCTATGCCTAAAGATTGTATTTAAAAGAATCTTGGGATGATTACGGCAAGATGGCGGAGAGGTAGGAAGCTCCGTACTTGCACTCGCACCCATACCTCACACAGAAAAGATCTGAAGCCATCAGAAACCTTACGAAACCTGAGAGATTGGGAGAAAAATGACGCAGAATCCACTGAGAAAGCCTTCTAACATGAGTGTGAAGTGGGGAAGATAAAATCGGGCCGGGATCGGAGACTCCAGGGTCGGAGGTGATCCCCCTCTGCAGGGAGTGAGAGGGGAGAAACAGAGTCCAAAACAGAAAAACCTCCGCTCGGGGCATAGAAAGACCATACTTGCCAAATACCTGCACGCCGGGTCCCCTCGCGCCAACTGGTCCCGGAGGGGCTGAGCTCGCGGACTGCTTCTTTGTGCTGGCTCCTGGCGGGCTGCACTTCTAGGGTAGTGGCGCACCTGCCGCCATTGTCCTCCTGGAGGCTTGGGTCCCTGGAAGAGTCGCGCAGACACCGGGCGTCCGTGCTCTGCTGGCTGGAGCTCTAGAGGGAAGGCAAAGAGCTAAAAACTGGGAGATTTGCCCGCGAGTTCGTGTTTTGGGTGACGAGCCATAGAGGGACCCGGTTTTCCTCACTCCAGCGGGCTCAGGCTACGCGGACCCGGCAGGCAAGCCCCCGCGCATGCGCACCAGAGCCGACCCAGAGAAGGAAGCAGCGATTCTGACTCCGCCCCCAGAGCGAGGCGGGAGGCCTGGAATTGCCCGAGGGGGCTGCCTGGGAAGCTGTGTCTTAGGCAATTTCAGCGGGGCGCGCGGACTGGGATTTGGAGACTGGAACTGACCTGGCTTGAAGAGTGCAACCAACTTTGGCTGCGCCCCCGGTATGGGGAGTTTACACACCCAAAAAAGCGAGGTGCAGCGCTTGGTTCGAGAAGGGACTGGAGCACCGTCACTCTCCTCCCCACAACCCCCAAGGCAGAGCTCCCGCCTGAGGCACTGGATCACATCACGCTCATCTCTGCTTGAGAGGTGCCCTCCTCCCCCCCCTTTTTTTTCTTTGTTTTCTTTCTTTTTTCCCCAGAACACTGACCTGATTAACTCTGGTCACTGGCATGCTTAAACAATCACATTTAGTCCATTCTGTAGATGTAAACTCTACACCTACCGACATTTTCATCTCTCTCTCAGGAGTAATTAGACTATATAGTTTCTCTGGATAACACCAGCGTCCTTCTCTCACCTATCCAACGATATTCCACCCTTTAGCTCTTTGAAAAGGTTTCTTATCCGTTCTGTCTGTTCATTCTATTTCCAATTTTGCCTCATCCCCTCCCTGTCTTCTCTCTCTTACTCTATGCTCTTCAACCAGCACTGCATACACACAGCTATTTAACTGTAGCTGGGAAATCCAGGTATATGCTTTAAACCATTCTTTGTCCATTGGTTTTCTTCTTTTTTCCTTTTTTCTCCTTTTTGACCCTTTTATGTATTTTATACTCCCTATTATTCACCTTCCCTCCTCCGTCTTTTCTCTTAACTTTTTCGTTTTCCCTCTCGCTTTGCATGTTAGTTGAATTAGGCTGTGCGTTTGTGTACTCCTGCTCCCTGTGTGTGTGTGTGTGTGTGTGTGTGTGTGTCTGTTTTCTTCTCTAGGGCTACCTCAAGAAACAAGCCAGAGTACACAAGGTGGAGAGTCCCAAATATCACTACGAATAGGAAAATAAAATAACCAAGGTCCCAACAAGAGAGACCAAGAGATACCATTCAAAATACACTCTCTGAAAGGATAGGCCCTGGACAAAGAGTCTTCTTGGATATAGCAGCGCTCATAGAAACAGAGAGCATAACAGGTCTTTAAAACCAACAAGAGCCGGAAAGCTAACTAAAATGATGAAACAAAAGAGCTCTCCTCCAAAGAAACTCCAAGAAGAAATGACAGCTAATGAACTGCTCAAAACAGATAGCAGCAGCATAACTGAACAAGATTTTAGAATAATAATGGTAAAATTAATAGCTGGGCTTGAAAAGAGCATAGGGGACATCAAAGAAACTATGGCTACAAACAGAATGGAAAATAAAAATAGGCATGAAGAATTTAAAAATGTGATAAATGAGATACATAATAAACTGGAGGCATCCAATACACAGATTGAAGAGGTAGAAAGGAGAATAAGTGATTTAGAAGACACCATTATAGAAAAACAAAAAGCTGACAAATGAAAGAGGCAAACTGATCCAGGAACATGAAAGAAGAGTTCCAGAGCTCAGCGATATAATCAAATGCAACAATATCCGTATCATAGGAATCCCAGAAGAGGAAGAGAGAGGGAAAGGTGCTGAAGGAGTCCTGGAACAAATTATAGCAGAGAACTTCCCCAACCTGAGGAAGGAAGTAAATGTTGAAATACAAGAGGCTCAGAGGACTCCCCTCAGACATAATTTGAATCGATCTTCTGCAAGGCATATCATAGTAAAAATGGCAAAATATAAGGACAAAGAGAATTTTGAAAGCAGCTAGGGAGAAAAGGCCCCTAACATACAAAGGGAAACCAATCAGAGTGGTGACAGACCTATCTACTGAAACGTGGCAGGCCAGAAAGGAATGGCAGGAGATCTTCGATGTGATGAACAGTAAAAATATGCAGCCAAGAATCTTCTATCCAGCAAGCCTGTCATTCAAAATAGGAGAGATAAAAACCTTTCCCAATAAACAGAAATTGAAAGAATTTGTCATCGCTAAACCAGCCCTACAAGAAATCCTGAGGGAGGCTCCCTGAAAGAAATGTTGCAAGGAACAAAATTACCAGAGACACCACCACAAACATGAACTCTACAAAAGATACAAAAACTCTAAACCGACATATTTCAATAATAATTAAATTTTAAAAAACTAGAAAAACAATTTGGAGAAAATTTGGATGGGAAAAGTATATCCTAATTGCTTAGATAGAAGGATAAATTGCTTCATGGTCATTTCTCAGACATTCTCTTCATCTGTATTATCTTTATCTTTTTTTTAAAATCAACCTGTGTTAGAAAAAAAACAGATATTTTTAGAAAAATACCTACATAACTATGAGCCTAATCTCAGGGTAAAGAGAGTATTTTAAACCTAAAAACAAAGGAAAACTGACATAAAGGAAAAACCTTGATAAACATAATCCATAAAAATTCACAAATTTTCATGCATCAAAAGTTAAAGGCCAAATGGTAAAAGAAGAAAAGATATTTGCAACTCTGATGGCAAAGAGCCAGTATGATCAATATATAAAACTTCTTACACATCATTCATAAGAACACTCTAACTTTAAAAAGTAGATAAAGGGCCTGAGTAGGTAATTCACAAAAGAAGAAAGGCAAAAGTTCAAACTCCACATTAAGAAAAAAAAGTTCAACGGGTGCCTGGGTGGCTTAATTGGTTAAGTGTCCAACTTTGGCTCAGGTCATGACCTGACAGTTTCTGAGTTTCAGCCCTGAGTTGTGCTCTGCGCTGACAGCTCAGAGTCTGGAGCTTGCTTCAGATTCTGTGTGTCTCTCTCTCCCTCTCTCTCTCTCTGCCCCTCTCTGCTCATGCCCTTGCACTCTCTCTCTCTCTTTAAAAAATAAACTTAAAAAAATAAAAGAAAAGGAAAAGTTCAAGCTCACTAGTCAGCAGAGAGAAATGAAATGGAAAGCATGACCTATATTTTTGTCCTACCAAGTTGGCAAAGATATTTAAATGATATTTAAAAGATATGATATCTGAAAGATTTTAAACAAAATCTAATATTCGGCTGTGGTTCAGGAAATAAGTAATGGGCACTGTTATCCACAGCTGGCTGGAGTAAATACTGACACACCCTTCTAAAGGCAATTTGATAATAAATACCAGACCTCCTAAAGCACATCAGTCTCCCAATCGAGTGGCGTCTTCCCAGGAAGCCTGCTTCCCCACTTTATCAGATAGTTCCAAACAGATCAGGGCCCCTGTTGAAGCTCCAGTAGACCCCCAAACCCCTATGCAGATGTGTATCCACATTATAAGTGAAGCTATGTCTACACAGCTCCAACCATCCAGATGTTGTTTTATCTTTATAACCTTTAGAATCATCGGAAAGATTAAATTTTATTATTTTAATTGTTTAGTGTTGAATGAATAAAGTCTAAACAGCAATGTGCCAGAGTACATACCTATTCCAGCTTTGGAACCTTGCCCTGGAGGAGCACCCAAGTGGCTCAGGTGGTTGAGCATCCAACTCTTGTTTTGTCTCAGGTCATGATCCCAGGGTTGTGGGATCAAGCCCTGCAACGGGCTCCTCGCTGAGTGTGAAGCCTGCTTGAGATTCTTTCTCTCTATCTTCCTCTGTCCCTCTACCCCGCTTATTCTCTCTCTCTCTCTCAAAAAAGAAAAGAAAACTTGCTCTGGAAGTAGCTGGAACATATGTATGGTCAGAAAGAAAATATCAAAACAAATAGAAAGGGTAATAAGAACTATTCTGCTCCTTCCCAGACTGAGGGAAGGAGGCTTTGAATATGGTTAATGTAACTTAAATATCAATAAGAAATAAGAGCAACTTCTAAAAGTGTTATATTTTTCATTGCTCCAGTAAGCTGGTTGCTGTTGTATTAAAAAAAGTAAAAATGCTACATATTCCTGTGGATGGCCCATGCCTTCATTTTGCATTATTTCATTCTTTTGCATTATTTGCATTATTTTGCATTATTTCATCAAACAAGTGATATTCTTAACGATGGGTAGGTGGCTCTATTCCCACAAAAACATGCCAGCTGACAGCTTGCACAAAATTTTACTTTGCCACTGCCGAAAGTACTTTCAACAATGCTAATCCACTCTCCCTGCAATAAAACACTAAAGCACAGGACTAAACCCAGACCATTGGATGATAAACAATACGTATAGAAGCCGACATAAAGCAATATTGATTTTTAAGATCACAGAGAAGATATTAGTCAGGAATTTCTATTACAAGTGACAGAAACCCAAATTGGCTTAAGAAAAGAAAAGGAATAATGGTTCATGAAATTAAAAGTAACTTTAAGAGAACTTCAGGTACAGCTAGATCCAGGAATCTATCTTCATTTGTATCTCCTTTCTGCTCTTTTCTGTATTGGCTTCATCCTGAATCTAATGAACTCTGGGCTTACATCCCTCCGGCTTTACAAATGTGACAGTTTATAAAGAGTAGATAGCACTAACAGAAGTCGTGAGTTTGATGCACTGACAGAGCACATGCTTTTAAAAAATAAGGGACACCTGGGTGGCTCAGTCAGGTAAGCATCCAGTTTCAGCTCAGGTCATAATCTCACAGTTCATGAGTTCCAGTCCCAGGTCGGGCTCTGTGCTGACAACTCAGAGCCTGGAGCCTGCTTCCAATGCTGTGTCTCCCCCTCTCTCTATCCTTCCCCTGCTCACACTGTTTCTCCTCTGTCTCTCAAAAAAGGAATAAATGTTAAATATAATAATAATTATTATTATTATTATTGACGAAGAATTATAATATAATGACAAAGGACACGTAGGACTGTAATTGGCTGGGCCTACTCACCTGCTTAGCCCTGGAGCCCAGAGGCCAGGCCAGCCCCGCGCCAACCACATAAGCTAAGAGTCTGAGGAAAGTGGGCCCAAAAGGAAAATCAAGGTGCTGTTACCAGAAAGGAGGAAAGGAATGTTGAGCAGACAAAAACAGAGGCCTGCAAAGATGGGAAAATGCTTCCTTCATCTTACACTGCTGATAAAAGTAAGTGTTCAAGGCACACTGTGAAAACTCCTTGCGGGAGGATGTATAACAAGACTTTTAGAGCAAATAACTGACAGTGATAAATGGAAGCCTTTTCTTCGTCATTTCATCATTAAAAATAGAGGAAGAGGAAATAGGAGCCTGAAGTTAGTTCTCACTGTCGGGCGGTTCCCAAAAGATGAATCACTCAGGACAAGGAGCGTGCCCACCCTGCCGTGTGCTCTGGGAGGCTCCCCTCACAGACCACAGCCACTTTCTCAACCTCTGGTTTCCATTTGCTTTTCAGCTGGCAAAGCTCTGGCAGGAGATCGTAGGGCAGGAGGAAAGTGAGGTTCACTATTCCCTAAGCTACCTCCTTTTAAAACCATAACTTCTGTCCTGGAGCTTTCTCACAGCAGCAGCTACTGCTAGTACCTACTGCTATGGCTCTGTCTGGGTTCTGATAAGCATCCCCTCTCCTTGACCTTCAGATATAGAGGTGGCAATGGATTCGCGCTGTTGTTTGCCCTGGGATATCTATCCTCACCTTACTGGTTTTCCTTACCCCTGCCCACACACCTTTACAAATAGTCTCTTTATTCAACTCATCTCAGTTACTCCTACTTGTGTTTACTGCCTATTTCTTTTGTTGAGTGTGCTAGGGGAGAGGACAGTGGAGGAGGGTACCCCATCGATCCAATGACCAATTTTGTAAAGAGATGAATTTTGTTAAGTGTCTGGCTACATCTTGTTATTGCACAGGTGGGGCATTCAGGAGAAGGCATTCATCTCACTTCCCCCCTCACCTATTGATCTACAAACTATTGGGTGAATTTCCTTTAAATGGAGACAAAGTCTTTCATTACACTAAATGGGAACGATACAGTGTGCAAATTGCCCTAAGTTAACATTGTTCCACTATATAAATGACTGATATCAGATTCTCTCTTGAGGGCTAGCATTGATGATAGAAGGAGAGTGAGGCACAGAGTCTGATAAAGATAAAGAAGATGGTAACAACAGCATGAAGGCAATATCCTAGGGGAAAAAAGACTGTACCAAAGATAGATTTTTTCAACTTAAAATTTTGAAGGGTAGCTCTAGAGCTAAACCTCTTTATCAGCCTAGAACAAATGAGGTTACCCATGGTTCAGAGCTGAACTGTGTCTTCCCCCAAAATGTGTATGTTGAAGTCCTACCCCCAATACCTAGGAAGTGACTGTATTTGGAAACAGAGCTTTTAGAGAAGTAATTAAGGTAAAATGAAGCCAGGTGGGTGAGCCCTAATCCAATATGACTGGTATCTTTTTAAGAAGAGATTAGGATAAATGGGAAGAAATGAAAGACTGTGTGAAAACATAGAACAAAAACAGCCATTTATTAGCCAAGGAGAGAACCCTGGAACACATCCTTCCCTCATGACCTTTAAATGAATCAATCCTGCCAATATGTAGATCTTGTACGTCTAGTCTCCAAAATTGTGAGCAATTTCTGTTGTTTAAGCCACCCAATCCACAGCACTTTGTTATGACGGCCCAAGCAAACTAATATACCCACCACCCATACCCACTACCAAGGTTCCTAAAGTAAAGACTTGTCTTCTGCGGAGACGGGGGCGGGGGGGGGGTGGGGGGAGGAGGGTTAGCCACAAGACCCAAAACAAAACAACTCCACATCAATCCATTGTTTTAGCATTATGAAGCTGTATATATAACCCTAGGGCATGCCATTTTGTTAACCATCTATTCATCAGTATATGCCATCAGATCCATCATTTAAGGCAATAAAATTGTTATGTATTTATTTGCCAGCCATTTAGGGAAATTAACCCCATGGTTGGGCTATTACCTATCCTACCAAATATTGGAACAAAGCTCCATTTCTAAACAAGGACTTGGCATTTTTAGGACTTAATATGTGATCTCACACAATGATGTGAGAATTCAACTGATGGGAACAGTAAGAAAATCATAAAATACGGTAAGGTAAGATTTTTGGATTGTAGAGGGCAGTTCCCTACCCAACCCCTAGGTGTTGCTACTCCAACAAAGATTACTCATAGTGCCTTCTCTGAGACTGCTGGGTCTCCTTGAGCCCATACCCTGACCTAACCCAACCCTCTTAATTTGCAGGATTTGATGCTAAGAATTAGTAGTCTCTTCAGTTTGTTGGTGGTCAGTGCCCTAGATGAACAGGGAAAGTCTAAACAGCAATTGAGAACAAAGCAGAGAAAGAGCCCCAGGCAATCATATTGAGTTTTTTTCTCTCTATAGGCATAAATACTACCAGGATACCTCCTGCTTCTATTGCAATTATTAAAAAGTAATAAGTCATGGGAATGTAATGTACAGTATAGGGAATGTAGTCAATAATATTGTAATAACTTTGTATGCCAACAGATGGTAACTACACTTATCATGGGGATCATTTTGTAATGTATAAAGATATCGAATCACTTTGATGTACACCTGAAACTAATAGGGTATTGTGTGCCAGCTATACTTGATTTAAAAAAAAACAGAATTCTCTTTTGAAATTTGTGCTTGGGAACATCGCCTTAGAAATAAATGTAAAAGCATCAAGTAGGTTTGGGACTGATTAAAAGACAAACCCAAAAGAAAATCAAAACCAAATTGCTAAGGCTTTAAAGGCCTCAGCCTCAAAAATGGAATGTCATATGTGACAGAAGCCCTATTGATGGAGGCATTTATTTTATCCTGTCTCATTTTAGTTTCATGTCCCAGAGCTGTTCATTTTTATTGAATTTAGTGAGGCTTCATGTGAACAATAGTTTATGTAAGTGAGTTTTTCCTTCAAATATATAAAACTAGAAGTTTTGTCTCCTCCTTAAATGTGGTATTTATTACCCCCGTGCCTAGTAGTTTTTCCTAAGGAATACAACTGGATTCCCAAATGGGAAAACTGGATTCCCTTCACAGACTCTTGTTGGCCACAAACTTGATGGGAGCCAGAGTCCCTCACTCAGAGAGGCCTGCTCCTGGTGCAGAGGTTGAGAGCTGGCCTTCCGGAGCTCTGCCTTCTGGGCTTGAGCCCAAGGGTCAATACTTCCTAAGCTGCAGGCTCACAGGCAAGTGCCTGAACTCCTGAGTTCAGTTTTGTCACCTGTGAAATGAAGATAATGGCGATACCTGCCTCATTAGCTTCTTGGGGGAATGAAGCAAGTTATCACAAGGCAAGCACTTCCACTGGTAAGGAACCTGCTCTCTCGACTAGGTAAGCGTTAGCGGCCGCTGGTGTTAAAGCAGCAGAGAAACACCACCATGTGACTCCACCCTAGTTCACACCACTCCTCAGTGGCCGGTGTGGTTAACTGGTCAATACCACAGGTTGTCTTATAGGGGCTCTGAGCTGGGCCTTTGGTGGTGGTGAGGTTTATGTGGCACCAGCTTTCTCACTGGGTTTTGTTTTGAAGATGCAGGGGGTGTCTATCTTTTTTTTTTTTTTTTTTTTTATTCACTTCGAACTTTGTCTGGCCTGGCCTTTAGGATTTAGCAAAAAGTTAAAGCTATTCTGTATTAAGTGTGTTCAAAAGCTGAATATAGAGAGAAGACAACTAATGTCAAACATGAGAAAGAAGTGTCAAAGATGCTAAATGCAACACTAGACATTATGTTCAGGCTTGGGATGGAAAATTTTCTCCTATTGTCTCATAGTAGGAAAAGTTCCCTTGCTCTTTCTTTCCTATCAAACTCCATCCTGACTATGGTTAGAGACAGGGAAATAGTAATTACTTTCCCCTAAATAGTTTCCAAATTGACTACCCCACTGGATATATTTAGTTTCATGTTGGTGGTGCTTTCCCTAAGTACACCGAGAATTTAATGTAATAATATCAATCTTCAAGGACATACGGTATCTACGCCAGATTCTAGAAGTTCCATTGTGCTGTCCCAGCAGTGCATAAAACAGACCACCCGTGTGCACTACAACCTGGAAAGCCCACCTGTTGGGTCCAAGGGAAGTCAAGAGTGAAAGCATCATCCAGGGTTCCTCTCTATGGATAATATTGCCCTCCAGTTGTCCAGAATTTGAGCCCAGAAACTGTTAACGTAATCTTAAAGGGATTCAAAATATGCAACAAGAGTCTTCTGTGTACAGGTGACTTCTCTTGAAGACATCAGAGGAAGCTAGAAAGCACGAGGTGTCCGATGCAGCACCCTGATTGGTCAGATGGCAGCACCCAAAGGCAGAGGCAACAGCGATTGGTGGATGAGGAGGGAACTTCGACCAATGAGTGAGAAAAGAAAGAGGAAAACATGTGAGAGGGGACATAGAAAGGTCTTGGGGATGAGAAAGTAAAAGAGGAAAGAAGAGACAATAGCCAGAGGAAGAGAGGACTGTGAGAAGAAAACTATCTTTCTAGGGAAAGGCTTAACAAGGGAACTGATTTATTGAAAACATCCCATTCTGCCTTTCTAGGCTTAAGTATTTTCTGAGAGGCTTCTACTAGAGGGAGTATCTCTGAAACGGAGGCTTGATCTATGAGTTCCCCAAATTTGAAACATTCTTGTAGTCGCAGGATGATTGTTGTTGTTCTGGGTTTTGCTTCTGTTTCTCTTTTTGTTATTTCCCAGTGCCACTTGGGCTGTGATTATCTGTCTTAACATTTGTGCTTTTACTAAATTTGTCCTTCTATATTTTTATTTAACTTAAAGAGGGATAGGGGCGCCTGGGTGGCTTAGTCGGTTAAGCGTCCGACTTTTGCTCAGGTCATGATCTCGCGGTTCGTGGGTTCGAGCCCCACGTCGGGCTCTGTGATGACTGCCAGCTCAGAGCCTGGAGCCTGTTTCAGTCTGTGACTCCCTCTCTCTCTGACCCTCCCCTGCTCACGCTGTCTCTCTCTCTCCTAGAAATAAATAAAACATTAAAAAAAAAAAAAAGAGGGGTTCCTGGCTGGCTCATTTGGAAGAGCATGTAATTCTTGATCTCCAAGTCCTGAGTTCAAGGCTCATGTTGGGCAGAGATGACTCAATCAATCAATTAATTAAAATATCAAAAGGAAGACTTTCATTTAAAAAACTTAAACATTTTTCATATCAGTAATTAGATGGACACCCAGTGTTACTTGCCAAGAAAAAAAGGCAATGACTAAATAAATAAATAAATAAATAGGGAACAAATAATGCATTAAATTCTAGCCAGAAAGAGAGAAAGAGAGTTTAAGATTAGCAAATGTTAGCAATGTGTTAAAGATACAAGAGAACTAAATGATACTTGTTCTTTGATCAAAAAAAGGAAAATTGAAATGGGAAAAATATTCTCACTTTGTGAGTCAATGTTATTTAATGCCCAAATACCACCCCAAGTCATTTTTTAAATGACTACCTCTTAAAATTAGTGGTATCCCTTCCATGCTTTTGAGAGCCATGGGGCTATGAGCATTTCATTCCTTAGAAAAGACTGTGCTCCTTACAAATTATACGTTTTCTCATTAGACCAGACAAAAATGTTACCAAACTTAGTTAACCTGAGCCTCCCTTCTAGGGGCTCATCACCTCTGGAGGCTCTCAGGGCGAAGCCTAAGACCAGAGCTGGGAGAGGTGCCACCCAGGGAAATGCTGCAAAGGAGTCACTGGGTCCTGAATGACATCCCATCACTGCATCTATTTCTGCATGTCCAGTATGGTAGCCTATAGATACATGTGGCTACTGAACACTCAAAAATGGCTAGTTAACACTGAGATGTCCTGTCAGTGTAAAATACACAGCAGAATTTTTGAGACCATGCAAAAAACACAAAACAAAACAAAAACAAAAACATGAAACCTCATGGATAATTTTATACTGATCATGTTGAAGTAACATTTTGCATTTATTGGGTTTAATAAGACATTAAAGTTAAGTTTGCTTCTTTCTTTTTAATTTTTAAAATATTTGAGCCAGTTTTAGACTCACAGAAAAGTTGCACAGCTGTATAGAGTTCCCATACAATTTTCACCTAGCTTCCTCTCAAGTTAATATCTTACACAACCACAGTGTAATTCTCAAAACCAGAAAATCAACATCCCTGTTCAGGCGCCGCTTGCCGGAGGCGCCGGCTCCGGAAGGATGGATGGTGTCGGCGAGAGAGAGAGTGAGAGCCCCGAGATTCTTTCTGATCACCAGGCAGGCATCTCTGTCCTGTCGTTTTTTGTGTCTTTATTTAAAGGTTCAGCAACAACATGAAGTCAGAGAAAGGAATTTCTTACAATGGGAGGCCTTTTGTGATATCAATTGCAGAATTATTCCGACCAAGGAAATAACAGAATGTTCTTAGTGAAAAACAGGATAACATATAGGTCAAATTGTATGTAGATAAATTAGGAGTATTTTGTCTGGCTCTCAAGAGGATGAATGTTTCTGAATTGGTTTGTTTGTGGAAATTATCATGGGGGCCCTGAATGGGTCAGTCTTTTGCCCCTGGGTTTATGTTTTAGCTACTCTTATCTATCCTCATCCCAGCTGCCAGTGTAAGGGAGGGTGTTTGTGGAATGTAGGCCTTGAGGAAGGGACTGTTATGTTTCACCAATTAGCAAAGATATATGTAGTAACTATGTTTTGCTCTTAACCCCAATATAGGCCCTTTGTCTCAGGGCCAGGCTCAATTGCAATTCTTGTGTTCTTAACCCCCTAAGCCTTGGAACTGCAAGGCCCATAGAAGAGCCTTTTGACAATCGCCCATAGAGCTTTCATCTAAAATCTCTTTTGTAAAGGCAGGAATATGCTTTTCCTTATGAGGTATCTGTATTCAGAATATGGGTCTGATATGGAATATTGTGAGGCCTGGTCAATACCAGCAGGCTTATATCCAACATGAGCCAGTAGTAGCAGAAGGAGATACCAGTTTTCATTTCTCATGGCTGGAACTGTGCAAACGCTACCATATCCTTGCTGTGACTGCCATCCAGAGAGGCCGGTGCGGCTCCCGGCAGATCCAATATGATTATTTACAAATATATCCACATTCCACCACTTTGTCCTATTGATTTTTGTTTTGTTTTGCTTAGTTTCCAGGACCCAATCCAAGATACCATATAGAATTTAGTTGTCTTGTTCCTTTAGTCTATTCCAATCTGTCACATTTCTTCAGTGTTTCCTTATCCTTCGTGATCTTGATGCTGTTGAAGAGTACTTATCTTTAATTTTGCAGAATGCCCCACAGTTTAGGTGTATCTGATGTTTTCTCATGATTAGGTTGAGGCTATCACTTTGGGGAAAGAAAAATTACAGATGAGAATTGTCCTTTTCAATGCATCTCATCAAGGAGTTTGTGATGGCACTATGGCTTATTCCTTGTGACTTTTACTTTTATTTAATGTGGCTACTATAAAAATCTTAATTTATGTAAGTCGCCCACAAAATTGTTCTATTGAGCAGTGCTGGTTAACACCATACATAAGATAATAAGTATGTGACTTAATAAGAGCATGTTCATAGCAGAAATGCATGGGTTTAATTATCTCTGATTTTCTAGGCCCTTTTGACATATTTCACCTTTTGATGCTGATAATAATGTTTATTAAGAGCCTACTCTATGCCAGATTCTTTCATAAACACTTAATGTATCAAATCGTTTAATCCTTACAAAATCTGATAAGGTAGACTCTGCTATTATCCCTGCTTTGTGACCAAGGGACCTGAGTGACAAAGAGGTTGTAAGTTGTAAAATGTCCTTCAGCTTGTTAAGTGGCAGATCCAGAATCTGAACCCAGGGAGAGAATTCTAGAGTCCAGACCTATAGCCACAACCTTTTTTTAAAGCCACAGCATCAGTTAATTCAAATCCCACAACTCAAGCTTCACCAACTGTAAACTCCGTTTTAACTTGTCTCTCTCTTTCTATACAACACCAAATGGGAGACTTGACATGTATTTAATCTTCTACACTGTGCTAAAAACTTAACACACTATCTCATGTGATGTTCATGGCAGTTCCATTTCACAGAACAGAAACTGAGAGCCTCAAGAAAATAGCAACTGACAGAGGCTGAGATTCACATAGTTCACTCTTGTTTTCCATTGTAATTCTATATTCTCCATTTGGCTCAACTGCGTAAGTTTCATTTTATCAGCTTGTTAATGTTTAATTATTTTTTAAAAGTCAGTACTATACTATAGAGATGGTATCCGTCAGCAGGTTTTATGATAATGGAAAATGACCTTGGTATATCTTCTTAGTTACTAAAGGAATAAAAATAGTATCACTTTAGAACAAAGTACAAAATTAGTTAGGTTCTAAGTATGGAACCAACTTTGGGAAACCTAATCAGCTTTTTAAGAAATACATAAAGTAACTCTTAATGTTACCTTATAGAATGTCTGATGGAGAACCAGAGCATTTGACCTGTTGGTTGTTAGCTAGAATAATTCCTTTTACAAGTAGTAAAAAAGTAGCATCCATAGCACAGAAAGTGATATCCAAATGGAGCTGCCTGTGGTCAAATACAGAATCCATTGTGTTCATCACTACTCACTCCAGGGACTGAATGGCAGAATCTTCTTTAGTGAAAGAGTAGAACTGGGCACCACTTCCTGTCACTATGCTGTTTCAGTGGAAACAGGCAGAAGTGTGGCCCAGACTAAATATTCCAGTGACGCTTGAGGCTAAAGCAGAGAGATCGAGTTGTTTCTATTTGTTCAGTTGGGTTATCCAAAGAAAAATCAAAGTAATGAGGTGATTAAAAAGTTCTATGTAATTAAACGTACTTGGGGGAAGGGTATCAGGGTGGCTTATATTATTAGGTACTAAAAAGGAAAAATAGGTTTCCTGCTTTGAAGTAGCAAGAATCATTTACATTTCAGTTTCCAAAAATAGACACTAGGGGGTGCTGCTGAATCATACTTAACTCAGAATAAAAAATAAATAAAAATACCCACCAATTCCATAGGCCTGTGTGCAATGCAGTGTAAGAGGAAAGGTTTGGGGGGTTTTCTGTTTATTTTTTAACAGTGTGCAGTATAGGCTCATAAAGCTAGCTCAGTAAATCCCTGTATTGCCAACAGATGCAAGCAAATCTCAGCATGAAGAGATGGGAAATCTATGTAGTGATATCTTCCCTTGAATGACTTTGTTGAAAGAGATGACTGCTTGAAAACCTATGCATTTTTTGTCTTGCTTTGCTTTGGGGGGATAGTGGGAGAGCTCCCCCTCAGAGATATGAGAAGAAACCAGATGTCCTGGGAGAATTGCAATATCCCAGTGAAGGCAAGAAAGCCAGTTGATATCAATATGCATCTGCCAGTCTCATCTTTGTCCAATTTCTCTGTTCCCTAACTGCAAACACACTTTATAACTTTCCTCCTGTGCTTGCCTGACCAGCAGTAAATCTGTAATGCACAGATCAAGATAAACTTGCCTTTGAAAGTTCTTGAAACTTAAAATGCATATTTACACATGCAGGAAGGAAACAAAGCAAGGAGACAAAGGCTACTGAGAACAGACCATGACCCCAGTCCCTATCCCCCCCGCCCCACCTCACCACCGGGATACCTCATGAAATACTTGAAGAGAACAGTCAAGACTCAGGTACCCACCAAGTCACTGAGAGTATGCCCTGTGGAATTTCATCGGCAGGTCCAAGTCTGGAATTGTGAGAACTGTGAAGGATGGTAAGAGTTCTACAGTGGCCAAAGCAGATTCAGTCATAGGCTGCACCATATATGCAGCAAGGGCAGAGGGAAGCAGCCTGCACTGAATACACAATGCACAGGCTCCACCACTGACCACTCCTTACGTTATATTACTCTCAAACAATGCTTTAAGTAAGTATTAGTATCTCCATTTTCCAGATGAAGATGGGGATTAGAGAGCTCACAGTAACCCCCAAAGTCACCTAGCCAGCAAATGGCAAAGATAAGCAGATTGACTTTGAGACCCATGCCCTTTCACCTTACTTGCTCCTCCCTATTTCAGTGTGCTGTTCACTCTTCCACGTGCACCACAAGCATCATGTCATTTACACCTATGATAGGTACTCTTTTTTTTTTAAATATTTTTTTATTTATTTCTAGGAGAGAGAGAGAGACAGCATGAGCAGGGGAGGGTCAGAGAGAGAGGGAGACACAGACTGAAACAGGCTCCAGGCTCCGAGCTGGCAGTCAGCACAGAGCCCGACGCGGGGCTCGAACCCACGAACCGCGAGATCATGACCTAAGCGAAAGTCGGATGCTTAACCGACTAAGCCACCCAGGCGCCCCTATGATAGGTACTCTTATTATTTCCATTTTGAAGATGAGGTGACTGATGCACAGAGAGGCTAAGAAGCCTATCCAAGGTAATGAACGTAACTACAAAATGGTAGCACATGGATTCAAAACCAGACAAACGGAGCTCCCAAACTGTTGCTCTGAACCAAAGCCCCACAGAGGGTTCCCTTGTGGCCCCTCAGCAGGTGCTCAGGCATTTGCTGAGTTTCATATTCCTGGGCCAAAGGCCATGACTTCCAAAATGGAAAAGAAAAGGAATTGCTCTCCCTGTACTGGGCATGAGATCAAGTAACACTGGTTTAGAGCTTTATATATGATATCATTTGGTTCTCACAATAGTCCTTAGAGAAAAGAATAATTATCCTCATGTTTAGGTGGGAAAATCTGTGCCAGAAAGGTTACTTAAGCTACCCAAGGACATGCAATTAATAAATACCAGAGGCAAGACTAAAATGTAACATCTGTTTAACTTGGAGGCTTTTCCATTGAAATATTGTTGAATAAGAAAAGCCAAACCCAAGAGTATATGAAATGAACATGTGTAAACAATTATATCATTTTGGAGAAAAAAAAATACAAGGATACATGTTAGACTGTTAATCTAAGTTACAGGAGAAAGTGTGGTAAGAAAAAAATACAGACATCACACTTAATGCCTCTATGAAAATTATGCACGTGTATATACATAAATATTTAAGAAATTTAAACAAAAATTTTAAAAGATAAAATTAAATATTTGACAAAATTCAATAGCCATTTCTAGTAAGATATTAGTAAACTTTACTGTTACGGATGTATTTTCTAATCCTAGATTATTAACAGAAATCAAAAGTGAGCATTATATTTAAGATTAAAATTCTGGATATATTCAAATTAAAGTCAGAAACAAAGCTGGGGATTCAACTATCATTCTGTGGCTACTCAACATTATTCTAGGAGTTCTGGTTAATGCAATAAGACAAGAAAAGGAATTAAGGAGTGAGAGCCTTGAAAAGGAAGACACAAAATTACACATGCAAATAATCGAGTTATAAAAGAAAAACACACATATATCAACATAACAATGACTTTATACAACATAGGACCAAACCTAGGTAGTAATTTTTAACTAGAAAAAAATAACACCAGTGTATTTTAATTCCGCTACTACCTTACACCTACTAATTTCTACCCTTCCAAGGCTCGATGCTCTTATGTTTCTCTAAGCCTTAAAATTACCATCTTCTTTCTTTTCTTATTCATTATCAAAGCTTACTTTCCCCCTTGGTAGAAGAAAAAAGACCCTCCCAAAATTAACATAGTAAAATGTAAACAATCACTAAAACTCCCATGTTATCCCGAATATATTTCTTTATATATATTTTTAATACAACTTATTTTTTAGCAGTTTTTTTAAGTTCACAACAGAATTGAGTGGAAGTATAGAAAGTTTCCATATGCCCCATGTCCCTGTGAATGCACAACCTTCCCTACTATCAAAATCTACACTAGAGACATACATTTGTTACAGTTGATGAACCTACATTGACCTATCATTATCACTCAAAGTTTGTAGTTTATAATAGGATTCACTCTTGGTGGTACAATTTCTATGCATTTTGACAAATGTTTACTGACATGTATCCATCATCTTAGAATAAAGGCTTTAGTTTCAAGGCCCTATAAGTCATCTGTGTTATGCCTTTTCATTACCTCCCTCTTATAATCCTGGCCACTAGTAATCTTTTTACTGTCTCCACAGTTTTTCCTTTTCCAATATGCAGTATGTAGCCCTTGCAGATGGGCTGCTTTTACTCCGTAACATTCATTTAAGTTTCCTTCATATCTTTTCATGGCTTAATAATTCATTTCTTTTTAACAGTCAATAATATTCCATTATTTGGATGTACCAGACTATTCATTCACTTACTGTAAGACATCTTGGTTGCTTTCATGTTTTGGCAAGAATAAATAAAGCTGCTATAAATATTGATGTGCAGGTTTTTGTGTAGACATTAGATTTTAATTCATTTAGGTAAATATCAAGGAGTCCAGTTGCTGGTTTATATGGTAAGAGTATGTCTAGTTTTGTAAGAAAACATCAAACTGTCTTCCAAAGTGGCAGCACCGTTCTGCATGTCCATCAGCAATAAGTAAGAGTTGCTCCACGTCATTGCTAGCATTTGGTATTGTCAGTGTTCCAGATTTTGGCCATTCTAATAGGTGTGTGATGGTGTCTCATTGCTGTTTTAATTTGTAATTCCCTGATGCCATATAATCTGGTGCATCTTTTCATGTTTATTTATCACTTGTGTATTTTCTTTGAGGTGTCTGTACAAGTCTTTGTACATTTTTAAAATCAGGTTGTTTTCTTATTGTTGAATTTTAAAAATTCTTTGTATATTTTTGATAACAGTTGTTTATCAGATGTGTTTTTTGCAAATATTCTCTCCTGGTTTGTGGCTTGTCCCCTCATTCCCTTGACATTGTCTTTCATAGAACAGATATTTTTAACTTTAATGAATTCTACCCTATCAATTATTTCTTTCATGAATCATGCCTTTGATGTTTTCTCTAAAAAGTTATTGCCATACCAAAAACCGTCTAGGTTTCTCTCCTGTTTTGTAAAGCTTTATTAGAGTTTTTATAAACTTTTAAGAGTTTTATAAAGTTTTTGGTTTAACATTTAGGTCTGTTTTCCATTTTGTGTTAATTTTTATGAAGAGCTGAAGATCTGTGTCTAGAGTCACTTCTTTTTTTCATATGGATGATCAGTTGTTCCAACATAATTTGTAGAAGAAATTATCTTTGTTTCCTTGTATTGCTTTTGCTCCATTGCAAAAAAACTGAGTGACAACATTTATGTGGGTCTATTTCTTAGCTCTCTATTTTGTTTCCTTGATCTATTTGTTTATTCTTTCAGCAATAAGACACTCTAGAACCAGTTTGTCCATATTCACAAAACATTCTGAGCTATTCATTGGGATATGATTGAATCTATAGATCAAGGTTAGGAAGAACTGATATATTGACAATATTGAGTCTACCTATCAATGAATATCTCTTTGTTTGTTTAGTTATTGGGGTGCCTGAGTGGCTCAGTAAGTTTTGCATCTGACTTGATTTTGGCTCAGGCCATGATCTCATGGTCCTAAAATCAAGCCCTGTGTAGGGCTCTGCACTCACAGTATAGATTCTCTCTCCCTCTCTCTCTGCCTCTTCCTTCCCCACAATCTCTCTAAATAAATAAACGCTAAAAAAGACTTGTTATTTAGTTCTTTAATTTTGTTCATCAGAAGTTTGTAGTTTTTTTCACATAGATCTTAAACATACTTTATTAGGTTTATACCTAAGTATTTCAGAGGTACAAGCAAAAGGAGGCTTCCAAAAGGACTTTCATATGCTAAAGAAGACTCACAAGGTACTGGAGATCTAGCTATTGTCAAACTAAGATTATTTTTCCTTCTAGTAAGGCATTAACATTAAGACAGTAGGGAGTACCTGGAGGAATGTTTTACTCTGCCTGTCTCAAGTTATTTGTCAATGGGCTGCAGGTTATAAGGAAATTTAATTTTACCTACTATTTCTTTCTTGCCTTTGTTCTCACATCTCTATGGAGTAGAGGGTGATGTTAGTGCTGCAGGAAATTGGTTCTGAGTTTCTGGAGGCTAGGCTCTTGATAAGATTGCCTTTTTCTTGTAATGTACTAAGACATTTGTAAACTGATGGTGACACATGCCCTTCCTGACTGTGATCTCTATCAGTTAACCCTTTGTTTTCCCCTTTCTTTTGTTCTTGAGCAGCCAGGATTGACAGAGGAATATCACGAATATCCCACCTGGGGGATCGCAGGGTGTCAGCTTGCCCTCTGCTCCCTCATCAGTCAGTGTTTTCCAGAGAAACAGAACCAACAGAGTGTGTGTGTGTGTGTGTGTGTGTGTGTGTGTGTAATATATCTATGTATACATATTATATGGAATTGGCTCTTGCAACTAGAAAGGGTAACAAGCCCCAAGATCTACAAGCTGGAGACCCAGCTAATGGTATAGCTTTAGCCCAAGTCCAAAGACCTAAGAACCAGGAGGGCTGACAGTATAATTCTCCTCTGAAGTCCAGCAGTCTGTACACCCAGGAAGATGTTTTGATTCAAGTCTGAAGTCAGGAAGAAGCAGATGTCCTAATTCAAAAGCAGTTGGGCAGGAGGAATTCTCTTACTCAGGGGAAGGTCAGCCTTTCTGTTCCATTCAGGTCAACTGAGTCTCACATCAGGGAGGGCAATCTGCTTTTGTAATCTGTGGTCCAGTCAAGTTGACGCATAAAATTAACAATTACAACCACATGGGAATAGGCAGAATTGTTCTTGCTAAGAATCTAGCTTCAAAATCAGCTCTAGATGATTCCTGTTTTCATAGCATCTGCCCTTCATTTATCTCTGAACCTATAGTTTTAAAAGTCTGGGTGACTTTTTAAAGTGGGTTTTAGGACAGTAACAGCAGGGAGCTCTCATCTTGAGAAATAGGGGAGGGATTAACAACACTGGCTGCTATAGGAGTGAAGAATTTCTCACAGAAACATATAGGTGAAATAAGATCCAGAAAGTAAAGACTACATGGAACCACTAACATATTAAGGGTAATAAAGAATGCATGTATTCATGCACATACACACGCTTATATTTGTGTTACACATAATGCAAATAATTACAAACAGTAAAGGCCAAATGTAGCAAAAGAGAATTTAAAAATTAAAATCAGATTCTGTTTAGAGGGAAAAAATATATTCCCCACGTAAGAAATGAGAAAATCAGATGGCATCAGACTCCTGTACCAATGAAGATACACCTTCGAAGTTCTGACACAAAATTATTTTCAACTCCTGTATCCCTAATCAAAGGTGAGGGCAAAATAAAAACATTTTCAAACTTGCATGGGATCAAAATTTTGCCTTCCACACCCCTTTTATTAAGAATTTACTTGAGGACATAACTTAAGAAAGCAAAGGTATGTCTTCAATTTCCTCAGAGGCAAAATGAGAGCAAAGACCGGGACTTTGGTCTTGAAATGGCTCAGCACAGAGCACAGTGCTCTAACAGGGCCACCAAGGTATGTTGTCAACAGAGGTACCAGGGGACAGATGCCAACTTCTACCCCTACCTCAGTGAGAGAAGCTTCATTTGGAACTGCTTCTTATGGTAGGTTTTAATGGAAGGCTTCATTTGAAGAAAGAGTTCAGCAGCTTTGAATCATTTGGAAGCTCCTAGATTGGACAATCTCCGAAGTCCCCCAGCTCCAACATTCCACAGATCTGTGAACACAGTCAGTTTTGATCAAATAATGCCACTTGTTGAAACGTACAGCAACAGAGCTCCCTTTCATCAAACAAAATCAGAAGATCCATTAAAACTGAAAAGCCATAATTTCTCTCACTCTGCGTAAATCTTTCTCTTTACAGTCTACTTTTTCAGAGCAGAAATCCTGAGGAAGACAATCCGATGCTGTGGGGGAAAAAATTACCTAGGAATCCGGGAAATCTGACTTCTAAACCTAATTGCCTTCCTTTAAGCAAGATGGTTAACCTTTGTGGGCCCTTGTTCCTTTCCTTGCATGAACAATAGAGAGTCGAAGAAAGGGTTTTTTTTGAAGTTTTTAGCTTAAAAAAATGCAAAACAGAGTGCCATTCAGAGCAAGAGAAACATTGCTGTGATTTTAAGTCCAATGTAGAAAAAAACATATAACTTTTTAGATAGCAATATTTCTTTCACTACACTGAAGATAGCAAAAAGAACACTCCAGGCTCTCCAAAGCTTTATTGGCTTCCCTGCAGAAGGTTTACCAGCTTTTATCTTTATGAATGAGGAAATCATGAAATAACTGAAGTCATTAGAACATTAAAAATGAAGTATTTTCAAATGTGAGTCCTTTTTTGTTTTTTGTTACTTCATTGGTCAAAGCACATTTCTTAAGCCCGTGGGTCAGTGCCGATTTGTAGAACTTATTATGTAAAGAACTTAGGAAATTCTTTATGATGAAAAGGCCTACATTTTACAATGTAAAAATCATACAGGAATTTTGCACAGGTCATTAAAATGTTTTGTAATCAAATAGCTGGGATGATTGTCTAGGGGTTACCAGGTCCAGCTTCAGTGTCTGAAACTTGGGCAGATGTGAACTGACGTGGCCAGCCTTCCAAAGGGACAGAAACGTCAAGCCGGAACTTGTTAGGCTGTTCCAAGGCTAAAAATGGCCCCATTTCATGAATTCCTTTGTATTGCTCAACCCTGTGATCAACAGTTTTAACCCAATTCTTCCCATTTTATTGTGTAAAAATATTTAAGGTCCATGCCTTTGCATTACAACTTCTCTATTTCTGAGGAATGCTATCAAGATTCCAAGCTAAGGGTCACCTGAGTGGCTCAGTCAGTTAAGGGTCCAAGTCTGGCTCAGGTTATGATCTCGAGATCTGTGGGCTGGAGGCCCCCATAGGGGTTTATACAGAGAGCTCAGAGCCTCGAGCCTGCTTCAGATTCTGTGTCTTCCTCTCTCTCTGGCTCTCCTGCACTCATGCCCTGTCTCTCTCTCTCTCAAAATGATAAACACTAAGAAAAACGAATAATAAAAAAAAAGACTCCAAGTTAAGCAACCTCAAATCCTTCAAGCTATTTTCTAGTTCTTCCCTCATCCCCAACAATTTTCTATTCATAACAGACAAAAGAATTGAGGAGACAACCCTGTTAAAGAGGAAGAGAAAAGGAAGAAGAGTCCAGAAAGGATAAAGATAACCAAGTGTAGCTTATCCACCTGTGGTTCCCAGACTCTTGAATTTCACAAGTAAATTTTCAAAAATAAGTTGAGTCATTAGCAGGGGACTTATTTAGCTTTTCACCTAACCAAGTGATAACATTAAATATAAATACATTTTAAAACAACAAAGATCCTACTGTAAATTACCATAACAAAGTCCTACAAAGTAAGTCTGTTTGACACCAAAATGTGAGGAAGAATACATTCTCAAAATAATGACAGTTCTTTAAATGGCATTCAAAGTGCACTACATCAATCATGTTTTTCTCATATCACTACAGACAAATGAAACTTTGTCAAAGAAAAACACTCCTCCTCGTAGGCCCTGGCATTTGAAAACCACTAGACAACTCCATTATGAACATGAAATCGAACAGAAAGGCCCAAGACACTGCAAGCACAGGGTAGTTTCATAGCGCTATGTAGCAAACACCTGGCGTGTGCAGCTTCAGAGCCTTCTTAGTTTGAACCCCTATCAGAAAGTGATTGTATTTTCCCAAAGAAACAAACTACCCACCTTCATCTTGCTTTGAGTAGATAGAACCCATTTTCATATATTTCTCTTGTATTCTTCAGTCCTGCTGAGCTTGTGTACTAAGGCTAATAGTTTTTTGTGGATTCTTTAGGTTTTACTTTATATATGATCATGTCCTGTTCCAATGAGAGTTTTCTTTCTTCCCAATCTGAGTGCTTTTATTTCTTTTTCTTGCTTAATTTCCCTAAAACCTCTAGTATGATGTTGACTAGAAGTGGCTAGAAAAGACATCCTTATCTTGTTCTTGTTCTGAAGGGAAAAGCTTTCAGTCTTTCACTATTAAGTATCACGTTATCTAGGGTTTTTTGTAGATGACATTTTTCAAGTTTAAGAAGTTTCCTTGTATTACTACTTTGTTGTTGAGTGTTTTTATCATGAAAGAATGTTAGATTTTTGTCAAATGCTTTTTCTGCATCTATGGAGACCATCTTTTATTCCATTAATACAGTACATTATGTTTGATATATTTTTGTATGTTGAACCAACTTTGCATTCTTGGGACAAATCCTATTTCTTTCTGGTGTATAAACCTTATTACATGCTGGTGGATTCTCTTTGCCAGTATTTTGTTGAGGACTTTTCATCTCTATAGGAGAAATTGGTCTCTAGTTTTCTTTTCTGTGATATCTTTATCTGGTTTTGGTATTAGGGTAATACTGGCTTCATAAAATGAGTTAAGAAGTGTTATTTAGAAAGATACTGACGTGAGAAACAATAGACAGAAGTTAACAGAAAGATTTCAAGATATTATAGAAAAATAGAGAAGTTGTGCCCTAATAAACAAATAACTAGCAGCAGTAATTTTGTAGACTATACTGTAAACAAATGTATTTTCAGAAAGTAAGAATTTTATACAATAAGTAGATACACAATGCAAGCTAGCCACAAGGAAATAACTGTGGTAGCACAGAATATGAGCAGCATGACCTGATGGCTAATTCCTAATGGAGAAAACTTGAAATTTAATATTAAAACCCAAGTGTAGATTATTCATAATTTGAATACAATTATGCTCAAGTTAACCATACAGGGGGAAAAAAATGTATAAGGTTTTCATTCCTAGTCACAGTTCAGTTGTTTTCAATCAAGCTTTCCCACCCATCCCTCAAGATGCGCGTGTACACATGCACACACACACACACACACACACACACCTTCTTTCTTTTTCTTTTTTAGTAATAGAAAGATTTATCTGGGCACATAACTACACAGCTAAAGCTTACATTTCTCAGCCACCCTTGCAAGTAGGCATGGCGTATGACTAGATTCTAGCCAATAGGAAATTAGAAAAGGTGATTGCAACTTTAAATTTGGGTATTGCAAAGCAAACGAACAAAAAGACCAGATAAGAAATACCTGTTACAGAACATTGCTTTTATAGGGCTTTCCACACACAGCTCCCCCACTCTGAGCATTTATTCTTCTTCTCACTTACTTGAATACACTTCAGTCAAGTCCCTTCTCCCCACCCTTGCACCAAAATTACTTTCATCAAGATCAATAATAACCTCCATGATGAAATTCTATGGTTATTTCTCAGCCCTCAGTGTACTCAACCTGTCGGGATCTGATGCATCTCTATATTTTCTCCTCTTTGAAACATTCCACTTAGTTTACATGAGAGCCCACTCTCCTGGCTTTCCTCCATCCCACAAGCTGCTCTTTCTCAGTGTCTTCTTCATCTATCCTACCATGCGTTGCTAATGTGCCCCTGTCCCTACAAATCTATATTCTATCAACATTCACTCCTTGGTGATCTTATCCAGTCTCACATATAAAATACCATATAGATATGCAACTCCCAAATTGTACTTCCAGGCTACTAGAATGTAAACTCTATGAGGGTAGGAATCATTCCTTGCTTCTTTCCTACTGCATTGACAGAGCCTAGAACTGGATCTGTCACATATCAGTGCAGTAAAAAAAAAAATCTGTTGAATGAATGAATAAATAAATAACTAGAAGGTGCTTTGCTTTATAAATCTCTGTAAAGTGCTTTACTATTTACTTTCCCCTTGAATGTCTTAACGGAGGGCAAGGAAAACCATACCCTTGCTCAGCATACAGAGCATATGCAGAATAAATTTTAGCTATGAATTTCTCGTGGCACAGCCAGGCTGTATTTCACTCTCACTATTCTTGGCCAGCTATGCAGAGGCTGTGATGACAGTGTCCTCAGTGTTTTAAGAATTTATAGAACTGCAGAATATGAAATGATATGCCAAAGTCAATAACAGGCTTAAAGAAAATGAACGTTTATTAGTATTCAGCTCTTCATGTCTCTGAATTCTAATCCCCAATACAAGCTCTGTTAGGGTCATAAATAGTGCTCAAAGACCAACACTTTCAAAGGGCGTTTACAGGGTCTTCTTTCCTTCTGGGTATATTTAACAACTGATTATACTCCATGGGATACTAGGCACTCAGAAAAGAGCACATGTATCTAATTAGAAATATTATCACTTAAATGCAGGCTCAGTTTGTCCTAATACAACCTGTGCTTACCCAAAAGTTAACCAGAAACTGCAATTAGCCTTTCCCTTTCAAACCATGTGCACAAGTCTAATTTCCGAAATGTTCATTTACTGCTCTCTGAGTGGCTCAGGATGGGTATCTCTTTGTATGTCTATGTGTCAGTGTGCTTCCATGTGTGAGTGTGTGCCTAAAAGAATGTGTCTGTGTCTACGTTCTTTTTTTGTTTTTTTATGTTTGTTTATTTTAAGGGGGAGGGACACAGAGAAGAGCAGAGAGAGAATCCCAAACAGACTCTGCTCTAACAGCACAGACCCTGATGCAGGGTTCAATCCCACAAACTGGGAAATCATGACCTGAGCCAAGATCATGACCCTGACCTAAGATCCAGAGCCAGATGCTAGCCACCCAGGCACCCCTGTGTCTCAGTCCTGAAAACACTCTGTTCAGATCTCTACCAGGAAAAACAAGAGCAGACCATTACCTGAAAATGTGTTTAAAAACAGAGAAAGCAGAAAATTCAGGAGAGAAAATACTTCCCATCTGGGAACTTAATTCTCAGAAATGGTATCTTCTGAGTTTGTATTTGGCAGATCATGGCCAGTGCTTTGGTTTGGTGGTGTAGACCTACCTCCCACATCTGAGAGAAATGGAGCGAAGAAGAGGGAATATTGTGGACCCAGCTGACTGCCCACACAACCAACATCCATTTCTCCCTTCTTCTGACAGGACTCAATTTTGTTCATATATCCAACCTCCTTCTCTTGCAACTCAGGGAACAGTTGACCCATTTGCAGCTCTAGAGATAGATCTTGATTCATCTAAGCTAGGAGTTAGCAAACATACACTTTTAAGGGCCAGATAGTAAATAATTTAGGGTTTTCAGCTACATAAAGCCCTGTCACATACTTGTCTTCATTTTTGTCTTTTGTAACCCGTTTAAAATGTGTAAACCCTTTTTTAGATCATGGGTCATATAAAAATAGGCCACAGGCTGGATTTAACTCATACAATCCCCTGGATGCCAATCCCTTGTCTAGCCTGTCAAATAACTTCATCCCCCTTCAATCGCTGCTTTCAAAGAGGGCATGGCCAATTTTAACCAATGAGATACAGGAGAAAATCTGTTTAGGGCTCCTGAGAGAAGTCTCATCTCTATCATAGCCATCTTGCCATATAAATCAACACAGAGAAGGGAGAAGCAGGGGGCCACAGGGAAGTGAAACCAGATTCTAACTGCACTGTGCCTAGAGTCCATCCTGTCTCTGAACTTACTGCTATGTAGGATAATAAATCTTGTCACTGTTTAAACTAATCTGAATCATTATTTTCAATTACCTATAGCCCAAAGCCCAACTTCTAATTGATCCAGGTGGTAATAACTTCAGAGCAGATGAGAGGAGCAACAAAGAGAATACTTGAAGAGATAAAATGGAAGATGTTTCCCCAGCTCCCAAGAGATCCTGTCTTTCCATTTATTCTCTTCAACCCCCTCTCAGATTTCAATTTATTTTTTTAATGTTTTTATTTATTTCTAGGAGAGAGAGAGACAGTGTGAACAGGGTCAGAGAAAGAGGGAGTCACAGACTGAAACAGGCTCCAGGCTCTGAGCTGGCAGTCAGCACAGAGCCCGATGCGGGGCTCGAACCCACGAACTGCGAGATCATGACCTAAGCTAAAGTCGGATGCTTAACCGGCTAAGCCACCCAGGTGCCCCTCAGATTTCAATTTATAAAGGTGATCTGAATGAATATTAATTATGTTAGTTTTGAAAAACGTAGGATTTTAGAGGTGAAAGAGACAGTAAAGATAATATGCTTCAATTCCTTCATACAGTAGATGAGAAAATGGAACCCAGAGAGAAGTAGTTTAACCTTAATCACATGACTACTTGGTGGCAGAGATGCAATTAGAAACCAGGTCTCAAACCCAAGCCTACACACAAAAACATATCATCCAAGGTCTATATACTAGAAGATAAAGTCTCCTAATAGTGCTTATCATGGAAACCTAGAAATCAAGATTTTCTCTTTGAACATCAAGAGATTTTGTTATACCCAGGCATAAAATTGGTCAGTGTTCTACAGAGAAATATAACCAATAGGATGAGAAATCAATGGAGGGAAGAAGATTGAGAGAGATTGAGAAAAAGATATTGAAAAAGAGATATTGAGATTATAATGAATTGGTTTATCCCTTTACAGAAGCTGACAAGTAATCAGGAAGCTGAAGACCCATAAAAGTCCATGTGCAGTTCCAGTCCGAATGCTTGCCAACTTGAAACCAAGGAAGAGCCAATGTTTCAGTTCAAACCTGAAGGTAGGAAAGAAAACAAACAAACAAACAAACAAACAATATTCCAGTTTGAAGGCAATCAGGCAGGAAAAGTTCCTTCTTTCTGGCAGAAGGGACAGTCTTTTTGTTCTATTCAGGTCTTAAACTGATTGCCCTCCTTAATGTGAGACCATTTCAATCTTCTTTTCTCATTTTACCAATTTAAATGTTAATCTCCTCTAGAAACACCATCACATTCACACCTGAATAATAGTTGACCAAATATCTGGGCACACTACCGCCCAATCAAGGTGACACAAAATAAACCATCACAATCTGTCATCACTGGCTTTCTGAGACTTCTGGGTCTGGGTAAAAGGGAGGCAAAGGTGCCCATATAGCCCCCAACACAGCTATATTTGACAACTGTCCCTGGCCCAGAAATTATGAAGGATTGTGTTGCCAGGGGAAGAGGAAGTACCAAGGCCTCCTTTCTGAGCATATTCATTTGGAGTTGGGTGAGAAAGTGGATGAACTAGAGCTAAAATAATAACCTCATTTACGTAGAATTTGAAATGTAAATCCTGACATTTAAGAATGAAATGGGGAAAAAGAAGAAAAAGGTAAGATATGGCTTAGAGAAATTTACTGTTAAATCATAAGCAGACTTTAGAAAGGCAGAGAGTTTTATGAGAATAGCATTACACCTTTGTGGTCTTTCTTGATAGCAAGAGCCCCCGAGTGTTGATGAAAAGGAGCCACGTTCATTTCATTCCCCCAAAATCTTGTACTCACAAGTGTAGTGGAATGAGGAAAGAATAGAAATTGTAGAATAGAATTGTAATAGAAATGTAATGGAAGAGGAGCTCTTACTTACTGATTGGAATTTTGGCAAACCACAGAGCTCTCTGTTCATGGCTGTAAAGATCTTGGAGTCCCACTATGAAAAGACTAAAGGCCTATAGTTGGTGTTAATTGGTGTTGACACCTAACACCTTGTAAATAAATGTTCAAGAGTCAAAATAATAGCAAGAAAGAATAAGGAGCTCTACAGCAGTCATATAGGGCAATAAGTTTGTAAGAGTAGAAGTAATGTCAGCACTTTCTAATGGGAAGTGAAAGACGGATGAGGAACTCACTATTTAAAGAAATCAAGAGAGGCCCCATGAAAATGAAGGTTCTATTCATGGTCTTAAGTACAATTTCCTCTGAAACTTTTGGGTGATGAACAGGGATTATTTTTAGGAAAATACATTTTGCAATTCCACTGCCTGGACTGCATCTTTGGTGGATTTTTAGGCCGTCAAATGGCTTACATAACCTAGAGTCCAACCAGAGGCAGGAAGGAGGCTTAGCCATTACTTCTATGGCTCGTGCCAGTACCAATGTTAGGGAGAACACCCAATAAGACCACAAATGTAACACACCTGAGCAACAATATCCTGTTTTTAAAAAACTAAAGAGAGGTTGGTTAATTACCACACTTTGGAGATCAAATCTGGTTACACCCTTCCAGGCTGAAAACCTTCTTCCTACCAAATAATGTACCTGGACACCTCCCCAAAGGATGCATGTGACCCCTCACAACCCCACACCTAAGAATTCATCTCTCTACCTTCAAAAAAAAAAAAACGGGGGTGGGGGGGAGAAAGAGCATTTGATTCTTGAGATCCCAGAAATGGCATCTGTTTGCCTGACCTCCTTCAGAATCATGGCAAAGGGTAAAAGAGTAGAAGCAACATATTTGGAACTGGGCTATAAATTAAATGAAAGAGACAGAAGTAGAAATGCCCAGTATTTGTTTACTGTCTAGGCCATTGTCCAGGAACTGAGTTATTCTCAGCTTAGCAGAGTTAGCCTCTCTAGACTCACCCCTCTGGAGAAGTCTCTCCACAACCCCATAACTGACACAGAGCTTGGGGACCAGCAAGAGCAAACTGCAGACCCCAAACAAGGGAAGACAGTAGTAAAGCAGGGTAGGGGTGGGGTTAGGGCTAATGACTTTCCAGACAATATTACTGATATACATAGTATATCTATTTTAATTTCAGGGAATAGGGGTTTTGTAGGGTTTTAAAATAAGGATTAAATGCTCTGATATTTGAAGATATGACTGCTTGAATTATATGTGAGAAAAGAATCGCTTGTATTGTGATTGCTTAATATTCTTAAAACTGATGAGGCCAAATATACTATTACATTGAAACCTCACAATAACATTGGTTGGTATATATAAGAAATAAAAATGGAACTCATAATTAAATCAAAATGTCTTTAACTTATAAGCCTGGCTTGGAGATAAGGCTGTCTTTCTGAGTTTAGAGGGTTTGTCCCTTCCAGGTACCATTATACACTTCTTCAAAATTGGGAAAGGGGAGAAGAGAGGATGAAAAAATACAGGAGACTTAAAAAGATATTTGTTTTATTTTTTTCTTATAATTTTGTAAATCTCCTGGACACTAGGAAAGTGCCAGACACTAGGAAAGTATTATAAGCATTATTAGCAGTTGATATGACCATTTGTAAGCAATCTAGTGCTAATGATATTCTACATTTTAAAACAATCCTCAAAATAGCTGCTTATCTATTATTTTTTTCTTTTTTCTAAGTAAAAGTTACAGAGAAAAATTAAGCTATAGCTCTCTTTTGCTTTACTAATAAATGTGCTCCATTAAGGACAACTTTGAAAGAAATTTCTCTCCCAAATCCCATTGGTTTTCATGATATCCAGTGACAGATATTCCCATAAGAAAAGATCTCTGAGAGAGGTTAAATTAATAACGCTTAGCAGGAAAGCACATATGTGCTACCTGTGTTTTGAATGGTCTAAGTCCAGTGTGTTTTGTGCCATGAACCAGCACTGGCTGTAAAAGGGACAAAATGAAGTATCTGATTCTTGGCCAGCAAGGTTCAGATGATGGATGAAGGGATGAGGTCCTTACCAGAAAGACATGCTAAAGCTAATTGACAAAGGATGGCCAAGTACATCTCAGCCTTAATGGGTATTTGGAGGGGTAGGCAAAGGCTGTTCAGGAAGAGGACACTGAATGAAGTAAATCCCTGTTTGTGTACACATGAGACAGGGAATGGTGCTTCACAAAGCCAATGTCACCATGTCTCATGCTTCAGAAGACAAAGAAGTTTAGACAGTAGAGACTATCTAACCATTATACTCTGGTTCCTCCTCTTGGCATAGCACGTCCATCTTAAAGAACTGGCTTATACTAAAAAGATGGAGTCTTTTTGACCACATTTCTTGGGAATGGTGTAAGAAAGGTCAGTCACATCTTCGGCTAAACTAAGCTCTAGTCAGAAAAGAGTTGGTCCCTGGGGTGAAGAAACAAGAATGCTGTATGAGAGTCTATGTCCTCAGTGACCCAGAACAGAAACACAAGGCCTCAGAAGGTTTACGTGGCTTCAAAGTAACTTACGGTGGCCATCCCAGATAATGCTGGATAGTCTTCAATGGATCTTCCTTCCTGGTTCACAGTCCTCCGTCTTTTCCTAATATTCCCTTTTTTGCTGGGCTTCCTCTGGTCTAAGTGTCCATTCCTTAGTTCTTATAAGGACTGAAACCTATCAGCGATAAAACCTAATAACCCAGAACTGTGATGCCCAACTTGACCACATCACATCCTAACAGAAAACCCAAAGAATGTCTTATATTCATATGAGTTTCTGGTGCTGTAAAATGAGATCATTAGTTTCTTTCTCAGTTCTCCAAGTTCACATTTTAAAATGAATTCCTTTAAGAGAAGTTCTGGAAACATGAAGGAGGAAATACAGAACTATTTCCTTGTCCTAGTTTTATTCCACAGTTGGCCATGACAAGAAATGTTCAATTTCATAAAGCAACTTGTTCTTTTTTTTTTATTGTTTATTAGAGGTTCTTAAGTTTTATTTATTTATTTATTTTACAAATAGTTTATTGTCAAATTAGTTTCCACATAACACCCAGTGCTCATCCCCACAAGTGCCCTCCTCCATGCCCACCCCTCCTCCCCCACATCCACCAGTCCTCAGTTTTTGTCAGCATTCAAGAGTCTCTCATGGTTTGCCTCTCCCCCTTTCCCCCACCATTTCCGCCCTTCTTCTCCCCCTTGGTCCTCTGTTAAGTTCCTCCTAATCTTCCTATACGTGCACACATATGATATTTGTCTTTCTCTGCCTGACTTATTTCGCTCAGCATAACACCCTCAAGGTCCATCCATGTTGCTACACACGGCCAGATTTCATTGTTTCTCATTGCCATGTAGTATTCCATGGTATAGATAAACCACATCTTCTTGATCCATTCATCTGTTGATGGACACTTAGGCTCTTTCCATGTTTTAGCTATTGTGGAGAGTGCTGCTGTGAACATTGGGGTCCACGTGCTCCTATGCCTCAGCATTTCTGTATCCCTTGGGTAAATTCCTAGCAGTGCTATTGCTGGGTCATAGGGGAGTTCTATTGTTAGTTTCCTTAGGAACCTCCACACTGTTTTCCAGAGGGGCTGTACCAGTTTACGTTCCCACCAACAGTGTAGGAGGGTGCCCGTTTCTCCACGTCCTCGCCAGCATCTAGAGTTCTCTGATTATAAAGCAACTTGTTCTAATGAGCACTTTATCTGTGGTTCTGAACCCTAGCTACACATCAGGATCACCTGGGGAGCTTCGAAAATATAACGGCTGCATCCCAGCCCTGGTGGTTCTAATTCAACTGGTCTGAGTTGGAATCCAGGCAACGATAGTTTTTACAAGATCCCCCAGGTGGTTGTAATGAACACCTTGGGCCCAAGAACCACTGCTAACTTCATAAACAGTGCCTTAACTGTATCTATTTTTATGAGTCAGTATTCTGTGTTCATCTGAGGAAAGTGGCTCAGAGGATATATTTCCTTGATTCATGGGCTGCTCTTTCTGGTCACATATGTTTTCATCATAATTGATTTAAATGTCCTATGACTAATTTCAAAAGTCAAAAGAGCCCGAATTCTATTTTAGATACATCTGAGCAAGTACAACAATTTTCATCCGTTTGCATTTGAAAAGTGCGTTCTACTTTACAGATCACTTTCTTGGTGTTGTATCTCATTTCATCCTCATCACAATCCTTGGGTAAATAAGTCAGATGCTATTCTTCCATTTTAAAAAAAGAGGAAATCAATGCCTAAAGAAAAGGAATGATTTCCCCCAGGATCACACGGAGCGAAAGTAGCAGAATAGGGTCTAGAACCAGGTCTCATCTCTCAATCTGATCTTCTTTGCATTCCTCAGTGCTGTCCACAGACAAATTTGCAACCCAATCCTATTGACCCAGTCCTACATCTTGATTTTGTCTGCTTTCAATGCTTCTTAATCCTAAAGTGCATGCAAATCTCCAGGTGATCTTGTTTAGAATGCAGAATCTGAGTCACTGGGTTCGGCTTGGAGTCCAACATTCTGCATTTCTAACACCAAGTGACGCCAATGTTGCTGGTTCACGAACCATACTTGGAGTAGCAAACTAAACAAAATCACAAAATACATCCCTTTGCAAAATACTGAAGAAAAGAATCCAAACGAGTTTCACTCATCTTCTGGGTACTCATGACACAACACATTTATTGAAACAAATCATCAGATCCTTGCCAGTTGTCTTTCTGACCAGAATACGTGTTATTCTTCTGGCAGCCAGAACATCATTGTGCTCATGTCTGGAATCACTTCAACAGCTGGAGTTGCAGCAGCCACTGGCTATAATTTTTTTTCTCTCTCTCCCTCTGATCTGCTTCTAGTTCTCAGGCCAGAAGGATAGGTCCACTGGGGCCAGTGAGCCATCTGGCCATGCAGCTGGCCTGGGCTTCTGAGCCTGAGAATATAATGGTGATTCACTGTGTGCAATCCAAGTCCTTAGATGACATCTTCTGTTCCTGGAAATAAACTGCCAGGAACAGTTATATTGGCAAAGGGTTTTATCTTGAAACCCACTAAATGTCGCATTGGCATTGATGAAGATGTGCTTTTTCAGTTTTTCCTTATCCTTAGAATAACCTAATTGTTGAATAGCTTTGTAATATATAAGAATGTTCTAGAGAACACAAAAGGACCCAATGCTTGAGCTTGGTTCCATTCTTGCCATGGAACTAAATATGGACTAGACAATTGGGGGCAAATTTTATAAGCTTTCCATCCTTTAGAAAATTAAATGATAAAACCATATGATCTCCAACAATCTATGAATCACTGACTCAGAGTATTAGTGCTATCTTCACAAAGTAGGAGGAAAAATGACTTCAGAGAAATGTTATCTCTCTTCTTTCTACTTACCCCTTTCCCCTCAAAAAGTATCCTACATTCCAGTTTCACCACAGGCCATTTAATCACTGCCCACTATTCTACTGGAACCATCCAATCCTAAACAATTAGAATGTGTCAGAGAAAAAGGCAGAACTATTCCCATTAGTCTTTCTCTAACAAAAGTCCTTAGGGAAAGGGAAGCTATCAAAAGAGCCTGAACAGAGGATTTCCCTCACCCCTAAAGACACTCCCCCAGGTGTCTAGGGGAGAAAGAGGTGGGCCAGAGAGTAGAGAGTACCTATACTTCATTCTGGTGCCAGTGTCTGGAAAACAGCAAGACCTTAGATAAAGAAGGGAATGGCTATAGGATGCACACATGCTGAAGGGATTGGAGACAGCCTCACCCAAGGTATGCCTGCCCCAAACTGAGCATGGGAGTGGCTGAGAGCCACTATTCCTAAAGGGTGATGAAGACAGAAACAATGGAATTGGAGAGAGGTGGGAGGGCCTGATGACAGCTTACCCCAGTGTCTTAACACTGAAAGATACAAGAGTATGACACAATCCTGGGGAGAGATGGGGAAACCCCAGAAAGGACTGAGGTTAATAGTTCTTTCCACTAGCCTAGCAGAATGAAGTGTGCAGTCAAAAATCAAAATCTGATATTGAGTTACTAAAATGAATAAAATGAACTGAAATGCACATTATCCCTGCTCTACATCCATAGAATGTCATATTACATTGCCTTATATGAGTACCTCCAGTAAGAATTAACCAAAATCCTGGGGAATCCAATTATAATTCATTAAGAAGTTCTTGCAAACTAGGTGCCCTTTAAAGCACCTAGAGCAATGCATGGCAAACAGGAGCCTCTATGAATATTTCTTGCTGGCTAGCTGGTTATCTAAATGACCAGCATACATAATGAAGCACTAACACATCCCCCTTCCTTTATTTTATTGTGCTAGTTTGAATACAGAAAGAAGACTATTCAAATTAGTAAAATGTGACCTAAAGTTAGGCCCTTATTAAGCTTTTTCCAGATCCACTTTCTCAGATTACTCCAAAGATCTAGCCTGTAAGAATTCAATCATTTTCACCAGAGAACTTACCTGGGAGGCAGATAGCTCCTCTCTGTGGTCTTATAGGAACTAAAAGCATTAATAGTTTTGAAGCTCTAAGACCACTCTGAAATCTGGGATGCTGTGTTTTGAAGTGAGAAGTTCACCCTTGGCAGCTGTGCTATTACCAAGCATGCACAGGTGTTAACTGAAATGGAAAATAGCCTTTCAAGAACCCTAGGTCTTCATTATTTTTAACATTATAGTTCACATTGCCAAAAGTATCCCTAAACCTCTCCCTTCTGATAATGTGGAAGGAGATTTATGTATTTTGAGTAATAGCTGAATAATAACCACTACCCTTCTTGGAAGTACAGGGTAAAACCTAGCAAAGGCATCAGACACCTTATGAATGGCAGCCATATTGGATTCTGTCTGTTGCTGCAGAAGATTGTCTTCTCCTGGCTAAGACAGACTTTCAAACAACAGCTTCTATATCTCTTCTTATATGAAAGTGAAATGATTTCACATTTCAAATCTCTAACAGTCACTGCTTAAAAGTACCAGCTCACCACCCACAAATCCTGTTTTGTTGCTTTCTTTGTTTTAAAAAACATGTTTTCTAATGGGACTTGGAATCTGAAGTATAATGCAAGAAAACAGGGAAGAGATGTGATTTTAATACTCAAACAAATGGCAAGGTTGTGATACTGAGTCTTATTTCAATATCAACCCTGATGTGAATGACTTCCTTACTGAAGTTTTAAGTCCTAGCTACATTTAGTTCCCTGCACAGATGATTTTAGTGGTATACATTAAACCCAAGGTAAAAAGAACGAAGGAGTGAGATCAATTTTCACTATCCACTCTACTCCTAGTAGAATGCAAAGGACTGTTTAGAAACTAAATGACTAATAAGAACCTCCTGTCTCTAAGTTTCAAACCCCAACTTGAAAAGCAGAAGTTACGGACCCAAGATTTTCTAACAAGTCAGAAATCTGAAAATAGGTTGTGGGGCAAGGATAGGACTGCCCTCAGATTACCTAGCCTAGATTCTCTTCCACAGGCTTAATTAGGTCATTGGAAATTAGTTGCTCTATCTTTGAAATACTCCCCTTTCCCTAAATGTCCACACAATTACACAGATCTTAGCTATCTATGTGATGCCACGTCTCCAATTCTGATCTTCCAAGTGAAAGTAACAATAGTTCCTACCTCATCTTATGAAAATAGACTAAATAATGTTGAGTTTTCAAAACAGTCTTGGTGCATAGCCATCTCTAAATATTTGTAAATTATTATCCCTGAAGACTCTCAGGGGCTTTTTCTTAAACACATGCAAACACAAAAAAAAACCCACTTGCCAATATTGTAGAAGTGCCATTTTCAATGACTATAATCATAATTATTCTAGAACCTGTTGGTTAATTACATTTTTTGTAATTATATTTGTCAGTATATTTATATACTGTATTTGTATATGTATATACAAATATTACTATCTGTATTTGTATATATACTGTATATACTCTATTTGTATATGTATATACAAATACAGTATATTAGTTTTGTGATTTCACTATCATTTTCCCTGAAGTTTCTTGGACAGGGCAGCCTTTGTGATCCCCCTCACCTCACTCACTGTTTCTTTACCCACCAAAAGGAAACTCCTATTTATAACAATTGAATCTAAGCATACCCCCCATTGATCCAGAAGCCATCCCTCCATTTTCAGTCTGAGAAAGTCCTCTCTACCAACCTACCAGCAACAGGAGAAAATGCTGACTCTGCAGCTGGACAGAGACAACTTTGGGCTCTTCAACTAAATACTAATCAATGAGAAGGTGGCTAAAGATTTTTTGGGTACAGCATTGCTGGCAGAAGCTGTTCCAGTGAGTCTAAGAGCATAGCTAAGTCTCAACAGAACTGACCAGTGGTCATCTTCTCTCTTCTCTCTTTCCCCTCTTCCCTTCTACTAGGACTTGAAGTCAAATAGATTACCAAGGGATAGACAGCAGATTTCTATAGCAAGGATGCTTCAATTCCCAGCTAGAAATTATTGTTAGGACTGACTCCCACTCTACTATGTTGTAAGAAAATGACTGATAAGTTCCATGTGTAGAGAATGATATTATGGCCTAATATGATGACCATAAGTGGTACTAAACAAATTCCTCGTTTTCCCACCCCCAACCTAGCAAAAGCATTAGGTATCTCCAATTATAGTGGGTCTTTGAGAAAAGCCATCAAATCATATGATAGGATCATCAAATGCAAGTGTATACACAAATGAATTCATGGCTTTTCTCTGAATCATGAATCTGAAGTCCCTTTTGCTAATTCTTGACAAATGTGACAAGTTCAAGCTATGCATCCCCGTAAAAGAAATAAAATAAAAAACACCTCACATCTGTTTCTTGTAATTCATTAAGTGGCAAAATGCCACTCTACTGGTTCTATGCACCTATTGTTTAACTTGGCTCTGTTTTCAGCAGTCTGAATGGTGCTCTCTTCAATGGACAATGTGTTTATTCATGTAGCTGTAGCTGTTCTGTTATTAGAAGTGTGTCTTTGAAACAGACTTATAATGTCTGGAAGGAAGGAAAACACCCAGACAAAAAAAAATTAAGGATATAACATTTTTTTCTGGATGTTTTTGCCCCCTACACAAATATTAAACACATCATACTCCTCAGAACATCTTTAGGAAAGGTGTAGTTACCAAAAGAGTAAAAAGTTACCCCAAGACTGAGGCAAAGTGGATGAGCTCCTATTCTTTATTCCTCAAACACTGATAGACCTTCACATGACGCCTCACCTCTGTGAAGGTCAGAATCATGCTTCTGTTCATTTCCATTATGCTAAAGATGACAAGACAAATCCTCCTGCTCGGAGGAAATGAATGTTTTTGTTATCAGAGTTTTTAGTACACCTTCTCATTTAAGTTAGGGCATCATTTTGTGGGGCTGGGAGCCTAAGATTTTGAATGGTACTATGGAAAGAACTTGAAGAGTACTTCCTGATGGATTGTTTCAACATAAATAAAGGGGATTGTTGGGCTCACCTGATAAGGGTTCAACATGGGAAAATAGAATGAGAGAAGGGACTTTCGGCTAAATGATTTGAGTCTCTTCAAGCACTAGTGTTGAATGATTCCATAATAGTAATGTGACTGTATTTTTAAAAAGTATTGCGGTGACCAGATTTGCTAAAGAGATAACTAACATGAAGGAAAATTTGAGTAATGAGTAAAGCTGCCTGTCAATCATAAAGGAATTCAATAGGGTGAAACAGAAAGAGGTCTCTTGAGAAATGGTTGGCCACAGGGTACAACACCTCATCAAATTTCTTGCTGGCGAAACCCTCTTGCTTTGCTGAGAAGGGCTCATTTGCTGAGCTTTCACAGATGTAGAAATATAAACTCAGCAGGTTGCAAAGCCAATTGGCAGTTTCAATGGTGTCACTTACAAGAAGAATTTGATAACCAATTCAGAAATGAATTGTGCTTCTTTCCTCTCTTGATGAGCACACCTCACTAAACCCATTCTTACTGTTCCGAGTGTGCGGTCTAATTTGTCGAGAGTCTAATGGGTTGTGGAGCTTATGTATTGAGTTCTTTCCAGAAAGCAGAGCTCTGAGGTTTAGGGGTGGGGAGGAGGAGGAAAGAAGGGCATTATTTTACAAATCACATGACTTTCCTTTTGTTCTATAATAAAAATTAACATTCTAGTAAGAAAGTACTAAGAAAACAGACTTTGTTGAATTTTACTTGCTTGTTTTCAATCTTATGGGACAATATTTATATTAACATTTATGTTCTTTTACAAATATGTCACAGAAATAGCTGAAAATAGATTGAACAGTAAAAACATTCTGTAAGAAGGTCTGGGCCTCATATGACTCTGTTGCTAAACTAAGTTAATTAACATCCCTAAGCCTTGACCTCATCTAAATAAGTCCTGACTGGCCTGGCACTACCTACATCTTAGGGCAGTTATAACGGTCAAAAGAACTACCATTTCCTCACTACAACATTTCAGCAATGTACATGAAAATGCTTTTTAAAAAGAAATGTATTCCTCAAATGGAAGGTATTGAGAAAAGTCACACTCAGAGAAGTTAAATGACTTGCATGAAAATGGCAACCAAATAGTACTGGGTCTGGGACTCAGAGCTGGTCATCTTTATTGCTGAACAGTATTTCCTTCCTAGATGCTATAAGCTTTTCAGTTTCTCCTTGTGAACCCATCGTGAAACCAAGATGGCATTTTTAAGAGACCTGCTTTAAAAATAAGCACTATACTCGGGCCTTTACCACCCAAAAGGAACTGAAAGAGTGTAACATCAAAATGCAGAACAGACCGATTTAAAGGGTTCTCCTCTAAAATAACTGAATATTCTGCTTTGAAACCAACATTTGGAAAACACCCAGACATGGCACTAGTCTGGGTGTTTATGGGTGACATACTTTTCCTCCCCAAGTCATCCACCAAGGAGGCCTGTGGGCTTCTGCCTCCTTCCATGTACCGCAACACAGGTCCGCTTCTAGCCACTTGAGGAATCAGTTAATGGAATTTTGTGCTTGAGATTTGTTCTTAAAATATGTAGAATTCCAGAATGCATGTATTCTTGTATCACTCCCTGAGAAATAGATGACAGGTTCTTACCTAGTAAGCAAACGCCCTCCAACCTTTTGAAGGTTTCTCTTTATACTGATCTTAAGTTTCTTCAATGCTTAGCCCCTTTTTCATATTCAATCAGATACTCATTCCACCAGAGATATTTATTGAAAACCTACTCTTTGCCAGTCACTGTTCAATGCCAACCTGTTACAGTTGAAAAACTGGGAAGAGCGAAAAGAAAATATTTCAATACCCTAATACCAGCACTGACAAACCCATTAACGACAACAAATCCCTGATGCTTGTAATTGATGTCTAGGATTATACTCATAATTATTCAAGATGCAACTTGCTCAACATAGTTCGTGTCCAGGCCACAGGGACTTGAGATGTCCTTTCATATGAATAAGGAGTGCTTCTTAATTCTACCCTAAGGCTCTTAACAAAGGGAGGAAAGTAGAAGGAAAAAAAAGAAATTGATCTTTGCATGAACCATTTTCATTTCCAATCAAACTTTGGGTCTCTTTTCTCTTAAGGTTCCTGTCTTTTAAGTTAGTGAGCTAAATCAAATCACAGCACCCAGGTCTGATTTGTGCAGTAACAAGCTACTCTGACAGATTGCCTTGCACTTCCTACAGATCACGCTCTATGAATATCCCCCAGATTTACTCAGTTTGAGCCACATCATGTACTGCTTACTCATCCCTGAGTCTTTTTGCTCATGTGCTTGCACACAGCCAGGCATTAATCACCTGGCATTTCTATCATTTATTCCCACCCACCCCTGGAAGCATGCTTCTCTACACTTGTTCTTGATTGAAATTCATCTTGTTTGTATCTGAAAACCTCTGTAGTTTATCAAGTTTACTCTGAATTCTAATGATAACTGTAGGCTTTCAGACCGAAGGGACCTTGGAGATCGTCTGCCCAACCCCCTTATGCTATAAGGGAGGAAATAGAGATCTACATGCAAGGGGACATTTCCAAGGATATGTGATATATCAGTTAGGATCTCAGCAGAGATCCTAAGCAGAATTCACCTCTGATGGTTCACCTACAGAAACTGGAATAAAGGGACTAATTACAGAGTTGTGGACGGGGTTAAAGGAAAACAACGGATGCTGAAATCCCAGCAACCAGAACAGCAAAAAGTTCTTTACTTTCCCTAGGGCTTAAGGAAAAGGGAAAAAATAGTGATCAGAGAGAGCTCAGTGAGAGCAGGAAACCAGGAGGAGACACCCAACCAGAGCTGTAGTGAGAGAAGGATACAACTACTACCCTAGTTGCTATGTCAAAGCAGGGTTGACTGGAAGAAATGCCCCAGTCACTCCCATCACCTGCTGGTGCCTTCCATCAACTGAATGCCAGAGTGCAAGGAAGATAGGTGATGGAGTCCATTTAGGTCAGCTTCTCCCCACAGAGTAGGGAAGGAAGCATAGAGAATAGGTTTGGAGAAGAATAATCAGTGGATTTTGTAAATTCAGTCACCCAGCATCTACATTAAAATGAGCATCTCCATTTGAACCAGTGTATATCTTATTGCAAAGGATCCATTTGCCTAACAAATATTTGCTGAAGGGGAAATGAACGAAAGGTAAAACAACAACAACAACAACAACAACAACAACAAACTGGAAAAATAGAACTTTCCTCAGTATTTTGGGGGGTCACGAAGAGATAATAAAAGCATTCTGGGGGTGCCTGGGTGGCTTAGTCGGTTAAGCGTCTGACTTTCGCTTAGGTCATGATCTCGCGGTTCGTGGGTTCGAGCCCCGCGTCGGGTCAGCTGCTGACTGCCAGCTCAGAGCCTGGAGTCTGTTTCAGTCTGTCACTCCCTCTCTCTCTGACCCTCCCCTGCTCATGCTGTCTCTCTCTCTCTCTCTCTCTCTCTCTCTCCTAGAAAAAAAAAAGCATTCTGTAGCAATACACATACTATGTTTATTACTCCATAATATAGTGTTTAGCCTGTGCCAGGTCCATTCTAAGCCCTTTGCATATACCAACGCTTTTAATCTGCAACCTCATTCTATGGATGAGGAAACAGAGACATACAGTATTGACTAGGATTGTCCCCAATTGCCAGACAGCAGAGCTCATGCTTTAACCTCTCCTCCACACTGCCTCTATCAAGTAAAAGAAGTCCCCGAGGGAATTCATTATGTATTTGGAAAGATAGTAATATTAATGTATGAAAACGTAAGAGAGTTAAATTGCATCGGTACAATACAGCACAAGAATAAGTTCCAGAGATGAGTGTTCAGCTGGGGCTGGAGCAATCAGCAGAGTGACCTGGTAACCATCAAACAGTACATACCCCAGAAATGCTAACCTGCTGGGCCAAGTCAAGAACAGAATCGACGCCTCCTAGCTCTCTAAACAAGGACTACTGGTCCCCTTGCTCTTGACAATTTGCTTTTCAGGGCTCCACAGGCATTTCCTTGGGAACAAGGCTCCAAAGTATAGATGCGACACTTCACCCCATAGGACCCCAAAGGGTCACCTTGGCCCACCTCCTGTCCACAGGCCAAGTAACACAGGCATGTTCTCTTCTCAAATGAAGTAGTTTTTCTGCATTCATCTTCATGATTCTGTGGAAAAACTAGTAACCAGTATTTTTAAGGAATTGACCACAGACCTATAAATCTATGCACAGGAAAATATTCAAATATTAGAATATAAGCAAAGTAAGGCTAACCTTGTCCATTACACCTTTGTCTCTATTAACATCACTTCTGAATTTAAGTTAGACCTAGGGTGGGTCTATATTATATTTCCTTTCTTAATTATCTCTTGGAAAAATGCAGTATTTAATAAAAATACCAACAGAAAGATCTTTTGTTCAAGGACAAAGCAAATTATTTTCTTTACGTTGCGCATGCATTTTGACTTTGAAGGGAATAGACATCACATTTGGTTTTACGATGTTGCTGTGTGGTTTTCAATTAGGTTTCTGTTAGGTTCTGCAAACAGAAAAAACTAGCGTGTATCTGATTTAATACCTAATGAATTTCCACAGATGGTTGCAGTCTAGTGGATAAAGATTTTGCCACATGTTTTCCAATTCATGACTTAAAATTGTTTCTACCACAGTCTTTTTTATTAAAAATTTCCATTGACTCTTTTTTTTCCAGAGAGTGTGATTATAAAATAATTCAGTTTCGCTAGGCATAAATACATCTAATTTGCAAAACTTTGTATGTTAGACAGCCAAGTAAGTTAGTACAGCTGTGACTGAATAAAGGTGTTAGGGTGGCTGTCAAAAGTCAAATTCATCTACACTACTTTGATCCCAGTGTATATAATGCATCAAAGAAGATGCATTACTTAGGGTGGAGGTAGGGACTCTGCTTCCAGAGTAGCCATGGAATTCTTCATATGTCTGTCTATGCTCACAAATGCAGCCTTGTTCCGCTCCTACCTAAGCTAGTCCCAAGGCACTGAAAGGCACACCTTGAACTGACTTGAACTCAAATCCCTCTGCCACTTACTGTGATGAGATCTTGAGCAAATTATTTAACAAAACTGGAAATCATATCTTCCTATCTAAAGTTTAGGTAGACAAATGTAAGAAGAACTTTACTATTGTCCACAAGTGAGCCAAACAATACAGCAAAGGGGTGGAAGCTAAATGGGGGAGGGACTAGAATGGTGAAGGATAACCAGTGTGAGAGTTTAGGAAGGCTCTCCAGAGGAAGGAACACTGGAGCTGTGTCTTGGAAGAGGCAGAAGAGGGTTATCAATAACATCTTGAATGACATCTGTTATGAATATAATTGCCTAGAGAACTGTGCTGACAAGGATTCTAGGGTGATACCTTGGATCAGTGGCCTACAAGTTAATCCCAGACCTAGTCTATGATCATATCTTTAGGCAAGATCTCTAAGAAAATATGGTCCTCCTTGACTTATGAAGTTCACCTGGACTCAGGCCTCCATTTACTTGACCAGCAGGCCAATTCTTCCTGACACCTTTCCTAGCTCCCATCCCCAAGCATGGGATCCTAATCCCTGTACCCCCAAATGGCTGGAGGCATCTTAATGTGAACCAGCTGACCCTCCAGAATAGCAATGACCATCTGGCTTTGGGTATTTCCTACCATAACACTTCATGCCATGGTGCTCACCTGCCAAGTTAGTATCTATGGACCACCTGCCTGAATGGAGCCCTAACCCATCACAGGTCTCAGCTGGGGTCCATAGGAGGGCTGCCTGCCCAGCAGGGGCTACTTCCTCAACCAGGTCTATTTCCTTACCACCCCACCCCACCCAATCTCCTGATCCTTTCTCTTCCCCACCAGCTGATGTTGGTGAGGACTCAGGAGGCCTGCCTTGAGCCAATCTGCAATATGTATGACCCAATAAAATGTACTCTCCCTGAGCTGAACCCATGTCTTCATATAGGAAGAAAAATCATGCTAATCCCTCTTTCTACCATGTGTCCCTGTGGATCACTGGAGCTAAGTGCTCCAGAAAACCCACAAAGTGAATTTAATTCCGTTTACAGATGACAGCCCTTCACATCTTGAAGACCTCTTTCATGTCCTCCTTGAACCATCTTCTCATGCACAGATTACAAACACTATAAATACTCAAGTTGGCACAACTACAATCCACACTACTTGGCATTGCACAGTCTCAACTTACTCAGCAGTTACTTTGTGATACTCCTTGCTGCTGCTCTCTCATAACGAGCTTTTACCCCTGTGCAGTACCTATCCTCACACGACACACATCTGCCTCCACTACCATCCATCCAAAGTGGAACCATTGCGTTTAATGCCCATTCCTGGCAGAGAAAGTCTTTTTCTGTTTCTGGGCCTAGATGCTCCCACACGTCAACATCCGGTAGAAATTATGCAGCTACCTCTGTCACCACCTTGGCCGGATATTCCCCTTCTTCTGACCTGGGCATCTCTTACTCTTTCATGTGGCCTGTGACTTTGGGGCCTGCTCTATAATTTTGATCCCAGAATTCTGGTCCAGTTTGTTTGCCCTCTGGAAGATCCTCAGGCTCCTGACTTCTGCTTTCATTCTCTATTTTTCTTTTCCTCAAAGAGACTTGTTATTATTTTCCAGCATCCCTCATCCTCAACTCAGAGACTCTCCCTTCTCTTTACTCTCACCCCCAATCTCCCCTTCTGCTCCAGACTGATTATTATTCTTTCACAAACCAACCCCATTCCAGGGACATGGGGATACATTCAGGGTAGTTCCTACTGACTTCCACTGGCCATTGCCTTCTATGACCCGACTGTTTTGAATGTGGAATGATCCCATTTTCAGGGCACACACTACAGTTACATGAAGATCAACACTCCTCATTGGTTGTAAAAATGGTTTCCGTTTTCTCTCCTCTCTGAGTGAGAAGCTATAACACCTGTGATCAGCCAGCAATGTTGTCATACTTAACTTCAGCACCCGTGAATGGGAAATCAGCTACTGCTACAACTGTGGATTCAAACCAGCGGTCCACTGTTACATGTCTTCGATTTCCTGTTTTCCTCTCTCTCTGATTACAATTCAGCTGCTAGAGCTAATCTTATAGTGAACGCCTTCAAAAAATCTTTTCAAACATTTATCCAGAATATTTACTTATTCTGACATCCATTTGTAGACCCCATAATACATGTTTTACTTCCCTAGCACTCCAATCCCCATTTACTTTCCATGTTGCCATCTTCCTTTCACAGGTAACCCCCAGAATTAAGATATGGTTGTTTGAAAAGAATGTGGGCTTTGGAATTTACCATCATTTCTAATCCCAACTCTGCCACTTACTAGCTATGTGTCTTTGGTAATAACATCAAAAGTAGTAAAACCTTTGTGAACCTCAGTTTTCTCCTCTGTAAAATGAGAATGCTAGCAGTCCCTCCTCTGCAGAAATTTCCTGAGAATTACTTAGGCCAATATATACCCACGCGATGTTTATGGCTTCACAAGTTGGTTTCTTTTCCCTCTTCATTCTAAATAAGGACCTCATGAAGTATAGCCACCATGACAACTTCCTCTACAGTAGAGCAATACTGGAGAATGCTATTCTTCCTTCACAAATCCAAGTTTCCTGTCTTCAATGTCCAGTCTTGGTTAGAGGTCATTTTGATGTGCCAGGGGCAAAAAGATATTCACAGGAAGCTAGAGATCTTGTCTGAGTTGCAATTAACTACAAAGAAGGAAAGCAAGATTCATTTTCAACAAGTAGAAAGAAAAATAAGCTAAAGTGGGATGACTGCAGCACACACTAAAATGTCATCAAGGTGAAGCAATAAGAAGGAAACATCCTCAGAGAAGTGCTGTTCATGAGAAATCATTTGTGTCACTTTCTAAAATGCAAAATTGCCTCCTCAAATGTTTCCTACAATTCCTCCCAGAGAGAGCCTCCTCTTTTTGTTCGACTAGATAAGATTCTTTTGTAGGACTAATATCATGTTTTTAAAACACTGTTGGTTGCTATGGCAACCTGATTGTGTGTGATAAAAAGAGCACATATCATTTCACTGGGTTGTTACATGATTTCCCACAGAATTTGGAAGCTTTCTCAGCATACTGCTGGCTTCCCTGGTGGACTCTTGGCAGTGCAATTTTCCTCTGTTTTCTGTTTTCCTCTGCTGCATTCTTCTGTAGGTTTGCTGAGGACAGGCTGCATCACCTGAGACTCTCTTGCTACTGCCCTGGAAAATTAAGGGAGAGCTAGGAAAGATACAGCCAAGATGGGAAACAGCAGTAACGATCACACAAAGGCTTACCAGAGCAGCTGGGGTGGAAGTGAGAGGAAAAGCAGATTTTGGGGGTGCAGGCTGGAATGGTGATGGTGACACTCTGAAGCAGCCTGGAAAACACAGTCCCTGGGCAGACAGGTTCATAATGTCATCCACTGCACAGCTTTAATGTGAAAATATAGAGACCTGATTCTCAGCCTGGTTCAAACACTGCCTTCCTCTGGGACCTTGGACAAGTCTCCTGATGCCGTTGAGCCTCATTTTCTTCTGAAATGTAAAGATAATTCCCCCAAGTCCCTTCTCCAGTCTTCATCATCCTTGATGGTAGGATCTTGAGTTAGACCAGGACTTCTAAAAGTATGATCCAAAGACTTGCTGGAGAATTAAAATCCCTAGGTGTTGTCTCCAGTCTTATAAATTAGAAGCTCTGGGCCTGAGGCACCTCAATCTCATTTTTTCTAAATGCGCTGAATGATTACCAAATGCAAGAAATGCAAGAATACCTATGGCAGAGTGTACCCAGGAAAGCAAAGATTTCCAAGAAGGGTCTGAATGTCAGACTTCTGACCATTTAGATCAGAGTGGGTTGAATTCTTCTAAGAAAAATGTTTAGAAAACTAATAGCTGCCCCCTTTTTGTTGCCCCCCAGCAACACTGAGCATCAGTCCCATACATGCTCAGGAATGGGAACAGGAAGGCGAAGGCAAGAGTCGTAGAATTGAAACAGCAGTCATTCTCAGGTTGTTCCTGCCCAGAAACTTCTGCGGAAGGTCTCCAGCACATTTTATTCACACCACATTAGAGGTATTAACTTTCCTGCTGATAGGGTTGTCAGATCAAACATAAGGCATCCTGTTTTTGGGGTTTGCGGTTTTTTTGTTTGGTGGGGGGTTGGCTGAATCTGGCAAACCTACAAACTCCAACAAACCTACAAACTCCTATCCCAGCCTGCAGTCAAAGTCACATCAAGGAAAAAGGAAAAAATATTTCCTCTTTCCATCAATAGAATGTGTCATCTTTTTGTTCTGAACAGAGAAAGTTGACCTAAGATAGGGAAAAATAATAAATAAATAAAACAAGGCCCCCAGGGTGGCTGAGTCACACATCTAACCAGGTGCAAAAGAGAAGTGAAGCAATGGGAATAACTTTCCAGAGAAAGCCATTTTCTCTTTTGCTTTGAGACCTCCAAAAACAATAACTTAAATTTATAACTTCTTAAGCTTCTTAACTGGTTTTGTTCCAGTTAACAGCACAGTGAAATCAACATTTTTGCAAGTTCTGTCCCAAGTAACTTGTATGTCAACTGTGAGGGTGGAATGGAAGAAGGCTCAGACACAGTATAAAAATATAGTCTGTTTTAGCAACAACCTACAGTTTAAAAAAAGAAAGAAAGGCAGTAACAATGAGACTCATCTCCTTTCCCCTCTCGAAAGAAGAAAAAAGAAAAATGTTTGGAAGACTGGATTGAGATAAAAGTGAAATGTGTGAAACAGGGCAGCCAGCTGGAGCTCACGTTCCAGAATCTTCAAGGTTGAAGCCAAGTGATAGACTGACCCCTACATAATTCTGCTGGTCAAATGGGAAAGAGATTGGACTGAGAGCAAGAAAACATGGAAGGCAGTTGTCCTCTCATAGTCCCAAATGTCCCAGCTTCCCAACTTTTTAATGTGTTGATTTGAGCATCTTCTGTGTGCCTAAAAGTGTGTTGTTTCCTATTTTGGATAAGTTCTCACTGACACTAGGGAGAGAAGACTTGACACTTGAAATTATTAGAGATGAAACCAAGTATAGCTATGAAACAGAAGGGGAGAGATCAACGTGGGCTTGAAGTGTCAGCAAATCTTATGCTGAATGAAGAATTTGAGATGAATCTTTTTGGATGTGAAAATAAGGGCCAAAGATATTTGGAGGTGAGAAAGAAACAGGAAGTAGCAGAAATGAGAGTGCCATGGTGGAAGAAGAGAGGTGAGCAGAGGTATGTACTGGGAAATGCTGGAGTAGAGGCTGATCCAGACAGAGCTGGTAGCTCTATCATGTTCCCTTTGTCATCCACATTCCTACCTGGGAGCAGTGGTTCTAGGGAGAAGTGTTATGGTACCCAGCCTTCCTCTCCATGGTGAACCAAGCCCTATTGAGATAAGTGGAGTCTGTGGGCTTCCCCAGGACCCTGGTGCCAGAGATGGAAATAGTGATGAAGTTTGACATGCCATGAAAAAGTTGGTCCTCTGATTTGGGGGCAATGAATCTATCCTCAGAAAGAAAATGGGGATTGGAAGAGGCTTTCATTTGATACCCAGAAACCCCCACATTTTCTATCTCCACTTTCAGTGGAAGCCCAGGTCCCAGCCTTCCTTGCTCTTTTCCTCTGCCCCAGAGGAAACTTCTTTGAGTTAAGGAGATTTTTTTTAAATTGATACTAAATAGAGAGGGCAATGCTTAACTCAATAGCTAATGGCAGAATTTCAGTATTAAGCTTATATAAAGTAGTCCATGGTCTAATGTTGTCTGAAAGATACCTGAGAGGTCCTTCATCTAAGGCCCTCTCTGTCATTCAATTTGCCATCAACTATGGAAAAGAATTTTCTCTCTAAAGACACTTAAAGTAGAAATAGTATCACTCTATCCATCGGGGCTTCTCAATTGTGTGTTTCTTCATGGCGTCCAATCAAAGTCCAAGAGAGCAAGAAGTATGGTCTTTGACCTAATAGAAGCTCTTTCTAGGTAACTGCAACTACATATTTTGAAAGGCCTATTTATTTTTGTTTTAAATATCTTTATGGAATTCTCACTATGTGCTGTCCCATTTGTTAGCACCTGCTGAGAAAAAGAGAGAGAGAGTGCTATGGTTAGGAAGAAAGGAAGGGGGCTGCCTGCACAGTGACTGTCAACATTTGATGAGTATAAGAAGCACTGGGGAGCTTGCTGGTAAGCACACTCCTGGCCCTATCACCCAAGCTTCTAATTCAGTGCATCTGAGGTTAAGCACTTGAATCAACATTTTTACTAAGTGACCCAATTGATTCAGTTACAGGTGGTCCCTGGCCACACTGAGAATCATTTCACAAGACAATAACAGAATATAGAGGTCAAGAAGAAGAAACTTTGAGAGGAAATCAAGCAGACTGAGGCCACACATTGGTTAACCAAGAATCACAGAGGGCTCAGTGGGTCAGGCCCAGGTCTGCAGCTGCTGGCAAAACACAGGACCACAGCTATGCTTTCCCCACATTTGTGAAATAGTCCATTTGGAAGCCACAAGGAAAAGCTCCATTTACTTTGGAAGCAGATCAAAATGGCTGTGAGGAACACAATAGACAACAGAGGAGTTGCCATGGCAACTGTAGGAGCCAAGCTGAGGCTGAGAAAGTCTCCTCAAAAAAGGGAAGATGGAGAACTTATACTAAAGAGAATGCTGTGTGACTTATAAAGGCTTCTGTATCTGCGCTAACCCCTTTGTATCTCAAATAGTCGTAAAAAAAAAAAATCAAAAGGACAGAGGAGGAGTTCCTTCCAAGAATGGCTTGCAGGTAATGGCTAGTGGACAGCTGACTCATGAAGCATTATTTGCATTTTTGTCAATTTGTCCCCAATATTCCTAATAACGGAGACTCCACTGACAGCTGAATGAATCCATTAAAATCAAACTCAAACACAATATTCAAATAAAAGGAAGGTAAAGACAAGTCTGGAAAATGACCACCACAGATTTTTATTTAATTAAAAATATTATACATGTTGTTGCATTTTCATGGAAAATAGTGAGTTAAAAAACACCAACAGTGTTTTTAGAAACTTTCATCACCCCATTCTGCCATCTGCTGCTTTTTTCTGTCCATGGCATTAACCATGTGTTAGGAATTGGGCCCTCGTGAAACTAGAGCTTCCTTGAAGTTCATATCTACGAGGCCCCTGGAGTGAGCCATTTTCTTGAGGTTGGTGTTCTATTGAGTTACATCAGATACACCAGTCTGGACTCCCTCACAAACCTTTGAAAGGAGCTAACATAAAAGTCCAAAGCACATGTCAACACCAATTCAGCTCAACATGCCTATAAGAATCAGTTATGACCTCCATCCAGTTTCCAGGCCAGTTACCAAGTGACCTTGTATTCTACCTGGTGTATTAGTGTCCTGAGCCCCTCCATAAAACTTCCCCTGAACCCATGGTGGGAAGACACTGCCATATAGTGTTTATACTGAAACGATCAGCAAATACACAAAAGCTCATGTGGCCCCCATGCACAATACTATCAAATAAAAAAATACATATTGGTACAATACAACCTTTGAAATCACTGGCTAAAATATAGCCATGTGAGTATTTTTAAAGTCTTCATGTAATTCCACATTTAAGAAAAATAACACAGCACAAAACTTTAACTTGAAAACATCACTTCAGCTATAAACTTCTCATGTGTAAATACAAAGTGTGTACAATATCATCCTTTCCCTAACTCTTTTCCTTTGTATTCTTTGGACAGCACCACCCCCCTAACCTGTATCCTTCATCCCACAGCATAAGACTGCATCCCACATTGCTCCCAAGTGATGCTTTTACTAAAATTGGATCTAATGTGACAGACACCCTGGCTCTGTTTTCCTGCACCTTTGCTTCAAACTGTAGTACACTTCATCTGGATTCCACATCCAGCTTCATATTAAAAAGAGATGAACCCACCCCCCAAAATACACAAATAAGCAAACATAGCTGGATAGCAAAAAGTTAGAATTGCCTCAGCTCCTTGAAATTGGAAAATGCTCTTTCTTCTTCATAATGGTGTCTCAATTGATGGGAATAAAATAAGGCTGAAATTGCTTTTCACATTCTGGCTCTGTTGGGGGCATTTTCACGTAGACCCCTGTAGTAAGAGGGCTTCTTTTCTTTAGCTGCCAAACACACAAAAAAAGAATAATTATCAGTGAGAAATGCAGAAGCCATTTCTAGCTATAATAGGACTCACCAAATATTGGGTCCCTACCCCATTGAAAAATGAATGTTCACTGCATACAAAGTTATAAGCCCTAGGAGATTTTCTTGATTCGGCTATTATAACTCACTTTAGGTAAATAACTCTGCACTATTGATGTAAAGTGGCAATCATTTTCCCTGATGGCAAGAGAGGAGAAAGATACTTGGGGAAAGCTAAAAAAGGACACCCCAAATGCCTATGGTGATTGACTACATCTTATCTGTGAGGGGGGGAGCTTCGTAATAAATTTAAGTTACTCTGTTTAAGACCTGTATTTCTCAACCCCACTCTTCACATACTTTTTATTACTTTTTGTCCATATTAGTGCCCATTTTTTTTATCACCTCAGCAAATTGAGATTCTGTGTCCATGTGGCAGTTTCTAGCAAATGAGGTAAGAAGAATCTACAGCAATCTAAGGTTGAATACAGTGAGGAAACATAAATCAGGAGAGGGAAGAAGGGAGGGAGAGAAGGAGAGGGAGAGGAAGAAAGGAAGCCAGGGAGATGAAGAGAAGCAGTGTGGAGAAGTTTGTGCTGACAAGCCATAGACAGAGGTGGCTGAAAAGAACCATCAGAAAGAAATCCTGACAGGAGGCCTGATTCCATATTTCTATCTCTTCCACCAACAACTGCAATACATACAACCTGGTATTCTCATTTACTGTGCTGGAGGGGAGGGCAAGACTCCCCATTTGAGCAGACTGAGTAACAGCGAGCCCTGGACAGGTGTTGTGGGGACAGCTTCAGCTTGGACAAGGAAGGCACAAGCAGGGTGGCACCAAGAGATGGTTTCAAAGTAAAGTACAGGGACAATAAGGGGGAGAATAAAATCCATCCAGTGGTCTTTCATAGAAGCATTTCATCCAACTTAATCTTACATATTAGGTACAATTGTCTTGAAGATAAAGAGCAAAACAGCTGCCCCGTGTTGTTCAAATGGTTACTCAAACTGAAACCCTGTTCAGAAGCACACAAACATTCAATGTCAAACACACTCATCTAAAATGTTAGTCATCCTGAAACCTCAAAGGCCAATGCCAAGGGTTCTAGTGTGTTCTTTACCACTGCCCTTCCTTTACCACTGTTCTTCATTTATTGCTTCATCTCCAGAAAACTGAACTCAACAGCATCATTCGGTCAGTTGCTATCACTGAAGGCATCCCCACCACAAGTGGTGTGTTGTCAGCATTGCACTCACCATTTTGCTCAAAGAAACAGCTGTGATAAGGAAGCTATAAAAAAACAATCCTGAACTGACTGCTGCAAGGATCCAAAGAAGGAAGTCAGAATCTGGGCAAGGTTCGGGATCTGCAACAGAAGACAAAGCACAGCTTCCTTGAGACGCTCTTTAAACTTCAGGGCCCTGCTCCTCCCATTAGTGAAAAAAGAGCTTCCAGACCTGGTGTCCACCCATAGGTAAGTCTGAATACTGGGGACCACTTCCACAGGAATGTCTTATCAAAGGCCCAAAGCCAAATTTCACAAAGCTTATCACTCCAGAGTAAGTACCCCAACCTCCATTAGAAAAACAAACACTATCCCCAACCCATTTTATTTTTAGTCAGAATGCTGTTTGGGTCACCACCCATATTAACCAGACTACCATGCAGTATGCCAAAGAACTCTGAAAAAGAATTTCCATAATCTTAAAAATGAACCACCTGATATTAAGAAACAAAACTGTTTTCATGCAAAGAAGACAGCAATGCAAAAGGTGTAGGCTTAGTGATATGGGTTTGCTCACCAATGACGTAAATCTGGGTTCCATTGCCCATGCCTGCATAGTAGGGTGGTGGGTACATGAGCTCCACCTTGCAGATGTAGAGTCCTGTGTCCATGGCCCTCAACCCTTGGATGGTGAGGTTCACTTTGTTTCCACTGGAGATGCCAGTGCAAGTGGAATCATCTAGGAAGGCCAGCTCATTGTCTACTGTGTACGTCGCAGCGCAGACTTCAGTCATCTCCATGCCAGTCTGCCTCAGCACAGTCACTCGGACTTCGGCGGCATTGCCTGAAGACCCATACTCACACACGAAGTTGGCGACACCTCGGCTGCTGGCCAGCACCACTGCAGGCTGGGCCACATGCATCCCTAACAAGGGAAAATTAGAGGGAACTCAGTGAACTCATGCTCCCCCACGACCAGGCTCAGGCAAAATCTCTGGCTGAGGAAAGTTGATCTTTGATAGGCACTGTCCAGCTTCACCTTTGAGTCCTTCTCTCCCTTCAGCCAATACTCTTCATCCCTTCCCTTCTCCTCCTACTCATCCTCTCCATCACTCATCTGTCTTCCAGCTCCTCTCCATGAAGGTGTTTCCTTATCAGACAGTTTCTTGAAGGCAGTTGGTTGTAGCAGGAAGAACATTGATGTGACAAACTGAAAGCCAGGCCCTACCATGAAATATGTGATTTGGGGCAAGTCATGCCTCCCCTGTAGACTTCATTTTCCCCTCACATGCAGTAAGAAGGGATTAGATCAGACAAGAACAGAGTGCCTTCCACCTCTGATACTCTAAAGTTATTACAGAACACCAGGAACTATTATGAGCAGCAGGGGAAATTTTAGAGGTTGAGGTACAGAATCTCACCCTACCCCTGAATGCATACCTCACAAACTTCTGCCTACATTTACCTGGCCCTATACCTTTATTAGCCACAGAGATGATGAGCCCCAGGTCACTGTGCCGGCCAGCACCTTCCCTAATATTATTATCAGAGGGATGCTGCTAGATGAAGGAAGCCACAGAGCAGAGGGCACCAGGTCGTTTCCTCTCTAGGTTGAGGCAACCCTGCTATTAACTTCTGTGGGCTTCCCCTGCCACCACCACCACCTCTTCCGCCGCTCTCTCTCCTTCACTTGAACACTCTCGTGCTCCTTTGTTCTTTCTCCCTCTGGCTTCTACAGGATATGGGAAGCCAGCTCTCCATTCAAAATGGCTTGCATCATCTAAAAAATAGTAACTTCATGTCAAACTACCTTCTCATAACTAACTCAGCCCCTCTCCAGTCGATCATACAAGTGACACTCAAAACTTGGATGAACCATGTCACTAATTCTGCTCAAACATTTTGATGACTTACATACCATTGATTGCAAATCAAATAAAATCAGTGGCATTCATGTCCTCCATGATCCAATCCCAACCTATCATTCCAGCCTGAGTTTCTAGGACACCTCTTCCTATGTATAAATGACTATAGAAATCACTCTATCACTAGTCTTTTCTCCCAAGTACCTGAACTGGACAACATCTGTCCTCAAAGGAGAGAACAACATGGTAGCAGCCATTGCCAGAATTAATCCAGCAGCCCTGGCTGGCTAGATAACAGTCTTCTTCCCCAACCCTCATCTCTGTCTATCCGAGCATCTTTGGAGCATCCTCTGAGCATCCTTTGCACTGTTATAACTCCATTGCAGTATTTAATCAAGTTCTACCCTGTATTAAAGTTTTTTTGCACACTAATCACATCTCCTGTGGCTTCCACCTTTGGCTTATAAACTCCTGGGAGCTGCCATTATAACCTGACCATATGAGCACTCAATAATCTTTATTATATTGATGCTAAGCCTAAAGACCAAGTTTCCTGCCCTCCCCCCACCCCAGGCATGTTCTCAATTATCACCACTAAATCTTGTCACACTCAATTTTTCAATGGGAGAACCTCAGTTACAGGTTAAGATAAATCTTCTACAAAGTAAATACTCTAAGAATATTTCATCTTTACACATTCAAAACATGTAGAATAAGAAAATGTATATAAATGTTTCTTATCTGGTAATAATTTAATTATCAAATACCTTTTCAACATCTAAGATATTTTGTACAAACCACATGATTTCTTAACTGAGATGGTCCAGAGAGAGAGAAGTTTGAAATTCATGAGAATGCTCATCATTTTATATATAGCAAACCTGGAATCTTCTCTAAAGAGCTTTATTTCATCTGAAAACTGGGTAATCTGCATCTGAAATCCATAGATAGTTCAGGTGGCAATTAAGTGTCTTAGGCTAAGCAGACTGATGGTGTTGTTTCTTCTCTTTTTTTCTTTCTTTCTTGTGTGTGTGTGTGTGACAATTTCAAACTGCTTTCATTTTTTAAATAATTGGGTAGCTAGTTTATAGAATTGGCTGAAGACCTTAAAACTTTGAATTGAGTAAAGAAGGCTTAAATTTTAAATAAGCTGATTCAGTTCTAAAAGTGAATTAGAGGATCTTAAAATCTTAAATTGGGAAGGAAAGAAACTTGATATGATTTGCTTAAATCAGTATTTTTTAAAAAGGAAAATCTTGAGCTTACCCTGATTCCAAGCTCAAGGACTTGGAATATATTAAGGACTGTGGATATCTTTCCTCTCTTAAGTCATTTAACTTTACAGTATTTTCTCCCAATTATATAGAAGTATATGAAATTGCTTGTCTCCCAAATCAACTCAGATGTGTTTATTAAGCTCCTGGCCAGTGCCTGGGACTCTGCTATGAGCTATATCTCTGTTCAGTTGCTGCTGCCAGCTGTCCCCTTCCTGCCTTAGAATACAGAGCTATCCAAGCCAGGAGTCTGGAGTTTTACCTTTAGCTTCTGGCTTTGTTATAAATCACTGCCCTTGACTGCTGAAAGAAATGAAACCCAGGTGGGAGAAACACCTCCTCCACCTTCATGCTCCAAAAGCCTCACTCACCTTTGGAGAAGATGGGGATAAAGAGAAGAGAAAATAGAGCCGTACAGGTCCAGGTCCTAGAAGCCGGGTCCAGCTGAGCCTCATGCCTCCGGAATCCAAAGCAAACCATGGCTTTATGGGAGCAGTGTTCAGGTCTTCAGGAAGCAGAGTGAAACCTTTCAGGATCCTGAAGCTTTGAAATGTGTTTGAACCCACACAGAATCAAGGACTTTATATAGTTGGCTTTGATCCCAGGTATGTACTATACATGTGCACACACAGAAGGTACCTGAATAGAAAACCTTTTTGTTTTGGTTTTACGAGAAAGGAAGTCGTGGGTTTAGCTGTTACGTCGAAAAGATAACCTCAAACACTCAAAGTTAAACTGAACAAAACAAGCCAATCCATGGATGGAAAATGCACTCAATTTGAAACTGCAGCTTCTTGCTCACTTTGAGGATAAGTGGAGACTTGGAGAATTTCCTGGAGTGCAGGAGTCTCCCTAAGTCCCAATTATGTCCAATTATCTAGGCATCTTTTACCACACAATTCACTTCATTCACGTCTCCAAAACTATTAAGCTGCTGGTTCTGAGCCCTAGACCCAACCATAGCATTAGTTTGTAGACATCATTAATAAAAGCTCTGCATTCACCATCTCTGGCAAGTTTACAAATAAGAGTTTCTTTCTCCAAGCTCTATTGTGCTGAGAGAAAATACTAAAATCCCAAGAAATGAATGATTTTGCTTCTGGTTTGCAAATTAGGAAAGAATTGGGGTACTCTTGAAAGCCTTAACAAAGACAAAATAAAGTTGGAGACATTCCAGAAAATGTCAGCCAAGATGATCCAAGAGATTCTTCCATAAGAAGATGGACTTTTTTTTTTCCCTAAAGGGAATTTTTCAAGCATAAAATCCAAAAACTAAGGTTAAATATGACTGAAGTTCCTAAAAGTATGAGAGCTGTACACAGGACAAATGTTCATCCTCTAAGAGAATACTAAGCCTGGGGGACTGCCTCCCTTAAGACTGAGGAGTTTTCATATACTTCAATAAAAAAGAGACATTTATTGAAAACCTATGATATACAAGTCATATGGTATGTGCACTTAGATTGAATGGTGAGTAGACAAAACATAGTTAATGCCTTAAGAGACTTCTAGAATATTGACCTGCAGACTGACAGTTACAGCATGAATATGGTGTTTGCCTACTCCAGCCCTTCATGGTTTCCCATTGTCCATACAGCTCCGTACAGCTGAGGAGGCTCTATAGAATATGGACCTAATGACTCTCTTCTGAGCCTGTCTTCCAGCATTCCCACACATGACCTCTTCCTTTGTTTGTCCTTTCTCCAAAACATGTCTTTTGGGTCTCATCAACTTTACCCATGCTGTTCCAATGCCTATTTTCTCCCAATATTTAATCCTCCATCCCATCCTCCAGGGGTAAACCAATATGACAGCCTCTCCTGAGGCCTTTTTCTGTACTCCCCTAGCATCTTATATAAGCCTTCAAACTCAGCTGAAATGCCTACAGGCAAGAGCAACCTAATGGGCTTTTACTAAGGACCAGATCCCAGATGGGACACTGAAGATACACAAGTGAATGTTTCTGCCCTTGAGAGGAGACACAGCAGAAGGGGGGGGAGGGGGTAGTTAAACCCATGATCAAGACAGAGTAGAGAAATGCTGGAATCAAAGTATGGTGCATAGCCATAGAGGAGCAGAAGCCATTGGTTCAGCTTGTGGAAGTCAGAAAGGGCTTCTTAGAGAAAGTAAAACCTGAGCCTACTATTGAGGACAAGAGCAAGGGGTGGGTATTGAAACAAAAAGAACAACATGTGCCAAGATTGGAAAGGGTATAAAGCACTCATTATGGCCAGAGGACAAGACAAATATGGGAATCCACAGTAGGTGGAAGCTGACGCTCTTAGCACTGAGTGCCAATGCGCCAAAAAGGATCAAACTGGCATGGCTGAGTTCACATTTTGGGGAAATTCCCCCTTACACAGGAGAAGGGGTGGGGAGATTGAGTTCAAGGAGAAATAAGATATAACCAGGAAAACCAGGAAGGAGGCTATTGCTATACCCCAGGCAATCAGGAATTAGCAAACTTCTTCTGTAAAAAGACTGACAGTAAACGTACTGGGATTTGTAGGTCATATAGTACCTGTTGCCACTACTCAACTCCACTGTTATAGGGTGAAAACAACACAGAAAATACATAAATGGCTATGTTCCCATAGAGCATTATTCACAACATCAATTACACCCCAACTAATAAAAAAAAAGAACATTAGTTACAAAAACAGGTGGAGGCTGGATTTCGCCTGCAAACCATCGTTTGCCAATTTCTGGTCTAAAGTAAGGCAGTGACAGCAATGGTGACAAGTTCCTAAGAGGACTATTCCAAAAGCAGTAAATGGATAAAGAACACCAAATTTATGGCTTAAGAGGTACTGTGGTACTGCCAAGAATTGTTCAAATGTTTGTCAATTTTATCTCGTTCAAGTTTCAAAACAATACCACAAGGCAGGGATTGTAGATTTTCTCAATTTATAAAAGAGAAAACCAAGGCACTGAGACTTGAGATTTATCCAATCCTCCATAGTTAGTGTTAGAGCCAGGATCTGAAGTGAGAAATGCTGTTAATCACCGTGCTTTAGTGATTGAAGCAAAGATTTTAAGGTCAAAGAGAACTAGATTTGAATCCTGGTATGAAGACTTGCTAGCTGTTGATCTGGGGCTCAGAGCACAAGGTCTTCCAGAAAGTAGTGACTACAACTTGAGGCTATTACAAAGATTAAGTGAGATAATGCATGTAGCATGTATAAAAGAACTACTATGGTATCTGGACATTGAAGAAATATCATTGAGAAAACAGAGGTACAATTTCCTGGAGTAGGGAACATAAGAGCAGATCAGGAAGTGAAGATGATGAGTTCCTTTTGGGTACATTGAGTTTATCTACAGAATATAAGGCAGAGAGACTCAAAAAACAATTGCCAATATGGTCTGGAGCACAGGAGAATGATCTGAGTTAAGATATTAGTTTAGGCAACCTTGAAGCCACTGATGAAAATTTCATAGGCAAGTTTTTACAGATGAACACTCTATAAACATTTGTTCAATGAATAGATAAATTATGAAAACAGTTGAATATAAGAAGACATGAAGGTTGTAATAGGAACTTTCAAAGAAGTTTACCAGGTTCCCTAATTATACTTTCATGAAACTATTTCTGCAATAGCAAGAAAATTCAATTGTTTTGAAAAACACTGGATAAAAAGAATGTTGGTGAAAAAGAGATGTTCTTTTTCTATGTATCATCCCATAGATTATTTGATAATTACAAAGGGGAAAAGCCATTATCTAAATGGCTAAATCTAGCAGGTACTACCCTAACCAAGTGATCACACTAAAGATCACCCATGATGAGACATTTTGACATCATGTGACTCCAGATATACTGCACTGAGAAGAGCACATCTTTAATATTATTCTCAAAATTGTTTAAATTGAATCTAATTGTGAATAAAAACAATTAGGCAAATCCACACTGAGATCATTCTGCAAAACAACAGCCTTCAAAATGGGCCTTTGATTCTTCAAAAATGTCAATATCGTGAAAGATTAAAAAAAGAAAAACTTGGAGAATTGTTCTAGATTTAAGGAGATTAAGGAGACATGATGATAACATCTAATGTGTGATCCTTGATTTTAAAAAATAATAAATAACAATATAGCACATTATAGAGACCCTTGGGGAAATTTGAATTTAGACTATATTTGACAATAGGATTATATTGGTACATTTGCTGACTGTGATCATTTAACTGGGGTTTTGTAGGAAAACATTCTGGTTTTATATGATGTTTGCTTAAGTATTTAGGGATAAAGTATCAGGATGTCAGCAAATAACTCTCAAATAACTCAAGAAAAATATGTGTGTATGTTTGTGTTAGCCCAGAGAGAAAAAGAATAAAACAACAGGAACAAAATATTAACAATTGGTGAATCTATGTGAAGCGTATATCTGTGTGTATATGATACTATTCTTACACATTCCTTGTAAGATTGAAGTTTTTCAAAATAAAAAGTTGAATGCAAAAATTGTAAAACCACTATTACTATGGTAGGCACTATACCACAGATAAGCAAACTGAAATTTAGAGAGAGGAAATGATTTGCTCAAGGCTATTCTCTGCCCACCCCCACCCCCTTCCTTACATCTGTTTTCCACCTGGGAGGCAGACCCACAGGGACAACTGGGTTCCCTGGCAAATTGGCTTCTGGAAGGGACCAGCAGATGGGAAGCACCTGAAAAGGATCCAAAGGAAGGGGGTAGAGATCAGAATACTTCCTCTCTACGCTCTCCGGATTCAGAACCTTGTCTCTGGCAGTAACAGTAGCTCTGCACAGCTGCAGCTTTCGTTGAGTACCCCCAGCTCCTTCTATGAGCCAACTTTCACTATTTCTTCCCCTGGTCCTTTCAGTATGGAGAGTGGACCGGCTTCCAGTGTTGCTAGCTTCTGTGTGTACTAATATCTTCTATTCCTGACCTTCCTAACACCTCTTAAAATAGTCCTGTTGAATCTCTTATTTGAACCAGCTGTTTGCTGTAGAGTCCCTGGTTGATTCAGTCCTACAGCTGATAAGTGGCAAAAACTGGATTTAAATTCTAGTCTCATTCCCATCCAGTACTTAACTTTTTCCCTATTATCTCATGTACAATAATAACATTATATTTATCACAGTCAATTCTGTGCAATTCTTCTGTCTCTCCTATATCAAATTCTATTTCCATGGCACTTACACATTCACCCCACATATAGCATCTAACTAGGGCCACTTTTGTACATAGTAGGTAACAGAATTTCTGCATTTCACTTTAGGTCTCAACTCTTTTTATGTTTCTTGCATCTCATTTCCAGCCTGGGAAAAGTGCTAGTAAGTAAGAATTCAATCAAGGGACTGACAGACACTAATGAGCCCAGACCAGTGGTGAAGAGTATGGCTGGAGTCAGACATGAGTTCAGATCCTAACTTTACTGCATGATGTATGATCTTAAGTACAGTTTTTGAACTTCTTTGATCCTGAGCTTCCTCATCTGTAAAATAAATATAGCTAATTATGGTAGCTATCTTATAGGGTCAATGTGATGATTCGGTGAGACTATGCCAAAAAATGTTGAAAACTGTGCCTAGAATATAATATGAGCTCAGTAAATGTTAGCTTATATATTAAATACAGAGAAAACTATGGATTTCAAACTTCAGGTGTTATATAAACCCTTTCATTATCATCTCTGATAAATGAATAGTACATCAGACTTAAAACAGGGACTGACTATTCTAATACTCACATACTTACTAAATTTCAGCTGCTATCAGTGTTCTCATCAGTATCTGAAACCAAATAGCTTATTATAAGCTACTTGTTTGAGTCTGAAAACTCACAACATTAGACCTAACCTAAGGATATTGTGAGCTCTCAATTATTCAGCGGTTGACTACTCAAATGTCTGGGGGTACTACATCCTTGGATATTTTCATTTCAGGGTAGAAAGGGGAAAGTCGATTTTGTTATTTACTTTTACCACTCCAACAATAACAACAAAAAAGATTGGTAGTAGAGGAAATGAAAATTATTGGCTAAAATTAGGGCTCAGGGATTCACTGTGATTTCATTTCCTCACTATCTTCCTGTATCCTACTAGTTTGAGTAAACCCCAGACTGGTTTTGTAGTACTCTTAGTGGTTACTGGATTTGAAAGATCTCTCAAGATTTGCATAATTTCAAGTAATGCCTATAGTGGGTGGCTTCAGAATTCCAGATGAGATATAGTTTGTGTAGGGTAACACTGTTGTTTTACTTAATTATAAAACTCCTCTGAATTTATAAAGCCCATTCTGAGATTAATTGGACTTTTCAGTTTTATTAAGCTTTTTTTTCCCTAACCCTCCTCCTATTATCCTTTCCCCAACTAGCTCGCCCAAAAACCAAACTTTTGTTGAAAGATGTGCACCTGGCATTGACTGCGGTACATTCTGCAAAACATCCTTTGCTTGATGGTTTCAGATGTAATGGGAGGAATGAAAAGTCTAATATTTGCATAGCGTGCAGTTTCAGGACATCCCATTACGTTGAACCTATTATCATGCCTAATTAAGGTTATATACTCTGTTTTTGTGCTAATTAGCTCATCACAGTACAACTCCTTTCAAAATCGACTTCAAAGGAAAAAGAAAATCATCTACTCAAGTGATTGCTAAAGAAGGACCTATCAATCATCTCACTTTGAAAGAGAGCTAAGAGAAAGGAAATGATATGCAAAGTGACTGGAAAGAAATCTTAGCTTCATTACCATTAAAGGGTGAAAATATGGGCCGGGCAAGAACTCACTTAAATAAATGTGGTAGATTAATTTTTAGTCCCTAGGGAACTGTAATCTACATCATAAAGTCAGGTAAAAATGGATGCTTCTGAGCTGTGGACCTTCTGACAGTCCCTTTGTGGGAAAATGGAATAGATTACTGCTGGTCTTTCAGTCTACATTGTCACCTTGCTAAGGGTTAAATGAAAAGAGTTGTCAGGGAAGCTAAGTTTTATTTGCTAATCTTAATGACAAAATGAAATGCTTAAACCACTTCAGCTGAAGATTAATCCTACCTGTCAGAGGTTTACTTCTATAGAGATGAAAACAAATACTTTTGAATGAATAAATGACAAAGTCAACTGTGGTCAAAGCAATTTGTAGGGAGAATCTATGTTCCAATTGCCTAAGCTCCTTACTTTATATGATTAAATCTTTTTTTTATTAAATCTTTTTTAATATCTTATCTCCATTTATGTATAATGGTCTCTTATTATATTTCTGGTTTTAGCCATTATCATCTCTGATTTTCCCTCAATCTCCTTAGCTTCTCATACCTAAAAATAAAATTAAAGTTGGATTGTGTTTTAGTCTCAATCCTTCACCCCTGTTACAACATAGACAATCATGAATAATTTGGGTAAGTGACTTTATCAAAAGCCAGGAATAGATGTTTTCAAAATAGGTGACCCTTTATTTTACAGATCAGCAAACTGATGTTGAGAATTAATTGACTTGCCCAAGATGACACATTTAGATTTTATTCCTGTGCACATAGATCTTATTTCTTTATTGTCAGGAAGAAATAAAAAGGAAAGGGTAAATAGTCTTGTATTTGACCTATGTTGCACCCCAACTCACCTCATCAGAATGATAAACTCAGAGTATACCTGATTCACCTTTGGAACAAGTTGAGATAGCTCAGGATTATTTCCATTTTACAAAAGCAGAAATGTCAAAAGTCACTAATATTTTCTTGTCCTAGTGCAAGCTTAGAGTGTGACTTAAAGTTGTCTTTAATGCTGAATAACCACTCAACCTCAAAGAGTTACAATTCTCTCTGAAGAATAACATTAGAAGTACCAAACATTTGATGGAATCCATTTCTCTTATGATATTTGTGGCCTGTATAATCTCAGCTTCAAGAACTTATTTCAGTTTCTTGGTTACAGAGTCAATCACTGTTTTCACATTTTGAGCTGTGTTATTTCTAGCCCTACTGCCCCTGTAGCATTTGAATGATTTCAGGCCATGACCTCCTTCACACCTTCAGTTCATAGGAAACTGTTATGTTCACACCTTAAGCATAGAAAAGGAACAACTTTACTCCTTTGTAGTGTGAGCATTAGCAGCTGTGATGGTGGAGAAATGTGTATTAAATAATAAGGAACACAGTGTATTTTCACAGCCTATTGCAAGTATAGAATTCTAGAAGAAACATTAGTTTTACTCTCCCATTTTATAGAGGAGGAAAGAGAGGCCAAGGAAGGTGAAGTGATCTACCCAAAATTGCATTCATAGCCTGTTGGTGGCAGAGCCAAAATGAGGCCTCAAAGTCCTTAACTTAAATTCTCTTCTCACTATGCCTTCACTATCATTCATCATCTTTCCAAGACCTCTTAAACTAACATGTCTGCTGGTTCTAATTTTCTACGAGTTTACAACTTGAAGCCTAGCACCACCAAATTTCCTCATAGGTTTTAGGTACGCACAAACACAAAACGGCAAGTCAGATTTTGAGTAAAAATTTAAGAGTATGGTCTTATAGTAGTACCAATCACAACAGACAAAAGATGGAAACAACCCAAGTGCCCATCAACTAATGAATGGATAAAGAAAATGTGCTATATCCACCCAATAGAATATTATATAGCCATAAAAAGAAATGAAGTACTAATGCATGCTTAAATATGGATAAACCTTGAAAACATGATGCTATGTGAAAGAAGCCAGACACAAAAGGCCACATATTGTATGATTCCATTTATATGAAATATCCAGAATAGGCAAGTCCTTAGAGGCAGAAAGCAGACTATTGATGGCCAGGTATTGGAAGGAGGAGGAAGAAATGGATAGTGGTTTTTTGATGGGTACAGGATTTCTTTTGGGGATGATGAAGATGTTCTTGAATTAGATAGTGGTGATGGTGATGGTTGCACAACATAGTGAATGTATTAAATACCACTGAATTATATACTTTTAAATGTTTAAAATAATAATTTTATGTGTACTTTACTATACACACATACATACACAAATATGGGTATGATAATGGATTCAGTTGGCATCAACCATGTTAGAAATCATACCATTGGTCTTACAATATATATTGGCCATACTTTTAGCTCTTCTCTGAATGTAATCAGAACAAAATCTATAGTGAAGTTGGCTTCTTTCCAAGTGTAAAAAGAATGAACTGGTAAATGCATCATTAACTGGCTGAGGCAAGGGAGAAACATTCTTGTTTTTCCTCATCATCTACAATTCTGACCACACATTGCACTGAATCATAACCAGCAAGAATCTGAGATATGGATCATTTGGCTTTGCCTTTCCCTGGGTATAATTTTCTAACAGGTTACTCAGTTGTGGAATAACTAAATGAGATGGAGAGAGGCCATGTAGGAAATTTTGGCTCGGTGAACTGTATTATTCAAGAATGTTTCAGGAGAATATAATTTAGGAGCAGCTGGTTGCATTTAGCAGCTTTCCTTAGCAGGCCCCATATCATGGATTATGCTCTAAGAGGAAAATCTCTGTCCCAGAGCTTCATCCATGAGCAGGAAACTGAATAATTGCACTTACACGGGCACATCAGGGCCTGCTGAAGGCAGTAGGGGTAATGCACTGAAACGAAAACCTAGGGCCTTCAGTTTTTGTCTGGCACACACATAGACCAGCTTCCATACTCATCTAAGAGAATCCTGTTACAGAAATGACATTGACTTTAAAATTCTGAAGAATCCATGGGGCGCCTGGGTGGCTTAGTCGGTTAAGCGTCCGACTTTCGCTTGGGTCATGATCTCGCGGTTCGTGGGTTCGGGCCCCGCGTCGGGCTCTGTGCTGACTGCCAGCTCAGAGCCTGGAGCCTGTTTCAGTCTGTGACTCCCTCTCTCTCTGACCCTCCCCTGCTCACGCTGTCTCTCTCTCTCTCCTAGAAATAAATAAAACATTAAAAAATAAAAAAAATTTTAAAAAATAAAATTCTGAAGAATCCACTGCTTATAGTTTTTGTTATTTTTCAACATTATTTAAGTTCATTCTGATCACATGAAGTTCTTATCCTACATGCAAACTTTGCAGTTTTGGTCATTTGTGTTATTTGGTTAAAAAATACTGACAAGTAGAATATACCACAAACCTTTGTTTCCTGTCCTCTCAAAATATAACCAGGTCAAGAAACATCAGTCAACTCTATCCCCCACATTTTACCTTTTGGATAAGATAGACAATGTGTACTGAAGAACATATGAGGTTGTTAGAATTTTTTAATTCATGTTACAAGAAAGCTAAAGAAAGTTATTATTTTTAAAAAGTATATCTTTGCTACTGGAATTTATTATCCTGATTTATAAGACAAATTCTGTAACCAAGTTTGTGGTGATAAATATATTGAGCAAATGCAATTTCTTTCTTATCACTTGGAACCACTATTTTTATTTGAGAAAATGAATTACTTCCAAATTCTCTGACTCTCTCTAGATATTCAGGCCTTCTTTTAATTAGCATCATAAAATGTCTATGTAAGTGAATCTCCTTTGTAAATCTGAATATATTCATGGACTTCAATATCTCCTATAGCAAAGAAAAACTGGAGGGGAAATCCTCAAGATTTTTACTTTAAGAGAATGGAAATAAAGAGGAAAATGAGAAGAAAGAATAAGAGAAATGAGAAGCAAATGGAGCAGAGGAAAAAAGACAAAGCAGAAACTTTAAATGAAGGATAATTTGCATATTATGAAAGAAATATCAATTCTGACCCATCTGACAGAATTAATCAACCATAAGAGAAAATTGGTTTTGATTGTGGGCGGACCTTTCATAAAATTCCAAAAAACCTCTTGAAATCACAAAACCCAAAAAAAGATGCTCTGTTAGGTGTTTTTAGACAAAGAATGTGCAGATAATGTCATTCTAGTACTAAATTTAGCAAATAAAATGATTGTGATTGATAAGACTCATAGAACCATTTTTAAATGTCTTTAATTCAAATTACTGTAGCATAAATGTTTTTTTCTTTCAAGCCACCAACTTAAAAGTCAAGAAACTCTTACTTAGGTTTAGCCAACAATTTTTTATAGGGAGTTTGGGATGTCACCAAGATTCAATGCCTCATTCCCTGTTGTTCCAGCACCAGATTTCAATCTGAAGCTTTAGAGATTGAAAACTAATCATTAAAATCTACAAATTGTATTCTGTAAGAAATTTTCAATAAATTCCTAGCCAGTTGATCTCTACCACTGGGTTTCCCAGCAAACATTTAGCCAAGCTAAAACACATGAGGGAAAGATATGGTTTTCTCACACTTTCTAATTCTGATTTATTGTTTCAGGTTTGGTATAGCAAATAAGGAGTAAAATGCATAAAATGGTGACCTGGGATTTAAGAATTTTGAATTATAGATGTGGTTCTAATGCTACCTAAATGGAAATCACTTTAATCATGTAATCTCACTAGAATTTAATTTTCTCATCTGCAAAAATGAGGAGGTTCAATTAGAAAGAATCTCTAACTTTCAGCCCTAAATATTTTTTAATTAAAACTATATTTCCCCTTCATGATATGTAAATGGAAAAAGCAGGTTAGAAAGCAGTATTTAGAATATGATTCATCTTGTAAAAATAAAGTGAAAATACATGCAGAATTATATAGAGCATCCTGCTAACAGTGATTATTATAGAATTTTTATTTTCTAATTTTATCTTACCTCTATTTTCCATCTTTCTGAATGTATATGTATTATTTGTGATTAGAAAACTAAGATATGACAAACCATAAAAATTAAAGGTTTTATTGTTTATAGAACACTAAGTATGTACCCATTCATCAGGACTTGAACATTCCTGTTTTGGGGGGAGGGGGAAATTAAAGGAAAGAAGATTCATGTAGAGATTTGAAATCTAAGATGAGTTTATAGAAGAACTCTAATTTGTGGAATATCAACCAGGGGTGCCTGGGTGGCTCAGTCGATTGAATGTCCGACTTTGGCTTAGGTCATGATCTCATGGTCTGTGAGTTCGAGCCCCATGTTGGGCTCTGTGCTGACAGTTTAGATCCTGGAGCCTGCTTCAGATTTCTGTGTGTGTCTCTCTCTGTCCTTCCCCTACTCAAGCTCTGTCTCTCTCTCTCTCAAAAATAAAAGCATTTTTTTGAAATATCAACCAAAGAAGCAATTTCACCATTGTGAAATCCAACGTATTGTACCATCAGCTTCTCTACTTTTGTTACCCCATTGGCATCACAATAATCTGAAAGCACTTTTTGTGTTAATTTTCCTAGAATACCACGAAAAATATTGTACACATTAAGAAACACACCCCTTTCCCCAATGATAAGTAATGTGTTGGGTATGGTTAATTGAACATCCAAGTACATGGATTATGTGACGAATAGAGGAGAAAGACATTAGTAAGGTAAATTTTAGAAGAGGAAGTAGTCTAAGCTATCCAGGCTCTAATTCACTGAGATCTTGAATATGCAAATCAGAACTTTAAGGTACATCTCTTGCCCTCTGATTGTTTGTGAAAAGGAGAAAGTGATCCTCGCAGGCAGAGGGTTAAGCCTGGCTTCCTATCATCTGCAGACTTCACATTCTCTAAGTGTATGTCCTTGGTTTCTAACTTGACAGAAATCACACAAGGCACACCATGCAGGTCATTCAAAGAGATTATTCTCAGTTGAAGATGAACTTCAGGTGTCAAGGGGAAAATCTATCAGAATCAGATATTTAGTAATAAAAATTATACATCATCTTGAGCATACAAAGACAGAAAATTCAAGAACTAATCCTAAACATTTTAAAAATTATCTAGCTAATTCCTCTATGTCAGAATTATATTCCTACTTAAAAGTACTTTTCTGTTTGTGTTGTGGGAGTGCAGCTGAATGCTCCCAGCCATGCCAGCCTCTTCCCTGGTAGAAGGAAGCAAGAGAAAGAGAAGTTCTTCTTGGGGCCCTTCATTGAAGGCGATGCTCTGCTGTGTCACAAAGAGAATCCCAAGGAAATGTAAGGCTAACAGGCTTCCCACAACTCATTATAGTTGAAAAGTGAACCAAAACAAAAAATTTTCAGTAATGAAAGGTTCAATTGCTTTATCTAAAATTGCAAATTCAAATGACTGCAGCCCTTCAAATATGCCATCTTGGAAGATTATATTTTTCCAGTGATACTGTCATTGTTCAGAAAATCCCTGGAATGCCACTTTTGGAATTATTCTCATTTTTCTGGAAGAGAAAAAAATGCAGTGTCTTGTTACTGTATGATCATATCTTAGTGTTTTAATCACCAACATTCCTCAGATAATGAGAAATTTGTTGTTGGTGGGAGGGAATATCAAATTCTTATTCATACAACAAATAAGTGCTACCTTTAAAGATGTTGGAAGGGTTGTGGTATGTACAGGCCTTTAAATACCAAGAACATTTTCAGTAATGGTGGAAGCACTAGAACAGGGATGAACATCTTAGATTTGAGCGAGAGGCATGATCCTACTCCATGGCCACACAAAGCAAGTGTAATGTGATTCTCTCATTATCTATCACTAGTGTAGAACTACAGCTGAACTTCAGGCCCCTGGAAGATTAGATGGTGAGTTATGCCAAACCTTCACAGGGCATAAATTAGGTAATAGCACTGGAGCCCAAGGAAAAGAGATTGTACACAGTGAGTAGAGCACAAAAAATAGGAATCTAGGCAGAAAGTAACCTGATACTTCTTTATTCAGAAGGCCTGTCCACAGACTGATGAGCCCCAGGCCCCAAGATAGAAAGATGGAGATCAGGTCAGGGTTTCTGGCCTCAAAGGAAGGGCAAGACAGAGAAAGACACTCAAAAGTCTGAAAGCAGAAACTCAGTCCTCTGAGATATAGACAAAGGGACTTAGAGGAAATCTAAGCCTTACCTGACTGTGTGGCAGAAGCCCAGCGGCCATTTCCCAAAGTGAGAGTCCAGTGGTCAGAACTTCATTGGATCTAAGTCTTGGAGAGTGACTAATACAAGTCTCATTCAGTGAAACACTGAGAATTTTAATACCCTTAAAACTTCAGTTAGGAAAAACAGGGCAAGTGAGGCAAAGTGGGGCAAGACATTTGGGAACACAGATGAAGAAAACTGATCAATATAGAGATATGAGACATACACAGGGCTGATTGGATATCCAAGATCACTTACTGAAGAAGCTATCACTTCTGATGTAAATCCTGATACATTATTTTAGAATATCTATCACTCTTTTGGCAAACCTAACAAAAATGCCATGCTTCCTTGTCCTCTAGGTTTATTGTCCTTAGAAGAGTGCTATTGTACTCCATGGATTGATGGGATTTTCTAGTCATTATTTTTTAAATTAAACTATCCAAGTTTAGTTGGGTTGAAACCAGACCGTGGTTTTCAAAGAGCAGACAAATTGAGACCAGACTATATTCTAAACTCCCCCACATTCTGGTTTCATTATGTTCTTGAAACCCAGACCAATTTTATGAAAAGAATTTGACAAAAGCATGCTTGATTCTTAGCAAACCTGACCCAGTTAGAACCTGATGTTGGACTAAAATTGGCTTTAATTTGGGGGTGCATTGCTAACCCTAAAAGTGAAACTAAATATGTGCAAATGCGTAAGGACTGAAGAAGAGGAAAAAATTAAGTGATAAATTTATTAACCCAAATCTCCTAGTAATGAGTGGACAATGACTGGTAAGAAAATATTTCCAGATCTAAAAGCCCAGCAATTACCCTAAGATCATAATTCTAAAATAACTTTTCTGATTAAGTTCAAACTTTCCAAGAACATTCACCTTTTATCCGAAACTGAACCATGAGAAATTTCAAACTAAAAGTCATTGTAAACTGCTTGCATGAGAATTATGTTTTCATATGGAACTATTGACTAATCATTGTCATTACTAACTACACAATACTAAGGCAAGAGACAAAAAGTCACTGGGGCCAGAAAAGAGAGAAGGGAAGAAAAGGAAAGAGAAGAGAGAAGGGGTGTGGGGATTAAGGAATGAAAGAATGAAAGAAAAAAGGGAGGAAGGAGGGAGGGAAGCCAGCATGAACAAGGGTTGTTGAGACCATACATTCTCAGAGAAAGTCAGTTCTGACCAAACCCCTCGGAAGCAGAATTCTTTTAATCTTAGTCCAGCTGCTTCTCAGAAATGTCATTTTTCTTGGTGCAGCATCTGCCATCTGGACCAATCCCCGGGAGCTCTATCTCCAGGGAATCACAAAGTAATTGGGCCAATATTGATACTCAGCTCCCACTGTTATTAGCTCTGTAAGCCCAAGTTTTTCAACTTCAGAACTATTGACATTTTTTACCAAAATGGGATTAAACATGCAAGGGTCTCGTTAGGAGAACTATCTGTGAAAGAAAATGAGGAGGGAGATGTGGAAAGTTGGAAGAACCATCAGATATTTATGCAAATCTGGACCCTAAGGGAAGGAGTGTGGGAGGGAAGGTTGGGTAGAAACCTGCTAGACCCCTACACAGTCTAGGAAAAGTTTGGCAAGAGTGTCAAGGGTCCTTGAGCCAAGGTGAACCATCTGGAACAGGCTGCTTTAGAATTCCTGACCCTCAGAGTTTAGGCTAGAAGCAACTCATGGGAAACAATGCCTCAGTATAAACAGGGCAATGGATGTCAGAGTGGCCCAGTTTGAGACTTTGGTCCATTACCCTCCTTACAGTAGAGGATTTGATTTGTGAGGTTTATTTTCATAGTGCACCCCTTCTGCCCACGGATCCACTTCTCCACTTAGGTTCAAACGGCTTCTCTTCCACCTTTCCTATGAGCCTTTCTTCTTGAGGGAAAACTCAAAAGAGGGAGGTTAATGGATGAACAACAACCCTCATTACAACTGACCTTAAGAACATTGCTCATCTTCCTCCTTTCCCTCCTCCAGTCTCCATTCTAAATTTCTTCCCTACATCCTCGGCTATCACTTCAGTAGATCTGGGTGGCTTACCTCCTGATGTGACCCAAACCTTCATTTCTGATTATCTGAGCCCTTGAAAATCATATCCTTCACAGTTCTGAGTGGCTATACATGTTTGTTCATAGTTAAAACAGGTCAAGGGTACCAGGAAACCTCCAAGTAGGTCATCTGTGTACCACCTGTATTCCTCCCTGTCCAATTGTGTAGAAGCAGGCTTATCTCCTTCTCCTATGATCATTGTCAATCACCTCTACCAGTGTGGTAAATCTCCTTTTTGCCAGCTGGTCCCAAAACAGAGGACTCCAAGGCATCCTCATGGCAGCCATAATCTGTAGTTCTTTGGGAGTCTTGCTATGTCTTCTAGCCAGAAGTTCCTCCTCTCAAGTAGCAGAGACAGAAAGCACAAAATCTCCCAGTGGGTCAATGGGAGTGGAGGTACATGGGCTCACTTCTTCTTCCACCCCTTCATTCTTTGACTTGTGTTCCCTTTCTGCTGAGTACACAGCACCAAATAGGAGTCTCTGATTTAGTAAATACATTGCATCCTAAAGGATGGCACCCCATCCTCCGAGAGTGTTTTTCCCAAGCTGGCAGTTTTGCTGCTGCTTTCAAAGGACATTATTGCACTCTGTGAGGCTGACAGCCTCTGGCTACAGTTTGGGATACAATCAATGGACCTGAGCACATTCCAACACCTTCTTCAATGTGAAGTGGTCCCTCTGGTCAGATGATATTCAGAATAAATATTCTGCATGTGGATCAGGCATACTAGAAGTCCCTGGATAGTAGTGTTAATATGAAGCTTTACAGGCAGATAAAGCAAGTCTTCATAAGAGTAGGTATCTGTTCCTGTGAGAATGAACCACTGGTCCTTCTGGAATGGAAAAGTCTCAATGCAGTCAACTTGTTCCCAAGTAGCCAGTTGGTCTCCTGAAAGAATAGTGCCATATGGGAGGCCCAGTGTTGCTAGTAATTTGGACATTCATAGATAGCATTAACTACATCTGCACTGGTAAGAAGTTCATACTACTGGACCAATATGTCACCTCCATTTCTTCCACCAATGATGAAAGCTGGCTAATGCCAACTGGCAAAATAATTTTATCTACTTAGTTGTTCAGTGCTTCTTCCATGGTGAATGCTTTCTGATGGGCATTAATGTATGAAACAAAAGCTTTGTGCTTTGTGACCACTTCCAAATGTTTAGCCTCAAGACTCTACCCCAGACTTCCTTGTCTCCAATCTCCCAATCCTTTTCTTCTAAGTCCTTTATCAGATGTTCAGGACATTGGCCACCTCCCAGGATCCATACTCTCATTTTAGACCACTATACTTTCCACACAGATTAATGACAGCTCACATATCTGTCCACTGGAAAGATTCTTTCCCCTCACTGTCTTTTAGGGCCATACTAAATGAAGGTATAATGCAGCCACTGTCAACATTCAGCTTGCACCCAAGTACCAGGCAGAGTCACCCATAAACAATTCATTTGGCAATAGGTACCAGCTGAGAGAGAGGCACTGGTATAAATGTGGGGGTGGATGACATGGGATCTGAGCCATCTGCTCACGCAGCTTACTCATGGCCTCCAGCTCTTCTTAGTCTCAATCCCAGATATACCACTTCTTTTATAATAGACTGATTTGGGGCCATATGATGTTATAATCTGGTGAATCTAGCAGAATCCAACTCATTATGGGCAGTTTCAGATGTACAGTCACTTAGAGTCCCGTGCTAAAGTGTTTTATGTCTATTGGGGTCCAGTAACAAACTAAGAACAATTTCTCTATTTTTCAAAAGGTAACGCTGCCAATGCCATGGTTTTACTCCAGAATCCTGGAGGTCTCCTGCTTGAGTGTGAAATAAACTCCATACTGCATCTTTTTCCACCATTGATCCCTTCTCCACCACAGGGTCCCCTGAGTGATATGACACAAGTGGCAGGGCCGATTGCACCACATTCTGGACATGATGTAGTACACTTTTCTGTGCTGAACTGCATTCAGCACTGACAGCTTTGCATACCCCTGATACAGGGGTGAGAGCAGTATCCCTAGATGTGGGGTATGTTGCCTCTAGAACTCAAAGAGGCCTACCAAATGCTATTTCTTTCTTTCTTTCTTTCTTTCTTTCTTTCTTTCTTTCTTTCTTTCTTTCTTTCTTTCTTTCTTTCTTTCTTTCCTTTTCTTTTCTTTTCTTTTCTTTCCTTTCCTTTTCATTTTCTTTTCTGTTTGTGTGATAGAAAATGCAAGATGCAGCAATTTGTCTTTCACTTTCAAGGAACTCTTCAGCATGCCACTGAGTACTGGACCCCTAAAATCTTCACTGAAGTGCCTGACCCTGAATCTTCACACATGGTTTACCAAATCCCTACATACTAGTCACCTCTTGTTCAATCTTGATGTCATCCATGAAATAAATCAGTGTGATGTTTTGTGGGATGTCCAGGCAGTCAAGGCCTCTTCAGACTATACCATATCAGAGGGTGAGAAAAACCTAGAACTCAGACAAAATTGCAAGTGAATATTGTTTTCCATCCCATGAGAATGCAAACGGTTTCTGATCCTCTTTTCTAATTAGAATGAAAAAGAATGTACTTATTAAGGCAATGGCTGCATACCATGAGCCTCAGCCCTTACAGTCTGCTCTAGGAATGATTCCCCATCTGGTACTGCAGCTCTACTTGGGGCTGTTATTGCCATAGTAGTCTATAGAGCTATTGGACTACATCCAGTTTCTGAAGGGGATAGCCTGGTGAATTAAATGGAGACATTTAGATATGCATTCTTTAGATCTTTCATGATGGCACTAATCTCCACCATTCCTTCACCCCAAGATAGGATGTTTTGGGGGTCTACAATCTTGGATGGGGAAAGAGAAGGGCTGAGAAATTTCAGAATTTCTACTTGGCATTCCAATGATAACTTATTCCACAGACCATAAAACCTGTGTAGGGGTTTCTTCAATTTTCAAGTATATCAACTCCAATTTTGCAATCCTCCACAATTGCAAATGGTGCTGATGGGTCCATCTTCCTAAACACCTGGCCACGTCTTCAGTCAACAGGTTCCAGATCTGAAAATTAGATCAGTTGAATTGAGCAAAGGACTGTGACTGTTTATGGGGGTAATTTTCCTCGGCTTCATGACCCTCCACTGTTGCCTTTGTTTTTCTTGCATGGCTTTCCAGAGCTCCATCACCCCTAAGTATGTCAACAAGCCCAGCACTGTGACTCCCTCTCTTACAATAATCTCTGGTATACAGAGAAGGCAACCACTGAGATGTTGATACCCCTTTCCAGGCACATTTCTTACAGCCTTGGCCAATGATTCGTTCTCTGATCTCTCTGCTGGAACATCATCCTCTGATAGGTCTTCTAGTCTCATGGAATATATCCATTCTAGTGTGCCGACCTCCTCAGTACTTTTTTTTTTCTTTATTCCTTCCTTTCCATATGCCAGGGCAACTCAGGCATTTCTACTTCATGAGTTTGGGCCATTGCGTCACCCAGTCTTCTAAGAATCACCCCAGCAGTGAGTTTGTCTCACCCTCTAACAACTTCACTAGGGTATTTAAATCCCATGCCCTTAAGTCAATTAATTCTTTCTTATCTGTCTTATATTCCAGCCCCTTTATCAAGGTTCCTCAAAATCCAATCCCAGGAGAATCCTCCTGGCTCCTGAAAATATGTGGTGACTAATTATTGCAATTCTTTGAATATAGAGTCTCTTTACTTACCAGGCCCAGCATAACCTGAGCCATAGTATACTAGGGCTTAATCCTAGTTTATGGCTTAACCAATATGAAAGGAGGTGAAGATGGTCCTGAAGGTTGCAGCTGTAATGGAGGTGATGTTTCTACAACATATTCAGCACCATAGAATTGCTAGCCCTTATTATGTAAGGTGGGCCAGCTCTGCAAGCACAGAGGTTTGGGAAGGTTGCAGTCAACATCCTCGAGGCATCATCCAGATAATCTTTATGCTATATTTCAGTACTGTACATTTCTGCACCAGATCCCTGACCTTCATATAATAGACGTGCCTTGACTGAACATTCAAATATCTCTAGAGCTCTGAGGCTCTAATGATTAGGTCGTCAGTCTGCCTCTCAGCTACATCTGTTCTAGTGCTTTATCTAGGGGATAAAGGCCTCTTTGAGAGCTACCACAGAAATTCTCTGACTCTCACACTTAGCAATACTGCTTCCTAACAGTCCCCAGTCTGCCAATATCTTCCTACAGGCCATTAATACAACTTAGGAGCTGGAGAATGTTGGGAGAACCATCAGACTATTATGCAACCTTAACCATGAGTAAAGGAGAGAGAGAAGGAAGGCTGAATGGCAGCTTTCCTAATGGTTCCATGGTCTGAAGAGGGTCAGGGGTTCAGCAAAGCCTCTGGTGAATCTGTACTCTAAAGAGAACTGTCAAAGACCCTGTGTCTCTCCAGAAGTGGCCTGCTCCAGTATCTCTGCCACATGCAGTCATTGGCTGGGAGTTGTCCTTGGGAAGCACAGCGTCAGGAGGAGTGATGGATTCAGAGTACAGAATGTAAGAACCTCCATCAGTTATGCCCCTTGAAGTTGAAAGTCTTGGAGCCTAGAATTTTGTGATTTTTTTGTTTGTTTGTTTTTGCATGCATTCATCTTCACTGGAATTTTTTACTGTTGGCACCACAAGGTTTTTAGGTGCAAAGATGTCCCCACTAAGCAGTTTCTCATTTGCTTCTGCTGAATCCTAAGTGTTTTACCAGATAAAGACTACTTTAATTTTTTTTAACATTTATTTATTTTTGAGAGATCAAGACAGAGTGCGAGAAGGGAAGGGACAGAGAGAGAGGGAGATACAGAATCCAAAGCAGACTCCAGTACAGAGCCTGATGTGGGACATGGGGGACGAACTATTGGACTATGAGATCATAACCTGATCCAAAGTTGGACGCTTAACCAGCTAAGCCACCCAGACACCCCTAAAGACTACTTTTAATGTTATTTCCTTGGTCTGTGTTACTTACTTCCATCCAGGTAGTTCTAATTCAAACCCCATGCACTCAAATGTAGGCTTCCTTGAAGCTTTCCCCAAATAGCAAGGCACAATTTTTATAATCTGCACTTCAAAGGTGATTTCTCACATTCATGTTCCTAAACTTAAGCAAAAAAATGAAATCCTAGATTTTGTCTTAAAATTACAGATTAGTTTTATTCTTTAAGATTAAGTGCCAAGAATGGGATCTTGAGTCAACAAACTTTATGGCTTTTGATATACATATATAAAGTACTAACCAAATGTATTATTTTGTATTCCCATCATAAAGATACAAATCCTGAAGTTTTCTGGCACTTCTAGTCTTTTTTTTTTTTTTCAATATCTGCTAATTTCATAAATGTGAAATTCTTCTCATTATTTTAGTCTGTCCTATTAATTAGTCTTTGGTCATAAAACTATGTATTAACTGATTAAAGAGCAACAGCAACCTGAGGTGCTGGTGTCTGGGAAATGTTCAATAATTTTGCCCAGAATGGCCAAGAGGATGGAGATCCAACTTCTCTGAAGGTTGGTGCCTGCTGTCTGATCTTGAATCTTCTATCCTTTTGCACCCTGCTCTTTGGTCCGACAAATCCGCTGAACCTACCAGAATCTTTGAAACTTTGATTTTCTTTATGTAACCCCTTCTGCTTAGGCTGCCCTACCTTTTTTCATTAGCATAGTAAGTACCTACTTTTCCCATGAACACTTTTTCTCTCCTCCTTTATCTCTACCCCAATAGATTTACCATTGCTTTTGCCACTGCTGTACCCTATAGATATTTCTATCAGCATCCACAATGCTCCTTTCATTGGCTCTCATAGCTTTCAGGACTTCTCCCTCTATTCTATTCCTTAAAGACAGAGATCATATCACTTCTGTCTTTGGTCATTAGCATTTTGAATGGTGAGTGTGTATGTAATGAATACATAAAATGCTTCAAGATTATCTGAGGAGGGGAAAAGGGAAGTAGCATAGCTTTTTATTCTTTTTTTCCTTTTATGTCCTCTTTGCATTTCTTTTCTTTGATCAGTCAGTACATTCAGGTGTCCATCCACCCTATCAGACTGCCTTCCATTATGGTGGCTTTTCAAAGGCAACAATAAAACCTTTCCAAAAGAATAATCAGTCTGAGTTCACATGGTTTAGAGGTTCCACACAGATATCAAAAATCACAAGTATTCCAAGGGTCATGCACCTAGACTTCTTAAAAATCTAGATGTGAAAAAGCATATGGATGCCAAATTAGAACTTTCCATTTTGATCTGGACACAGCCCTACTTTTCCTAGGAAGCTGGAAGGAATGTTGTTAAGGATCACAGCCGCTCTTATGAATTTGCAGCTTCCAAAGTGCATTAGAGTTGACAGCACTTGTTGAGCCTCCAACATGCATAAGGAGAAGATCCCAAATGTGTTACAGATGTCCTTGGAAAGAAACTTACAATGGCTTTGGACTGCGAAATAGATTAACCAATAATAGAATGATATTCTTAAGACACCTTCATCGCAATCTTTTTAGAGGTGAAAGCAACCCCGAAGTGAAGTTGTAACTCCCATGAACATACACATGCACACAACCTGGTAACACAGAAAACATCTCAGCAATGTTCTCTCTCATTCCCAGAACAGCAAGCATGGAGTGTGGGAGGGGGGCTCCAAGAAGAGACACCACCCCCTTTCCACCTACATTCTCCCACAGTTTTAAGCCCTCACACGGGCCCAGAAGAAACATAAGACTTATTAAATACTTGACTGTGGGCCATTACTTAGGATTAGAAATGCATGAGGGACTGGATCTGTTGGGAGAAAAGCAAGCAAAAGCATTTATTTGTGAGCTGAAAATATGTTGAAAACATATTACGACATGGTAACCTAGAATTTCAGTGGTTTTGCTAAGCCAGAAAGAAGGAAAAAGGAAAGAAAATATGTTTCTCATTTCTTGATTTGTATCATCTGGAGTAACTGAATTTTTGTCCAATAGGCTTCCTCAGGTTTCAGACTCCAATAAAGTTGAATTCAAAATAAATTGCACCTATTCAGTCTTTCTATAGCTTTTAAAATTCAGGATTACTGAAACTATGTCTATAAAACAAGCGAGAATCTTTAAACCAAGTCAAGTCAGGTGGGAAGGGGAAGAAAGGCTGACTGACATAATTCCTATTTCTCCCCTTTTCTCTGTGGCCCCTCCCAGCCAGTACAGTGGAGTTGAAGGTGCTTCCTTGCTAAAGTCACTTGATTACTATTAGTTCCTGTCCAGCCTTGTTTGGTCCTAGAAGAGGGACTAGTCCAAGTTGGACGTAAAACTGCAGGGAGTGTTCATACACCACAGACCTACCTGAAATACACTGAGATGTATCGCCTCTGACTCCTACCCTCTTTACCAAGAATTATTAGTCATTTGTGTAGCAGGTAGTCTGAGCTAGGGAAAAAAAAAAAGCACGATAGTGGAGAAGAGACTATAGGAAAAATGTCATAAATAATACTTATGCAACCAGATATTTATATGCACATGCACAGTATATAGGTAATAAATGAAATGAACTTGATTTTTCTTCACATAAAGCTGCTGGAATATGGCTGATAAGTCGGATATAGAAAAAGAAAGGGTAGACCATGACTAAAAAACAAAAAACAAAACCAAAATCAGTGTGAAAGAAGATGAGGGCAGAAAAATGCTATGTTAAAAATTTATGTACCAGCCTAGAACATGATTTATAAAATCAAGACAATATATATTTTTATTATAAAAATAATGCATGATAACTACATATAAACTAGAAATTCCCATATCCCCAATAAATAGTATGCTAACACTATGATAAGTGTGCACATACTAGACTGTGGACAAAGGACTCTATTAGTTTTGCTCACCACTGTTAACTCGATATTCTTGAGATGAATTCATTTGAAATATTTTTCTATGTGTTTATACATATTAAATGGAATTGTCCCATGCACACTACTTTGCATTTGACAGTATATTATAAACATATTTGTATGTCAATGTATATTCATCTATAGCATTTTTTGCTATATTTTATGTTGGTCATTTATACTATAATTTATATAATGGATTCCATTTCTCTTTGAGCTCGCTGATAGGTGGCCTTTCCTCCCTTCTAAATCAGGACTATTGCTCATTTCTTTGCCTCTCCTTTTGCTTTTTTTCCTATAAGTTTCTTTTAAGGTTTACTTATTTTTGAGAGAGAGAGAGAAAGCACAAATGGAGAAAGGGCAGAAAGAGAGGAAGACACAGAATCTGAAGCAGACTCTAGCCTCTGAGCTGTCAGAACAGAGCCCAATGTGGGGCTCAAGCTCACCAACCATGAGATCATGACCTGAGCCAAAGTTGGACACTTGACCAACTGAGCCACCCAGGTGCCCCTGCCTCTCCTTTTTCTTAAGCTCTCATAGAGTTGCTCTCAAACTTTTATGAGCATTATACTTCCCTGAGGAACTTGTTAAAAATTTACACTCCTGAGCCCTGCCTCTAGAAATCTGAATTCATTCGACTGAAGTGAGTCTTGGGAATCTGTACACTTTAAAAAGATCCAAGGTGATTTGTCTGAAGTGGGATGGAGATGTCCCAGTATGAGAATCACCTTTTTGCCAAACTATAGAATATTACAAGCATATTTTCACTCTTTCTCAATATTTGTAACCCTCACCCTATGGAAGCCCTGCTCTAGTTTGAGAGGAATATATAAAGGTCTGCTTCCAGGTCCAAGCATTCCAAAGTGAAGAATTTGGTGCTTATGGATTCTTAGCCATAAGATGGGCCAATATATATAGACCACCAGAAACACTCGGGCTTAACACTTCTACTGGTTTTGAAAACAACTGAGCATTTGAGAGAGGCCAATGACAGAAGGACCCCACCCAAGGTCCTCTGATAAAATTTTAACTTAATTCCAATTTTACAGATGCCTTTGAGTGTGTGTCTGTGTGTGTACATTTACTTATACCATACGTGTGATTAGCCTCAAAGAAATCTAAAAAGGGCAAAACATACTGAGAAGTTCCTATTTTGTTTGTCTCATTGAGTAGTCTTCCCTCCACCCCTGCTTCTCACCCCTGTCTTTGGTATGATGCTGAGAAGGGGCTGATACAGACATAGAGAAGTGTCACTTATGGAGTCTTTGTGAAAGCTTCTCTTCTACAGTCAAGCTTGGAATCCCATGGCTTTTTGGAAACCAAATAACAGACTATTAAGCATTCTGTGGCCCTGTCAATTCACCTCTTTCAAGGATGGATAGGAACCACAACAACAGTGGTAAGTAAGGTCTGGTTTCTGAACAAGGATTCTGGTGCATCTGGAATCATAATAGAAGGAGTAGCAATGACTGTGGCAGCCTCTGTTCATGCCACTCACCTCTTCTCCAGAAGCTGGCACAAATATGATTATGTGAGAAGACTTCTTAAACCCCTTCTAGGACCTCCATTATGTTTGACATAAAATCCAAAAACGTAAGCATGGCCATAGACCCCTCACGATCTACTCAATGTTTTCATGTCTCTAAACTCCCCTATTACCCTTCCTCCAAATAGGCATGCACACCTACTGTGTTCTCCAGTTATAACCACACTCCACTCACATTCTCAGAATCACCATCCCTTCTCACTTCTAGGTCTTTACCACACAGTTTCCTCTGCTTGGAACCTTTTGGACCACTCTTGCCATCTCTCCATCTGAAGAACTTGTACTTATCTTTTATGTCTCGGTTTAGACATTGCTTCATTCTAAGAAGCCTTCTTTCATCTCTATTCCTCCTTTGCCCCTTCATGAATAATGGCCACCTGCAGATATCATGTCCTAATCCCTGGAATTTCCTTATTTGGAAAAAGGGTCTTTGCATATGTAAGTAAGTTAAGGATCTTATGATGATATGAAGACTACCTTAGATTGTCCATGTGGGCACATAATTGTCCTTATAGGACAAAGGGAGATAACCAAGACACACAGAGGACCCAGCCATATGAAGATGAAGGAAAGTGTTGGAATGCCAGTGCAGCTCCCAGAAGTTGGAAGAGACAAAGAACTGATTCTCTGTTATGATCCCTAGAAGGAGAACAGCCCAGCTGGATATCTAGTCTCTAGAACTATGAAAGAATCCATTTCTGTTGTTTTAAGCCACAAAGTTTATGTGGTAATTTGTAAAAACCTCAAAAAATTAACATACTCTCCAACCTGGAAAACGTCTTCCTTCCTTCCTTCTCCATAGCACACCTGGTATAGACCTTACAGCACTCAATTAATATCACCTATCTGCCTGTCTTTAGACTCCTACGAGATTAGGATAAGGAGGAGCACTGTCTGTTCTGCTCCCCACTGTGCCTTCAGTGCCTACATTGGAGCTTTCACAAAGTAGCTGTTCAACAAATATTTGTAAAATGAATAGGTGAATGAATGGATGGATGGATGGGTGAATGAATAAACAAGGAAAGAGTTTATTATGGAGAAAAAACCCGGGCGCCTAATAATGACTATTTGAAACTCTATTGTGTCCAGAGAAGGAGAAGAAATTAAAATGTATTGAATGTCTACTATATCAGCTACCATGTCAGATAACTAATGTATATTATCTCATTACTCCTCATGGAGTAACCAGAATAACCAGAGTAGTTTTTACTGCCCTGGTTTTGTAGAAGAAAGGCTTACAAAGTGAAGTTAATTCCCCATGGCATATAAGATATCTATGAGGGCTCTAAGGGTTGAAGAATTCAAGTTAGGAAGCTGTTCTTTGTATTAATAACCAGAGCTATCCAACAATGAGATGAGCTGCCTCAAAAAGCAGACAGTAGCACTGGGTGTATTTAAGCAAAGGCAAGATGATCATTCATCAGGATATAAAACAATGTCTGAATTAGAGGGAAACCTGTGTAGATTCTTAGATGACCTCTGGGGATCATCCCAACCCAGGCTTTTTGGTTCTAGGCTGGGAAGTCATTGATTGAATAGCTTTGATAAAGGCTTAATAACCATGTGAATTTATTCTTATGGGCTGTAAAATCTAGTAGAGAATTAGCAACTTGCAGTCCATGTCCCAAAATGGAGCTGAAGTTGGCATGAGAGCATAGTTCCTCTTAAGACCATTCTCTCCCATCTTTGGACCAGTGACCCACTTTCCTTTTCCCTTCCTGTGGTGTGAAAATCAATCCTCAGCATTAGCCCAAACATCTTCTCTGTTTCCTGATACACACCAGGATCCAAATAATCAGAAAACTGCTTTTGAAACTTGTCTGAGCCTTAATTTCCCAAAATTTCCCTAAGTGTTTTAGACCCACTAGATATTCCATGAAAAATTATCTTGCCTGGAGATAGGGTTTACTCCATAATTATTCAACTATACTGTATGAATAATTCTTTATTTTTTAATAATATCTCTGACATGAATGTATTGCTTACATCTTTCTCCCAAAGGTGGACTATAGAAAATAATATTGATAAATCAACAGTTCATTTGAACTTCTGATCCCAATCTGATAATGACCTCTTCTCCTTTCAACAGCCAGGGATACTTTGTACTTCGTGCTTCTATTATCACCCTCATTTAATTGAATTCCTAAACTGCCTTGTATTGTTGTTATTTGTCTTCTTGTCATATTCTCCCTATGTGATCATGAGCTACTTTGGAGCCAAGATAAATCTTGTTTTTTTATTCCTTGCAGTACCTTTATTTAACACTCTATCGCATGTGCTAGTCAATTGAACTGGTCCAAGTTTGACTATATTGTAATTTTTTATTTATGTGAACCTGATTATATTTCATTAATAGACAAAAATTTCTTAACTGTAGGGTAAATATTACTTTCTTAATTCTCATCAATATGATGACCTCTCAGCTTGGAAAGATGAACAACTTACTATATGCAGAAATGATTACAACCAAGATTTTAAGACTTTTCTTTGTTGCCTATCAATTCAAAGATTTGTGCTTTCTTCTCAGACAAACCAACATCCTTAATGATTGTTGTTTAGGTTTTTATTTTAATCTTATCTTCTAAATTGGCACACAAAATCTTTTTCTATTTCATGTACAACTCTATGAATTTTTACACATATGTAGACCACCACCATCATCAGAGTACAGAACAATTCCATCATCCCCAAAAATTCCCTAATGCTAGCCTTTATTGCCATGCCTTCCTCTCAGCCCTGATCACTGGCAACCACTTGCTCTAGCACTATATGCCAAATAAATGGCATCATACACTACATAACTTTTTAAGACTAGCCTTTTACACTTAAAATAATCCTTTTTAGATTTATCCAGGTTGATTTGTTCCTTTTTATTGCTAAGTAGTATTCCATTGGATGGATATATCATAGTTTACCCATTCACCCACTGAAGGACATTTAAGTTGTTTCCATTTTTAAGTCATTATCAACAGAGCTGCTATGAACATTCAAGTACAGGTTTTTGTGTGAACATAACTTTTCATTTCTCTATGGCAAATACCCAGGTGTAGGATCTGTTGGGTCATATGGAAAGTGTATGTTTCTCTTCATAAGATGCTGTCAAACAAGCTGAACTATTTGGCTTTCCCACCAGCAATGCATGAAAGTTCTGGTTGCTTTGCATCTTCACTACCATTTGTTATCACTAGCACTTTTTAAAAAATCATTGTTATAGACATGTAGTTATATCTCATTGTTATTTAGGTTTTCATAACATTTATAAATGGGCTAATTCTATTGAAGTGGGTGAGGCAGTGGGTATTGAGCATAATGCATGGCCGCATAGCTAGTTTTAATCTTATTTTCCAATATCCCAAGTGTATACTGTAGTAGCTCCCTTATCAAACATGTCAAGTTTGAGCTTAGAACTATATTATCATTTTATGAAAATATATTTGAAGTTTAACTGACAGTGTATAATAGTAGTGCAACTGGATGCTCAGCTGAACCCAAGCAGAAGCCATGACTGGACATAACAGAAAATGCAGTAAGTCCAGCACAGGACAAAGGCAAAGTGGTGTAGAGTATAGAAGACAGAAGTCATATTTTTGCCATAATCTCAGGCTTGGGTTCTTCTTCCCAGGCCCCCCACTCCCTATACTGTATGCAAGCTGAGCCAAATTCATTCCCACATGAGGGTATTAGCACATTCTGTCCCCTCTGCCTGAAGGATTCTTCCCCCATATCTTGGTAAAGATTGATCCCTTCTTATCATCCATATTTCCTCTTAAGTATCAGTGTCATCAATGATATCAATGGCCCCTATTTTAATGAAGGCCCACAAATCACTCTACTTTCAGCACGGTGCTTACCATTACCTGACATTAGCTTATTATTTATGGTCTTCTCTCCTTATCAACTATCTACTGAATAGTTTCAGTACCCAAAACAATGCCTCATACATAGTAAACACTTAGTAAATGGGTGTTGAATGAGTGGATGACTGAATGGGTAACATGTGCTTGTAAGAAACTTTCTTCCTGAGAAGACTGGGGGGATGTGTTACTCATGGTACTTTAAACCTGAGCCCTGACTGTAACTTAGTCTTCACATCTTTGAAGCATTGATGGGAAGGGTAAACAAACTAGAACCACCATTTCAAGGCTGTAAGCACTTTTCTGTCTTGCAAGGTGGAGACTCAAACAAGTCTTTGATAGATACCATAAAATTGTTCAAGCAGGCCTTTTATTTTATAGAACAAAGACCCTAATCGTAAATACAGATATCCGAGATGATGTCACACCAGAAAAGCAAACGGCTCTTCTGAGAATGTAAAAGGTTGTCTGTAGGGTAAGTAGACCATGCTTCCTTTGAAGAAATGTTTCTTTTCTAAGAATGAACTTGGATAATGCTGGGTCTGCACACTTGCTCTTACTCTCACGGAGCAGTGTTTTGTATGAAGAGAGCCATGCAGAAAATCTGTTGCTGGGACCTTTAAAATAACGGGTATACAGACCCAATTTCATGTCATGTTAAAAGTAAATGCATGCAATCAGAACTCTAACATTACAATCCAACTTGTGTGCTACTAAAGCCTGAGTGATGTAAACTCTGAGCAAGATTTAAATTAATTAAGTAAGCAAGTAAGCAACAAACTGCCCTTTAATTCTGGGAATCAGAAAGGAATAATAAGTACTCCTACAAGCATACGCTTACCCATATACATATACCACTGTATGTGCATTCTGTATAACAATACTGGCCTATTATGTTCTGTTGTCTGTAATCAACCCCATGGATAAAGGTGATCTCATTTAGAAATAGTCCAGTCTAGGAAGTAAAAAGAGCCCTGGGAATCTGTACCTTGGGATGGGCTGCCAAAGAAAAGTCTCCCACTATTTGGGACTCACTGCCATGAACCTGCACCCTGAAAAACCAACATGTTTCCAGAGTGCTCCTTACCAACAGTTTTTCTTTATAATAAAATGAGAGTAATTATGGCAATAGCATCCTAGAGTGTGAAAATAGATTCCTCATCTTCACAAAATAATTTCATTCAGCCACTCAGTCATGTGATACATATTTGTTGAATACCTACTATATGCCAAACACTGTGTAGACACTGAGAAAATAGTGGTAAGCAAAACAGACATTACCCCTAACTTGTGTTGCTCACAGTATAGTAAGGAAACAGACATTAGTCAAATACAACAATGCAATTTCAAACCATGAAAAAGCAAGGAAGCCTTGGGAGCATTTAACAGAAAAGCATCATCTAGGCTAGGGAGCAAAGGAGTCTCTTCTAAAGAGGGTGACTATTCCTGAGCTGCGATTTCAACATTGAATAGGACTAAACTCCACAAAGAGAAGGGGAGGAGCATTCCAGGTACAGGGAGTAGCATGGACAAAAGACCAGGAGGGGGAAAGAACACGGCACATTCTAGGGCTGGAAGGGAGGCCAACAAGGCAACAAAGAAGTCTAGGAGTCAACTGATTTAAAGTTTATGGGTCATAGTAGAAATTTTTGCCTTTATTTTGAGATCATAAGAAGCTTTGAAGAGCTTTGGGATGATCACTCCAATGTAGGACAGGACTCCCACTGGAAAAGGCAAGAGGTGATTCAAGAGAAGCATTAATGAGGTATGCCAGTCATTAAGTTATGGTTTCTCAGCTCAAATGGACTCTTCTCTACTACCCAGTGTGGTGCTGAGGCTGAGAGTCTGAAACTGTTTCTAAATTCAACAACTGAATCCATGCTGGGCTCTGTCAATAGAAGGTGTTAAAGGAGACTGCATGGCTGAAGCAGGAAGGAGGGACTTGCTTTTTCCTGTCTGTTCCATGTTTGTGTGACCATCACCCAAGGCTCACTTCGCTTTTGCAGCTGGAGTGTCTTCCATTAGCATCAGTTGGATCTACTTTGCAATTTTTTTTTCCAGCACCTGCAGAACCTGCTTCATTGCCTCCACCCCTACTCAGATATACCAGCACTAACCATCTGGACACCTCTCCTCAGAGGTCTGGGTCCCAGACAGATAAGGGTCCTTCCGTAAGTTCCTAAGCTTTAGTGATTCTAACCTCTTCATCTTGTTGACCCCACCCTGGGGTGGTAGTTGCAGTTGCTATCTCCTTGACACGAATTCTCTTTTTGCTTCTCGTTTACCTAGTTCACATCACTGGGCCTGATAAACTCATTGTGTTAAATTCTCTCTGCTCAAATAGTGTGGTTTCTGTCCCCTAACTGGACCCTGGCAGATACAGGTGACTACCGCAGCACCACAGCATACAGGGGTAGGAGTCTCAGAAAAAGAGAAACAAGGCTTTTATTTTTTTCTGAAGCTTCCATTCCAACTAGATTACCCCATCACTGATTTGTTCTTTAAGATAAAGAGGATCTGTCTTCCTTGTAATTGGTAGAAACTAAGTCCACAAAAGGTACCCAATAAATATTTATTGAATAAATTTCAATGGACTTTATACGAGCGTAAAGGGTCTCAGAGGACATGTTTATAATTTCTAACTCATTCTACCATCTTGAAATAGAATATATGCCTATATGTGTTCAGCAATAGGTATATCTAGAAACTGAAGCCTTAAAAGATATAATGACCCAGTTTACTGTGCTAAAATAACATGAGACTATTGTTTAATAGTTTTGGTGTAGGATTTTGTAATGCACCCTTTAATCCTGCTGGTCGATATGAGACACAGGTTATTTTGCCCAGCTTGATAACAGATTCATTTCAAAGGCTATTTCCGCAGCAGAAATGAAACACACAGCTGTTGTTTGATTTAGGGTACAACTTTAAATGTCTTGGGAGACTAAGATCCATGAGCTTTCATTTATCTGGGTTATGAAAAAGTAGACTTATATCCCCAGTGCTATTAATAAAATATTTAAACTGTGCAATACATCTATGAAAATGTTAATTATTCTTCAAAGACTATAACTTTTATTACATTTTTAATTCAATTTAATTTAAAATTGCAATAATGTCTTTTAATGTTTGTGTCACCATACTAATCAAGGCTATCAATTTGCAGAATCACTACTCTATGTCAAGTTAGCCAATTTTCTTTCCTTAAAATATCTGAATATTCTAGAAGAAAATTAGTCTTTTGATTTCTGGCTCATCTTCCCACATTATAGTATTGCAAGCCATATTGATCTTTCCTTTCCAGTTCTTTCATATCCATACCTTTCTATCAGCTGCCTTTTGCATTGCCCAGATTAGCCATTGTTACCTCTTACTTGGACTATTATAATAGCCTCCTAAATAGGTTGTCAGATTTAGCAAACAAAAATATAAGGTACCCAATTAAGTATGAATTTAAGATAAAGTACAAATAAATACTTTTTTAGTATGTCCAAATATTTCCCAAACATTGCATAGGACATACCTATGCTTAAAAAATATTTAGTGCTTCTCTGAAATTTAAATTTAACTGGGCATCCTGTGTTTTTTCTGACAATCCCAGTACTAATTCATGTTTTTATCCTCTCCTTGTCCCAATATCCCTTTAATATATTTCCACATATATCTACAAAATATATTTCTGATCATATCACACCATCATTACCTTTAATTTTTCAGGGAAAATAAATTCATTGATGACTTTAAAATAGAAGCACCCTACGTAGCATTCAAGGCTATAACAATATCCTCTTAAAATCACATTTTGCCATTTTAACTTAATTTTCCTCAGTTGAATTTACACTATTCACTGACCTCATACTTCCGTGTTTTGCTGTTCCCAGGTCATGCCAGCATAGGCCAACCTCTAGAATACCTTATTATCCTTAAAGTTTCATGATAGAAACAAAGAGTAATAATATCTATACAGAAAGGACTCAATAAATTTTAGCTTTTATATTGTAATTGTATAATACTTCAAACAAAAAGAAAAGTGGATGAAATTTTTTTAAAAATTAAAGCAAAATATTGATCCAGTTCTTATCACACATTTGCTATACTGAACCCCAAAGCTCCAACCTAGAAAAAGGTATGTTATTCTATAATAAATGCAAAAGTTCTTCAGGAAACTAACTCACAATTCTAAATCCTCAACACATGAGAAATCAATTAGAGTTGTCTAGAATAGAAAAACTTAAAAACGAACCACCTGGCACCTATGCGTTAGTGACATGAAAGTGCCCCCACCCATACCCATGCTGCTCCAAAAATAAACTGCAGCTGTTTTTCTACTTTGTACTATCCTTGAGTCTTACTTTCCTCTTTTTATTTATATTGTGGAACCATTCTGAAATTCTGACAGTGTGTCCGTTATTCTAAAACGTGGGTATTTAGCATGATTACATATTTTAATTTTCCAGCTATGCTAAAAACAATGAATAAATAAAATCTCAAATATCCCAAGTAAACTTTGTTGTAAGTTCATAAACACACCAAAGAAAGCCATCATGACCTCAGCTTTTATTTTACCTTTCAATTGATTGTAGTATTAAGCAGGGCAGATATTAACTTTATTTTTAGTGGCCCCTTTTGAACCCTAGTAATGACAGCATTTGCATTGTGCTTTTTTCCCCCCTTAAGATCACCTTACATGGAAACTTAACCTGAGAAAAGAGATTGGCTTCTGAGAAATGATATAGTGCAACTTACAGTATATGAATTCAGTGACTCAAGATGGTGAGGTAGAGACAACCTACTTCTCCTTGGTCTCTCATTTTACCAGTTTACACATTTCCAAGTACTCCACATAGACATTTCTCAACCAGCTGCCTTCTACAATCTTCAGAAAATATCCTTCCCACTTTGAAACCATTAAATAGCTCTCCTATTTAGAATATCAGATGCTAATCATAACGGAATTTCCTGGCATCCTTGAAGTGCCCTAGGAGAACGAAGCATGGACATGGCTAGGGGGTGTGACCCCGTACAACTGGGAAATGTCTCCAGTTCTCACAGGGGCACTCAGTCCCCACAACAATGAATGGATGAGCCAGCACCTTCCCCTCCTGGTGTTGCTGAGTGGGCCTCCAGGAAATGAAACGTCTCCACCAACACCAAACCCCAAACCAATGAAAGGAACAGCATTTCTGTCCTTAATCATACCCCACTCAGCTCTATGGAAACAAGACTGCTGGCTTGCAAAGAAGCCAGAAATAACACTTCCTCTACTGGGTCAGCCAAGAGTTGAGAGACACCTTGAGAGGTCACTGAGTTCATGAGCCTCTACCTAGAACTACATCGTATTTACAAAGTATTTTGGAGGGCTGTACTTTTGGTTGGGAAAAGAGAAGAGAGAAAAGAAAACTATGAGCTCCATCATTTCCATCACTGTCTCCAGCACGAACACCATGCCTAACACATAGTAAGAGCTCAACCAGTGGGTGCTAGAGCTGGCTCCCACTTTCCCAAGAGACCCAACTGTAGGCATCACTTCACAACTCTCTGATGAGTGACACCATGTTGGTAGTGCAAAATTAGCCATCGTGGGAGTATGTGCACCATGGAAATTGGCAAATGCTTCACGGCCTCCTCCAATCCTCCCCTAGAGAGCCAGTTGGTAAACATTTATCAGCCTACCACTAGGCTCAGTTAATGTTTATCACTGAAAGTATGGAATGCTTATTGTATTGCAAGTGTTTTTACAAATGCCATCTCATTTAATCATCACAATGTTAGAGGTGGAAATAAGCAGATAGAAGTGTAAAGTAGCTATGATATCTGTCATTCCTTTGCGTGCCAATGTTCACTATAATTGAACTATACAGATGAAGAGACTATGGCTCATGTGATTAAGTATCTTGCCCAAGGTCATCCAGTCAATATGGAATATATCCAGAATTTGAACCAAGGCTGGCTGAAATGAAAACCTCTGTGCTCTCTGTCACACTCCACTGTCTAATCAGGGAAAACTCCAACAGGGCATTGAACTACACTCTATTAAGATATTACATGAAAAATAAGAAGGTTAAGCTTTGGTCAAGTTAGTTGCTAGAAGCAGTGCTGCCTTGCCCTTAGAACCTGACGCATCTCAAGGGACCCCTATATTTTAGAATGCCTCCCTTGGGTTCCCCTTAAATGCCTGGGAACATCCAGAATCAGTACCATCCAGGCAGGAACCCAAACTGGGAACTTTGTTGGCCCTAGTTTCTGTTGCATCCCCTCTGGGGATGTTCACCAAAATACCAGCTCTCTACCTCAATCCCCCTACCCACGTGGGAAGTTGACCACATGACACAAAGAGCTCTTGGCCCCATGGTCAGGCCTCATTCCAAGAGGGGAGCCTGCCAAATAGATTGCTCCTACTGATGGAGTATTTCTTTCATGGGTTCATGCAACACTGGGCCCCCAGAATGGTGCTAATGCTGATTTGGGGCGAAGCTCACTCATGTCAGATACAGGATGAGCTCAGTGTTTTAGGACTACCATCAGTCCTTGTCGTAAGGCAGAATGATGGCATGCAAAGATATTCACACTCCAGTCCTTGGAACCTCTGAATTTGTTGTGTTACATGGCAGAAGGGACTTGCAGATATAACTAAGGTACAGACCTTAAATAGGGAGGTTAGCCTGTCTAATGTAGGTGGGCCAAATCTACCCATGTAAGCCCTTCAAGGCAGAGAATTTTCTCCTGAAAGTAGAAGAGAATGAGGCAGAAGGTGAAAACCAGAGCAATTCAAATCATGAGAAGGACTCAACCTGAAGTGGTCGGCTTTGAAAATGGATAAAAGGAGGCCATGAGCCAAGGAATGTGGGTGGCCTCTAGAGGCAAAGAATAATACCTGGCCAACAGCCAGCAAGGAAATGGACTTTATTCCTACAGTGACATGGAATGAATTTTGTCAGCAATCTAAATGAGCTTATAAGCAGATTCATCCCCAGAGCCTCCAGAAAGAAATACAGCCCTTCCCACACCTTGATTTTGGTCTTGTGAAATCTAGAACACAACCAGCTGAGCCATGTATGCCTGGACTCCTGACCCATGTGACCATAAAATAACAGAGGAGTATTAAGTTGCTAAATATGTGTTAATTTGTTATGGCAGCAATAGAAAAAGAATACAGACCACCACCAACTGACCCTAGGGTTCAAGCAACATATGCAGGCCCACGCATAGGCTCTAACCTGTCGATGTTCTCCAATTGCAGCACTGAGGGAAGTGGGAGTGGAAGCAGGTATGTGCTTTGTTTGTACAACCTCTTGCCTGCCACTAATGCTCCCACCACCAAGGGGCCCTTCCAAGCAATGTCTACTTCCCCTGCCTCCAATCTTATTTATTTACGCACTTATTCTTTATTTTAGAGAGAGAGAAAAACTTAACCAGGCTCCATACTCAGCACGGAGCCCAATTCAGAGCTTAACCCCATGACCTGAGTCAAAAGTCGGATGCTCAGCCCACTGAGCCACCCAGGTACCCCTGCCCTGCCTCCAATTTGTGTGGTGATACCATGCTTTCCCAAGTCAGTGTTTAGCTGTGCCTGACATGGGACACAAATTCCTTACATGAATGAGACCACTTTTCTCAGTCTGTCCGTGAGAACTTTCCCTCTCCTCCCAGTTTGTACAGTGTATGAGACAAAGATGCACTCATCATTAAAGGCAATGTCATTCTAGAAATGCAGTGATAATGACCTAAAAAGTTCAAAAGTTCAAAAGAATGTGTGATTGGAAGATGTGCCCTTCTACCTTATTCTATAAAATTCTGACAAAATTCAAAAACCTCTTAAGCAATTTGAGCCTCATTTTTTTTATCTCTCAAATAGGGGAAGGCATTAGATCTACTTTATAAAATAGGGTTGTTACAGGGACTATTAAATGAGGTAATAAATGTAAAGCAGTTAGTACAACACTTAGTATGATATAGGGTCTTAGTAAGTGGTTACAAAGTGAATTAACTAATTGGCTAATTAATTAAACAATGATGTAAGTTAAGTACATGCACAATTTTCTTCTACCTCACTGACCTACTTTCTATTCTCCCTTGATTAAGACTTGGTTTTACCGATGGGAAGGTAGAAATCATACTAGAACAATCCCCAATTCATTTGTTGCAACACTGTTGACTATGTTGAACTGTCTGAAATAACTGGACCAATGTCAGCGGGGTGTAGGCAGGGAGGGCGCCTACAAAATGGAAAACAAAATGGCTTGTCCAACATGATTTAGGAAACTCCATTGCCTGGCTTCTCACTCTTCCCACCATATCACTCTCTCTTTTTCTCACCATTATGCCACATGCCCTGTACTTTGAGACTGCATCTCTGTGTAAGAGTGACTATAAATGAACTGGAAACCTTCAGTGCCAAAGTGACACAGTACAAATCAAGTGAGAGATGACACCTTTTTTTTTCCCAAGTAAAAGTGGCCCATTTGGCTCTATTTCTGATTTCTTACAAAATCCAAGGAGATGTTGGCTAAATTGAGTTAAGGAAAATTATTCCAATTATTCCCCCGGGGGTTTTTAAGGACTGAAGCTCTCTGGTTTGGAAGTTTCTAGAAACATAACTCCTATGTACAAATGAGAGGTCTCCATGAATGGAAAATATTTGTAACCCATTGCAATCCAATACCATAGCATACCAATAATGTAGAGTTCTAAAAAGAGAAAAAAGAAAAACAAAACTCCCTTAAAGAAAATATTTAGATGAAACTGAAAGTTCCTAGTGAACTTTAAACAAATACATTTAAAATAATCCTTACAGCAGCAAAGATTTTCGTCGGTAAGGAATAAACCACAATCTCCTTGCTATCATGGTCACTATTGGAAGGTTTTGTTTTGTACTGTTTTTAAATAATCTGTGTAGAGCAAGGTTTTTTATCCTCCCTGGGTGGAGGGTGGGGTGTAGTGTAGTTTAATTTAGTTGATATGAACTAAACTGTGCATGATGTGATGCACAGTTGTCACTTCTTCTGTTTGTCTACCATTTGCATGTCCCCTCTGTATTCGAGGAGTTGCCTTCCTTAAGAGTTTCCAGTGGAGGCAGAGTCCACTTGCCACTATAAAAACGGACATGTCAGCTACTGCTTTTCCAGGCACCTCTTGCAGGTAATTATGGGTTCAGGATCTAGCATCCACCAATCAGAAGCCCCCACTCTGGAGTGTGAATCAGGTGCTAGTGACACAAAGAAGCAAAAACTCTGAGACCCTCTCTGGAGGTGGCCCAGCTGCAACAAGATCGTGTTTCCATGGCCGCAGTGGTTGCATGCTGTCTGGAGCTATCGTGTCTGTGACAGAGCTCAGCACCAGGCAGGGGCAGTGGCGGTGGCGTCCTCTGCCGAGCACTGCATGGCGTTATGGCAGGTATTGCGCTCTGCTCCCACAGCTCCATGCCTTGCTAGTGCTCCAGCTCTGCCAGGAACCCTACCAGCCACCCGGTGTTATTTTAATAAATGAGGTGGCATGAGCTGGAGCCTGTGCTGCCCACAGCTAAGACAGACTCTCTGACAGATTCTGAGCATCCAAGGGGAAAATAAAAAGATACAGAAAGCTGGAGTGGGGCTGTTCCCGCCTCTAGGGAGTCTTAGGCCAGTAGTAATATCTCCTTCTCTTCAGACCCACCACCAGAGAGCTGGCCCCCTGTGGAGGGCTTTTAATATCTTCAGCCCATATAGCTACATGTTGAGTGGAGTGTAAAAGAAAACCGATCAAAGCAATGAGCTGTACCGTACTGAATGTGGAACTGTCAAGAGAGAGGAAGCAATAGACATCTGTGAACAGTGAATACTTAAAACCACAAATGAAAATTCTCTGCTCCCATGGGTTGTCTTCGGTCTGTTTTAAGTATGCCTCCCAATTCTGTTAAGGTAACTCCAGAGATACTCAAATAAATGGTTCGGCCTATTTTCTTGTAAACATACTCAACAAAATTTTAGCAAGGATGTATCATACGTAGAGTACCAATAATGTAAGGTTCTAAAAAGGGAAAAAGAAAAATAAAACTCCCTTAAAGAAACTATTTAAATGGGGCACCTGGGTGGCTCAGTCAGTTAAACATCCAACTTCAGCTCAGATCATGATCTCACAGTTCATAGCTTAGAGCCCCACATGGGATCTGTGCTGACAGCTCGGAACCTGGAGTCTGCTTCAAATTCTGTGTATCTCTCTGCCCTTTCCCTGCTCACACTCTGTCTCTCTCTCCCTCAAAAATAAATAAACTTTAACACAATAAAATAAAATAAATCATTTAGATGAAGTGTGATATGTCAAGCACTCAGAAATAAATTATATTGCAGGCTTCAACATCTCTACATTTATAGAAATATGTTAGATGATCATACAGTACTCCAGTTAATTCCAGTTCTACAGTACTCCATTCCATTCCATTCAGTGTTACATTCTTTTAATACTTCCTATAATAAACGTTTCATTAGCAAAATAATCTTGTTTTAAGAAATGCTTTTAAAGTGCATGAAAAGAGCAAATTCTCTTGCATAGATAAAATATATTTATGCACTCTTGTATGTACTCATATAATAAAATCATAGACATTCTGGAAAATCAAGTATTCTGGATATAGAAAAAATCTCCATCTGGTCCATAGATTATAAACTTTCAAGAGCAGAAAATGAGAAGATGTACCTATTCTTCTTCTTTTTTTTTAAATTATTTATTTCTAGGAGAGAGAGAGAGACAGCATGAACAGGGGAGGGTCAGAGAGAGAGGGAGACACAGACTGTGAAACAGGCTCCAGGCTCTGAGCTGGCAGTCAGCACAGAGCCCGACGCGGGGCTCGAACCCACAAACCGCGAGATCATGACCTAAGCGAAAGTCGGACGCTTAACCGACTAAGCCACCCAGGCGCCCCATTCTTTTTTTTTTTTTTTTTTTTTTAATGCTTATATATTGCTGAGACAGAGAGTCAGGGCATGAATGGGGGAGGGGCAGAGAGAGAGGGAGACACAGAATCCGAAGCAGACTCCAGGCTCTAAGTTGTCAGCTTAGAGCTGACATGGGGCTTAAACTCCCTAACCACAAGATTATGACCTGAGCAGAAGTCAAACACTTAACTGATTGAGCCACCCAGACTCCCCAAGATGTATCTACTCCTTATGTCTAGGGGAGCCTTGGTGGCTCAGTCGGTTAAGTGGCAGAATTCATCTCAGGTCATGATCACGGTTTGTGGGCTCAAGCCCCGCGTCGGGCTCTGTGCTGACAGCTAGCTCAGAGCCTGGAACCTGTTTCAGATTCTGCGTCTCCCTCTCTCTCTCACCCTCTCCTGCTCCTACTTGTCTCTCAAAAATAAATAAACATTAAATATATATATATATGCATGTGTGTGTGTGTGTGTGTGTATATATATATATATTTCTATGAGGATTCAGAAAAATCCTTTACCTCCAAGATTCTCAGCAAATGCCTTTGGAATGACATTATGAACTCTAATGTAGATATGTCAATGGCAGACAAAAGAGAAGGAAATAATTTTGCTTCACACACAGCTTTCAGAGTACAATATGAACTCAGATTTCAGTGTGGTCTTTTTCCAAGTTAAACATACTTCCAATACCAGGAATGAGAATAAATAAGACTTCACCACAGGCCCTGGGAGTATGGCTGGCTGGCTCTGGGGCCATCCAAGCACACACGCATTACACTCACAGCAGGACCAGGCACAGTGTGGTCATAGGAGCCTACAGCTGTCCCTTGGCCCTGCATTATTCATCCCACTGAGTAATGTCAACATCTTGTCACACCAAAAAATCCTGAACAAGATCTGCTGACCCACAGAAATCTTAGGGTCCATATCAAGTCAATGGACACTGACATAGCTGTTACTCTGTGTCTTCAGATCCCTCAGACGCCTCACAGGAACTCCCCTTCTCTGTATTCAGTATCCTGCTTTATTGCTGCTTGCCTGCTCCTGCTTCTCCTCTGTGGGTCCTTTGAATAGGTGGGTCCTGAGAGATTACTCACTGTCCACCTGCTGCCAAGCCCCAAACAAGGAACACCCAAGGAAGAGAAGACCTACAAGCCCAACTCTCCACACCTCCATGTTTTGTCTTGTGATCTAGATCTTTGGGATCACAGTATAGACCTTCCTTTCTGGAAATCCTGCAGTCCACTTGCCCCCACAGCTGCCCACTCTATCCAGTGCTTTACAACCAAGATATTTTGACAGAAGTTGCAGAAAAATTCTTGAGTCAGTAACCCCTTTTCCAGATTTCCATGCTCAATTTTAGCTCAGAAAGTAGTTCCACAGACTCAACAACAACCACAAGAGGACCACCCAAGATTGAGCATGTCCCATGCAGGACATTGTAGTATAATAAGAATATATTTGGTCTTTATCCATGGTTCCTGGCACAGAGCTTCTAAAAACCTTGGAATTTCCTGAGTGATTGAAGTGTCATAATGAGCCCTTTCAATCACACCTGAGTTTATTCTAATAAAGTGACTTAAGGGTCTTACGGACCCTTAGATAGCCTCAGGTTGGAGCTCATCACCAAAAAAAACCAAAGGGTCAGTAGATTGAAGCATTCAGCCCCACCCACTGACCTTGGGGAAGAGGAGGGAGGAACTGGAAATTGGGTTATAAAAACTTTTGAACAGTGAGGTTGGGAGAGCTTCAGGGTTGGTAAATATACTGAAGTGCTGGGAAAATTGAGTGCCTGAAGACGGCATGGAATCTGTACCACACCCCCTCCGTACTTGCCCTGTCCATCCTTTCCATTTTGCTGTGCCTTAGTTGTATCCTTTATAATAAACCAGTAAACCTAAGTAAAGTTTTCCTAAGTTGTGTGAGCCATTCTTGCAAACTGCCATACCTCAGGAGGGGGAACAGAGAACCCAGATTTATAGCTAGTTGATCAGAAGTACACATGGCCTGGGATTTGCCACTGGCATCCGATGTGAGGCCAGTCCTTTAAGCTGGGGGATCTGATGCTAACTCCAGGCAGATAATGTCATAATTGAGTTGAATTACTGGACACCCAGGTGGTGTGTTAGAGGATTGGTTGGTGTCAGAGAAAATGCCCCAGAGACATCCATGACCCTACTCTGAGAAAGACTTGATAACTAGGGGCTTAATAGCCATGGCCCATAAATGTTCCAGCAGAGGAACACCTTCTTTTCCAGCATCAAGTTTATTTTGCTATTCCTTTGCCAATGGAAAGAATTAAATGCAACCTCACACAGAAGTCACAGAACAATAAGTCATAATCTAGCTCTTGAGGAGTAGGGAAATAATTTAGTGTCTGCTTGGGCCACTATAACAGAATACTATAGGCTGGGTGGCTTACAACAGAAAATTATTTTCTCACTGTCCCAGAGACTGGAAGAATAAGGGGCCTGCAGGGTTGGTATCTGGGAAGAGCTATCTTTTTGGGTTTCAGATAGCCACCTTCTCACCATGTCCTTACATGGTCTTTCCTCTGTGCACAAGCAGAAAGAGAGAAAGAGATTTGGTGTCTTTGTCTTCTTATAAGGACAGCAGTCTTATTGGATTAGGATCCAACACTTTTGAGCTCATTTAACCTTAGTTAACCCCCTAAAGGCCCTATCTCCAAAACAGTCACACTGGAGTTTAGGGCTTCAACATATAATTTTTTAGAGGGACATATTCAGTGTGTTACAGGAGGGATGCCTCTATTTGTTTTCTAGAACCAAGCTGCATCACTACATCCAGTTACTGGAACACAGAATTACAGAATGTTAGACATGGAAGGAAGGAACATTAGCTCCTTCATCTTACGGTGAGGAAGTTGGGTTCCAGATGGGTGAAGTGACTTGCTCGTGGAGACAGCTCATGGTGAGGCTGAGAGTGGAACCCAGACTCTCCTGACAGGTCAGCGTGCTTTCTGCTGCCTCAGGCAGCTCCCAAAGGATGGGATCTTCAGAAGAAACTTTGAAGGGCCAGATCTTGATTTATCAGCAAAGGAAAGCTTTAGAGCAGTGAAAGGAGCCACGCAATGTTGTATGGCCAGTAGACAATATATATTCCTAAATCCAACAGGTGGGGCTTTCCCTTCCAAAATCAGAATAATGGGGTTAGCCAGAATGGATTCAAAGATTTTAGTCAACTCTGTGGATATAGCCTAAGCAACTCCCTCTGAGCCTATGTGGGTTTTCTAAAACCTAAAGGGGTGTCAGTGAGCCTCCTTATGCCTTGACCTCATTACCCAGGAAACACACTATTGACAAGGTAGAACCATTAAGATGTAGTTTCCTGCCCTTCCCTCAGTATTCTCACATCTCTTGAGCCAACCAGAAGTCAAATGACCAGGACTGCATGTAAACTCCAACTCCTATTTTTGTGCCCACTTTTGCAACAATGGCAACCCAAAACCATCCTCTCATGAGCCTCAAATAATGTAGACAGGATACTCACATGGCTCCAAGACAGGCAAGGCAACAGTTGCCTGCAAAACTGGGGACAGTTTTCTAGGACCATCTTGACACTAACTGCTGAGCCGGGTGTCCCTGACATCTGGGCAACCCCACTGCGGACCTTCAGCACCCCACAGTCTCTAAGTCCCAGGTCCTCGAGACACTGCTTGATATATTTAGTTCCAATCCAATCACCCCTTTTTCCTGGACTGACCTCTCCAATTCACCACAAATACTGCAGCCAACATCACCTCACAGGATACCATTTCTCTTTCTCACCTTCAAAGGTGAGAAATAAAGTAATATTGTTATTCCATTATTACTTTGAATATAACCTCAAGATTTTATTGTAGTCATAACAAAACAAAAAAGAAGCCTAGAGCTAGATCACTTGGCCCCTTCTCTTCTTATTTCTCTCCAGTTCAAAATGCTTGGCTCTACAGTTGGGCTCAGCACATTCAAGCCCCAGCACAGTTCTCTTTGTAGCTGATTTACAGTTTATTACATATTTTTAGTACATATTTCAAAGGGTTGCATTATGGACATAATTTTTCCAATTCTTCTCTGCACTCTGGGAAATGGCTTTTCTCAATTCATTGATGGAAAAAAGTTCTCTCTCCCTTCCTGAGTCTGGTGGTCTTATCATGCTCCAGTTAGAGGCCTCTCTGCATGATCAGAATGCTACATCTATCCTCAGGGACAGAAATAAAAACAACTTCTACCCTAGAGTGTTTCCCCTTCTCCCTATAGGACCAGAGCAGGGTCGGAAAGCAGGGGCATGCCCCATTGCTGTGCTGAGAAAATGGCACCCACAACATTCTCACCCCAACCCTACCATGAGTTTGTGACTGGGTATTTTGTGATCTTTTTCTTGTTTTCTAAAATAAACCTCCAAAAAGGGGCACCTGGGTGGCTCAGTCAGTTGAGCATCTGACTCTTGATTTCATCTCCGGTCACGATCCCAGGGTCATAGGATTGAGCCCCAATCAGGCTCCACGCTGAGCATGGAGCCTGCTTGAGATTCTCTCTCCTCTGCCCCTTTCCCCTGCTTGTATGCACTCTTTTTCTCAAAAAATAATAAAAAATAAAAAATAAAATGAAATAAAAATAAAGCAAAGTTTTTGAAAATAATGAAATAAAATAAACCTCCAAGGAAAACTTAATAATGGAACATGTACAATTTTGCATTGTTTCTGTTGATCCCTCCATGTGCCCTCATATTGGATAATGAGGATACAGACAGGGTCTCCTACTTGCAATACAGAAAACAAATTTTAGACCTGTAACCCTACAAGTGTGAGTTAATTCCAAAGGAGAGGTCAGGATGCAGTCAGTATGCAGCATGTGCAAGGGGATCGGGCAAGGCTCCTTCAGGAAGTGACTGTGAAGCCGAAGTCTTTGGGATGAAGAGGACTTACCAGGAAAAGGTTTCAAGCAGAGGCAGCTTGAAAGTCTCTAGTGATGGGAGAGCATGATGCTTTCCAGAAACTAAAAGAGACCACCAGCATGGTTGGACCAGGGAGAGGATGAGGGAACTTAGCACAGAAATAGGCAGGTGCCATAGACATGGAGACTGAAGGGGGAAAAGCTTGATATGAGGCAACTTCAAGAGAAAGTCGTTTCTCTTTCTATGTGAGGCTGTCATGAACTGCATACATGAAGGCCAGGTGGTCTTCTCCTCCTTTCCTCTAACTCTCATTTCCTCTAAAATCCAGAACCCACTTCATCCCCTCTACGAGTACTCCTTGATTTCCTTTGTCTTCCTTCCCTTCATAGCACTTGAACTTTCCTTTGTTCCTTCCCTATACCAACTGGCGCTAAGAAGAAAACACTGGGACAATAGAAAGTAGAAATAACTCCAACGCCTGGCCCATCCCCTTTCCCAGTAAACTGTGGGAAAATGCAAGCCTCACATTTATTTTGTTTGGGTTGGGTTTTTTTGTTTTTTTGTTTTTTTCTTAATGACATCCTGGTCATTAACATAGAGGAGAGGATTTCCTGGCTATTGGAAACATGTTACCAAATGAAATCCAGACATTCAGGTCCTTGTTCATGTACGTCTACATCTCAAGGCAAAATTTCTCCCTTGTTCCAGAGAGAGGATTCTTGATAGTCACAAAAAGTGTTGAATCTACCCAAAACAAAAACAAGGAAACCAAAAAATGAAATAAGGCTTTCACAAAAATGAAATCACATTGTATCTGAAGGTGTCACAAGGCCTTACCGTCTAAGTTGCAAGGAAACATACTGACCCATAGATGGCGCAGGGTGACTGCTAAATAAATACATAGTTGCAGATTACATCACAGAATAACCAAACTGCCTCAAATCTAGAGAGCCTCCAGCCCGTCCCCCATCTTTGCTGCAACCACCCTGCGAATGTAGCTTCTTTCTCTAGTACACTGGATAATCGGGGCATGGGGCGGCTCAGATTTCACCATTTTTTTGAGAACTCTTTCTGGTATTTTAAAATTGAATGCTGTATAAAAATTAGCCTAAATTCCTCAAACTGTGGTACAGTTCATCCTATCCACATCCTCAGTGGGCAGATACTAATCTGGTCCAGTGCACTGCATAGAAACTCCACCTCTTACTCATGTCTGATCTTGGCCTCTGAAACTACTCCGTATTTTCCACAACCTCCTGGTCACAAACAGCATTTGGACAATGAGAGTTGTAGCTGAAGGGCTACCTCACATTGTTAATTTAAGTGTTTATATTTGTTGAGTGATAATAATTTATAAAGCCCTATCTTTGCCTCAGTAAATCCTCATAATGATGCAATTATCTCCAATTTGGAAGTAAGAAACAAATTTAAGAGGCCAAGTGGTTAGCATTTTCCAGGCTTGTAACATCAGACCAAACATAATGAAAAGTGACTTTTTCAACCCCTCTAGCTGTGTCTCTCTGTGCTCTGTTCATGTGTGTCCTCCTAACTTTGTTCTTTTTTCTTTTTCGTTACCAGTGCTACAGTGGTGATCTATAGTTTGCTAATAACTATTACAATTTATAGAATTTATACTTCCTGGGTATAATTATGTCAACACTGCTAAAATTACTGCCACTCAGAGCCTTTCCAGAGTTCAGGCATCTTTCTAAAGTACTTCTTAACTGTGTTAACTCAGGTGACCCTCATAACAATCATATGCAAAAGTAAAGCACTATTATTAAGCCTCAATTTACAGATGAGGAAGCTGAGACGCAGAGAAGTTAAATAATTATAGTGAACATCACACAACCAATAGACTATAGACTGGGATCTAAATACAAGCCAGCTGACTTCAAGGCCATATCCTTACCTGCTATACTAAGTTCTACATTTAGAACTATTACTGGATCATGGAATGAACTAAGTTCATCTTCTCTCTCCATGATAAATTTGTGACAGGTTGACTTGAGGTTAAGCATAGGGGTGAAAATAGCTCCAGCCTGGAACCCCACTGTGTGGTGTTCACAAGTCCACCTTGGGGCAAGGGAATCTAGTAGAAATCCATTAAGGCTGCCCATAAGCACTTGGTGAGGCTTCCTAGGGGCAGAGCTAGGAAAAGTTAGTGGAGCTCTCATTACCAAGAGAAGAGTGACTTAGCCTTTCTTATTTGTTTCCCATTTCCAAAATGGAGATAATTCCATCCAGCTCACTTTAGCATATGCTACTCAGAAGTACCCTGCTCAGCGCGCAGCATTAACCAGCTGGATCCAGAGTAAGAGGCTTCTCTCTATCACAATTTCAACATGTGGTTTCAACAACTGCAAGTTTATAAAAACTAAATAAAATGCAACATGCAGAGTGTATTTGTGGGCTTCTCAAAAAATTAAGCATAGAATTACCACATGATCCAGCAAGTCCTAGGCGCATACCTAGATGAATTGAAAGCAGGAAACCAAATAGATATCCATACACCAATGTTCACAGCAGCAGTATTTCAAAGAGCCACATGCTAGAAGAACCTCCAATGGTCTCAGTGCCTGTGTCTCCCTAACCATATGTTGAAATCCCAGTGTGAAATCCCACTGTGATAGTATTAAGAGAAGGGAGCTTTGGGGAGTGATTAGGCCATGAGAGTAGAGTCCTCATGAATAGGATTAATGTCCCTCTAATAAGAGGCCCCACAGAGATCCTTCATCCCTCCCATCATATGACAACAGAGCAAGAAGTTTCCTTCTGCAGCCCAGAAGAGGGCTTTTAGGAGAACCAGACCATGCTGGCATTTCCAGCCACTAGAATTGGTATTTTGTTACAGCATCCCTACCAGGCTAAGACACAATACACCATCGACAGAAAAATGGGTAAACAAAGTGTGGTATATCCATACAACGGAATATTATTCAGATGTAAAAAGAAATGAAGTACTGACACATGCTACAATATGAATAAACCTTGAAAACATTATGCTAAGTGAGAATGTCACAAAAGGATGAATATTGTATGATCACTTATATGAAGTACCTAAAATATGCAAATTTATACAGACAGAAAGTAAAATAGAGGTTAACAGTAGCTGAGGGGGATGGGGATGGAGAGATCATTGTTTGTGGATATATAGTTTCTATTTCAGATGATGATGTTCTGGAAATGGATGATGGTAATGGTTACATAATCCTGGAAATGAACTTAAATGTCACTGAATTGTGATGGCCACAACTGAGATAAGAGTGACCATGTGACTACCCTGTGCAAAGAGATTTAAGTTCCATTACTCAGTGGGGCTTCTGGGGAAGCTCATTAAAAGGTAAGGGTGGGGAATGCTGATTAATCTGGCATGCTCCCTTTTACCCTTGGCCCTTTCTTCCTTCTTCCAGCATGGAACATGGGCAGGATGGTTAGAATTCCAGCAGGCATCTAGAAACTATGAGGTAGAAGTCAGCACTGGGGAGGCAAAGAGGAAAGAAGTCTGAGACGCCACTGGCATTGTAGAGTTGCCACTCGTTTTGTAAAATGCTTATCCCTGGATTCTGATAACTGAGAGAAAAGAGGACTCATCTCTGGTTTAAACTATAAATCCTAACTGATTCGGCACATTAATCTCTATTGTTGTAATTGTTGCTTTTGATTTTGTTACCAAGAAAGGGGCGTCCAGGCCAGGGTTGGTTTGAGAATTTCAGCAACACTTGAAAGTGTTGGAAAATGAGTTATCCACAGGCCTAACAGATATTTACATGAAGCTGGAGGATTCAGGAAAATGGCTCTACTAGTCCCACTGCCACAGATGCTGTCATAGAAAATAGAGACATCACTGCCTGTCCCCTGGGGCCATCATGTTGATCGATATACTTCGCCCTCAGCTCAAGTGTGAAGAGCTTTCTGTTCCATAGTGTAGAAAGGACTGGTAGGCATCTGGCATCTTTTCCTTGCTAGATTTAAAGGGAAGCTGAAGGTTTCTCTAACTACATTTCACAACTTCATATCATGACAAAGACCAGAATAGACTGACTGGCTTGTCATCTGGATGAGTTATTCTGATACCTCATATTTCCTTGACTTCTGCTTCATTGACCTTCACCTGCACCGCACTCCACGCCAACAACTTCCTGGTATGGGCCACACCCTGGACCTTAGCAGGAGTGGAAACTACGCCACCAGAATCTTGATATCTGACATTTCATTGTCCGACTGCCCCTCCCTCTTCTCCTCCCTTTCCTATGCTTCTGCTCTTTGGCCCCATTATGATAGTCAATCCCATGGGTGTGTACATTGGTTCAAGGACATTCAGCACTACCCATCAATATTTTAGATGCACATGCCCTTTGACCAAGCAGTGCTATTCCTAGGTATTTATCCTATAGATTAATGGAGGGTGCTCAATAACACACATATATAAGAGTAATTATGGGGCACCTGGGTGGCTTAGTCGGTTAAGCGTCCGACTTTCGTTTAGGTCATGATCTTGCGGCTGTGGGTTCGAGCCCCGCGTCGGGCTCTGTGCTGACTGCCAGCTCAGAGCCCGGAGCCTGTTTCAGTCTGTGACTCCCTCTCTCTCTCTGACCCTCCCCTGCTCACGCTGTCTCTCTCTCTCTCTCCTAGAAATAAATAAAACATTAAAAAAAAAAAGAGCAATTATTACAGGGAAAACAATTTTTAACCAATTATCAACAAAAGACACATTAAATGTGATGCATCCATTAAATTGAACATCATGCAGTTATTTTAAAAATTGAGGCAAATCTATATACAATAATATGAAATGTTCCCAAGGGTGCCCATGTGTTTCAGTTGGTTAAGCATCCGATTCTTGCTTTTGACTCAGGTCCTGATCTCATGGTTCGTGAGTACAAGCTCTGCACTGGGCTCTGTGCTGATGGCATAGAGCCTGCTTGGGATTCTCTGTCTCCCACTCTATCTGTCCCTTACTCTCTTTCTCTCAATAAATAAATAAGCATTAAATATATATAATATGAAAAATTCCCCAAGATATACTTGTAAAAGAAGCAAAGTATACTATATGCTACCACTTGTGTGGGGTAGTTTACATAAAAATAAATGATACATATATTAACCGTACCTAGCTTATATATGTTATACCTATAATATGAATATATATAGATGGATAGATATAGATATAGATACCTGTAATGCGTACACACACATAGTACCTTACTATCTCTAAAAGGATGTACAAGACACCAACAATGATAGGAGACAGAAATGGATGGTGAGAAGATTTACTTTTCCCTGCATATTCTTTCATACTTCTGTTCTATGTGCCAATATTACATATTTAAAATAATTTTCAAAAAGATGTTCATCCCAGAACCGTTTGCCTGCTCTCCCAGGCTCCTTAAAGGTTTGCTACCTCTCTGACCCAACTGCAAACCCATGGCCCACCTGTAGCAGACACTCTTGATGCCTGGTCATTATCCCCTCAGGTGTTTTTTTACTGGACTTCCAACAGCCGTCTCCTTGACTGAAGCCTTTCTCTGGCCACCAGAGCCCTCTGTATCTCCACGTGTGGAAGCTCTCAGCTCATGCAAGAATACCCTGGGAGCAATCCTAACCAATGGCTACAGGGTATCCCCTCAGGGGAGATAACTCTGAGATGTATTTCCACACTGGCTCCCAGAGTCCCCCATCAGGATGAAGCTCCTGTTGAGTGCAGAGCACACCCTTTATTGGTGTCTTTCCCTCCCGTCACACTTCCTGTCCTCCCCTATCAGCATGTTTCCTACAATTGTCTCCCTGTAAACTCCTTGCTCTCAAATATCTGTCCCAAGGTCTGCCTTCAAGGATCTGAAAGATGCAGTTATTTTAACCACACTCTCTTCAAGACTGTCAATTTCTCTTGGCCTTCTGTGGACCTCCCATGGAAAATCTACCCCAACCACCAGTCCAGTACCACTGAGAAAAATCATTTAACTATGCTGATTGACCTTCCCCCAATTTAATATTTATAACCTGAAGCTGAATCTTTATTGCTGTTCAAAATTCCTCATCAGTTCCTTTCTCCTTTCCCAGAAAAAACCTCTTCAAACTGTTACTCTTAATGAGTTCTACTTACTTTCATCTCCTTGCTTCAGAGTCCCCACCTACTTCCCTGAGAAAAGAGAAGAAAATGACAGTAAACTCCTGGGGATTTCTAGATCTAAGTTTCATACTTACTTACTTATTTATGTATTTATATATGTATGTATTTATTTATTTTCTCTGATGGACAAGTTGTCCTTTTGGGCTTTTCTTTGCATTTGGTACAGGATGACTGTGGAACCAGACAAGGTAGGTTCACATCCTGGTCTGCCATACTAGTCTTGTGACCTTGGGCGACTGGTTCAATCTCTCTCCTCTATAATCTAGAGATAGAAACAGTACCTGCTTCATGTGATAGACTGTGAAGTAAATGAGTTAACACTTGTAAAGCCCATAGACCATCACCTGAAATATTGGAAGTATTTAATATATGTTATTTTTCCAAATGTTCTGAAATGAACACCTGTCACTTTTGAAATCAGGGGGAAAAAGAGCATATTTACTGTACATTGTATGGATGTTCATACTTCTGTTTACCAGTTTTTACCTACTGCCTCTTTTCCTGGAAGACCAGAGGCCTCTGTGTGTGCATGCTAACTCCTCTACCTGCACTCACTAACTCAGCTTCTAATTTGTCACCTACAACTCTGACCCTTTAGTGTCCTGCTTCTCACTTCTGTCATCATTCTCTCCTTTTCCATTGAATCAGTCTCACGTATGATCAAATTGTTCTCATCCAAAGAAATAAAAAACAAACTTCCTTCCACCCCATGTTGTATGAAGTTAACCCTTTCCTGTTGGCTGTCCCTAGATTTCTCACCTCATATTAGCCACCAAAATCAGACTTGCCCCCTACTACCATTCAAATAAGCTCTTCTAGCAGCAGCTACTGGACTCACAATTAGCAAATTGACATTTTTTTAAGTTCTATTTGACTTCTTTCAATAGCATTTGATGCTATTACCACTACCCTCTATTGATTAATGCATCATGACTTACTGAGCATTTACTGCAAATGTTGTATTATGTACAGTTTTAGGTGCCAGGGATCAGTGATAAAGACTGCCTTAGGTTATGTTTCCCCAGGAAGCAGACCCAGAGTTCAGTGTAAGTCATTTATTTGGGAAGAGACACTGGTAGGGAAGTGAGGAAGTAAACAGAGAGGAAAAAGCCAATATAGGTATATTCATGAGCAGGAAGGATAATTTGACTCAGTCCTGCTTTGGAACTCTCAGAGACAGCAGAAAGGAAACTTCAGCACTGTCCCTGACACAGGACAGAGGAAACGGAAGTATTCTGTACCCTCTCATCTGTTAGTAACTTCTGGGCTCCTCCAGCCTGCCTCATGAAAGGACCAGCATGCTTGAGGAAGAGCCTCAGACAGAACGTTGTGGAAGCTTGCAGTGAGAAGCTGCTGGTATCTATGGCAACAGGGGATGTGTCAGGGGCACCAGCAGAGTCTGCTCCAAAGACAGACATGGTTCCTGTTCTGTGGTGCTTCCAGAGACAAATAGCACAATGTGAGCAAAAAAAGGAATAATGTAGGGGCACCTGGGTGGCTCAGTCAGTTAAGCATCCAACTTCAGCTCAGCTCATGATCTCACAGTTCATGATTTCAATCCCCACCTCAGCCTCTGTGCTGACAGCTCAGAGCCTGGAGCCTGCTTTGGATTCTGTGTCTCCTCTCTCTCTGCCCTTCCGCCCTGCTCATGCTCTGTCTTTCTCTCTCCTTCAAAAATAAACAAACATTAAGAAAAAATTTTTAGTGAATAATGTAATTTCAGATAAAGATAAATATCATGAAGAAAATGAAACAGTGCGATGTGATAACCATTGGTGTGGGCATTGTGGGTTGAATTGTGCCCTTTCAGATGTTGGAGGCCTAACCCCCAGTACTTCAGACTATTTAGAAATTGTCCTTACAGAGGTAATCAAGTTGAAGTAAGATCATTAGGGTTGTAATCCAGCATGATGGGGTTCTTATAAAATGGGGACATTTGGACACAGATTTACATAAAGGGAGATGATATGAAGAGGTACAAGAAGAAGAAAGCCACAGGGGCGCCTGGGTGGCTTAGTTGGTTAAGCGTCCGACTTTTGCTTAGGTCATGATCTCGCGGTTCGTGGTTTCGAGCCCCGCGTCGGGCTCTGTGCTGACTGCCAGCTCAGAGCCTGGAGCCTGTTTCAGTCTGTGACTCCCTCTCTCTCTGACCCTCCCCTGCTCACGCTATCTCTCTCTCTCTCTACTGGAAATAAATAAAAAAAAAATTTAAAAAAAAAGAAGAAGAAGAAGAAGAAAGCCACATACAAGCCCAGAAGAGAAGGCTGGATCAGATTCTCCTACACAGCCCTCAGGAGCCAACCATGACAGTACCTTCATTTTAGACCTCTAACCTCCAGAGGGTGAGACAATAAATGTCTGTCATGTAAGCCACCTGGTCTATGACAGCTTTGTTATGGCAGCCCTCACAAACTAATATAGTAGGTGTCTACTAAGTAGATGGTGTGGTCAGGGAAGACCGCTCTTTGGAGGTAATATTTAACCTAGGCCTAACTAAAGGCAAGAGTCATCCTTTCATAGGTCTGGGACAGAGCACTTTAGACAAAGGGATAAGCAAATGCAATGACCCAGAGGGAAAGTGGACTTCGTATGTTTAAAGAACAGAGAAATGCCTTTTGTATGGCTGGATTTGGTGAGCAGTAGTGGTAGAATGTGCAGATGGGGTCAGAGAGCTAGACAGGGGTCAAATATGGGTCCACTTAGGTCATGATAATGATAAAGTTTGGATTATAGTCAAAGTGCAATGAGAAATCATGGGGGGATTTTAATCAGGGGAATGACATGATCTTGTTCATGCTTTCATAAAAGCATTCTATTTGCTACATGGAGAATGGTCTACATAGAAGGAGAATAAGATCAGAATCAAGGAGACCATTCATATCTGCTGCAGTTGTCCAGGGATGAGATGTTAGTGTCTAGGAGTCATGGGATACCTGTGTAAGAAAAAGAAGTACAGAAATTCGTATACAGTTAGGAGCTGAACTGATAAGACTTGCTTACGGGAGGAGGTCAGGGGAGCAGGTAATCAGAAAGGTATCTGTTTGTTTACTTGAGCAGCTGGGTGAATGGAGAGCCATTTACTGAGATGGGAAAGCTTGGGAGAAGATGCGGTTGGGGTAAAAAGGGAAGAGAACCTCTCTTTCCTTGGCTTTCAGGATACTTCTCACTCTTGCTTTTCTCCAACTCTGACTCTTTTTTTCTTTTTTGAGTTTATTTCTTCTTTTTTTTTTCTTTTTCTTTATTTCTTCTTCTTTTTTAAGTTTATTTATTTTGAGAGTGAGAGCATGCACATGTGCAGGGGTGCATGTGCGTGGGGCTGGCTCTTGCCTTTAGTTGGGCCTCAGGTTAAATATTATCTCCAAAGAGAGGTCTTCCCTGACCACACCATCTAATTAGTAGACATCTACTGTACTAGTTTCTGAGGGCTGCCATAACAAAGTTATCACAGACCAGGTGGCTTACATGACAGACATTTATTGTCTCACCCTCTGGAGGTTAGAGATCTAAAATGAAGGTACTGTCATGGTTGGTTCCACTTGAGGGCTGTGAAGGAGAATCTCACAGAGAGAGAATCCCAAGCAGGCTTCATGCTGTCAGTGCAGAGCCCAATGTGCATCTCCAACCCACCAGCTGTGAGATCATGACCTGAGCAGAAATCAAGAGTCGGACACTTAACTAACTGACTGAGCCACCTAGGAGCCCCTGTGACTCTTCTTTCTGATTTTCTTCTTGGTTGCTCTTTCTCTATCCACAGAAATGTAGGCCTTTCATATGCCTTTCTCTTTGTTCCTCATACTCTCCTTGGGTGATTTTATCTACTCCCAGAACTCTGGTACCACCTCTATACCAATCATTACCAGTTGTACATAGACAGCCCAACCTCTCTTCGGAGTTTCCAGAACTACATTTTCAACTGCCTTGTAGATTTCACACCTGGAAATTTACACTAATGTGTCCAAGTTTCTCTAAATGCTTCCATTCAGGCTTACCCCCAAATCTACTCAACCAGGTGGGTTCTCTAGCTCAGCCAGTGGCTCAACCATCCACCTTTCCTCTCTTGTTATCATTTCCTCCTGCATCTACTCCACATTTTTCCCTAAGGCCTATGATTGTCAAATGTACTTATAAGAACTGTTGTTGTGGAGCAGAAGAAAAGAAAAGCATTCAGGATTAGAATTTTAAACAGTGTTAATGATTTATCTTGAATTGAAAATCTTATTTTCAAGACTGTATTCTAAGGATATGCAAAATATTGTAAAGTTGTCTGAAATACTTAGTGATTGGGATATTTGCTTGATGAAAACATAAATTTACTACAGGAGAGTAATATGGAAAAGTTCCTAGGCCAGAAATTAGGCATCAAACATTTAAGTATATATTTTGTCACTAATTTACCATTTGTTCTTGGCTAATAAGTCATTTACCACATTTCTGTCTGAGTTTTCTAACCTGTCAAATTGCTATGAAAATTAATCCCATCCCTATGCAACTCACAGAAATGTTTCACCATAAAGGAAAGAAAATTGTTATCATTAAAAGTGTCAGGAAGTAAATAGAAGCAAACAGTATATTGAAAGAATAATCCATCATGACCGAGTAAGGTTTAATCCAAGAAGTAAAAACAGTTTAATATTTAGATATCTATTAATATTACTCATTACATTAACAGAAGAAAATAAGTCATGTGATTACTGAGAAAGATGTCCAAAACCATTGGAAAAAAATTCAACATTAATTTATTAAAAAAAAAAAAAAACACCTCTTATTAAGGAAAGCAACTTTTCTTCTAAGTTTTTGGCTGGCTAAGTACACTTTACTATATGTTTTTCATAAAATGTAGGTTTAGGGTGAAGAGTTTCAAAAGCCCTTGCTTTCAAAAACTGCTTTTTGCTCTTCCTTTCTGTTGCCATCACTAAAGCGCCAGCGGCCAAAATGAAGTTCAATCCCTTTGTGACTTCTGATGGGGGCAAGAACTGCAAAAGGCATTCAATGCATCTTCCCACATTTGCAGGAAGATTATGTTTTCCCTTCTCTTCAAAGGGCTGAGAAAGAAGTACAAGGTTCGATCCATGTCCGTCTGAAAGGATGATGAAGTACAGCTTGTGCCAGGACACTACAAAGGTCAGCAAATTGGCAAAGTGGCCCAGGTTTACGGGAAGAAATACATCACCTACACTGAATGAGTACAGTGAGAGAAACCAATGGCACACCTCTCCACATGGGCATCATCCTAGTAAGGTGGTTATCACTAGACTAAAACCGGACAAAGACCACAAAAAGATCCTTTAAGGTAAAGGCAAGTCTTACCAAGTAGTAAAGGAAAAGAGCAACTAAAAGGAAGAAACAATTGACAATATGCAGTACTAAAGTAACCTTATATACAACTTTAAATAAAAACCATTAAAATGAAATAAAATCCTTTTCAATTAAAAAAAAACACAAAAAATACTTTTCAGTGATAACAAGAATGAAAGAACAGAATTTGAAGTAGAATTTCATTATTTGAAATAATGTTAAAAGCTTATACTTGTTCCATTATTTTCTTTTTATGGATATTATTGGTCACGGCCTTAATTTATTGATACATAGTCTTAAATTAGAAATGCAATCTCCCATAATAACTGTGTGAAAGAATACCTGTTTGGGGAATATAGGTGAGCTCTACAATAAAGAAGCAGGAACACAAATGAATTTTGGTTTTTCTTTTCTTTTCTTTCTTTTTTTTTGAAGAAATTGTCTGCAGACATTCTTATCTCTTTCCAGCAACTCAAGCTGACTATATCTAATTGGAACATAAGGACCAATCATCCCACCCCTGGCCTTTCCCATTGCTTCCACACCATGGAACGAATGCTGGCAACCCTGAATCATTTCCAAGTCACTGGTAGTGCGAGAAAACTACCAGAGTTTGTATTTATGTCTACTTTTTTCAGTAAAAGCAGGTTGCCTATATTTCAAGCCATAGAATTACAGAGCGTTATTATGGTAAGAAGTCTGAGAAACACAGTCTAAGCCAGTAGTTTTCAACCTATATACACTATATAACATATAGTGTTATATTAGTTTAAGGTATAAAATATGATTCAATAATTCTATACATTACTTGGTGCTCATCAAGATAAGTGTACTCTTAATCCCTTTTATGTATTTCACCCATCCCCCTGCTTACCTACCCTCTGGCAACCACCTGTTTCTAATCTGTATTTAAGAGTCTTTTTTTTTTCTTTGTTCATTGGGTATTTTTTTCTTAAATTCTACATATAAGTGAAATCATATGATATTTGTTTTTCTCTGATTGACTTATTTCACTTAGTATTCATTATACCCTCTAGGTCCATCTATAGATGAATGGATAAAGAAGATGTGGTATATATTTATACACATATTGGAATACATATATTGCAATATTACTGACCTTGGTAATTTTTAAAGCTCCCCCAAGTGATTCTAACATGTACTTCAGTTATAAAGCACTACTCTAGTTTAATTTTTTTATTAAATGAGCAAACATAGATGGCGAGTGACCAGCTAGATAATGGCAGATCTAATTGACTTATAGGTAATACTTATGTTAAGATTTCCAAAACTTGGAAATGAGTCACAAAAGATGACTGTGTCCATTCAATGCCTCTCTAAAACATGGCCTTAAGACCACCCAAAGATCACCTTTTAAGATATAAGACATTTTAAAGACCTGTTTAAGTCTGTAAAGGTTAGATGTTAATTTGTGAAAATGAATACTACACAAATGAGTTTTTGTATAATAGAAATAAAAACCATTTCTATTCAGCTGAGAAGATAATCCCAAAGGTTATGATTTATTTTGGGACATGAACCAGTTTTGGATCTAATTTAGCAATCTTATTCTGGCATATTTTTCCATTTATACTTGATTGATCTTGCTCTCTCTCTCTTTCTCTCTCCCTCTGAATACATCAATTACCTTCTCTGTGTTTCAGTTTCCTAACTAGCTTTATCATCTTTCTGTTTACTTCATTAATGAGAAATCAAACTTTGATACTTGCTTACTAAGTATTGATATGAAAATTACAAATATAAAATGAGAATTATGATTGAAATATTGTAAATTTTATTAAGCTATCCTAACCCACTAAGAAGCTTTAAACTGATACTTGCTTACTAAGTATTGCTAGGAAAATTACAAATATAAAATCATGAAAATTATGATTGAAAATGTTGTAAATTTTATTAAGCTATCCTAAACCATTAAGAAGCTTTAATTCATCATTCAAGATGTAATTTATTCTGTTCTCCAAATATATTACTCATCAACCACATTCAGAAGCCAGAAAGTTGGAGAAATTTACTTCAGGCAAAGTAGAGTGACAAAACCTAACTAACCCTCCCTTTTGGAAAAAAAAAAAAAAACTAATAAATAGGCAAAATATATGTGTCTACAGTTTTTAGATATTGGACACCAGGCAGTACAGGAGAGTGATCCCTGAAAGAGTGGAGGTAACAAGGAGAGCTCTATGATCATCCCAGCTTACTGCCTAGAAATAGTTTCCAGACGGGTGCAGGGAGGAGGGCTCCCTAAGTTATGGAGATGGAGCTGGAACTCAAGGATGCCAAGCCAGCTAGAGTTTCAGAGATGAGAACTTCACAGAGAGAGCTTTAGAGATCTGAGAGAGTACTCCTGGAATGTTCAGGTAGAAAGTGGTCAGTATATACATGTAAGGAAATAACCTGAGACCAGAAAAAGAATTAGAGGGGAAAAAATACCTGTTGCTTACGTAAGACTGGAAATAGTTCCTATTCCCACCAACCAGGGTGGAAAGTCTTCTATTTCACATCCTATTGGGTAGAAGAATCAGTAGTTAGGGAAACATCAGCCCTTGACTAGAAGCTGCTTTGGTCCCATCTAACAAGTCTTAAAAGAAAGCCTCCAAAGAATGCAAGTAGTTTAGCTCAGAGCAAGCATCAAGAATATTTACAGGAATATAAAATAACCAGCCCCCAACAAGGTAATCTTCACAATGTCTGACATTCAATCCAAAATTAGCAGGCACGTTATATTTCTAAAACTTTTGCCTCTGTGTGAAAAAAACATTATCAAGAAATTGAAATCTTCTAACAAAGTATTGTCAATCCGATGGATGGAAAGGACAAAAAGCTGAATACAAAATTTTACTTATTAGTAAAAAGTACAAACAGGAGGATTGTTTTTTGTGTCCATTAAGTGCAATTGACATTGAGATTCTTTTGTTTTGATAGGTCTATTATGTTGCTATGGTTACAAGTTTGCGTTAACATTTTCACTAGGAAACGATGTGATTTGAACATTCCTCCCACTTTTTACATCTGCGCACTTGCTCCAGACAGTGATTTGGTAACCTGGCTTCCAGCCCTAGCCTCCTCCATCAACCCTTGTGAGTGCACATTTTTTATCCCCTTTTCAGAAAATTTTAGCTTCTCTGAGATGTGAAGTTAGATTCTGGCTCCTACCCAGAATGTATAATGTAAAACCGCAAGACACTGATCAGCTTCCTTTGTGCAACTCAATAAGCTTTTACCTCTTTGACATGACATACATGCATGAGATCACTATGAGAGATAATTCATTAATTTTAATAAAAGCTCTTTAAAAATGCATTTAGAAATATATTTAATCACTATAGAAGATACCATTTTGAAATTCTGGGCGTTTTTCTTAAAGCAATGCTTGTAAGATAATTTTGCTGCTTCTTGATGAATCTTCTTCTAAGTTTTACATGTTCATATATCTTTCCATTCTTCCTCTCCCCTTCTTTTCTAATCTCCTCCTCCCCTCTCTTTAACCATTTTTTCTTGTTAAAGTTATTCCCATCATTCAAGCTTGTATCTCTGAAATATGATTCTCAAATCAGATTATTGGAATGTCTCCTAAGAAATAAAAAGGTAGTAGAACACCCGAGTGGCTCAATTGATTAAGCGTCCTACTCATTTTCTGCTCAGGTCACAGTCTCATGGTTTGTAAGTTTGAGCCCCCCCATCAGGCCCTGCACTGACAGTGCAGAGCCTTTTGGGGATTCTCTCTCTCTTTCTCTCTCTTCTCCTCCCTCTCTCACACTCATTCTCTCTCAAAATAAATAAATATACATTACAAAAAAGAAAGAAAAAAAGGCAGTAGGCAAGACTTCTCAGGATTAGGCCTCCTGAGGACTGGCCCAGTAGCAGAAACTGACATTGGTCATCCTCAAGCATGGGAAGAACTGCTAACCACTAACCTAGCTCACGTTCTTATTTCTAATTGGTCTTTGTTCCTGAACCCCCTCTCCAACTTCCCTCCATATACCAACTTGTGTGATCTTTCTAAACTGTAGCCTGTCACTTGAAAGCCTCCTATGGATCCTCACTGTCAATAAGGTGATGTCCAAGCTCTTAAAAAAAGAAACAAACAAACAAAAACATTTGAGGCCCTTAGTGATCTGGATCCTGCCTTTTACTCTGACCTGAATGGTCAGTGTCCATGCCCTTCCCTATCCACCCACCAGTCCTTTCTCTCTCTCTCTCTCTCTCTCTCACTCACTCTCTCTCTCTCTCCTTCACCCAGACTCTCCAAATTCCCTATCACTCCCAGCTCCCCAGTGCACCATTTTTTCCTGAGGTGTACCATGCCTTTGCATTGGAGGCTTTTCTTTGTTCCCAGTTCCCCCACCCACACCAACCCAGTGATATCAAATTATAATAATATAGTTTCAAGACTGATCTTTTATCCTAGAAAAGTGTGCATAACACTCTCTCTCATTGCTTCTGTTGTCTCTGATCTTTGCAGCCAAGTATATTTATAACTGTGAATTGGAATTCTCTAGAGTTGTGGTTTCATGATGTCAGATGCCAGCAGGAAACTGAACACTTAAATCAGTGATTCACATGTCTGAGAATATGTGAATGCTTAGCACTGTACAGCTCTGGTTTAATAAGCAACTACTATCAGTGGGTCCTCAGGTTACCACACTCTGAAATCTCCAAGTACTTTCAAATACATCACCACATTCACTGGCCCTCTCATGGTGGCCACAGTGGCATTGCTCACATTCTGATGCTCTGTATAAGATGTCTTTAAAGTGCAATAGCAGCACAGATTCAGGGACGCCTGGGTGGCTCACCCAGTTGAGCATCAGACTTCATCTCAGGTCATGATCTCAAGGTTTGGGAGTTCAAGCCCCACATCTGGCTTGCTGCTATCAGCATGGAGCTTCAGATCCTCTGTCCCTCTCTCTCACTGCCCCTCCCCCACTCCTTCTCCTCTCTCTCTCTCTCTCTCTCTCTCTCTCTCTCTCTCTCACTCTCTCTCTTTCTCAAAATTAAATAAAACATTTTTAAAAATTGTGGCACAAATTCAGATTGCCCAAGCCATGGGCTGATATGTGTCAGGTTTAATACACCCTGATATGTGGTCCATTGCTTCCCTGGGCACACCTGTGACTGCAGGGCTATTCTACTCCAAATATGTGAGGATAATTGTGTATCATGGAAAACACACAAGACTATAGGTGACAAGACTTGAAATTAGACTCTCTATTCCTCTACCTCCATCGTGTGACCTTAAACAAGTCATTTCCCTTTCGGTGTCTCATTTATCTCAACTATAAAACTCATGAGTTAGACAAGATCACTGGTTCTTCAACTGGGATCCACAGACTGCCTGCATCAGAATCATCCGGGATGCTTTTTGGCAATGCAGACACTTGGACCCTCCCTATCTTACTGAATCACACTCCTTACTGGGGGATGAGGAGAGTGGGGGTAGTTTAGAGAATGGGAGAAATCCAAAATCAACAGTTTGAACAGCTTCTTAAGTAACTCCCAGGCTTACTAAAACTTGGGATCCACTGTAATAGATGATCAGGTAAGCGGTAGCTCTCTACCATGTCCCACCATCTAGGTTGCTATCTATTGTAAGATGTGCTATAAAGAAAAAAAATTGTTAATGAATTTTAAAAATTGAGCTTAGAACTGTATTGAGAATATTAAATTAGAATCGTATTTGAAAATTAACTATAGGCAATTCAAGGTGATTGTTACACATTGCACCACTTCCATTCATTCATTTTTCCCTTTTATTTGTTTGTGTGGAAGAGCAAAGCCTTCCAGGCCTTTCTTGAGTATGTGCATAGTCCTGTACATGCATGTGAACTTCCAGATTTATAGGGATATATCAGAGCTTTCCAAACCTCCTAACTCACAGTTTTTCCTCTTAAGTTTTGTGGTCAGCCTTGAAATGCTACAAGACTCACTGCTCTTACTGAGATTCAGCTATTTTTCATGAGTAAAGACTCCTTGGATTATTGCAAACCTTTAGTTAATTTCCAGAGTTCTAAATAAAAGTTGATTTTGATTCTTACTGCTCATATGGAAGAGCGGATTTTTGGTTTGTTTGTTTCTGTTTTTGTTTTACCCCATAGCCTTCTCTGAATCCCACCCCAGCCGTGTGCAAATATAATCCCAGAATTCCAGGGCATTTAAGCTCCCAGGAAATCCTCCACCATGGGTGACTGGAGACAGTCCTTCAGATAGATGTTTCTGAGAGGCATTCTGTATGCTTTTCCAAGATTCTGGGAGAATCCAGCCCCCATTGCTTAATGCAACAACCTCAATAATGTACCCTTATGTTAGCTTTTCCTCCCTGCCTGCCTCACTCTTTCCATTCCTTCACTCTTGCTTCAACAAACTGTCTCCCAAATAAAGTCACACCCTAATCCTTGTCTTGGCCTCTGCTTCAGAAAGGACCCCAAACTAAAACAGCTATCTGTTCTGGTGAACTGGGTATAGTTGTGGCACTTAGAAATTACTGGAATGCTTCACTTCACCAGCTTTCTGGGTTTTAATCAAATCTGAATATATTCACTGGGGGTATGTAGCACTCAAGTGTATCCCAGAGTAAGAGAGGGATGAACATTAAGAAAAACTGTTCTAAAGCATTATGATTTCGAGGTACCTGGGTGGCTCAGCTGGTTAAGCAACCGACTTCGGGTCAGGTTATTCTCTCATGGTTCATGGGTTCGAGCCTTGCTTTGGGCTCAGGGGTGACAGAGCCTGGAGCCTGCTTCAGATTCTATGTCTCCCTCTCTCTCTGCTCCTCCCCTACTTGTGCTTTGCCTCTCGAAAATAATAAAAATAAAATTTTTAAACAAAGCATCATGATTTCTAGCACAGAAAAAGAGCTGCCAACACTTGAATTTGGGGGTAAAAAGCAGATGTCTCAATATATTACAATCCTTTGCTACCTATATCAGATTTTATAATAAAAAAAGCAGCCTCCCTTATACTAAGTATATAATGAAGTTAAATAGAATGAGGTCTGGGCAAGTTCTTTCCTGGTGGAGCTCTCAGTTAATCACCACAGGGCTTGATACTGATGATTATGATACTAGCAACAACAGAAATGATAGTTCCCATAATTGACAGCTGACCATGCCAGGCACTCACCATAACCACTCGTAAAAGTTAGCACCTGATGAGAACATACATCTGAGCTGCCTTCTCTTATTAGGTGCGGGAAGGTCATTGCATCTGTATAAATTGAATCTGGATTTACATAAAATGCATGTGTATTTCCAGACTTCCAAATGTCCTCTCAACTATATAAAATCTCATTTGCAGTAGCCTTCCATCTGTAGATTCTTGTTACTACTCCAAGTGGCCATGGGATGCATTAGCCACTGGGACACATGGTTGCTATTTCCAGGTGCTCATAGAAAAACTGCCCCCTAGCAGTTTCTAGCAAGAAGCCAACAACAGATTCTGGAGGGATTTGAGGGATCCACATCATCACTTCATGTGTGGGGAAGGGGTGATTCCTCTACCAGCAAGAAACTTTTCATCTAACCACTGGGCCTGTCTAGTGGCAGTCACGCTGCCCTGACAAGGACTAAAGTCATCTTTCAATTAAGAATTTGACACAAACAACAAAAATTAGTGTAAAAGCTGTGGAGAAATCCTGAATCTAGTTTTTGAGATACAACACACAGTTCTGTACACTGTTAATTATAAACAGTATCAAACATAGTGTGGTGCCTCTTTAGTAAAATGATTGTGAAACCTTCTGTCAGAAGTGGTTAACACTGGGGGTACCTGGCTGGCTCAGTTAAGTGCCAACTTCGGCTCAGGTCATGATCTCGTGGTCTTTGAGCTCAAGCCCCACGTCTGGCTTGGTCCTGACACCTCAGAGCCTGGAGCCTGCTTCAGATTCTGTGTCTCCTTCTCTCTCTCTCTCTGCCCCTCCCATGGCCATGCTCGGTCTCTCTCTGTCTCTCAAAAATAAATGTTAAAAAAAAAAAAAGTGGTGGGGCTCCTGGGTGGCTCAGTCAGTTAAGCGTCTGACTTCAGCTCAGGTCATGATCTCGCGGTTGGTGGGTTCGAGACCTGCAACAGGCTCTGTGCTGACAGCTAGTCCAGAGCCTGGAGCCTGTTTCAGATTCTGTATCTCCCTCTCTTTCTGACCCTCCCTTACTGACCCTTTACTCACGCTGTCTCTCTCTCTCTGTTTCTCTCTCAGAAATAAATAAAACATTATATATAAAAAAAGAAGTGGTTAGCACCGAATAAGAATGATAATGACAACAACAAAGATCTATTATTTTAGTACCTATTATGTCACATTCATTATCCCTAGACTTCAGAGGTACACTGTAAGCAGAAATCCATAACAACCCCATTTTACACATGAGAAAACTGCCATTTGAAGAGGTTATCTTTCCAACATAGTATATGATATTTGAATGAATTAATATTTTTGTATGAATGAATAAATGACAATGAATAAGTGAAGTTAACTAATTAAATGAAAGGGGAATTGGGATGCTCTAAAGCTGGTCCCATAATGCTTCTATTTTTGTTATATTGGGTCACAAATAATGTGGGTTTTTTGGGGTTTTTTTTGTTTTTTTTTGTTTTTTTTGCTTCTCTTTAATACTTCCTGCCAGGCTAATATTTTCCTGATAATGAGTATTTTGGGTAATTGTATTTTGCTAGAAAATTACTTATTTTAAGTTTTCAAATTAGTTGCACTTGAGTTATTTGTAGCATTATCTTACAACTCTTTCAGTCTCGTACATTTCTGTGGTTGTGCTTCTGTCTCATTCCCAATTTTACATATTTTTACTCTTTTTTCCTTAATCAAATATTTATGGAACTTATCTATTTTATCAACTTTTCCAAAGAACTAATTTTCAGAACTATTTAGTCTCTCTGTCATTTTAAAATTTCTATTTCGTTAATTTCAGTCTTCTTCTATATTAGTTTCCTCTTAGGTTATACACATTCAGATAGTTTATGGTTATCCATTTTTATTTAACTACATGTATATACATTGCTAGATTCTTACATTACCACTGTTTTCTCCCTGAGTATCTTTTATAAAGTTTTTTTAAAAATTTATTTATTTATTTTGAGAGAGAGAGCGACAGCATGCATGTGGGGGAGGGGCAGAGAGAGAGAGAGAGAGAGAGAGAGAATATCCTAAGTAGGCTCCATGCTGTCAGTGCAGAACTCAGCATAGGGCTCCATCCCATGTGGTGAGAGATAGTGACCTGAGTTGAAATCAAGAGTTCGTTGCTTAACCTACTGAACCACCCAAGAGTCTCTCCCCTGAATACCTTATCCTTCCTTGAAGTCTTTGGATTTATTTATTGTTCGCTTAAAGTCTTTCCTTCAGCAAATTCCTCAGATTTTGTTTAAGTCGGCTATGATTATTTTATTTACTCTTCTCTATGGCTGTTGGCCCTTGAGATGTAGTGTTATTTTCCTTTGTCTTTGAAGATACTGTAGCACTAGAATCTTGAGAGTGGTGGAAGTAGAGGGGTCTCTGACTGTCTGGTCCATTGCATTGATGAAAAGCTTTTCAATCCCTTGCTGAGAAATTGGGAGGATGCCTCTCTTCTCTGTGGGAGAAGATCAGCCTTCTTTGTCTTCCTGGGGAACAAAAAGACAGGCACACTCATGCTGGCCAATGTCAACCTTCTCCTGAATGCTTGGCAGTGTCCGTGGGCCAAGCCTTCCCCAGGAATTGTGGCTTTCAAACTTTCCCCAGGTTTTTCCTGGACTTTATCTGGCTTTCGAGTGCTAGGGGAAAGGGAAGCTTAGCCTCCAAGTTCCACTTGTCTCCCAGCCCTAGCTCCCAGTTAACCCAGGAGAAGTTTTGGCCTGCAGTTATCAGCAATAAAAGGGAAGAGAAGGTGGAACTTGTTTAGACATCATCTTCCCAGCATCCCCTATGCCATGTTTAAGATATGCCTTGATTATGTAAGTTCTGAAAAGATTTATAGTTGTCACAGATATGTATTCCTCCTTTGAGTGGCCCCATCTCAACCCCACCTGGTCCAACTCCACCTCCTTCAAGAGCAGTCCTGTTCAGTTGAGGAACCAGTAAATCCAACTCCAAGGTACATATGTTCCAGAAAGTATCATGGACATATATCTTTTTTTATCTGAACATGTTTCCTCTGGGAGATAATCCCCCACTGTCTGTATCTGTATCTGTGAAGCTAAAAGAACTGAATATACTCACCTCAGTCATGAAAGATAAATTAAAGGGTGCAGGTTCTACCAATATGATGCTTCAATCAGAGACTTTGACTCTTGTGTTGGTGACACAAAGATCTAAGGGTAGCTGAGAAGTTATACACGGTGACAGTGCCGTCATCATGAGTCCCAGTAAGGATGGCATTAAGAGGTGATGAGACTCTGGCCATGTTTACTGCCAGAGAAACAGCCAAGTTTCTCTTGGTTCCTGTCTATTTTCCAAGCCTAATTTTTTAGAACTTCTATTGATTCTGTGACTTGTCTGACAATTTCTTTTTCATTTCAGTTAGCTGGGGTTAATTTCTGATGCTTATAATCAAAAACCTTGCTGGATACACAATGGTAGAAAACTCCCATTGGTAGAAAACTCCCATATGTCTAGGAACTGGATAAACAGCTATACCTCAAACCAGATCACCTTTATTCAAATCCAGGATGGCATACTACACTAGTAGCTATGGTTTTAGCCAATTCTAAGAACAACAGTTTCTGATCACTATCCCTTTAAATCCTACCCTACCCCACACCCACTTCTGTCTTCCAGTGACTATAATCCCTGGAATGCCCAACAGTCCTCTCCTGAAATGCAGCCAGATTAGATCATAAAAATAAGAAAACACAACATTTCAGATGACTTTTTTTTGCTCGTATTTTTATTTTAGGATGAGAGTCCTATGATTTTGTAATAATATCCTCTGGGATATTATTGGCTTTAGTGCAAGAATATACAAAATATTATAACAAAATATTAGATTGAAACTGGATAAAGCAATCTGACAGAGGTTATTAAAGGTTATTTGATTGATAAAAATTTTTATTTGGTCCACATAATTTTCTTTAGATTCATGTACTTTTATTATGATCATAATTCTTTTACTCCTAACTCACTTCTGTTTTTTCCCTTAATATACCTAAGCTAAGAAAAGAGCAAATGACCAGCCAAATACTACAGCACCAAAAATATTAGAAAATGAGAATAGCTCACTTGTTCATTTCTAATGTGAGGCTTCTCATCCTACATCACCACCTCAATACAAACCAAAAGAGATGGTTTCCCTAAATGTGGATTAGCGCATACAGGGCATATTTGGTTTTCTAATTAATTATGTGCCTGTAAGAGATATGGACTAGAGAACATTCCATTTTCCATATGAATTGGGTTTGACCTTTAATATCTTCTGGTTTTCGGGAAAATAAATAAACAAACAAATAAATAAAGTAAATTTGATCAATCTTTGTCTTTGCCAACCTCATGAGACTGCTTTTAAGCTTTCTGCCTCTATATGACAGAAATTTCTGGCTCTGATTCAATTTGCTGGAAAAGTAGTTCTCCTATTTCCTAACACATCACCTCTATTGAGTCACATTTTGTCTATTTGAACATATGTTAATTATGTGATAATCTTCTAAGTTTTATAAATTCTATTTCTGCCTCCACAGACAAGTACCCCAAAGCATTTGCAAGATCCATGCATTCCCATTGGTGGCTAAGTCTGTCTCCTTTGGAGAACTTCTCCTTTGTTCATCTTTTTCACTTTCATTGTTTGGTTCTAGACCTAGATTGTGGCCTGTCTTTCTGTAAGGTCCAGCATGTTTCCTCTTACCCTGGTGCTGCAGCAAGTACTTAATGAATATCATGTCATTTCAGCCTCACGGCTCCATAACTTTCTTCATTGTATAGATGATGATCTCAAAATGATAATTAAGCAACTTGCCCAAGACCACACAGTGAGTTAGTTGAACTGAAGCCAGGATCTTCGTCTAATTTCATATATGCTTTAACTACTATACATATTGTCACCTTTTGCTAAGCTGCATGCATGTCATTTGCACAAGAGAAGACAAAAACGGAAACATTTTCCTTTGGCTAATTACTTCGTTTTACTGTCAGTATTCAGGAAAGGCCTCCATACATCATTGGCCCTACTTCTAATTACTGTTCCAAAGTAACTCAGTATCAACTATATCAAAAACATCATATTTCATAGATGACCACTTCTCTAATATGTAATGGTCTTATGGCTAACAATCTTATAAAGCAAGTCAAGTCAAGAAACCTAAGTGTATATTTTATAGTCCCTTTATATTGGAGATTCCTCTAGAAAGTTGAAAGTCTCAAAGAGAGATACTCCGTATGCTATGAAGCCTTAAAAGTTTTGAAAACTAAAATCATTGTGGCCATGATCTAAAGCTCTAGCTATTTAAATCTAAATTAATTTAAATTATATAAAGTTAAAAGTTCAATCTATCAGTTATTCTAGTCATATTTCAAGTGCACACTAGCATATTTCAAGTGCTCAGTAGCTCAATAGGCTACAAAATCAGGCAGCACACATATAGCATATTTACATCATTGCAGAAAGTTCTACTGGATAGCTCCGGGTCTAAAGCCTATGCCTTTGGGGCCTTGACAGTTGTCTCAGAATATTTATATTCTATATTATGTTTCTATAATTTCTTATTCAACTTATAAAATAACCTCTTTATAATCAGAATATATTTTGGTGCATTTCTAATTTTAAGATGATCTGGAGAATCTTATTTGGTTTGAGTGAATTAGAACTTGATCAATGAGGTCAGAGTCAGCAGATCTGTTAGCACAAAGTTGGTTTATCAGTTAGAATTTTTAGCATGTAAATGGTCCCAAAATAATAGTAGCTATAATAAAATAAATATTTATTTATCTCTCATATAAATGAAGGATGAATACAAAAGATCTTAGGCAGGTATGACCCTCTCTATGTTGTCAGAAACCCAGGTCCTTCTATTTTTGCACTGTATCATTGGAGTTCTGTCCTTGTCTGCATTGTCTAGGACAATTTGCCATTCCATCCACATTCCAAATCCCACAAAAGAAGAAGAAGAAAAATAGAGCATATCCTTGCCCTTTGAGAATATTTCCATGAGTTTCAAATTACTTTTCCTTACATCCTATTAACTGTAGTTTAGTCACATAGCTATATTCTAGGTATCCCTATACTTAGCTAAAAACTCTGTTGCTATGATAAAAGGGGTAAGTGACAATTGGTGCAATAGAAATCTCTTCACAGTTGATGAAAAAAGCTTCCTATGAAAAACATAGTTTTCTTTTTTTTTTTTAATATTTTTATTTATTTCTAGGAGAGAGAAAGAGACAGCGTGAGCAGGGGAGGGTCAGAGAGAGAAGGAGACACAGACTCTGAAACAGGCTCCAGGCTCTGTCCTGGCAGTCAGCACAGAGCCCGACGCGGGGCTCGAACCCACGAACCGCGAGATCATGGCCTAAGCGAAAGTCGGACGCTTAACCGACTAAGCCATCCAGGCGCCCCGAAAAACATAGTTTTCTACTTAACAGTTTTCTTCATTGGAGAGTCTATGAATATAATTTTATTTCAAGTATTCAAACCCTCAAAATTATAAGCCAGCAGTCCTTGAAGCTATTAAAACCATGAAAATCTCAATATTTAAGGAAAAATATTTTCTATTAAAGAAAATAGAAACTTAACATAATGCTAAGAAACAAAATAGGTATTAAATTAACCCAAATTTGATTGTGCAAATATGTTCTAACCTATTTTCTTATCTTCCAAAACAAGATGTTAAGAAGCCAACTCAATATTTTGTATTCCCAGAGCACATTTGTCAACAGTTCTTCATTATTTCAAGGGTCTTGTTACTATTTCCAATTTCTCTTTTCAGCTTAATTTTAATCAAGCTGAATTAACAAATTTGGGGTTTGTGTTTTTCTTTTATTTCTATAATTATCTATTCTTCTGTGTACCAGAAGTAAGCCCAAATTGTTTTAAAAGAACATGTAGAAGCTCTTCATATAAACCCATATTCTCCCTTCACACATGTTTGGAGAAGGGAATGGCTGTCTATTTAGATATAGACCCTTAGTGAGTTTCTCTGGTTCCTCATTGCCTTAAAGGAAATGGCTAGCATAAATTATCTTTACTTACGCAAAGTATAACCTAGAATTCACTGTTGTTCAAGAAGTAATATTTGTGAAAGACTTCTTCACTGCAATGAATACACTAAAAATTTATCCTCAAATTAAATCAAACCATCAGAAACTTGCATACTGTGTTTTGCCCCTCATAGAGTTAATTTCACTGATGCAAGTCTTGGCATTGTGCCATAGTCAGAAATTAAAACATTTTATAAAGAACTGTCCTGTGAAACTTGTTATTATAGTTATAGTAAAGATACTAAGAATGGTGTCAAAGCATTATTCACTGGCTTGACCTGTGATTCATAAAAAATCATTTTTGTACCTCATAAAGGCCATAGGTGGAATCTGGCACAGGTTGAGCTCAGTTGCTCATACACCTCGGCCACAAGGTCATTGTCAAGATGGTGACTTTAAGTGCTGCCTAGAAAACATATGTTTCATATAGAAATCAGAGCCTTTGTCCCTAGAATAAACACCAGATATGGCTCCCTAAACAAACTTTTGAAATTACCTCTGTGGAAGGACACCTAGGTGGCTCAGTTGGTTAATCATCCACTCTTGATTTCGGCTCAGGTCATGATCTCACGGTTTCATGAGTTCGAGCCCCATGTCAAGCTCTGTACTCACAGCATGGAGCCAGTTTGGGATTTTGTCTGCCCCTCCCCCATTCGTGTTTTCTCTGTCTCACTCAAAAGAAGGAAAGAAAGAAAAAGAAAGAAAAAGAGAAAGAAAGAAAGAAAGAAAGAAAGAAAGAAAGAAAGAAAGAAAGAAAGAAAGAAAGAAAGAAATTACCTCTGTGCTGTGGAAAGAGTTACAAGTGTGTTTGGGGGATAAGAGAAGCGTATCAGGACCAAAGTGAACCCATACTCAATGACAACAAAAGAGGAGAAACAGAAAAGCAGCTCAGCCCAGGAGGAAAAGGTACCCAAGAGCCCCATTTGCCCCAGAGCCCTCCTTGCTCTGGCAATCACCAGAGCCCGCTGCCTCCCTGCTTCTGCCAGCCAGTCTAGGGGAAAAGCTGGTTTTGAATAATTGTCAGACAGAAAAAAGTTTTCCCAACCCTTGTTGTTAGCAGCTTGGGAAGGAAATAGGAGCTGGGTTGATTTTTGCTTTTTAACAACTGGTAAGTCTACAGACTGAAGGCCACTATAGTAGAGATAAGAAAATCTGGATTCAGACTAACATTTAAAAGGAGAAAAGGAGGAAAAGGCGAGGAGAAGGACTAAATGAGGTAATGTATGTAAAGCCTAACACATGATAAACCTTGTTTACTAATTACTTATAATGATTCTTATTGATTACAAGGTTCAAGTCCACCTTTAGTTTCAGCCAAAAGGAACTGGACTTAATACATCACTTAAAGGGTCAAGTCATCTAGTTCAGCAAATAAGGAGAGGGAAGGAGAAAGAGGGGGGAGAAGGAGAGAAGAATGGAGAAAGAAAATAAGGAAACAAAATCTAGACCCTAAATTTCAAGTTAAAAGATGATTTTATAAGATGTGGCATTTGTCTTGTTACAAGTTAGTCTAAACTCATACTGTACAACTCCAAACTCAGTCAAACAATTAATATTTTAAACTAGAATTTCCCAATCAGAGGGCAGAAAACTCCTAAGGGGCTTAGGATATTATGTCAATGGGCACACAAATCCATTCATACAGGTACTGCCACTATTATCTTTATGTAGCATCAATAAAGGATGCTATTGATCATTATATTCACATATATGAGTAATATATCAATCTATCTAGATGTTTTTGTTAAAAATTAAAACAAATTTGTTTAAAAGTATTACCAAGTTTTCAGAGACTCCTTGTCATTATGTCCTCAAGCAAAAGATAACATTATGTGGGGAAGGTGATCAGGGGATCAGGGTAGATGATATTCTTAAAAGAGATTCATATTTCTATTTCCAATAATGACAGACTAGGTTTTCTGATCAGTCCTTTCACTGAAAATAAATAAAGGTATATAATTATTATTTTTATGGGCTTTCTTAATGGGCTTCTTTTTTACACTATGGACACAAAAATGAATAGATTATGGCCTTCATGTTCAAAGAATTCATAAAGAGCACACAAAGTGGAAACTACCATACATAGTTGCAGAGGTGACACAGGAAACTCAAAGTGGGGTGAGTTTCACCTTTTTGAAAGAACTGAATTTTGAGCTATTCTTGAAGTATGTGAATTGCCAGAATTCTGTGGGGAAGGCATTCTAGGCGGATAGCACAGGCAACTCTCGAGAGGAAAGAATTTAAGTCCTGTGGATGGACAACAAATGAACTGACTTGGCTAAAGCCTTTGGTCCTTGGCTGGAAAGACCCTAATGATGAGTGTAAAAATCTAGACTCCTTATTGAAAAGGATCATAGCTTGTACTTCCATATGATCCCAATGTAGGACCTAATACAGGACATTTCTAAGATAATAAATAATTGTTGATTGATTAATTCAACCCAACTACAACACATACTTTATTCAGCACTTACTCTAATAAGAAATGAACCTAAAGACACATGAGAGGGTTGGTGAGATGAATCATCAACTGGGGGGAATATCACTGGTCAGCAATTGTGAGAAACTGAGAAGTCGAGTCTAAACAAAAATATCTGAAAAAACTCTTTTTGTTATTCCTGTTTATTTTGGTCTGTCAAGTAAAGACCAGGAGACATACAGAGAAATTCCCCCAAGATTCTGTATCAGAAAGATACAATGACTTTAGTCAAGTGAACCTTCTCCTTTTCCATGTTTTCATTCTGTTCTTGGCCTGCTGAGACAATTTGAATGTCTCTTCTTTCCACAAGCTACTTTCCTAGAGAAGGGTGATAGATAGAGATAGGGTGACAGTGACACATCCATTATTTGAACTGCCTCATAGGGAACCTCCTCTTTTCCCTTATTAAATGTGAAAATATTTCTTGAGCAATTGATTCATGGTCATAAAATAACCAGCAATGCATTTACCACTAATCTTTAGATTAAACATGAAAATATTTAGACTTTTGCCATCTGTCTCTGCTGTTATGTATAAAATGGGATTTTTGAGGGGTGCCTGGGTGGTACAGTGGGTTAAGTGTCTGACTTAGGCGCAGGTCATGATCTCATTGTCTATGGGTTCAAGCCCATGGCAGGCTCTGTGCTGACAGTTGAGAGCCTGGAGCCTGCTTCAGATTCTGTGTCTCCCTCTCTTTCTGCCCCTCCCCTGCTCACACTCTGTCTTTCTCCCTCTCTCTCAAAAATAAATGAAAGCATTTAAAAAAGTTTAAATAGGATTTTTGAAGGAAGCTTCAACCTAATAACCTAATAAATGGCCATCGCATTTAGAAGCCCATCTTGATCTTGGCTTCCTGAACAAATTCACAGTTCTAAGAATATCAGTTTGAATACTCACACCATAATGTTCAATACAGATTGAAAATTACACAGCATGACTAGTTTCATGGCTACAGAAAGCCTTTTCTAAAGTTTTCTATTTTGGAATAAAGGCAGAACTTCTATGTTGTAATATAAAATGGAAACATACCAGAAAAATCAGCCTTCAAGGTTATCCAAATTGCTAGTTTAGCTTTAAGATTCAACTATTTTCCCTCAAATATACTCCAGGGTATAATGAATGAATAGTTATGGGGTTTTCCATACTAAGGAAAATTTCAAAGTTGCAGATTGAAAACCTCCATTGAAACAAATGCATTGTGGCACTTGAAATAAGAGCATCTGTAAATACTTTACACAATAATTTTCTTTGTTCAGCAGAGGAAGGCCAGATGATGCAATAGCTAGCTTCCAGCTGTGCTTTCCTCCTCTAGTAATTCAGCCTCTTTTAGTACCATTTGAAGACTCCTGACCACTTACTGTGCAATTTTGATGATGTGCTTACACTCAGTTCTTCATCTCCTCCCTTACAAAGAAGAAGAAACAGAAATTGTATGAGAATGCATGTGTGTCCACATAGCAACAGAAAGCTGGTTATTTTTCTCCTGGCCATTATTTTTTAAACACAAACAGTGCCAGAGGAAGAGGGAAATCAGAGAGACCTTGGGGGATGCAGAATGAGGAAATCCTTCCACAGGATGACCTGTACATCCCATAGAAAGTACATAAACAGCATTATAAGCTGGATATTGTTGTGATTTCTCTGAAGTCTTACATTTTCCAAGTTTTTAAAGCCATTCATTGTTTTATTGTGCCAAAATAGATGAGCTAATAAGTTGGCTGCCTTGCTTTTAGGAGGCTAAAAGACAAGCAGAGAGACATCCCTTAAATAAAACATAATGGATATATTTTAGTTTGTTTAAACATTCTTAGCACTTAAAAGTGATAGTATTATCAGAGCTAAATGTTAAACAATAAATAATGAAAATCAAAATATTGAGCTGAAATAGATGTATAATCAACCATTTAATGGAAGGGAAGAAAAAGTGGTTCGATTAATTGTTTCATATTATAAAGACAAAACAAATGTCTGATAACTTTTCAGCTTGGTATGGAGGTAGTATTGTATATACATTGCCATTGTCTCATCTTTGAGTGGTCTGAATCCAGATGACTGGACTTTTCCTTATTTTCTATCTTTGTCCCAAGGTCAATGTCCTATTCTCTGGTATAATAAAAAGTTTTTCAAATATGAAACATGATGGGGAAATCTCTTATAGGGACCTTCAAAGGTTTCCTGTTGTAGCACCATTGCTGGGACATGGATTAGACTGAGCAGGAGTCCATGGATCTTTCCCTCTTCTACACACGCTCTCTAACCTGTACTCCATCATAAATAGGGATGTGTATCAACACCACGCCCCAAAAGTTAACCACTCTTAGACCCAAAGAGCAAGGTAGAGCTTTGTCTCTTTGTTTTGTTTCTGTTTCCAAAACCTGGATACTGCCCATGGTGGCAGTACTCGGAAATGTTGAAGGAACTCTCTGATCTTGGCCCCAACTCCCTTGCCATCACCATCACCCATGTACCCCTCCAGTTCATGATGACCACTGGTGTGTTTAGATTGTTCAGAGGTACAAAAAACTTCAAAGTGTGAATTCTTTTCATGGAGACACAGCCTATAAACTTCTGTGTTTCATAGCTGTGAGCAATAGAAAAATTGGAACCATTTGAGGATACACTTACTATTTTTGAGACTCTGGACATAACACCAAGCACACATAATTCTGTAACTAGTATGACATGGTAGACTTTTTGCTCTAAGCAATTAATGGCAGAGACTTTAAATAGATATCTAATCTAATATGTTGTTCAGAGAAATACTGCCTGTGGCTCCTCATTTTTTTAAATGAGTAAGTGTATGCAAAACATCTCACATTGTGCCTGGTCCACATTAGACCTTTACACTTTCTCCTTCCAAATGAGCTTTCAGCTCCTCATAGGCTGAAAGTGAAGTGCCTCCAGTTAATTTCCCACAAACTGTAAACATCTCTTGATCCAGCACCTGCCCCAAATTCACTTATGTCATCCCATCTGTGTGTCTCAAAATTGGATCCAGGGACAACCTCCACCTCAAACACTTAGTGGAGTGAGGTTAAAAATGCAGATTTCTGGGTCCTGCCCCCAAGCCTACTGAATCCAAAGCTCCTTAGTGATAAGGACCTATGAATCCACCTTTTTATCAAGCTCCGAAGGTGATTCATTAAAGCTTAAGCATCTCTGGTATAGAGCTTCACAATCTATCTCTTTATTAACTTAAACTCTAAAAAAACAATGTTTGCTCCTTATCAACAGTCTGCTGCAAAATTGACTTTATTGTTACATCTTAAAATTATTCCATCCGTCTTTATAGATTCAAGAATAATTTGAGGGTTTGCTTCAGTATCCTTATGCTACTGAAGTTAAGATTCCATTCACTCCGTAAATCTTTATGTTTCATACAAGACCCCATGCCATTTATTTGTGATTTCATGCAGTTTCAGAAGGGAAAAAATCTATATGCTGATGGATTTATTTGCTTCCTGCTGTCAGAAAACAAAATGTATATAGTGCTGTGTTTCTGTTATAACTTTAGCAACTGGAAACCTTACAGCCATTTTCTTGCCCAAATGTAATAATCTGTTCAGCTGTGTGGTTTAAATATATTTATTCTTTCTCCTCCTTGTAGGTAACTGTATTGTTTACATTTAAATGACATATTGTACTGCTGTGGTCTGTGGTGACCTCTGAACCACTTTACCACAGGGTATAAATACCACAGGGTATAAATTTTTGCAAACTAGTGAGTGTACGTCTTCTTGCATACAATTCTTGGCATGCAGCAATTCCTGAAACGGCACTTGAATCAAAATTAAAAACTTGCTTATCATAAGTTGAAGAACTAGTAGTACTCTATTCTGTCCGGTTGAGTCTCTTACTTGGATTGGATGCTTGGGTCCAGTTGTATTTGTTTTACACATCTATTTTTACTAATACAAGCCAGAGACAGGAAGTTATGATGCATTTCCAATGCCTTCAGAATTCATTCTCCCTTTGTGGGCTATGAATTTCTGGAGCACCACAGCATTTCTATGGCTACTTGACAAAATTACTAAGGCTGTCAGAGCCTACTTCTATGTAGGGCTGAATGTGAACTAAACAAATTACTATAGCCTACGCAAGAGAGAGGATCTGTATTTCCAAGCCCTGCAGGGGGAGATGTTGGGCATCCAGTGAAAGCACAGCTTTCCTGGCAGTGGCTATATCAAGATTTACTTTGACGCTGGCCCAGTTCTCAGGCATAGGAAATAACGCCATGGTTATTATTTACTCCCATACCTCCTAATGCTATTCAGCACTTAGGGCAACAACCATCCTTATGGCAAAGTTCAAGTTGGACCAGCAAATGGGTTTTGTTTAAATCTATCTCCCTGTATGTTTCTTCTGCTTCTTCAACTCCCTTCCACACAAAAGCATTAGTTACACTTCACAGAGACTGTCAGTGTTCCCAAAAGTTTTTTTTATACATTTGTTATGAAATACCTTCCATGTCTGTCTAATTCAGACACAATGACAAAATCTTCTTTGAAATATTCCTGTTGAACTGCTATCCACACTACCTGATACAAAATTTCATGCAGGCAGTATGGCATAGGGTTTAAGTACAAAGGCTTTGGGTTCAGAAAGACCAGAATTCAAATCCTGGCTCTGCCTGCCCCTTACCATCTGTGTGTTATTGGGCAAGTTGCTTTATCTCTCTGAGACTCGGTTTCCTTACCTTTAAAGTAAAGATATTTATAATAGTGATACCTTGAGTGGTTGTTAAAATCTTAGTACATAGGGGAGATGTTGGCCAAAGATTATAAGTGTCCTAGTATACAGTAAATAAGTTATGGGAATCTAATGTATAACATAATGACTATGGTTAATAATATTGTATTATATACTGGAAAGCTGCTAAGAGGAAAAAATTTTGATGTTTCACCATAAAAAAGAAATAGTAATTACATGATATGATGGAGGTGTTAGCTAACCTATGGTGGAAGTAATTTTGCAATATATAAAATGTATCAAATCAGCACATATATACTCTAAACTTACACAATATTATATATCAATTATACCTCAAAATAAAAAGAATTTAGCATATAGTAAGCACTTAACAAATTATCATTTATCAACACTCACAAAACACCTGTTCTGGAACAAAGTTTTATTGATAGTAAGTTCTTTATTATACCAAATAGATTAAAATTTGTTTTAATTACATCACTCTTTACTCTGAGTTCTGCCCTCGGAAGCTACCCTGAATGTGTATATTCCTTCTTCCACACAGTAGTATTTTAAATATTTAAGGAAACTATCATGTCCCTCTTTTCATATATTTGAGGATAGCTATTATTTTTCCAGTTTAATTATCTCTAATTCCTTCAACTGTTTTCCACATACCTTTGGATCCCGTGGCAAAGCTGACTTATGCTCACCAATCCCATTTCCTTTCCTCGGGCATACAGGAAAATCCCACTTCCTAACTTCCCTTGACATAAGGTTCTGGCCAGGAAAATGAGGGCAACATGATGCGTGTCACTTCCATGTGAAGCCAAATGTCCAGTGAGATCCTCCTTGCCCTTTCACTTGTTGGCCTACTTAATGCAGAGCTACTGAGGATCCAGTGGAGGGAAATCTAGGAGACATGGATGCCAGAGATGGAAGAAGCTGGAAACCCTGAGGTAGAAAGCTACCTGTCAGACACCTATCAGACCACGACACAAGCAGGAAATAAGCTTTTATTGTAGTAAACAGTTAAGATGAAGGTTTATTCATTACTGCAATGTATCCTAGTCTATCAAGGCTAATACATTTTTGTGGTTACCCATCTCTGGACATATACCAGCTTGCCAGTGCCCCTCTTAAAAGATGACACAATTTTTGTATCATCTGAATACAATTTTTTTTAATGTGACCTGGTAGAAAACTACCTCCTTGTTTTCCTGAGTACGATTTGTATCAATGCTTTCCACAGTTGCTTTATGCTTAGCAACCTCACATACATACATGTGAGGCATAAGTTAAACTTGTAGTTAACAAAAAACACCAAAGTATTTGCAAGGCAACTTCTGTTAGCTAGTGGTGGCACAGTTAGTATTCACCAATTATCCTATACTTCCCAGCTTCACTTGAAGTTCACTTGAAGCCCGTTTATATTTCTGAGAATGGAAATGGCATGTGTCACTTCTGGGCTGAAGCAATTAAAAGACAGTGTCCCCTTCTATTGCTCTCTTCTCTACTGCAGTGAACTTAGAATCTTGGTAGATTCCATATGAAGGTAAGACTTCACAACTTCCATCAGACTTTGTACAAGTGATAAATAAATGTTTATTGTGTTAAAATGCTAAAATGTCAGAGTTTGTCTGATATTGGTAACTTAATCTGGTACTCGTGTAATTCATTTGTTTACATGTTAATTCAAAATTTTATAGGTATCTCTATTAATGTTAAATTATTTATTTATTAATTATGTACCTACAGGAAAGTTCCATATCACAAGTGAACTAATAATTCAATGAATTATCACATAATGAATGCACTTGTGTAACTTACACCTAGATCAAAAGAGAGAATGTTACCAGCATCTCAGAAGCCCTTTTAGCAACCATTGATATTTTCCCAGGTGTTTTATTCTTTTTGGTGTAACTGTAAATGGGGTTATTTTCCTAATTTCTATTTCTGATAGTTAATTATGAGTGTATAGACATGCAACAGATTTCTGTATGATGCGTTGTATCCTGCAACTTTAGTGAATTCATCTAATAGCTTTCTGGTGGAGCCTTTAGGGTTTCTTATATACAAGATCATGTCATCTACAAATAGTGACAGTTTTACTCTTTTTTCTTTATTTGGATGCCTTTTATTTCTTTTTCTTTCCATGGCTAGCCTCCCAATACTGTGTTGAATAAAAATGACAAGAGTGGGCATCCTTATCGTGTTCTTGGTTTTAGAGGCAAAGCTTTCCACTTTCTACCATTGAGTCAGATGTCAGCTGTGAGTTTGTCATATATGACCTTTATTATGTTGAGCTACGTTCTCTCTATATCCACTTCGGTGAGAGTATTTTTCATAAATGGATGTTGAACTTTGTCATATGCTTTTTATGTATCTACTAAGGTGATAATATTCATATAATTTTTATCCTTCATTGTATAGACAGATTTGCAAATGTTAGACCATCTGTATCCATGGAATAAATATGGTTTATGATCCTTTTAATAACAGGATCATTCTTGGTTATTCCTGAATTATTTTAGCAAGTTGTTAAATTCAGTTTGCTAATATTTTGTGGAATATTTTCACATCTATTTTCATCAGAGATATTGGACTGTAACTTTCTTTTCTTGTGATATTTTGGCTGGTTATGGTATTAAGGCAATTCAGGCCTTGTAAAATGGGTTTGGAAGCCTTGCCTCCTTTTCAATTCTTTGGAAAATCTTAATAAGGATAGATATTAAGCCATCTTTGACTGTTTGGTAGAATTTACCAATGAAGTTGTCTGTTCCTAAACTTTCGCTGGTAAGACGGTTTTGATTACTGATTCAATCTCCTTGTTAGTAATTGGTCTGTTCTGGTTCTCTCTATTTCTTTATGATTCAGTCTTGGAAGATCATTTGTTTCTAGGAATGTATGTATGTATGTATGTATGTGTATAGTGTAAGAAAGTAGTCCAGTTTCATTCATTTAGGCTATAGCTCTCCTGTTTTCCCAGCACCATTTGTTGAAGAGACTTTTTTCCCATTGGATGGTTCTTTCCTGCTTTGTTGAAAATTAGTTGACCACGTATTTGTGGGTGCATTTCTGAGTTTTCTATTCTGTTCATTGATCTGTGTCTGTTTTTGTGCCAGTACCATACTGTCTTGATCACTACAGCTTTCTAATATTGCTTGAAATCCAGAATTGTTATGTCTCCAGTTTTGGTTTTCTTTTTCAGGTTTGTTTTACACATTTATGGTCTTTTGTGGTTCCATACAAGTTTTAGGATTGTTTGTACTAGATCTGTGAAAAATACCAGTAGTATTTTGATGGGGATTGAATTAAATTTGTTGATTGCTTTGGATAATATATACATTTTAACACTATTTGTTCCTCCAATCCATGAGCATGGAATGCTCTTTTTCAATTTCTTTGATAAGTATTCTATAGTTTTCAGACTGCAGATCATTTACCTCTTTGGTTAGGTTTATTCCAAGGTATTTAATTGTTTTGGGTGCAATTACAAATGGGATCAATTCTTTGATTTCTTTTTCTGCTGTGGGGTGTAGAAATGCCACCAATTTCTGTATGTTGATATTATATTCTATAACTTTGCTGAATTCATGTATTAATTCTAGCAATTTTTTGGTGTAGTCTTTCAGGTTTTCTATATAGAGTATCCTATCATCTGCGAATAGTGAGGATTGAAGTCTTCCTTGCCAGTTTGGATGCCTTTTATTTATTTTTGTTGTCTGATTGCTGAGGCTAAGACTTCCAGTACTATGTTAAATAACAATGGTGAGAGTGGACATCCTTGTCTTGTTCCTGACCATAGGAGAAAGTTTCTCAGTTTTTCCCCATTGAGGATGACATTAGCTGTGGGTCTTTTGTATATGGCCTTTATGATGCTGAGGTATGTTCCTTCTATCCCTGTTTTGTTGAGGGATTTTATTAAGGAAGGATGATATATTTGTCAAATGCTTTCTCTGCATCTATTAAGAGGAGCATATGGTTCTTATACTTTTTTCTATTAATGTGATGTATCACATTGATTGATTTGCTGAATGAAATCCTAGAGGAAATAGTATTAATGAAATCCACAGGATTCTAGTCCCAACTATAGTCTTCTGTCTTGATCCTCTGATCATATTCGTGTCAGTGGACTATTTTGATCCATATCCCATTCTTGTACCAAATCTAATAGCAACACGTTTACAACACATTCCTATTTTATTTGCCTTCTAGAACTTCTATTTTAACATATACTTTCTAATTCAACCACTTGCTTCCTTAACTATGACTCTATGGTGTAGCTCATTATGCTCCTATACATTATTACACATATCCGTGCAAATGTTGAAAATTCAGTAAAGCTCTGGCAGGGAACTATGCTCTGGAATATTATCCACAAATGGTCTCCTACAAAAGATCTCTATAAAAATGTTTTCTACATCTATCAGGATTATATTTTTAGAGATCTCCTTACTTGAGTCAAGAGAAAAGTATGGCTTCTGAGCACATTGTGACCTCAATTTCTTTCCTCCATTAGTTACACGTCTTTTTTTCCCTTTTTAAGATTGTTTCTTGATTCATACAATGAAAATATCTCCCACCCTTGATTTCAATAACTGACCTTAAAATTAGGTTTCTCATGAAGATCTTGTGATATAACTGTATTGGGCTTCATGTGGCTGTACAAACATATTCTCACATGCACACCCACAGAGGCACATGCATATGTATTAGAGATTAAACCCTTGATTTTGAGAACAGTATTGTGAAATTTTAAATTTCACATGCCATTAAGAATTCTCGTTTAAAACGTTTGGCTGTGACTATTGATAAATCCTCCTGGGAATTAAAATTTTTAATGCCCTTGTTTTATCCACGATCCAATTACCAAATTCAGGGATAAAATATGCACTTCAGTAGTGGTGCTTTTTGTGTCCTTTCTTCCCCATGAGGAAAGTGTTTAGTCTAAAATTTTTTTAACTGAATAATTCAAATCATGATAAACATGGAGTCATTATGGAATCCATCTCAAGAAACAAAATAAACTATTTTTTCCAGCATCCATTGGAGATATTGAAGATGGATGGATTCTGCACCTTTTGGTCTGAAAGAAAGAGTACCAGAGTAGCCTAGGATACTCATCTCTCCTTAAATGACTTTGGTCTTATTTTAGATCAGTCTCCTGGAGTGAGATACTGGCCTAAAGAGAACAGGAAAGCTCTCCACAGCCACGCATCTGCTCCAGCAGGGAGTGCTGGTTGTCCAGAGAAAGACTAGTATTTTCACTGATGATTATGCAGTTGCACACTTCCCTTTCCTCTCCGTCCCATCCAGTGACATATGCTCAATCAAGTATACAGATTCATTTTAAAAATTCATAATAGTATGGTCGGTATGGGTTTGCATTTAGATGCAGAAGGCTAAGGTTCAACTCCTTTCTCTTGTACATGTACTACCATAACAGCCACTTAAACTCTCCATGCCTCACTTTCTTCACCTAGAAAATTGGAACAATATGTCTACCTCAGAGTGTTGCCATGAAGACTGATAGAGAAAGTATATGTGACATTCAGCATTTTATAAGCTGAATTGTGCTATACATCTTTAGTATTAGTACTATTATTTTAATTCTCAACTGCAAACCAAATAAAACAAATATTAGCAACCTTCTGTAGAGGCCAAAGGTAGAAACAAGGAGAGTCCTAAACCAGCATCCCAAAATGTGATGCAGAACACTAGCTCCATGAGTTATTGATAGACATTGTATTTTAAAAAATAAACAAAAGGATCAAAATTAGTTGGGACACATTTGTCTAAAAAGTAAATCAGTTTTTGGTGAGTATTAGCACAACATAGAGAATTGTCAAATCACTATGTTATACACCTGAAACTAATGTAACAGTGCGTGTCAACTATACTTCAATTTTTCAAGAAGGTAAATCAGTTTTTTAATTACAAGACTTCTCAAAATCTTTAATATGCTAATGTACATGGTGACTCTCTGAAGGAAATATCATCTGTGGTGTTACCCCAAATTTTTTGAGCATCTATCTGTTTTCTTTTTGCAAAATCCTATCTTTAACAAGCACAACTTACCTTTTGCCTATTCTTTTCCATTTCCACACTTGTACTTTTGTTACCTAATTCTTAGAAAACTTTCTAATTTTTTTACATTGAATATCTGTTAATACTCAGAGAATAACATATTTTCCAAAACAATGTTTTGTTGGAGCAAAGACTACATGAATAAGTCTGTTCTATGTAATATTGTATAGCATATAGGAATGCAAGGGAATAAAGTATTAAAAGGAAGCCAAGCAACAAAAACATGAATTATACTATAATGAGACTTACCCCTTCCTGACCTACACGGCAAGGTTTCATAAAGGTAAATAATCAATCATCATAATTTATATATAATTATTCTGTCTTGTGAAATAATACTATGATATGAAGTCTTAATTATAGGTCCTTTTACTAATATAGATTTCCAAGACCCAACATCTCAGTTTTTCAAGTTACATGGTAGTTTCAAGTTGTATTGTAGTTTAGGTGCCTAAACTCTATGACAGGGGGTTCAACAGGTATTGGTTTGCATGCTAATATAAAGACAGAATGCATAGTAAGTTTTTTCATCTAGCACATATTAGGCCTTAACATAGCTTAAGTGGCACTCAGTTCCTTTTTGGGGGCATGAAAAAGTTCCAGTAAACTCTCAAAGCACACATTTGCTATCCTATATGTGTGCATTCATACCTGCCTAAAGCATACATCTTCCCCTTCTTTCAAATGTTTTTATGCCTCTATGAGTCAGATCATAAGTTCTTGGGCCAGACCCTACCCCTCTTTTTTTCCTTTTGTATTATATGTGTACTTGTAATCCTTCCCAAACACCCAGAGGCCACTCAGGTGTAACATATCTCTGACTGTGATAGTTGTCTTTCAAAATATTGCCCACACCTCCCCCAACATGACCCCCACACTCTCACAGACCATCATGGCTCATTCTCTCCACTCAGCGAGGGCAGCGAGGCACAAACTCCACCTAATTTATAAATGACTACATTCTGCAAAGACCTATCAACCATCAGAAAACAACCTTGGGTTTGATTTGAGTGTGAAAACCACTGTATTCACTTGTTTGTTAAAAGAGTTATGAAGATGTATTAACCAGTTTAATTTCTAGACTATTCCCCCCCCCCACCAAAATATGAAGAAAAGAAAAACAAGTGGGAAGGAAACCTCATACAGTATTATTTCATCTCCCTTTACTACCACACTTTGACACAAAAGTTCACAGACTTGTAGAATCTCTGAATTAGAAGAGATCTTAAGGTCAGGATGGTTTAAGCACATGGCCCATAGTGAAATTGACATAAGCACTAGTGAAAAGAGAGGAAGCTTTGAAGCTGGGTGAAATAGTTGGCTTTGCCATTTCTTGTCAAAGGGCCTTAGACAAGTTAGTTAACCACCCTGGGTCTCCATTCCCTCAACAGAAAAATGCTGAAAATAGACAGTGTTCAGGGTCATCATAAAGATAGGAGGTTATATATTTAAGATGCTTAACATTCTGCCTAGCACTAAACAAATAATAGCTATGATCTTATTTATTTACTTACTTATTTAATTCCTACATACTTGACAAATGATCATCCAGCTGTCTTAACTTCAGACATGAGAAACTCCTTGCCTGACTCATCAACCCACTCCATCTTTGGAAAGTCTTTCAAGAGTTACAGAATGTGTCCTTATTATTGTTGCCAACTGCCGAAGGAGAAAGAGACTGAGGCTGGATGGTAGCAAGGGCTATATTAATGACTGATAGAGGATGCTGTGGATTCAGATACATAGGAAAAGAAAATAAAAATTCAGGCTCAGTCAGGTCAGAATGTGCTCATTAGCCCTCCTACATACACATGCATGCTGTACCCCCAATCCCCAGAGTCTTCTTCAAAGAAGGTTGAAAGAATTTGACTATCTAGTTGCTAGTAAAAATGCAAAGGGACTGGCAGTGCTAAGCACTTTGGAACCTGCAATATCCAAGCAATTCTTAGCATAGTTCATTCTCTAGGTAAGCGACTTGCCTCCACAGATGAACTTTATGGGGAAAAGTTTCGGATTCACATCTAAGAACAATTGCAGATTACCACAAATTATGGACACTAACGACTTGGAACAAGTTGAAAGAGACCACGTAAAGCAAAATGATTAAGAATGTGGCTCTGGGAAAAAATTCCCTGAGTCTGAATCTTTGACAACCCAGTTAAATTTTCAAAGCCTTAGTTTCATTGCATCTAAAATGAACTAAATAATAATAAAGCCAATCACATAGAAAAGTTGCGAAGATTGGATAAAACCATGTATATAATGCACATGCTAAAGTGCTTGGTACTTTTAAGTGTTCTGTAAACATTGGCCATACATTACTATTGAAAATCCAACCATTAGCTTTTTTTTTTTTTTTTTGTAGAGAGAGAGGGAGAGATTGTGTGTAAGTGAAGGAAAGAAGCAGAGGCTCTACACTGAGTGTAGAATCCCAATGTGAGGCTGGATCCCAGGACCCTGGAATCATGATCTGAGCCAAAATCAAGAATCAAGAGTTTGTAGCTCAACTTACTGAGCCACCCAGGCACCCCAACTATTAGCTTCTTGAATGCCAACACATGAAAGCTACGCATAAATACATGATATTTAGAAGGAATTCAGAGGTAATACAAGCTACAGAGATTATGAATGCAGATGAAGGATTCCCAGCAAACACTGACATTATCTTCTGACATCTTCATTTCCAAGCTTAAAAGAATATAGAATGTTGGAGTGCCTGGGTGGCTCAATCGATTGAGCATCCAACTCTTGATTTTGGCTCAGGTCATAATGTTATGGTTGTGGGACTGAGCCCTGAGTGGGCTCAGGGCTCAGATTCTCTCTCTCCCTCTTCCTCTGCCCCTTCCCTGCTCTCCCTCTCCCTCAAAAAAGTTTTTAAAACTACATTAAAAAAAAAAGAGAATATAGAATATTAAAGTGATTGTATATAACAAATTATTTACTAAGTCAAGTCTCCTGTTTCCAAATGTTATACCCTTTCTACTTTGTCATGCTTTGTTTCACTGCATTGCTGTTGATTTGGGATTTGAGATATGGCTATTTTAAAATTCTTTGCCCCTTCTCCCACCTTAAGAGAGAGTTTAATTCTCCTCTCCTTGAAAATGAGTTGTTATAACTTCTAAAGCAAACTGTTTCTGCTGAATCTCTCAAGGGATCCTTGCCCTTGCCCTCTGGCTGTCATACTATTAGGAATAATAGCCATATAGAAAGGTTCCACGTAGGCCAACAGCCTCCAGCTAATAGTACCCCATGAATTCCTAGCCAGACACCATCATGAGAAGCTCTCAAGATGGAAAGCCTTGGAAAGCTTTGGAAAGCCTGGAAGCTTTCAAGTTTTCAAGAAGCTCCAGATACCAAAGTGAAGATCACCAAGCAGAACCAGTTGACTTTCAAACCATAAGATCTAATAATATAATAATAATTATTACTCTGTTATTGTTGTTTTGTGCCATTAAGCTTGGGATGGTTTGTTGCATATCATTAGATAACAGAATGTAAACAGGGGTATCTTTGGGTGCTATTTGTAGGTGTAGGCAACAACCCTCAGTGAGCCAACTGATCCCATGTAGGGAATAGCTCTGTCCACAAATAAAAGGAATACAGTGCAAGCTCTGATGATTTGTCTTTGCCTTTCTGACATCAAGTCATCCTGTGCATTTTGCACCAAGAGAAGAATTGAAGAGCTTGCTTTGCAGAAAACAAATCCCACTAAGTCCATTTCTTTCTATTTAGTGCATAGTGCAGCAAAAAGATCAGGAATAGATGGTAGAAATGGCCTTTCCCCCACACTCTAAAAATAATGAATGTGCACAGCCTGCTATACACATACCTATGTGTGAAAGGCAACCAGGATCATTCTCCAGGCCAAGATTCAGTGCACTACCCATCTGTAGATCTCCTTTCCCAGCACTACCACCCCACCTCATTAAGGATTTTTCATCATCTATGACTTTCTCTTACTCCTTCAGTTCTCATTTCTTCCTTTCTACTAAGTGCCCTCTTTACTTAAGCAGCTTAAGTTTTTGCCTTCTTTTTAAAACAAAAATTTTTTTAACATTTATTCATTTTTGAGAAACAGAACAGAGCATGAGCAGGGGAAGGGCAGAGAGAGAGGGAGACAGAATCCAAAGTAGGCTTCAGGCTCTAAACTGTCAGCACAGAGCCTGATGCTGGGCTTAAACTCACTGACTACAAAATCATGACCTAAGCTGAAGTCAGACACTCAACTGACTGAGCCACGTAGGTGCCCCTTAAATTTTTGCCTTCTTACAACAACAACAAAACTTTCCTTTCCTCTTGCTTTCTCATCAACAAACAGTTGAGAGACTGTCATGGACCAGTTACTACATAGTGTGCTGAACTTTGGAGATACCATCAAGGAGTGCCCAGACCAATAAAGGAGTTCAGATGTCAAGAAGCATCTCTTCGGAAGGAAACTTCTTGCCAGAAATTCTACTCTCTTGACCTCCCATTTTACACTATCTGATCACAATTTTTCCTGCTAGAACTCCACTTCCAGCCCCACTGTTTCACTGAAACTAGTCTTACCAAGGCCCCAGTTGCTAAATCCAAAGAGGTGATTTCATCCCTATCTTTCCTAGTGAACACTGATGACCATGCTGTCAGACTTAAAATTTTCTTCCCTTCTAGAGTAAATGTAATCCTTTTCCTTCTTTACACTGAAATGTATGAAGTAACATTATCCTTAGCTCAAAAATAGTCAAATAACCAAGACCTTGGGGAAGAAAGAATGATAGTAGAATGCAGTGAATTTTTGTAGCACAGTTAAACCATTCTGTATATTATAATGAACACACATCATTATATATTTGTCAAAACCCATGAAATGTACAACACCAAGAGTGAACCTTCATGTGAAATATGAATTGGGCACAGGAAGAAATTGAACTGTGATGCAGTTACAGTTAAAACAAAGGCCTCAGTCAATTCTACTAGAAGTTCTGGAACAGGGATGGTTGGTCTTACTGAATTGTCCCAATCGTGGCAACCTCCAAACTAACCCACCATTAAACAAAGTCTGTTCCAGGGGAGAAGGCATAACTCTGGGTAAAGCAGAGAGCTGTTCCTAGAGAGGACACCATCTGAAGCAAGCACTCTAGCAGCTCAGAAATGAGGCATTGATTCTGCAGGGGATCTGGACCACATATCTTAGTATCTACCACATTTACAAGGGCAACTAAATGGGCATTACATGGTAGAATTGCAAAGTGTGTAATATTTATAAAAATATTAATACCATTTATTTAAATCTCCAAAAGAAATAACTTTTATTCTATTCTATTTTATTTTTAGAGAGAGGGAGTATGCATGTGTGTGCGCGCATATCTTTGTGCACACAGGCTAGCAGGAGAAGGGCAGGGGAAAAGAGAGAGAATACATGCTGACAGTGCAGATCCTGATGGTGGGCTCAAGCCCACAACCCTGGGATTGTGACCTGAACTAAAATCAAGAGTTAAATGTCTAACTGACTGCGCCACCTAGGAGACCCTAAAGCAATTTTATTTTCATAAATTTTTTCAATTGTCAAAAAGAGTCTATGAGAATGACACTAACATGGTTGGAAAGAAAAAGTAGATAAGCCAGAATTTTGGCCCAAAATACAGAAGTCACATATGATTCATTGGTTGTATTTGGCAATATGAGATATGACTTCAAATATGCTGAGAGAGAACTTTCTTTGAAAAAATTCAAAGACTATACACTGTATTTTATGGATCCGTCAAAAGACAGAAGCCCTCATGGAACAGAAAGCAAATTTGACCTTACAACTTTGAATACGTGAGGGGAATGCCAACTAATACTGTTAAAGCAATTAAACTTAGCTTAGACAAGGGGCGCCCGGGTGGCTTAGTCGGTTAAGCGTCCGACTTTCGCTCAGGTCATGATCTCGCGGTTCGTGGATTCGAGCCCCGCGTCGGGCTCTGTGCTGACTGCCAGCTCAGAGCCTGGAGCCTGTTTCAGAGTCTGTCACTCCCTCTCTCTCTGACCCTCCCCTGTTCATGCTGTCTCTCTCTCTCCTAGAAATAAATAAATTTAAAAAAAACATTTAAAAAAAAGAAAAAAAATAAGCTTAGCTTAGACAAGACACAGAATCCATTAGAAGAATGAAGTGAAGTAACAGAAGATCCTCAAATAAAAACAAATTATGGCCTCTTTAGAAAATGAAATTACTTCTCTACTTGTTCTGGCTACAGTTATTTGTTATAGACTATTACTTGTTATCTAAGAATAAATAGATCTAAACATAGATATTTTCTTTTTAAAATAAATTGAAATTATTTTTTACTTTAGAGTAAATTATTTTTCTAAATGAAAAGAAACTGCACATGAAAAATACAACAAAAGTGACATTTTAACAAAGTATAAAGAAATGGATATGAAGAAGATTCACCTATAAGTAATCCTATAACTAATTTCTCTGTAGACTATTTTCTGACCATTTGAGATCAAGACATCATCTCAATTGAGACAAAGAATTACAATGAACATAGATAAGTTGTCTCATCATCGTTACAGTCAATGATACACAAATTGTGTTTAAAATCTTGATTATAACACATATTATTTGAGATGAAATAAAAATAAGAAAAATAGAATTATGGAATAAGTATATGATAAATCTTTAAAACTCTTTGCTACAGTATAACAATACAGAAAGTACACAAATCATACATGTACAGCTCAGTGAATCTTCAGAGCAAAGAATAATCAGCACCCAGTTCAAGAAACAGAGCATGATATGTATCTTTATAATTTTATTGTTCATCCAGACATTTTAGCCCATTAACAGAAGACCAGCCATGTGTGATAATAACTGAATTCAGCTGTAGTCCACAGTTTGCTCTTAGTCTTTACACATATTTTTCTATTTTATCATCATGAAATTTGTCTCAGGGAATAGAACATATTTGTTAACACTTTGTTGCCTTGATTCATGATGTTTAGGTATTTAGTGGGGCCTCCATTAGTTAGTATTTTATCTTGAGCTCCATGAAAATTAGAGCTTGGCCTGCCTATGACTTTAACTTAAAGAGGGTCCTCTGTTAAAGATCTCCTTAATGCTTGGAACCCTCCAGGTCTAGGTATAGAGATGCCTTCCTTACCTGTGCATAATTTCTCCCCCTGTCCATCCAGTCTATTTTTTTTTTTGCTGTTATTCTATCTCATAAACCCTGTTCTTTTCTTCATAGCATCTACCTCAATCTGTAATTGTGCATATTTTTGTAAGTTTATGTGTTATTGTCTATCTCCCACCTTTTTGAAAGCTCCATGAGGAGAAAATTTGTCTGCTGTCATCATTTTATACCCAACATGTAGCTCATAGAAGGCATGAAACAAATATATATTGAAGGAACAAATGAGAAAATGAATAAACTGTAGGCTGATGCCTGAATCAAAATCTATCTCCTAGCCCAAGTCTGACTCCTGAGTGCCACAATTCAATGGCCAGCTTCCTCAGAAGTATCTCTACCTAGATTCCCAGAAGCATGTCAAACTCACATATCCAAAGTGAAATTCATTATCTTCCTTCCCTGCTAAAAACACTGTCTCTTCCTACAACCTTGTCTTAGAGTGTAAGTACCATCTGCTATAGCACCAGTCAGCACCCAGAGAGCAACTCTCTTCCTCCCCCCAATAACTCCTAGTCAGCCACCATGTTAACCTTTCCAAGCACCTTCCACTAACCCATCCCTCCACTCCACATTCTTGTTTGACTCACTACCACAGCTACCAAACCACCCTTCACATGCTAGCAAAATTATCTTTCCAAAATGCAAATCTAATTGGGCCCTTCGTATGCTTAAAACTCTTCCAAAAAGTTGGGAGGGTGGGAGTTAGTGTAAATGAGTTAGATTTTTCATCTTTCACCATGGAAAGTATGTAAGTACTCTTAAGTTTAATAAATCAAGAAATATGAATATACACATATTTAGAGTTATGAAAATAAAGAGAAACTGTAAAAAAATGAAGACTAGTACCATAGCAGAGGGGATAAGGAAGAGGAAGACTTTTAGTTTTCATTTTGTGGCTTTCCATAATGTAAGGTTATTAATTATAAATTATAATAACTTAAAATGAAGATTTAAAAAATATATCTTATTAGCTTTCCAGCGCCCTTGGGATAAACTCCAAATTTCTTGTCATGAGTCTGTCCTAATATAATGTCAGCCACACTGCTAGTTTCATCTCTTACATTCTCCCATACTAACCTGCTCTCCAGCCACTCTGAAATGATATGCTGAACTCCTGAAAGGACCCATGCTTGTTTTTTTGCACAAGTTGGTCTCTCTACCTGAAATGTAAATCTCTTCTCTGTGAGAGAAGTCTCCCTTGTCCTTTAAGATTCAGCTGGTGTTCCACGAATACTTTCCTGAGTCTCTCCAACTCCTCCCATGGGTTAGGTGGTACCACACCCTTGAGTTCCAATAACTCCCTCTGCCTAGTTTATAATAGACCAAAAAAAAATGGGGCTGGTACTGTGTCTCCCATAGCCTGTAAACTTCCTGAGGACAGGGGCTATATCTAACTTCGGTGCCAAGTTCAGTGCAGGCACGGAATGAGTATTTCGTAGGTATTGATGAGGAGCTTACATCTGCTCATCACTAAAACGAAGGAGTTACAAGCAAAAGCTGGTTTCCTTAAAGAGTTCCTACATTAAAGGCAATAGTACAGCTGAAAAAAATGGACAAAAAATGTGAGTAGACAGTTCACAAAAAATGAGATATAAATGACTCTTAACCATATGAAAAGATAATGAATCTGATTCACCAAAAAAGAAATGCAAATTAACTCAATGATGAGATATTATTTTAAGCTACCAAATTGGCAAAGATCAAAAGTGTTGATAACATTGTGTTATTGGTAGTAAATAGGATACGAGGCTCTTCGTATATGACTGATGGGAGAATATATCAGTATGACCTCTATGCAAAGAAAATTGACAATATTTCTAAAAATTAAAAGTGCAAATACTCCCCCTCAAAGCAACTCTACTTCACACAAGTTTGAAAAGATATATATACAGTAACATTCATTCCAGTCCAGAGCCAGATCTGAAATTCCAGTCCACCATGATCTTTCGCCTCTGAATTTGAATTGTGTATTTCTTAATTGGAGCTTAGTTTATGACCAGTTATTTACCCAACCAGATAGTAAATTTCTGAGATCAGGACTATGTGTTAAACTTCTCTGTCCTTCTCAGTCTCTATCGCTATACTGAACATATATGTGTTCAGTTTTCAATCTCTTCGTGTGACATAAGGCTTCCTCCAGAAAATCCCAAAGCCACTCTAGAAGTTCATGTGTCATCCCAAGGAAGATGACTGTTACCTGAGTAGCCACTGCCAGAAACTAAGAGAGACTGAAATAATGAAGGTTAAGCCCAGGAAACAAACCTACTTTGACCTTTTGATAAGATTTCAGTACAAGAAAATGGGAAAGGTTTTTAGCTTTTTGGGTTTTTTAATTTTAAACTGCTGGTCTAAATTAGCAATGTAATTTTTAATTTATATTTTTAATAAAGTATATTTTGAATTTTTAAATTTAATATATATTTTAAATATTTATTGTTTTATACCTACTATGACCTCTTTCCCCTATTGGTCCCTGGAGTTTAAGAAGCATTGAAAATAGTTTCAAACAGAGAGGGAGACAAAACATAAAAGACTCTTAAATAAACAGGGGCACCTGGGTGGCTGAGTTGGTTGAGCGTCTGACTTCAGCTCAGGTCATGATCTCCTGGTTCATGGGTTTGAGCCCCACATCAGGCTCTGTGCTGACAGCCCTGAGCCTGGAGCCTGCTTCCAATTCTGTCTCTCTCTCTCTCTTTCTCTGCCCCTCCCCTGTTCATGCTCTGTCTCTGTCTCTCAAAAATAAATAAACATTTTTAAAATATTGAATAAATAAATAAAGAGAACAAACTAAGGATTTATGGGGGCAGGAGAGGAGGAAGGGAAAATGGGCGATGGGCATTGAGGAGGGCACTTGTTAGGATGAGCACTGGGTGTTGTATGTAAGTGATGAATCACAGGAATCTACTCCCAAAGCCAAGAGCATACTGTATACACTGTATGTTAGCTAACTTGACAATAAATTATATTTAAAAAAGAAAAAGAAGAAACAGTGTAGGGACACCTGGGTGGCACAGTCAGTGAAGCATCTGACTTCAGCCCAGATCATGACCTAGCAGTCCATGAGTTCGAGCTCCACATTGGGCTCTGGAGCCTGGAGCCTGGAGCCTGCTTTGGATTCTGTGTCTCTGTCTCTCTCTGCCCCTCTCTCACTCATGCTCTGTCTCTGTCTCTCAAAAATGAAAATGTTAAAAAAAATTAAGAGTCAAAAACTTCAGTCTTTGACATGTTTTTGTAACAGAAAACAACTATTGACTATAAAGTCATAAACAGGGAAGGAAGGATGGAAGGAAGGAAGGAAGGAAGGAAGGAAGGAAAGAGAGACAAATGAACAAACACAGGGGTAAAAAGAGACTACTCAGCTAAAAAAAATGTTGAAAGAGAGAGGGAGGCAAACCATAAGAGACTCTTAAATACTGAGAACAAACCGAAGGCTGATAGGGGTGGAGGAGAGGGGAAGGGGGGTGATGGGCACGGAGGAGGCACTTGTTGGGATGAGCACTGGGTGTTATATGGAAACCAACTAGACAATAAACTATAATTTTTTAAAAAATCTTGAAAGATTTTGCTGGTGTGTAAGGTTCTACACTTTTAGGAAGTAAGCCAATGTTCCTGTGTTTCACATATATATATTATTTCAAAATATAACTATAAATTCCCCAGACTCCTTCTGTGAGATGCTCCCTCTTATTAGCTAAATCTTACTGATCTCTTGTGAGGTTCTTGTATCTTCTGCTATTCTGTAGTCTACAACACCCCAACAGGCAGTGTGTTCAAGGCAGCAAGTTTCCCAAGTTTCACATGTCAGCAGATATGAATACTTCCGTGAGTATACATTTAGTATAACATTTAGTTATCCATGGTTACCGGAAACTAATTATTGAGCATGTCAACAAGACAAGATACTAGTGAGTCGAGTTCTGTGTATTCCAAGTAATATAATCTTGAGTGTTTATGAACATCAATAAGCATAAAGGAGTTACTAGTTAAATGCCTTGAGCTTCATGCAACAGGAAGCCAACTCAAATGCCTTAAATAAAAAAGCTCTTTATTGTTTCAAATGACAAGACGTTGAAGGAAGAACAGCTTCAGCGTTGGTTCATTCTGGAGCTCAATGATGTCATCAGAACGCAGGTTCCTCCTTTCTTCCTGCTCTGTGTATCTCAGCATGTTCTTTTCAGGCTAACACTTCTCACAGTCCTAAAATGACTGTTCCAGATGCCGCTTACAGACACAACACTCTGTAGCAGAAAAGAGACTGTTTATTTCCACAGGCCTCTTTTAAAAAGCCAGGAAAAAATTTCCCAGAGGCCCCTTAGAACACACTGCCTTGGCTCTTAGTCAGAATGTTTCCCGTGTCCACACTTAAAACAGTCACTAATGAGAAGATAGGACCACTATTCCGGCTTAAGTCAATCATTATCCACTCTCTGGAATGCCCCAGAAACACAATGGGGGTAGATACCTGAATGAAATTAGAGTTCTGTTTGTTGCTCATGAAGAGGATATGGATTTTGCTTCTGAATTTCTAAACCATGTCTGAAAATGCATATATTAATAGAACACATTTTGACAATTTATTAAATGGTAAATCTTTATCAGTAGTCCTCAATTTTCCTGTCTTTTCATAGTAGCTAGTTCATCTAATCTGTCAAAGACCAAAACATCTTGCACATATTTATCAAATGAGAGATGTTCATTCATCCATCCAATTATTCATTCAATTAAGCTGTGTTGAGTGGGGTACCTGGATGGCTCAGTTGATTAAGCATCTGACTCTTGATTTTGGCTCAGGTCATGATTTCATGGTTCGTGAGTTTGAGCTCCACATTGGACTCTGTGCTGATAGTGCAGAGCCTGCTTGGGATTCTCTCTCTCTCTCCCTCTCCCTCTCTCCCTCTGACCGTCCCCAGCACAGGCATGCTCTAACTTGCTCTCTCATAAAATAAAATAAAATAATAAAATAAAATAAAATAAAATAAAATAAAATAAAATAAAATAAAATAAAATAAAATAAAATAAAATAAAATAAAAAATAAAATAAAATAATAAAATAAAAAAACATTAACAACAAAAAAAGATGTGCTGTGCTATCAGATTCAAGATAATAGTTCATCATGGAAGACTAAATAATGTAAAGTTTATGTCATCAAGTTTATTATTTGGAAAATGACAAACTCTAAAAATGTGGTAATAGTTTCTTGTGTTATAATGTGAAGGTGCTTTTCAGATTAAATTCACACAAAAAATCCACAAGTTCCAAAATTTTTTCCAAGACTTCTGACCTAAATGTGTAAATAAAATTCATTTTTAAAAATATTTTAATGTTTTATTTATTTTTTTGAGAGAGAGAGAGAGACAGACAGTATGAGCAGGGGAGGGTCAGAGAGAGAGGGAGACACAGAATCAGAAGCAGGCTCCAGACTCTGAGCTAGCTGTCAGCACAGAGCCCGACATGGGCTTGAACCCACGAACTGTGAGATCATGACCTGAGCTGAAGTCTGACGCTTAACCGACTGAGCCACCCAGGCAACCCAAAAATTCATTATTTTGTTAAGAGAAAGTGACAGAAACCTTTATGATAAATTATCGAACTTAAGAGTTATAGGAAATTATATGTTTATTCAAATAATCCTTATTGAAAAATATCAAACATAAAATATTTATATCTATAAAACAGGAAAGTGGTGATGGGCAAAACCCCAAAACAATGATATTTATTTGGGGATGATTATTTTGGCAGATTTATAATCAAGAGTATGATTATACCATACCTATTATAGCTATCGGACTTGAGGCTATTTAATCCAAGCCCCTCATGTACTGAGAACTACACATTAAGAGTACCTTTTGCCATTAACAGAAAAGTTCCAAGGACAGCCCAGGAACTAACTCCAAACCTGGTGTTCTCCAGGCCCCAGGATTTTTCCTCTGAGATCTGAGCCAGGAAGTTTCTTCTCACATTACTCATATACCACCCTCCTCCCACCAAGAAGTATTTCAGGGAAAACCAACTAACTGAATTAAACTGTGTAGAAAAAACTAAAAAAGGGACCCAAGAGAGAAATTTTTATGGTATTAAGAACAATTCCTTTTTTTTTTTTTTTTGGTTGATTTTTAACGCTTGCTTATCCCAGATAATTCCTGTTTTGAGAATGAGGATTTAATTTATTCTGTAAAGAGCTCAGTCACTAAGTAGCAAAAAGGCCAGCATTCTGTCAGGACCTCAGCAGTCCATACGTGTGGGCAGTAGAGAAAGGCGCACTCTCTCCAGGTGGACATAGCTCTTGCAGGTAAATAGCCTAAAAGGATCCTACGGGATTTCAACCCCCTCCACTCCCCTTGGCTAGGGGCCCTGTGCAGGGAATACAACACAGTGGCTCTACATGATGAAAAAGAAAAATCTTGGATTCCTGAGGCTCATGTAGACCCAGAACTCAAATTCCATATACAAAATCAAGATAAATTCATTTGCCAGACTCTTTACTCATTACTGACATCCTAGACTATTGGCACAATGATCTTAATCATCTGACCTTTTAGAGGCAATTTCCTGATGTTGGCTGGACGGATCAGGCTAAATGCTACATTTGGCTCTATTTTTTAATTGTCCAGATGGTTTGAATGGGTGTATGGCTTGGGGTGCCCACATATGCTGGATTGCTTCCAGAGACTATTTGTATCTCGGGTGTAACCAGCAGCTGTAGACAAGAGCCATGAATGGAGATGAGGGAATGGTAAGGGCCAGGTGATTGTCCTTATCTGAGTAAAACTGATTTTGCCAGTTCCCTGTGAAAGTTTGGATTCCAGGGGGTTGTTACTCTTGGTCACCTATAAAATGGCAGCCAAGTAAAGACTGAAATCATGGATGATGGGAAGAAAGTAGGAGGCCAATTCTGAGACAGCTGCTTCTGATCTCTGCTGCACCTATGCTACATTGGATTAGATTGTTCTATGTGTTGGAAGAGTTCATCGTGAAAGTGGTCCTGTTCATTATATGAAACAAGGCCATATTTTTTGCCCCCCAACCTGCTGTGACTCAAAATTTGCTTTGTTTCTTTGGAGATTAAAATGATTTGATATTTAGAAAAGAGAAGAAAAGGCAAACTGGACTTGAGAGAAGACTAACTACAATTCCCAAGATTTTTAAGCTTTTAGCAATAATGTGCAGGGGACTCCGTCATCATTCAAACAGCTTCTCCTCATCTTTACTTTTAATTTGCCATCTCTTCTACCTAAAATGGCTTTCCCTCAGAGTTTCTTCTTCCTTCCTTTTGAATGATCCATGTCCTTCTTTCAAAACAGATGCTTAACATTCACCACTTCCAAGAAGCCTTTTATATATCCAAACTGATTGCTTCCAGTCCTAAAAATGCAGATGGTGGATGGAACTCAGACATGATTGTAACTAAAATTGTGATTGTAACTAAGTCAGCAAACTGCAACCTGAAGGCCAAATCCAGCCCACAGCCTGCCTTTGAACAGCCATGAGCTAAGAATGGATTTTACATGTATAAATAGTTGGGGGGAAAAAAATCAAAGGAATACTCATATTGTGTAACATATGAAAATTACATGAAATTCAGATATCAATGTCTACAAATAGAGGTTTATTGGAATGCAGACATGCTTATTTCTTTATATATTGTCTATGGCTGCTTTTGCACTACAGTGGCAGAGTTGAATAGCTGCAAGAGACCATTACAAAGCCTAAAATATTTACTATCTGGCCCTTTCCAGCAAAAGTTTGTTAATACCTCATCTAAGATCTTAAAGGTGCTAGAAAATGTTACATAAAAATATCTCAAAGAAATAAATTTCAGGCAAACCTACAGAACAGAGGCTATCAAATACCCATATGAAGTTCTGAATCCATAATTAAGACTAAGTGGATCTCCAGAGGAGGGTATTTAAAGACGAAGGAGAAGGGCTATACAAAGTCTACCTTTAACACTTGGTAAGTGTGGACATAATAATGTCCATGTTGCTCACTGCCACACTGGAGCTCAGTACCTACCCACTTCTTAGAGCTGGGCAGGTGCTCATTAAATAGTTATTGAACGAATGAATAAGAAGGAATGAGAAAGAAGCGTAAACGAATGAATAGGAAGGAAGGAGAAAGAAGCATAAAGGAAGTGAAACAAGAGTTGCACAGGGTTGGGAGTGAAAAAAGCGTCCCCAACAGCAATCTCAAGTTAGTCTATCCTTGTATAATATTCCACAGGTTCTTAAAAGTTAGAAGCTAGCATGCCATTTAGAAGCTAACATATCAAATGTCGAGTATGTGCCCAAGAGACGAAAAAAATGACCAAATGACTATAGTAACAGCCATGATGCCCATTCAAGCCCACCTTTTCCACCTCTTCCTTCCTCAATCACCAGACACTTGCATATTTAGTCCAGAGACAAAATTGAGACTTGAAGATTAACAAGGGGAAGGAAATCAAAGATAAAGCTCTTGAAATAAACATCACCACTTGTTGATCTTTGATTAACTGGCTCTTCTTTCCGAAACAGGGCCTCTTTTTCTTTCTCTCTCTCTCTTTGCTTGCAGGTGACACCCACACATATCCTTCAGTGTTGGCAGAGATGCTCATTCAGATAACAACTGGAGTTCATGCTGCACATTTTCATCTTCATGTGTCATCATCACCAAGTAAAACCACAACTATAGGAAAACAAAGCTGTTTGCTGCTCTTCTGTCTCAACTGACATTTCCACCCAGCTCTCACAACTTGTTCTTTGGAGCCAGAGGAGTGTTTAAATCTGTCACCAAGACAGCACTATCAAGATGCAGTGTAAGGAGAATCCAGTTCACCCCTACTCTAGGATAAATTCACTCTTCTGTGACTTTTCGTCCCCTTGAATTCCTGGTACTCCAAAACCTTTCACAATTTAAGCAGGCAAATAGGATACGAAACTGGGCTTGGAAAGCATACATTCTGGCCTTTCGAGTGGCCTCCATAATGAGATCAGCTTAGAAAAGACAAAATATTCTTGGGTCACCCAAATTTCATCCCAAGCATTTTTCAGGTAGGGAGCCCAAGTGTCCACACCCCTAATGAAGAATAAAAGAAATACCGAGAAAGTGTACTACGGTCTGCTCTGGACAGTGGTCTGAGTTTCTAAGTGCTGAGAGCCTATGAATCTTCAAAGGGAAAGCAATGCCAGCAGAGAAAGCTGAGAGAGCCACCCATGTAGATTTGTTCCTTAAGAATCATACTTCTGAGTACCACTGACGAAAAGTCAAGAGTGAGGCAGTGCCTCAATTTAGGAGACACAAATAAGTTACCAAACAAGGGTCTGGTATGATTCCCAAACCATCCCACTTACTGCTGCTCGTTTGGTGGTTTGGCCTCCATTGTGATGTATCCAGAAGTTTCTTTGGTTCTTCTCACTCATCCATTATCTCTGTTACAGGCAAGATGAGAGAGGAGAAAGGGTACTGCTTTAAAAAAAAATCCATATGTTTTATAAGACTAGAAAAAAGGTAATTCAGGGCTGTGAGCAATTACATCATTCACGTAGTCATGTAGTTAGAACATAGTGAGAGATATGTTAGGTGAAGTTATGAAGTTTGCATTTTACTTCACTTTGAACTTGGATTTCAAGGTACTAGAACCTTTTTACATAACTAGGTTATACTACTTTTATTAGCCTGATAAAGAAGCACTTACTAAGCAGATTCATTTAATGGCTGATTTTTTACCAGTCTTATCCCTTTCTGATTGAATTGGTTTGTCCAATTGAATTTATGAATGATTAGCTAAGTTCAGTCTTTTTTGGAGTAGAAGGATGCATGTAAGCTCATCTTTTTTAAGTTTACCTTTATTAAATTTAATGAGCTCCATTCCAACAAAGAAGAGACACTTCGGAGAAGAACTCATGGTACACCTATCTGACTTCAGGCCACCTTCAAAGAACAGTTTGCAATGAAATAAACAGGAGCTGCTATGTAAATTATCAGATTGGCTCTGTGTCTCTTTTTCAAGGGCCTTCCCCTATCTATAAGAGGATAGCTGTGTATGTGTGTGTGTGGTTATTAATATATCTGATTTGAATTTCCAACTTACTAAAAGTGCCACAATTTTGTTTGTTGTAGGGCTTTTATTTTTAAAGTCTTACAAGATATTAGAGTGTTCAGTTATGAGCATGACAGATAATGAAGCTGAAATTATCTATCCCCGGCATTCTCATCTGTGAGCCCTTTTTGAATCATAGCCAGGCAAGGCATTTATAGAATTTGTCAGGGTCAAAAAAAGAGAAATGCATATTGTACATAGTAAGATGAGATTTTAACTACAAAGGAAACATTTTTAGAACTTTTAGTCTAAAGGCATGTTTAAAACATAGTCGATACTCTATTAATTGTAAATTTGGGGACTTCAATGGAAAATCAACTTACTCTTGACTGTGGCTTACTTAGCATGACTTTTTAAGATGATTCTAACAGTACTGATTTTCCTCACTGAGCAAAAATTTCTATCCATCAGGTTTTCCTTCACCAAGGTTAGCTGTGTATTATGTATGTTTTACTTTCTGTTTTCACTGGTAAAATAGATTTTTGAACTTATTAATAGGAAAGTAGAAAACAGAGCTGACTCTCTCCTTCTCAGAGTATGATTAGTACATTTAAGCAGACCATTAATTGAAAAGTATATGAAATTCATTCATATAATCAATAACTATATATTTCATCCAAGGTACTATTCTAGGCACTGGGGATATGGCAATAAACAAAGCAGACAAAGTTCCATCCCTCATGAAACTTAAATTCGAATTTGGGGAAACAAACAATAAATAAATAATTTGTTATAATCTTACATAGGAGATGGTGAAATGTTATGGTAACAAGGCAAACAAGGAAAGTATATAGGGTTTTCTGGGGTAAGCAGGGGTATTAACTAGGGTAGAAGGTGACATTTGAGCAAAGGCTTGAAGGAAATGAGGAAGCAAGCCAGGTAGATACCTGGAAGAGAACATTCCAGACAAAGGAAACAGTATGTGTAAAAGCCCTGAGATGGAAACGTGCCTGAGATATTTGAGAAGTATATTGGAAAGTATCCATATACGTCTGAGAGAGATTTCCTAAGCCTCAAATGTACTCACAGATCCCAAGAAGTCACTCAGCCCAGGACTTGAAAAAGTCCTTGCCATTGTCCTTGACTTGGGTCAATAACAGGTCTACAGCAATGATAACCCTAGTTCTGGGTCCATCACTGCCACCATCTCTAACCTCCAGCATGTATTTGAATTTAAAACTCTGGGGTCAGTCCCTAGGTGGTTCTCTGCTTAAGCAGAGCAAAAAGATGGAATGAAGGATCTAACATCCATTTAACCATCAACATCCCCATTAAATTAGCCATGAGAACTAGTGGATCAGTTAGTTAACCTCAGAGACTGACGGGGTCAAGGCTAAAGTTTGACGTCTCTCATTGAGTATTCACATCACACAGAATGTACGCCTGACATCTCAGAGATATAAACCATTGGTGTGATGAGAAATTGTGACAAAAGCCAGGTAGACAAACCAGGACTTTACCTTGCTTGAAATAAAACAAATATCTGAAAGTTTGGATTTAAAACAAAAAAAAGCTAAACTGGAGATTTACTTAAAAAGATTTACCCCATACCATGTTTAAATAGCAAGTTTTCTCCAGATTCATGGCCTAAAGTGAAGCATACCTGCTTTGAAAGACAAATACTAAAGCATAAATTTAAAAACAGGTACACGATAGTTCAGTAATTTTGCCACTGAATACACAGAACATAATGTACACTTGGTCTCTTTTAAATTGGCATGTTTAGCCCAAAATAAGTGAGTTCACAATAAAAATTATAGAAATACTATTAACTATGAGACTCTTACAATAATAGCAGCAAATGACATTGTTTTCTTCATAATTACCATATGTGAAACTGTAAAAGCATTGCTCCAACCACTGTTCTTAAACCATTTCTTGGCTCATACTAATAGTGAAAACGGACTTCCCTGTTAACATTTCTACTTTGGCTCTGTTCAGAGTGAGTAAGAGAAATCTAAAGTGTGATTCATCTTTAGTAGACCTATTTTTCCCATCAGAAAATAAAACCATTTTTTACCAAAGATCAAATCTTTCCATTTTTTAAATTTATTTTTTGACATTGCCCTTAATAAAAATTCTCTAGTTCTATCATTTCCAAATCTAATCCACTAACTTGGATTAAAGAACTCTGTGTGCCAAGAAGCTGGCGATGCAGCACATATGCCACTATAAATTCAGGAGTTTTTGTCACCCAATTACTAACAAGTTTGACCTTCTTTGGATTAATTATATTCATGGAATGGAAGCCCATTTCAAAGTCAACTGAAGTACAATATTTTCTGTCTGGAACCACAGAATTCCTACCCTTCCCTACATCACAAAAAAAAAATTAAAGGAAACTTTTTTCTATACATAAAAGTGGGAGGCAGAATGCTGTACATTTCATTACAAGCTAAAATATTCCAAAACAGGAAGATGGCAGAAGTTGAAATTCTCAAAGTTTATAGCACCTTGTCCCTGGGTAGTGGGTTTAAATTTATGTTACAATATTCTCTCCCTTCTCAGGGCATTTTCCAGTTTAATCTTTATACATAATTTATATGGCAATAATAATTAATAGCTAACATTATTTGTCAGGTATGGTACTAAGCATTGGGGACAAGCATGAAAAAAGGACAAACTTGGGCCATGCCCTGATGGAGATTATAGTATAGGGACAGACATTTAAGATCATTATCTCCTTTTTATAGTTGAAAAGCCAGAGTCTTAGAAAGTCAGTGACTTGCCTGAGGCCAACTAGTAATGGGACTTGAAATAGATCTATTTCATCTGCTTCTACAACCTAGGCTCCTCTAACATCTGAATAAATCGAAGCACTGAACAAATTGTAAAGGCAGCAGTAAAAGCTCTTCTTCAAGGTCCCCATGCATATTCCATTTGGCCCAAACTGGAGCAGAAAAGTATCTGTGGTCATTACAAGGTCGGGCTTTACAGGGTCAGGCTTTGCAGAGTATCTTGAGAACTTTGATGTGGTCTCGAAAGACATACTCCAAAATATTTTTCCACATCATTGGACCTCCAGGGTAAACACACAGCTGAACCTACAGTATTCTGGAGCTCTGAGCCCTAAAGCACTTAAAGTCGCTGTAAATGAGCCCTTGCCACATCTCCTTCTGCCTGCTGTCTTCTAGAAATCTTCCACCAGATGCCAGCCACCCCCTGAGCATATTGGCGAGAGTCCCATCATTCCCTTCTATTCTCCTCCTTCAGAAAAAGCTTCTTGGGACTCATCCTCCATAAATCCTAATAAGCACTAACACCCCTTTTTCACAATGTCATCACTGCTCTGAATGTGCTTTCAGGGTCCCACTTCAGATTTCCACACAGATAACAAAGAGACCAACCCAGCAAACCTGAAATATATGGAACAGAGAAGTCCCCTCTATGATTTGGCTAGAATGATCTGCTAAATAAATAACCCTTGATAGCATTCAAATAATTATGACATCAAGTAGCTTCATTTCCTGACACATTCTTCTGTGGTTTGGGAGGACTACTTTATTCTTTACAAATCATATTGTCAATACTACATTGAATTCCCATCACAGGGAGTAAGAAGAGCAAGACCGTTTGCTTCAAATTGCTTTGAAGGGATTCCACTGGTCCAAATGACTAAATATGACCAGAATTCACCAAAAAAAAAAAAAAAAAAGTCTATGTATTTCTAAACCAAAAGTATTAAATAGGAACTAGTGGCTCATTTCATGAATGAGAGACTTAAAAATATGTAAGTCTCCCTCCTCCTCCCCCACCCCAACCTACCCCCACCCTAAACCCCCCCTTTAACCAAAAAGAATGGTTTTGTAACCTTTCTTCTCCATCTAAAGAGTCCTTCCATATCACACTCCACTTGACCACAGTGTTCAGATGAGTGACATGAAAAGGGAGTGAAATGCAAAACAGATTTCAAGGCTAACAGAATCCACTGGCTTTTTGTTTTCTACGTAACCTCTTAAGTCAATAAATACATGGTAAGTTGAAATCTGGGTCATGACACTACAAGATAGAGCCTGCCACAATAATATTCTTCATTTCAGAGTCTCAAAATAATGTTATTTGGTCTAGTCATTCAAGAAAAATTGGCATCGTTGGCCTAATAGGAGCCCCTAATAGGAGCTGGTGGCCGGCTGAAGACGAGGCAGTTTTTTCCTATCCAGAGCAGTTGTGTTGAGCAGGCGAAGAGCTGCCAGCCGGCTTGCATCTGGATAGGCGTCCATGTCAGGAACGGTATGCTGCAAAGTGGCGGGCTGGAGCGTAGGGTTGGTAGTGCTTTCGGGTGGGCCCCGGCCTCCGGGGGGTCATGTTCATGTAGTCACTCTGAAGGATCCTATTCCTCTTACTCTTCATCTGCAGAAAAGAGAAGCATCACTGTGAAGGGGGCCAGGGAAGAGAGAGCGATGTAATGGGAGGAGTTCTAAGACTTGGAGATAACTATTCCAACATAGACTGTCAAACGAAGCTGAATACATCTGATTTCACCTGACTTCATTGAGCACCTTGGACCTGGATAGTGACTAATCAAACCTAATTACTTTGGACTCTTCTAAATTAGCTTGCAAAATCTGAATCAAATAGAGTATTTTAGATAAATGTACCCATGTTACTCTCAATACAGTCATTTGATTTGAATTCCAAAAGCATTTCTAATTAACATATTATTGACATGTAAATACTCTTTAAGGCCCTTCCTCCTGTGAAAAGGTTAAACATCTCCACTGCAATCTTCTTACATTTAGTCATTTGCTTAACAAGCTGTTTTTCCATAATTAATCCAAGAGGACTTTCACCCCCTCTAGAGTCTGAAATAATTATAAATTCATAGCAGTGGAGTACAAATTAGTGGAGAGTTATAGTTCTAGACATCTAGTTATATTCCTGTTCTCTTATGTCCTGTTCTCTTATGTCTTTACATTTCTGTAAAGACAATACTGTCCTTCAGCTCTGTTCCTCAGACTTAGCTCCTTCTGAATGAATTTCTACCAGGGGTAAGGGAAGAAAGTAGGGGCAATCCTAAACCCAGAGCAAGAGTATACTTGTCATAAATCTTAGCAAAGTTTTGACTGGGGGTTAGGAGCATCTTTTCTGAACCACAGTGATGGTAAAATTTACATATTTGATAAGAGTCCCATATTCTAGAAATAGAAAGCTACCCAGATTTCTGAATTCAGAATTCTCTATTATGAAAAAAATAATGTCTATTTCTTGGCACCTAGGCCTGATGCATAAGTAGATATGTTGCATGTGAATGGAATGAACACTTGAATAAATAAGTAAGCAAGTGATTTCTGCCCTGGCCTTATTTCCATGCACTCCTCCCTGAGCCATTCATACTTTCCTTGTCAAATGGGCATGACCAAGTGTTAAAGAAAGGCTGGAAAAATACTGACCCCACATTACCAAATACAGCTAACATGTTTTCAGTTCTCATCATCTGAATTCTCAGCCACATTCTACACTAATGATTATTCGCTCCTTTTTGAAACACTCTTCCATTTTGCCTTCTGTGAGATGGTACCATCCTGGTTTTCCTCCTACCTATCTGGCTACTCCTTGCCTGCCTCCCTTGCAAGTTCGTCCTTCTCTAAGTAGCCACTCAATGTTAGAGTTCCTCATAGACTTTTCTACTCACTCCTTCCCCTCTGTCTCTAAGCAATCTCATCCCCATTCTCAGCTTCAGCTACCACCTATTCACCCAAATTTATTTCTCTGAACTAGATTTCAAAGGCACTTAAAACTCCACATGTCCAAAAAGAAACTCAAGAGCCTCCCCCAAAGTCCGGTCCTCTCTCAGTGTTTCTGATTTCAGCGAGTGACACTACCATATATACAGTTGCCCAAACCAGACCACCTAAGCCTCATTCTTGACACCACCAGCTCCCTTGTCCCCTGTTCCAGGAGACATTTGTCAATGTCTCAAGATATTTTAGATTGTCACACTGGGAAGAATGCTATGGCATCTAGTGGGTAGAGGCCAGAAATGCTGCTAAATACCCTCTGATGCACAAGGCAGCTCCCGACAACAAAGAATTATCCAGTCCCAAATTTCAATAATGCCAAGACTGATAAATCCTGATCATGACAAGGAATGGAATGAAAATGAAGCAATGGGTACAAAATATGTGACCAAATTTAGAATGAATGTTATTGGCTTGCTTGACCCTTCCTTTTTGCTCATAGCCAAAGATAACTGATGATTTGAGCCTGGGAGCCTGGAAGGATGCTGCTCCATCCATAGGTATAATACAAGACAGTAGAAGAAGTAGATTTGTTCGAGAAGGTTACAAATTCAGCTTTGGCCTTTTGGGATTTGAATGATGGATGGATTTTCCAGATGAAACTAAGAAGAGGATAGCATTAAACAGACATAATTGGAAGATTCATTCAAGAGACGTAGCCATGGAAACCAAGTGGGTGAGGAAAGTTGCTCTTCAAACATTTTGCTCTACATCCTTTCTATAAATGAAAGACTAGAGTTCTCTTGGCACAGGGTTATGGCACATCAGGAGTAAGGGCAAATAAACATCTGCCCCCAAATAAATGTGGAAGGCTGCTAATGATACCCTGGCAAGAATTTTAGTACTTACTACTGCTCTGAGGACTTCCCTTGCCAGACTCCCAGATGTCAGTCTTTGCCTCCAGACACAACTATAGCTGGTAGAGAGGCCCCTATAATGAAGATGTCTTGAGTCTGAGGCTCTCCAGGTTGCACAAAGACTATAAAAGTTCTGCTCAATCAGTTCCCATGCTTACTCTCATGCTGTTATCAGATAGTGAATTTAGTCTATAAATATAAAAGTGGTATGGAAATGACACATGCATTGCTGGGAACACCATGTAGAACCCACAGTGTCCAGCTGCCTCTAGGATATGCCTATAGTGTGGAGAGTATTTGCCTTATGTGTCTATGTGACTGGGTCATCTTTTCTGCCCCTTCGCCCATTTCACTCTGTCTACTAAAGACGTGTGATTTCACAACTTATCTTCCCTTGCCCTTCCTCCACTCCCACCCTTACCTCCTTATTTCCTGAAAGCAACAGCAAGACAGAAGACAATTCACTTAAAGACACAGTCTTCAAGAACACGCTGAATTTAAAGGCAGATACTACCTATCCACACACTATCTTACATTCCTTACATTGTGATTGATAGTGGAGAAGACCATGTTTTTAAAAAGGTCGCCTTTAGGCTAAGAAAAATAATAGGTTTACCACTCAGCTGAGTGAATGGAGGGTTGAGTGACAGTAACAGGTGCTGTTCTGCAGCAGCCTGGCAGAGTGTAGCTCTTTATTTAAATGTCAGCAACAGGTCAAGAACAGAGATAGAATGTGCAGCTGCTCCCAGAAACCCACTCATCCTACAACTGCCTACGGTAGCACATCACAAGCACTCAGGAAGTTCCAGAAAACAGCAGCTACACCAAGGCACAATGTAGATCAGCCAAAAATAGGAACCCAGAATAGGACCCAGGAAAAGGCTAAACTCTAGGGATCCCTAATAGCCTGGCTGTCTATCTTAGCAAGGTGGTAGTTGCTTAGATTGTAACAGCAGCAAGAAAGATGAACCAGGGGTAAAAACGCTGCGTTATTCTACAAATATATATATTTCACACCCTTTTAGTCAGAGAGTACAGATACCTATGTTGAGATGCAAATAAAGAGTTCTTATTGGACAACCTAATTGACAAGAGACCACAGAAGATAATATTATGCCAAACATTGGCTCTTCCTAATTCATAGCGAGCCTAAGAAATAGAATAAAACCAAAATAAGTTTAAAAGACTAAGCAAGTAGTGCTACCAAAGAAAAGCCCATGATGTTTCCAGTTTGAAAGTAAACTCTTTAAGTTCACTGAAAAAGAGAAGCAGGTTTTGTTCCTCTGGGCAATTCCAGTCACTGAGGCTGAAATTAGTGTCTGATTATAGTAACTGATATTCTAAGCATATTTACAATGTTTTAGATGATGAGCAGCACCCTTCTGGCCACTGAAAAAGTAATTCTCAAAACTACTTTCTGTGAAGCCAGTAAATTACATTGACCCAGGTGAGCATATTACAGGGGAACACCTGTCTTGGAGATGTACCCAAAAAGCCACTGCACCTATATTTTAGATTAAGAAGTTGAAATTCCCAAGGGACAAAAATAAGGACTAAGATTCTACATTATAAACCATTGGCAAACACCACAGAGGTTCAAAGTGGGGAAGTACCTTATATGAAGACAACAAGATCCAGAAAGATGAGGGACTCAACTGACATCAGAGGAAGACTTTAGGCAATATTTCTCTACATAAAAGCTCTCAGCGTTGGGCAACTTAGAGAAGACAAGACAGGTAAACATCAAGCTGAGATCTAGTATAAAGGATTTCCAGGAAAAAGCAGCTACTTTGTTTCCTACCCTGCTGACGGTATAGATTAGGCAATGGGCAGCTTAACAAATGTCCACGTTCCCATAGAATCTTCAAAAATGCATGTGGAGAATGGGAATGATGGAGAGGCAAAATTTGGTAATAGGCCAACAGAGTTTAAAAGGATCTCAGACTGTATTTATCTCTGGCATGACTGTGAGCCCAGGGCTGCCCTCCTCACTTCTACCCACCACCACCACACCCAGCACTATAACAATGCTAGTGATAGTAGTATCACTACTATAGAAATGCTAGAGTAAACAGGATGGTTTCACCTGTCACAGTTTCCATTGACCCCTGTGTGGATTAGTTAAATGTATGGAGTATGCCTTAAAGACTTTTATGGGGGTTATCAATTCATCAAATTGACAAGCACTCATTAAGCATTAAATATGCTTAATACCAGATGCATGGTGAATATCAAGAGAAATAGTCCTTTGTCCTTGAGGAGTAGCATTTCTTATTGAAAAAATGACTCACACATGCATCTAACTTATAGAAAAAAACTCAAAGATGACATGGTATCAGAGCAGGAGATACTCTGTCCCACACTGTGTACATGAGAACAGGGGGTGTCTGAGGAAGGGGAAAGACACCTGGTAAGGAAGTCCCAACTTAACAGTAGACATGGTCATCAAGATGTTTTCAAAACTCTGGCTTTGAAAAAGGTAAAGAAAATATGCCAAGTTTGTTCATGAACATTTGCACAGTTGGTAAACCCTAATTCAGTGCTGAGAGCTCAGAAAAGTCTAACTCCCATTATAGTTTCATAATGACAGCAACCATACTTGGCCTCACAATATTCAACTGCTTCAGAGGAGATAAAAATATGACTCAGATAAACAGACCTAGTTTCTTTGCTAGGTTTGAATGCATAATTTCTCACAATTTTTGACCCTGAACCAAAATTGTTCATTGGTTTCATTGCTTAGATTCCCAAGTTGTTTAAACCTATATATGCGTGTATATATTAAAGCTATTTTACATGTCATAATGATATTGCAAAATGGGGAAAAGAAAAGTACCTGGCCCTAAGACCTCCAACCCCCGCCCTGCAATACACCCATTTAGCTTTTTATTCTGCATGGCCACCTAATTAGTGCCTTCTGAAAACTAGAATTCACATTAGATTTTCATCTCTGATACAGTTGAACAGGCTAAAAGAGCACCTACTCAAACCTAGCAGGGAAATAATAGCAGTAATAATAACAATTACATGTAAAACAGAAAATAAACCACACAGGCACAGTTCTTGAACATGTTCAGATTACACATGTAGTGGAAAAGTTACACAAAAGCAGTGTTGCTTCTCTTACCCAGCAAGCACCAAGAGCCACTGTTACTAGCAAGCTATAGAAACCTAGGACTCCACCAACCACCAGCAGTGCCCAAAATGGCTTAGAAGATTCAGGAGACAGCTGAGCTGGACAAAGATGTTTCTCTGAAAAATAGAATTGAGTGGGTTAAATGACATGGGAATGGCACCTGAGTACATTTCCTTCCTTCTGAACATTATGGAAGAATGGGAGATGGACCAAAATATGCAAAATATCATTAGCATGTGCAGTCTTCCACTTTGAAATTTATCCAACCCACCCCACCCCCTGATCATGACCTAGTTTTCAAGACTGCTGTTGAAACCCATTACTGCAGAGTGGTGGACTGGTAGAGTTGCATGTTACCTTTCACATGGATAATGGTCCCATTGCTCTTCTCATTGTCTATGTAAGGAGGTGGATACATGACCTCAATTTTGCAGAAGTAAATATCCGTTTGGTTAACAAACAAATTCCGGAGGTAGAATGTCACTGTTTCATTGCCCAATTTCCCATCACAGTCGAATCCTGTACTTGAGTAGAACTGAGGTTGATGGGAGTAATTTCCATTCACAACACACACTTCCACAGCACTATCTACTCCTTTATAAAGAGATGCCCGGAACTCCTTTGAGAAGAGGTTGTGAGTATACTTGCAGCTAAGGTTGACCTCATTGTTGTACACCACAAGCCTGGGCAACTGCTTCACCAAAATCTTGTTTTCTGAAGGAGAAAAAAATCATTTGCTTAGAACAAGGGAATGAGGACTTTCTTTTTCCCTAAAATCAAGATATATTATTAACAAAATAAACCAATCTCCAGAAAAGGCTTTCTCTTGGCAGATAAAGACACAAGTGGAAGACAATACACTGAGTTTAAAAGTTTACATTTTTATGTTATTTCCATCCTTCTTAGAATGGGACAACGGAGCATGTTTTCACTTGGAGGGCAGAATGTGGTCTTCTGTTGGCATCGAGCACCACAGCGATGCATTTGGAATTTTTGAATCTTTACTAAGATTCCAAAGATGTTAATCATGTTTGAGTGGGATACTTAGAAATGGCTTTTAACACCTGACATAGATACATAAATAGACTTGTTTCTAAGTTGTGATGTAGGCTTTTGTGAAGTAATTAAAATGTTTTTTAACCATTTGACTTTATTGGCCATTCCAAGAGTAGGATGAAGAGTAAGAGAAAACATAACCCAAAGAGTTTAATTTACCTTCCATAGCAAATTCTGAGAGAAGCCTTCTCAAGGCTTCTCAATACTTCACATATTTGTTCCCTTAAATCACAGAAGATAGAAGAGGTATACAAGATTTCCCCCTCTATGCCATTTTTCTACCTTACTGCTATTCCAGTAAATGATCAAAGAATCTAGAGGCCATCTAGTTCAATCTTTTCACTTTTAAAGCAAAGAATCTGAAGCTAAGTGTTACAACCTACATGTAGAAAAGAGCATATCTATTCCATCTTTTTTCCCGCTATATCCCCATTGCCTGGCACACAACAATATATTTCTTTTCCTTTTTTTTAATGACTGTTTGAGACCTAAAAATTGTAGATGATTTGTCTAAATCACAAACAGATGATGAGCAAAGCTAGGACTAAAAAACCTGTGTAAACTACAATCACCCGAGAAATAGACCACTTAAGCATTAAGAATCAACTTTGCAAATTTCTCTAAATTCTCCGTTACTCTAAAACAATGAATTTTTCTAAAGCAATGAATTACTTGTTTCTCTGGTTCAAAATGTAATATAAACCAAAAAAAATTTTTTGCCATTATTTTGGGATATGCTAATAATTGTCTACCTATTTCCATTTTCTTTAAAAAAAAAAAAAAAGGTTGGGGCACTTGAGTGGATCAGTCGGTTCAGCGTATGACTTTGGCTCAGGACATGATCTCATGGTCCATGAGTTCAAGGTCTATGTCAGGTTCTGCGCTGATATTCCAGAGCCTGAAGCGTGCTTTGGATTCTGTGTCTCCCTCTCTCTCTGCCCCTCTCCCATTCATGCTTTGTCTCTCGGTCTCTGTCTCTCTCTCTCTCTCTAAAATAAATAAACACTTTAAAAAAAATTTAAAGGTTATTTGAAGCAACATCTCACACACCCATACTTAAGAGGCAAATAGAATAAAAATCTACCAAAATAAAACCTACAATTTAGCCTGGATTTGAATTCAAGTGCTCAGGTGTTTTGTTTTTGCTTTGGGAAAAAGGAAGATGCATAGAACTCATTCACTAATAACTTTCCATCACCTACATAGTTCTCAACACTGGTTGTACATCAAGAACTTTAAAAAAAAAAAAAAACCTATGTTCAAGTCCAACTTCCAGAAATTCTGATTGAATTAGTCTATGCTGGACAGGAAAGGGGATTTGTATCATCTCTTTTCATTTTTTAAAACAACTTCTTGAGATACAATTCATGTATCATAAATCCACTCCTTTTTATTTTTTAAAGTTCACCTTCATAAAGTACACAATTCAGTGGTTGTGTTTCATTTTGTTATCTTTGTTTATAGTTGACACACAAGTTACATAAGTTTCAGTTGTACAACATAGTGATTTCAACAAGTTTATAGGTTATGCTATGCTCACTGCAAGTGTAGCTGTATCTGTCACCACCCAACCATATTATATCATTGGCTGTATTCCCTGTGCTGTACCATTTATTCCCATGACTTACTCATTCCACAGGTGGAAGCCTATCTCCCACTCCCTTTCACCCATTTTGCCCACCCCCCCTTTCCCTCGGGTAGTGGGTTTTTTTTTTTTAATTATATTTACAAATTGTGAATGGATTGCCACTATCTGATTCCAGAATATTGTATTTTTCTTACCCCAAAAAAGAAATCTCATGTTCATTAGTAACCACTCCCCATTTCTCCTCCCTTTAGCCCTTGGCAACCACTAAACTTTTCTGTCTCTGTGGACGTGCTTATTCTGAGCATTTCTTATAAATAGGATCATACCATATATGGCTTTTTTGGCCTTTTTTGTCTGGCTTCTTTCATAAGTATATTGTTTTCAAGATTCATCTATACTGTAAAATGTATCAGAATTTTATGTCTTTTCATGGACAAATAATATCCTGTTGAATGGACATACCACATTTTGGTTTTTTATTCATCATTTGCTTTCACTTCTTTGTTATTATGAACAATGCCGCTATGAATGTCCATGTGCACATTTTTGTGTTGACATGTTTTCCATTCTCTTGGGTGTATACCAGGAGTGGAAATGCTAGGTCACCTGGTTTAACTCTGTTTAACTTTTTGAGGAACTGACAAACTATTTTCCAAAGCAACTGCAGTATTTTACATCTCTACCAGCAGTGTATGAGGGTTCTGATTTCTCCACATTCTTGCCCACATTTGTTATTGTTCATCTTTTTTTATTATAGTTATACCCATATTCTAGTGGATATGAAATAGTATCTTATTGTGGTTTGATATGCATTCCTTAAATGACTAATGATGATGAGCATTTTTATGTGCTTATTTACATTTGCATGCCCTATTTACAGATATGTTTATTCAGATCATTTGCCTACTTAACTAGGTTGCCTTTTTATTGTTGAATCTTCAGAGTTCTTTACACATTTTTGATGCAAGTTCCTTATCAAATATATGATTTGCAAATATTTTTCCCATTCTGTGGGGTCATCTTTAGTATTGTCATAAAAATTTCCCCCTTTGGAATGTAAACTGGTACAGCCCCTCTGGAAAACAGTGTGGAGGTTCCTCAGAAAACTAACAATAGAACTCCCCTATGACCCAGCAATAGCACTGCTAGGAATTTACCCAAGGGATACAGAAATGCTGAGGCATAGGAGCACATGTACCCCAATGTTCACAGCAGCACTCTCCACAATAGCCAATATATAGAAAGAGCCTAAGTGTCCATCAACAGATGAATGGATCAAGAAGATGTGGTTTATCTATACCATGGAATACTACATGGCAATGAGAAACAATGAAATCTGGCCATGTGTAGCAACATGGATGGACCTTGAGGGTGTTATGCTGAGCGAAATAAGTTAGGCAGAGAAAGACAAATATCATATGTGTGCACGTATAGGAGGATTAGGAGGAACTTGACGAAGGAACAAGGGGGAGAAGAAGGGCGGAAATGGTGGGGGAAAGGGAGAGAGGCAAACCATGAGAGACTCTTGAATGCTGACAAAACTGAGGACTGGTGGATGTGGGGGGGAGGAGGGGTGGGCATGGAGGAGGACACTTGTGGGGATGAGCACTGGGTGTTATGTGGAAACTAATTTGACAATTAACTATTTGTAAAAAAAAAAATTTCCCCCTTTGATTCTAATATTTAGTTAGGGTTGAAAATCACTATCATGTAACAGGTTTCTCAAGCTGACAGCATATTAGAATCACCTAAAATTTTAAAAGCCCTTGATTTCCAGGCAGTTCAATCAGAATCTCAGTGCAAAGGACCCAGACATCAGTATTTTTAGTTTCTCAGGAGATTCTAATTTGCAGTCTAGTTATAGAATCTTAGAGTTGAAAATTCCTTCTTATCCTCAATTCATAGGCCTCCACAGGCTTTTGCAACCTCATTTCCTCAAACCCAGGCCTCCCAATTAGCCAGACTATTTAAGTCAACATCTCAGCAACATACCGTATGAGCATTACTCTCTTCATACTTGTTAACTAATTTCATGGCCTGGAATATCTCCCTTCTCAGGTCTCAGAACGATTACTATCTGTATCATTTGGTCAAGTTCTACATTTTGAGCACCTCTTGTTTCATACACTTCAAGCTTTTGCTTTGTGCGTATTTCCTCTAGACTTCTAGTTTCTGTGTCTTCTTTGAGCAAGGACAAACTTTTATGCTTCTTTGTATCTTCAGAGTTCTTTACAATAGGATCTTCAGAGTTCTTTAATAATAGGATCTCTTTAAATACTAAGTGAAAGATGGTAATCCGACTGTATCATTGTTATCAGCAGCTAGGTCTGATTACAATCTCATTAAATCCTTATTCAAAATATGTGTCTCAACAACAACTGTAGCTTCATTTAGTATTCATTCAAACACTCCCTAAAAGCACTGAAAAGCACATGTAAGGAATCAGAAAGTTCAACCTGCTATGATAGAGTAGTGCAACGTGTTTTTTGTTTCTGTTTTATTTTGCTCGATTTTATTCTTTGTTTACCTAGAATCATTGAGCCATTTCTGATGAGAAGAACCAAACCCAGCAAGAAATGCCAGCATCTCCCCTTATTTTCAAGAAGTACAGGATAGGTATTGGTATTTCTGCTTACTGAGCCCTCCAGGGATTGTTTCTCCTACTAATTATTTGGATTCTGTTTGAAAAGATAGTCAGACTCTTCCTGCTTTGCCTTCAAGAGCTGATATAAAGAAAAAATGACAACAGGACTTCTTTGCTGAGGTAATAAAAGGGAGCATAAGCAGGTAAAGCAAGAAAATCTGTAGAGAAACTCTGAAAATTTACCCACTTTGGCTTCCTTCTCTCAGCACCCACAGTGAGGTAGAGAGAGGAAGGGAGAGGGGAGGAGCAAGAGAAGCTCTAGCATCTATACTCCAGTAGTTTGCTTAATATGTCTTATAGAACTCAGAATATGACACCTTCCCAAGATGCACACAGAAGAGAAAAATTTATTTCCCAAAGATGAACAGGGCTCAGTTTCTATCCTTGGACAAATTATAGTCTAATGGGAAATAAAGAATCATAAACAAATGGCTACTTTTAAAATAGTGGCACAGACGGGGCGCCTGGGTGGCTTAGTTGGTTAAGCGTCTGACTTTCGCTTAGGTCATGATCTCGCGGTTCGTGGGTTCGAGCCCCACGTCAGGCTCTGTGCTGACTGCCAGCTCAGAGCCTGGAGCCTGTTTCAGTCGGTGACTCCCTCTCTCTCTGACCCTCCCCTGCTCACGCTGTCTCTCTCTCTCTCTCTCTCTCTCTCTCTCTCTCCTAGAAATAAATAAAAACATTAAAAAAATAAAATAAAATAAAATAGTGGCACAGTGATCTGCACAGTGTTTCTGGGCATACCTGGAGAACCAGCTCGGGATTTCTGAAAGTGACTGCTGACCTGAGTGTTGATGTATGCATACATTTATTCAACAAGTTTATTCAGTAAAATCCTAGCTAAGATGAGCCTTTTGTGTCAGGGGGTGGGGTGGAGTAGGAGAGTGTGTGGTGGGGCATGGGGCATGAGGTAGTGGACTGCAGGGAATATAAGACAAAGAGAAAAAGAAGAGTCTAGGCAGAGGAGATAAGGAGATGAGAAAGAGTATGACAGATGTAGGGAATTACAGCTGCCTCAATTTTGCTGGACCATGACTTGTAAGAGACAAGATTGCAAAACAAGCAGGGTTCATAGGTTGGGCTGTCTCTTGCAGTTGACGAAGACCTACTGAAGCATTTTAAGCAGAAAGGTGATTTCATTATATAAAAAGATGGAAGGTAAATTTGAAGAGCACAGGTAAGAAAACATGGAGACCAGTTAGGATACAATCATAGTAGTCTAAGCAAGAGGTAATAAGGGCCTGAACTACAATTACAAAGAAGTGGATGAACTCGAAATATTTACAGGTTATAATTGGCAGAACTCAGCATTGGCTTAGATGTGGTGAGTGAGGGAGAAGGAGGAGTTAAAAATGATTGTCCTCGAGCCATACAGACCAACCAGTAAGTAATACTGTTTTTCCTTTGTGTGTATTTCTTCTTCACTCATTATGCTCAGAAACTGAGGTAAAGTTTAGACATCTGGTCTATGAAAAGACATTCTTTCAGCCTAAGAGATCACTGCAAAGAAAATGTGAGTTACCTCCAAGGTTTCTGGGAACAGTTGACTGCCTAGAACTCTGTTCAGTGTTTTTCTATTTTCACAAGGGACAAGTGGTAGTCTTTCTCTCCTGAAGCCGATTTTCCTTCACAAAGCATAATATAGTGATAGTGTTTTCCTTCTGTTTATCATGGGGCCTCCAAAATCAAAACTCAGCATGTTTAAGACTGTTGATGGGAATTCTCCTGAAGTTACTCTACCTCAGCACTACAAATTGAGAAATTACTCAGGGAAGAGCAATCCAGGATCCCAGCATCTCAGCTGGCTGTTACATGTTCAGTATTCTCTTGGTTGATGGCACATTCAACAACTGCAAGAGGGAAGGAAAAATTCTTTTGTGTGAGACTCTTTGTCCTAATATTGTGTTGGGAAAGAGCTGGAAAAATATTGATTACATGGCCATTTGATGAAAAAGAGACATTTAATGTATTTGTCAATGTTTACTTTTCTCTGTCTTCCATGTCAACACATAATTTTAAAATCAAGAGCTATGCATCAAGTAGTTTGCCAAATATGTGCCAGCGTGTGGCTATGGTTTCCTAGCTTAGGGTTCAACCCAAGTTAAGGATTGGCTGATAGAATTTCTTGTTTTCATCATTTATATCTTGATAGCCCTTGGTCCCACCTTGATTCATGTCAATCATTCGGAGAAGTCATAGGACCTCAAAATCTACATCTGCTTTGAAAAGACATTAAATGAAAAAAATTTACTTTTGGTGGTAGAAAAAGATAACCAATCTCTCTAAGTGACATTGAATATATGTGATCATTATAATTTAGAGTAGACACAGTAATTCTGATTCCTCTTATTTTTTCTTAAAATGGAGCATTGTAAAAATGCACACCCCTTACTCTAGTGGAGTAGGGTAATCACATGGATAAGTCATAGCAACCAATAACGGAAACAACAAATGATATTTGACTTTGATATGTATTTTGGTTCTCTGAGTTTCAGGGAATCCACAGCACTTCAAATAATTTAAGAACACATTGTAAAATTTAAAAACACACCTAGACTCACACACACACAAAAAAAACTAGAGAAATATTTAGCTTCCCCACTAACATTTATTTGATTCCTTTGTGCGTTTTAGTTCATGCTAGGATTGAAAAGCATCCTTCTCGGGTTAATTTGGTTTAACAGACCTAGCCTTTCCCTGTGGATATTTGGTTTCCTTCTTGTGAGTAGTTAGGCAAGGTCCACCTAGGTCAAACCTACTACATTAAGAGAAACACTGTCGATCCATCAATTGTATTTGCTTCTGGTTTCAAAAGATTCGCTTGACTGACATTTCTCTAACTGAATTGACAAGTTGTTTTGATGATGAATTTAGTGCTTTGCTTTCAAAGCCTTTCCTAGCAGCTAAATCAGCTAAAGGTGTGGGGACAGGAAGCTGTAACCTCAAACCTCTCTCCCTCACAACTCTTCCTTAACAACAGGCAACATGAAGAATAAGATTGGACGCAAAAAGGTACTTATCTGCTCCTTATAAGCAAGGCAGTGAGAACTAAAAGATTTCCCACAGATAATCTATGACTCTTGTGATACAGTTGACTTTTGGAAAATTGGTAGTTACGTGTGCTTCCATGAGAGCTGGTTACAAAAACAAACAAACAAAGACTTTCCTTTTTTGCCTGTTGTAAATGGGTCAATTATTATTTTAATAGCCATCAACTCTCTGCAAAGGTGGAAGGGATAACCATCCCTAAGGTGTGGTTCCAAGCACCAGAGAAGGAATCTTGTCCCTGGAGGGACCCTTCTCACCAGCTCAGTTAATGCTTGGATTTCAAAAGAAGATGAATTTTGAAATGCAATGTAGGAAACTTATTGACTTAAATTAGTAACTGTGGCCTACAGTCATAGGACTACAAAATGCTTTTTCCTATTTTATCTTATATGAACTCCATATAAACCTCTGAACAAATAGAACAGTCATTTTTGTGCCCATTTTATAGATAGGAAAACTGAAGTTAAAGAGATCAAATAAGTTGCCCAAGTTTTAGGGCAAGTGGCCTTAAGGATGTGGCTCATGCTTCATGACTTCTAAGGTATTGTTCTTTTCCCTCTGTTGGGTTGCATCAAAATTTCAACACAATTTCAGTGACTGATCCTACATCTTCTCCAAGTAGGACTGGATAGTTGGATGGTACTAGAAGTGAGAGTTAGGGAGCAAAACATGATTGAATAGGGGAGTAAATGGAGTGAGATCAGGACAAAACCAAGTTAAATGCAAATTTCTCCACCATTTTGCTGGAGTACCATCATGCAAAAAGTGTTCAGCTGGAAGGAATATTGGAGGTGATTGATCTAAACCAATCTCTTATTTTATAGAAGAGACAATTGAAAGCGATAAAAGTAAATAACTTTTTAAACCAGGTCACAAAAATAGTGGAGGAGCTAAGATAATTTATTGATTTATGTTCCTAGAAATAGTGCTTTAAATCATGAATGAATAGAAAACCAACTTTGTGCATTCAGGAGATTCACTTGATTCCATGGTCATATTTAGAAAAAGTGTGTTTGTTTTTTTTTTTAAAGGTTTTTCATTTTTCAGAGACAGAGAGAGACAAAACGTGAGTGGGGGAGGGGCAGAGATAGAGGGAGACACAGAATCCAAAGCAGGCTTCAGACTCAGCTGTCAGCACAGAGCCCTTTGCGGTGCTAGAACCCACAGACTGAACTCACAGACCATGAAATCATGACCTGAGCTGAAGACAGGCACTTAACTGACTGAGCCACCCAGGCACCCCTAGAATAAGTGTGTTTTCAAACTTTCTTTGCCTGCAACGCACATGCACAAAACACTTTGCTTACGATTTCAGAGACTTCCTGAAAGTCATATATGGGTCCCAGATAAGGCCTATGGACAATATGCTCACATAAAATGCATCTTATAAATTATTTCAGATCCAAAACCAACAACACTTTTTCAGCTTTTCTATTTTGGCTTTCCCAAGTGTGTACAAAACACTTTTAACTTGAACATTAGTCAGTACATAGTCACTTTTCAGTCCAAACCTCACTGGGCAAACTCTTAACGTCAAGATGTTTGTGAATTACATATATGTATCATGTTTAATTTATGATATGCCATCTTTCCTTTTCTTATAGAGCCACAAAGAAACAGAATGGCACCTAGGGCTAGTGAACAAGAGAGTGGAGTAGACAGCACTCAAGACTGGAATTCGCATTGAGACATTAAGAAAGCAGTAAATAGAAATATAGTACATCTTTGTGGTTTATCTATACCATGGAATACTACATGGCAATGAGAAAGAATGAAATCTGGCCATGTGTAGCAACATGGATGGACCTTGAGGGTGCTATGCTGAGCGAAATAAGTCAGGCAGAGAAGGACAAATATCATATGTGTGCACGTATAGGAGGATTAGGAGGAACTTGACGGAGGAACCAAGGGGGAGAAGAAGGGTGGAAATGGTGGGGGAAAGGGAGAGAGGCAAACCATGAGAGACTCTTGAATGCTGACAAAAACTGAGGACTGATGGATGTGGGGGGGAGGAGGGATGGGCATGGAGGAGGACACTTGTGGGGATGAGCACTGGGTGTTATGTGGAAACTAATTTGACAATAAACTATTTGTAAAAAAAAAAAATAAAAAATAAAAAAAAATAAATGCTTATTTAAGTATTTTAAACATACAAAAAAAACAGAATACAGTAAAATGATACCCCAAATTACAGTCAGCCAAATTCAGCATGTTTTTTCAGAATGGTTTCATCTACTATTTTGCGTTGGCATTTAATCTTTTTTTACATACACTTTATACATTGTGAAGTGTACAGATTTTATTGTGTAAAATTACAAGAGGCTTGATTAATGCATAAACCCATGTGATTCACTGTCTTATTAATGAATTTCTATCACCCAGAGGATCTCCTGAATCCACTTCTAATCAATTCTCACTTCCACAGACAACCACTTCTTTGATTTCCATGGCAAAAGACTGCTTTACCTGTTCTGGAATTTGCATAATTGATACGTTCAGTAATTAGCCTATTTACCTCAGTTCTTAGCTCAGAATACTATTTGTGAGATTTATCAATATGGTTGCATATATCAGTTATTCATTCTTTTTTATTGCTTAATAGAAATTCATTGCATGAATGTATCATTCATTAAATTAATGTATTCATTCCCCCAATGAAAACAAAAATTCTTTTAGGTTTTGGCTATTATGAATAAAACGGTTATATAAACAAAAAAAAAGAAAAGAAATATATAGTACATCTTTAATTAGCAAAGGGATTTTTTCTTTTTTTTTTTAAGATTTTCACTTTTTCTTTTATACTTTATTGTCAAGTTGGTTTCCATATAACACCCAGTGCTCATCCCAACAAGTGCCCTCCTTCCTCCATGCCCCCTTTTCCCCTCTCCCCCACCCCCATCAGCCAACCCTCAGTTTGTTCTCAGTATTCAAGAGTCTCTCATGGTTTGCCTCCCTCCCTCTCCTTAACTATTTTTTCCCCTTCTCCTCCTCCATGGTCCTCTGTTAAGTTTCTCCTGTTCCACATATGAGTGAAAACATATGGTATCTGTCCTTCTCTGCCTGACTTATTTCACTCAGCATAACACCCTCGAGTTCCGTCCATGTTGCTACACATGGCCAGATTTCATTCTTTCTCAGGCAATTGGATTTTCTTTCAGAACCTCTCAAGAACTTTATTGGATTCTATCTCTGTACATCACAATCAGAGTTTCTTTTGCAGCTTAAAAATCAGATCATAAGATCCTAATCACGTAGTTTCCTTTTTTAAAATTCTGACTGAACAGAATTTAACATGTCAGGCAAGAACCCAAGAAAATGAAAGCTTTCTATTTTCAACTGTCTTGCCTGGTGGTGTTTGCGAACACAGTGTGAAGGTGACGCGGGTTTCCTTGGGGCGCGGTACCTCCCTCCTGACCACAGAGCTGGTGGAGTTACTGTAACTTTCCTCTGAGTATATTTCCTGTTCAGGCCTAGGATACCCTTTAACACGTGGCCGTCTGACCACTGGCTCCATTTTAGGCTTCATTAGGGGCAGGCTTGTTTATAGGCCAATCCCATGTTTGCTCAGGAAACTGTAAGACAAACTGTGCTTTCTGGGAGGAAAGTGGCTCTTTTCTCTGTCTGTGGCTCTGGTAACTTTAGCTGGTGGCTCAGCCTCATACAAATGTGAGCAAGAGGAGTACAAAACACTCATCAGACTTTTGCCATCTTCTTTGATTTAAAAACAAAGCTAGGAATTACTAGCACACCTTCAATGGCTCCAGACTCTCTGAAATTCATGTTAAAATGGAAAAAAAAAGTAATAGCACACATTACATTTTCAAAATAACTTTGTAGTTGTTCATCTAGTTTACTAATGACGGTTGTCTTGAAACTCTTCCCATTTTCAGAAGGAATAAAGATTTAAGGAAAGCTCCTCCAAAAAAAAGGGGTTTTGAAAAAGCATGTTAAATTTTTGAAGCCATATATATATGTGTATGTATATATGTATATATATATATGGCTAATATATATATACATATACATATACACATATATATGTATATATATACGTATACATATACACATATATACATATACATATATATGTGTGTGTATATGTATACGTATATATGTGTATATGTATATGTATATGTATATATACATATATATAGTCTCAAGGTCCCTGTGGAAAACAAATGGCACAATCAAAATTGGGCAATAGGAGGAAGGCTTATTTATAAAAGGACTGTTGTCAAAAGTGTGGAACCACGAGGCAAGTGCTAGAAACTGTGGCTCATGGCAGCAGAATTATGACCACCCTTAGGTCTAAAAGAGCATGGGCAGGGTAAGCCTACCAGAACCAGAAGGAAAGAGAGTCACGTACAGGAGGCCACCATGACAGATGCAATGACTTTGTTTAGAGAAACAGGCCATGGGACCAGCCCTGCGCAAAATGTGTATGTACAACTATCAGTTCTGTCAAGCATGTTTATTTGCATCGAAAGAATGATTTGTATACAAAATCAATATTCCTTAGTTCAGACAAGTAGAAATGATTCCAGGTCACAATAAAAATAGAAATAGAAAGCTAATTAATAAATTTATGCAACAAGCTGCTGTTAACCAGCACCAATCTAAGCTCCACGTCTCACCCTCCTGGATACAGGCCAGACACTCCAGTGTAGAGGACATTTGTTCTTTCCTTTTAAAAAACTATTGTGCTCCATGCAGTCAGAAAGTAACTCAGAGGCCAAATAGTTCAGTAGCAAAAAGTCCCATCTGAGCACCTCGTCATTAATTCTGAAGAGAGAAAAATTATCAAAACGATCAATGAGTACTTTCTGAAAAGAAATTTCAACATGTCAGAAAATTGTTCTTTAGTATTCTGCCCTCTGCCATGACAAAGTCATGCATTTATTCAGCAAATAAGTAACAGAACAAAATGCACTAGGTTCTTGGGAGATGTAAAAGACTCAGCCTCTTTCTTCTAGTTGAAATTCTAAGGCAAATGCACAATTAGCTACACTCCCAAGCCACGTATGGCAAAGGAGCACTGTCATGGACAATTGCATGAAAGAGGCCGTATTTCCAGACCAGATGATTCTGGAGGCTTTTTATTTTTTTTTTTTCCAGACAGACTGACCTTTAGTTGGGCATTGAAGTCTGGGGCAAATTTAGACAGACTAAGATCAAGGGAATGACTTTTAGGATAAAGGTTTATTGGTGACCAGCAGAGCATTCCCTTTACATAAAGGGGAAACAGATAAAGGTGGCTGATACCAATCATAAAGAGGTTTTAATGCCAAGAAAAGGCACCTGGATTGTACTAGAAAGGCAATAGGAGGTGTTGAAACAGGTGAGTTGAGAATGCTGAGGTAAGTGTCCCTTGGAGAAGGTTAACACAGCAGTGCAGAGCGCACTGGCTGGAGGAGGCTGGAACAGAGGCAGAGACCAATCAGAAGTCTATTGCAATAGCATTAATGTGAGCTCATAAGGCCAGAGCTGTGGAGGGGGCTGGGATGGAACGGACAGACTAGGAGTTGGTGATTGGTTCTGCTCACTGATGGTGAACAAGAATCAGAAATGACAGAGTTTGTGGGCAGGGTGAGGGTGAAAGCAGAGGTATTGTTAACAATATTTGGTAAGTGAAGAGAGGAAATTTGTTTGGAAAAAAAACTGTTGGGTTCAGATTTAAATACACTGGGTTTGAGAGGTGAGTAAGGCATCCTGAAGAAAAGGTCCAGGAAGACACATGAAACGATGCTCAGCATCGCTCCTCATCAGGGAAATACAAATCAAAACCACACTGAGATACCACCTCACGCCAGTCAGAGTGGCTAAAATGAGTCAATCAGAGAACTCTAGATGCTGGCGAGGATGTGGAGAAACGGGCACCCTCCTGCACTGTTGGTGGGAATGTAAACTGGTACAGCCCCTCTGGAAAACAGTGTGGAGGTTCCTCAGGAAACTAACAATAGAACTCCCCTGTGACCCAGCAATAGCACTGCTAGGAATTTACCCAAGGGATACAGAAATGCTGATGCATAGGAGCACATGTACCCCAATGTTCATAGCAGCACTCTCCACAATAGCTAAAACATGGAAAGAGCCTAAGTGTCCATCAACAGATGAATGGATCAAGAAGATGTGGTTTATCTATACCATGGAATACTACATGGCAATGAGAAACAATGAAATCTGGCCATGTGTAGCAACATGGATGGACCTTGAGGGTGTTATGCTGAGCGAAATAAGTCAGGCAGAGAAGGACAAATATCATATGTGTGCACGTATAGGAGGATTAGGAGGAACTTAACAGAGGACCAAGGGGGAGAAGAAGGGCGGAAATGGTGGGGGAAAGGGAGAGAGGCAAACCATGAGAGACTCTTGAATGCTGACAAAAACTGAGGACTGGTGGATGTGGGGGGGAGGAGGGGGGGGCATGGAGGAGGGCACTTGTGGGGATGAGCACTGGGTGTTATGTGGAAACTAATTTGACAATAAACTATTTGTAAAAAAAAAAAAAAAAAGAAAAGGTCCAGGAATTAGACATGCCAGACCAGAGTTTAAGAAAGTCAGAGATAAATATGTACATCATGATGTCATCTGTATGAGGATGACAGTTAAGAGTAAGGCTGCTGAAAGCTATTGCCTGAACTATCATCCGTCCCTACCATTCGGACACTGCCCAGCAATGCAGAGTGTGAGCACTCCAGAACTAAAACTTCCTAAGCACAAAGTGACATAAATGGGTGTGATGTGACCCACCCCTACAATTCAAAAGTCCTCAATTGTCCTCTCAATCCTAATGCTAGAAGGAAAATCTAAGAGGCCAACTCAGAAGGGCACATTAATATGTACAAAAGCCACCAAACCACTCCCAAATATCCAATTTTATTACCCTAAATGGTTGCCTTTAGTCCAAATGGTAGGTAACCAGGACTTTATAGCTTTCTACATAAACAGTATGATGATAATTCAACTTTACATCTCCAAAGGGCCTTCTCACAGCCACCTTGGCGCATACACAATCATCTAGGCAACTGTCATGACCTGGAAGTTTGAAAACAATTACTGTGGTTTTTTTTTTTTTTTACATTTATTTATTTTTGAGAGATAGAGTGAGATAAAGCACGAGCAGGGAGGAGCAGAGAGAGAAGGAGACACAGAATCTGAAGTACGCTGCAGGCTCTGAATAGGCGTCCAGCACAAAGCTCAATGCAGGGTTCAAAGCCATGAACTGTGAGTTCTTGACCTGAGCCGAAGTTGGACACTTAACCAACTAAGACACCCAGGCACCCCAAAAAAACAATTACTATGTTGAACCTTAACATTACATAAGAAGATGGAAGAGAGGGGGCAAAGACTAAGTCCTGCCATAATTTTTAAGCATCTTTGTACCTAATGTCCTGGTTTGCAGTCTCTCCAAGAAACTTCAGGGATGTCTGCTCTGCAATTCTTTGTATTTTCTCTCAAATCATAAGAACATCCACAAAGGGGTGGGTGGCTGAGTTGCATCATTAGAACAGATAAAAGCCACCATTTCTCATTCCATGTAAGAAGCATTTTAAAACCAGAAATAGATGTAAGATGTCTTCAAATCTAACCCCTTCACGTATCACACAAGGAAACAAGGGTCTAGAAAAGTTTCGTCACAGTTCAACAGACTAAAGCCCCTAATCACATCACCTACCTTGAGAATCAATGGCTTTAGCTTTTAAGTTTGGAAAAAAAGTGGGGGTGGGGGGATAGAATAACAGATATGTCCTCCCCAAAGCCAAGAGCAAGCAGCTACATCCTTGTTCTGCAAAACACATGGAAATATTGAGATTAAATTCCCAGACTAGAAGTTGGAGCCCTGCCCGTTGGGCAAGGTTGATCTGAACCTTGTGACCTACCCTCTTATCTCAGCCATGAGCTGAGGTCGAGTCTAGTCATGTTATTCATTTTTGAAGGCTCAAACAAATTTAAAATACAAATGGACTAAGCCTTCAAAATTAGATATGTATTACATAGTAGCTCTGGTTGATACAGTTTTAACACTAATATCTGTTAATATCTGTTCTTAAAGAATTTTATACACACACACACACACACACACACACACACACACACACACACACTTAAGTTTTTTAATGTCAGGTATGCCAGCATGGAATCACTCATCTGCCCTAGCGCTCTCCTAACATACATATCTCTGCCCCTATGAATCTCTTCTCCTCCATTCTTCTTAGACATTTATCCTCCTCTCTCTAATATTCCCATCCTCTAGGCCCCAAATCTCCCTCCCTATCTCCTAGAGAAAACTGCTTCCATTCTCTTGTATTTTTCTCCCTCTTCCTCTTTTATTTCCTAATAGTTTTTTTCCCTTCCACCCCTTCAACACTGTACACTCACTTATTCACTCCCTCCCTCAAGAACAGCATTTGGCTCCTTCCACATGTCAAACGTAATGAAGTCATTAAGTCAGCAAACATTTATTACATACCTACCATGTGTGAAACAGACATTATAGGTGATATAAGCTCCCAATTATCTCTACTTTAATCTAGCAATTTCCTCTTTCCATTCTCTCTACTTTGTTCCCTCCACTTTTTCTTGGCCTTTTGAAGTGTTACCTTCCTTCCCCACCATTCTAAGCTCCAAATTTCCAACTGGCCTCCTTTGAGCCAAAACCAATACTTTCTCAAGCCACTATTCACTTCTCACCTTATATAATTAATGTTATTAGGCACTATCTCTTTTTGAAATTCTTTCCTTCTTTGGCTTTAGTGGTATTCTATCGAGCCTTATGCTCCTCTTACACATTCTATGTCTCCTTCCCTAGCTCATCATCTTCGTCAGCTGACTCCCAACCAGGGCTATTCTCCCCATTCAACTCTGCTTTTCTGTAGTTATACTCTTTCCTTTTTACTGGCCATGACATCAGCTTTACTTCAAAGATGAGGATTCTTAGATATCTTCTTCTTACCCAGCTCCCATAGCTTCAGGTTTGTACTGGATATTTTTCTGCCATATCAAGCCCTTACCTCAAACTCAGCTTGTCTAAAATTAAACACTATTTGGCTCCAAAACTCAGTTCCATAGCAACATCTTGATCTCAGGTAGTGATACCACCATTCCCCTGTTAAGTCAAAAACCTTGGCATCACTCTTGATCCCTCCCTCTCTTTCAGGCATTAAATTCTGGAATTTTTACTTTTCAGGCATTTCTCAAAATAATCACTTCTTTCTGTTCCTACCTTTGCTACCCAAATTCTAATCTATTACCCCTTCTCCTGCCAAAGTGCAGAGTGTTATAATATCATCTACTTGCCATTAATCTCTATGCATTCTAGACCATCTTGCTTCCAAAAACTTTCCAGCTGCTTCACAATGCCTTGAAAATGAAGCCTGAACTTGTGCTTTCAGAATTCAGTCCTTGGTTTGATCTGATTCTACCCTAATTTGCCAAGCTTCCACACCTTCAGACTGGCCATCTGTTCCAAGAACACAGAGCAGTATTCCTGGCTTAATTTATTTATTTGTATTGCTTCTCTCTCCTGAAGTAACATGAAATTGGTAAGAATATGAACCCTGGAGCAAGAGTGTCTAGATTTACTCACTAACTGTGTGAGCACAGGCAAGTTGCTCTATTTGCTCCATGCTTCGGTTTCCATTTCCCCATCTTATAGATAAGATAATCATAATAACTGTTTCAAAGGATTTCAGGAAAGAATAAGTAATTTAACACAAGAAAATCCAGGTAGAGCAGTGTCTGGCACATTTTAAGTGCTAAATAAGTATTTGCTAGAAATTATTATTAACATCATTCATTCAAAACCTATTTATTTTTTAGTGTCCACTTCAATTTCCACCTCTCCATAAATGCATTAATCTTACTAGAATATTTATGTTATGTTTCTCCATTTTAGTAGTGACTCATTCATTTCCTTCTTCACGTATTTGTTGAACACTTATAATGCTTCCAGCACTGTGCTGAAATAAGTTACAACTTATACTGTGTTGTGAAGTTATCTGGATGAATAAGACATGATTCTGCCTGCAAAGAGCTCACAGTCTAAGGAAGAAGAAAAAACAGATAGAGATGCATAATAACAATTTTAGAAAACCTGAGAAGGAAAGAAGTCCCTCACTTTGCCATTTAGGGTCTCAGAGAAGGTTTCTTCAAGTGAGAAGTGTAGGGGACATTTCATATTACAAGAATAATGTATGCAAAGTCATTGAGGCATGAAACAGCATGAGGAAGTAGCCCCAAGTTAGTTATCTGTCATATATAGTCTTCTCAACTGGATCATAATGTCTGTGAAAGCAGAGAGAACTTGGTTGATTTTACACAGGCAGTTCTTGTGTGCTAAGTAAGTGCTTATAATGCTTTTCCTCTTGTATATTACTTCAGACCCCAACAGAGATTAAAATATAACAGAGGTTTACTAAATATTTGTTAGATTGAGTTACGTTCCCATTGAGACTCCTCTTACAAGTCCATAACACAGGATGAATGTCCAAGAAGAGACTCCTCAAAGGAGGTGAACTTTGCATTATATTCCTAAAGTAAAAAATGAGTAGGACTTGGATGGGTAGAAAGGGGGAGAAATATCTAGGAGGGTTGCAGCATCAGAAAGGGCATAAACACAGAGTTCAGGTGGGTTTGACTATGAAGAAAGCTACAATATTGGGTTTGAGGATCCTATATTAGGGAATAAAAGAAGATAGACTGGATAAGTAAGACAGATCCAGCCTAAGATCATCCAAAAATGTCAAAACACATTGCAAAGTCACCTTTCTACTAGTGTCTTCTAAGAACCATCAACACAACTTGCTTTTCTACAGCTTCAGAGATGTCTGAGTTCTCACCCATCTCTAAACATCTGTGGTTGAATCCACCACTTCTATGGATGCTTCTGCTTATATAAAATAAATTACTGTGAACAGAGAATCATCCTCAATGATGCTAAATTGAAGAAAAAAATTTCTAGAAAGATTTCACAATTCTCATTTGTACTTCATTGAAACTCAAACTGGATTTTATTATCAGTCACAGAATCTAGAATAGCACACATAAGATGCTAGTAAATATCTATCAAATGAGTACGTGAATGAAGACCTGTCTCGCTAAAGCACAAGAAGAAGCAGGCACTTTACAGAACAGGAACTTAGTAATAGCCTGTTTTTAGTGCTCCCAGGAGCTCCAAAGTGAAAGGAAACATTCTTCTCATATGTGCCCATTCTCTCCCAGTTTCTATGAGGCAGAATCTGTGGATCAAAAATGCCCAGCATTCCTAAAGCTGGTCTTAAATTATGTACCCTCTTTATTAGTAGTGTTCAATATTAAAGAAAGTCGTCACGACACATGAAAGCTGCAGACATAGCCACAGTGATGTTCTGACACTTCAGCATCTGTTAAGTGTTCTTAAGTAGTAAAGAATACAACCTCTACCTTCTCAGCAAGTAAAAAAAAAAAACACCCACCTCAGTTCCTAACAAGAGAATCTATGTCATTGTTAAAATGCAAGACATGTCAAAAATTCAGATTCTTGTGTGAATGAGTGGGTGATGAACAGGAGTTCCTGCTATAATCAATACATTACGTGATGAATTGTGAGCCACAAAGTTGACTTCGATACTGCAGAAATGGGGTACTGATTAGATCAGAGGTCAGAGTGGAGTATGAGTGGGTGACATTTATGACACCATCAGGAACCATTAACCCAGTTACCTTGCCAGCCGAAGTCCCACAGATAATGAAGATGATGACAAATGCACAAGATGACGGTAATGGCAATACACAGATAATGTTGCAGCTCAAAGTTAAGTAAGTAAGTAACCTCCACCACAGTGCAGGTTTTCATCCAGTAATGAAAACATAAACACATAACCTGCATGGCAACACACAGACTAAATCAAGATGCCTATGACATGAGTATTGAAATACTAAGGCCGAGGAAGTCTAAACTCTCTTTTTCATGTCCTATAATAAGTGATCAAGTAGTCCTTGACCCCATCCAGTGTTCCTCTCTTCTAATGTTCAGAATCATGAAAATGAGAGTAGCAAGCAAGAAGTTTGACACCTATTTTGCAATCACTTCTTCCTGGGGCCTGGGGTGCCTTCTCTCCAGCTTCAGGGACCCATTCTTACACAATGATTCTCAGATTGAAAGCTCTGGGTACCTTTTTTTGATGACAACACCGTGTTAAGACCAAAAGGGTCAAGAAGTTACCATAAAAGAGATATAGATTCCCTAACACAGCTTCAAAAACCAGAGAACTCTTCAGTCGGTCACAAAACCACCCAGATATTATTTTTTTCCAGAAGTTCAGTTAAACCATCTACTGAGGAGAGAAGTACCAGTGTCTATGAAGTTCCATAAGTAACAAAATTCTTGAAGAAAAAGGCAAGCAAAAATTTAACCAAGATGAAAGGCAAAAATGAAAGATTTTATCCTTTTCAGTGACCTGCTGTAAAATAACTGTGCTTTGAAAGATTGCCTGCCTTCTGATTTGCAGACAAGAAAGTTTGCAATCATGTTTCCTTATCAATGCCTATACTAGTTAATAAAGGGCTATTGTTTTAGAGATGATAAGTCACAAATGGAATTTTCTTCTAGGATATTGGTGGCATGAAATTTTTCATTTTGTAATTGTCAGCACACTGCATACAGGAACTACTGGGAGGAACATATCCTCATGTTTTAAAAGCTGAATGGTAACCATGTGACATTCCTCCACTCAGAAAAATAAAATGAAGACATTAAAAGGGAAAACAGTCTATGTCTAAAGAAGAAATAGCAAGATCCCCACCTCCCACCCATAAAAAAGGTTTTAATGTGAGAACTTCAGAGTTACGATCACAGGTTCATTTCTTTTCTAGTCAGTCTGTGAAAATGACTCATTCTATTCCTTGGTATTGATATATTGATATTGATTTTATGATTCTTGCTATAAAAGTCCTGTCTGCATGGTTGCCTTTAAAAAATAATTTTAAAAAATAACAATCCTATTGTACATGTGGGAGTAAAGTAAAACAAATTCTTAAGCAATGTCTGTATATTTGAAATGCCCATCAAATTTACATGAGATGACAAAACACCCAGTCAATTCTTTAACAGTCAGTAAAACAGGCTACAGCACAGTGGATGTCATGTAGATACAGCAGTCTGCTGATTATATTGCAATTTCGATGCTCATCTCTCGATCTTATCTTTCCTAAACCCAGCCTCACAGCAACATATTCCTGTGAGAGGTCAATAGGACCTACTTCTTTTTGTGGACAACGACCTCAGAGGGGTCATTTGCTGAACTAAAAATGAGGTCTTTAATTACCTTGCTTCATGCCTCTATGCCTCTCTCAGAAAAAGAAGTGCCAAGGGAAACGCAAAAGCATTAGAGAAATCCATCATGTTCAAACCGGACATTTGGAGAGTTTATTTGCTGAGGTTCAGTGAGAAATGAAAAGAAATCCTCACACATAAAAATAAATGGTGTCTTGATTTTTATCTTCATATTGGATGATTAGCCTTGCTGAAAGATAACCAATATTGGCTGAAAAGTCTATGAACAATGCCATCTAGATATGCACACTCTTCCTACCTCTGTCAAGATTTGGATCCCTTTCATACAGAAATGCTGAGGCATAGGAGCACATGTACCCCAATGTTCATAGCAGCACTCTCCACAATAGCTAAAACATGGAAAGAGCCTAAGTGTCCGTCAACGGACAAATGGATCAAGAAGATGTGGTTTACCTATACCATGGAATACTACATGGCAATGAGAAACAATGAAATCTGGCCATGTGTAGCAACATGGATGGACCTTGAGGGTGTTATGCTGAGCGAAATAAGTCAGGCAGAGAAGGACAAATATCATACGTGTGCACGTATAGGAGGATTAGGAGGAACTTAACAGAGGACCAAGGGGGAGAAGAAGGGCGGAAATGGTGGGGGAAAGGGAGAGAGGCCAACCATGACAGACTCTTGAATGCTGACAAAAACTGAGGACTGATGGATGTGGGGGGAGAGGGGATGGGCATGGAGGAAGACACTTGTGGGCATGAGCACTGAGTGTTATGTGGAAACTAATTTGACAATAAACTATTTGTAAAAAAAAAAAAAAAAAAAAAAAAAGACGTGGATCCCTTTCAAGGAACTGCAGTTCTAAGCTGGACTCCTATTTGAAAGTCCAACAAAATCCTCTCAATTTGTAGATCTCAACTGCACACTTATTCAAATCTGGTAGAAAACATGTAGCTTTACTAAAGGATTTGTCTACATTGAGGTTTCCTCATGCTTCCTAAATTATACTTTTTAAAATTAGCTCTAAAGATCTTTCTACAGTATCATTAAATCATGAAGAATCAGGTTAGGTTTAATCTTCATAGAATAAGCATGTTAGGCTATGCTCTGAGCCAGTGAGTTCAAATTTTTTAATTAGCGGAAAAGGAAGCTGTTCTTCATACACACACACATACACACACACACCCCTCAACACAAACATATCAGTAATCTCTCTCAATCCTAGGGAGGACAATTCCAGTGTGACCAGAGAATCACCTTATCTATAATTTCTTTATGGAGGGAAAATACAGAAAGACAAAAAGTATATGGTAAGTTTTGCACCAACGATTAGAATGAGTCTTGCATTTTTTTATGTTGTAGTTTTTTTCTCATAAGTTTTCTTACAAAAAGAAGCATTTCAAAGCATCTCTACCCCTACTTCATTAGATTGCCACTCAGTATCAAATCTTAAAAATTATTATGGGGGTGAGTTGGCATTTGAAATTCAGATGTATCTCAAAGTAGAAAACAGAGGTCCCATATGTGTGTATCCTTAATGGCATTTTTAGCTACTCCTCTTTCAATAAATGTTCTAAAGGAAAAATATAAAACTTTGTGTCTTATAAAAAATATCTTCAAAAGAGATTCAATGAGTTGATGACAGATGGTTGTCCACAAAGTACATCAGGAAAGTATTTTGTATACAAATTCTTAAATAGTTTCTCTGAGAATACGGTTTGTCTTTTCTGTCTATCCTTTACTGTGTAATAAATTGAGATATTTTAAAGATCCCTTAAAAATAGAGTTTAAAGACCATTTTTAAAATACATTTTTAAAATTCTTTTAAAATATATTTGGTATCTTTAAATGCTCAGCACCAGATACTGGGGCATAACCTAGCTCATTACCGGCTTATGTCTTGCATTGTATTGGCACATTTTACGAATACACACAGTTTGTAAATGTGCTCACCAGCACAAAAGGCAATGAAATAGATGGGTGTCTATGTAACTATTTCACTTGTGCAGGTTGGGAAATTATACCCTTTGGAGCATATGCACATGATGTTAAAACAATAGCAAATAATGCGGTCTCCGTACCACCAAAATAAATGAGAAAGAAAATTAAAGATACTGGCCATTCAACATATCTTAAAGGAAAAATAATTAAACTATTTAGATGTCCTCACTAATCAGTACAAATCCTGAGCCAAGTGGGACATTTTTCAAGTTTTAGGAACAAGTTGAACAAATGCCTATCTCCAGCCCACCAAAGCAACAATCTCTTTCTGTTTGGAATTGTGATTTTTCCAAAGATGATTTAACCCTGGATATATCTGGAGCTATGAAATCATAAACCACATCACATTAGGCAGAATAGTGTAATCGTCAAGAGCTGAAGTCATATTAAGGTGGTTCAGACCCTGACTCCAAAAACTCATATCTGTATATCCTCAGACAAATTAACATCCCTATGCTTTGATCTCTTCATCTGAAAAGGAGTTGCATTATAATAGCACTAAGTGTATCATCCTCATCAACATCTTTGGGAATTTAAAGATCTTAATCTAAGATAACGGATTTCAACTAATTGTAAAAGAAATCAATTTTTTGTTAGTATTTAAATTGTGTCACCTTCTGTGATGACTCCAGAATTCATTCTGGCACACTTAATTCTAGTAGACATAGGAACTACGACTAACATTCATCTTGCAAGCCAAGCACTGACTGTGCTAAGCTTTTCAGACAGATTATTTCATTTTATCCCACAATGACCTTGAGATGAGGTTATTAGCATTCCCATTTTATAGATATGAAAACTGAGCCTCAGAAAGTTTACACACTAAGCTCAGCTAGTAAGAAATGGATGTGTGATATGAACCCTAGCAGTCTAAATCCAGAGCTTTCAGAACAAACTCGCTTAGAGCAATTGTCTTAACTTTTTTAAAGCATAATTTTTATAGCTTCCTGGAACACTGTTAACTACTAGCTAAATAAATCTTATTTAATCCCAAAGAATATTTCCTAAAATATCATACTGTAGACTGAGAATCAATGAGTTCCTAAATAACAGGTTGCCGTGTTAGAGCAAATGTCCACATTTCACAAGTTGTCTGAAATTTAGGATGAGCCAAGCCAGTCAAAAGCTTCAAAAGAAAAACTGAGAAGAGGAAACAAATGAGAAAAGTCTTTACCTGTTACTTGAATTGAGGGGAAGAAGCTGAGAGCCAGAAGCAGCCTGAGGATCATTGTGCTAACGGTGGGCCAGGGCTCCAGCCCCTCCTCCCTGAGAAGCCCAAAGTGTGAGGGCAGCTGAAGATGCACCTGCCAGAGTCTGAGTGTCTCCGTCATCCACAGCCACCACCAACTCAGGGCACATGATCAAGGGACTCAAACCACAAGGCATCATGACTGCAACATTTCACACAGGATATTACATTGTTTTGATGACTTTAGACTTTTCCTCTTCTTTTAAAGACAAGCTTTTCTTGTCATTGAAAAAGAATGTCAGTTACTCTATGATGGACTGATGAGAATTATTTTCTGTACACAGGTATCAGAGCTGTGGAATAGGTGCTTGAAACCCAACAAGAATTTAAGGGCAGACAAAGTATTCTCTAAAGAGGAAAAGAGCCAACTGCAGTGGAAAGATTATTATAGCATGAGTAGAGATTGTGTCCAAAAGACAAGAACAAGAATTATAGGATTTGAGAAACATCCCTATCAGTGTTGGAAGGAGTTATAAATATTAGGAACTGAACTTTTATGTTATACATATGTAGCTCTATGGAACGTTCAGCACACATGGCTTAGTTTATACCAAGCCTCCCTCAACTCAATTCCAGGAACTTTGAGGAACACACCCACATGCAAGTGCCAGCTCAGTGAATATGTGGAGGGGCTTCCCTGAGCAAAGGGAGAGTCAAAATGTTTCACATATCCTTAGGGGACAGTAGTATAACCAAAAGCCCCTTTGTATCTCCCTAGGTTCCTCAAGGAATCATTCAAGGTTAAGAAAGGCATGAACATAGGCTCCCTAGCAGGGTGCCCAAGGCCAGCCACCATGCCTCCACAGCCCTCTTCTGCTGGCCAGGCTGTCTGCATGTAGGGTCAGCCCACTAGTGGAGCCAGCACTGCTCTCCTAACTTGGCCGTCTGGTCTGAGATCTTGTACTCACTGGCTTTCTTAAGACCTGTCTAGTAATTTTTCTTCTACTTTCCTGATAATCTAAGCTTTATATGACTACCCTAATTTGGAGTGTTATTTTTTTGAAGATCACCTGTCCTGTTTTTTATTCTGACTGTTAAACTAGGATATATTTCATATATAAAATTTATTAAAACATACATTTTACCTTGTATAATTGCTAAAAATAATTTTTTTTAATGTTTTATTTATTTCTAGGAGAGAGAGAGAGAGACAGCATGAGCAGGGGAGGGTCAGAGAGAGAGGGAGTCACAGACTGAAACAGGCTCCAGGCTCTGAGCTGGCAGTCAGCACAGAGCCCGACGCGGGGCTCGAACCCACCAACCGCGAGATCATGATCTAAGTGAAAGTCGGACGCTTAACCGACTAAGCCACCCAGGCGCCCCTAAAAATAATTATTAAAACAAAACTCATCCATAATCTTACCACCCTGATATAAACACTGTTAATATTCTGGTCCATTGCCTTTCACAGGTTTTTCTTTTACATATTTAAGAGAATATATTATTTTAATACATATTTAGTATTATATTTTATTTACATTTTTCAACAGATATATAGTATTATGTTATACCTTAAACATTTTCCCATGGCATTGAAGCATTCTTTATAAACATCATTTTTAATTGATATATAATATCCCATCCTATATTTATATCATAAATTATTTAAAAATCCCTTAATATTTCAGGCACCCAGGTGGCTCAGTCAGTTAAGCATCCAACTTTGGCTCAGGTCATAATTTCATGGTTCTTGGGTTGAAGCCCTGCATCAGGCTCTGTGCTGACAGCTCAGAGCCTGGAGCCTGCTTCAGATTCTGTGTGTGTCTCTCTCTCTACCCCTCCCCTGCACACACTCTCTCTCTCTCAGTCTCTCAAAAATAAACGTTCAAAGAAATTCCTTAATGTTCTTACCAATTTTTTGCTATTTTAAAAGGCTACTGTGAACATCTTTGATGATCTAGCTACAAGTGGAAGAAGTTTTCATGTCTCTTCCTTCTCATCTGGTAAATGACAGATCAAAAGTATTTTGTCTCCGGACAGACCCTCTTTGTCCTCATTTCAATTTTTTCATAAACAGACCTTGGTGACCCTTTTGTGCTGATATATTTCTCTGCACTTTGGAGCAATTTGTTCTTGCCAATGGTTCACTTACACTTCTGAACTAAAAATGATAAAGTCATGTCTCCAGATTTTCTAGACATGACTTTATGTCCAGAATTCGACCCAGTATTCCTGGATCTGACCCTCTATATCTTACCTAGGGCCTGATGCTTTTCCAGGAGCAGCTTATAGAAGGCAAGGTGCCCTTCTCTAAAAGGTAATATCTATTCTGGAGCCACCGGACTACCCAGATCTAGAATTTGAGGCTCTGAAACTCATTACTGGGGTTAAAAATATGTAGAATAGAAACAAAGACCACACAAACTTTCCAATGATTGTAGCAGAGGCTAAGATGTGAGTCAATAACTCTCTTCAAGTATACTAAGGATGATGGTATACCATCTAGTTAATATTATATCTATGGTAGTGCTTAATAGAATTAAATTAGGTAGAAAGAAATAGTGCAATTATCTGGCCTAATGCCTTTATTTTGCAGAGGAGACTAAAGCCCAGAGAAGATAGATAACATAACTTGCTAAATAATAATTAAATGTACTTGGTTTTATTACTTGACCAACCTTATTTGGTTTTCATTCCTTAGAATAAAAAGAAACACAAACTTTGACTTTTTTTTTTACATATATCCCACTAAAAAAGTAAATCATTTAATTAGAATTCTTTCACATTTCCTCTTGAAATTCAATAGCATTTACATATACTAAGAAGTAAAAATGATAAAGGTCAAATAAGGGACCCAATTTCAGTAGATGAGTACAGTACTGAGACACTATTGCATTTCCTATAATAATAGCAAGCGCTAATGTACCAAGCACCTTACATGCCTGAACTCATTCAATACTCACACAAACTGTACGGAAGAGGATATTATTATCCCCATTACACAGATGACAAGACTGATCCTGAGAGAGAGTTAGGAAGTGTCAGGAAGCAGTGCAGCCAGGATTCGAACCTTAATCTTTCAAATTTGAACTGCTATTCCTTAACCATAGCGCTTTACTGACTCCCTGGTTTCAACCCTCTCCAGTATTGTAAATTCCTTCAGCACAAAAGAATAGGGAATGTGTATTACCCTTCTGTTGCAAGGCATATTTAACAAGATGTCTTATCAGAGTCTGTGTGACGGGAGTATGGAAAGGAAAGGAATTAGTGGCCCAAGATGGCACTGAGGAGATATAAATCCAACTGTGTTTTGTAAAACAGAACATGTACCTTTCTGGAGAAACTCCAGATTCCTTAAATCCATGCATGCTCTTGAAATGCAAGGACATATGCATTGTGATGAAACAAATGACCTTACTCAATCAACAAGTATACTAAAGTCCTGACTATGTGGCTTGTTAGAAAAACAATAACACAAGTGACCAAATTCTATAGGCCATTTGAAACATAGTAGGAACTAAGACTAGGGGTAAGAGCCTGAAGGGAAGAAAAGAATCTCAGAGACTGTAAAATTGTGATATAATAAATATTTTGGTCTTTGTCCTTGGCTCCTGGCAATAGCTCCTAAAACTCTTGGAATTTTCTAATCAGTGAAGTTGCTAGGAGCATCTTCTGTTTTAATATTTAGGTCTTTGACCCTAGTTTCTGACACCCAGCTCCTAAATCCTTTGGAATTTCCTAGGTGATAGGAGCATCTTACGTCTAAGGAGGCAACTTTTGGTGGGTTCCTGGAGAGCTTTAGGATGAGGGCTCTTCACCAGAAAGGTCAAGCTATGATCAGAAGTTTAGGATTTTCAGCCCCAGCCCCTATCCTCTGGGCAGGGAAGAACAGAGATTGAGTTAATGATTGGTTATGGATACATGTTGAAGCCTTTGTAAATAACCCTGAAATTTAGGATTCAGGGAGCTTCTGAACTGGTAAACATATCACAATCGAGGAGGGTGGTGCACCCCAAATCCACAGGGACAGAAGCTCCAGCACTTAGAATGCAGGCCTTGCCCTATATATATATATATTCTTAATCTGGCTATTCATTTGCAAACTCTGTCATATCCTTTATTACATAATAAACTGGTAATTAAGTGTTTTCCTGAGTTCTGTGAGCTGTTCTAGCAAATTATTGACCCTAAGTAAGGAGTCGTAGAAACCCAGTTTATAGTAAGCCAGACAGGAGTACAAATGGACAGCTTGAGACTTGGAATTGACATCTGAAGTGAAGGCAGTCTCCTGGGACTGAGTCCTTAATTTGTAGGATCTGACACTAACTAAACAGTGTCAGAACTGAATTGAATTGTAGGACATCCAGCTAGTGTTAGAGAAATGGTAGGTATGGGGAGAAAATCACACATCTTGAATTCCAGTGGCTAAAAACACAAGATTTGAAATCCTGTGAGTTTAGGGATCAAATCTCAGTTGGTCTACTTTGTAGCTGCATGATCCTAGAAATTCACAGCCTGAATTCCTCATGTGTAAAATGGAGATGAAAATACCTAACTCAATAAGTTGTTTATATCTCACATAATGTGTAGCTCTTCCCACCGTCAGGATAGAAATCACATTTTATGAATCTCTATTCACAGCATAAGTGCTACCAGAACTCTGTTTTAGAAATTAGCATAGTAGGGGCACTTGGGTGGCTCAGTAAGTTAAGTGTCTGACTTCAGCTCAGTTCACAACTTGGGCTTAGATCATGATCTCACAGTTCATGAGCCCGAGCCCTACATCAGGCTCTATGCTCTCAGTGCAGAGCCAGAGCTTCAGATCCTTTGCCTCCCTTTCTCTCTGCCCCTTCCCTGTGCATTCTCTCACTCTCTCTCTCTCTCTCTCTCTCTCTCTTTATCTCTCTCTCTGTGTCTCTCTCAAAAATAAAAACATTAAAAAATAATAATGTTTTAAAAAAGAAATTAGCATAGTATCCCTCCTTGATGCATAATGCTTTAATAATAACATATACCATAAACTACAAAGTATTACTGAAAAGTATAAAGAATTATAGTTATCAACCCAGTCAAATGATGAGAAGCCCTGTGACTATCTCTAACTCATATAGAGCAAGCCTACCAGGATAATATCTTCTTTGATCTAAATTCCAGCAAGAAACTTGCCTTTCATTTTAGTTTCTAATTCTCCCCAAAGCTCTGACTTACAGAAGTTCAAATGCTCACATGGTGATTGTAGGGAAATAATGTAGCCTGAGATTTTTCTCTCTGATCTGTGTAGTATCACCTCAGCTGTTGATATAAAAAACTTATTTTAAAAAATAGACAACAATGATATTAAGAAAGTTAATGCATATGAGCACAAGCCAGCAGGACCAAAGCTTGAAAAAAATTATGCCTAAAAAAAGGAAAATAAAAAATAAAAACTGCCATATTTGTTGACTAATCCCACTGAGTAGAGTTATCGCAAAAAGATCTTTTTGCAAGAACAATTTAGGAGGTTTTATCAAGGATCACATGAAAAATATGCTAAAAAAGTAGCTGAAAACAATTACCTAAAAACCTTTTGCACACCTAGAGAGGCATGTCTACCACTCCAAGTGGTAAAAGCTGGAGCTAACAGGGATGCCTGGGTGGCTCAATCAGTTGAGCATCTGACTTTGGTTCAGGTCATGGTCTGATGGTCCATGAACTCAAGTCCCCCCCCTTCCGCCCCCCTCCGCCCTATCAGGCTCTGTGCTGACAGCTCAGAGCCTGGAGCCTGCTTCAGATTCTGTGTCTCCCTCTCTCTCTGCCTCTCCCCAGTTTGCACTCTGTCTGTCTGTCTCAAAAATAAGTAAACAAATTTAAAGAAAAAAAAAAAAGCTGGAGCTCACATTTCCTGGAGGCTTCCTGCTAGCACCTAAGCATTACACATACATTATCTCATTTAATCTCCACAACAACCCTAGTAGGTGGGTACTATTAATATCTCCATTTTATAGATAAGGAAGCAGAAACTTAGAGAATTTAAGTAATTTACTCACAATCACACAGTAAGGAGTAAACCAGGGATTTGAGTTCCATTTGGTCTAGATTCATACATCATGGTAGAAGCAAGCATAATTCTGGTCAACAACAGCTTGAATATGTAATTGATAGTGCAGTGTTTAGGAGCAAGATTTTTAGAGAGAAGTGTATCTTTTTATAGGCTCATCTGACCTTTAGAACCAACTTCATAAAGAAGCAAAGAAACAAACAAAAAAATAGACTCTTAAACAGGAAGAACAAACTGGTAATTGTCCAAGGGGAGGTGAGTGGAGATGAATGAACAGATAAAGGAGACTAAGATGTACAAACTTCCAGTTATAAAATAAATAAGTCACGGAGATGAAAAGCACAGCATAAAGAATATAGTCAATAGTACCATGATGATGTTATATGGTGACAGATGGTGACTGTACTTATCCTGGTAGCACTCGGTAATACATAAAATTGTTGAATCAGTATGTTGTACACCTGAAACTAATATAACATTGCATGTAGTACCAAAAAAAAAAAAAAAAAGATCCAGTGAGAATTCTCTGTGACTTGCAGTCTTTCTGCAGTCAGGAGTATGTGGTTCTCATTACTTTTCTGCTGACCTAGTCAAGAGGAAGAAACAGTATGTGTATATTTTTGACATCATCAGTAAAGGAATGCATCCTGGTGAGCCCAGGAATCTGTGTCCATCAGCAAAGATACATGGTGAGTATAGGCACTGCTAATCTCAGCTTTAGAAAAAGTTGTTTTCATGAAAACAGGTTCATTCACTTGGTAATCTGGAGACAAAAGCAGAAGAAGGTGTCAAGTACAGGAAATAACGATCACCTTCATGAAAGATTGGGAAAGACTACTACCCATCAGATTCTAGCTAACCCACTATGACCATGTAAATGTATAAGTTTTAGGACCCAAAGGTATTATTATGAGGGAAGTCTACTGTGCTGTTCTCAAATCTTATTATTCAGAAAATCTATTTTTTTTAAATCCAGATGCCTTTTAATTTCTTAAAATTACATAGCTACATAGGGTGTTTTGAGAAAACAGACTTCAAATAAATTGTTTATACTGAGACTAGGAAAAATGGCCAAGAAATCACCAGATAAATTCAAAATATAATTGTTATTATTGCCATAAATCAAAGTACACATTTAAGACAGTTAAGTTTCCTTATCAAATATAATGGCTTCATGGAGCCACATTCTTTCAGTCTTATAGAAGACCAGCTGCCTGCCTTATTTCTGGCACTACACAAAGGTACCAAGGACCCTGAGTCAGGCTGAATTTTTAATTTTTTGAAGCCACTGGGATATTTGGATATTTTCTGGTAACAGGAATGTTAATTAAATATGTCTGGGGTTGGGAGAGCAAGGTAAGGAATGTTTTTTACTCCACATCTTGTATTAAACCTGATTTGACCCTCTTCTATTCCCTACTGTGCAATCAGTAGAATGGTAAGGAGGAAACCTCTGACCTCTCCAGGAAGTGCAATCTTGTCCTGGCCTTGGGAAAACTGTCATGCCTGGTTTTCCTCATTTTAGAAAAAATTTAAGGGCCTTCATCCCCTAACATGTTTTTAGCACAGAACCTCCAGGAAATAGAACTATTCACTTCATCACTATTTCAGTGGTCTCTCATATTACTGGGCCCCAAGGGAACCTTCTCACCCTCCCTGCTGCAGTATCTCCCTTCCCCCACTCCTTCCCACTGGTTCCCACACTCACTGCACGGGGAAGGTCAATCTGAATACATCTGTCCACATCTCCGGAATGCCACAGAGGAGTAACAGCTGTTGACCTCTGTTCCAAATACATGATCCTGTTTGTCCCAAAAGTAGCTTGGATCAACTCCAGAGAATATATACAATCTCTACTTCCTATGGAGAATGTAGGCTAGGAGAGTTTATTCCCTACACGTGCTTTGGTGTAAAAACAACCTGCTTTCAAGTACTGGATCCTATTATACCAATAATAATATTAAAAATTAAAAGAACAATTATCAAAACTTTGTTAAGTATTTCCTATGCGCCAGATATAGAACTAAGCTAAAAGAACTCCAAGTTTTTAAGTTCTATTTTTTCCTTTAAGTTTTAGAAAAAGCAAGATTTTCCCTTCTAAGTCACTACACGCCCTCATCTTATACACACACACACACACACACACACACACACACATTTACTAACCTTCCGTATGGACTGATGATAAAAATGAAGATTTTATGTTTTCTCCTAGAAATGATGGAAGAAAAAAAAGAAACAGGGGAAAAAACTATAACTGAGATGGTCCAAGAAGCCCAACAGTAAAGGAGCAAGAATGTTATATGGTGAAAGATAATGACTACACTTCTCTTGGTAGCACTGAGTAATATATAGAATTACTGAGAGCAAGGCTATGGTCTGAGGCAAAGTCCAGACAAATCTAGTATTTACGAATCCATCCAGGGCACCTGGGTGGCACAGTAGGTTAAGCATCTGACTTCAATTCGGGTCATGATCTCACAGTTCAGGAGTTCAAGCCCACATCAGGCTCTGCACTGGCAGTGCAGAACTTGCTTGGGATTCTTCCTCTTTGCCTCTCCCCAATTCAGGCTTTCTCTCTCTCTCTCAAAATAAATAAATAAATTAAAAAAAAAAAAAGAAACATCCATTAACACTTCAGTGTGTATGTCTTTTATACATGATCTTGAGGAAAATTCAGACCAAACTTGTTTACTTTCTGTTATAGGATAGGTGATTAAATATAGATAGATACAGAATATATGTATAGATAAAGAATATAAATATAGATATACAGATGTAGATAGAGATGTAGATGTAGATATATTAGGCTGCTCAGATTTGAAGTGACTAAAAGCCAGCTCATCATTCTCTTCATTCATGGGCCAGAATCAATATTGGAAGCACAGGGAAATCTCATCCATGTCAAGAACCTAAACTATTCTGATTTCTCAAGCTGCTGTTCATTGTGTGAAGTTTGTCTAGCTTTGCTATGCCAAGTAGGACTTTTGTAGAGAAACGGGAATTATTTATTGGGCTTCAAAATAGAACAAACCACACTAGGAAATCTATACAGACCTTGAAAAGGCACTAGTTCACCCAATAAACCCATGTTTGGGGCCCGCAATTGAGAAGGCCTTGTTCTACATTCTGAGGGTCCAGGGGAGACTCAAGTCTGAAAGAAACACTGAGGAAGAAGCCCCTAACTTGCTTAGAGAAATTTGTCTGGGCAGGGATACTACAGTTTGAAGTATAAGCAAAATTGGCCCAATCAGCAATAGGGAAAATTGGAAACTTCCTTCCAGGCAAAACTCTAAAAGCTCATGGCTTAGTTAAGGAACCACAAGAAGCTCAGGGTGGCTGGCACAGAGAGAACACTGTGGGAAGGCAAGGGAGGTGACAGGCACTCGGCTGTCATGCCACAGTAAGAATTTTGCTCTTTGCCCTGAGAACAGTATAGGTCAGCGTGCAGGTCTGGGCTGCTGACGCAGATTTAGGAGTATCAGCATGCTAGATCCAGACTTTCAGATAAGCTTAATTTCTTACATAAGTCCCAGTTGATTGATATCCGCTGCCTGAATCATGGTGGTGACCAGGATTTCAGTAGGAGCATGGGAAGGGCCAGGGGGAGGATAGAAACGGCTCTCTGTGGCTTCCTGACTGGGATTATAGTAAAGCCGTGAACACAGATCAGATTGCAGGCTACTCTTCCCCCACCTGTCCCTTAAATCTTGGCGTTTTTCCATCGTTGGGGTTGGAGGAGGCTAACAAATTATTCCCTTCTACTTGCTAATCCAGTTCTAAATCAAGTAAGACTGAAAAAGACAAAGGGGTCAGGCTGGCAGAGATGCAAATATCACTAAGAGGGTACTAGCAGAAAATATGGCTAAGACAGGCAGCCACAACAGGTCCCCCAGAATTAGGCAGTCTTACCCAGCACTTGGGGCATTGCTAGAAAGCCACAGGCCCCATGTATAGGAGCAGAGTCTTTACCACTAAGCTACTACTGGGGCCAGACCAGAACACTGCTCTCTGCAGGCAGACAGGTCCCAATTATGGGGACAGGAGGCAGCAGGAGCCAAAGGGAGCTGTGAGGTCAGGAGGAAGGTCAGTTTAAGATGGAAGATACAGAGAAGTAGGCATGTTTTCATGCTCAAGCAAGGAAGATACTGCAGAAAGAAAGACTGAAGATGTAAGATGGGATAATTCATACGTGGTAAAGGAAAGAGGTGATAGGAAGTAGGCCTAAGTCATAATCTAATACCTAACATTAATTAAAAAGGAGGACACTTCTTTGAGATTGTCACATTTGACTAGGGCAACAGAACTTAAAGAAGTTCCAGATTGGGGCACCTGGGTGGCTTAGTCGGTTAAGCGTCCGACTTTCGCTTGGGTCATGATCTCGCGGTTCGTGGGTTCGAGCCCCGCGTTGGGCTCTGTGCTGACTGCCAGCTTGGAGTCTGGAGCCTGTTTCGGAGTCTGTGTCTTCCTCTCTCTCTGACCCTCCCCTGCTCACGCTGTCTCTCTCCTAGAAATAAATAAAAATATTAAAAAAAAAAAAAAAGAAGTTCCAGATTAATGAACATTGACCAGGCATCTTTCAATTCACATACATTATCTCATAGAAGCCCTGGGGAGGAGCCATGGTTATTGGTTCATTTTACAGATGAGAAGACTGCTAAGTAGCAGAAAAGAACTGAACCACACTGCCACACTGTTGCCACTCTGAGACTGATCTTGGAGAGCTGAGTTCTCTGATTCCTTGCTCCTTGCCATTAAACCATCATCTCATTAAACCATCCCTTGAGAAAGAGGTTCCACTAGACCACAAATCAACGGGAAAGGCATGTTCAGAAACCGTTATTCAGTTTGTGTGGTGAAGAGTGGAGGACGGGAGCGAATGAATGGCCTAGTAAGCTTTAAACTCGATTCTGAAATCTCTGAAAAAGTGAACAAACATCTCCTTTTCCCTTTTGTCTCCCTTTCCTCAGGATGCAGAAGTAGAAATATTTTAATTTCAGCAGAGGGACATAAAAGGATTTATTATCTCTCGGTGCCACCTCAGACTTTTGGGAAACCAAGCTGACTTCTCAGGGCTTGCTATTGGTGTTATGTCCCTGCCGAGAAATTAGACCTCCTAAAAATAGCACCTGTTGGGTGGCTAAGCAGGGGGAGGTGGCAGACTGGCTAACAGTTTGCATTGTGCACTCTTGCAGTGTGGCCTCTGAGGACACCACATCTACAGCCCGAGGAAATGGGGAAGGCTCAGGCTGACTGAATGGGCTTGTTCCCAGAGGTCAGAGTTGCAAGATCATGTCTCCTTTTTTCCAGGTGTCTACTTAGGAAATGTTTAGAGAAATGCAGTCTTTGTACCCAAGATTGTGGGCATGTTCCCTCCTCTCTCTCTGTCTCTAGTCTCCCTTGATCAATCCTTCTCTTTTTATTTCTCAGAAACTCAACCTCTGAATTGATCCACAAGCCAAATAAAAATATGTATGCGTTTCTGCACAAACATGGGGTTGATGAGTAAGTCTTGTCTCAGTACTCATTTTCTATGGCTTCATATGCAAGTGGACATGTGGACATTCTGTCCCCAGCATTCCTATTGCATCCAACTGTCAAGACTGTGTCCATGACAACTGAAAGTTCTTAACTTTTTTTGTGTCAGGGACCCATTGGTGGTCTGCAAGCCTAAAAACTCCTCTCATAACCATGTTTTGAAATGCAAAACAGTAAAATGCATAAAATTGCAAAAAAATAACAGAAGTACTGAAATACAGTTTTCAAATATTTTTAAAACACAGTGTAGTGATAAATGTGCTTTATTAACACATTTAATAACAAGATTTAGCTGTGGTATGATAAGTACTGTAATTCTGAACTAGTGATACACATAAGTGATATTTTGAGATATCCACAACTATGTGATATGAAAATATCTGTGATTTCTACTGATGACAAAGTCACAAGTACTGCTAAAATTACTGTGATTTGTGGCCTAAGTATATTGTTGCAATGCTAAATTTCAGTTAGAGGAGTTAGTGAAAACAAAGATGTAATTTTTCTCCTGCTCAAGATTCCATCAGACTCCTGGTTAAGAATCCCAGAACAAGCCAGTGCATCTGGCTGCCATCAGCAGCCCATCTACCAACCAGTGGGGCACACACAGGTGCACACACACACACACATGCCCTGCAGTCTCAGCTGGAATCTAACAGCATCTTAATGACATTCATGAAGGACGCATCCCAGATGTCTTATATCCTGAAAGGTCAAGGAGCAGAAAGTGCAAATGACATCAGAGACCTCGATGTCAGTGTGCTCTTCAGCCTCCAATTCCATGCCTGACCAGACACGGATGACCATCTCCAACCATGATTTTTTCACGTGGGCCTGAGACTGGGCCAGAATCATAACCTTTACAGTTCTACCTGTGCTTGTTTTTCTCCTGCGTTTTAGATGAATTCCAATGTTTCATTGTGCTACTGTCCCTCAGCAGGGTGAGACATTCAGTGCCGAGACTTTCAGTGTACAGTGGAAGGACCACACCTGGGCTCAGACCTCTTGCTCTGCGTGATAACAGCAAGCCCCCTGACCACTCTACAAGGGCTCCATATCTTCCATTTGGTAGTCTGTCCTTGACAGTAAATCAAAAGATGCTTGGAGAATTTCTTCCAGTTAGAGCACATCCCCTCCCTCCCTCACTCACTCTGTTGCAGACCCATGAGTGTTGTTTTTAATCCTCTGAAACACCAGTTTCTTCAAGGCATCAGGACTTCACGTGACCTCTTTCCCCTGGAATGTTCTTCCCCTTCACTCTTCCGGAGGTTTGCTCCTCCTCCTCACAGTCATTTCTGGCCGCCATATATAAATTTGGTAATTCTTTTATTTCCTACCTCAGTATCCAGCTTATTTTTTTAAATGCCCATAATTTAGAGTTATTTTGTCTATTTGTACTTTTGTCCATCTCTTCCAATAGAAGTTAAACTTCTTAAGGGAAAGGACCACATCTGGCTTGTTCACCTCTGTATCTTAGGACATAATAGACACTCAACAAAAAATTTAGTGGTATCCCATCCAGCCTGCCCCAGTACACTGTACTTGCTATGTCAGTATCTAACAACTGCTGTGGATAATTCCATGACTGACTTCTCTCATCCCAGGGAAGATGGTAGTAGGAAGTACAGAGTTGTTTAATCTCTGGATAAACATTTTGGTGTCTTAGGAATACTCCAATTCTAGCTGGCCAGGAACTCCTTCTGACAAACTTTCTTATCTCTGTGTCATCGTTCCAGGGACATCACTTTTGGAATAGTAGTCTCCTCCCTGAAATTCACTTCCTTTGTAAGTCATACATTCATCCACAGATGACTATGCCTTCAAGACAAGTAAACCATTAACAACTTGTACAAAGTAAGTTTCAGCTTTTACATTGAAAGGAGCAGATGGAGAACTTGGGTGGCTCTGTCAGTTAAGTGTCTGACTTTTTGGCTCAGGTCATGATCTCATGGTTTGTGGGTTCAAGCTCTGCATCAAGCTCTCTGCTGTCAGCATGGAGCCTGCTTGGGATCCTCTGTTCCCCTCCCCTTCTGCCCCTCCCACTCGTGCTCTCTCTTTCTCAAAAATAAAAACAAATTTTTTTAAAGAAAGAAGCAAAGAGCATTATCCTGGTTCATGCAGACATTCTCTTTGTAAAACATCTATAAAACTATTTAAATGAATCAGCTTAAGGGCACCAGAGATGTGTGTGTGTGTGTGTGTGTGTGTGTGTGTGTGTGTGTGTGTGCGCGCGCTTGTGTACATTTATACTTGCCATCTCTTACAAGGTCCTGCAAATACTAATTAGAAAATGAATCTCCCTCCTAGGGGCATATAAACAAGACTTCACCATTCAACATGGTTACTGTTGCTTTAAGGGAATGTCTGGAGTTGCAGTACTGCCCAGCCCAGTAAGCACAATGGAACATTTTCCTTGGAATTACCTCACTCCCGATGACCCACACAGGAAATAATTATTTTGGTAGTCGCCAGTAAACAGTGAAACACACTTACTTGAAAAATAAGCTCTTTTTGACCCTGCAAGACAGTGGCTTCACAAGCATAGCTGAGCCTAGTTTCTACCCAAATTCAATAATTTTGTACGTAAATGGTGCCTTATTCTTGGATCGTGGGTTCCCAGATCCAGGCCATGCTTCAGAGTTCTGCCAAAACACTACAGCAAACAGCGGTTGCCTTGTATTTCTGGCTGAAGAAGAATGTAGCATCAAAGAAAAATTAGATTTCTTTCCTGGGATAGAATATGGAAATTCCATGGATGTCCTAGCAACAAACTCAAACAGTATAGTTGTGTCTGAGAAAGCACTCCTGCTCCTATGGACATCAATCATGGGGAGTGCCAGAGAAATATGGCAGCGTTTGGAGTAAGTGACAGTTCTGGGCAGGATTTCTGAGTCTAAATAAAAAGTCCAGAGCTCCACTCTATTTTAGCAGTGGCCTAATTCCACAGGGCTTTTTTTTCTATGTAGACCCCAAAGGCAGTAACCTACATGAAAGCTACAGAGCTCTGAGAAGAATCATGCTACCTGTTAAAACAGATGAGTTGCAATAACAAAGCAATGTTCTCAACTAAACTGACTCTATTCTACTGAAATCCAAAGTCACGCTGATTTAGGATAAAGTCTTGTCTGCTTTGGCAAAGATGCAAAATAATAGCGGTTTAAACACAATTGATGGTTTTTATTCTCTCAGCTAATATCTGGGAGTAAGCAGTCCAGGACTGTCAGGGCAGCTCAAAGCCCAGAGGTCCAGATGCCTTCTGCTCTGTAGCTCTGCATCCTTGAACCCACATGGTCCAGGATGGATACCTTCACACCAACATCCCAGCCAACCAGAAAGTAGGGTGAAGAAAGAAAAGGCCTGCCCCTCTCCTTAATGGGCATAACCCGGAAATAACACCACTTCCACTTCCACTCCATTGGCCAAAACTTAGTCATATGACCAACAGGGCTTTCAAGGCTGTTCTCAGCTCTTTATTAGGGATGCTGTTACTATGGTTGGGGGAGGGGGGAGGAAAGAATCAATACCAAGAGGCAGCCTGTGGTTTTCTACAATTGTCAATTTTCATATTACTCCTTTGGTGATGGTTAAGTCATCACAAGACACAGCCTCTTTTCCTGCAAACCTATTACACTGTACCCCCTCCAGAATGGGCCCATTTGTCAGACCACACATACCAGCATGGTACACCAGTAGGCCTAAGGAAGGAAAGGCCATGAGAGTAGAGCTTCAGCACCTGTGCACTTTGTGTGGCAGATGTCTGGCCACGTCAGAAAGCACAGCTGTACCTCCACCTGGGAAACTCCTCTGCTTATGGCTCTAGTTGGTTTTGAGTGTTGTCTACTTACTCTATAAGCCAAAGACTATTTTGACCCAGAGGTTATCATTTTGTCTCACAATGCCTTCTCAATTCCCCTAGAAGGAAAATAAGGTAGTAATGAGTCAGGGGCATGAAGCTCCCAGGCAATTTTAACTTTGGACAGGAAGGAGGATTTCTACTACCTTGCAACCCTGAAAGAGTAACCGAGTACAAGGAGGGCTACCTGTTAACCTGGACTTTTTTCTGTGAGTTTCTGAGGTCACTCCAAGAAATAGGCTGTGAATAAAGGGGGCTTGGGAGGAATCAACTCACCCCTCTTCCTGAGTCCTTTTGGAGTGAGATTATGGACTTCAAAAGGTGTAGAGAACTCCTGAGCAGGGACTTCCCAGAGATTTTCATTCATCAAGAAGGAAAGAGTGAGGGGCTCTGTGCTGAATGGATTAGAATCCCACCTGGTGTTTACACTAAACTGCAGGATGTACTTAATATCCTGACATGAATGGACTATCTCTTGGAGGCAGACAACAGTGTGTGGTTTGGTCATATAAATTTAATGATATTTTCTCTAACATGAAGTGATTAAAAACCCAAAGATATGGATGCTCAGTATCTTAAAGATAATCTGTGAAATGATTCATTAAAAGAGGCCAAATTGAAATAATTCTTACCTAGAGTAATGATATAGAAAAGCGAACTTGTTTTGTGTTATTAGGAGAGATTGCGATATAGTATTACTAAATTATGATAAATCATAGCCAATGAGGTACAAAAATCCCACATTATAAAGAAAAAATCATCATCACGTAACATAAGATTCAAAATGTATAAAGGTATAGAAGTTCAATCTTACAGCAGATTTTAGTGATTTATAAACTATACTTACAATATAGTTGATACACACATATGTATTGTCCAGGACAATAGAATCCTAACAATGATTTTAATCACAAAACTATTCCAAATTCCAACTTAGGTCTCTAGTCAGGGAACATTAGGACATCCTTTTCCTGTTTCTGCCTTGTCCAAAAGCTGGAACAGAACCTTGGAAGGGATCCAAGATGTCAGGAAGAAATTATTTTAAGTGCTGCTGTGCTTGGGAGAAGCAGCAGGACAACATAAATTGAGCTCTCTATCTGAATCCATCGGTAGTAATAACGCATGCCCTGAAAAGACTCCACTATGTTAATTTCTGGCAATGAATAAGGGAAATTGCACAGGTGTCATGCACTCAGGCCTGTTTAGTCACTCCTTCCTCTGCTCTCTTAGCACGCTGTACATCCTAACAGTAGCACTTACCTCATTCATGACGCTGTGACCAGTTGTGCACAGACCTGTCTCTAGCACTGGATGGTGACTTAGAAAGGTGGTAAGAACACTAGCTCTGGGACTAAAAGGCCTACGCTTGAATCCCAGTTCTGTCACTAATTTCTGTGACTTTGGAGCAAGTCCCTGAAACTTGCCATGTCTCTGTTTCTTCGTCTATAAAATAAATTTAGCAATAGTATCAGTCTAATATGGTGGCCATGAATATTTCACAACAAATGAATGAAAAACACATCTCGCCTTAAGGTACATCTTCAGTAACTGCTAGCTGCTTTTCTGATTACCTTACCATCCAGGGATAAATCACATCCTATTCATCTTTGCAGTACCAGCATTTCTAGAGCGCCCAGATCCTGAAAGCATATAAGTTGAATGAACTGGTTAGTGGGAAAATGTGGTCAAGAAAAAGTAGTTCCCTCCAATATTCTTAACTCACTCTGCTCCTAGGCAGTGAAGAAAATTCTCTGCCTGGTAAATTAAGGGCAATAAGTAGGCATAGGCAACATACTCTCATCTATCTTCCTCTTGAGAAGAAGTGGGCCTCAAGAGGCACATGCTGGACTTTAAGCCTCCACCTCTGCCCTGGTAAGTAGACCTGACTCTTTCCTCCTCTTCATCCTTTGGCAAAGGGAGACAAATTGCCCACAGGAAGCAGGCATTCTCTACTTTCCCCCAGAAACAGGTTTCCCCCACATAGTTTGTTGCCAAAGAAAACTAAAGAATTTGGGGCTCAGTTGGTAGATTCATAGGTCCTCACACTAAGCTGTTCCCTCCAACATAACTTAACCAATCACAAACGTGATATTTTGACTCCCACCTGCCATCACTTGGATTATTTCCTAGTATGTTCTATTTACTGATATTTCCTTAAAACCCTAAACCGGGCTTAATAACAAAAATAACTTTTTTCAGATTTTTAATTTTTCAGAATCTTCTTTTTTTAGTTTATTTTGAGAGAGAGAGAGCATAAGCAGGAAAGGGGCAAAGAGAGAGAGGAAGAGAATCCCAAGCAGGCTCCGCACTGTCAGCACAGAGCCCAATGGGGGGCTCGAATTCACAAACCATGAGATCATGACCTGTGCCGAAATCAAGAGTCTGATGCTCAACCAACTGAGCCATGTAGGCACCCCTAATTTTTCAGAATCTTAACGTGTTACTCTTGGGAGGAACAGAAAGCACATGAAACTCTGGAGAATTGAAGAGTTGAAAGAGCAGAGTGCTGGTTGTTCTTTTTCTTTCCTCTCCAAACCTAGTCTTGGCTTTCCTCTGCTTTGCTGGACTTCGAGAGGCTGGCCACTTTGGCTGCATCATCTGGACTCCCTTGCCTTCGGGATTCCAGTTAGGTTGCAGCTGTTGGAGAAGCCCGAGAGTGTGGAGAGTGAGACCAGAGCGTTTATTCTGTCTGGTCCTTCCCCTACTGATGAGGTTTGGGCAGGGGCTGCAAGCCTCTACTTGTGGCCACAGCTCCTGTTGGCCACCCTTCCCGTAGCTATACTCATGCTGGACTCTCTCATACCACTTGCTCTCTGTGTCCCTTCAGGCCTAGGAACAGTAACAGAGTCCCAACATTGCTAGTTCCCTCGGTGTCTCGTCATCTTTGTTAGTACCCTTTATGCTGCCTGCATCCCCGTAAGGAATCCCTTTGTTAAAGTCTCGCCAGTGAAACCTATGAGTACACCTTCTCTTTGCCCCCAGGACCCTGACTGGAATAAGTGATGAAGAGTAACAGAAAGACCCTTTTGGAGATGGACACATTGAGCATTGCATAGCCTGATGTCACTAAACAGAAAAATTGCCTTATTCTGATTATACATCACCTAGAAACTTTCTGACAACTTGGCTTTAAATGCTCTTCTAGCTAAAGGAATAGAAGACCCTGGTCAGACTCTTTACATTCACATTCTCTGTATGGTACAATATCTCCTCTCAAATCAGTAGATTGTTATTGTGCTTTATAAAAATAGTGAATGGAAAGTCAAAGGGAAGTGGAGGTGGTAGAGTTAAATTAGTTTACTTCTAGTTCTATGGAAAAAAATTCACAAAAGTGAAGAAGTGACATTGTAAGATAGAGAACTCTAAGATCAGGGTTCAAAGATAAAGAATCTGAGGTTTACCAGGCACAAGCTTTTGCAAATGTAGCCTCTACGTAAACTTGGGCATAGGCTCAATTTTTGTTTTCTTACTCTCTAACTTATTTCCACTTGCTCTTTTATGTTTCAATATGTTTGCCTATTTACCTGCATTTACAAGTACCGGCAATTTTTCACCATGTTAAACTTCAATGCAAGAATGAATTCTGGCTCACAAGATAGCATCAGTCAAGATCAGAACTCTGAAAGAAGTCAATAGCCAAACAATAATTACTTTTCTGCAGAAAAAGCAAAAAGCACAAAAACAAAAATCCTCAGTCCAACATTCCAAACTTTCCAAATTGAAAGCCACCACACCCGGTAAACTCACTGACCTCAGAAATATACCATGCTCCTTCCTGCCATTCGTCCTTTGCTCATTCTATGACCCACACCTGAGAGACCTTCTGGTCCTCTCTGTCTATCCCAATCTGACTGTTCAACCTTCAACATCCAGCTTAACCCCATTGCTCCGCACACTTTTCCCAGCATAGCAGGTCGCGGTGTTCTCTGCCCTCTGAGCACCTCTGGCACTTAGTAACTTGCCGCTTACTGAATTGCATATTGCTTCTTTATTACTTGAGCCATTTCATTGTCTCTCCCCAACCTTATTCATGGAGTAATTCTTGGCGATTTCAATATCCTTCTGATATAATGTGATCTCTCATCACCTTTTTATTCATTCCTATTTAGTTGCCCTCTACAACACGTCAACCACCAATTCTATCTTGTCATTACCATTGACTACACCCCCTCCATGACCTTAACTTCAAGCATTTTATTCTCCAATCAATTACAATCTCCAATATTTCATATGATTCCAGTACCTCAAACCCCTCCAGTTGACCAGGTCTAGCATCCTTTCTCTCCTCCCCTTCGTGTTCTCATTTTCCTCCTTATCCAGCTTACAGACAAGATTCACTACTATACTCACTAATTCACTAACTCCCTAGACCTTCTCTCCCTCCTTTATATTCCTCTGGCAAAACCCCAAGCCTGATCAAATCCAAAACTCTACATTTTCTGTGCCTGTTCTTGAACATGGCTGGGGAAAAGCACACAACCACTTTGACTGTTCTCAGTTTAAATTTGAGACTCCCTTATTGGCTGTTCTTAAGACTTGGTGTTTGTAACCTTGTGTTTGTGCCGACAATAATCCTCTTTCTTTTTGCTTTCATAGGCTTACCTATTTCATTAAATAAAAACTAAATATAGTTTAGTGATAAATGTAAGTGGTATTAACAGGTTTGGGAACAGACCAAGCTGACTCTTAGTGAGCATATAATCAGCTGGGTAGAACAGAAGTGTAGAATATAATAGTGAGTAGCCTATTACCCTGGAGTGTTCAACAGGCCATGGACCTCAGCCAGAGATTATTACAGAGAGTATGGAAAACCTCTGTTAATCTGGCAAGTAAATTTAGTGGTGGTTAAGACAATGTCTACTGTACATGTACACATGGAAACTATAGACTCTCTCCAGAAGATTCTGTAAATAGCAAAAAGGGATTTACTTCCTACTACTTCATTATTTCCAAAATAGAGTCTATGTAAGCCCAGGTTTCTTAGATTTATAATAAGGCTATTGAGAAGCCTATCAGTTTGCCTCAGGCTCTTCCATCATTTATTAAACATGCAACCGTTCAGGCTTCATCCCATCATGGCCATTTCCTAGTTAATGTTCTAACATAAATATCAAATTCTTTAAGTAGTTTCACACAGAAGTAAACTATCTCCTCTACACATCATGAAGATAACAGTAAGGGCAATTTCTCAGCCATTCATTTTCATTATCTTCCTCCCCATAAGGAACATTTTTAGACATTTTTTTCTGTTTACTCCCCACCCTATGAAAATTAATATCATAGATATATTTTACATCTGTTTATATACTGTGCATATTCTACACACACACACACACACACACACGCGCGCGCGCGCGCATACACAAGAACCAGTTGTCACCTCCTTGGGAAAGTTATCACACTGTTGAAACTGCATGATTTAGGGTATATGAAGTGCATCCAATATATATAATTTTTTAAACAAAAATTGTATTTACTTAAGGTGTACAGCACAATGATTTGACATACATATACATAGCAAAATTATTATTTCAGTCAGGCTAATTAATATATCACCTTCTATGTTTGTGTGTATTCAGAGCACCTGAAATCTACTCTCATAGCAAAATTTCAGTATTAATTATAGTCATAATGTTGTACATTACATCTCTAGACTTAGTCATCCCGCATAACTGCAACTTTGTACCCTTTGACCAACATCTCCCCACTTCCCCAACCTCCTCACCCTGGTAACCCCCATTCTACTCCCTACTTCTGTCACACAATCCTTCATTGGCCATTCTCTGTGGCTGACAAGGTGAGCACAGGGCTTATGAATTTGAGGAAGTGGTCTGCTTCAGCTGTGGAACCGTCAGTAGCGTTTCACGCTTTTATTTTTTTCTTTTATTCCATCTTTCTGAATTGGCTATCCTTATTCTACCAATTCAACTTTCATATTTTTATTAAAATGCTAAGCAATTCAATACCATACTAGAACTAAAGACCATATTTTCATCAAGAATAGTTAATATTGGGGCACTTGGTTCAGTGTCCAGTCAGTTGAGCATCCAACTTTGGCTCAGGTCATGATCTCACAGTTTGTGGGTTTGAGCCCCACATTGGGCCCACTGCTGTCAGTGCAGAGCCTGCTTAGGATCATCTGCCCCCTCTCTCACTGTCCTCCCCCCACCTTTCTCAAAAATAAACATTAAAAAAATAGTATAATATTAAGCAACAGCATCAAATAAGACTTTCCTTTTTAAATTATTAGCAGTTTCCTTTACTGGAGAAATAAAATACCTGTGAAAAATATTCTCCAGTATTATCTACATGTGCCTTTTCAGCTCTATATCTATTTGCTGTCAGTAGGATATGTGTCATTAATATGAGCAACACAGCTCAGAAGTTTACATGATAACATTCAGGGGGAGAAAAGGAAAGGGGAAAAAAGGCAAATGAGAAAAAGTAGAAAAGAAAAGAATGCTGATTTTTTCCCTAATTTATATCCACAATTTTCACAAAGAGCTACGAAACACCAACTTAATACTAGTGTGTTGTCCTACTATATTAAAGAGGTCACTTTGCTCCTCCAATGCTCACCTTCTTTTTTTTTTTTTTTAAATGTTTATTTATTTCTAGGAGACAGAGAGAGAGACAGCGCGAGCAGGGGAGGGTCAGAGAGAGAGGGAGTCACAGACTGAAACAGGCTCCACGCTCTGAGCTGGCAGTCAGCACAGAGCCTGACGCGGGGCTCGAACCCACGAACCGCGAAATCATGACCTAAGCGAAAGTCGGACGCTTAACCAACTAAGCCACCCAGGCACCCCACAATGCTCACCTTCTAATACTGAAGTTATTTTAAGTTATTTTCTTAGATCTGGAGCCAGAAATAAAAATATGCTGTGTCATGTATAATTATTTCATAAGCTTCTAAGAGTAGTCTTCCTGACATTTGGAGAGCTGTACAAATGACTACTGTTCTTCTTTTCTATCTCTGTGACTATTTATCCTTTCATAAGCTCAGTATGCAAGAACATACACCCTGATTTAGAGATTGGTAATTTTTTGAGCTCCAAAACTTCCATGCAAAACAAGATTCTGACTCACTAAATATCAAGACCATTGGGAAACGACTTCAGAGAAAATCAGACTGGTGTTTACCAAAAGCTGGCTTTTGCCGTTAACAACGGAACCAAGCCAAGCAGCTGAAATATCTACTATTAGTATTAATTTATGCCCTTTTTTCCTATATAGAAGGGAATTAATTAATTAATTAATTAACGGATTAATTAGTATTAATTTATGCCCTTTTCCTTATGTAGAAGTTATGCATCTTGAGTTTAAAAACTTCATCATTACAGGAATATAAAAGTATTTTTATTTCAGTATTTTTTGAGCACCTTTTATTTCAGTATTTTTACCGACCTTGTCCCCTTTGGAAGAGCTAGAAATTAGATACTCTAGTGATGACGTATATGAAGTCTGTCTTCTTCCATCAGACTATACACCCTACAAGAACCAATGCCATGTCTGCTTTGCTCATATACCTATGATAAACACGGGGCCTGCACAAATAGATGATCAGTAAATTTGTTGAAGGTTGAATAAATTGGATAGAATGAAGGACATTTTGATATATTTTTCCTTCAATGCAAAATGATGCTGCAACCACATCTATTTCTTTTATTCTTCCATCTTGATTTCTTTTTTTAATGTTTATTTATTCTTGAGAGAGAATGCGAGCATGAGTGGGGGAGAGGCAGAGAGAATCCCAAGGAGGTTTCATGCTGTCAGAATAGAGCTGGACACAGGGCTTAAACTCACAAACCATAAGATCATGACATGAGCCGAAATCAAGAATCAACTGCTTAACCAACTAAGCCACCCATGCACCTCCTGATTTCCTTATTTACTCATCATAGAACTGTTTTGTGCCTAAGCAGAGACTCCTAAAACATAGTCCCTGACCATAAAAGACTCACAATTCAGAAGGGGAGACAAACATGTAAAACAGTTAATGATAGTACAGTGAGATACAAGAAATAATACATATCCATGAAAGGAGACGAGAGAGAGGTGGCAATCCAATTGTCTCCCATTGAAATCAAAATTGTATCTCCATCAGGCAATCAGTGAAGGGTAGAAAAAAATAAATTTGAACTGAAGTTTTCTTCTGTTTTGTAACAGGATTGTTGAAAAATGAAGCCAAACTAAATTGGGGGCTCTGCCCATCTAACTCCTTTCAGGTTTTGACTTCAAGTCTTAAGAGAAATCTCCTCTGATCCCTCTTCACACGCACACACTAGGTTATATCTCCTACCACACACTTCCGTTGCAGCAAGAAATCTGTGAAGCCAAAGTATACGTCTGTCTAGTCCACTGACTATTACATTTCTAGAGCCTAGAACTATCTCTGGTACATAAAATGTGCTCAAAAATGTTTGATGAATAAAGTTTCCCTTGAAATATATTTATTTTTCTCTTTTTAAACTAATTTATCTCATTTTTCCTTTCCACATATAGAAAAAATAATTCCTTTCCCTAAAGAATGTTCTTTGCCTTTCCCTTCAAGATGATTGTTTTCCTAACACATAATCATTTACTAACTTGAAGTAAATTGCCCTCTATGCATCTACATTCAGTAGAGAATTGGACTTGAAGTGTATATCTGAGGCTGCTTCTCTACCACTGCCAAATAAGACTGGGCCTATATGTAGACTCCCAGAATAGCTTCCCCATGGGGTTTATCCATACTTCTTACTCACATAATTTCTAAAGAATTAGGCTGAAGAAGGGATACTTTCTTCTGGAGAGTAAGGACTAGTGTTCTCAGGGGAACAAGGAATGTCAGCATTCACTTTCTGTGCCCAAAATTAATTTTTACCCTCAACTCTACTAAAGAGAGGAGGAGGATCAAGATGCTGGTTTAAGGCTTGAAGTGCTCCAGATATTTAGAAACAGAAACTTAGGGAGTATCCTGGAAAAGGCTTCAATCATAAGGCACCAAGTTCTGAGGTCAATGAATCTTGGGTTTGGTGCTTCCCTAGGCCATGTGGCAGTCAGAGAGAGATATTTTAAGTCATGGCCAGGACATGTGGCACCCTCAAAAACCACACCCTTTGAATGTGAGCCTTCTCCACCGATGCGGGGCAATTCTGACAAAGGGCAAGAAATACAGGCTGTGCCATAGGGGTACAAGCCCCACTGAAACACTGTTGTCCTTTTAAATGTTATTATAAGTTTCTTATTCTTTTATTTACCGAATGTTCTGCTGAAAATTGGAGAACTCAGTCAAACTTGGATGTTTTCAATGTCCAGATGTGTCCTAGATACAGCTTAGATGTCAGGAAGAGACTTGAATTGATTTAAATATAAGGTTTTTTTTTCTCATTATAGAAATATCTCTTTTGAATTATATATAGCCTTTCACATGACCCTTGGAGGAAATAGGGAAAGAGGAGAAATAATGCTGCCCTCATAAACATTGGCTGAAGTAGAGATGTGGTTAGAGAAAAAGAAATTTCAAAGACATGGTCTAAGGCCTGCATAGGGAGAGGAGTTCACACTGAGACCTCTGCATATATTCCAAGATCCTTAATGTGTGGCCCAGTCTACAAAAATTGGTCTAGAACCACACTATCAAGTATGGTAGCTACTAGCTGAATATGACTATTAAATGTAAATTAAATAAAACTTGAGGTGCCTGGTAGGCTCATTTGGTTAAGTGTTTGACTTCGGTTCGGTCATGATCTCGTGGTTCATGGGTTCAAGACCTGTGTTGGGCTGTGTACCTATGGTGTAGAGTCTGCTTCAGATTCTCTGTCTCCCTCTCTCTGTGCCTCTTTCCCTAAAAAATAAATTAACATTTAAAAATCAATTAATAAAAATTCAAAATTTAATTCCTCAGTCATACATTTCAAGTGCTTAATAACTGCCTGTGGCCAGTGGCTAACATGTTGGAAGGCATGGAATACAAAACAATTGTATCATCACTGCATGTTATTTTGGACAGTGCTAATCTAGAAAATCTCTGGCTCTGGCTATAGTTCCAAAAAAGGAGCAAGGAAAGGGGCTGTTTGTCTCAATTTTTGGATGCGAACAGAAAATCTCGCCTTATAAGAAATTGATACACCAAGCATTTGCCCCTTCCTGGTGAAAGGTTCAAATTCATGCTAACCACACATGCTGGAATCCCAAGACAAAAATCGAGCAGAGTCCCACCAGAATCAAGTGCAAAACATCTCAGTAATACACATCCACAAGACACTCTAGAGTGCACATTCACAACCTAAATCACATAGGGCTCCACAGTGGGGTGGGGGTGGGGGAGCAAATCTGAACTAGAAATGAGCTCACAATCAACAAGTACAAACCTCAGAAAGAATTTGATCGTATATCCAAATGACCAATGAACAGAAGAAAGGTGATGAACCTCATTAGTCATCAAGAAATAACTAATAAATGAAAATAAATTACACAGCCTCCAGAAAGGCTAAAATTTAGAAGACTAACAATACCAGGTTTTGGTGAGAAAATACAGCAGCTGGAACTCTCACACATTACTGGTGAAAGTATGAGTTGCATATTTTATGACACAGTAGTTCCACCTCTCTATGTATGGAGCAGAAATGGGCATATATGAACATATTCTCAGAGCATGTACCCAAAAACAGATGCAAAGGAAAAATACAAGATGTTCATAGCAAAATATTTGTGTGTTTTTTAAGTTTATTTACTTATTTTGAGAAGGGGAGAAGGGCAGAGAGAGAGGGAGAGAAATCCCAACCAGGCTTCATGCTATCAGCATGGAACCTAACGCAGGGCTTGATCTCACCAACCATGAGATCATGACCTGAGCAGAATTCAAGAGCTGGACCCCTAACCGACTGAGCCACCCAGACTACCCCATAGTGGACCATTTGTAATAGACAAACTAAAGACAACCTAAATTTCCATCAATAGAAAACTAGATTAATAAGATATGTGTATTCATCTGATGGAATATTTTACAGCAATGGGAACAAACTACTACCACACCCAACAACATGGAAGAATCTCACAAAAATAATATTCAGAGAAAGAAGCCAAACACAAGAGCCCGTATAAAATTCAAAACAAATGATACTAACCAATGATGATAGAAATTAAGATAATGATTATTTTTCAGAGGGATAGTGACTGAGAAGAGGCACAAGTAGGGATACTAGGTTTCTAGTAATATTCTATTTCTTGTTCTGGGGAGTTGTGACATAAGTGACATTCCCTTTGTGAAAATGTATCAAGTTGTAAAGTTATCATTTCTGTATTTTTCTATCTATATGTAAATATAAATTATATATAGTTATATATTAAATATTACATACAATTTTATATAAAATTAAGATTTTATTAATACAGTAATGATGAATCAGGAGAATTAAACCAAAGTTGAACTAAAATTCTAGAAACCAATAACATGAAATATGGGATGGAGTTGTCAGAGTTCAAACATGCTATAGTACTTATATTGTTCTGAGGGAAAATAAAAATGTTTATTTATGTTAGACCTTATTGAGTTAAGTAGATGTTTTAAAAATGTAGAAGTAATCATTAAAAATGAAAAATACATACATTTTTAGCATAAAGAGAGGGAGAGATTCTTCTAAAGAAAAAGTAACTGATGCTAAAAAAGTGGGAAAAAAAAAAGTATCATAAAATCTCCCCAAAAAGTGATATAAATATGCTCAAATAAGTCAGTAATTATAGTGAACATAAACAAGTTACACTCCCCAATTTAAAAATAGGTATGCTCAGGGGCACATGGGTGGTTCAGTCGATTAAGCTCAGGTAATGATCCCATGGTTCATGACTTTGAGCCTCACATTGGATTCTGCACTTACAGCTCAGAGCCTGGAGCCTACTTCAGATTCTGTGTCTCTGTCTCTCTCTGCCCCTCCCCCACACATACTCTGTCTCTCTATCCCTCAAAAATAAATAAAACATTAAAAAAAATTAATAGGTGTTCTCAGATTGGATTAAAAACAAAACAAATGCAGCTATAGATATCTTACAAGGAACACACCTAGACATAGTAGCCCATGTTTAAAGCAAAATGGTAATGATATTTACTCAGATATTGGATCGATCTAGGGTTTAGGATGTATTGGTAAGTGCAAGAGAAGAACAAAGGGTCAGAAAGGTAAAATAATTTTTTTCTGATGTTATAGAGCTCCAGTATTAAAAGTATTTCCCTTGAGGTGTCTGTAAAGCACAGATAGTTCAGAAGGAAAATGCTTTCATTCTCGGTTGCCCAAACCAAAATTCGGACTTGTAAGCTCCTCTTCAATGAAGGGTGTGTTGGAATCTGAACTGGGACATGCAACCAAGCACTGCACAGTCAAAAGTACAAGGACAGCCTTTCTTCCTTGTCCAGACACACCATGAACTGAGAATCCACAAAAAAAGACACGGCTGTTCCCCTGACAGAATAAAAAAAGAGAGAGAGACATGACCCAAGAGATTAGGGTTGAGCAGAGATCAAAGCAGTCCTCCTTTTGAGGGGCCCACAAATTCTCCAGGCCGTCCTAGCAGAACATCATCAACCTCTGTTCGAGGGTAGAAAGAAAGGAGGTGAAGGGTGGGGCAGGGGAGAGACAGGTCACTTCTTGACAAATGACATGAAAGCCACTGAAGAATGTCTACCTCCCTGCAACAGCCTTATTTGCCCTTAGTGTTGTTTCTGATCACCTAATGTGATATTTTGTCACTGTGAGTGTGGCCCAACACAGACTATGTGAAGATGTGGTTGTTCCCATAATGGTGAAGAATAAATGCTCCTCTTCTATGTCCTGTATTGGGAAAAGAAATACAGTGCCCCTTCTAAAGGCAAATCTCTCCTTATGTATTCTCACTTCTACTTTTTTCCATTTCCTCTGGAAGCTGTTGAGCCATCCCTTGTTCCAACCCCACCCCCACCCGACTCATTTATCTATACAAAAGTCCAAATCATATAAATGTCTTTTCTCAACCCTCAGTTACTGTTTCATCTCTCTTCTTCTTCCCTTTATCAAATTTCTTAGAATCTACCCTCTTTGCCTCCACTTCTCATTGATCCCAACTTGATCCTTGCAATTTGACTCATAGCCATAGGCCAAAACATTCTTTTCTTAAAAACATCAACATTCTGTTAATGATGAAATCCACTAGCCCCTTCCCAGTCCTCATTCCCATCTGCTTTTCTTTCTATCTGAAACTGGTACCTCATTCCATTCTTAGGTTCTTCCTTTGCACTGTGCACCATCTAGTCTATCTGACTCTAATTTCTACTATATCTGCCTCCTTTGCATGCCCCACTTTTTCTTACTGTCCTCTGAATAAAGGCATTATGTATGGATCAGCCCTTGAACTTCTCATCTCCCTGGGCTTTGCTCTTCCAACAATACTTTCTGGACAAAAGTTCCTCAACTGTGCCAGCTCTTGTCTCAGCTCCAAGTCCACATTTCTCTCTGCTTGCTAGAGATCTCCACCTATATACATTTCCAGTATGTGCAAACTGGATTTAATGTTCCTGTTAAGCCTGTTATTTTTCCCCAGATACTAGGAGAGAAATCTAGGAGTCATCTTCGGTTATATCTCCTTTTCCAACTCCCACATTTTATAACTATATTGCATATATTTTTACACATTCCCATGCTCACCATGGCATTTTGTCTGAATTGTTCTGAATGCCACATGTAGATAGTTCCACATATCCAGTCTCTTTCTCTTCTGACCCCTAAAATACGCTATATACTGCTTCCAAAGTAACCCATTAAAATATGGTCCTTATGGTGTCATTCTCCTGCAAAATGAAGCCCAAAAACTTTAGCATGCTGTTCAAATCTTCACAAAATGGCCCTGCCTCTTATTATGCCTACTCATGAGTCCTCCACTACAATAATACTGGATGCTTCAACCACCATCATAACACTCTGCCATTATTCATGGCTACTGCTTCTGCCTGAAATGTTCTCTACCTCCAAAGCCCTCCCCACCTATTAAATCAAAAAGAACATTTCAGTTTCTGCCTCTTCTATGAAGCCTTCCTTTTTCTCTTAGTATTCCTCCTTTCTTTGTGAGACTTAGAACTCTGTTACATTAAGGTAAATAAATGGCTTTACTAAGCTTATAAGTGTGTGTAGAATCTATTCTATGGCAAACGTTATATTCAGGATATAGAGAACACACAGTCTCTGACTTTGGGAAGCATCTGCTCATAGGGGAGGGAGAACACTTAGTGTAGTAAATTGTACTCATGGATGTGACTTTCTGTACTAGAGATGTTCACACACGCACAATGAAGGAGCACTTAACCCAGCATGGGGCATCAAAGATGACTTTCCAGAGCAGCAGCACATGACCTGAGCCTTAAAAGATAGTTGCCCAGGCAAAGTTTGGCATAAAGCACATTTCAGAAATGAGAATAGCATATAGAAATTCATTACGAGCTACGTCCTATTTCAGGAATTTCAGGTGAATCAGTTGTCTGGAACTGAAAGCACATTGGGATGGTAAAGAGGTATGGACAAAGCCACACTGCAAAGAACCTTGAGTGCCTGTATCAATTATGTATTGCCACCAGTGGTGCTGCATAACAAATCATCCCCAAACTCTGTGGCTTAAAACAATAGACATTTATTATCCCTCATAAGTCTAAGGGTCAGCAGGTGGCTTTCCTGGCCTCAACTTGAGTCACTTATGTGTCTACAGTCAAAGGCATGCATTGGGGATGCACTTCAGCTATTCTTAGCTGAACATCCTCACGTGTTTAGGAGTTGGCTGGCCATCAGCTGGTTTAATATGGCCTTGGTTCTTCTCCACATGCTTCTCATAAATCTAAAGTAGTTAATGTGGGCATGTTCTTGTGACAAGGGAGACATGAAAAAGAAAATAGGTCCAATCATGCAAGACAGCAAGAAGAAATATACATACTTTTCAAGTCATTGCTTGTCATTGTATTTGCTAACATTCCATGGGCTGACGCAAGTCACATGGATGAACCCGGAGTCAAAATGGGAGCTTGCTGCAGGTTCTTCACCTTTCATGTTCTCCAGCCTGGAAAATGGTTGCCATAGATACGTACCTGACTCATCAGTCCTCTGTTCAAGTATCACCTTATCAGGAGAACTTCCCTAAATACCCATTATGAATTAACACTCATGGCTCCCTTCCTACCCTATCATTTTTTACTACACTCGGTCTGCAATGTTATATATTTAGTCGTATATTTACTTATTTATGATTTGCCTCCCCCACTGAAAGTTAAGATCAGTGACAGCAGAGACTTATCTGTCTTGCTCAGAGTTTTATCCCCAGAGACTAGAATATAGACTTGGTACCTGGTAGACAATTAACAAATATTTGAGTCAGGTAGCTTTGCCCTAGCCACACTGCGTGTAAGCATTAAGCACAGGCTAACTCTGAATGGAATTTGTGGGTTTTATTTATCCTTTCTCTTTCAGATCCATTTCTCAAAACTACTCAGGATTCAGTTTGGCTATGATACTAAGAAAGTTGAGGAAAATGAAATCTGTAGTATTTAAAAGGGATCAACTTTAGGCATTTGCCTTAAGAAAAAGGGAAAGTTTTCCAGCCAAATTCTTAAATGCATGTGCATACGAATAAAATAAACTTGACTAATCTCCCTCAAATCACTTGGGTAATTCAAAACATGGACTGATAATACCACAATCTTCTCTAAATGCATGGCGGGCACTTCCCAACCTAATCTTTTAATACTGAGCAAGTGCCAGCTTTTAATGTTGTTTTCCAACATATCTACCTTTAAGTCATCAAACTATAAAAATCCACTGAACTTTTTGGCTCACTATCCAGGCTTCATCAAGCTACCTCATGTCCCTTTGTTCCCAAAAGCAGACTCTGAGTGTCACTAAAACACAAAACAACCTACTATCGTCACCCTGCAAGGAGGTGGCTAACGGTCTGCTTTTCAGTGCCTGTGCAGGGCCATCTGGGCAAGCACCTCAGATGCATTTCTGTTTTTTCATTCTGCTCTTTCTGTTATCATGATTTACTTTTCAGGTATATGAGGCAGCATTTTTAAAACAACATGCCATGACACCACAGCATTTGAACCTTTTACCAAATTTTGTACAATTGATCTTTGCTACAACTGAGTAGATACGCTGCTATTGAGGTCTGTTGGAATTCATCTTGCAAAGAGTAAAAGATGTGGTGTAATAGCAGATCAACATGAAAGAAAGATTGTATGTTTTCTGAACCATGTAAACGCTTTGTTTCATGAACATAAAAGGCATCAAAGAAAAGCCCACAAATGGCCATTCTCAAACACAGACATAGTGCAGAAAGGCAAGCACATAGGCTGTGCCCTTGCTGTGGTTACTTTTATGGACAACAAGAGATATTATTCTATCATCATGGAAATGGTGGTGTCGTTTTGGTTCTTTGAAGCCCTTCATTTCTGTTGCCAGTATTTCTAGCACTTGAAAGTGTACTACAAATGCAGAAGACTGAGAACCTCCAATATAACAAAAAGCTTTATACTTTTAAGGAAGATCTGGGGAATACATTTGGATTTGGGATATCTGTATGGTTATCTGATTTGGGTTATCTGAGCATATTCCTTGGCACAGAATATGGAATACGGGAGGAGGCTTAATTTAAGGATGATTCTGTATCCCAGAGGCAATTTTCAGAAATGAGTAGTCAAAGTAAATTAGACCAACCCTAAATCTGATGTCTCTATCGGAAGACATTATGTAATCTCAGAAGTCCTTCTTACTCTAATTTGTGCTTTGAGATGTCACTGTCCCTCAGGGTGCCCAAAATAGGAGACTGAGAATCAGAGTACTCCAAATTCCCCAAAGTGTACCTCCTACTTCGGCCTTTCCACCTTCAGACTAAATTGTATTGGCAGCCGTTTTCTCCCCTGAAGGGATGTGTACAAACCAGATGCAATGCTGGGACCTCTTTTGGAAATGCTTTTGCTTCCATAAATTTTGTAAGAGAAATAAATGTGAGAGCTTCCCATCTCTGTCAATCATATAAATTCAAAATAATAGCACTTGGGAGGATCAGAGGTGGGGGCAGGCAGGAAAGAGGGGGGAGGAGGTAGAGTTATGAATTGTTCCCCTAAAGCTGGCATTGCTTAGCAACAGCTGTTCATGTAAAACAAAAGATCACTTCAGAAAACCAGAGACAGAGGCCAACAGAAAGAGATCACTATAATCATATTTTAGAGATCAAACAGCTTGCATTATGTTTGCTTGAGCCTATATATGTTTCCTAGTTGTCTGTATAAACATAACACTTTAACATACCTTACTATTATAAAATGTTACTATAATGACAAACATAGAATAGCATCCCCCAGGCATCTAGCATCTGGCAGATTTCTTATCTTCTACTTCTCTCCCACCCTGCTGTGGGTAAAAGATAAAAGGTGTTCCAACACAGGGAGGCAGTAGAGCACAGTGGTTAAGTGCACAGCTTTGGCATCACATCAGGATAGAGTCTCAGCTTTGTCTCTTACTATTGTGTGACCTTGGGCAAGTTTCTCAACCTCTCCAGAGGTTCAATGTCCTCAACTGCTAAATGAAGGTTAAAATTTGCCTGCTTGTTGGTTAGTGTAAGAATTGAGAGAGATGATGTATGTAAAACATTGAGCACAGTGCCTGGGCCATAAACAGCACTTAGTAAATGTTTGTGTTTATAATCAATAAATGGAGGAATAAACAAATACTTTGTTTTTCCTTTTAGACTTCCCATATTCTATCCTCATCCCATGGCCAACCTGAGCAAAAAGGAGAAGAGTCTTTAGAAGTAGTGGCAGCATGCCTGCCCTGTCCGGGGGCTGAAGGAGACCGGGGTGACTGTAACTGGCTGGAGTCAGCTGGCTGTGGGATCAAAGGCCTGCTACACAGCTGTGCTTGCTACAGAAGATTCCTCCCCACCCCCCTCCAGCAGGCCCCCTGTTGGGACTCCAACACACCCCACACACAGTCACACAGCAGCCACTGTGCCTGTCCACGTGGGAGGCCACTATTATATCTAAGTACTCAGGTAGTTCCCATTCGGGAAGTGAGGATTACATAACTTTTACGGAGAGACATAGTCTTCTGGGGCAAAAGTCCACAATGGTAACTAGAGACGACAGGGGCTCTGGGTGGGGGAGAGAGCGAAAGCTTCTGAAAAAAATCTTTGCCTTTTTTTTTAATAGACAAAAATACAAAGTGTTGCCAGCTTTAGATCTAGGCTATTTCCCTAAGATGTTTACTTAAGCGTCTTACTTAACTTCTTCAAAACATCGATAATGACCACATACCACATAACCAGAAAAAAGACAAGGGAACATTATTACGTCTATGTAAACAATGAAATCAAGGAGGAATTTTACAATTACAGGTTTCCTTTGACCAAAGAACCAAAAAGTCTTCTGTACACCAAACTGATTTTACAACTGCTTTGGCCTCACAGGTGGGTGGTACCATCGTTCAGAAGGGCTTAGAGACTAACTGAATGTCCATCCACACCAGGGAAAACAAATGTGGTCACATGTAAAATCCAACCACTGCTGCTAGTGAGATTCCTTTAAAACAACATTTTAAAAATGCTTCCTAAAAGAATACAGAATGCAGAAACGTAAAGATATGCGCCTGTGTCAGACATTACAGAAGTACTAAATGACACCGAGCTTAGCTGGCCTAAAGCCAAGTGAAAAACCACCCTGATAGAAATTGTAGTGCTGTCATTGTGTTGTAATAAGCCTTGATCAAGTAAAGCATTGTGCTTCTGCTAAGTCTTGAATTTAAAAAAGTTAATCGGGATCTGGCTTCCTTAGAGGACAAGGAAGAAGTGTCTGCTTCGGTAGAAGAGGATATTTACTTGGTCTCAGGAAGTCTGCATTTTGCTCATCTTTTTTAAAACTCTGCCTTCCAAAGAGAGCTCTCTTTCACCCAAAAGTGAATTCTACTTAACTCCAGAAGATGTTGCTCTCTTTTGCTCTGTAGATTTTTAGGAATGCACTTGCTGTTTATAATTGGCTTTATGTACAAGAGATCCAAGTGGAGGGAAGCAGTACTGGAAATGTGACCCGCAAGTGACTCAGCATTTTCCCAGAGCCATCTCCCGCAATATATGCAGACACCTGACTAAAACTTAGTGAACAGGTCCATGAGATGATCCCACATATTTAAGACTCAACTGTTACATGGAAAATAAGTCCAGCCACACATACTCAAGTACGGTAAGGCAAACCTGGTAAAAATCAATGATGGTCCTAGGGCAAAAGAGCGAAAGCAAGGTGTGATCCTGAAAGGGTGGTTGCTAGTTAGGAAAGAACAAAGGTCACCACAGTTCAACTTTTACATTTTCTTTTTTTTTTTTCTTTAATTCCCTAGAGTTGTATAATGTAGTGCTTTAGGCTAGAGACTGCACAAAGTTATTTTTTACCCGAATAAAATATTCCTATGGTTAATACCTAGCCCAATCCTATTCTTTCCCTGTTTCAATACTCTCAGCACCTCTTCAGGTTTTTTTTTTAATGTTTTATTTATTTCCAAGAGAGAAAAAGAGAGAGAGACAGCATGAGCAGGGGAGGGTCAGAGAGAGGAGACACAGAATCCAAAACAGGCTCCAGGAGCTGAGCTAGCTGTCAGCACAGAGACCGACGTGGGGCTCGAAGCCACGAACCATGAGGTCATGACCTGAGCCAAAGTTGGATGCTTAATCAGTTGAGCCACCCAGACACCCCTCTTTCAGTTTTAAAAACATAAATTTTGGGGGCACCTAGGTGGCTCCATCAGTTAAGTGTTAGACTTTGGTCATGATCTCACAGTTCATGAGTTCAAGCCTCACATTGGGCTCTCTGCTGTCAGCATCATCTGTCTGCCTCTCTCTGTGCCCTTCCCCTGCTGGTGTACACACACACACACACACACACTCTCTCTCTCTCTCTCTCTCAAAATAAATAAACATTTTTTAAAAAATATGTCAATTTTATCAATGGACATATGTTCCAGATTGATTCTGTTACAAGTCTCAGGCCTAATCTCTGTTAACTTTGAGCTTCTCATGGTCTCCAGTCCAGAAGTTGATATGTCCACCTGTGTGGAAGGCAAGAGATAGCCAATGACTTTTTTTTTTTTAAGTATATCTGTACCCTTGAGGAGATAATAATAGCTAGAGCTACTTTTTATCAAGTGTAACCCTGGGCACCTTGCTAAAGTCCTTAAAACATGATCTCCTTTAATCTGTACAACACTTTTTGAAGTAGAACATATTATCTCCATTTTATGGAGAAGAAAATTAGGATTCAGAGGAGTTAAGCAATTTGCCCAGCATCGTAGAGCTCATAAATCAGAGAGCCAAGAGCTAAACCAGGACAAGTTAACATCCATTACACAATGCTGCCTCTCAAGCCCTGAGTCTGTTTGTCCTGGGCAAATATTATACTTATATTTCAAAACCCATGGAAAAATAGGAAGTGGAAGCTTCTAAACGGGGAAGAAGCAAGTGGAAAATGTAGTGCCTGTTAATTCATCTACAAAGCTTACTGAGGGACAGATGTGCTTTATAAGATCTTTTCAGGGTTATGGTATGGTTCCTGTCCTCAGGGAGCTAACATTTTAATTGGAAAGACACCTAAGAATATAAGTCAAAATCAAATAAGTACTTCAGAAGAGGTATACACAAAGTATTGAGTGTAAAATCATGGAGGAAGAAGGGATTATTTTTCCTGATGGCTTGCCAAACTGTTGGAAAGATTTGTTTTGCCTACTAATCAGTAATAGCACATATTTTAATCGAGTCATTAAGAACATTTGACATTTGTTTGCCAAAAGTAATGAATATTAATTTTGAATATTTGAAGACTTTCAAGTCAGTGGACTGAAAAATCTTCTATATTCTCAAATGTTGTTGCAGCAATGAAAATTGGTAAAATTTAAAAAGAAAAGTTTTTGGAAAGGAAGCCGGTGACAGGGACCAGACTGCTATGAATTTATCTACTTTACTGATAAGTTCTTGAGTAAAGATACATACATAAGAATGTTAATTTAGTCCTTGTTTGTTTTACTAATAAACTGGACACAACCCAATGTCTATCAGTTAGGGATTGGTTACATTCTGACAAATCTGTATGATGGGCTACTCTGAAGCTATTAAAAAAAATTATTAAAAGAAAAATCTTTTTTAAAATCTCCATTGCAGATGGTTGAGTAAAAAACAAAGTATACTAAAATATGATATCATTTATATAAATACGTACACACAGAAGTGGATAAAATAAATACATAGATAGATTTCAGGAGAAATCCTCACCAAAATTTTAACATTTCTTGGGAGCCAAGATGAATTTATTTTTTAGTACTTTTCTGTATTACTTGGATTTTCTGCATCAAGCTATTATTTTTGTAATCAGAAAAGGAAAACAAGAAAATTATTTGGGGAAGAGGGACATATTTCCTTTTAGACTTACATGTCATAAAATGATACATTCCGAAGATAATAGTTCAAAATATATTTCTATTGAAGTAGTTGTAACTCTCCTTGAACAAAACCTTGCCTTTGTCAAGTCATATGTTTGATTTGCTTTGTGGACTTGTCATCATCAAAAAACCATAGCCACGTCAAAGAGCAGTCATGAAGTTGTACTTGGCTGTCTTGTTCTTCGATGCAGAGAGACAGTCAAAAAGAGCCAGTTATTCTATTTAGCATGTAATTTATATTCTAACAGGGGAAACGTAGGTCTATGCTTTTGTTCATGTCCACTTTAGGAATAACACTAACTTTCAGGACCTTTTTGAGGTGATTCTTCTGACTTAAAGCCAACTTTCAAGGGCCAAAGAGCCCAAGTAGCTGGAAGAAATAAGCTGTACCTTTGTTCTAATTATTCTCTGTTTATAAACTAAATGACTAGAGGGTCCAAAAAGCATTTTCAACTTTGCATGCATTATAATGCACACCTCCAAAACCAAACTAACTAAGGAAACATGCATCACAAACTCATTTAATCAATACTGTAAAGAAATGATATCATTTACTTTAGGTTATATGAGTCAGATTGCTGGCTGATAAAAGAAACCAATTTGCACAAAGATCTCTGGGCCGTTGTTCCCTCCTGTACAAAATTAGACCTCTTTCATGCCTAAGAATCTAAGATTCTATTACTTACAACTCTAGCAAATGTGCTCTTGAGGGTTTAAAAGTTTTATGACTCTCAATAGATAACATTTCAGAATAGAATTTATTTCAAGTATGGAAGTGAACTGATTATATGAGGAGTATGTGTTCTTGCTGAACCCTGTCATTCCTAAAAGAGTACAACCACCCATCTCTAAAATCTACTTATAAACAGTTAAGTAGATTTGATATAAACAACCTCATGTCAAATGCTGAGACATAATAAAAACATATATAATATTGGTAATGAGAAGTGGAAGGAAATTATCAGGAAGAAGAGAATGAAGGGGAAAAGGCATTTTTTAATAACGAAAATTATAGAAAAAGATTTTTTTAAATATTTTTTGTTTATTTCTAGGAGAGAGAGACAGACAGACAGACAGACACAGAGTGAACAGGGGAGGGTCAGAGAGAGAGGGAGGTACAGAATCTGAAACAGGTTCCAGGCTCTGAGCTAGCTGTCAGCACATAGCCGGACGCAGGGCTCGAACCCACGAACCGCGAGATCATGACCTAAGCGAAAGCCGGACGCTTAACCAACTAAGCCACCCAGGCGCCCCCAAAAAAGAAGATTTTTTTTAAGTCTAATGAATTAGAGGTGCCTGGGTGGCTCTGTCCGTTGGGCATCCAACTTCGGCTCAGGTCATGATCTCATAGTCAGTGGTTTGAGCCCCACATCAGGCTCTGTGCTAACAGTTCAGAGCCTGAAGCCTGCTTCAGATTCTGTGTCTCCCTCAGTCTCTGCCCCTCCCCTGCTTATTCTCTCTCTCTCTCTCACTCTCTCTCTCTCACTCTCTCAAAAATAAATAAAAATTTTAAAAAAATGTTTTAAAGTCTAATGAATTAAATTAAGGGAAAATAACCAGAAAAGAGTCAGTCTCTATAACCAAAATATAGAGATTTATGCAATCTATGCTTTTAAATGAATTTTCTAAAGTTGTCCCAGATCCTCTTCTTTGTCATTTAAGCTATTTTTACCATCTTTAAATAAATGATATGTCATCTACAAATTCCAAAACAGGAAAATCCTTAACTCTCATACACATTTCTGAGGCTAAAAACTGAATCATTTTCTACAAAAGCATATAATTTCCAAGTTTTCCCAGGACCAAAATGAAAAGAAAGTTCTCAAACTTTCAAGTAGTTTAGTTTACCCTTTCATAGATGTTAAATGTTTGCATCTTTGACACTAGAAGACACCAGAGCATAAGCCTGGACAATGCACTCTGCTTCTGAGCTTTACCTGCTTTGACTGAACAGCCTCTCCCTTAGAGTTACATTCAGAACTTGAGACCTAATGATCTCTGTTCAAATCCTGACTCTGCTACTTGTCAAGTACATGTGAGCTTGAGCACTTTACTTTCCTTTTTTGAGATTGATTCTTCATCTACAAGAGTAGAATAAGAATACCCACTTCACAGAGTGGTTGTTGATAATTAAATGAGAAATTACATATGTGCTTAGAAGAAAGAAGGTACTTCATAAATGCTATCTCCTATTCTTCCCTGCTTTCCTTTTCTATATCCCTGATTCATTTCTTCAGAAATATGATTTAATACTTCACAATATTTTTAAAGTATAATGACTTTAATCACTTTTTAAAACTTTGTTAAAATATAATTTACATATAATAAAGTGTGTGAAATACAAAAACGAGACGATTCTATATGTATATGCACCCGTGTAATCACCACACAGAGCCAGACGTAGAATATTTACAGGCCCCCAGAATGTTCCCATATGCCACCTCCAATCACCACCCCTCCAGAAATAATTATTATTCTGACTTTCACCATGGTCATTCATCTTAAATATTTTAAAATGGTAGCAAAAATAAACGACAGTTATATCCATACAAAAGAATAAAAAAGAAGTAATTAAAATGAAGGAAGTAGATTGTATACACTAATATGGAAAGATCCCAAAACATATTGTCCTGTATTACTGATGAAATTCAAAATTAATCACAAAAATGATAATAGAAAGAATGGTAGATGGAAAGAAGAAGAGAAATATGACAAGCTATTTTTAGTTTTTGAAATCCTCACCAAGTGTAGCCTTACTTAGGAGCTGAGGAAGCATCCAAACTGAAGTTGGCCGCCAGTCACCTAAATTGGAAGACAGCAGGAAGCATTGACGGACCACATATTTACTGAAGCAACTGTTGTCCTCTCCCTCTCACTTGGACACCACCACATCCTGAGTTGAAATGGTTGCAGAGCCCCACCTTCTCCATCCTTATCCTAAGAGCATAAATGAAAGGCAGATAACCCTTCATTATAGTGTCACTGTGCAATGATATAGACACCAGCACTAGAGTCCATCAAATTCTCCCTAAACATCACAGTCAAATGTAGTTTCTTCTGAGGTTCGGTAAAGAAATGCAGCCTCAAAAAGCATTTTAGCTGGTGTTAGCCAAATCAATTTAATGGACCAGAGTTTTGTTTCAGAAAGTCCTAAACCTGGGGCGCCTGGGTGGCTCAGTCGGTTAAGCGTCCGACTTTCGCTTGGGTCATGATCTTGCGGTTCGTGGGTTCGAGCCCCGTGTCGGGCTCTGTGCTGACTGCCAGCTCGGAGCCTGGAGCCTGTTTCAGACTGTGACTTCCTCTCTCTCTGACCCTCCCCTGCTCACGCTGTCTCTCTGTCTCTCTCTCCTAGAAATAAATAAAAATATTTAAAAAATATATATTTAAAAAAAAAAAAGAAAGTCCTAAACCTATCTTATTTGTGTCTATACCCTCAAACTAACTTTTTGTTAGTAGCTGGATTTAAATAATAAACAATGAAATGATTTTGAGGTGCCTGAGTGACTCAGTTAAGTGACAAACACTTGATTTTGGCTCTGTTCATGAACCCAGGGACGTGGGATTTAGCCCTGTGTCGAGCTTCATTCTGAACATAGAGTCTGCTTCAGATTCTCACTCTTTCTCCCTGTGTCCTTCTCCCTCACTCCTACTCTCTCTCTTAAAAAATAAAATAATAATAATTATGAATTTGGGGCACCTGGATGCCTCAGTCAGCTGAGCATCCAACTCTTGATTTCGGCTCAGGTCATGATCACAGGGTTGTGGGATTGAACCCCACATCAGGCTCCATACTGGGTGTGGAGTCTGCTTAAGATTCTCTCCCTCTCCCTCTACCTCTCCCTCCCTCTCATGCAGTGCTCTCTTTCTTTTTCTCTCTCTCTTAAAAATATATACATAAAAATAGGGGTGCCTGGGTGGCTTAGTCGGTTAAGCGTCCGACTTTCGCTTAGGTCATGATCTCACGGTTCGTGGGTTCGAGCCCCGCGTCGGGCTCTGTGCTGACTGCCAGCTCAGAGACTGGAGCCTGTTTCAGTCTGTGACTCCCTCTCTCTCTGACCCTCCCCTGCTCACACTGTCTTTCTCTCTCTCTCTTAGAAATAAAACGTTAAAAAAAAAAATATATATATATATACATAAAAATAAATAAATAGGCTTAAACAACTAAATGATTTCAAGCAATAAGTAGCTGGTTTGCTTTCAAAATAATTGAAAAGCTAGTATTTGAATACCACCTTCATTGTAAATGTGAATGGGTAGACACACCCACAATTGCACATTAATTCTTTTTCCCCCCAGCTGCAAGGAAGAGCCTTGAAAGCCTCCTTGTTAATAATTCTATAACCCAAAACCTTCTAAAGTGCAATGTAAGCTTCTTTCTTCTTGTTCTGTTATTCGTGGAGACGGGAAACAACCAATGTCTTTCTTATAATGACCTGTCAAATCTGCTAGACCTTCATTCTCTAAACTAAATAACCCCACAGCTTTTGGGCCTTTCCTCTTAGCCCTTATTTTCCAAGCCTTAATTACATTTTTGCTCTTCTCTGGAGCTCTGCCAGCCCCCCATATACTCCTTCAAGGGGAGACACAAAGTAGCCACAGTTGGGGTCAAACCAGTGCTGAGAAGAGCTGACAGGCCACTTCCTGCCTTTCATGCATCCCACTATCTTATTTGCTTTATAAATAAACAGCACTTACTTAACCAATTCTATCATGGCTGCCATACTGAGTTGAAGTCCACCTTTCCCCATCTGGCATGGTAGCATTTTGATTTTGTCCTGCATACTTTTTGCACTTACTCATTTGAACTCTGTCTAATTCAAAATATCTTACCCAATGAATTGTCCAGGTCACTTTATGTTTGATCCCTACTTTCTCTGCTTCCTCAACAAAACCTTTCGCAAATGCTGAAAGTGCGTTCCCAGAAGCTAAGGCACTGATCAAGATCTCCTGAGATTTTCTCTGTCTCCTTCATACTATCCCCAAGCAAGTGCTGATACTATGGGGATAATAACCCCTGTTTACTGAGAGATTATGCTAAGAAATCTTACATACATTATTTCACTATTTCCTCACAATAGCCATATGAAACAGATCTTCTTATCCACATTTTATTGAAGAGGAACCAGAGTTAGGTATAGATTAAATACTTTATTATGACCACCAAGCAAGAGAGTGCTGGATTCAAACCTGGGTCTCTGCATAGTTTGCTGTGCCACAAGGCCAGGAAATCAGTGCTTATTGTCACTTGGGTGTAACACTCTTGGCAAATGTAATTTCACGTGTAAAGTATATGTATGATTTATCCCAAAATTCAACAACAACCATGGGTGTCTGACAGACTTAGGAAAAGGAAAAAGGATGAAAATCAAAGAGAGGACAGGACAGAAAGAGAGGGAAAGAAGAGAGATCATGGTTGAAGGTCATCAGAGTCTGTGTCTGGTGGGCACTGAGGGTAGTGAGACTTTCAAGTGCCCTGTTCTTTCTGATCATAAAAGTAATAATGTAAGACAGAAACAAATTGCTGAATGGTCCTGACAGAGTGTGGCACATCTCTTACATTCCCCTGGACACTAACAAAGAATTACCCAACTGTGTCCAAGAATAACAGGGCCAGAGAAAATAATCCCTAATGGGACACTTGTGCTTCATCAGTTGTTTCAACTGCTAATTTACTACTAACTATTTGGAGGAGAGAACATTATTTGTCCTATTAGGTCTGTGACTGCTTTATCAGTATAATTAATTTTATGAAAATAAAATAAAAATGTTAGGGGGAAACTCAAAAGTTATGTGCCTCTGTGCCAGTGTGTATAAACACCTAGAAAGTAGATTGGAGCCAGGCACAGAACTGCAACCAGAGTGAATGGGGGGGGAGGGGTGTCTTTCAAACAATACCACCCACAGGTGCCAGGCTGGCTTAGAGGTAGAGCATGTGACTCTTGATCTTGGTATCATAAGCTTGAGCCCCATGTTGGGCATATAGCCCACTTAAAAAATAAATTAATTAACTAAGTATGCTTCCAAACAATGCCATACAAATCTTTTAGTATAAGGTATTTGCATGTTATATGGTTTTAAATTTTTATTTTTATTTTTTAATTTTTTAATGTTTTATTTATTTCTAGGAGAGAGAGAGAGAAACAGCGTGAGCAGGGGAGGGTCAGAGAGAGAGGGAGTCACAGACTGAAACAGGCTCCAGGCTCTGAGCTGGCAGTCAGCACAGAGCCCGACGCGGGGCTCGAACCCACGAACCGCGAGATCATGACCTAAGCGAAAGTCGGACGCTTAACCGACTAAGCCACCCTTGCACCCCTGGTTTTAAATTTTTAAAATCATTGTTTTTAACATGTCATTGGCCCAAAACCCTTTTTAAGGAATTTTATTGTCTAAAGAGAAACAAGTCTCGGTTCTATGGGCAAAATATTAAAGAAAATACAGTAAAATAATGTAAAGTAAAATGTAGTAAGAAATGTGGATTTGGGGAAGTTTGGCTTTTAAAAACTGATTTCACAGAATCAATTTTTAAAGCTCCTAAGCAGAAATAGAATTCTTAGTTCTCGATCAATATCAATTCTACAAACCCAATATTATTAGGAAGAGTGACCCAAATGTTAAACTTTTCCTCAAGGATTTGATGAACTTTCTCTACCGTTAAAAAATAAATGTCCTACTTTTTATTACCAATTCTGACTAACGCTGGACCCATACTAAATCAAGTAAGAATCACTGAAAAATCTTAAAACTTATGAGTTTTCTAATAACTTTACCCTTACATTACCCTTACATATCTCAGTAACATATTTTTATAGAAAACTGACAGGTTTATCAATGCATCTCTAAATATCGACATTAGAGAACCTCTGTGTGCAGCCACTGGGAGACGTTTATCTTATGGAATAAAGACATTTGTTTAACTTTCTAAACAAACAGTTTTCAAGAGTCCTCAATAGTCCTTGTAAGCCTGCTTGCCTCTGTAATCTGCTTGTTTGCAAAAATAAATCTATTCCAATAACTGCCTGGTCAAAGTTTAAACTTAAAAATAGACTCAACAGTTAATCAATAGGCTTATCTATTGATGCAGTAGAGTGTAGACAGGTAGGCCTGACCAGAGGGTGTCCTGCTAAAACAGTAAACAACTTACTCCTGACACAATTCAGCACAGAGAACCGAACCTGTCAATAAAACTACATCATATGGATTTAGTAACAATATGCAAGTCCTAAATAACTGTCTGTTGAAATTGATGTCAAATCAAATAGGTGTGTAAGTTCCTCCATTGTATGATACAATAACAATCATTTGTAAATAGTTTAGGTCAACAACTAAGCATTATCTTCTTTTCTACAACAGAATTCCTTTAATACTGTAGTGTTCATTATAAGGTAGTATTTTAAAAAGCAATACTATGTAAATCTAGAGCCCTAGCCATAATTAACTTTCTCTGAGTCAATGGCTATCTTTACACAGGAAAGTTTCATAATGAAATAAAAAATATATTTGCTCTATGAAGCCTATATGGAATTACCTTAATTTAAACATGATGTAATTAGGCCACCTTCTGGTTGACTGTGCATCAGGCTTTTAATTTGTAAGAGCAGTGTTAAAAGAAACCTAAATGACAAACCTCTATTCTTGGTTTTGTTCTTACAAGGCTGCATTGGCCTAGAACATCTACAGGCTCAAAATGTTTGGAGATCTTTCACAGTAGCTTTGAGAAAAACATATAGCCAGTGTGAGTTCACATTAGATTTTTCTCATCTGTTGGTGACTAGTAATGCTCCTAATAAAACACCAAACAACCTAATAACAAGTAAGTTCTAAGACTCTCATTTTAGGAGCAAATGCACCCTAAAACTACTGAACCAAGGTCAAGGAGGACAGGCAGATAACATCATTAACATCTAATAGAAAGCAACAGGGAAGAATGATCTGAATTTCTTTCCTTTCACTGCTAGAATATGATGAGCAGTCATGGGAGATATTTGTATAGTATTTGTGCCATATCTCCCCTTCTTTGCTCACAGGTCTCCTTTGAAATCATTGCAAGCTTTGGCAAGTGTTTGCAGTGTCTCAAAGTCAACAGCTGGACAAGTGTGCCATCTGAGGTAGAAGTCTGTGTACAAACAGAATAGACAATGAGACAGAGTCATACCAATGGTCCCAGGCTGGGTCCCAGCCTTGCCACAATGGCAAGGGAAGGCCAAGGACCAAGAGACTCAGCTACAAATTGCTGAAACGTGGTATAGTGCATGGTGGACCGGGAGGGCTTGCAGCCAGACCACCAGGGTTTGTATCCCAGCTCAGATACTTCCTGACCAGGTAACACTGAGCAACTTTCTTTACTGCTCTGGAGCTCAGTTTCCCTATCTTAAAAAGAGAATAATAAAGCCACCTCAAGGTATTGTTGCAAATATTAATTAATACTTATAAAGCACTTACAACAATACCTGGCACATGGAGAACATACAGTTAGTGTTAGCTATTCATCCTCACAACTCTGTATTCCATTGTCACTAATATGTCTCTAGATGGTTTAATGCTTGGATTTATTATCATTGATTTTCAAGCCTATAGTCTCTCCTCCTCTCGACCACCTTGAAATGTCTGCCAAGTCAAGTTTTCTAAAACACCTCTTTCACATTTCACTTCTCTGCTCAAAAACTGTCAAGAGTTCCCTGCATCTAGGAAAAGGTCTGATCTCCTCACTCCAGCTAGCAAAACTGCCTGTAGCTGGCTCCAACCTATTTTTCCAACCCTCTACTAGACTGATGGCCCTCTCCTTTGTCTCCATCTGACACATATTTTTATTTCACTTTTCATATACAACTACTAGATAAACACTGAGTGCTTAGTAACTATTTGCTAGTGCTATTTCTGCTCTGGCAGCCTAGGGTATGTGTGTTTGTGTAACTCGCAAGAGAAGATCCTGAAGGCTGTGGTCTAACCAGAGGAAAGGTATGCAGGGAAACTCCAGCCTGACCACAATGGATCCTGCAATAGTAGCAGGGGCAATGTAAGGCCAGTAGTATGGAGCTACCATAATATTTAGCCTTGGATGTGTTCAAGGAATTTTTACCATATATTAAAGCTATTTTAAACTAATATTCCTAGTGAGTTTAAAGAGAAATTCTCAGGTGAAAGGTAAAAAAAAATAAGATGCTAGAGTCCTAGAGGATCTAAAAAGCCATAATTCCATCCCTGGCTCAATATTATTATCCCAAATGTAAATCTTATTCATTCAGCTTCCCCAACCTCCCCCACACACACACACACACACACACACACACACACACACACACACACACACACACATGCACGCACAGAGACAGGGGCACTCACTTTAAGAGGAATTTATTTTGATTTATTTATACAAAGCAACAAAATAATCTCTCCTTCTAATCAACAAAAAAGTCCAGCCCTATTCACAAAACTGACTTAAAACTCATTGCTATGATGGCTTGCTTCCTTTACAGTGCCACTGGGCTTTGGGGAGGACACAGTAGAGAGAGTGCCCAGTGTGCCTGGGCTTCAGGAGGGGTGTGCTGATAACTCCTGAGTCTGGAGTGAGCAATGAAGGGGGACTCCCAGTGTTTACCTCCAGCTATTCATTGAGGAAATGAAGAGCAGGCCCCTTGACAATTTCCAAGATGGACATCTTCCTTCCAAGGATGTGTCCTTCATTTCATGACAATAGAAAACGAATAGGAAAAAAAAGAATTTTACATAATCTTTGATCATGACAGAAAGTTTAGACAATAGCTTTCCCTCATGTAAAGCAGTTTTTCAAGACCTTGTTAACAAATAAACACAGCCCCAAAATTCAGACCCTCAATGTTGAGATCTCACAAGTTAGAGGTCACAGATTGGTGGCCCTTGAGCACAATACAGCTAACAGATACGTTTTGTCTGGTCAGCACAGTGTTTTAATTTATTTTTAATTTATTTAAAATCCTTTATACCAGATATGTTTTCTGCAGTTCAACACAGACCCCACCATTCACTATGGTCTTACACTTTCTAACATTTATATTTTCACTAGTCCCTGCCTCGAGATATTTGAGTTTGCCATTCCTACCAGAGTCTGCCTCTTTGATAAGCCTCTTATGGATGGACTTAGACGATACATCCAGCATGTGGCCCTCACACATAACTTCATTTCCCTTCTATCTCTATCCGTTATTCACTTCAAGGCTCTACCAGATGTGTACTTGGCTGTTTTTCTGAACAATCCACTGCAGGGGTTCCTGGAGGCTCATTTTTTAGAAATCATGCAATGAGTAGAAGCCACTCCTAGTTCACACTCCACAACCCTCACTCAATCCATAGGGCTCAGCTAGGCACATGGGGCCTCGAGAAGTCCATTTCTGCTCTCATGCTGGAAAACCTCACTTGAATGTGCCATCAGTAGCTTCTGGCTTCACAGTGTCTTAACAACATAGAGAGGATGATAAACTGGAATCTTAGCTGTTTGTAATATATAACCTGTCTTGAATCTCCCCACAACTGCTTCTCTTTTGTCGCCTGCCTTGTCTGGCCCACCAAGAAAGTGATGCGGGCTTTGTTGCTTTGGGTTTTACCAGAACATTTCATCTCAAGTGAAATGCATGGCATTCCATTTCTTGGCCATGAAAGAGGATACAGGACAGAGTCAGCCTTTGACATAAACAGGACTCATCCAGTAAGTAGCCAGAGGGAAATGTTGGCAACATGTAATTAGCCAGCTGGTCATCCTCTGTTTAAATCCACCCTCTTCTCTAAATGCCAAGTTTTGAAGAATTAAATATTTTTGCATACCAGGCATAGTTCAAAACCAGATTCTTAAAATATGTTTTCATGTTGCCCCCTTTCTCCTTAACCAGTGTCACATACAAACTAGGGGTCAAGTAAGTTAATACCTTAAATAAAAGGGTGCTGAGACTTTTGGTTGGAGCCAATTGTGAAGTCAGTATAAACTTCTTTTGAACTCTTGCTCAAGAAGAAAACTTCTTGAGTCTTAATTATGTTTGAGGCTGGAATGCTCAGATCTAGTCCAGCTCCTTCAACAGGACAAATTTTTTTTTTTTTTTTTTTTGCTTGGGTTGCAAAAGATGTGCCTGCTTATCAAAACAGGCTTGAAGCATGCATGAGGTAACTGAAAACCACTGCAGCACATGACAAGGCTCAGTTCTCAATCTTTTTTTTTTTTCTTTTTTTTTTTTTGCCTTTGCAAATCCCAGTCTCCTGTTCAGGAGTCAAGAAAGTAAGCAGTCTTTCCTGAAATTCTCATAGATCTCCATCCCAGCGGTCTCCCTTCTTTGGGGTCAGCCCTCCAGCATGCCACCTCCTCTTAGCCTTTCTCCTCAACCTGTAATTGTTTACTTCAACTACACAAAACTTAAATGACATGGTCCTAATCAAAGCAAGAACATTTTAACTTATTAGTTTTTCCTTTCACTTTCTAATACCCAAGACTGAAAATCTCAAGTTCGGATATTCTTTTTTTTTTTCTTAATGTTTATTTTTATTTTTGAGAGGTGAGGAGGGGCAGACAGAAGGGATCAGAGGATCTGAAGCAGGCTCTGTGCATTGACAGCAGCGAGTCTGATGCAGGGCTCAAAGTCCCAAACATGACCTGAGCTGGAGCTGAAGTTAGTCTCTCAAAGGGCTGAGCCGCCCAGGTGTCCCAAGTTTGGATGTTCTCGAACAAGAAATGTATACTAAAAGATAACAAACATAAGAGTTGGGGTCTCTCATCATGGAAATGTCAAGATTCTGTCCTATATCCTCCTCAGGTTGAACAGCAAACAGTTCATTTGAGATTTCGGGGTTGGGGGAAATGACTCTCAAAAAGGAATAACTTATGGGAACTATTCTACATTGGGGTATTCATTTACTGAGATGATTTCCAATTTTGTTACTATTAATTGCTCCTTACAATGAATAATAAACATTTTTAGGGGCGCCTGGGTGGCTTAGTCGGTTAAGCGTCCGACTTTCGCTTAGGTCATGATCTCGCGGTTCATGGGTTCGAGCCCCGCGTCGGGCTCTGTGCTGCCTGCCAGCTCCGAGCCTGGAGCCTGTTTCAGTCTGTGATTCCTTCTCTGACCCTCCCCTGCTCACACTGTCTCTCTCTCTCTCTCTCTCTCTCTCTCTCCTAGAAATAAATAAAACATTTTTAAAAAATAAATAAATAAATAAACATTTTTAAAATTCCAGCTTCAAAGAGAAATGACAGCATGTCTTCTTTTGCACATAAAATTTACCATACAGCCACTTGTGAGAAATTAATCTCTGTCAAATATGCTACCAATTTATGGGCTTTATTATTCAGGAGATGCATGGCTAGGACAATGGCAGAGGCAGTTCAGTGTATTTCCCATAGATGCTTACACATTTTTTTTCCTTTTACAAGTCAGAAGAGAAACATGCCTGACTTTTTTTTCTTACCTACTTCATTTGATGCCAGCACTCCTGATATACATCTGGAGTCAGGTGCTAAGTAGGTACCACAAGCCAAAGACCATCAGATATCATGTGAGGAACAGCCTAGTACAAGATGGAAGTAGACCTACAAATCAAAACCACACTGAGATACCACCTCACGCCAGTCAGAGTGGCTAAAATGAGCCAATCAGAGAACTCTAGATGCTGGTGAGGATATGGAGAAACGGGCACCCTCCTACACTGTTGGTGGGAATGTAAACTGGTACAGCCCCTCTGGAAAACAGTGTGGAGTTTCCTCAGAAAATTAACAATAGAACTCCCCTAGGACCCAGCAATAGCACTGGTAGGAATTTACCCAAGGGATACAGAAATGCTGAGGCATAGGAGCACATGTACCCCCAATGTTCATAGCAGCACTCTCCACAATAGCTAAAACATGGAAAGAGCCTAAGTGTCCATCAACGGATGAATGGATCAAGAAGATGTCATTTATCTATACCATGGAATACTACATGGCAATGAGAAACAATGAAATCTGGCCATGTGTAGCAACATGGATGGACCTTGAGGGTGTTATGCTGAGCGAAATAAGTCAGGCAGAGAAGGACAAATATCATATGTTTGCTCGTATAGGAGGAATAGGAAGAACTTAATGGAGGACTATGGGGGAGAACAAGGAGGGAAGAGAGAGGCAAACTATAAGAGACTCTTGAATGCTGAGAACAAACTGAGAACTCATGGGTGTGGGGTGGGGGAGATGGGCACGGAGGAGGGCACTTGTGGGGATGAGCACTGGGTGTTATATGGAAACCAATTTGACAATAAACTATTTGTAAAAAAATAAAAGAAAAGAAAATAACAAGATGGAAGTAGACCTCAGCAAATTGCTCTTCTGCTTCATGAACCCCGAATTCCTGTCTCCCAATGTCTGGCAACATTGCCCAATTTCTGAAAATCAGTTTCCTCCTTCCTTGTTTTTAGCACCCACCTGCTTGGCTGTCCATTTCCTGCCCAGTTGTGCTTTATGGATCACAGGCTAAGCCAGCCCTCTGTTCCCAGCTACCTAGGGCTAGTAGTAGGTCAGGGGCCCTCTCTGTCTGGTCATTATATTATGCTGTTGCATCAGCTGGCTCCCTATTGTTTCTGTTGTGGGTTGAATCATGTCCCCAAAAGAGATATGTTCAAGTCTCAGCCCCAGTACCTATTAATGTGACTTATTTAGAAATAGGGTCTTTGCAAATGCAATCAAGTTAAGATCAGATCATACTGACTTAGAGTCCTACTGATTCCAATATGATTGGTGTCCTCATAAGAAGAGGGAAATTTGAACATAGGGACACAGTACACAGAAGATGCACACACACACACACACACACACACACAGTTGGAAAACACATTGGGAAGACAGAAGCAGAGATTGGATGATACAGCTACAAGTCAAAAAAACATCCAAGATGGCCAGCAAACACCAAGAGACTATGAGAGAGGCATGGAACAGACCCCTCCTCAGAGGCTCAGGAAGGACCAATTTTATTAACACTTTGATTTCAGACTTTTGGCTTCCAGAACTGTGAGAGAATACATTTCTGTCACTTTAAGCCACCCAGCCACTGTGCTTTGTCATGGCAGCCCTAGGGAACTAGTATAGTTTTTCTCACAATTTTGGAGAATCTCTCAGTTCATTTAACAAGTATTTATTCAGCACCTACCCTCTGCCAAGGAATATGCTAGGTACTGTAAAGACCACCATAAGTGAAACAGTATCTCCCACCCTGAGAGTGGGACCCTTATTGAGCCTTGTCAGGGAAATGATGTCATGCGAGAAGTACAGTGACAGAGGCACGCACGTGGTGTTGAAGACACAGGAAGGATACTCACTCCAGAGTGGGGTGAAGGGAGGGCATCCTGGAAGAGCTAATGCTTGAAAAGAACCTTGAAGTCTTCACTCCCCTAGAGGAAATCCGCCGGCTGGAACAGAAGAAACAGCTTCTCCTCTTCCACACCCATCTCTGAGAGAAGACTCTTCCTGCAGCAAAAGTGTTTAAATGGCAAATTCATGGCATATTGTGCCACATTGTGATTCTCCGAGTGCTTTTCCACAGCCTGAATCTTCTTGCCAGTTTGGATTTATGGGAGAACTAAAAAAGAAGTTCTTTTCTTCGTAGGCTTAATGGGGGTGGGGTGGAGGGGGTATATTTTGTTTTCCCTTTTGTATCTAGAGTTTATATCATTGGAAATGTTAGTACAATACCATTTTTATTTGTAGATATTATTGCCCATAAAATACAAAATGCTTTGAGTTAAGGAAAGTTAAGTGCAAGCTCTTTAGAAAGGAGAGTTTATTGGATCTTTCCCATTGCACTAGTAATATATATATAAAATACTAAAACAGCTAAGAAAAAAAGGTGATGCATAGATAATTTGGAAAATAGAAAACTAGAGAGCTGATGTTTTGAAAAATACTTAGTCCCACTATCCAGAAGCTATCATTATATTAATATGTTTTGATGGATTGCCTACTAATTGTTTTTCATGCAGTTTTTATTCTGTTTCTCCCTACTCTATAAACAATCTTGTATCCTGCCTTTCTCAAACAACATTATAACATAAACATTTTCCCAGGCCGTTAGAAACTCTCTATAAACATAATTTTAATGGCTATAAAATGTTTGGTTGACAGATGCCCATAGTTTACCTAACCAGGCCCTGTTTTGGCCATTCAGGTTAGATCATAACTTCTTAAATAGCCTTCAGATAAACTTAATGAGTTTTAAAATGGAGATTTCAAGTAACTTCATCATAGACTAACTGTTGCATTATGATACAAGGACCGTTTTATCATCAGGAAGTTGAATTCAAACCAAAAAAAAAAAAAAAGACAAAGATGTTGACAACATCAGCAGCTGTTGCCTCTGTCCCACCCCCTACTGCAGAGATTTTTCCCTTCATTGTCCAAGGGCTCTATTGCTGGGCCTAGTCGTATCCTGCTCATCCCAGTTTCCAGGTCCAGCCCTGGGAGTCCCCTTGGGCCTCAGCACTGCTCCCCCCGGGGTTGAGTATCGATCAAGTCTCCCGATTATTCTGGCCCATGACAAGTGCCTCAGTGCTAACTTACTCCTGCTTTGCTGCCCAAGTCACCCCTGTGGGATTCCCTTGAGTTTTCTTTGCCACTAATCTAGCTCAGGACACTGGCAGAGCCCATGTACTTCCCAGATCATCATTCCCTCTCCACCTCAAGATGTTCTCTAACAAAGAACCTCTCTCGGGGTACCTAGGTGGCTCAGTCAATTAAGCATCTGACTTTGGCTCAGGTCACAATCTCACGGTTTGTGGGTTCAAGTCCCGTGTCTGACTCTGTGCTGACAGCTAGCTCAGAGCCTGCAGCCTGCTTCAAATTCTGTGTGTGTCTCTCTCTCTGACCCTCCCCTGCTCACGCTGCCTCTCTCTCTCTCTCTCTTTCTCTCAGAAATAAATAAAACATTAAAAAATTTTAAAAATAAAGAACCTCTCTCATCTAAGTATCCTAGCCAGTCAGCCTCTCTCTCTCTCTCTCTCTCTCTCTCTCTCTCTCACACACACACACACACACTGATACAACTGAATTTCTGCCATCAGTCGCTATTTTTTCAAATAGTAACCTATTTTCTTATAGTAACCTATTTGCTATTGATATCCCTTGATGTCTCAGCCCTTATCTTGACCTCACCTGATACCTGAGACTCAGACTCTCCTACCTGTGCTTATTTACCTGGGCTCTTGAGAATCACCTACCTGTGGAGACACACCGCTACTCCTTGAATCCCTGAAGCCAGCCATTTGCCTGATCCATGGCAAGAAACTGGTGTGCACTGTAAGTAAATTACCTTGCTGCCCCAGCTCCAACTTTGCTTAGGATAGCCCCCCCAACACACCTCAGTGTCTTCCAGTGTCACTCAGTATTGCTGCTGCCAGGGTAAGCCGTGCCAGCAGCAGTTCCAGAAAACTCCCCCACAATTCTGACTGACTGTGAATGAACAACAGAGAATAAAAACCACCTTTCTTTGTTTTTAATTCCAGTATAGTTAACCTTCAGTGTTACATTAGTTTCAGGCATAACAATCACTTTGAAAGATTCTTGGGTACCAGTCCTAGACATGGTCCACAATCTATTTCCAATACCCACATGCAAAAAACTAAAAATGTAGCCTTTTGTTTTTCATAACTCATTCTGCAGCAAAACCTGACTGTATTACTTTCCTATGGCTGCTAAAGCAAATTACCACAAACTTGGTAGCTTACAGCAATAGAAATTTATTCTCTCACAGTTCTGAAATCCATTTCACTGAGCCAAAATCGAGGTATGAGCAAGGCTGCACTCCCTCCTATGGCTCCAGGGAAGACCTGCTTCTTGCCTCTTCCAGTTTCCAGTGACTGCCATAATCCCTTGATCTGTAACTGCATCGCTCCGATCTCTGCCTCTATGGTCACCTTCTCTCTCGTGTGTATCAAATTGCCCTGTGTCTTTGTCTTATAAGGATACATTTGCTGTATTTAGGGCCTACCCAGATAACCCAGGATAATGTCACATGTCAAAATCTTTAACTCAATATCTACCAAGATCCATTTTCCTTATAAAGTCATATTTATAGGTTCCAAGGATTAAAACTTCATATCTTAGGGTGGCCATGTTCAGCCTACTATACTGACCTAAATGAAAACAAGGCTGCCTCTCTCTCATTATGTGAACAGTCATGACTTGCTCAAGAAATATTCATGTGTGAGATTATAGGGTGCCTCCCTAGACCTCAATAAGGGTGTTAGGTAATAGGCAATATGGGCACTGTTTTTCCTTTCTAAAATCAGATAAACTCTACTCCCTTCTAAAACATGTTTGACTACAAAGGTGTCAGATAAATATTTGTAAACCTGTTTCAAGTCCACATTGCCTGAGGCATGACATAAGTAAATGGTTCTAAATTCCCCTGACTCAAAAACACAAGACTTTGCCATCTGTAGAGCATCAGTCCAAAGGACAGCAGGTATCATTATCTCCGTTTTAGAGGTAGGAAACCCAAGGGATAGTGTTTTGTCTCGTCTTGCCTAAATCCTGTAGTTTGTCAATGGCAAGAACCAGACCAGAATTCATGGTTGTAATTCGCAGTACAGTTTTTCCAGTTCATCAGACTGCCTCCCCATAGAGAGACAGTCTGAAATGAATTATTCTCTAAAACATGTGATTTGAATATTTTTACTGGCAATGGTTAGAAATAGCACTTTAAATCCTGTCAAATGATAAAACAGATAGGCCCTAAGCCAAGATTAAACAAAGGAGACAGGCAAGGTATAATAAAATATTGTCTAAGAAACTAAAGGCAGCTATGAAGGCTACATTGCTTATTGACTCGCCTTTTAATTTCTCTGTATTATCTGATTTTCTATTTATGCACTGTCTAGTTTTAGAATTTGTAAAGAAAACTGGCATTCGTATATAAATTCATATCATGTTACAGGCAAATAGACATATCATTTCCAAATGAGGATAATGGCGCTTCTTTGACGGATTATCATGAGAATTAAATAAGAATATATGAAACAACCCAGAAAATTAATAGGCAACCAACGGAATGGGAAAAGATAGTTGCAAATGATATATCAGATAAAGGGTTAATATCCAGAATCTATAAGGAACTCACCAAACTACACGCCCCAAACACAAACAACCCAGTGAAGAAATGGGCAGAAGATATGAATAGACACTTCTCCAAAGAGGACATCCAGATGGCCAACAGACCCATGAAACGATGCTCAGCATCCCTCCTCATCAGGGAAATACAAATCAAAACCACACTGAGATACCACCTCATGCCAGTCAGAGTGGCTAAAATGAGCAAATCAGAGAACTCAAGATGCTGGCGAGGATGTGGAGAAACGGGCACCCTCCTACACTGTTGGTGGGAATGTAAACTGGTACAGCCCCTCTGGAAAACAGTGTGGAGGTTCCTCAGGAAATTAACAATAGAACTCCCCTAGGACCCAGCAATAGCACTGCTAGGAATTTACCCAAGGGATGCAGAAATGCTGATGCATAGGAGCACATGTACCCCAATGTTCATAGCAGCACTCTCCACAATAGCTAAAACATTGAAAGAGCCGAAGTGTCCATCAACAGATGAATGGATCAAGAAGATGTGGTTTATCTATACCATGGAATACTACATGGCAATGAGAAACAATGAAATCTGGCCATGTGTAGCAACATGGATGGACCTGGAGGGTGTTATGCTGAGCGAAATAAGTCAGGCAGAGAAGGACAAATATCATATGTTTGCATGTATAGGAGGATTAGGAGGAACTTGATGGAGGAACAAGGGGGAGAAGAAGGGCGGAAATGGTGGGGGAAAGGGAGAGAGGCAAACCATGAGAGACTCTTGAATGCTGACAAAAACTGAGGACTGATGGATGTGGGGGGAGGGGGGATGGGTATGGAGGAGGACACTTGTGGGGATGAGCACTGAGTGTTATGTGGAAACCAACTTGACAATAAACTATTTAAAAAAAAAAAAAAGAATGCATATGTTGTGGAACATCCATAAAATGTAAAGCTATACGGCAATGAAAACAAACAAATCACTACTATGTGCAACAACATGAGTGAATCTCACAATCATAATATGGAGTGACAGAATCCAAAATAAAAATGAATATAATCTAAAAAAAAAAGAATATATGAAATGCCTAACATGGAGCCTTAATAAACATCCCTTCTCTGGAAAAATTCACTTTACTCTTCATTCTCTACTTCCATTTCCTCATCTCTCAATATCTTTCAACTTTCTTAAATAGAAACCTATTCTATCTGATGCCACCAATGACCTCCATATTCCCCATCCCAACAGACACGTTCCAGGCCTTGGCTCTCTGGACTTCTTTGCTGCATTTGATGCTGTTGACCACTCTGACTTTGTGAAACTCTCTACCCCCTTGATTTCTGTGGAAATATAAATTTGGGGGTAATTAGCATTTATGGTCACAACTGACCACTGGCAAAACGAATGATCTCCCTTGATGGTGGCTAGAAAAGAACAATCAGGTCAGGGGAACCTTGCACTCTAGAGAACCTTGCACTCGGGCCCTCTTTCAGTGGTGCCTCTTCTCTCAGGGCGAGGAGTCTGGAAGACCCAAGACCAGGGTCGTAGCATACTTGCCCAAGTAGCCTTACAAGACTTGTATAATCCTCTTGCCCAAATCCTTGCCCACCGCCAGGGTGCTCACACTAAGCCTGAGAGATGGCAGGAGGACAGCTGTTTCAAGCAGTGTGAGCAGAACTTAGACATGCGGGTTAGGGTGACCGCACACTTGACATAAGGCCCTTCATGACTTGACTGCAGGTATTGGATGGAACGTGATAAGCCATGTTAACACACTCCAACATGGAACTCTGAGGAGTAAGAGAATTCCAAGTTATAATGAAGCTATATATTTCAAGGTAAGAAAGGAAAACGTGCATTATTTATCAGTTTGTTAGCTTGATGTATAACTTTTAAATATTTAGACATAGAGTATGTGCCCTCCGTTTGCACTTTTATCCCAGACCACAAATGTTAGGCATAGGCCATGTGGGAGCTAAGTGTTCATATGTATCATGACAGAGACTAGCTTTCACCTTAGATGCCATCTCTAGTGCAGCCATAGAAAATGTTCAAGAGCTGCAATGGGAGTCAGCAGGGAGGAATTCCTAGACAGATCAGTGATGGGCTGACTTGTGATCCCTGACTTGTCACACCTCTTCATCTCAGGTAGGAGATAGTCAAAGTGAAGGGCAGTTAAAACACTCTCCCACTCTGGTAGAAGAACAGGATAGCACTAGGACTCAAGTCCTCTAACTCCAGGTCAGGGCATTTGTTCCTGCTGTGCTGGAAGCAGGACATGTCTCCGTGGGCTGCTAGACTTGTATGCAGAAAGAGGATATGACAAAATGGGATATTTAATTTTAAAATATGCCATGTAAGGAAAATGCTAGTACGGGGATTTTCTAACAAAGCCAATAGTGTTCTAAATTATGTAGAAATTATTCTTGTTTAATTTTAATGAAAAGGATCTGAACAATCGGTTTTGAGACACAGGGAAATATTTTAATAGCAAGACTGAGTTTGAGGAATCAAAACGGATAAATTAGTTGGGTCTTTTAAGTGGACTATTTTAAGAGGATTCATAAGCTAATACTTAATGTTACTCTTGTGACAGATCATAGGACGTAAGTGACAGGTATTAGGTGAGCAGGAGAGCATGACTGATGTGGTCTGGAAACTGTATCTTTGGTGACTAGATGCACAGCCTTGGACAAGCTAACGCCCTTCCTTAATCTGGACTTCAGCTTCTGCATTTGTGAGACAGAGGCAATCATGTTAGCTTACACTGTTGCTAGGATGATTAAAGATGGTGACGAGATAGAAAACAAAGGCAGAAAACAGGCATTTGTGTCATTGCCTAAGTCGACTCTATATCATTCATTCAGTCACATAATAACCTTCTACTGAGCATCCAGTATGCACCATACACAACCTGCTGTGCATCCCAACCTCCCCATCAAAGGGAGAAGAAACAAAGCCAGGTACTACCAGGATCTAGCTGGTACGCACCCAACTAGACTACAGTCTGCAAATGCACATTCTGGCTTCACCCCAGGAAATCAGGTTAGTTCTGAGAATGTTACCAGTCTTTTTCGTGGAAGAATAACAAAACCCCTGAGAATAATCCCAACAAGTAGTGCTTTGTTTAGTGTCAGAGGCAGTTCTTTTCAATGGTTAGATACACATTATGCAGCCCAACGCTAGTTGGGTTCCACTTAACAGCTGAGTCAATTACTTAACCTCTCTGTGCCTCAGCCTTTTCATCTGTAAAATGGGAATAATAATAGTACCTCTTCATAGAGTTGATATGAGGTATAAATCAATAAATATATGTTAATGTAGCTAAAACAGGGCCTGACACATGCTCAGTGCTATATAAATGCTAATTCTTGTTATTTAAATCCCTACTAATCACTGACATCCATGAGTCTCCTATTTCCAGTGCAAACATGGGCCTGTCCCTTTTTCACTGTAATTAAATAATAATTAATTGTAATTATTGTAAATACAATTAATAATTGTATTCACAATTACAGTAAATATTGTAAATACAATAATTAATTGTATTATTGTAATAATAATTAATTGTAATTAAATTAATAATCCCCTGCTCTGGGATTTTCTTAGAAGAACTATAGTGTGAAGAATATCACACTACTGGCACCAAACAAGTAAGAAAATTATAGGTACATTGGAAAATTCCCATCCCTACCCTGGCACCACTTAACACAGGGTCTAGCTTGCCCATAACAACCTGTTTCATCCCTGAGTTAGACCCAGCCAATCCACCTCAGTCTCACAGCTGAAGAAAACAACCAGGCATTTAGAATGAAAATACTTTTCCCAAATCCTTTGAACTAGTGATTCCTCTTCTGAAAAACCATCATAAGGCAAATTACCATCCTAAGAGAAATTCAGAAGTATACATACAAACATATCTCTCTGTAACAGGAATTAAAACTGATGCTTCAACTGAAACACAAAAATACAATAGTTGGTGCATTCCAAAGGAGGTATGAGTCCATATGCAAAATTTCCCAAGGATTTAGCTGAAAATTAGGTATACAAGACTTTAAAATGTCTGACTCACGATGGAGATTTAAAAAAAAAAAAGGGGGGGGCGCGGCTGAGAGAGAGTAAGAAGAAAGAAGGTTTTTGAAGAATGTCTTGAGAGAAATTGTGTCCTGGGTCCCTCTTCCCCACCAAGGAGAGAGGTTGTGCTTTCCCTTTACTTCAGGGCCTGGGAGAGGAATTCAATGGGACCATTTAACAAGCTCGGTATGAGCACTATGCAGTTCAGGGCACAAGGCACTGGTTCCTAACTCACATTTGAGAGAGTTGTAGTAACTGGCAGCAGGAGAGAGGGTTTAGTCTGGGAAGTAATACAGGATCGAATATGTGTGCATTGTGGGACCCAGGTGCATAACTCCTAGGAAAACTGTACACAAGAGGTCACATTAAAAGGGATGCTATGCACAACCACCTGGGTGCCAATGATAAAACCCTGACAGAGGAAGTCTGTGCTGAGTGGATGGCTGGAAGACAAGGGACCGCAGGGAGAGCTACCAACCCAAGGGGAGTCACCTCTTCATCAGGGGAGAGCAACCCAGGGAAGGAGTCAGCTATAAGTTGCCAACTCATCCTCTGAGCATAAGAACTTTCCCATCCCATCCCCCTGACCCCTCATTCCTCGCCCTGCCCTGGGTCAGAGAAAGTAGCTACTGAAGAGGGGAGGAAGTCAGCAAGAAAAAACTGACCACAGCTTGCCACTGGCCTACCTGTAACGGGTGAGGTCTTACCTTTAAATGAAGACTAGAATGTGGGGTTTTTATTTTTATTCTAGAGAGAAAGAGAGAGGACACAAGGGGAGGAGAGGGGCAAAGGGAGAGAGGGAGAATCTCAAGCAGGCTCCACACTCAGCATAGAGCCCGATACGGGGCTCAATCCCAGGCCATGGGATCATGACCTTAGCCAAAATCAAGAGCCAGGTGCTCAACCAATTGAGCCACCCAAGTGCCCCTAGAATGTGGCTTCTTATTCCAGACTGGATATTTTACTTTCTGAATGGAGATCATCAGACTTAAAACAATTGTAGGACATGGTGATCAGAAAAGTCATGGAGCTGCCCAAAGTTTTCATTCAGGGTCAAGGAAATAATTTCCCTTGCTGAATGAATTTTTTAAAGTCAAAATTTTGAGAGACAAAAATAAAATTACCTTCTGGTTATTTCTTATGAGCCCTATTTTTTTAGTATATCATTTACATGTTTATTTTTTATAATAGGGAAAAACTGAAAGTAATAAAAATATCAATTAACAAGAAAATAACTATGTGAAAGTACAATAGTTTGTGCTTTAAAATACATATATTAAGTATTGGGCGCCTGGGTGGCTCAGTCAGTTAAGCTTCTGACTTTGGCTCAGGTCATGATTTCGTGGTTCATGAGTTCAAACCCCACATGGGGCCTGCTTTGGATCCTCTGTCTCCCTCTCTCTCTGCCTCTCCCCTACTCTCACATGTGCTCTCTTTCTCTCTCTCAAAAATAAATAACATTAAAAAATAAAATATATATATTAACTATTAAATTCAAATATGCAATATCAGATCATATATGTGATTTTAATCACATAAAATATGTATAGTTACGTAATGGCCATAACGTGGCCATAATTTCCATATATGGAAACATAGTGCAAGTTAACAATGGCTATCTCTAGAGGTATGAAGGAGGAATTTTTATTGTACTATGCATTCCTTTGTATTTTTCCCATCATTAATAATAATGATGAATTAGTTTTAGGGTCCACTCTCTAATGTTACTTGACACAAACTGTTTTGCTGGATTCTTACCTCCAGAAAACCCTGAATGAGTTTCTTTCTTGGCCTCCCTATGCTATTCAATCCCTTCTTCCCTTTCTGGTGTGGACTTTTCTTCACCATCTCTGCCTTCAAAAGCCTTCTATCACTTTTGCCCACTTCACAGCCCATCTCTTTAACCTCAGAATATCTTTATTTGTTTTGTTTCTCTTCTCAGTGAACACCTGCTATGGATTTACACTTGAATATCCATGACTCCATGTACTATCCTGGAGATAACTTAAGTTCATGACCAAAATAAAACATGGAAATTCTATAATATACACATTTTTATAACATACATGTAACTGGAGAAAGAGATGCCATGTTGGAGAAGGAACCCAACACTGATGAATACACCAAGAGCTATATCATTCAACACCATCCTTCCCTGGAAAGATCAAGTCAGTTTTGCTCTATAGTGAGAGTAGTGGGAATGGTTCTTATCAAAAGGACCCCCAGTCCTACACACATAGGAGTTAGAAATCTAAGTCACTAAGCATTTTTACCACCTCGCTACTCTGTTCTATCTTGCTTCTTTTTCTCCTTCTCACACTGATCCCCCCCAGTCACACCTGCGGATGCCTACTGGCACTATCTAACCTCTGGCAGTCAAGAAGTCAGTGATGCCTGGTATGAACCGCTTCTCCACAGGTCACCTCCTTTGTTCAATGTTTGCAAACTGTGTTCTGCAAACCATTAATTCCAAGACATGTGATTCATACTAACGCATTAAATACTTTTTAATGCCCTGCAGAAAAGCAATTCTTTGAAATTTGTTCAACCCAGGATTTTTCACACTTTTTTTTTTAACCATACACAATGGTTAAAAAACAATCAAAAACATTACCAGTTTAAAAACTACTACTGTTCTGAGGGAATCCTGTTTGGGATGTGCTACCCTGTCTTCAACAGGAAAGTTATTGCTAAGGAATTAGGTGGCTCTGGGAGGCCACTTCATTCTTTCCAGCAAGGCTTCCAGACATAAATCTTGCTACTTTGCCCATTAAGTAGGGAGAAACTACCTACTGTTGTCCAAAGAGACTCACCCCACCCATTTTAGCCAGAGACAGCTAAAATGAAGGAAAAATAGGCTCATGATTGATGGATACATAAAAGTTAGAGGACTTTTAGAAACAAAGTTATCACTTGGAGCATTTTTCTGGACTTTATTACTTTGTTCCTCAATGCTTTATCATTTTGAGAGTGATTTCTCCACTATATCCCTGGAAGATGCCACCATTTATCTCATTGAAGTCCAAAGTTGGATTGACTTAAATGAGCCCTGTAACTGATAAAAAGCCTATTACCACAGGCAGGAAGGGCAAGTCATGTAATGAAAATGAACATTTATCTAAACCTGTAAATTCAGATGCAAGGATCACCCTGGTCCCTCAAGTTGCCTGCAAGTGATGACTTGCTGTTAGCCATTCCTGTTAGCCAGCCACCAAGTAGTCATCTCCAAGGTCCAAAACAGCATAAAAAACCTTCAGAGCCACTAACACAGCAGAGCAGATGGAGTGGGCCCAGGGGACCTGAGAGGTCCTTTCCTCTTTGCCAAACAGACAATGTTCCACAGGGATTCCATCCAAGGACCTAGGGTCCTCTGCGGGAATTAACTTATTATTTGGGACTTCATCTCCCACATAGTAATCTTAACTCTTGTAAATACACTTCTTCCCTCTGATCACAAAACAACCAAGCTTTATATTCTCCGACATGATGAGTTTGTTGTTGCTTTAGGATTGTTTGTCTGTTTTGAGAAGAAGCATAATTTCACTATATAGTGCTTCAAATTTTCTGCTTATATATGTGTGATATTTATTTCATCTCATTTTATGTTTCTCAAATACTAATCTCTTAAAACATTCCCTTTATCTCCATGTTCCCACTTTTGAAACTGAACAGGGAAAGTCCCAAGTGCTAAGCATTAGCAGATAAACACTTACATCCAGGGGGGAATCAGAGATGCTTTTAAGACCAGCTGGAAACTATTTCATAAATGTGTGGGAAGTGTTTCCTTTTACAATCTATATTTCTTTTTAGAGCCATGTGACTGATAGTAGCAAAAAGTTTGTGGTTGAAACACAATACATGAACGACAGAATACTGTATACAGAGGAGATTTTTAAAAAGATGTTATATTAGGAAAACACAAAAGGCATAAATAATATATTGAGGTCACTCAATGTGAGCTGCTAAGTCACTCAGAGTTATTAAAATCATTTGTTATTTATAAATCCATTTTTACAAACCACCATTCTTCCTTCCTCCCAAATGTACTCTGAATGAATGACAGAAGGCCCATGTCATCCTTCTTTTGCTACTCTTGGTAATTCAGAGGTTTGGTAATTTTCCTAATTAAAAAAAAGTCAAATTCATAAAAAATGTTCAGTGACAACCTTGGCAGAGGGTCCGAGACTGTACTCAGGATGTGATACAACACATTTATGTGATTGCTTTCTTTTTTAACACACACAGGAGCTCTCCAAAATTGGTTTTGCCTCTATTCCAAACTCTGTTGGCACAGCTCTTTCCTAGACCTTCTGAGGAAGTAGGAGTATCCACCACTGGAGTCTTATCCAAGGAAACCGATAATGTGAGTGAAAAGATCCAGATGGTAACAATCTGATAGGGATGTGGGCATTTACCTCTGAGAACACTATCAAGCAAACCAGCCATGAGGCCACAAGACAGAAAGGCTCAAAACTGAATATGCTCAAATTGCATGGTTTAGTAAACCTGTTTCAAATACATCATGAGAAACAGAGGGAAAGAGTTGAACACACTTGGAAGAAGGGGTAAGTGAGTGGAAGGACCACACTCTTATCTTTTCTCTCTCTTCTTTTCTCCCTACTTCTCTCTTCCTCTCCCTCTTTCCTCTATATCAGCCTATCTCACCAACAGCGTAATGATGAGGACCAGTGATGAAGTTGCAGCAAAGGGCCAACAGACAGAAGGTACTCTGGGATAATGACACACACTTGCTCTATCAAAAAGATCCAGGGGCAAGCTCACCTGGCCATAGGTATTATTTCCCAATTAGCCTACTGAGCAATTCTGGGTTTTATGTTCATTTCTTGGGAAGAGGACATGTGGGACCAAATAGGTGTCACCAATGAGTAGCCATCTAGGGATAACATAGCTGTCAGCCCAGAGGTGGCACAATCATGACTTGATCTCTCCATCTGTAAGTAATATTCGCATCTTTTTGTATCATATATTTCATTTCTTCTTTCCTTAACATGTTCTATAGACTGTTAACTGTTTATCTATATATAACACATCTCATGAATTCTGCCTGTCTCACAAGCTATTTCCTTATTCTTTATCTATACTTACCATCTAAGGATAACATCCTAGGAATTTGACCAATATCTCAAAAGCTGCTGGCTCACGTCTGTGTACATTTCTTGTGAGCTTAACCTTCCCATTTGCTTTCTTGTCTTCCACAGAAGAATCAAATATATAGAATCAAATAGACAAAACCAAATATAGAGAATATATAAGTGATACAGCAAATGTATTTTACATATGAACCTTTTCTGAGCCTTCCAACAGAGCCCATAGGGAATCACAAGAGGCAGTGTAACACTCAGCATAGTCTTTAGGTTTTCTCTATATTTCACAAACTATTTCCTTCCAAGAAAACAGGAATAATTGTTTCAAGTATATTTTGAGCATTAGTCTTGGGGGCTTGACCTGAAACAGAGAAGACTGATTATCCTATGAAATCCCTGGGACCACAAACCATTTCAATTCCAGTTTGGGGTCACTTAGTTGAGCATATGCAAAACACAGCCCTTGGCCTACTTCTCCTTAGAAAATTTATTTAATATAGGGGGCGCCTGGGTGGCTTAGTCGGTTGGGCGTCCGACTTTCGCTTAGGTCATGATCTCGCGGTTCGTGGGTTCGAGCCCCGCGTCGGGCTCTGTGCTGACTGCCAGCTCAGAGCCTCGAGCCTGTTTCAGAGTCTGTGTCTCCCTCTCTCTCTGGCCCTCCCCTGCTCGCGCTGTCTCTCTCTCTCTCCTAGAAATAAATAAAAATATTTAAAAAAAATTTATTTAATATAAATCTCCAGGTAGATATAAAAAGAGCCTGGGACTATCACCCCTCTGAGACAAGGTACAGAAGTAAGAGTGTAGAATGTGGCTAAGCTGATGCTCCAGTGATCATTGGACTCAGTCGTCCTTGCACTGGGATGCCAGAAACAGGATCATTCCTGTGCTGCTGCTATGAAATGGAGACTTAAACAAGCACCCCTGCCACCTAATCTCATGGTATATGGCCATCTGTGTAAGAAGGGAGGGTAAATCTGCAGAAAGAAAGAAGGTAAGGAGAACCTCTGGCTTAGTTCCAGAGGGTCCCCCCCAAAGCTTAGCTTTCTTCAGTATGACACAGAGGGTGAATTCATGCCCAGTCTCTGAAGACACCCACACTAGGGTCAAATCCCAGCTCTTTAACACTTACTAGTTGTATTATCCTGAACAAGTTACATAACCTTTCAAAGCCTCAGTTTCTTCATCTGTAAATTCATAAGCATAACAAGATCTACCTAAAAGGATTGTGGTGAGGCTTGAATGAAGTGATTTACATAAAGGGCATAGCACACCATACCCCAGCATGTGCCATTCCCATGGCTGTTGCAATAATTGCTATTGTAATTGTTGTTATTACTATTAGTAGTAGTAGTATGGCCAGCCCTAGAGCAAGAGTTATACTATTTTAGAAGTAGTGTTCCAAAAATGTATCCCTGCCTAATGAATAATGCCCCAAACCTCTTCAATGAAATAAAGCCTTTATTTTTAGAATTGGTGAAAGATCTTAAAATGAGACTATCTTCCCGGAGCTGGGACACCTTGACTTAAATTCACATGAAGACTCAAATGTCTATGGTAAATGCCTTTCCTGGTGGAGGTGTTGGAAAGGACAGAATAAGGAATAGAAGAAATGTGGAAAAGGAGAGGGTCAGAGAGAGAGAACCGGAAACATTTGGCCCAGGGCACGGGCTTTAAAATCACTCAGAATGGGGTTTGATTCCGGACTTTTGTCACACCATCATCAATGTGACCCATTTTAACCCCTCTGAATCTCAACATCCTCATTCATAAAATGGGGGTAATTATTATACTTACTTCCTAGAGCTTCAAAGAGATACAGTATATGAAATGCATTGGCTGACACATAGTAAGTTCTTTTATCTTTGAAACAGTATTTTTGTATCCTTTGGACAAATACATAGTAGTGCAATTGCTGGGTTGTAGGGTAGTTCTCTCTTTAACTTTCTGAGGAACCTCCACATTGTTTTCCAGAGTGGCTGCACCAGTTAGCATTCCCATCACATAGTAAGTTCTCATTAAGGGTCAATTTCCATTCCTGAACATTTACAGTGCTGCCCAGAACAGACTCTCATTTTCTTGTACTGGATTTCCCCTCCTGGCTAGTGCTGGCTTTCCTACAGATGATGAGCAGAAAAACTCAGAGGTTAAGCTTGGATTTATATAGGAAAGAAATAGCAAATAGTAGCTATATGTTGATAATGCAGTTTAGCTGAGAAAATCTAGACACTATCACCCTGCTACCACTACCAAAACAGAGCTAGTGTCTCTACCCCTGGATGTAATTCCAGAATGGAAGTTTTCTTCAGTTTACATAGGCCTGGATGACCTTCCAAGCCTTGAATCTCCCCAGACTGTGGAATTCACCAAAGGTCAGGCTGGTTAGCAAATGGAGCTGGGACTTCTGCTCTGCTCTATAGTCTAGAATTCTCTCTGAGCCTCTGGGTGTGTTCCTCAAGAACTTGGTCTCAGCTGAGGCATTGGCACATCAGTCAGACCCCCAGACCCTTGAGGCAATCCCTGAGCCCCCAGGATTAATCTGAGAAGGTGTGTGTGGGGGGGGCGGGGGGGAGACAGGAGCTATCAGGGCTCTTAAACAGTTAAAGTTTCTGGTTCTACCACTTTGTCACCACTGGATGTGTTCCTGCTCAGGACCCCAGGAGAGAGAGAATAGTGCCCTACAGGTTTTGTGAGTTGAGGTTTTCCTAGTAACTTAAATTTTTAAAAAGAAAAAATTCCAACATTGGGGGCAGGGAGTGGAGTGAAAGTAGGAGAAACATGTAGTCAACAAAATTCTCTTTACAAAATAATGAAAGTAATAAACACATTATGTGGTCCTCACCGTGTGCCTGGCAGTGGTCTAAGGGCCTACTTCTTCCAGTCTCACAATAATCTTAGAAGTTAGCTGGTAATCTTTTCCCCATTTTACAGTTAAGGAAACAGAGAAGGAAAGTTGAGTAATTTGTCAAAAGTTGCACAGCCAGTGAGTAGTAAAGGCAGGATCCAAAGATAGACATGATGGCACTTGAGTCCATGCTTCACCACTGAGCTAGACCTTAATGACAACAAGCATTTATTGAGACCTATCTCCCTGGCACTGCATTAAATGCCTATTTCATATAGATCATGGCATTTATTCCTCACAGTGACCCCACATGGTATCACTTTAACCCCCATTTCACAGATAAGTTGACTGGAGTCTGGAGACATAGAGTGATTTGTCCAAAGTCTCAGAGGCTCCTTTGTCCAGGCCTACAAAGAGTAAAAGTACCTTTGCCATCCCATGCCGCAAAGCAGAAGTCTTGTGTTGTTGTTAATGAGTAGGCAATAGACAGTTTTCGCAACATCTACTTCACGGGCTCTTCATTTTGTTGTTTATGGATACCAGGGCTCATTTAAACAAAATGGGTCTATTTCAGGATACAGTTCTCATGGTAAGCCTTCTTTTACTGTTTAGTCTGTTCATGCTGCATCATACCATAGCTTTATTTGCGTTACTTCTGTCCAGATGTGAAAGACATTAGCTAACAAGGTCTGTGCTTATGTCAGAGAGGGAGGGGACTCCATTACTATCGAGATTGACAACAGTCCTTTCTGCTTCCTCTGCTCATCCAAAACCCATCCTAGCTGATGAAGCTTGCCTGTAGTTAGTGGTTCTCATTTTCTTACTGCCTAAAAATAAAGCAATTCTTAGTATTCCATACTTCTGATGAGCTTTTTCTTTTCTTTCTTTTTGCAACTGGTATTTGGCTTCAATCACTCCTCAAGCATGTTCTGGCTCCACTTGTGGCTTCCTCAAGAGTGGTGAGTTGATGGTATTTTTGGTTTGGGGTTTGAGGTAGGAGAAGTTTCAGGGAGGAAACAATGAGGCAGCCTGTGATTTCTTCTTCTTCTTTTTTTAATGTTTATTCATTTATTTGGAGAAAGAGAGAAAGAGGAGAAAGAGCATGAGCAGGGGAGGAGCAGAAAGAGGGAGCAAAGGAATCCCATGTAGGCTGTGCACTGTCAATGCAGAGCCCCTACACAGAGGTCAAGTCCACGAACTGTGATATCATGACCTGAGCTGAAATCAAAAGTCGGATGCTTAACTGACTGAGCCACCCTGGCACCCCAGGCCTGTGATTTCTTCTTAAGTCATGTGCACAATTTACATCAACTCTGAAAAGGGTGAAATTAAGTGTAAGGGAGTCAGCCAGCCCTGACTCAGACATAGGAGTCTGAGGTAAGTGCTCCCTGAAAACCTGGTTTGCAGAAATTGCAGCTGAGTGATGACAAAGGATAACTTCATTCTGAAACATGAAGTGGGATGTCATTTGGGATGGGAAGGATTTTCCTGGGGGGTTTCCTGTAGGATCCAATGCAACATGTCAGACCATTGCCCACAAATATCTGTTGTGTCCCTTTAGTAACTCCAAAATTATGCTGAGCCCTGGCCTCATCTCTCTGATCTCCAGTCCAGCCCTGGCAACCAATGGGACCCAGACATGGCTAACAGAGCCCCAGTAAGCTCTGTGAGGAGCCCTTGCTCATGTGCTCAGAAGCTGTTGGCCAGAGCTAGACATTGGAAGCCATAAATGCCATGGAAAACTAATGCGCCCTTGAAACATAAAAAAAAGAAGGAAGATCAAGAAGTAGTCTCTGCATTTGGAAACTCTTTTGCTTCTGCTTTCTTTCCCCAGGACTTTTCCTTTCTCTCTCTGTTGTAGGCCATCTTCCCTATGTTTCACTTCCTGAGTTAAGGCCTCCTTCTATTTCTTGCCTCTGTTCTAGTCACATGAAAGAGCATTTATCTAAGGCCAGGCCCTATGGGGAATGCAGAAGTAGATCTGAATGCTCCCTGCCCTCAAGGGGTATAGAAACTCTTTGGGTAGATATGGCAAAGATAAGGAATATACTTAGGGGACAATCAGGGCCACTTCTGGTCCATTTGATGTTTTATGAGAATCTGAAAAGGAACTCCATCCTATAGATGGGCTCTGGGCATGGAGAAAGGATGGCTGGATTTCAGTCCCTACATAACCTGTTGGTCTGACACTCTTGAACAGAACACAAAATGCCTGTGGGACAACACTGAAACAATAATAAAAACAATAATAAAAATATTCAGTCTTGGGGCACCTGGATGGCTCAGTCGGTTAAGTGTCTGACTTCTGCTCAGACCATGATCTCACGGTGTGGTTTGTGAGTTCAAGCCCCACGTCAGGCTCTGTGCTGACAGCTTGGAGCCTGGAGCCTGCTTTGGATTCTGTGTCTCCCTCTCTCTCTCTGCCCCTCCTCTACTCACACTCTGTCTCTGTCTCAAAAATAAATAAACATTAAAAAATATATATTTAGTCTTGGGGCACCTTGGTGGTTCAGTTGGTTGAGCGTCTGACTTCGGCTCAGGTCATGATCTCATGGTTCATGGGTTCGAGCCCCGCGTTGGGCTCTGTGCTGACAGCTGAGAGTCTGGAGCCTGTTTCAGATTCTGTGGCTCCCTCTCTCTGACCCTCCCCTGCACAAGCTGTCTCTCTCTCTCTCTCTCTCTCAAAAATAAACAAAACATTTAAAAAATTAAATATATATATATATATATAGAAGACTATATATATATATAGAAGACTATATATATATATATATACTAGAAGACATCCAGTTGGCCAACTGACACATGAAAAAATGCTCAACATCACTCATTATCACGGAAGTACAAATTAACACCACAATGAGATACCACCTCACACCTGTCAGAATGGCTAACATTAATAACCAGCAACAATTCAGCGAGGATACAGAGAAAGAGTATCTCTTTTGCACCGCTGATGGGAATGCAAACTGGTGCAGCCACTCTGGAAAACAGTATGGAGGTTCCTAAAAAAAATTAAAAATTGAACCACCCTATGACCCAGCAATTGCACTACTAGGTATTTATCCAGGGGATACAGGTATGCTGTTTTGAAGGGGGACATGCACCCCAATGTTTATAACAGCACTATTGACAATAGCCAGAGTATGGAAAGAGCCCAGGTGTCCATTGGACAGATAAATGGATAAAGAAGTTGTGGTATATATACACAATGGAATATTACTTGGCAATCAAAAAGAATGAAATCTTGCCATTTGCAACTACATGGGTGGAACTAGACGGTATTATGCTAAGCAAAATTAGTCAGGCAGAGAAAGACAAATATCATATGACTTCATTCATATGAAGAATTTAAGATATACAACAGATGAACATAAGGAAAGGGAAGCAAAAATAATGTAAAAGCAGGGAGTGGGACAAAACATAAGAGACTCCCTGCTTTTACATTAAATATAGAGAACAAACAGAACGTTGCTGGAAGGGTTGTGGGAAGAGATGGGCTAAATGGGTAAGGGACATTAAGGAATCTACTCCTGAAATCATTGTTGCACCATGTGCTAACTAACTCGGATGTAAATTAAAAAATAAAAAATATTCAGTCTAATGCAATCCACTGCAATGGGCATGGTACAGAAGCTGTCTGCCATAGCCAGTCACAGAAGGGAGGAAATAAGTGTTGGCTATATTTATAGGTATGGCTTTGTGTAGAAGGTGGGGTAAGCTAGGAGAAGGTCATCTCCATTCTGGATAGAGAAGGGCATTGGAAAAAAAAGGAAAACTGGACAAGCAGAAACAAGGAGGTGAGAAGGAACATCAGTCCCCATAATTCTCCAAGCCCTTTCTTTCTTTCTCCCTTTTGTTCTCAGGTGGCTTTGTTTAAAATATTTCCTCAGATTCCTCAGTTCCGTTTGTCCATCTTTTTTCCACAGATCCTCTTAATAAAGGATAGGCAGACACTTTGTTTGCATGAGGAAGCCTGTTCTGATTGTGTCAGTGCTATACCTCTTCAGTGGTAAATAAATCATTCCAGTCTCCATAGTTACTAACCTTGATTGTGTCATGAGCTTCAGACATACAGTAAAAATAAAGATCCTTGAGGCTGCATAAACAGCAGACTTTATGAGCCTCTGAGGTAACTTGGTTTTACCCCTCTGCCAAGGCAATTCTATTCCCAGAGCCTGATTTTTTCATGATTATTCTTTTATTCTTTTGTCTCTGTGTATAACTGGTGTTAGGGGAAATGGCTGAAGTATAAGAGTCATCAACACCAATGTATTTCTGATCAGTGGATAAACAGAAATAAAACTGACATAAATATATCAATGAGTCATTAACTGCCACCAGTCTGAAAAATATTTCTTCAAATGGAGTTTTATTTTCAGACCTCAGCTCTAGTTAGCAAACTGACAGATGAAAACATAGCAGGTTGCCAGAATATGTATATGATTATTTTCTTCCCAGCCCAATACATAAAGTAACAGTTATGAAAACAAAGAAGATTGTCCAATGTCTTTTTCCATACAGGAGTTCATTCTACAATATCCCTGAAGGGCTATTATCAAATCTCTACCAGAAGAATATCCATGACAAAGTTCACCACAACTTTGGGACCACCCCTCCCATTGTTGGAGAGCACTTGCTGGGTGTTCATTTGTTTAGTCTTCTTGATGTTACATGTGTTGCTTTCTGGTTTACTAGCGCCGTTGGTCCTAGGTTTGCCTTCCACAAGAGAACAGATTGTGGAGCCTTAAGTTTTCAGTGACACAAGGTAATTGAAAGAGCACTAATCACAGGCCAGAAGACTTCTAGTCCCAGCATCTCTATTCAACCAACATGTTACTTTGAGCAAAGTGAAGTTTACCTCTTAGAGCCTCAGTTTCCTCATTTATAAAATGAGAACAATAGCTACCTCACAAGGCCAATGTAAGAATCAAGTTCAATAATAAAAATGGAAGAGCTGTGAAAATTGTGAGATGCTATATATAATGTAAGGTGTTACCATTATTCATATGCAAGCCTTCCAAATATTGGAAAACAGCTGGTATTACCTTGGTGTTTGCTGACAGGATAGTTTCTAGATTTCTTTTCCATGTCAGTTGTCCTTACCTTGAAACTCCCCATCTGTCATTGTCTCTTTTAAGTCTGGCGCTCAGACTAATCCCCCAGAGATGGTAAACCAGCAAAAGAGAAGGGAGTGATTCCTCTCCTGCCTCCCAGGCTGAAAACAGTACACTGTTTCAATTACTGCTGCCTCAGACTGCACGGAGCTTCTAATGACCTCTTCCAACTAAGTTAAGGTCACTTACCACCTCTATGTCTTTTTCATATGAAGTGCTGTCAAACCAGGTCTACCTTTTCCTGAACCCATTCAGTGTTAGGGTTAACATCGATGAATAGTTTTATATTTACATCCCTTGAATGTGTCCCTATTGAACTTCATCTTATTAACTCATTGTCAAGGAACAGAATGCTGTTTCCTTATTCTTCACTACTTCAACTGACCTTTGTGTCATGAATGGGAGTTTCTGTGGCAGTGTGTGACAGGAAAACTTCTGAGAAGTCCCAAAATGTTCAGTAAACAAAAACATTTGGAGAAAGATCTGTGTACCCCACAAGGAAATCTCCCTAACCAAGGTCTCATAACTTACATTCCTGTGGTGAGAAAACATTGTTTTAATAAGATTTTATTATTAAGATGATTGATCTAGGAAAGTATTTTTAGCATTAGTAGACATTTCCGTTTCTAGAGAGTCCCAAAAATAATTGTGGTACCAAAGTTTGAAATCATCTTTTTATGTTTGGAGCATTTAATATGGACTTTTTTTAAATTAAAATACTTTTTCAGTAAAACAACACCTACAGATTCACATTACCCATCATGTGAACCAGGGATGACGAGAGTTTTCCCAAAGGAGGAAAGAGCCAGTTAGTGGGTCTAAAAGTGTGAGTGGAGAGCAGTGGAAGGGCATCAAAAACGCTGCCTTACTCCTGGCTTCTCCAAAGGGGATTAGAGGAGGCCAGGCAGAGGGGACAAGATGCCCCATACCTCCAATGCACAAACATTAGGTCATAGTCCTTTGCTTGCCAGTGACATAAACCCATTGACATGCAGTTTAAGGCAAAAAAAAAAAAATGATTTCTTGGTTTATGTGGTAACTGCAGTGTCCAGAAATTCCAATCCTAGGTATATCACCAGGCATGCATGAACGTATGCAAAGCAGCACTATGTGTGGTATGAAGAAGCCTTAGTCAACCAAGGAGCCCAAGCCACAGTCAAGTCAATGAGTTACATACAGTAATACTGTTAGAACTTAAAAACACAGTATTGGGTGTTTAAAAAGGGGAAATGTTGTGGAGGGCTTAGTGAAATCTATAATATAATGCCACTTATTTACATTAAAGACACATATACATAAAACCATGTCAATATATGTTCTTCAACATGCATGTACCTTTGAAAAACATTAAACACATTTAAGTAGGTGCCTGTAATGGAAGGGGGTAAGGGATGAGAGGGAACAATAATTTTTAAAATGAGAGGTGGTGACCAGTGGTGATATATGCCAAGAAATAAGGGGTATTATTAACTCAACTCCACATCCCAATAGTGCAAGATTTTTTTTTAACATTTTTCATCAAACAATGCATCATGAATCAGATACTCTGTCTCTCAGTCACTTCCCTCTGGATTGGCTTCATTCTCCGGCAAACACTCTCCACATGGAAGAAAAGTTGACCCTAGAAGCAACAGTTCTTACAGCAACTTAAGTTCATGGTCTCAGGAGGAAATAGACTTCCAAAATTCCTACCCCTTTCCAGACAAGGACTCTGCTTGGCCCTGCTTGGGTCATGTACTCACCTCTAGATCCATTACTGTCACCTGGAAGGACATGGAGGTAGTAAAGTCCTTTGATTGACAGCCCCTTCACTGGATACCCGCAGCCACTACACCAAAGCATCTCTAGCACAGTTCTAGGGTCCAAAAAGGTCCTAAGCAGTCCAAAGTCACAGATGACATTCTTTTGACAAAAGGTGCTTATTAATCGGGTTGGACTCTACAGAATGCAAACAGGAAATAGGTTTAGTTTATTTCCCTCCACCCCCATTCTTATGCATCAAACATGCTCTTTCAGATCTTTTTCCTGACCCCAGACATTATCTTGAGAAAAATGTGTAACTTTTCTAGGTGCTTTCTATTTTTATAACAGTCATATTTCAAGGTATCATACAGGTTCAATCTTCTCTAATATCCAAACTTCTCTTTCCTCTTCTTCAAACCTTCCCTTGCCCTACATTCTAGGTCAGGTCCTAATAAATTCCAGTAAACTGCAACGGGGAAGTGGAATACAGTCCTTATTCCAACCACACCCCAATCTTGTTTGTTGTTCCTCCCCAGTTGAGGGGTGGAGGAGAAAAGAGAAGAAACGAAGCAAAGAGGTCTTTATTATTTAGCTGGCGCTATTTCATTTGGTCATTGGTGTCCTCCATGATTCTCCCAACTCTCCTGTGGGAAAATTATGTGTGTTCTTTAGAAAAACGCTCCCCATTGGGGATCTCCAACACATTTCTGTTCCCTTAAGTAGAGAATAGACTAACCTGATGACCATTAATGATTCTCCCTTAGCTCTTGCTCAGGTAGTAATCCCATACGCAGTATGGGATTCATACAGTATTCTTGGTCAAGGTCTTTTCAAATTAGTTACACTTTCCATGGTGTTACTTTAGTCCCTATAAAAAAAAAAAAAGCTCCAGCCAGCTTCATGTCTAGTCAAGGAACAGACTTCATACTCTTTGCTCACACACTCCAGGGAACAGAGGCTCTATTCTGAGACCACACAACAATGTGCACATGAATGTTCACAGTACCATTATTCATAACAATCCAAAAGTGGAAACAATCCAATGTCCATCAACAGATCAATAGGTAAAATGTGGAATATACAATCAACTATTATTCATCCATTAAAAAAATGACACTCTGAAACATGCTACAACATGGATAAGCCTTGAAAACATAATGTTAAGCAAAAGAAGCCAGACACAAAAGGCCACATATAGTAGGAATCTATTTAAATGAAGTGTCCAGGATCCAGAATAGGCAAATCAATAAAAGTAGAAAACAGATTCATGATTGCCAGGGGCCAAGAGAAAGAGAGAAAGAAGTTGAGTGGCTACTAATGAGTACAGGGGTGCTTGCAGGTGATAAAAATATTCTAAAACTGGATAGTTGTTAACTGCCATACAACTCTGTAAATATGCTAAAAAACCATTGAAATGTATACATTTAAAAGGGTGAATTTGATGGATATGAATCTAACCTCAATAAAGTTGTTACTTTAAAAAATTCTCCCAACGCTTATTGGAATTGGACGAGGGACAATAAAAAACTGTTTAGGGCATCTCTTAGCAATCCCTGAAGTTGGTCTAACTCCTCTCAATAAAATGTGGAAGTACTTGTCCCCTATCGTGCCCAGCATCCCTGAGACCACAGGAAAGTCCATTTAGTAATTTCACACTGGGCTGTATTTCCAGGCTCTAGGAGTAATCAAAATGCATATAGCATCCTTGCCAAGCCCTATATATGCTATTCGCTTTGCAAAATTTTTAGTAGAAGTAAAAATCTCTGATTACACAGCTACAGAAGCTATCACTGTCTATTAAAAAGCCAGGGACACTTCACTACTTCGTGATCATAGAAATAAAGGAATGATATTCACTAAATATCATGATTGAAGGTACAACGTGAAGCTCTAGTAGCAACCCTCACACAACAAGGTTGTTTCTTAATTTACTCCTCTTGTAGCATCATGCAACTGTTTCCATGTTGATAATTATGAACACTGTTATAGTTTTAGGAGGAATATGCTTTATTCATCTACAATTTTATTTAGGGTCTACTATTGCTGAGCACTCAGGTGACACAGGTGAATAACACAGGCAGACTCCTTGCCCACAACGAGCTTACTTTACTTGGAATTCAATGAAGTATTCCAACTTTGCTGCCATGAAATTCTTCCATCAGCAATTACTCCTGATCAAGAGAAGATGATGGTTTTAGCTGATAACAATGACTTTCATTACATTATCAGTAAAAGCCTCTAAGCTATTAAAAATATAAAAACACATAGGCACGTTAAAAAAAAAACCACTGTTATAAAACACTACAATTGAAATCCTTCGAGATTATTATTTGTGTTACAAAACAGATACTCTTGAGGTCATATCCTTTATTGACTAAGTGTTAGTGCCATAACATTGTAACTAACACAAGGAGAGGAAGAGAAAGGCTTCCTCTTCCCAAAATGTTGCCACAAGATTCTTATGCAACGATTAATAAATAAATCCATTGTTTTTCAAAAGGATTTCATAGTTTTGCATTTATAAAAGCAGTTATACTTAAAGATTTTCTAGAGGTTCTTCCAAAATTCTAATAGTTACATTGGTATTGAGGGAGTCTATGCATGTAGAGGGGCAGAAGTTATATGGAAAATCCTTGTACCTTCCTCTCAGTTTTGCTGTGAACTGAAAACCACTCTTTTAAAAAATCATCTTTGGGGTGCCTGTGTGGCTCAGTCGATTAAACATCCGACTTCGGCTCAGGTCATGATCTCACGGTTTGTGGGTTCAAGCTCCACATCGGACTCTGTGCTGACAACAGCTAGCTCAGAGCCTGGAGCCTGTTTCGGATTCTATGTCTCCCTCTATCTCTGACTCTCCCCTGCTCATGCTGTGTGTGTGTGTCTCTCTCAGAAATAAATAAAACATTAAAAAATAAATAAATAAAAATTGAAAAAATGAAAAAATAAAAAATCATCTTTAACACAACTCTAGTGGTTACCATGTTACAATTAACCATCATGGAGCGAAATTTTGTAACTGATGTCCAGTTTGTTTCTCCCCTAAAGAGACATACTTTCTAACCTTCTCCAATCTTCTCATTTGTCCAGGTCGGCTCTGAACTGGGTCAAACACCGTCCCAGGCACAACTTGCCACCTCAAAAATAGCTACAATGAATATTACACCTTTTCAAAAGCAAATAATCTTTTCCTACCTTCCCTTGTTCTCCCAGCCGGCAACACCCTTCACTTTGGGACTGCTTTGCCTCAACTCTAGGTCCAAAGAAGTACCTTGATTGTCTGGTGTGTGTGTGAATGTGTGCATGTGTGTGTTCATATCCTCATTTGTCACAGGTTGATTAGGGGAGGTAAATATGAGCATACCTGTTTAAACAAACCTCATCCAGGGGCACCTAGCTGGCTTAGTCAGTTGAGCATCCAACTCTGATCTCAGGTCAGGTTATGATCCCAGGATCATGGGATGGAACCCTGTATTGGGCTCCGTGCTGAGCATGGAGCCTCTTAAGATTCTCTCTCTCCCTTATGTGGAAACTAATTTGACAATAAACTATTTGTAAAAAATAATAATAATAAAAATTTTAAAAAAATTAAAAAAAAATTCTCTCTCTACCTCTACCCCTCTCCCCTGCTCTCGCTCTCTCTCTAAAATAAAAAATAATAATCATAAATAAATGAATGGGTAGATAGATAGGTAGATAAACAAATGTTATCCAGATGTAGAACTGGAAAAAGGCTACGGAGCCTCAAAGTTTCTCTTTTCAGACAAAGAAACTGAGGGGTGGAAAGATTCAGTGACTTGCCCAGAGGCACACAGTTAGTAATCAACAGAGCTACAAGCAGTACTCTATATCCTCAGGCTCCCCTTCCGATGCACTGCTTTCCCAAACACACTTTCTACTTTAAACTCCTCCAGTCTTTCTCTGCACCATTATTTCCTCATCTGTAGAATAGGAATAATATGTTTCACCTACCTCACAGGGCTGTTGGGAGACTGAATGAGATAACATATGTGAATGTGCTTTAAAACCCTTGCAAATGTCAGATGCTATTTAAAATGAAAATTAATTCAACCAAGAAAATAAATGCACACCATAAAAAATGGATAACAAAATAATTTACAAATGAGAAATACTTTGCACATGACTCCTAGCACTTATAATTAAGTTTTCAATTAAATCTAAGTACCAAATAGAACTGAAGGGAAAATGAGATTGTCTTCTGCATGTGGGGCTACATGAAATCAGCAGGTGCCTAATGGAAATTAGGCAGCTACATGGGGCCTAATGAAAATTAGGTTATGTTGCTAAAAGCAGGGGATTATACTATGCCCTCTATTTCCCTTACACTATTGTTTCACTTTCATACCACCCTCGTCAGTAATGGAGCTTTGAGGTTATTATCTTAATGGAGATGATTATAATGTCTTATTCAAGAAGAAAGCGGCCATGTTCAGCAGAAGTGAGTGCATGGGAAGAGACATTATTTGGGATGACATTTAAACTATATATATTCAAGGTTTTTAAAATTCTGAGGGAGAAAAAAGATGAGAATGGGGAAGAAACCCATGGCTTCCTGAAATATTGAACATGTGTGTAAACACTAGGAATGGAATATATGTAGAAAGAACTGATGTAAAAAATCAAAACTGCAATATTATGACTTCATTAATTGATGAGTAGTGAGACAATACACATGGCTGGTATTAAGCAAATCTGGCTATTCAGAGAGATAAATTAGCAAAGAAATTTCCTTCACTTGGGCTTCAAGAAGAGAAAGTCCCAAGTAGCAAACTTTATATACAGCAACCCACTCCTAAGTACACCTACACCAATGCACTTTTATTACAGATACCTCTTGATATGCACACTCCAAAAATCCATTTGAACTAGCATCTAAACTGTGTAAGTCACTTCATGAGCAACACAGAGAATGTCTCACTCAGCCCTTCCCACCTTCCTTCTATCGGCAAGGAAAGTTAAGTGGGGACAGAACAGCCCTTTGGTGAGATAAGACCAGATACTAAACACCTATTTCTGAAGGTCAGGCAAATGCTTTCCAAACAGGCATTAAGGAGGGACCAGCCATGTGGGCAGGGCATAGTATCAGGAAAATAAAATAATAGGTGAATGACTGCACATGTAGAGGAAACAAAGCAATGGGGAATCCTAGAACACGTAATAACTAGAGATCCAGGCAGCAAGAGGTCTGGCAGTTGGGAGCTGGAACCCTATTTGGAGAATGGAGTTCAAGTACGGACTGTCAGGATCAAGGGAGAACCTCTGCTCTAGAAGAACTGAGGGCTTGACCAGAAACTAAGGCAGAGACTAAGGATGCAGGAAAATAAGACAAAGACTCAGTCACTACAATAAAGATACAAGAAACTGGAGTTAAGATAAAAACTTAAATAATTTTTTTTAAAAAGGTGCAAGGTAGAGGATTGGTCCAAGGATCAGGGCAAAGGCTCATTTCTGGAAATAAAGCAAAAGATCAGGACAGGCTGACCTGCACTAAGAGTGGTCCTGATACTCAACAGCCAAACTCTGGCCTAGCTTGTTTCTTTTCTCTGATCTCTCTAAAGAGGAAGAGGTCCTCAAACCTGGGGCAGAGCTGAGTGGAAACACACTGTTATTCTTGCTAAGGATTATCTGCTCCTATAATGCCCTGTGTGTGTTACTATCATTGCACTTATTTAACAAACACTTAAATGCACTCACTATACATTTCAGCCATTCTCCAACATATTTCATAAATATTAACTCCTACCACCACCCTATGAGGTAGGCCCAGTGATGCTCCCCATTTTACAAATATGGAAACTAGGCACAGAAATGTTAAGAAACTTATCCAAGTTCACACAAATAGGAAGTGGCAGAGCAAGAATTTGAACCCAGTCACTCAGGTTCAAAGTCCATGTTTCTAACCTTTTATTCCACTGGGGTCCACAGGGTCCTTAACAGAGGAAACCAGAAGGGAATACTGGATTCAGATAATGTGATCTGCAAACTGTGACAGAAGGCAGCCAGGATCCAAGATAGGGAGTGGCTAGTGGAGCTGCAAGGGGGGATGTGCTGGGGTTATGGTTCATAACAAGAGCTGTGGATCAGCGGCTTAAAAAAGCAACTGAAGTCAGAACAGGCTGGGGCACAGGAAATGGTTATACAATAATCTGCTACTTGTAAATGCCACATCTCCCACTTGCTATGTAGTATTGTAGAGGTTGTACCCACAACTGACAGAATATATAGATTTGGTCAACCACTATTTTTGTGTATGAAAATGACTGTTCCCATAGGTCATTGTTAAGTAGTCTTATAGGACTGGCACACAGCAACCACTGGGTAATATTAAGCTACAGGGAGCATGGCTTGAATTCAACTCAAAGGACAGAATAAAATTAAAAACAGAACTGATCTGCATAGAAACATACAAGCCAGAAAAGTGACTTCTAAGAGCAGGCTTCATATATGTTTTAGCATTCAGTTTTGCTTTTGTGTACAGATAATGGGTACAGATAGGTGTAAGGTAGACCAGATGGTACATCCATATATTTCTTACTCTCCTATAATTCCCTCTCTAACCGGAACCATAAACCTAGAAAATGAGTCAGTAATCAATTGGCATCATTCATAATTTCAAAAGAAGGAGAAAATAAAAGTAGCTAACATTTACTGAGCACTGACCTTGGCTCTGGCTTTTATCTTAAGTGCTCCACATATATTAACTTATTGAGACCCTATGACAATTCTTGTTTAACAGAGGTGAAGAAAGAGGCATGGTGAACTTAGACAATTTGTCCAAGGTCATATGCCAAATAATTGGTAGAGGCAGGGTTCAAACAAGGCAGCTTATCTGTAGAGCCTGTGCTAGAATCACAACTCTTACAGATCATCCACCCTGAGTACATACAGCAAGTAATGGGAAGACTAGAATGTAATACTCACTTCTACACCAGCTACACCCAACTTACCTTTGTATACCCATTTGGAGCCCTTGGACTCTGGATATGCTCATGACTGTGCTAAATCACCCAGAATGTTTATCCCCTAGGTGTAGTAGATATAAGGGAATATAAGAATCCCAGAAGTTTCCATAGATGTACAGTATTGACTCAGGGTAAAGCCTTTCCAAACCATTGGTGGGGCAAAAGCAGTTTCAAGAAATATTCAATCCAAGATAAAATAACCATGTTAGGTTAGTAGAAGCTTACTATTTCAAGTGACTACTATATCTCTGGGGTCCCCAACACACTTTCTTCAGACCTAAGTTATTCAAATCAGAGGATGCCTCTACATGATTAAGAAGCCTTTGGCATCAAATTTCTACCTTGGCAAGAAACCAGAGTAAGAAGGCCTTCCTCAGCCCATGTGGACCAAGCCCATCCAAAGCAAACAGTTCCCATAAGTGTTTACGGTAGAACAAGCTTCTTCCTTTAAACAGGGTGAATGTGGAAAATCACCCAGCCAGACACTGCTTGTTATTTTAGCACTTCTGAAATTCAGGGAGGCGGCCATCCCAGCCAGAGATCTAGCCCTCTTCAAATGGGAAATGTAAAAGTTGAGAAACATATCAAAATGTCCTATTGCGTCTATAAAGATGTAATTGTTCCCTGAAAACTTGTTTTTATCATATATCCTTAATTGGTGACTATGGTTAGTATTTCCACATAGTAACACCTCCTGGCCCAGCTTGCAGATTCTCCCTGTTTTCTGGGACACTACCCAGAGGAAATTCATGATCTGTCTGTGTTCCTCTGGCCTAGCACTTGAAAGACGAGACAAAGAAACTTGATTGAGCTCCTTCCCATCATTGACTTCTGCATCTAGATTATTCTAGCTTTCTAGATATAATGAAGGACTCTTACATTTTTACTGAAATACTTTGAGACAACCAGTACAGCATGCTAAATTTTTAAAAAATTGCAAATATTCACAGATCCAACTCTGAAATTTGGTGAGCCAAGGCAAGACCCCTGGATGATATATGGATTAGTTGACATCTTCATGAAACATCAGATAAGCTAAGTGTAAGGATTATGGCATGCCTATTGTCATGGACTTATATCGGTGATAGAAATGAATCTAAATGAATTTAAATTTTCTCTTTTTTTCTGGTTTCCCAAAGGAAGAACACCCCTTATGCAAATTTAATTGACCATTTGCTGTTTTAAATTCTGAAGTGGCTAGACCAATTAATAGTATGAAATGTATTGGGAATAGCAAAACAATGTTTAATTCTTTTTTCCATGGAACCTAGTCTAAAAATGGAATTCAGTACACAGAGAGAAAAATCACCCACTTAAATCTCCATGTTCCTACACCATAAAAAGGGTGGGAGGGGAGGCAGCAGCAAAGGAAGACAGGCTTACTTACTTATGTTTAAAATAAAGTAGGATCCAGGTGCCTTAAGGAATAAATTCAGGATTACCCAAGATCCTGAACACCTAACATCGCAGGGAAAAAGGCTGCTGGAGGGAACCCATCATGGATCATCAGACCCCCTGGTTTTACCGTTCTCAGCCTGCAGGTAAGAATGAGAAGGCCCTTTGGCAGCATCTGCTTCTCTTTGCCCTGAAGTGAAAAACTGATTGGCTAACATGCTGGCTGGTGCCTGCAGCAGCCACACATGCCACCAGAAAACTCTCCTTCTCACAGATCAGCTTTGGTGTTCCTAATCCCCGGAATCAGGAGCTACTAGAGCTCTGCGGTACAAGCCTGGGAAATAAATAGCACCAACTCCAGGCCCCCGAGCGATCAATCTGCTTATAATTTCAAGAAGAGGTGAAAAACAAATATGCATGCCTTGGTATATACCTTTTAAATGAAGATTGCTTGAAGTGTAAAAAAATGTATTTTACTCAGCTGCCGCTGCTTCTCTTCTTTTTAAAAGTAAGGGAGATTAATTGTGAAGAGCTTTGGCTATTTTTTTAAGGTGAATTTTTAGTTTTGGGCAGAGGAGAAAAAAATAAAGGGATAATTTTATAATAAATGCTAGATTATTTGCAATTAAAAAGAGAATTTAGAAGCATATGCAATGAGTACTTAATACTCCAATGACTATTATTAATGTGTTCTTATTTTGTTTTATTAAAATGCCAAATATTCTTCCCCATTCACTATCATTTCACAATCTCATTTACAGAGCACTGTAATTATCATTCTATTAATCACATGATTATAAGGTTCAGCACTGCACATGATTCTTTTAGATGATGTTAAACAGTGATTGCATGTATGTAGAGACTCCAGCTTTCTCTCTTAGGCTAGGTCAGATACATCCACCACATCAAACAAAAGCCACACGTTTCAGTTTGAGTCAGTTGTATTTGTTTTCTATTTATTTATAAACACTGCCCTCCTCCAAGAAAAGATTTGAAGCTGCTCTTATAGTCAGTCAGTCACGCCAGTCCTGAGGAGTCCACAGTTGGTAGAAACCAGTATTTCTGGTTCCTTACTGCCCAGGGAACCTCACACATGCTGACTCACAGCAATCAGACCTGTGTGGACTGGCTCAGATAACCACCAACAGAACTTACCATTCAGGCTTGCTTCATCAGCCATGAGTGGAGCCAGCTGAAGTTGTGAACTCTATAGGGGCTATGTTGTTCTTTTTTTTTTTTTTTTAATGTTTTATTTATTTCTGAGAGAGGGAGAGAGACAGCATGAGCAGGAGAGGGTCAGAGAGAGAGGGAGACACAGAATCTGAAACAGGCTCCAGGCTCTGAGCTGTCAACACAGAGCCGGACGCAGGGCTCGAACCCACAAACCGTGAGATCATGACCTGAGTGGAAGTCAGATATTTAACCAACTAAGCCACCCAGGCACCCCGGGGCTATGTTGTTCTTACCAGTGTAGAATATGCAATCAGTACCACCAATACCCCTCCCTCTACCAGGAAAAAATCTTTCTCAACTTCAGCGCAGTTGCTCAATGACATTCTGTCCTAGACTCTGTCAATTGTCAACACAGTCAACATTACCACATTTCTGCCAACTCACAGGATACACATCTGCGTTCTGTCATCAGACAGCTTTCCAAATCTGGTCTTCCCGTTCACATATTTTGACTGTTCATTAGAAGCTAGAGATGTTCCAGGGAATCCATGCTAAATGGCTAGATGGATGATCAATGTTTTGATAGCCCAGAAACACAATGTTTCTTCTGGGCTATGAACTTGTCACCTGTCATTTAACTCTGGACAATTTTTATATAAGAGCTTTCAGAGAGAGGAAAAAAACCCAACTCTACAAAAACTGAGGTTGATGACTCAAGTGGCTATTTTCTCTCTTGAGTAAGAATTAAATCAACACACTAGTTGAAACGTGATCCTCCAGACTCGGCATGTTTATATTTTTTGAAAATATGCCAATGCTCACTAAAGGAATATGATAGAAAAGATATTTTGATCCATTCTTAAATTTTCTCATGGTTTCAGATTAGAAGCTGCTCTTGACTTTCTCTCTTCAAAGCTATTGTGAAGTTTTACTGGTGCAGAATAATCCAGCGCATTTCCCCAGCCATTTACTGAAGTCCAGCAGTGTTTCAACTCAAAGCTCTACCTGAGGGTTCTTCAATCCTCCATCTGCAACCAATTTTCTTCCTGAGGCTTAGCAAGATTCCTGATGGAAGAAGTTGGCAATAGTAGCCTACTCCTCATGTTGCCCAGGAATTTCACTCTTGGCTTTCCCTTTCCTTCTCCACACTTCCTGCCACCAAGTGCCAGCAAACCCTTCTCCAACAGTAGGTATCTGTCCTCTCAAAAGAATATTCTGTCCTTCACTGAAGCAACTGTATATCCCACACCTCACACAATACCTGGCACATAGTGAGACCAATAAATGGACAAAAGAATTCATGAATGAGTGATTCTCTTTCTCTGTAACTTCACCCCTTTTATCTCCAACCCCGTGAATACCCTTCTTTAACTTTAAATATCTTTAACTATTATCCATTAACTATAATGGCTTTTATAGAAGGATTATCCAATGGAAAGGGGGAAAGTCTCTTCAAGAATGAGATAAAATCAAATCACTTCATTCTATTCCCTTACCGTGTTGGGCCATTCCACTTTCAGTATCAATTTTAATACATAAAAATAATTACCTAATTTTATTTCAATGATGTTTCCATTGTTTATTCTTTTACATAGAGTATTAGTGTTGGATATTTACATCATGTTTTACAGATGTCAGGAATTATATCCAATAACCCAAGGTTTATGAGCACATAAGCTTATTAAAATAATAATACATGGGGCATATCTGGGTGGCTCAGTTGGTTAAATATCTGACTCTTGATTTCAGCTAAGGTCATGATTTCAGAGTCATGAGACTGAATCCCACATCGGACTCTGTGCTGAGCATAGAGTCTGCTTAAGATTCTCTCTTCTTCTGCCTATCTCCACTGCTCACACACACACTCTCTCTAAAATAAAATAAGATAATAATAATATAAAAATATTATCTATCTACATATCTTTAATTTAACCAGAAAAGAAAAACAGCCTTAAAAAAGGAGATGGAATTTACAATAGTGCTGGAAAAAGTCAATAAATAAATCATATATTCCTTCTGTCTTTTCATTTCCATCTAAAAGAACTAGGTTTAATAAGAGACTCTGAAATACAGAGAACAACTGAGGGTTGCTGGAGGAGCTGTGGGTTGGGGGGTGGGCTAAATGGGCAAGGGGCATTAAGGAGGACACTTGTTGAAATAAGCACTGGGTGTTATACATAGGGGTAAATCACTGGAATCTACTCCTGAAAACAGTATTGCACTATATGCTAACTGGCTTGGATGTAAATTAAAAATAAATAAATAGATAGATAAATAAAAGAACTAGGCTTATCCCCATAGAACTGATTTGAGGTCAAATAGGAGCCATATGCAAATAGGATTTGAAAGTGAAAAGCAAGATAAAAGATACTGTTGTTGCAACCTTACTGTTGTTTCCATAACCAGCAGCTGGTTAATCCTATTGAAGAAGAAAAAATAGATGTTTTCAGTGTAATTTAGTAACCATAGTTCCATTGCTTAGTTTGCAACCACTCAAACCACCATGAAAGAAAAAAAAGAACCTTGGGATCCAAAGAGAAGCACAGAAGTCTGGAGGAGAAATCAGTAGTCCCAGACAGAAAAATCAACGACTAAAGTAGCTTTACCTGCCAAGCCTTTTGAAGTGGTATCTTCTCTGCTATTTTCCATCACCTAATCCAGACATGTCCCACTTCAGGGCATAGCTATCTACATGTGATTTCCACTCATAGTATTAGCAAGTGTGAATAATATTGAAGACAGGCCACTCACTTATCTCAACAAAGGGTTTACATTAGCATGTGTGAAAAAGACTCAGATAACCTTACCAAATGTGGGTTTTTTTAATGCTTAATCTATTGTAAAATAATTTCCTTTAGCTATTGCATTATTTCCCTGACATTAAAGTCAGAGAGGTTGTCCTAACAAGAAAATGTGTGATCTTTGTGTAATTTGTTTTGTATGCTCCCGCATACTTTACATAATTAATCTGGCCTCTCCTGCCATTCCACCGAAACTTCTTTCTTAAAGCATCCTTCACCTTGTAATCACTCAACACCGTTTGGGTCTGGATCCTCCTAGAGCCCTAAATTGCAATCCTGAGTGTTGTTCGACTTGTTCCTGAAGCCCTCTCTTAAATTTCAACGTGCTTCATTCTCCAGGCTCTCCTACTGTTCAGACCACTCCTTCAGAATCTTAACGCCACTCCCTTCTCTTTCTCTTGTCCTTTGAAAACGGGTTTTCCCTAAAAGTTTCAAGTGTCCTTTTTTTTTCTTCCCTATGATTTTTCTTGGTGATCTTATCTCCTCCACAACTTCTATTATTATTATACCTACATGTCCATACACATCCTTATTCTCAAATTCTCATTTCCCTCCTTTCTCACACTCACACATTCACAGGCAAACTACTTTTCTTCCTGACTTCCATATTTCCATGAATGGGGACACCATCTTCCTAGACACCCAGATTTTTGGAGATCCACACCTATTGCCTTCCTTTAGCTTTTCCTGGCCATTCTTCTGCTCCAAGATACCATGGCATACTGGTTATAAGCTCATTCATGGCATTTAGCATATCCTCCCTAGTAATTTAGTTAACTGTTCATCTCTCTTATGTTCCCTAGTAGATATAATCCCCTGAGAAAAAGACTGTGCTTTCCTCAACTTTGTACACCCTGCAGAGTCTAGCAGAATCTGACACATAGTAGGCATATTTCATTGAAAGAGTAAAATTGATCATTCATTGATACATATTATCTACATCTTCCACTGTCCTTTGTCAACTACAGTCAACAACACTGAGCTAAAATTATACTTAATCTCAATACTCTAAGCAATATCCTAAAATACAGAGTTCTTCATGCACTGAATTTATTGTGTGTGCAGTCCATATTTTCAGTCATCAATTACACACACACACACACACACACACACACACACACACACACACACACACACACACACACACAAATCTGTATTTGGAAGGGACACCAGAATGTGTGGGGAACCAAATTCACATGTCATGTAAAAGCTATTCCCTTGGTTTGCTTCCTCAGTAGTGGAATCCCTTCTCCAGTTCCCTATAATTTGTGTGTTCTATTATTACTCCCACGCTTAGTTATGAAAGCTTTGTATTGTTAAAAGCTACACTCAAAACATTGCAACTTTAATTCAGTGAAAGCATGAACCTCTGAGAGTGACTCAGCATTGTAATGATGCCCACACTCGCTCATACTCTTGCTGATTGCTTCGTTGACTCCTCGTTTGCTGTTAACTGAGCACAGATCACAAGTTTCAGGTCTAGGGGTTGGTTTTGTTTTCTTTGAAAACAGAATAAGCAGCATAATGGAAGGTATCATGGTCAAGTTGTCTGATATCCGGACCTGCATTCCAATGCCAGATACATGGCTTTGTATCCACCAATAAGAAGAGAGCAGATATTGGGTTTATTATAGCCTGGGGAACTAAAAAGAAGCTTGCACCAACCTGTACTCTGATGCAGAAAGAGGTTTAAGAAAATTTGAACAAATCATTCTTCCTCTTACTTAAAGGGCTGTAAACAGGTAAATGAATAGAGTCTTACTTCTGCCTAAGGATTTTTCCAGACTCATCATTTTATAGAAAAAAAAAATAGGCAATTCATACCTGAACTCCTTTTTTAAATGCACTTTATCAAGCTCAACAGTTAATTTTTTTTTTAATATTCAGGTAATGGACAGTATAAAGCTAACACATTTACACCAACACCATTCATGTGTGAAAAGTTTAATTTACTAAGTCAATCAGAAATGTTAAAACCGCAGAATTAAAGATGCATTTACACCTTATGTTTGATTCACATCTAATATGGTTGACAACATATCTAGCTAATGTTTTAATATTAGCCAATTGTTGAACATTAGGTGAAAGAGATCTCTCCCTGAAATGGTACTGTCAGATTGTTTTTAATGAAGCAACGTTCAAATGGTATCTATCCATCTGTTTCCTCCTCCCCACTCCCTATAATCTAAATCTCATCTACTTCTACCTATTTCCAGCCCCTCTTTCTTCACACTCCCACATTCCACCCAGCTAAACAACTTATGCTTTCCACGTACCATCTTGTGGATTTTTACGTCTACATATTTAATGTGTTATTCTCTGAGCTCACTCTCAAATCTCAGATCAAATCTTTCTTCCTCCATTGAATATTCCTTGACTCTCCTTCTTCCAACCAATTATTTCATTTTTCCTGTACCTCTCAAATAATTTTCATCACTTTCTATTTTGCATTTTTAAAATTATTTCCACCTAATCTGGTTTCCTCTGCTAACATGTAAACTCCCTCAGGGAAAAATCCATGGAGATTGTATATTTAGAACATATGTTATAATCTTTTTTTTTTCTTAGTTTATTGTCAAGTTGGTTTCCATATAGCACCCTGTGCTCATCCCCACAAGTGCCTTCCTCCATGCCCATAACCCCCCTTCCCCTCTCCCCTACCCCCATCAGCCCTCAGTTTGTTCTCAGCATTCAAGAGTCTCTCATGGTTTGCCTCCCTCCCTCTCCCCCACTATTTTTCCCCTTCTCCCCCATGGTCCTCCGTTAAGTTTCTCCTAATCCTCCTATACGTGCAAACATATGATATCTGTCCTTCTCTGCCTGACTTATTTCACTCAGCATAACACCTTTGAGTTCCATCTATGTTGCTACACATGGCCAGATTTCATTGTTTCTCATTGCCACGTAGTATTCCATTGTATAGATAAACCACACCTTCTTGATCCATAGGTCAGTTGATGGACACTTAGGCTCTTTCCATGATTTGGCTATTGTTGAGAGTGCTGCTATGAACTTTGGGGTTCATGTGTCCCTATGCATCAGCACTGCTGTATCCCTTGGGTAAATTCCTAGCAGTGTTATTTCTGAGTCCTAGGGGAGTTCTACTGTTAATTTTTTGAGGAACCTCCACACTGTTTTCCAGAGGGGCTGCACTAGTTTACATTCCCATCAACAGTGTAGGAGGGGGGCGCCTGGGTGGCTTAGTCGGTTGAGCGTCCGACTTTTGCTTAGGTCATGATCTCACCATTTGTGAGTCCGAGCCCCGTGTTGGGCTCTGTGCTGACTGCCAGCTCAGAGCCTGGAGCCTATTTCAGAGCCTGTCACTCCCTCTCTCTCTGACCCTCCCCTGCTCACGCTGTCTCTCTCTCTCTATCTCTCCTAGAAATAAATAAAAATATTAAAAAAAAAAACAGTGTAGGAGGGTGCCCGTTTCCCCACATCCTCACCAACATCTAGAGTCTCCTGATTTGTTCATTTTAGCCACTCTGACCAGCATGAGGTGGTATCTCAGTGTGGTTTTGATCTGTATTTCCCTGATGAGGAGGGATATGAGCACCGTTTCATGTGTCTGTTGGCCATCTGGATGTCCTCTCTGGAGAAGTGTCTGTTCATGTCTTCTGCCCATTTCTTCACTGGATTATTTGTTTTTTGGGGTGTGGAGTTTGGTGAGTTCCTTATAGATTTTGGATACTAGCCCTTTATCTGATATGTCATTTGCAACTATCTTTTCCCATTCCGTCAGTTGCCTATTAGTTTTATGGATTGTTTCCTTTGCCATGCAGAAGCTTTTTATCTTGATGAGGTCCCAATAGTTCATTTTTGCTCGTGATTCCCTTGCCTCTGGGGATGTGTCAAGTAAGAAATTGCTGCAATTGACCTCAAGGAGGTTGTTTCCTGCTTTCTCCTCTAGGGCTTTGATGGTCTCCTGTCTCACATTCAGGTCCTTTATCCATTTTGAGTTTATTTTTGTGTATAGTGTCAGAAAATGATCTAGTTTCATTCCTCTGCATGTTGCTGTCCAGTTCTCCCAGCACCATCTGTTAAAGAGGCTGTCTTTTTTCCATTGGCTACTCTTTCCAGCTTTGTCAAAAATTAGTTGGCCATATATTTGTGGGTCCAATTTTGAGTTCTCTATTCCATTGGTCTATGTGTCTGTTTTTGTGCCAATACCATACTGTCTTGATGATTACAACTTTGTAGTAGAGGCTAAAGTCTGGGATTGTGATGCCTCACGTTCTGGTTTTCTTCTTCAATATTTGGCTATTCGGAATCTTTTGTGGTTTCATACAAATTTTAGGATAGTTTGTTCTAGCTTTGAGAAGAATGCTGGTGCAATTTTGATTGGGATTGCATTGAATGTGTACATTGCTTTGGGTAGTAATGACAAAATTTTTTTTTAATGTTTTATTTATTTCTAGGAGAGAGAGAGAGACAGCGTGAGCAGGGGAGGGTCAGAGAGAGAGAGGGAGTGACAGACTCTGAAACAGGCTCCAGGTTCTGAGCTGGCAGTCAGCACAGAGCCCGACGTGGGGCTCGAACCCACAAACCGCGAGATCATGACCTGAGCGAAAGTCGGACGCTTAACCGACTAAGCCACTCGGGCGCCCCAGTAATGACAAAATTTTAACAGTATTTATTCTTTTGATCCATGAGCATGGAATGTTTTTCCATTCCTTTGTGTCTTCTTCAGTTTCCTTCATAAGTTTTCTATAGTTTTCATCATACAGATCTCCTATATCTTTGGTTTGTTTTTTTCCTAGGTACTTTATGGTTTTCTGTGCAATTGTGAATGGGATTAGTTTCTTGATTTCTCTTTCTTTTGCTTCATTATTGGTGTATAAAAATGCAACCAATTTCTGTACGTTGATTTTGTACCCTGCAACTTGGCTAAATTCTTGGATCAGTTCTAGTAGGCTTCTGGTGGAGTCTGTTGGGTTTTCTATGTAGAGTATCATGTGGTCTGTGAAAAGTAAAAGTTTGACTTCCTCTTTGCCACTTCTGATGCCTTTTATTTCCTTTTGGTGTCTGATTGCTGATGCTAGGAATTCCAGCACTATGTTAAACAACAGTGGTGAGAGTGGACATCCCTGTCGTGTTCCTGATCTCAGGGGGAAAGCTCTCCATTTTTCCCCACTTAGGATGATGTTAGCTGAGGGTTTCTCATAGATGGTTTTTATGATGTTTAAATAAGTTCCTTCTATCCTGAAATCTTGAGGGTCTTTATTAAGAAGTCATGCTGTATTTTGCCAAATGATTTTTCTGCACCTATCTACAAAATAATATGGTTTTTATCTTTTGTTAATGTGATGTATGTATCACATTGATTGATTTGTGAACATTGAACCAGTCCTGTAACCCAGAAATGAATCCCACTTGATCATGGTGGATAATTCTTTTTATGTGCTATAGAATTCAATTTGCAAGTATCTTGTTGAGGATTTTTCCATCCGTATTCATCAAGGATATTGACTGTAGTTCTCTTTTATTGCTAGGTCTCTGTCTGGCTTTAAAGTGGTGCTGGCTCCCTCCTACACTGTTGGTGGGAATGTAAACTGGTACAGCCCCTCTGGAAAACAGTGTGGAGGTTCCTAAGGAAACTAACAATAGAACTCCCCTATGACCCAGCAATAGCACTGCTAGGAATTTACCCAAGGGATACAGAAATGTTGATACATAGGAGCACATGTACCCCAATGTTCATAGCAGCACTCTCCACAATAGCTAAAACATGGAAAGAGCCTAAGTGTCCATCAACAGATGAATGGATCAAGAAGATGTGGTTTATCTATACCATGGAATACTACATGGCAATGAGAAACAATGAAATCTGGCCATGTGTAGCAACATGGATGGACCTTGAGGGTGTTATGCTGAGCGAAATAAGTCAGGCAGAGAAGGACAAATATCATATGTGTGCACATATAGGAGGATTAGGAGGAACTTAACAGAGGACCAAGGGGAGAAGAAGGGCGGAAATGGTGGGGGAAAGGGGGAGAGGCAAACCATGAGAGACTCTTGAATGCTGACAAAAACTGAGGACTGGTGGATGTGGGGAGGAGGAGGGGTGGGCATGGAGGAGGGCACTTGTGGGGATGAGCACTGGGTGTTATGTGGAAACTAATTTGACAATAAACTATTTGTAAAAATAAAAAAATAAAAAAAAAATAAAGTGGTGCTGGCTTTGTAGAATGAGTCCAGAAGTTTTCCTTCGATCTCTATATTTTGGGATAGCTTGAGAATAATGGGTATTAACTCTGTTTTAAATGTCTGGTAGAATTCCCCAGGGAAACCATCTGGCCCAGGGCTCTTATTTGTTGGGAAATTTTTGATAACTGATTCAATTTCTTCACTAGTTATGGATCTGTTCAGATTTTCTATCTCTTCCCGTGTGAATTTTGGTAGTGAGTGTGTGTTTAGAAATGTGTCCATTTCTTCTAAGTTGTCCAATTTGTTGGCATATAATTTTTCATAGTATTCCCTGATAATTGCTTGTATTTCTGAGGGGTTGGTTGTAATAAGCCCATTTTCATGCATGATTTTGTCTATTTCAGTGCTTTCTTTTCTTTTTGAGCAGCCTGGCTAGAGGTTTGTCAATTTTCTTTATTTTTTCAAAAAACCAGCTCTTGGTTTCATTGATCCGTTCAATTGTTTGTTGTTGTTGTTGTTGTTTTGATTCTATATTGTTTATTTATCCCTGATTTTTATTATTTCTCTTCTCCTACTGGGTTTGGGGTGCTTTTGTTGCTCTCCCTCTAGTTCCTTTAGGTACACTGTTAGATTTTGTACTTGCGCTTTTTCTAATTTCTTGAAATAGGCCTGGAGTGCAATGTACTTTCCTCTTAGGACTGCCTTTGTCGCATCCCATAGAGTTTGAATTGTTGTATTTTCATTTTTATTTGTTTCCGTATATTTTTTAAATTTCTTCTCTAGTTGCCTGACTGGCCCATTCATTCTTTAGCAAAATGTTCTTTAACCTCCAGGTTTTTGGAGGTTTTCCAGACTTCTTCCTGTGGTTGATTTCGAGTTTCATAGCATTGTGATCTGAAAGTGTGCATGGTATGATCTCAATTCTTTTATATTTATTGAGGGCTGTTTTATGTCCCATTATGTGATTTATATTGGAGAATGTACCATGTGCACTTGAGAAGAAAGTGAATTCCATGGCCTCAGGATGTAGAGTTCTAAATATACCTGTCAAATCCATGTGGTCCAATGCATCATTCAAGTCATTGTTTCTTTAGTGGTTTTCTGTCTAGTTGATCTATCCATTGCTGTAAGTGGAATATTAAAGTCCCCTGCTATTAGCACATTCTTGTCCATAAGATTGTTTCTGTTTGTGATTAATTGTTTTATGTATTTGGGTGCTGCCGTATTTGGTGCATAGACATTTATAATTGTTAGTTCTTCCTGATGGATAGACCCTGTAATTATTATATAATGCCCTTCTTTATCCCTCGTTACTGCCTTTACTTTAAAGTCCAGTTTGTCTGACATAAGTATAGCTACTCCAGCTTTCTTTTGACTTCCAGTAGCATGATATATATTTCTCCATCCCCTTACTTTCAATCTGAAGGTGTCCTCAGGTCTAAAATGAGTTTCTTGTAGATAGCAAATGGATGGATTTTGTTTTTTTATACTTTCTGCTACCCTATGTCTTTTGATTGGAGCATTCAGCCTATTTACATTCAGTGTTATTATTGAAAAATATGGGTTTAGAGTCATTGTGTTCTTTGTAGGATTCATGCTTGTGGTGGTGTCTCTGTTACCTTGTGTCCCTTGCAACATTTCCCTCACAGAGTCTCCCTCAGGATTTCTTGTAAGGCTTGTTTAGTGGTGATGAATTCTTTCAATTTTTGTTTATTTGGGAAGACTTTTATCTCTCCTTCTATTCTGAATGTCAGGCTTGCTGGATAGAGGATTCTTGGCTGCATATTTTTTCTGTTCATCACATTGAAGATTTCCTATCATTCCTTTCTGGCCTGCCAAGTTTCAGTAGATAGGTCTGTAACCACCCTGATAGGTTTCCTTTTGCATGTTAGTGCCCTTTTATCCCTAGCTGCTTTCAGGATTCTCTCTTTGTCCTTATATTTTGCCAGTTTCACTATGATATGTTGTGCAGAGGATCGATTCAAATTACATCTGAGGGGAGTTCTCTGTGCCTCTTGGATTTCAATGTCTGTTTCTTTCCCCAGATTGGGGAAGTTCTCAGCTATAATTTGTTCAAGGACTCCTTCAGCACCTTTCCCTCTTTCTTCCTCTTCTGGCATTCCTATGATACAGACATTGTTCCGTTCGATTGTATCACTTAGCTCTCGAGCTCTCCTTTCTCTCTTTTCGTGTTCCTGGATCAGTTTATCTCTCTTTCTCTTGGCTTCCTCTTTTTCTATAATTGTGTCTTCTAATTCACCTATTCTCTCTGCTTCTTCAATCCGTGCATTGGACACTCCATTTTATTATGCATCTCATTTATAGCATTTTTTAATTCATCACAACTATTTTTAAGCTCTATAGTCTTTGTAGCAATAATTTCTCTGATGTCTTCCATGCCTTTTTCAAGCCTAGTGATTAATTTTATGACTATTGTTCTAAATTCTTGTTCAGTTATATTGCTTATAAGTGTTTTGAGCAGTTCTTTAGCTGTCATTTCTTCCTGGAATTTCTTTAGTGGAAAGTTCTTCTGTTACATCATTTTGGCTAACTTTCTGTCTCTTGTTAGTTTTAAAAGCTTGTTATGCACTGTGCACCTGTGAGTACTGCTGTATTGAGAAGGCTCTTTGACTGCCCAGGGCCTGTCCATGGAGTCCTGTCAGGGAGTGTTCTTTGAATGATGTCTCTTGGTCTCTTTTGTTGAGATTTTGGTTATTTTATTTCCCTACTCGTGGTGTTATTTGGGACTCTCACCATGTGTACTTTGGCTTCTTTTTTGAGGTAGCCCTCTCTCACTAGAGCCTAGGATCTGGAGCACTTATTTTGGAGCCATGGCATTTCTTCCTTCCATCTTCCATCGCCCGAGTGGAAACTGTAGCCAGGCCACTGGGCGCTCCTAGGGAGCCTATGGCATAACTGCGGGCTGGCAGCTAGAGCCCGGGCTCTTTGTTGGGCTCCTGGAACAGCGAAGTGTTATAATCTTTTTGAGAAAAAAAGAGCATGAGTGTGAGAGCAGGGGAGGGTCAGAGGGAGAAGGAGAGAGAGAATCTAAGGCAGGCTCCATGCCCAGCACAGAGCCAGAAGCAGGGCTTGATCTCACCACCATGAACTCATGAGCTGAGTCAAAATCGAGAGTCAGATGCTTAACCAACTGAGCTACCCTGGTGTCCTGAGCATATGCTATAAATTTTTGAATATAGAAATCCATCAATATACCTTGGAATAAAAATACAAATGTTTCCCAGGGTATAAATGATACTGAAAAACTGTCAATGGCTCATACTTTGCAGGTCAACAATCTGAGTCTTCCTCTGGGTTCATAGTCACTGATATGATTATCAAAGCATCTCATGACTTTCTTCAAAATGAGCCACTCCAAAGTTGCTCTGTGCTGAATGTCTCCATTGTCAGTGGTTGTTTTTCAGTATACAACGGCTTCACTACACAATGTCCTTACACTGTGTTAGAAGCAAGCATGAGGCACATGTTTTATAAGTTGCCATGTAAAAAGAGCAAAACACTGCCAGGAAGTAGCAATTTTACTCTTTCTATTCTAAGGCAATGCCAGCAATCCTGAAGCAGCCAGCAGCACATGGTCACTCATGTCTTGCCAGGTCTTCTTACATTATCAACTCCCCTGGTATCAAAGCCAGCCATCATCATCATCTACTATTGATTCAACTGCCATAAAATGCTTGGCATCGTACTAAGCACTTAAGTAAAAATGTATCTTAATTGTTGAAAGCACAGTCTCTGGTTACTTGGAATTTCCTTCTGAGTCATGCTACATTGGCATGAAGTATCACCAGTAAGTTACAAGACTAACTTTTCACAAAAGAATCAAAAGTTAGATTTTTAAAGCAGTCACCTTGGGAGGCAATGTAATGCCAATAATGTTGGCATTACCTAAAATTATTTTAGAACTCTTTTGAATTATTGATAAAGTTGATGTATATGCACCTTTTATCACAATCTTTTATCAGGTTTTTTTCCCACATTTATCACATTTTGTTTTCTTTTAACATCAAGTGGAATTACCCACCTTGATTGCCCAAACCTGGCTCCAAATGACTATTGGTGATTTTATTTTTGAAACTCACATCCATCTTCAAAAGATGAAGATTTTTCACAACTGAGGATATTCCAAAGAAAGTGCTAGAGGCCCTGAAGTCCATTCTAAACATATTTTGAACAATAGCATTATTAGAGTAAATGTATAATCTTACTGGGAAGGGAAAAAAAACACTTAGAGTGTTTATGCTTAGATATATTTACTATATAGTTACATTTAGCATGTTTCCCCAAAAACCTATAAAAGGCAAATAGAAAAATCAATTGGGTTTTTCTTTCATTTATACATATTGTCTTTTTTAAAGTTTATTTACTTATTTTGAGAGAGACAGAAGAGAGTGAGTGTGAGCAGGTGAGGGGCAGAGAGAGAGGGAGAACCCCAAGCAGGCTGCATGCTGTCAGTATGCAGAGCCCTATGACATGGGGCTCAAACTCACAAAACGCTGAGATTATCACCTGAGCCAAAATCAAGTCAGATGCTTAACTGGTGGGGTCACTCAGAAATCCCTATGCACATTGTCTTTTAAAGAAAGTATCCAGTTAATAAGAACACATCCCTCTAATGAAAATTAACTTTGGTGGGAGCCAGAATATTGTATCTGAGGGCCAAAAGACTCAGCAAAACTTTCAAACACACCACGTGGCTATGTAGTCATTGGAGAATGGTTTACAAATTTGAGTTGTTTCTTATGGTACAATACGATTTAATTTGGTTTGAATACCATAGGATCTCTCTGTTTTTCTAAATCAGACCAAAAGTTAATGAATTAGGGCTGCCAACATGGATGTTTTGCATCTCTGCAGGCACTCTCCAAAGCTGTTGCTTAAGCACTGAAACTTTAGCTGCACTTGAACTTGAGGCATTAAAATGACACAATGGACTCCACAGGGTACTTGAGAGCGCAGCCAAGCCATATCATTTGGTCATGTTATTCTGTGTCATAAGAGGGAAAAAATTATCAAAGACCAAAGAGGAAGTACCCAGTTTCATGACACAGTTTACATGACACAGTTTCCTGCATCATGTAAATGTATATTTGCAAGTATTATATGTGTTACAAATATGTGTTGGCTTTTCAACTACTTAGCTGACTTAATGGTATATAAAGAACCTATGTAGAATGATCAAAACAATCTAAGCTATGAATGTGCTAAATAAAATCTAAAAGTCTAGCAAGTAATACATTGCAATTGGGAAATGCAGAATTATTATTATAAATATCATCTTTCCACAAATAATGCCTCCAATATTATAAAGAATATATCTCCAATATTGCAAAGGTAATGAATTACTTAATGAAGAGTTCTAAATTTAACTAGTAGTGATTATAACAGCTCCATTTACTGAGCACCTATTATGTACATGTAGTACCTACTTTAAGGTAGCTATTAACTGTCCTCACTTGACAGGTGGAGCAAATGAACCTCAGAGGCACACAGTTAGTAAATGGCAAGGTCTATGCCATGTGGCTAGACCTAAAATGGTCATCCCTAGAGCCTAATTTCTGTAAATCCATTTCAGCATTTATGAATAATTTGAGTGGGGGCACCTGGGTGGCTCAGTCAGCTCAGCGTCCAACTGTGCCAATAACTCAGAGAATGGAGCCTGCTTCGGATTTTTTGTCTCCCTCTCTCTGCCCTTCCCCTGGTCATGCTCATGCTCATGCTCATGCTGTCTCTCTCTCAAAAATAAACAAACATTAAAAACAAATTTAAAGAGAGAATAGTTTGGTAATAAGAAAAAGAAGGAAGGAAGGAGGGGAGAAAAGGTTGAAAGAAACATTGCAACACAGTATCTATCACCAATGCTCTATTCACGGCTTCAATGGCTCCATCTGTGAACCCATAAACCATCCACATTCTATTAGTTCTCTGTTTTTACTGAGCCCAAGGGAGTACACAGTCATTTGCTACAGTGGGATGGGGTTGTGGCTGGCATAGAACAATGCTAACTCCATATACTATATACACCCTGCCTTCTTGGAGCTTATCTTCTGTAAGAGAGCGTGTGTTTTCTCACTAATATACCATACCTCAGCATTTGGTATAGTGTCTGCCACAAATTGTACCTGATAAATATCTATTGCAAAATAGTTCAAAGACTATTTTGAGGGTAATATGGGCAAGTTTATGGATGTGGTTGTTAGAAGAAATCATAGAGCAATAGAAACTGCCACTACTCAAAAAACCTCTCAGGGGACATTCTGCCCCTTGGAAGTCCAATTCTGTTAATAGACTTCTTTTTGAAAAGGTAAACATACCAGTCATTTACATCTTGGTGCCAATGCTTTTATTATGTAAATGTTTTGGGGAGGTGCAGGGACTTCAAAGAGAAGAGAGTATAGGGTTAGAAAATGTAATTAAGAAAAAGCAAAGAAAGATTTCCTCTTGTTCCCCCAACTTCTTCCCCACTCCACTCCAACTTTTTAATGAGTTGTCTTCTTGGGCAAGAGTCCTTCATTTTTTTTTTTTTTTAATAGTTTATGGTCAGGTTGGTTTCCATGTAACACCCAGTGCTCATCGCCACAAGTGCCTTCCTCCATGTCCATCACCCCTCTTCCCCTCCCCCCCCACCCCTATCAGTCCTCAATTTGTTCTCAGCATTCAAGAGTCTCTCATGGTTTGCCTCCCTCCCTCTCCCGCACTATTTTCCCCCTTCTTCTCCCCCATGGTCCTCCGTTAAGTTTCTCCTAATCCTCCTATACATGCAAACATATGGTATCTATCCTCTGCCTGACTTATTTCGCCCAGGATAACACCCTCAATTTCCATCCATGTTGCTACACATGGCAGGATTTCATTCTTTCTCGTTGCCATGTAGTATTTCATTGTATAGATAAACCACATCTTCTTGATCCATTCGTCAGCTGATGGACACTTAGGCTCTTTCCATGTTTTAGCTATTGTTGAGAGTGCTGCTATGAACATTGGGGTACATGTGCCCCTATGCAACAGCAAAGAGTCCTTTATTAAATATGGCTGAAGAGCATCTCATTACATCAACACTACAACAAGATGCCCTAGTTTGTATATGACCTCAGACCCAACTTCTGCTACTTTTATGCACAATCACAAATGTGTATTGTTGGCTTGGTTTTCTAATTCCCTAATACATTCCTTGGTCTTTTTACCTTGACTGTATACCAACATCTAAGTCTTAAGCTGTGTTCTCACAAGTTATTTTTCCAAGTGTGTGGGATATAGAAAGAAATACAGAGTTATATAGGTAAACATATAATTTGGTGCAAGGCAATCTGCATTCTTCTAAGCAGGAACTGGTTTCCTGCAAGGCTTCAGTAGCATCATTGATGGGTTTTGGGGGTGATGGTGGGGCTCAGAGCTGAAAGCCAAGAAAGAATTCTTGAAGATGTCTTTGGTGCAAAAAGGTGATTTTATTAAAAATGGGACAAGACCCTGAGCAGGAAGAGCTGCATTGGGGTTGTGAAGAGTGACTGATTATATATCTTCAGATTGGGAGGGGGTTAGGGACAACATAAATCTCTAAGGAATTTTGGAAGCAAGGTTTCCAAGACCTTGAGGGTCTAGCTGTTGTTAAGAAAACATCATTTATTACTGTTTACTAAAACCTCAGTCATGAGACCCTTCAAATGTATATCAGGGACCATATGCTTGGAGTATAATTGCCGACATATACTTGGGGGTTACAAATAAAGGAGGTTTGCAAAGGAATTTTTGTGTGCTTAAGGAAACTCACAGGATCCTGGGGGGCTGGGGGGAGTTTCTGTCAGGATAATGTTAAGCCAAGATTCCCTTTTGCCTCAAGCAAAGTGTTGTCACTGAGGCAGATGAGCTCCTAGAAGAAGGTCACTCTGCCTGTTTCAAGAACTTGTCACTTAAATCCCCTTACATCTTGATAGTGATATTAGGACTACAGGAAATGGAGTCTATAGGTTTCTGGATATTAGGCTATGGATAAGATTGCCTTTTTCTTAAGTTATCCATAAACTGAAAGAGACTCCTGTCCTGCATGACTGTGATCTCTATCAGTCAATCTTTTGCCTTCCTTCCTTTCCCTGTTCTTGGGCAGCCAGGAGTGCCTGCAGAATACCATACATATCCCACGAGGGGCAGGGAGGGAGTGCTGTTTGCCGGTACTTTGCCCTCCGCTTGCCCCACACTCCCTCATCATCATGGAGAAAGTGATGACCTTATATTCATAAGTCTCCAGATCCTAGCCCTTTCATCTATTATGTGTTTGACCTTCGGCAAGTCATAGCCTTCTTGAGCTTCATCTTTCTCCTCTATAAAGTTTTATTATAGTATATACCTCATGGAGCTGTTGGGAAAATTGGGATGCTAACATTTGGAAAGTGCTTATAAATGATAGAGCTCTGATACATATAAGGTACTATTATTGTTTGAAGAAACAGAGCTATAAGAGTTAGACAAACTTGGTTTCCAACCATGGCTCCACTGTGTGAGCTGTGTGACATTAAGTAATTATGTAATCTGAGTTTTTCCATTTGTAAAAGAGAGATACTAATAGAGACCTAATAGGTATATTAGGAGGATAAAATAAAATGTTCCTGGAGTACTTCCTAGAACCCAGTAAGTTCTCAGTAGTGTTAGTTCCCTTTCCCTTTCTTTCTGCAGTTTCAAATGCCTTTATCTTCCTTAAATCAGAATAATTTCCACCATTCTCTTGCCCAGAAATAGCCAAGATGAATATGACAATATGATGAAACAACAAAGTAGCAAATCAATGACAAGACACAAATCATGCTATTTTCCTATCCAGTAATAATCTCTCATTGTGCTAGACTCATCAACAGCAAATTGCATCAAATGCCAAATAAATAGCTAAGGAAACAGCATGAGGCAACCATGGCAAGGTAAATTAACCTGGAAAGCTATCATAAAAATATGAGAAATAATCCTGAAAATATCCTTATCTGTACTCAAGAACACAATTACAAATTACCTAGGTAAGCAAAATATGTTCAATTAGATTCTTGAAATTTTACCAGACAACTGATTTTGGCTTGCTAAGACCTTGTGGTTTCCTGGGCTCACAGTACACGAGCAATTTATTTAGGATTGCTTTTTGCCACAGACAATTTTTTTTAATTCATCATACTGCATACTCTGCTGCTAAGCTCTACTGTGTGTTATTTCCTAATTAGGGATGCAGACAAGCTGTGCAGTAATGATGATTGATGTCTGCTGCATGTCTTAGTGAGGAGGAAGTTGAGGCTGGGCATTAGCTGCAGCCCAGAAGAGAAATATGGTAATCAGTATTGCTCACTATACCACAAATCACATCTTCCTGGAATTATAGAAGAGTCATTTAAGAATAGAGAATTATCTTGCATAAAATTGTAGTTTTTCTTCATCCTGGGAAACAATACAGTGAGGCACTGTTTTTAGTTATTTTCAGTGTATAAATTAATGACATTGTAAGTTTTATCATTTTATTTTGGTTGGGGCATCACAATACTACTAATAATAAGAATAATTCATTTTTTGCACACTAACAGAGACCTCTTTTCATCTCTTGTGTTTTTGATTTTTTGTGTCTTGAGATTTAGCAATCTTTCAGTCTTTATTTATACCTCCTAGTTCAAAACAAGTTATCTTATTGTAATGGTAATAACTGTCCTTGCAATAAGGACATAGTTAATGAGTAAAGAGCAAGTTCAATAGCCAAAGGATGCCTTTTGGCCTACTCCCACCGGAGTCCTACAGCTTGATCTCTCAGTAACTTACTTCTTTCCTCTAAAATGAAACACTGTCATTTCAACAATTAACAAATGCCAAGCATATGTAATACAAGGGACCATACCAGGTATCATGTTGATTTCACAACATAAGAAAGCTTTGCCTGTAGAGATTGTGCCTACTACTTATCCAGAAACACAAAAAGAAGTCTCTGCTATGAAGATGTTATTTTTCACTCAAGGTTAATCTTATAAAGCAGATTTTCTAAAAAATGTGAGTTCTTTATCTATGCTGATTTAACCAACTAACAAATCAAAGTGTAGAGTTAAAATGTTTATCAGCTGGGGGCTGGGTCAATAAGTTATAGCACACCCAATGAAACGTTATATGCCCGGGGGGGTGGGAGGAGGGGGACAGAAGTGGATTAATATTATGAGTTCATTTATGTAAAAAGAAAGAAAGGATGAAGGAAGGAAGGAAAGGTAGATTTTATCACCACACACACAAAAAGTAAAACTACGGGAAGTAATGGATGTATTATTTAAACTTATTGTAATAATCATTTCACAATATGTACATATATCAATTACGTTGTATGCCTTAAACTTACACAATGTTGTATGGCAATTAAAGCTGGAAAAAAAGAAAAAAATAAATACATACAGCTTCTGGTGAGAGACACTGAGATACTGAAACCTTCTCTCTTGGTTTCAATCAATAAGGAAAGAAAGAGAAGGAGGGTGGGGGTCGGGGGGAGGGGGCAAAGAAGGAAAAAGCAACAGAGGGAGAGAGGGAGGGAGGAACAGAGGGAGGAAGGAAAGAAGGAAAAGGAAAGGAAGAAAGAGGGAGAGTGAGAGAAATAAAATACATATGCATATGTTTATATACACTGAACACTTGTGGACCCTTGTGGAAGGGTCTTTGTAGATCTTCTTCACCTATTTGTGTTATTTACCTTGTTCAATTACTACTTTTTAAATCTAAAGAGAATGGGAGTATCTTGGGTCTAAAGATCTCCAAGCCCTACAAATCTGTTTTATGTTATTGTTGCCTTGATCAGGAGCAACAATTCCTTCACAATACAGGTTCTGGATATGGTTTTTTTTCGCCCATAGAGCACATCAGAGAATGGACAAGAAGGAAGAGAAGAATGACAGAGTTGACCACTCTCTGACATGACATGATGTGTGAGAAAAGACATTTAACTCACACTTACCTAATGATTTCCAAAAATCAGAAAGAACACAGAATCTGGATTTTGTAAGAGGCTGCATGGCTTTTTTTTTTTTTTAAGGGGGTTTGTCAGATAAACTGGCTCTACCATTGAAAGAGATCCTGAGTGAATCAGAATCAGCCTTGGTAAACTCGGTACATTCTCTTTCATGTTTACTTATTTTTGAGAAAGGAGGGGGAGGCGAGGCAGAGAGAGAGGGAGACACAAAATCTGAAGTAGGCTCCAGAATCTCCGTGTCAGCACAGAGTGCAGGGCTCAAACTCAAGAACCAAACCATGAGATCATGACCTGATGCCAAAGTCTGACACTTAACCAACTGAGCCCCCCAGAACCCCCACGATGCATTCTCTTCAAAGGACAATTTTGAACCACTCTGAACAGAAAGGAGGGAGTAAATCAGGGACTTAGAGTTCAATAGGGCAGAAAAAACTTGAGTCATTTTGGGCTATTGTGCACTCAAAGTGAGGAGCAGAGTGTCATTAAGGAGTGGGTTCACAACCATGCTAAGAAGAAGAGGAAGAAGAAGAAGAAGAAGAAGAAGAAGAAGAAGAAGGAGAAGGAGAAGGAGAAGGAGAAGGAGAAGGAGAAGGAGAAGGAGAAGGAGGAGAAGAAGGAGAAGAAGGAGAAGAAGGAGAAGAAGGAGAAGGAGAAGAATTATTTAAAAGCTGAGTGCAAGCCAGTCTGGGGAAGACTCAAAGTGAGGCAAATCGGACCACTGGGTCCTTGCTCCCTGATTAGAAACCACCGTTCACCTGAGACAACTCAAGATGGTAGCACAAGAGTTGAGAAAACATTGGAAAGCTGCTTTGGGACCTGGCCTTCAAGTTCTCTCACTTTGCCAAGACAAAACTATCAGGGAAGGACAAGACTCATTGTTTCACTAGCCTGTTTCCACTTCACTCTGCCTTCCTTCCCTTAGTACAGTTGTAGAATTTAGTGCTAAACAATACCTTCATTCTACGAATATGGAGAGAGAGGCTAGGGGCTGGGAGAGGGGTAGTGACATGCTCAGAGTCCTACAGCTAGTTACTAGCAGAACGGTGATTAGAGTTTTGACGCCCTTTGTCCTCGGCCAATGTTCTACTACATCAGTGACCTCTGTTTCTTAGCTTTCCTAATGTTTCCCAAAAATGAATGAATTGCATATTCCTAAGGTGCTAATAGCAGACAATGGTCCAATGTTGCACTTCTTTCAAAGGCTTCTGATTTTTATCCACCACTCCTAGAATATTTGACTTCAAAGGAAAATCTCAAATGATGGGAACTGTAGGCAGCACTGTAATCTGGTAGCAGTGCTTCCTTTTATTTCTGGCCTGTGCACACAGAGGCTCCATGGCCAGCACCAATGTTAACAAAGCTGGATTTGATTGAGCTGGAAGGTTTGATGGCATGAGTTTCCAGAAGCAGCTCCAAACTTCCAGGTTGTACAAATTATGTATGATTTTGTAACTAGTTACATTTCCAACTAGCGCCAGTGCTATTTTTCTCAGTCAATTTCATTATTTGGAAAATAAGTAAAAGAAGTATTTTCATTCCCTAAGATATAATTTTAAATTCAGATGTTTAGTAAAATGTCATAAGAAACAACTGTGAAAGAAAGAAAGAAAGAAAGAAAGAAAGAAAGAAAGAAAGAAAGAAAGAAAGAAAGAAGCAGAGCAGGGGAAAGGGATTTTTTTCCAATGAAGGAGAAAGAGTTCTTTTACTTGCAAAGAAAGATGACTACATATTGACATTGCTCTTTATTATAGTTAGAATTATATACACAAAAAATGGTTGACTCTCCATACATCAAACAAAGCATATCTAAAACAATCATTTTTCCATGCATACAATAAGAAATGATGCCTCTAAGTAAGGTGTTATACCATCCCCATCACTCTGAATTAGCAAAAGTTACCCAAGATTCTTCACCAGTAAAAAGATGATCTCTCAGGTCCTTTCCAGCTCACAGGGAGTTTCTCTTCCTTCCATGGAAAAAGAGTTAGTCAAATTAGCTAATTGCAATAAATCAGTAGCAATATGACTTTTACCTTAGGCAATTCTTTCATGTCTTTCCACGTTAATAAAGTCCCTGAACTTAAACAAAAACACATATGGTTTAACTTGTCGAGTAAGAAACAGAACAAGGTCCTTTCCTTAAAATGAGCCATTTATCTCAGAGGTGGAGTAATTAATAAACTTTCTAGGTCTTTTTATATTCTTTACAGTTTCCATTGTGCTGCAATTTGTTGACTAATAATTCAAATAGCGCGCTGCCATAGGGTAGATCCCCTAGCAGTTCCTACACAGAATAGCACATGTGGGTGAGAACACTGCCTTTCTAAAACAATGCATGAGTTCCTTCCCCTGAAAAAAACAGATTCATTAACTCAGATGCTTACATTCTCCTCTCCTCACGATTTCGTCTTTTTCTATCACACTTGACTTTCAAGTTAGGATTTACATAGGGCAATTAAATTGATTCCAGTAAACACTTCAGTGCTCAGAACACAAAAATGATCTGATTCTTACAAATAGCCTTCTCTTGAAATAAACATTGAAAAGTTTTTGTTTGTTTAATATGCTTCCTGCCCAACTAAAGACATATCCTAGTTGGAGAAAAATTTACCACTCCCCCCAAACAAAATTTGGATTACAAATACAATTATAATGCTAATTTGGGAGAGAGAGCAGACACTCAATAGTGTCCTATAGCTCCTTTTTTTTTTTTTTTAGGTTTATTTATTTATTTTAAGAGAGAGAAAGAGACCGTCCCCATGCATGCCCAAGCAGGGGAGGGGCAGAGAGAGAGAATTTCAAGCAGGCTTTGCGCTGTCAGCTCAGAGCCCAATGCAAGGCTTGATCTCACGAACCACAAGATCATGATCTGAGCTGAAATCAAGAGTCAGAGGCTCAACCAACTCTGCCACAGTGCCCCCCACCCCCTGCAACTACTCTATAGCTTCTTAAGAAGTTAAATTTGAAAGATGTAAATTGTTTTGTTACTTAGATTTGGGCCAACATTATTGTTTTCTGCCTAAAAAGGAGTATTGTCTAAAAAATAATAAACTTGAAATCTGATTATAATGCTGCAAGTATCTATTAATGCTGCCAACATGGTTTTCTTCCATGATTTTCTTCTTTAATAATTTATCCTTTTTGAAAAAATAAATTATATTTTTATGGCCCTTTGCAAATAATTTCCATATATATCATCTGATTTAACCCTAACTACAACCCTACCGAATAGGCAATTATCTCCCCCATTTTACATATAAGAAAACTGAGCCCAAGAAGGTAAGGGCTATTTAAAGCAGACCTTCTGACTCTAAGTTCTCTATACTAACTGCTTCAAAATGTTAGAAATTATTACAAATACCAAAATTTGCATGAGGTCAGTCAGCAGTAAAACATATTTAAGATCAGTTATCACTAAGGGGATTAGTGATTGTGAGTTCCAGAGAACATAACCAAGCTTACATCTTTTGGTGAGTTCCTCAAAGGTTAATCATCATAGTGTCTCTAATATATAATCACCATACTGTCTGTAGTACATAACATCGTGTCGGAGATCATAGACTCTCTAGAACTCTTGTTTGGATGAATGAAAAATAATTAAATGAACACATGATTTATAATTAAATACTGCCCTTTTTAACCTCTAAAACAGTTCCAAGCTGTGCTACTCAAAAGTCCCAGAAGATGTTAAGAAGTATACAATAAAAGTGGGCTCTACTGGAATGTTCTACAGACCCCTATAGAGAATTTTCGGTGCATATTAGCTTAATAAGTGTTCTGAGAGGTAAAGAATCTAATTTTATTTATCCAAGTACTTCCTAAATATTTGCCCACAGAAGTCACTTTTCTTTCTTTTTACAGAATTTTTTTAACTTCCCTTCACACACCAGTGTCCTATGGAATATGGTTTCAGAAAGAAACATTTAAAATAAAATCCTCAAACCTAATAGTGGCAGAAGGATATCACAAAAGAGGAAAAAAGTATTCTAGGTATAGAAGCAATATTTTGAAAAAGTTCAGAGACAGGAATAGAACAATGTAACTGAAGGTCAGTTCATGTGAGATGGATCAGATCAAAAAGCACCAGAAAATCTAGGATGCAATGTCCCATCAGACACACTCTTGTGGACCAGGAGCTCTGGGACTGTTCTAGGTTAGGCATTGGACTAACAAGGAATAGATTAGTGTCAGGAAGTTTCTGTGTAGGTGCAGGTGAGGTTCAGAAAATAAGAACTCAGGACACTTGGATAGCTCAGTCAGTTGAGTGTCTGATTTCAGCTCAGGTCATGGTCTCACAGTTCATAAGTTCAGGCCCCGAGTGGGGTTCTATGCGGGCAGTGTAGGGCCTGCTTGGGATTTTCTCTCTCTGACTCTCTCTCTGCCCTTCCCCTCCCCTCTCAAAAATAAATAAACATAAAAAAAAGAAAAGAAAAGAAAGAAGAACCCAAGTATCCAAGGCATCCATGAACAGGCAGAAGCAGAGATGGAGGTTGATGGCCATCAGAAACAGAGAGGTCCTAGCAAGCACCAATTTCTTTTCTTTTCTTTCTTTTTTTTTTTTTACAAATAGTTTATTGTCAAATTAGTTTCCACATAACACCCAGTGCTCATCCCCACAAGTGTCCTCCTCCATGCCCATCACCCCCTCCCTCCCACATCCATCAGTCCTCAGTTTTTGTCAGCATTCAAGAGTCTCTCATGGTTTGCCTCTCTCCCTTTCCCTCACCATTTCCCCCCTTCTTCTCCCCCTTGTTCCTCCGTCAAGTTCCTCCTAATCCTCCTATATGTGCAAACATATGATATGATATTTGTCCTTCTCTGCCTGACTTATTTCGCTCAGCATAACACCCTCAAGGTCCATCCATGTTGCTACACATGGCCAGATTTCATTGTTTCTCATTGCCATGTAGTATTCCATGGTATAGATAAACCACATCTTCTTGATCCATTCATCCGTTGATGGACACTTAGGCTCTTTCCATGTTTTGGCTATTGTGGAGAGTGCTGCTATGAACATTGGGGTACATGTGCTCCTATGCATCAGCATTTCTGTATCCCTTGGGTAATTCCTAGCAGAAGCACCAATTTCTATAGGGAACTAGGGCCAAGGGCCAGAAGTTTAAGCCTAAGAGCCACAGTGAGTAAGGTAGAACTCCAACCCCAGAGAGGTTCAAGTCACAAGTCAAGAATGATGACAAAAGGGAACAAGTTAGGGCCTAATAACTGTAAATGTTATGTACTTATGTAGCATAATATGTTGTATTATATTATACATATTATACTTCTCATATTAATGTATATATTGTACTATAAATATAATTCAATTAACAAGGGGACATCTTGGCTACTAAGACCAAAATTTAGAAGTTTTCCATTCACTCTACTCCACCTTAGGGCCTAGGGCACCCAGAACCATTGCTGTATCTAATGCACAAAAAGGGTTTTGGGAACCAACTAATCTCTATTGTTTGGGCTTGAGTTTCTTTAGCAGATAGTCAGTCTAGGTCATGATTAGCACCTTCTTAAAAATCAAAGCCCCTTCTTGCCTCTTTGCTTTATTTTGGAGATCTTGTCAACAGTTAATCTCATCATGCCTATCATGGAGGGTGGCCACAAAAGGCTGTGCAGGTTGTGCACTACTCAAGGGGACACCATTACAAGGCACTAACATCCTTGTTATTTGATCGCACATCCCCCTCCCTGCCCCATGTAAATCCCTCCTACAAGTTGCCTTCTATATTTCCATCCACAGTTCATCACTTCAGCCAAACCTAGCAATTCTTTTGCTCAGTCGCCTTTTCATTTCAAATCTATTTATCTAATAAAATGTCAGTGCTGTTTTCTCTACTGTGTAAAGCCACTGGCGAAAAAACAAGGTCTCCAGAAAAAAAACTAGGACATCAATACACCTGCAGGTTCTCCCAGGGTACCCTCTCCCTCTTTTCCATTTTCCGCGCTCTCCTCAAACCTACTCTATCCTTGAACCACTCCCTCTGAACCAGAGACTTAGTCTCCTGCTTCCCAAGACAATGGAGATAATTAGAAAATTCCCTCAGCTTCAGTCCCCTGATTCTCTAACTTCATGCCCATCCCTGTTCTTTCTCTGCTGCCCAGTGCAAGAAGGGTCCTTTCTCCTATCCCCCCACCTACTCCAACCCACCTTAGAGACATGTTTTCTCTCTCCAGTTATACCCTTTTTCCTCTTCTTCCTCAGCTGGTTCTTTACCACCAGTATTTAAACAGCTCACCCTTCACCTCCATAGGTACCTGTACCGACCATGCTTGAGCCCTTCCTTTTCACCTCTAAATTTCCTGAATTCACTAGCTTCCCAAACTCACTGTCCTCATACATTTTCCATCCTGAATTCTCTTCCTCACCTCTATGCTTCACCTCCTATTTACCCTTACCCTATTAAAACTATCCTCTTGCCAAAGTTCACCCTATCACAATTAGACCATTTTGCATTCTTATCTTTCACGCTTCTTAGCGGCATTTGACACTGATGATCAATCCTGCCTTCAAAGTGATTTCCCCCTTGGCCTGGGTGACACTGCATGCTTCTGGATTTTCTCCTGCCTCTCCAGTTACTCCTTCTCCATATCCTTCAAGTGTTCTTCTTTTTCTTCATATCTTTCATTCTCAGGATTCTTGGAACCTTTCTTTCTATCCATCTACTCAGCCTCCCTGGATAATCTTAACTCTACTTCTAGGCTTTCAAGTAGCCTCTTCATGCTGACTACTTCCAAATCTTGTCTTTAGACCTAAATACCCAGCTACTTATGACATGTTTACACTTGCTTCCACAAGCACTTTGAAGACCACATAGGAACTCATTGCTTTTCCAGTCCATCCTGCTCCCCAGGCATCACCTTTCCCAGTAGCCATTCAGTGGAATGGGATGGAGCAAGAAGTTCATCATCTTCCCTGCAAGGGAGCTAAGTAGAACAGAACTTCCTCCAGGCTCAACGACTCCCGGCAGACATCTAACTGCAGCAAAGTGATATATTTAAAGCAGCAATATGATACATAATTTCCCTATTTATCCTGGGGGCAATAGGTACTCGGTGAATGGTTTTAAAGTCCTAATTCTTGGCACGCAAGAGTTTTCTTTGGCCACTTCCTATTTTTTTATTTGATACTATAGCTAAATAATAGCAAACCTTTATTATTATGCTATATTCCAGGCACCACTATAAGCAATTGTATATATTAAGTTTATTATTTTTAATAGCAATCCTATAAAGGCAGTTTCTACTGCTATTCCTATTTTATAAATGAGGAAAGTAGGGCAAAAAAAAAAAAAAAGATTAAGTATCTTGCCCAAGGTTACATAGCAGCAGTCAGAATCCAAACTCATGAAATCTGGCTTTGAGATCATGATCTTAACTCCTATGTTATAGGGCCAAACAGGGCTACTTAGCATTCTTGAAATGTGCTCTGGTTATCCTCTAGCCTCTCTTTCTCTCTCTCTCTCTCCCCCCCCCCCCACATTCTTCCCTATGTGCTTGAGTAACTCCTACTCATCCTTCTTTAGGTCTTTGTACAGAAATCAACTCTTCTGGGAAACTTTTTCTGAAACCCCCTTCTGTACCCATCCCACGCTCTCTCCTAGAGGCTGATGCCTTTCCAAGAGGTTCCCACAGTGTCCTGCATATGGCCGTGTCACAGCACTTAACACTACTGCAATTGCTGGTTAACTTGTCTGTCTATACTTCCAAACTGAAAGATTCTCAAGATAGGGACTATGCCTCAGTATTTGTTGGGTCTTTGTTGTTTTTCACTGTACCTGACACATGGAAGGGAATGGATAGCAGGGAGATAAGTGATGAATAAATACAGGGAGAATGTTCGAATGGCAACAGCAGAAAGGCTGACTTGAGGCTGAGTTGTCTGGGGCTCTTTAAATTGCTTCAGACTTGAACAAGAGTTGTTCCCAAATATAAGTGTAGGACAGAATGTGTGAGTGAAGGCTTTTGGGTCTCAGCTGTTGGGACCAGAAGAAAGGTGATTGCTGAACACCAGGAGGAGACTAAACATTAGCCTTGATGGAGCCTGAACAAGTCTTATAAAGTGGATTAGGATATAAGGAGAAAAAAATGAAAGCAAATAAGCAGGAAGGACAGCAAAGGATTAAAAAGAGTATTACTCTGGGAGGTTAAAATAAAGACTAAGTATGGGAATTTGATATGGGAGCTTGATCTAAATTTAAAGTGGGAAGTTTAAGGTTTCCCACCCCACACTACTGGTTTGGAAAATATGACCAAGTTGAACAGCAGTGATGGTACATTTAGTGGAAGCATTTCTGTATGATTTGGAGTGTGCTCTGAATGTCTCCAATGATTTATTTCTTATAGGTAAGGACAAGTCTGGCATTTTTCTGTTTTTATTTACCACTCTGGAAATAGTGCTAGAGTACGGCAGAGGATAGAACTCCTATTCTAGCTGAAGGTCCGTTAGGTCCAAGGTCCAAAGGGTTGGTTTGTTTTCTGGATGAAAATTGATCCTGGATTATAATCACTCCATTCACCAACTCTTTTCATAGATGCCTAAGCCTAGGGCAGAAACATTCATCTACTGTGGCAGTCCAGGCTAAGAAAAGTATCTCAGTAAGGAAAACCAATGCAGTTACCACCACAAACAGCAAAATATTTAGAAATATCAGAAACATGTCTTGTTTGTGCGTCTATTTTAATGAACATTATATTTATAATAAATTATCTTGTAAATATTTTAAATATCCTCCTTTATATAAAATTTCATTATTTCAGATTCATTAATTTAAAATATGTAATAATTAGTCCTAGGTTTAATATTAAAAGGGAGTTTTGGGGGGCACCTGGGTGGCTCAGTCGGTTAGACATCTGACTTCATTTCAGGTCATGATCTCGTGGCTCGTAGGTTTGAGACTCACACCGGACTCTGTGCTGACAGCTCAGAGCCTGGAACCTGTTTCAGATTCTGTGTTGCCTTCTCTCTCTGCCCCTCCTCCACTTGCCCTCTGTCTCTGTCTCTGTCTCTGTCTCTCTCTCTCTCAAAAATAAATAAACATTTTTAAAAAGTTTTTTAAAAAGGGAGTTTTTTGGGGCACCTAGGTCATTTACTTGTTCAAGTGTCTGACTCTTGATTTCAGCTCAGGTTACGATCTCATGGGTTTGTGGGATGGAGCCCCAAGTTGGGCTCTGGGCTGACAGCACAGCATGGAGCCTGCTTGGGATTCCTTCTCGCTGCCCCTCCCTGCTTACACACGTGCGCTCTCTCTCCATTTATTATTTAAACAAATAAATAAACTTGTAAAAAGTCGGGGCGGGGGGGAGTGTTGCCCCTCAGTACAGTTTTCTTTTTCTAGCAATAGAGGTCTGGCATGTTTTTTTTTGGAGAGATTGAGATAATATATAGAAGGCACTTAAGACAGTGTCTGGCACATAGCAAGAACTATACCGTGTTAGATGTAATGTTTAGCTTGTACTAAAATAAGACTTCAAAAAAAAAATAGCTTACCTCCTAAAGAACATAAACAGTTATTAAAGACTTTAAAAATGTGTTTTGGTATTGTACAATGGGTATAAAGTTTCACTCATACAAAGTGAAAAAGTTCTAGAGTTCTGATTGTACAACAATGTATCTATAGTTAAGAATACTATAATGTACACTTAAATTTTTTCTCAGAGGTTAAATTCATATTATATGCTTTTTGTCATAATTTTAAAAATCTGTGTCCAAATGGTCTGTAAATTGCAACAAGTGAATCTCATCTATTAATTAAAGTAAGTCCAGCTGAATCTCTTACTGGGAATTTCCAGTAAATGACAGCAATGAGGGTATTTACATTGCTGGAGAAACACTAGTTGCTGTTACAAATAAATTTCTGTTGTCTTACAGCTGTTATATACACTTTGAGGCCTACTTCTTTCTTGCATAGTACTTCTGGTTGGCAGGCAGCCTTCTTTCAGATGGTGACTTGAGGATCAAGGTTCAACTTATTTGTGACCTCACCTCTGTCAGGCACCCATTGTTATATGCTTCCAGACAGATGGAGGCAGATGAAGAGGAAACAGAAGAGGAGATTGCAGGTAGAAAGTCATATCTGCTTCTTATGTCTTAGCCTAGAAGTGAAAAAAGTCACTCCTGCTCACATTCCATTGGTCAAAACCATGACATGGCCATTCTTATGTGCAAGGGAGACTGAGAAATCCAGAACCTGGTTCAGTGACCATGTTCCAGCAATAGCTCTGGAACAGATTTTGGTGTACAGCTGGCCATCTTTGCTACAGCGCTTGAAAAGAGTTTTTGAAAACATGTTTAATATTAATTTCAGACCTCTCACAAAATCAAGTTGTTATTCTCTTCAGTACTCTAACAGTACTTTAATTGCAAGAATACTATACAATTATTTTAGGATTCTCTTTTCTCATAAAATTTCCCTTTTGCTTTGTCACGTCCTTAATTTCCATATATCTGACTTTTAAATGATTTAAAATGATTCAAGAACCACAGAATTCTTACTGAGACTTTAAAGAAATATTCAATGCTGACAACAACATGGATGGAACTAGAGAGTATAATGTTAAGTGAAATAAGTCAGTCAGAGAAAGATAAATACCATATGATTTCACTCATGTGTGGAATTTAAGAAAGAAAACAAAGGAGCAAAGGAAACAAAAAAGAGAGACGAAAGCAAGACACAGACTCTTAACTATAGAGAGAAAACTGGTGGTTACCAGAGGGGAAGTGGGTGAGGGATGGATGAAATAGGTGAAGGGGATTAAAGAGTACACTTATCACAATGAGCACAGAGTAATTTATAGAATTGTTAAATCACATAACACTGTATGTTAGTCTACTGGAATTAAAATAAAATAAACATAAAATAAAATACTCAACACTGACAAAAATGGCCTCCAACACTTCTTCTGGCTATAAAAACTTATTGTTTTATACCATGCCTACAGCATATATTGAATGTATAGTAGGAAAAATAATGTCAGCCAAATTCCAATTTAATTCATATGAAACACTTATTCAAACTTCTGCTTTTGGCTTTCACATCAAATTCACAATGCAGATTCATAATGCAATAATAGTCTGATAAAATAAATACTGTAAGCAATATTAAAAAATCATTTATTCAGGGATTAAAATGGAAAGTAAAAGCCCCTGAGTTGACATTAGAGGTGAGTTCCTAAGAAGTTAAAGTAAATGGAGACAACATCACAAATATGAGGTGGCATAAAAGGATTACAACTTCTTCCTATTCGAAAAATGGATTGAGCCAACAATTTGGGTGAATCAAGTGAATTTGCACGTTCACAATATTTCTGTGATAAGGTTACCACAGGTTACTGTGGTCATATGTACATTTGTCTTATCATTGTTATTCTAATTAATGGAAATAGTAACTAATAATAAATAGTAGGTTACTATAGAAACCTGAAGCTCTCTGGTCTGGAATTAAATTGCTTTGTACATTTTAAATGTACAAAGTTGGACATTTTAAATCCTTCTCCCCCCACACACATCCTTCTATAAAATGAGAAGTGTACATTAAAACCAATATTATTGAGTGGAACAAATGGCATTTGCCTTTAGAGTCCTCATCTCTCTTCTTAGAAAAGACTCATCTGAGACTTGCTGCTCAATGGAGGCTTCTCTCCACCTCATCACCCACTTGAAGGACCCAGTAGCTTCCCCCAAATGAGTCACTTAAGCTTACTGATTAACTGCTTATTACCTTGGTATGAATGAGTTTCAGTCAATGTATCTCTTCAACTAAGCCTTTGTCTTTTATTCTAATTGTCCATGAAAGGAGTGGTCAAGGAAAGGAATGTCAAGCATAATCAAGTAGGTAAAGAGGTCTTTTGGGGTCAGGTAGACCCTGGAATCACCTCTGCCCACTCTGAATGAAGAATTAGTTTTTTCTCCCATATTTTAAGTGTAGCAAAGTCCTCATTGGGCTGAATCCTTGAAGAAACAACAGTTTTCAACTGAGAAGAATTCCCTCTATAGGTAGAGGACAGGACTCCTAAACCAACTTACTTAATTGCCCTGAGAAAGGGGTTCACATTTATGCAGCTTCAAATCAGGTTAGAAGCTGAGACCTCCTCGTTTAATCAAGTTCCTGATCAGATTTCTCAGAGAGGTCAATCCTTTGGTCAGTGGGTCTTTTAAAAAAACTATTGGAGACACAGTTGGAAGAATCAAGTCTGAAACTGAAGAGTAAGAGCATTTAAAAAGGAAAAAGGGCTCTGCATGGGTGCAAAGTGAATAATGAGATCAAGCTTTCTAGAACTGAGACCTCAGTAGGACCTTACACTTTGGTAGAGACAATTCACACCCCAAGATATATTCAGTGGATCAAACTCTTTCTGGATGAAGTGCTGTGTAACCCAGCAGATCAGAGCTTTCTTTGGGTGGGTCTGAAACTTTGACACGTGGAATACTGAAAGTCTGGGGAAAAGACATCTGCCCCAACCCATAGTTAAACTCTAAAACTACCACTAGCCTGACCTCAGGTAACCCAAACCTGGCCTGACCTCAGGTAACCTGCTTCCTGCTACCTCACCCCATGCCTGGCCTCCCTTAGATACTACTGCTCTGTTCCCACCTGCAAAACTGGATCTGGTACAATTTCCTGGCCACTTTCTTGCACACCAGTGAGAGGATAGGAAAATGTCAGCAATGACTACTTTCCTCTCCATTAAATAAATGGCTTTCTCCTCTCCTGGGAAAGGATGCTAGACTCTGGCTCCCAGAATTCTATTCCCAGAAGATAATAGGATCAGAGGAGCAAGAATCTCCTTTTCACCACTAATGTCCTGGATGCAGCCTGGTATGTCTTCAAGGCCCCTCTGTCTCCTAGAACTTCCTACTCCCTCCAACACAGCTGTGTCCTCACCTCTTAACCTTAAACTTACCCCTTCCCTTCTTTTTCCAAAGACTCCATCATGGATTCCCAGAATGTTTCTTTAATTCCAGATAGAAGCTAATTATACATTCAGATGACAATACTTATTTTCCTATATCTTATGCCTTCTATATTGTTTCTACTTTTTAAAAAGTTTTTATTTACTTACTTTTGACAATGTGAGAGAGAAGGGGAGAAGGGCAGAGAGAGGACAGAGAGAATCCCAAGCAGGCTTCAATGCTGGCAACGCTGATCCCCACACGTGGCTCGAACCCACGAACTGTGAGATCATGACCTGAGCCAAAACTGGGAGTTAGATGCTTAACTGGCTAAGCTGGCTAGGTGCCCCTCTACTTTTTAATAATAAAGGTTTTAGCCGTCTTTAAATGTGATGTTTTATTTGCTAATATAACACTGCATTTACATTATTGTTATACTTTATTAGACTGAGAAAAGTCTTCATAGGTGTTAGTCCTATAAGATCTCTTGACTCTCATTTTTGTAATTTAGATCAATTTATTTTTAATAGACATTTTAATCAACTTATTAATGGGGGAGGAAATATGTGATTTTTTCAAGAACTCCGGAAAATTTGTGTTTACTTCTTTGGCTTATATGAGGGATATTATTTTGATGCTTTTAAACAATAGGATGAAATTTTAAGAAGAATTTGGCAATGAAAGAAAGACTCTGATACTTCTCTGTCTTCTCTGCCCCCCAAACTCTCCATGTCCTAAACTAGATGTATTGTCCTCTCACAGGTTCTTAGTCCAATCCTGCTTCTGGGCACAGGGGATTTAAGAAGCCTGAAAACCAGCTTTCTGCCAGTTATATTCTGTGTGGATACATTCTCTTGTTCTAAATCACTGAGTTTTGACCTAGTTCCCTGTAAGCTCTCTCCCATCTCTTACTCCTATCTCAACAGCTAAATCCTCACCTCTATCCCTTTTTTCCTTGGAGTTTCTACCTTGGTTTCTATTTCAGTTAGGAATGTATTTGACTGTAGGCCACAGAATTCCCAAAGGTAGCTTAACCAAGCAGGTGGGGTTTGTTTTGTTTTGTTTTGTTTTTTAATTACAAGAAACCTGGAGGCGTGGCATCCAAGTCTAGGATTGTGGCTGCAGTGTCAAAGACCTAGCCTTATTTCCTTTTCTCCACCATCCTCAGCATTGTCTTTGATCACTACGTACAGATGCAGCATGCTTATATTCAAGGCTGGAAAACAAAAAGAAAAGAAGAGGTTCTGGCCAGTAATGCTTATCCCTTTATCTCAGAAAAGCAAAATATTTCCCAAAAACCTGCCCCTTACTCCCAACAGATATCCTTAATATGTCTTGCATTAGAATTGGATGCAATTTGGGGTGCCTGGGTGGCTCAGTCGGTTAAGCATCCAACTTTGGCTCAGGTCATGATCTCACGGTTTGTGAGTTTGAGCCCCATGTTGGGCTCTGTGCTGACAGCTAGCTCAGAGCCTGGAGACTGCTTCAGATTCTGTATCTCCCCCCCTCTCTGATCCTCCCCTACTCTCTCTCTCTCTCTCTCTCAGAAATAAAACATTAAAAAAAAACAACAACCCAGAATTGGATGGAATTCAATGCAATTGAATGGCTACCCTCAACTGCTAGAGAGGGAAGTGGAGAAGCTTTTGGGTAGCAAGCAAGAGTATGTCGCCACTCCAGTTATTCTAGCCCTGGGATCCACCGTGCTCTTGCTCTTGTTCCCAGGTGCTGAGAACCAGAACCTGCGAACCCCAGACCTATAATAAGGGTAGTGTTACCAGGCCTCCCTACTGCTAACCCCTTACCTGGGGTTCTACTCATTGCTCTGACATGATTCATGGTTGTCGCTCTCAGGAGATTGACTGGACAGCTTCCCATTGCCTTGGCTGAACTCATCCTCAAAGCACCTACTCTATGTCCAGGGCTTGGTGGGATACTCTGGGCCCCCCTATTCCCACCCCTCAAGTCAAGCTATTTAGTAGGGCTCAGCTCCAATACTGATCCCTGGAGACAATTCAGCTTTTCAATCCTACACTGCCTTTGATCTTCTTTCTAGGAATGTACCTGACATGTGGTAAGCCCTAATAAGTTTTTCTAAAGGAGTCGATGTCCAGGTCTATCTGATAAACACAGATTAGAATGAAAGCATAGGAAAGACAAACATCCAGAAGGAATCATCTATGATAATTCTTTGCTCTATATGAAACTGTAGAAGTACAATTTCTTTGTGATAAAAAACAAATTTACATGTAGATGATTTGTTCTTCAATTGCTATGCTGCTTAGACAATGCTGGAGAAAAAAGATTTTTCTCCCTTTCTGGAGCCTTAAGGAAAGAATCAGACACACATCCTCACATTACACTGAGACCTAGTAACTTTTTCTGTTGGCCTTCCATGCATGCAGTTTTGATGTCCCTGATTCTGTGAACCATGATAGATATGGATAATTGGTGGCAGATGTACATACCTTCTCCTCTAGAATAAGTTTAAGGAAATATAACCTAATTGAGGAACAGTTCAAACAAGCACTGATGTTTAATTAAAGGTCATGTTCCCTTTGGATAATAATTAAGGGAAAGAAGGTTTTTGTTACACAAATAGAAGCTTAAAATGTAAATAGGAAATACAGTAAAAAATATTTAGGAAAAGAATCTTTCACTTATAGTTTTGACAAATATTCTACATGGATGGCCCTTTAATAGAAAAATGCATACAAGGCCCTTGCGGTTTCCCATTATTTGTTGTGGTAACAGCAAAGAACTGCAAAGATGTATCTCATCCTACATTACCATGATATTCTAATTATAACTTTTGCTTAGCATTGCTATCACATGCATAAGTACATCTTACGTATTTCTAAAAGAGAAAAACAGTACACAGCAAACGTTATTACAGATGTTGCCAACATATACCATAGGAGAAACTACTGGCAGTGACTTGCCTCATTCTTAAATTATTTTAGGAGGAAAAAAAATCAATGAATGAGTTAAACATAAATATATGTGAGTAGATTTGCTACAAATCACCTAGGGATTCTTCTTATAGTATAATGGTTAACTATCTAAATTACAGTCTCATCAACATTTTTTTAAAGGTTTTATTTTTAAGTAATCTCTATACCCAATGTGGGGCTTGAACTCAAAACCCCAAGATCAAGAGTCACATGCTCCACAAATTGAAACAACCAGGCTCCCTCTCATCAAAAATTTTTATGTGATAATCAGGATCTCAAAGGACAGTCACTACTGAAAATTTCTAAACTTATCAATTGATCCAAAATATAGGTGCTTGTGCTTTGAACATTTTACATATTGGAATTAATCTTATATGAATTAATGTCAGTCAAGAAAAGAATTCCATACACCCCTTTTTCTTATATCTCTGATCTTTGATTTTTCTTTCTTATCAGAATTTCAACTGAATTTGTTGAAGAAGGCAGATCATGTAGCTTACTAGCAGTTGACCCTTTTGAATTAAGACTTCAGGCAAAAGATTCTCATTCAGCTAAGCAAGCTTGAGCAATCTGACCATGTGGGAGGATAAGGATTTAGATATCTATTTATGGCTTCCTTGTGTATTTTTCTCTTTCTCCTCCTAAATTCAGGAAGGTAGTAGGCCACATGCTTCTTTGCCTCGGGGGAGTATCAAATGTGTCATAGGGAAGAAAGCAGAAGTTGCCTGCAAGATACTTCCCTACTTGGTTTTGTTTCCAAATGCCAAAACTGCCCACCTCTTCCCCCTTTAGAAGTGTATGCTAATTCCCTGAAGGGAGAAGAGAACTGAGTATGCCTGTAAGGGAAAAACAGTTGTGCCTTGAGGAAAATTAGAGCTTTCCGTGCACCCTTCCTTTCCTGCCTTCTCTTCCCTGGTAGTAGCCTGAAGAAAGGGCCAATATTTCTAGCTCATCAAAGATGCCTGTCCTCGATGGTTGAATGAAAGCTGCAAGAGTCATGGATCTGAGACACTCTGAGAACTATGGCAGTGGGCACCTCCACAGAACGCAGAGTATGTAGATGACAGAAGGGACCTCCCCAGTGCTCTCTGAGGCTATGTGAAACCTCCTTACTTGCTTGGCAAAAGATCAGGAGCAGCAGGGCAGGGGAATGTCAGGAACAACTGAGCTTGAATTTCTTGCCTACATTGTGGGAGAGGAGACTCCGGGTCAAAATTAATTCAAGAAAACAAAGAAATGTGGTATTTTTTTTGCAAATAATAGGTTGAGGATTGAGATTCGTAGCCAGAACAACTGAATACAGATGCTTTAAAAGGCATAAAATGGGGTCGCCTGGGTGGCTTAGTCGGTTAAGCGTCCGACTTTCGCTTAGGTCATGATCTCGCGGTTCGTGGGTTCGAGTCCCGCGTCGGGCTTTGTGCTGACTGCCAGCTCAGAGCCTGGAGCCTGTTTCAGTCTATGACTCCCTCTCTCTGACCCTCCCCTGCTCATGCTGTCTCTCTCTCTCTCTCTCTCCTAGAAATAAATAAAAAATATTAAAAAAAAAAAGGCATAAAATGGAAGGTATATCTCTTTTCCTTTTTGAAAAAGGGGTAGTGGTCCCTTTCACCAACAACTGGTATTCTTTAGAAATGGTGGTAAACCACATGTAAGAACTAGCTATATTCATTTGAGAATGTGATCTTCAAATACATGAGAAGAATTTAGTGGACCAGTGTGCATTTGGATATATAATCCTGTTTCATTGTTCAAACCTCCCCATTCTTTCATTCAGTCACTTCCTTCCTCTCTGTCCTTCATTCCCAGAGCTCACAGACATCACTCATTCCCCAAGCGTATGCCCTGTGATGTGTTCCCATAGGACCCTTTTACTTGCCTTTCATAATAATGTCCAGATTCTGCAATGGTCTATAAAGTTCATAGGAGACAGAGTTGTGAAAGGAATCATTATTTCTAGTGGACTGCTATCCCTATTATTTGGTAAGTTTTAAAATACAGTGTAGGGCACCTGTCTGGCTCAGTTGGTGGCTTGTGTGACTCTTGATCTTGGGGGTTGTGAGATTGAGCCTCGTGTTGTGTGTAGAGATTACTTAGGAATAAAATCTTTAAAAAAAAAAAACTAATTTGGGGTGGCTGGGGGCTAAGTTGGTTAAGCATCTGATTTCAACTCAGATCATGATCTCATGGTTTGTGAGTTCTAGCCCCACACTGAGCTCTGCACTGACAGTGAGAGCCTGCTTGGGATTCTCTTTCCCCTCTCTCTCTGCCCCTGTTCTGCTCTCTCTCCTTCCCTCAAAATAAATAAATAATATTTATTTTATAAAATATTTTATGGAATGAAATAAAATAAAACAAAACAAAATACAGTATAATGACAAGAACAGCAAATGAACATATTAACTACTTTAGGTCCACGATGGGCCATGGACCCATATACTGACATGGCTTCCTCACCCCACTCTCTGAAATTAAGGCCAAAATGGATACTGGATTATTGCTTGAGGTAGAAAAGGAAAGGCGAAATTTTGTCACAAGTACTTTCAGTTTCTTAGGGAGGACAATCAGGTATTCTCACTAATTTTGGTTCATAGTGAATAAGCAAAACCACACATACACAAAAATGTTAATGGCTTCAAATTTATCTTACTTTCAGTGAGACTCTGATCATTAGAGCAACAGAATTTTCCTGGGTGTTTAAAAGATTGGGCAGGCAACTTATTACAGATAGATATTGGTTATATGTAATATTCTTTTTTTAAATTTTTTTAATGTTTTATTTATTTCTAGGAGAGAGAGAGAGACAGCATGAGCAGGGGAGGGTCAGAGAGAGAGGGAGTGACAGACTCTGAAACAGACTCCAGGCTCTAAGCCAGCAGTCAGCACAGAGCCCGACGCGGGGCTCGAACCCAGGAACCGTGAGATCATGACCTAAGCGAAAGTTGGACGCCTAACCGACTAAGCCACCCAGGCGCCCCGGTTATATGTAATATGCTTAACAAAAGATAACAATATAGCTATTTTATGCTTACTTTCTTTCCCTAATTAAAGACTGATTCAGTTGCTTGGAATCGCTTTTTAAAAATTAGGCTACTTTTTTAGAGTAGTTTTAGGTTTACAGAGAATTTGAGTGGAAACTACAGAATTCTCATACATTTCTCTTTACCACCTTTCATGCCTTATTCCCCTCCCAAGTCTCCCTATTATTAACGTCTTGCATTAGTGTAATTGTTTGCTACAACTCATGAGGTGATATTGATGCATTATTGTTAACTAAAGTCCATGGCTTCCATTAGGGACAACTCTTTGTAAATATCCCATGGGTTTTGACAAATATATAATGACACCTATCCACCATTATAGTATCATACAGAATAGTATCTCCCCCTCCACCCCCCCACCCCCACCTCACACCAGTCAGAGTGGCTAAAATGAGCAAATCAGAGAACTCAAGATGCTGGCGAGGATGTGGAGAAACGGGCACCCTCCTACACTGTTGGTGGGAATGTAAACAGGTACAGCCCCTCTGGAAAACAGTGTGGAGGTTCCTCAAAAAGCTAACAACAGAACTCCCCTATGACCCAGCAATAGCACTGCTAGGAATTTACCCAAAGGATACAGAAATGCTGATGCATAGGAGCACATGTACCCCAATGTTCATAGCAGCACTCTCCACAATAGCTAAAACATGGAAAGAGCCTAAGTGTCCATCAACAGATGAATGGATCAAGAAGATGTGGTTTATCTATACCATGGACTACTACATGGCAATGAGAAACAATGAAATCTGGCCATGTGTAGTAACATGGATGGACCTTGACGGTGTTATGCTGAGCGAAATTAGTCAGGCAGAGAAGGACAAATATCATATGTTTGCACGTATAGGAAGATTAGGAGGAACTTAACGGAGGACCATGGGGGAGGAAAAGGGGGGAAATGGTGGGGGTAAGGGAGAGAGGCAAACCATGAGAGACTCTTGAATGCTGACAAAAACTGAGGACTGATGGATGTGGGGGGATGGGGGATGGGCATGGAGGAGGGCACTTGTGGGGATGAGCACTGGGTGTTATATGGAAACAATTTGACAATAAACTATTCGTAAAAAAAAAAAAAAGAAAGAAAGAAAAGAGAAAGAAAGAAAGAAAGTGCTTCTTCTGGCCAAAAAAAAGAATAGTATCCCCCCCAATTTTTTTTCAGAACTACCATAAAACTACATAATACAAAGTTCAGTATTTATTTAATTGTTTGATACTCTTATGGTGATAAATTTATCTAGGCACACCTAAATTTCATCATGTGATTATATGTTCATTCTTTGCCTCAATCTCAATTCCTAGGGAGAAGACCCCTATATTCTGCATAGCAAATTTTCACAAATGTTAACATTATTGTCAGGTTCACTTCCATTTTTTTCCCTCATGGCTAACTGATTCTGGCTTCTTCATCTTTTCCCAACAGGTCTTACTTCCCATTCTTAAATTATCTCTGTGGAAATAATGAGAAAACATGCAATATAAGGATGACAATTTAGCATCATGAAACTGTCTTCAGCAGACCAGATCGTTTCTAACTTGTAAACATTCACAACGGCCTATGCTTTCATTCAAGAACTACCCTTAATATTTCTGAGCTTTGACTTAATGTGTAATTTAATCAACATGAACAATGAGTTCTATGAGAACAATTTTTAAAACATGGTATGGTTCTTGTCCATGAGAGGTTTATCAAACCATAAAAAGTGGACATAGGTATTGAAAGCATGGTACAGGCATTATATATTATAAACATTTGAAGAAGAGAGATTTCTCTGGCTGGTTTGGTGGATATTTCATGGGGTGTCCTAGAGGTAGCTGGGAAGGTTGGTCAGGATTTGGATGGGTGGGTAGGGAGGGGAGGTAAAAACAGTCCAGACTAGGAGAACAAGAGCAAAGCCACAAAAGCAAAGGCCATAAAGTGAGTGAAGAAAAATGAGAAGGCCAGCCAGAGTGCAACAACGTTGAAAAGTGGGGGCATGAAGGAGGGGGTGGTGAATAGCTTTGAAGCCAGTCAGAGGAGCTAATTTGAGACAGTAATAAGCAACAGGGAATAGTTATGGGCTTAAAAACATACCTAACTATTTTAATCTGACTCTTTTGTTGAAAATGATAAGAGCCAGTTTGAGCAGAAAGAAGAATCTATTGGTTTATATACCCAAACCTAAGGAAGGAGAGAAATACAGCAAGCAGGTCGTTAGACAATGCAAAATACCATGCATGCAAAATACCACTGGGATTCTCCCTCTCTGTTTTCCTCATCTCCGCTTTGCTGTCATGTTTTCGGTGATATTAGAACCATGGTCACCAGGGTCCCTGGGTAGCTCAGTCAGGTAAGGTCCCACTTAGGTCAGGGCTTTATCTCAAGGTTCCTAAGTTCAAGCACAACGGGCTCTGTGCTGACAGCTCAGAGCCTGGAGCCTGCTTTAGATTCTGTGTCTCCCTCTCTGTCCCTCCCCTGCTCATGCTCTGCCTCACTCTCCCTCTCAGAAATAAATAAACATTAAAAAAGAAGAAAAAGACCATGGTCACCAATGTTTTCTAGTTTGCCTTTTCACGAGTGCCCCATAAGAGAAAAATTGACTTTTTGTCCTAATTCTGGTTAAAAGAAAGAAAGAAAAGGGGCGCCTGGGTGGCTTAGTGGGTTAAGCGTCCGACTTTCGCTTAGGTCATGATCTCACGGTTCGTGGGTTCGAGCCCCATGTCGGGCTCTGTGCTGACTGCCAGCTCAGAGCCTGGAGCCTGTTTCAGTCTGTGACTCCCTCGCTCTCTGACCCTTCCCTGCTCACGCTGTCTCTCTCTCTCTCTCCTAGAAATAAATAAAACATTAAAAAAAAAAGTTTAAAAAAGAAAGAAAGAAAGAAATGCTGGGAATGTCTCTGGTCATCCCAGTGTGGATCACATGTTCTCATCTGTAATCAGTAAAGAGGTTTCCAGCAGTCCTTAGAACCCCATGGTTGAGGTTGGAGGCTGGATTAGGAGGAGTAGTTCCAAAAGAAACCTACTGTCTCCAGAAAAAGAGAAGAGGACAGGGCAGAGAAAATAGCAGATGTCCTCTATAATGACATTTATTTTTTTCACCATTGTAATTCTATGAATAAACAACTAATGCAAAATCATTTTGAAAACTAGGAACATTGATCCAACACAAAGAAGTAAAAATTAAAATCACCTGAAATTCTTAATCTAGAGATAGCAAACCTTTTAATATTTTGGTTTACTTTGTTTCAGTTTTTCATGCAAATTTGTTATCTAATGTTTGGTGTGGTAGACAGAATAATGCTTCTCCCCTCAAAAGATATTCATGTTCTAAACCCTGAGATGTATGGATATGTTACTTTACACAGCAAAAGGGATTTTTCAGATGTAATTAGAGGTCTTGAAATAAACAATCTAATCTTATACCTAAACAATCTAACCTTATACCTCATATATTCTAGGTATACCTTATATCTAGAAAAAGAAGAACATACAAACCCAAAGCTAGGAGAACGAAAAAAATGAAGATTAGAGTGGATATAAATGAAGTAGAAAAATTAATGAAATAGAAAATTTCAATGAAACCAGGAGCTGGTTCTTTGAAAAGATAAACAAAATTGATAAACTATTAGCCAGACTCATCAAGAAAAAAAGAGAGATGGCACAAATAATTATAAGGTTAAGGATTTTGAGATGCAAAGATTATTGTCAATAATCTGGATGGGACCAAATTAATCACAATGGTGCTTAAAAGAGGGAGGCAGGATGGTCAGAGTCAGAGAAAGAGAGATTAGAAGATGCTATGCTCCTGGCTTTGTAAATGAAAAATGGGGCCATGAACCAAGGAATTTAGGCAGCCTCTAGAAGCAAAGAAACAGATTCTTTCCAAAGCTTCTAGAAGGAATGCAACTTTGTCAACACCTCAATTTTAACTAGATGAGACTAATTTTGGACTTCTGACATCCAGAAGTACAAGATAATAACTGTAACTGTGTGTTGTTTTAAGCAGCGGAGGTTATGGTAATTTGTTATAGCAGCAATAGAAAATCAAGTGATATACATATGTATATGTATATTTATGTATATATGTGGGCTTGGGGTTCTTGTTTTCAACAAAATCAGGATCATCCTGTACTTTACTTGATGTTTTGCGATGTATAGTTTTCCAAAATAGGAAGACTGTGTTTTTGGTTTGTTTTTAACAGAAAAAAATGACACAGCGAAAGTGGTCTTAGTAGTACCAAAGATTGATTAGGAATATTATGCAGGGCATATCTAAAGGAGAAGAGGGAGGGTAGTGGGAGACAAGCCCACTGCTTTTACAAAACTCTAGTATGAGATACTGAAGATCTTGAGAGGTGTAGCAGCAGCGTGGACTGTGAGGAAGGAAAATTAGGGATGTTTGAAGAGCATGACTGATGGGACTCAGTGATAGCACCTTACGTGATGTCATGTTCTTTGGCATAGCCTTGCTTCAAAGCACATACCTGAACAAAAGTTCTAGTGATCAGCCAGTCATCTGTTTACTTTGTTTTTCCATGACATGTTTTTCAAATGGTTTCCCATGCAGTTCAGAGTCATACAAATATGACCATGAGACAGCAAAGGGAGAAAGCCATTTCCTAACTCAATCATCAATCCCCTGGAGGAATTATAAAGGAAAAAAAGTGTTAAGTGATAAATATACAATAGAAGAATCTGAAAACGTATTTGGTAAAATAACACTTCTAATTGTTCCAAAATGGATATTTTGTCTATATATTACATATATACATTTTGAGCATTAAGTCTGGAAACCTACATAATATTCCTTTTTTTTTTTACAGATTGAACACTCTTGATTACTTCTTCTAGGGCAAGCTGAAGATAAACATTTTTTAATTTAAAAAATTTGTTTTAATTTTTTTTTAGTTTTTAGAGAGAGAGAGAACGAGTGGGGGAGGGACAGAGAGAGAGGAAAACACAGAATCTGAAGCAGGCTGTAGGCTCTGAGCTGTGAGTACAAAGCCTTATGCGGGGCTGGAACTCATGAGCCATGATATCATGACCTGAGCCGAAGTTGGACACTTAACCACCAAGATGTGGCACTCCAAGATATACATTTATTCAAAGGAAATCTGAGACACAAATCCTCTTAAGCAAAGAATCACAGATGAAAGTGCAGGGGTTAATGCAAAGACTGCATTAATGCACTATGTCCATTACTATTTTGCACAGTGAATTCTTTGCCTATGAGGAACAACATAGTAAACATATCACACAATATAAATTAACACATCATGTGTGATAATATCAATAAACCATGTATCGTATATAACATACATATACATACATGTACATGTGTGTTTCCAGTCTTTTTTTCACCCTAGTCTTCAATTACTCTGTCGCCAATCTCTGTGGCCACCAGGTATGTGTGCATTTACTTCTTCAGCCTTGATTTCTCAACTTAGATACGTCCCTTCTCAACAAATATTTACTGGGCAGCTGTCATGGACTGAACTGCATCTTTCTCCTGCAGCAGGGGTGCCTCCCTGCTTCTAGAATGTTTTCACTGTTTACAGTGGCAACTGTAAACCTGGCAATAGCCCACACTAAAGGGATACTTGATGGAAGGTCACGTTCTGCCCTGTTCTTTCCCATTGCAGACATTTTTGAGATGGGCATAGCCTTTATAGTTTATTATTAAACACTAAATACAAGTCACTCCCTCTTACAGTTAGCATGTATAGCTAATACTAGTGCTAGTAATTTAGTTATTGAGCTAGAAACCTGGCTCAAAAGCAGCACTCTGTAACATGTGCATAATCAGAGAATTGCTGAGTTCTGATTGGTTCAATTTCTACATGGTCTGATTGTGGATGACAGAACACTCATAAGAGTGCAGGTTGTGATAACTGCTCTTGCATAATAGCTGTTGTTTGTTCTAAATAAATATCTGGAAATGTCCTGTTCTACAGACTTTAGAGATAACATGTCCCTTCCTGTAGAAGGGCTACTCGTAAAAACAAACAAACAAAAAATATCTAATATGTTTTAAAGATTACATAGGATATGTAATACTCTACTTATTACATATACATATTACATAGGGTATGTAAATCCCACTTGTGGGAAAGAAACAAATATACTGTTATAGGCAAAGATCAAGGGTTCTGCAGTTGTTAATGTTCAACTGGGAGGGGTAAGATGTGTCTAGCATGGCCCATGCAAGGCTCTTGCCTCACCTTATGTTACTACCCCTGACTCTGTTTCTTCCCTTTGGCACTCAGATTCCAATACCAGCTAAGTCTCACTTCTATCACAAAGTCATCTTAACCTGCTCCAGCCCCACTCAATTTCTCTCTTCTCTTTTTCTTTCTTTTCTTTTAATTTTTTGGGAGAGATAGAGAACAAGCAGGGTAAGGGGAGAGAAAGAGGTAGACAGAGAATCTTAAGCGGGTTTCATGCACAGCCTGATGCAGGGCTCAAACTCACGAAAGGAGAGATCATCATTACCTGAGCTGAAGTCAAGAGTTGGATGCTTAACAGACTGAACTACCCATGTGCCCCAATTTCCCTCTTTCTCTTAACTTCTATTGTATTTAGTCTGTATCAGAGCTGAGATTTTAGTTGTTCTCAGGTTAGTTCATTGGTTCTTGCCTCACTAACAGTTTCTTGAATGCAGAGATCCCTTTTTATATTAAAATTAACTTTATTTTCTGTTAAATAATTAATGCTCTGTGTGTTATTTTGTTCAATATTTTGTTTCAGAGATTTATCTTCATAAATATTAACTTAGTTCATTCATTTTAATTGCTAATTAAAGAGTACAAATAGAGGGGTACCTGGGTGGCTCAGTCAGTTAAGCGGTCAACTTGGGCTCAGGTCATGATCTTGCAAGTTCATGAGTTCAAGCCCTGTGTCGGGCTTTGGAGTGGCAGCTTGGAGCCTGGAGCCTGCTTTGGATTCTGTGTCTCCCTCTCTATCTGTCCTCCCCTGCTCACGCTCTGTCTCTCTATCTCTCAAAGATAAATAAATGTTAAAAAATTTTTTAAAAAAAGAATACAAACTCATTAACAGATAAGGAAATAAAAGAAAGTGCCATAATCTTATACCACTTGGCAATAAACATTTTTGTCTTCTTCTGGTATTCTCTTCTACATTTTTCCTATGTAATATGTTTTTTCATGAATTCACATTATTCATGTTTGTAATTTTTTATTAATCATCATATTGTGCATATCAAAAACTATTCTTCTAAAAATCATCATTTTCTTTTAATTTTTTAATGTTTTAAAAATTGTTTTTTTAATGTTTTATTTATTTCTAGGAGAGAGCGAGAGACAGGGTGAGCAGGGGAGGGTCAGAGAGAGAGGGAGTCACAGACTGAAACAGGCTCCAGGCTCTGAGCTGGCAGTCAGCACAGAGCCCGACACGGGGCTCAAACCCACGAACCGTGAGATCATGACCAAGCGAAAGTCGGACGCTTAACCGACTAAGCCACCCAGGCGCCCCTAATTTTTTAATGTTTTTTATTTATTTTTGAGAGAGAGAGAGAGAGAGAGAGACAGTGTGAGCAGGGGAGGGTCAGAGAGAGAGGGAGATACAGAATCCGATGATAGTCTCCAGGCTCTGAGCTAGCTGTCAGCACAGAGCCAGACGCGGGGCTCGAACCCACAGTGAGATCATGACCTAAGCCAAAGTCGGATGTCTAACCGACTGAGCCACCCACACGGCCCCTCCCCCAAAACTCATCATTTTCTTAATCTCATTGCTAGACATTTAGGGGATTTACAATTATTTGCTATTATCCCACAATATCCTAGCTAATGTTTTGCTCTTACTCTTTGGAATAAATTCATAGAAGAGAAATTGCTTGGTCAAAGAGATAAACATTTGAAGGTATTTTAATGTCTATTGCTAAACTGCCCTCCAGAATAAGTTTGTAACAATTTATATTCCCACATACAGTGTATGAGAATGTGCTGGGTTTTTTTTCCCATCCTTTCCAACAATGGGTGAGATCATTTTTTTAAAATCAGACTACTTCTTGTATTTCTCTAGTACTGCTTAAAGTGATTCAACAGAGCTGGAGACATGGTAGACACTAAAGAAATAGTTTTGATAAATTGATAAATAAGTAGTGTTCTTTCCACTACTTATGACTATAGGTTTTTTAAGTAAATAATTAATCATTCATTCAATATATTTATACTACATGGGACGGTCCTTGGTGTACCTACTAAAAGATAGCATCTAGATAGGAAACAGTTTAAATTACTGTAACAGAAGACAGTGATGACTGGTTTTTAAAACTAATGTGTATAAAAGCTACTCTTTTACTCTTAAAAAGAATGTGTCCTATTGTCCCAAAAAAGTCTTTTGGGAACAAATAATTTGTCTCCTTTTTCTAAGAATAGGAAATACTAAAACTTCTCCTCTTGGGAAAAGGACTATGAATTTAGGATATGAAAATCTTCCCATCCATTAGCTATTAGAGTCTTCAGAAACACGGGAATTGTGCCAGAGAGGAAGTCAAAACCTGGTGTGGATTTTCACAGTCTCCCTTCAAGATGAAGGGGTAAAAATATCAACAGTAAAATTTCTCAGGAGAATTTTTATGTTTCTATTCATTTCTGAAAGTTTGTTTTATTAAAGATACCTCAGGGCTAGGGCAACTAGATGGATGTCCTGTTTAGTTGGGTGATTTAATTTTACAAGGCTCCTGCTAAATTATCAGAAAGATTATACAAAGGTAACAATTGGTCCCACTTTTCCAATGTAAAAATCTTTTCACCTTATATAAAATGGTAATCATCAAAAATTATCATAGCTTTAGAAATTATAGCAGAAAGAACATGTGAGTGGGGTCAGAGGATATGGATTCTAGTCTAATGTCTTCTGATAAGAGTTATTTACCTTTAGGCAATCACTTCTTTTGGGGCTATAGTTATCTCTAAGCCAAAAATCTGGCTTCCCAAAGTGTGTTATGTGGAACACATGTTTTATGAGATGTTCCATTGAAAAAAAAAAGCAGTTCAAGGTTGAATACATTTGGGAAATGCTGCATATAACATGTATCTCTTATAAATTTACAGTGAACATTAACATATTAAAACCACTGAAAACCACTCTAGTTTAAAAACCCACCAAATTTTGTTTAATCTAGCATTTTTTCACGAATTCAATTAAAGGAAAATTTTATGTTTTGGGAATCATACCTACTAAAATCATGTGGAACTCAAGTTCCAAATAACACACTTTTGGAAATGACGGACTATGATCCTTTGATATACCTGGAATTATGGTACTACTCCTTCTTCTAGAGGTATTCAGCCTGTGCCCTGGAACCTGCTCTTCCTTCCGGAGTCTCTACTTCACAGAGATGGCCACTACATTCCAGTCTGACTCCCAAACTAAAACTCCGAGGGTCATCTTAGCTCTCTCCTTCTCTTTCACTCCCTTATATCCAATTACAAATCAAATCCTATGGAGTCTACCTCTTTAGCATTTCTCCCATCTAGTCCCTTCTGCCTACTTCACCTGCAGCATGGCTTGTCCCGGTTGTTGCCATCACCTTCTAATGTACTCCTGCCCCAATCTGGTCTCCCTGGTCTCCAAAACACAAATTCAGTTGTTCTGGGGTTTAAAATCTCCAAAGATTTTATTATTTATTATATTTCCTGGAGTACCAAGTTCAAACCCCTTGGTTTAACACGTAAGCACCCCCACCCCCACCCCCCTGCCTGAAAGAAGCCCTTCTACCTTTTCCTCCCATCTCTTTGAGCCTTCTCTCTGCTTGTCTGGACAAAACAGAACTGCTTGCAGAACCTCTAAAGTGTTGTGCTGTTTGGTGCCTCCATTCCTGCATAGGTATTGTTGCATTTGTCTGGAATGCCAGTTCCTTCCGTCCTTATCAGGTTAGCTCCTCCCTGTCACTGAACATTCAGTTCAAGAATCCCCTCCACTGGAATGCTTTCCTGAGCTGGGAATGGACTCTGTAATAGTGACTTCCTTGCATCCTGTACCCATTAGACTGTGTGCTTTTTGAGGGCAGGAACCACCCTGCCATATCTTTCTTGCTTTTGTTAGAGCTCAATAAATTCTTGTTGAATGAATGAATGGTTTTATGGCTTAAAAGAAATGTTGAGAACTTGCTTAATGAACCTGAGAACTTTTCTCAATGGATGAAAAACGCCTGTCTGCTTGCTTGCTTGCTTTCTCTCTCTCTCTCTCTCTCTCTCTCTCTCTCTCTCTCTCTCTCTCTCTCTTTCTTTCTTTCCCTTGACCAACCTAAGCACTGGGAGGAAAAAGCTATTTAAAAGCACTCAATGATCTATTTTTTAAAGGAAGCTCAGTAAAGTGAATATCTTGTATAGTATCACTCATCCTAGTAATAGTGTTTGATGACAAAAGAAATTTATTAGGTCTGGGGCTCAGGTGTGCATAATCTCAACAAACCTGGCCATAAGGGAAATGGGATGAAAGGGTGTAGACAGATACATATGAATTATCACTTATCAAAACATTTACATTTATTAATTTAAAAATAGTTATTGTGCAATTTACTATGCTAGCATTATGGAATATATAAAAACAATCTATTGTATTACATTCATTAGGCAATATCATAATTTAGTGAAATAATTCCACAGAAAGAAACAGAAGGCAAGGAATTGGTCAGCAGCACCATTTTCATACGTAAGATTACATTATTCTACAGAATGTTAAAGCACCTATAAAGCTTAAAATGCAAAAGTAGAGTTATGTTTCTAAAGTACAAACATCTCAAGTGTGAAATGCAACTAGTAACTGTACTGTTTGGTTCTAAATGCCAGTTTGAAACGGATTGTGCACCAGTTCGGAACAGCTTGTGCAAAAAGGCTGGAACCATGTGACAGTCCTTAAGAATATATGAAAAAATGGAATGTAATTAACCAAACCAGGATATGGCCCCAGGACAGAGAAACAAATACCCTGGATCTTAGAAACGGAGCCCACATGTCAGAAATGTTATAGTTAATTCCTCATCTGTGAAAATTTAAGATGCAGATACTCTTATTTAGCACGCAGATGAGAAGGCATGAAAAGGAATGTTCACTACAACTATTTCCAGGTCACACTTCTGATTGGTCAATTGTTTTAATGCTGTCAACAAACTTACTTTGCATGTAGCCAGGCAAAAATAATTTAATTCTATTTTTTTCTTTCTTTGTTCAACTTCAGGAGGTCAAAATAAAGATATAAAAACTTAAGATTAAAACCTAAAAGTCTGAGTAAGTCAAGCTTGTGTCAAAATGAGCAGCATATGAGGAATTTAGAGCTTGGTGATCCAGAAAAATGTCAACACCTTATTCCTAAAAAATTTCAGTATGGGGGGGGGAGGGGTGACAGAACTTCAGGACGCAAGATAAGCAAATTTCAAAGGTAAAAAGTAACTAAAAATCATTGAAATGCCCAATTACTAAAAGCTTCTCAATACAGTTCACAAAAATACATGTAGAGTTGTCGGCCAAAATTGGTTTCCCTAAAAAAGGCCTCACGGACTGTAACGACAATGATCCTTTAAGCGCCTAAGACATCTGATGTGTTGCTGGGGTCTTTGAATACGTGGATGACATAAAGGTGAATGCATACAGGTCCTGTGACAGATCTGCTCGAAGCTTCGGTGTGTCTCACGGCCCTGGGACCGAGGCCACGGGGCCTGCATCCAACGAAAGGCGAGCAGGGGGTGGGACCGCACCGGGATTTTCCTTCCTCGCTCATTCATTCTCTGATTCACTGGTTCCTGGAGGCGGTTCACAGGCGCGCGCGGAGGAAAGGCGGAGCAGGGAGGACAGCCCCAGCTGGGTGCGGTCCGGCGCCTGCAGGGAGGGTGAGCAGAGCCGGCGAGGGGGCGCGGGCGGGGGGCGCTGGCTGCGGGCGGACGCCCGGGAGGGGCGGGCGCGGCCGCCTGCGCCGGAAGTGAGTGGTTGGCGGCGGGCGGGGGCCGCTAGCGGCCGGGCGTGAGTCGGCCCGCCTGTCCGCCGGCCGGCCCTCAGCTCCGCCTTCTGCGTCTCGGCCGGACGCGGCTGCCCTGGGGTCGGCCGCCGCTGGGCGCTGCGGCCGCCCCGCCTGCTGCGCGCTCCCGCCCCGCCCCCGCCGCAGCCGCCCGGTCAGTCAGTCAGTCAGTCACGGTGCGCGCGGCGCGGGAGCTGCGGGCGCTCACGGCGTCTCCGCGGAAGGAGCGCCGCGCCTGAGGCGGCGGCGGGGTGGCGGCCGGAGCGTCGCGAGCGGCGGCTGTCCAGTCCGGGGCCGCTGGAGGATCGAGCGGCTGCCGCGGTGAGTGCTCAGCCTCACCCTCGAGGCGGGCGGAGGGAGCCGGCCGGGCGCGGGCCGTGAGACGCTGCCTCTGCTCCCGCCTCCATTTTCCCGGCGCCCGGCCCAGCCGTCCGGGCGCGGTGCGGGCAGCCGAGCTTGGGGCGGGGTCCCTGCCGGGCCGGGCTCGTTGGACCACGCCCGGCGAAGCGGCGGCGGCGGGTGGGTGGGGGTCGTTGGGGCGTGGGCTGCCCCCTGCGCCCCTGGGGGCAGTGACGGAGGGAGACAATGAGACACAGGACCGCCTGGGAGGGTGCGGTTGGGCTTGGATTCGGTATCGGGGTCTGGTGCCCGGGACCGCGAGGAGGAAAGGACTCTCCCCTACTCGCCGCAGAAACCAGTGATTCCGTGTCTGGGATTCCTCGGGCTTCGGTGGCCCCCACCTTTCATACATGAATTCAGTGCAGAGATAGAGAAATGCGGGGCGCTTTTTGCGCCTTCTTTCTAATTAAGCAGGCTAAGTAATTGCTCCCTTGGTTTTGAGCCCCCTCTCATGTTGCTGTGTCTGTGTGCATTCCCGCCGGAAATCCAAACTGCAATTCATGGGGCGGGGGGATGGTGAGGAGGAGGGAGAAGCAGAGTAATACTGTTAGGATGCCTTCATTTTAAGACAGTCTGTAAGATGTGGTTTTCTTATTCAGACAGTGTCTTAGGGTGTCCCCACAGTGTGAACTGGGAACCGCACAAGCCTTTACTGCTTCTAAGCACGGAGACGTTGCTTGGTATGAAATAAGAGCTTTTTGGAAGGGAATAAGCGTTGCATTCTTGTGTGAGGGAGGTTTCTTACATTTGGTGGGAAGGGTAATTAGGGAAATCTGGGAGAACTGAAAGGTTCTTCACTTCACCTCCCCATAAGGGTTGATGTGTGTGCAGCATTTCCCTTGGAGATGTGGAGAGCTGCCTGTGTGTATAGGAACCGTAAAGGTAACGTCCTAGGGATAGAGTGTGAACGGATTATTAAAAGGGTGGTAGTGAGTTCATAGGAATATTAAATTCAGCAAATCTTTGTGGAATGCCTACTGTCTGCTAGAGTGGGGGACACACAGAGTGGACCAGATCTGCCGCACGGCGTGATGGAAAGAGCTCTTTGAAGCCAGGGAAACCAGAGGCTCCATAAACCTGGAATTGGGTAGTGGTGTGACCGCTAAGCTATTAACTCTCAACAGTACTTTTCTATCAGTAAAATGGGAATAACACCGCCAGTTTATCTCCCAGGTGGTTGTCAGAGAGATTCAATGAGATAATGTATGCAAAATGCCTAGCACCTTGCAAGGCTGTGACTGTGTTAGCAAATGTTGATTCATTTCTTCCTTAGCCTACTGCCCTTGGGATTTTCCTAGGGGTAAAGTGGGGGAAGAAGTTACGGTAGGTAATTTGTAATGCAATGCATTATATAATGTTGAAGTAGAGATGCAAAATAGGGGAGCAAAGAGGAGAGAGATTAATTCTAGATTGGTAGCACTGGGGGAAAATTCATGGCAGCTGTGACATTTAAGTGGCACCTTTAATGGGTAGGATTTTAAAAAGAAGAAGAATGGGTAGAATTTCAGCTGATGTAGATGGGGAGGACATTCCAAGCAGAGGTGGCACTATCCTTTGAGACCCAATTGAGGAGTAAGACCAATGGGGATAGGGCAAAATAGAGACGCTCAAAGGCTTTTTATTTTAGCTCTTGTTGAGTCTAACCTTCAAAGATTGTCTCTGTTATTTTGTTTTTTGTGTTGTGAATTTCCCAGAAACCAGATCGAGCCCTATTCAAATAAGTACAAAAATGTCAACAAAGCTTTAATACATGATTTTTTGGATTAGACATTTTGTGTTATTTGGACTGTTGCTCTCCTCTGAATTTAATAAAGAATTATTTGTAGATATTTCCTCGTGGTGAATAATAGCTCTATTTGGTAGAAAAAGCAGCTGATATTTCAGATTGAGAGGTCTCACTAAGATTATGTAGTAAATAACTGGCTAACAGGAGTGGAGTAGTGTGCACTTATTGGGTATGCCTCATACTCTTGGTCAATATAATTTGTTTTTCGCTAATATTTTTAACACTTTATTTTCTGAAGTGTTTTTAACCATGTCTTTGAGGATAATTGAGATGACTTTTCCTTTGGTTTTGCTCTCTTTCGGTTTTTACCCCATACATAATTATTGTTTAGATTAGCATGGTGGATGATATCACACTATTCATGGAGTCTCTAGAATCTCATGGCTTTGCCTTGGTTTTGAAGTATTCGAATGTCAGCATTATTGTTAATCCCAAACTCTTAGGAAAATTAACATTAGCAAACAAGATATGTGACCTCAGGCTAATCTTTTATCTTGGATTCTAATTACTTTACCTGTAAAATGAGAAATTTGGATTAGATTACTGGTTTTCAGTGTGTGTTTTACTGCTTTGGAATTTTGTGGAGGACCTTCAAGGGTTCTGCAGATGTTTCACTTAAATCTCATTAAAAATGTATTTTAAACCTATATTGTATTTTATTTTTCTTAAGCAGTTTTTTGTCAAGTTGGTTTCCATATAACACCCAGTGCTCATCCCAACAAGTGCCCTCTTCCATGCCCATCACCCCCCTTCCCCTCTCCTCCACCCCCATCAGCCCTGAGTTCTCAGCATTCAAGAGTCTCTCATGGTTTGCCTCCCTCCCGTTCCCCAACTATTTTTCCCTTCTTCCTCCTCCATGGTCCTCTGTTAAGTTCCTCCTAATCCACCTATATGTGCAAACATATGGTATCTGTCCTTCTCTGCCTGACTTATTTTCTTCAGCATAGCACCCTCAAGGTCCATCCATGTTGCTACACATGGCCAGATTTCATTCTTTCTCATTGCCATGTACTATTCCATTGTATAGATAAACCACATATTCTTTTTTTTTTTTTTTTTTTTTAAATATTTTATTTATTTCTAGGAGAGAGAGAGACAGCGTGAGCAGGGAGGGTCAGAGAGAGGGAGTCACAGACTGAAACAGGCTCCAGGCTCTGAGCTGCAGTCAGCACAGAGCCCGACGCGGGGCTCGAACCCACAAACCGCGAGATCATGACCCAAGCGAAAGTCGGACGCTCAACCGACTAAGCCACCCAGGTGCCCCGATAAACCACATATTCTTGATTCATTCGTCAGTTGATGGACACTTAGGCTCTTTCCATGTTTTGGCTACTGTTGAGAGTGCTGCTATGAACATTGGGGTACATGTGCCCCTGTGCATCAGCACTCCTGTATCCCTTTAAACCTATATTAATAAAAAGTGACTACTAAATGACATGCCTTGTTTTAAGTGTTTTACATGTAAAATTTACTTCTTGACATAATCCTATGAAGTAAGTTCTGTAACAGTCTGAATAAACCGGCCTAGACTACAGACCTATAAAATGACAGACCTGGGTTTGAAACCAGTCCGCATAATTCCTAAGCTTTCTTAGGAATTTCTAGTTTTCTCAACTACATTTTTATACTGCCACCATAATAACACACACAAATTTTTTTATTGTAAAATATATAACATAAGATTTACCATTTTAACCATTTTTAATTGTACATTTCAGTGGTATTAAGTACATTCACAAAGTTGTACAACCATTATCTTAAGAACTTTTTCATCATTCCAAACTGAAATTACTCATTAAATAATAACTCTGCACCCCTCTCTCTCTAGCCTCTGGTAGTTACTTTTCTACTTACTGTTCTTATGAATTTGGCTACCCTAGGTACTTTATATAAATGGAAATCTGCAATATTTGTTCTTTTATATTTGACTTATTTTAATGTCTTCAGAGTTCATCATGTTATAGGATAAATCAGAATTTCATTCCTTATTAAAGGCTGAATAATATTTCATAGTGTGTGTGTGTGTTTATTCATTTTTTATTCATTTTTAGAGAGATGTTTGTTGTTTCTGCTTTTTGGCTGTTGTGAATAATGCTGCTTTGAACCTTGTCATACACATGCCTGTTTTAGTCCCTGCTTTCAGTTCTTTATATATACTCTATATTCAGTATATACCAGCAGTAGAATTGCGGGATCATATGGTAATTCTGTGTTTGATTTTTGAGGAACCTCCATACTGTTTTCCACAGTGGCTGCAGCATTTTACACTTCTATTAGCAGTGTACAATGATTCTGACCTCTCCACATCTTTAGCAACAATTGCTATTTTCAGGGTTTTGCTTTGTTTTAAAATGGCCATCCTACGGGGCGCCTGGGTGGCTTAGTCGGTTGAGCGTCTGACTTTCGCTTAGGTCATGATCTTGCGGTTCGTGGGTTCGAGCCCCGCGTCAGGCTCTGTGCTGACTGCCAGCTCAGAGTCCGGAGCCTGTTTCAGAGTCTGTGTCTCCCTCTCTCTCTGACCCTCCCCTGCTCACGCTGTCTCTCTCTCTTTCTCTCCTAGAAATAAATAAAAATATTAAAAAAAATAAAATAAAATGGCCATCCTAATGAGTATGAAGTAGCATCTCATTGTGGTTTTGATTTGCATTTTTCTAATGATTAGTGATACTGAGCATCTTTTCAAGTACTTATTGACCATTTGTGTATCTTTGTAGAAATGTCTGTCCTTGTCCTTTGCTCGGTTTAAAAAATTGGGCTGTTTTGTTGTTGAGTTGTAGGAATTCCTTATATATTTTGGATATTAATTTCACATCAGATCCATGATTTACAATTTACATTGTCGTGGGTTGCCTTTTCACTCTGTTGATGGTATTCTTTGTTGTACAGAGTTTTCATTTTAATGAAGTCCACTTTATCTTTTTTTCCTCCCGTTGGTGCTGATGCTCTTGGTGTCATGTCCAAGAAATCATTGCCAAATCCAGTGTCATGAAGGTTTTCCCATATGTTTTCTTCTAATAGTTTTATAGTTTAAGCTTTTATGTTTAGTTAATATTTATGTGTGGTGTTAGATACGGGACCAACCATATCCTTTCACATGTGTATATCTGGTTTACCAGTATTTATCAGCATCATTTGGTGAAAGGACTGTTCTTTCTCCATTGAATGGCAGTGGCAACCTTCATGTATGCATACAAAAAATTTTGAGTTCAGAAGCAGCTGGCATTGTTGGGTGTTGGCATGGAAATGACTCATTGTGATTGGATTTAGTATCCTTGCATTCATTAGCAAGTCAAAATGCAAAGATTCACTAAGACTTTGACCAGAAAGACTATCGCTTTGGAAGTAGAACCCCGTGACACCATGGAAAAAGATCCAGCGTAAAGAGGGCATCTCCCTGTACCCCCCCACCCCCAACAGCAGAGGCTCATCATTGCAGGCAAGCAGCTGGAAGGTGGCCACACTCTTTCTGATGACAATATCTAGAAAGGGTCATCCCTACACCTGGCCCTGCATCTGAGGGGTGGTATGCAGATCTTTGCAAAGACCCTGACTGGCAAAACCATCACTCTGGAGTGAAGCCCAGTGACATCATTGATAATGTAAAGGCTAAGATCCAAGATAAAGAAGGGATCTGCCCTGACCAGCAGAGGCTCACCATTTGCAGGCAAAGCTGCTGGAAGATAGCAGCACTCTTTCTGATTACAGCATCCAGAAAGGATCAACTCTGCACCTGCTTCTCCATCTGAGGGTTGGCTGTTAATTCTTCAGTCTTGAATTCATATACTCAGTGATGGCATTACTCTGTGTTCTAGCCATTTGCCCCACTCTAAGTTTAGATATTACCAGTTTTACCTGTTTTAGATTTACCAGTTTTGGTAATGAATTGCTGGTTTTTTCAATAGCTGTTCAAAATGTTAGTAAAGGTTTTGATGCATAGTAAAAAAAAAAATTAACAGACTGAGAACCATAACAACATATTCAAAACCAATTTTGAAAGAAAAAACTTACTTTAAAATTTTTTTTTCAGCAGAGGGGAAATGGATGATAGGCATTGAGGAGGACACTTGTTGGGATGAGCAGTGGGTGTTGTATATAAGCCAATTTGACAATAAATTATATAAAATTAAAATGAATAAAAGTAATTTTTTTTCAATTTAATTGAAGCATGTCCTGAGACTACAAAAGCTGCCACCTACTTGAAACTACTTATCTGGGTGAAATCACAACAAAACACTACGGTAATAATTGGTTTGCTTAGATTGTTACAAGACTATTAACTAACATACTTAATCCTTAATTTGTCTCTTTGAGATGGTAATAAATTAATGTATTTGAACATAGAATAGTATGAGCAGCATTTGTGTCAGTTTAATGTATCTGAGATGCTGTATAAAGATTTCATCTGGAGGGGCATCTGGGTAGTTGAGTTGATTACGTGTCCAACTTCTGCTCAGGCCATGATCTCACAGTTGGCGAGTTTAAGACCTGCATGGGGCCCTGTGCTGACAGCTCGGAACCTAGAGTCTGTTTTGGATTCTGTGTCTCCCTCTATCTCAGCCTCTGCCCCACTCACACTATGTTTCTCTCTCTCAAATATAAATATTTAATAAAAAAATTAAATAATGTCATCTAGACATGTGCCCCAGTGTTTATAGCAGCACTATCAACAATAACCAAAGTATGGAAAGTCAAATGTCCATCAACTGATGAATGAATAAAGATGTGGTATATATATATAATAGAATATTATTCAGCAATCAAAATGAATGAGATCTTGCCATTTGCAACAGTGTGAATAGAACTAGAGTGTATAATGCTAAGCAAAATAAGTCAGAGAAAGACAGATACCATGATTTCACTCGTATGTAGAATTTAAGAAACAAAACAGATGAACGTGAAGGAAGGGAAGCAAAAATAATGTAAAAACAGAGGGAGACAAACCATAGAGACAAATACAGAGAACAAACTGAGGGTTGCTGGAGGGATGGGCTAAATGGGCAAGGGACACTGGGATGGGCACTGGATGAATCCCTAAATTCTGTTCCAGAAAACATTATTACACTGTATGTTAACTAACTTGGATTTAAGTTAAAAAAAAAAAAGATTTCATCTAGGAAAGTTTTATTGGGAAATAATAGAAAACCCCCAAATTAAATGATCTCTAAGCTTTATCCCATGCTCTTATGGCTGTTACTTTAAGATACAATTTACCACATGTTGAGGCAGATGTCTTAAAATACATCACTCTGATTTACAGAATGGCTTTTAAAACAGTATATATTTTGGTGTTAATAAAATACATATTGTTTCTCTTTGTTAGGCAGAGCTAGATGTGATGGAGAAGTCAAGAGCTAGGTATTCGTGCCTCCAAAACAGCATATCAGTTTAAGTGCAAGATACAAGGAATCAGTAGAGAATGTAATTAAGGGAGCAGAGTCTAAGAAGAAGCACAGGGTACTGGGATTTGAAAAAAGGGAGGGATTAGATTAGGTTTAGAAAAGAAAGGACAAACAAGTCATTCCTTTACATGAGAAGAAAAGCAATATTGGGAGGTCCATGATGATGTCTTATCATTATGTGACACTTAAAATTTAAGCCCCCTGGTGAAGAATGGTGAATCTGGAGATAATTAGAACTGTAAACATTTTAAATAGGCCCAAATATTGTAGAATTGCAAAAAACCAGTTTTGTAACCATACTTAAGAATTTGATGCTTTTTTGGAAAATACCTTTAAAAGGATCTTGCTGTTTGATATGTGAAGAAAAGTGTTAGCTAAGTCAGTACAGCAAAACAACCAATAATGTGACTTGAAAATACAGATTGTACATGCCTCTATCCATGATTCTCAGTCATGCTTTGTTCTCCCTACTTTTTCCAGTTAAAATCTCACTTATCCTTTGAGACCCAGTTCATATACCTTCTTTGTGAAGCTGTTAGACACCAAGCAGAATTAATTGCTTTCTTCTTCATCTCTAGACCTTACTTGATTTGCTTTATGTTGTAATTTTATACTCTCTTAAATCCCCCTGAATTGTGGAGTATTAGCCCTGCTTTTACTCATCTGAAATACCTCAGTCCCTTAAGAAGAACAGAAATTCAGTAAAAGGTTTTTAGTGAAAACTATTATTTGAAGAATTATTTACAGTTGGTGTTACATCTGAAAGGATTCACTAAGATCTAGTAATGTTTAATAATGTTTATTTTATTTAAAAAGAATCATTCTTTATTGGCTTATTTGGTTTTATATTGTAACAAATGACTTTAGAGACTAGTGAAGAGAATCAGTGATCCCCTTATCTATGAATAGAGTATTTATAAGTGTTAGTAATGGCTAAAAAACCTTTTTGTTTATTCTACAATTTAAAAATAAATACATATTTTTAAAGCAGGAGCAATGAATATGCTACATTATGTTTGAAAAAATCTTGGGTTTACTACTTAGTAATACAGAAATTCTTAAGTCTGCATCTTAAATCTGTTTAATTTGGTACTTGGTTTTAATGCTTGTCTTAACTAGAAGGCATCTTATGTAGGGACATATACCCAAAGAGAGTAAGTATAGATTGGCTATGCTTTCTTACTGGAGATACCCATTGTTTAATTTCTATCCATCAGTTTTACAGATTTGGCTAGTAAAGTTTGCTTTTCCAAGGCAAGAATTTACATTGATATATTTTTAATTTTTAATAAATGTGTTCAAGATCCATAGAAAACTCTGGAAAGCCTTTAAAGACTTAGAAAGTGGTTTTTCTGTTTTTAGGATATGCGAGTACAAATACTTCAAGATGACACACCCTTATTTTCTTTTGTAATACCGTTATTTTTTACTGTATATTATTACACTATATTTTTACTGAGTTTTAAAATGCCTCATTGATTTTTAAAGTACAGATTAACCAATTTTTTGTTTTTGCTGTTAAAAACAATGGCTAGGTGGCATGCTACTAATAGTCACCACAGAAAGTCAGCAGATTTAGACTCTGTAAAAAAAAAAAAAAAAATGCTGGGGCGCCTGGGTGGCTCAGTCAGTTAAGCGTCCGACTTCTGCTCAGGTCATGATCTTGTGGTTTGTGAGTTCAAGCCCGCATTGGGCTCTGTGCTGACAGCTCAGAACCTGGAGCCTGCTTCAGAGTCTGTGTCTTCCCCACTCTCTGCCCCTCCCCTGCTCATGCTCTGTCTCTCAATAATAAACGTTAACAAATTAAAAAAAAATAGAAAGCATACCTTTTTGACACCTCTTATTTTTAAATTTATTTCTGAGAGAGAGAGAGAGAGAACGAGTGAGCACGCATGAGCAGGGAAGGGTTAGAGAGAGTGGGAGACACAGAATCTGAAACAGGCTCCAGGCTCTGAATTAGCTGTCAGTGCAGAGCCTGACGTGGGGCTTGAACCCACGAACTGTGAGATTATGACCTGAGCTGAAGTCAGACGCTTAATTGACTGAGCCACCCAGGCGCCCCCAACACCTCTTTTTAGATACTTTGCCATGAAACAACTAATAAAACTGTTTGATATAAAATACTATGGTCACTCCTCAACTACATCAGTAAAATATTTTAACACTTGGCAGTCTTACTGCTTCAGCTTCTCTTTTGCTGCACTAGTTGCTTTTGAAATTAAACCTTTCTTCCCGTCCCCAACTTTCTTTTGTTGAGGTGAAAACAGCTGCTTCATGGGGCACCGAAGTGGCTCAGTCAGTTAAGTGTCTGACTTCAGCTCTGGTCATGATCTCACGGTTTGTGGGTTCGAGCCCCATGTTGGGCTCTATGCTGACAGCTAGCTCAGAGCCTGAAGCCTGTTTTCAGATTATGTGACTCCCTCTCTGAGCCTTCCCTGCTCATGCTGTCTCTATCTCTCTCTCAAAAATAAATAAAACATTTAAAAAAAAAACTGAAAAAGTATCTAGCAGATACTATCACTCTCTCCTTAGAACTTAAAATCACTTAGTACCAGAATACTTGATTACTTTATATGATGTATGATTGTCTGACTGGTGGCTGTAATGAAGATGCCAGTGTCTTTTTGTATGTTAAGGAAACATAGATGTTCTATTACATTATACTATACTTAAAATATATGTGTATAATACAGATTAAATATAAAAAGAGCTCCCAGGGGGCACCTGGGTGGCTTAGTCGGTTAAGCGTCCGACTTTCGCTTAGGTCATGATCTCGCGGTTCGTGGGTTCGAGCCCCGCGTCGGGCTCAGTGCTGACTGCCAGCTCAGAGCCTGGAGCCTGTTTCAGTCTGTGACTCCCTCTCTCTCTGACCCTCCCCTGCTCACGCTGTCTCTCTCTTTCTCCTAGAAATAAATAAAACCATTAAAAAAAAAAAAATTTAAAAAAAAAAAAAAAAAAAAGCTCCCAGTATGTTCTTCTTAGATCATCACTCATACCTCCTGGGGTATAGTCCCCTCCATTTTGGAAAGCACTATACAATCTTACTGAATTATTATTGTTAATGGGCCTTTCAGATAAGTTTCGTTTCATAGTGTATAATATTCTTACATGAAGCCATCTTAAAAATAAAGCACCTACGGGGCACCTGGGTGGCTCACTGGTTAAGCATCCAACTCTTGATTTCGGCTCAGGTCACAATCTCGATTCCTGAAATGGAGCCCTGTGTTGGGCTCTGCACAGTCAGTGCAGGATTCTCTCTCTCTGCCTCTCTCCTGTTCCTGCTCACTCATTCTCTCTGTTTCAAACTAAAAAAAACAAAGCACTTGGGACAAGACATTCTCATTTTCCTAATAATTAGGAAATGATGTTTGTAGAAGAAAAATAGATAAATTAAAGCAAAGTGAGACCTAAATAAAATTCATTCTTCACCACAAATTGAAATTAAAGGCTTTTTTCAGAAACTTAAGTTTGGATTTTGCATTATGCTTTTGGGAATTATTCAAGGTGAATTAAAGGTACCGATTAAACATTTAATTTAGTTATTCACTAGTTTTGATAGACATAATTTTTCCATGTTCGTAGTGAGCATTTTTTCCCCTGACATTTCTAGTGAGATATAAAACATTTCTATTAGTCTACCCTTTACCTTTCCCCCCTCTCTCTCTACTTCTCCGTATCCTAGAAGCAACTGCAACCACAGGTAAATTTTGCCTTTTCCATAACTTTGTATTAGTTGATTGTGCATACACACTTTTATCCCTGAATTCTTGCACTCAGCATGATGTTTTTAGACACATGCATGTTATTGCTTGTATTAGTAATTTGGTTTCTTTTTATTGTGGAGTAATATTCAGTTTTATAAACAGTGTATACCAAAGATTGTTTATCTAGTTTCCTATTAATGGGTACTTGGGTGATTTCCAGTTTGGGACTGTTGTGAAGAAAACTGCTATGAATATTTTTGTACAGGTCTTTTTGTGGACAGATATTTCATTTCTCTTGGATAAAGGAGTCAAATTGCTAGATCATAGGTAGCTGTTATATCCTCTTTTTAAAACTTTGTATTGAGGGGTGCCTGGGTGGCTCAGTCAGTTAAGCATCCAACTTTTGATTTTGGCTCAGTTCATGATCTACTGTTCGTGAGTTCGAGCCCCATGTTAGGTTCTGAGCGACACTGCGGAGCCTGCTTGGGATTCTCTGTCTCTTTCTTTTCTGCCTGTCTCTCTCAAAAATAAACATTTGACAATAAATAAATAAAAACTTAGTATTGAAGAACAATATACAGAAAAGTACATATATCATAAGTGCACATTTTTATTTTTTTTATTTTTATTTTTTTTATGTTTTATTTCTAGGAGAGAGAGAGAGAGAGAGAGACAGCGTGAGCAGGGGAGGGTCAGAGAGAGAGAGAGTCACAGACTGAAACAGGCTCCAGGCTCTGAGCTGGCAGTCAGCACAGAGCCTGATGCGGGGCCCGAACCCATGAACCGCGAGATCATGACCCAAGCAAAAGTCGGACGCTTAACCGACTAAGCCACCCAGGCGCCCCAAGTGCACACTTTTACAACTTGAATACTCTTGCATAACAAGTACACAGAAGAAAAAAAGAATATTACCAGTGTGCCAGAAGCCCCCTGCCCCTCATAGATAGCCACTACCTTGACTCCTAACTCTAATTCTGCTCTGAAGTTTTTTGGTTTGCTTGTTTCTTGAAACATTTTTCTTCTACTTTATTGAGGTATAATATCCATATAATCTATACAGTAAGGTATACAGTTTGATGTGTTTTCATACACACATGAAACCATCCCTACAATCAGAGTGAACATTTCCATTGTCCCCCAAAGTTTCCTCACACCCCTTTGTAAGTCATATTTCCCTTTACCTCTGTTTCAAGGCAACCTGTCACTATAGATGAGTTTGTATTCTTACAATTTTATGTGCAGAATCAGTGTTCTCTCCCTCTCTTTCTCTCCCTCCCTGCCTCTCTCTCTCCCCCCTCTCCCCTTCCCATTCTCTCCTTCCCCCTCTTTCCTCCCTCCTTCCCTCTCTTCTGTCTCTTTTTCTTTATCTGTGTAATCTGGCTTATTTTCAAGCAGAATAATGATCTTTAGGTTGTTCCATATTGTTGCTTATTTATCCATTCACCTGTTGATAGATATTTGGACTGTTTCCATATCTGGCTTTTACTAATAAAGCTGCTATGACATTTGTGTACAAGTCTCTTTTTATTTCTCTTGATAAGTAAATACCTATGAGAACATGCTGGGTTATATAGGGTAGGTGTATTTTTAATCTTTTAAGAGACTGGCATACTTACCCAACGTTTTATGTATCATTTTATATATTCAGCAGCACCATCTTTTGCCTTCTAACCACTGTAATACATATGTAGTATCTCATTTTAGTTTTAATTTGCATTTCCCTCATTGCCTGTAATGTTGAGCAACTTTTCAGGTTCATATTAGCCATTTGGGAAGTGATTACAATTCTTGCCTACTTAAAAAGTTGGGTTCTCATTTTTTTTTTTAAATGTTTTTATTTATTTCTAGGAGAGAGAGAGAGACAGCGTGAGCAGGGGAGGGTCAGAGAGAAAGGGAGTCACAGACTCTGAAACAGGCTCCAGGCTTTGAGCTGGCAGTCAGCACAGAGCCCAACGCGGGGCTCGAACCCATGAACCGCGAGATCATGACCTAAGCAAAAGTCGGACGCTTAACCGACTAAGCCACCCAGGCGCCCCTCATTTTTATTGTTTAGTTGTAGTAAGTCTTGTGCTTGCTTTGGCAGCACATATACTAAAAAAAGTTGTAGTAAGTCTTTATATAAGTCCCTCATTAGATATATTTGTGAATATTTTCTCTTAGTCTTTGGATTGCCTGTTTATTTTTTTAATGTGTTTTTCAAAGAGAAATTTTTACATTGGACTTTATCAATGTATTGTTACTTTTATGGTCTAGTGTTTTCTATCCTTATAAATCTTTATTACACCAAAGTTGCAAATATATCTTATGTTTTTCCTAAGAGCTTTTATAATTTAAATTTTACATTTCAGTCTGTGACCCATTTTGAATTTTTTTTAATGTTTGTTTATGAGAGAGAGAGAGAAACAGCACGAGCAGGGGAGGGTCAGAGAGAGAGGAAGACACAGAATCTGAAACAGGCTCCAGGCTCTGAATTAGCTGTCAGCACAGAGCCCTACGTGGGGCTCGAACCCATGAACTGTGAGATCATGACCTGAGCCACCCAGGCGCCCTTGTGACCCATTTTGAATTGAGACTTATTCATGGTGTGTGTGATAAAAAAGTGGAGGCTTCCCCATCCTCAGTATTTATATGTTTGCTCCAGCATCTATTAAACAAAAAGCTTTGTACTTGAGTTTGTCAGTCATCTCAGTAATGACACAAAAACAAAATAAAACATTTCCTTTTCAACTTAACTACTTTGACATCCTTGTTGAATATCATTTGACATTGTAAGAATGAACCTATTTCTGGACTGTCCATTCTGTTACATTGATGTAATTCTCAATTCTCTTGCCATTACTACATTGTCTTGATTATTTAGCCTTATAGTAAGTCTTGAAGCAAGTAGTTTACCTCAGGTTCTTTTTCCAGATTGTTTTGGCTATTCTAGGTCATTTGCTTTTCCATCTAAATTTTAGAATCAGATATTGGGATATTGGCTATAATTACATAGTGAATACTTAGCTCAGTATGGGGACAATTGACATGTAATGATATTCCATCTTCCAGTTCATTAGTATGGTATATCTGCCCATTTATTTAGGTCTTTAATTTCTCAACAGTATTGTTGATTTTACACTTGCCATGGAATGTTATGTGAACACTGCATGCTGTCCTATTTGTGTCATTTCTTACAAATTGTTAATTTACACATGCTTATTTTATTACATAAGTTAAGACTTGATACAAGATTTTCCATATGAAAACTTATCTAATGCATAGATGAAGGGATCATATATTTTGATGTGACAGTGCTAGAAATAGGGGAGATTAAACATATCTTTAGAAACTTTAAAGTAGAAAGTTACAGCTGTATAGTTAATGACATAATTCTTTTGGCTTATATAGTTGTCAATATTAATATTTAAAGAGATTTATCTTTGTTAACATAGTCCAATATGTTAGATATAGTCCATATTTTTATGTTATATGGACTATGTTAACATAGTTCAATATTTTTAGAATCAGAAGTAAAACAGAATCTTATCAGTTTAATTGGGAAGTAAATTTTTACCAGAGGATTTTGAGTTTGTAGTTTGCCTTCTCTTTTTTTCCTCTTTCATTAATAATATTAATGGAAATATGCAACATTTAAAGATGTATAAAGAAGAAAGTAAAAAAAAACAACCCTGTCCTACCACACAGAAATGACTACAGTTTAAATTTTTCATATATTTTCTCACCTTTGTGTGTGTATTTATATAGCCATTATTGTATGCATGACTTAGTTTTGCTTCTTTAATTTAGTTTTGCTTCTTGAATTTAAAGTTTTATCACTGGCATTTCCCATGCATTAGATGCTTTAGGAATAATTTACAGCACCTGCATTGTAATCCAGAATGGACATAAAAGACACCCCAGTTTACTTAGGTTTTTTTCTTGTAGGATATTTAATTACCCTCCCCTTCCTCTTTTTTCCCCATTTTTTCCCTTAATATTTGTCTTTGATGAATATACTTGTTGACAGCTTTTATCCATGTTTTGAATTTCATTTTAAGATAAATTTTTTTTTTTTTTATCACTTTTTGGCCTTTTGGCTAAGATCAAGTGTAGTATCTGTTCGTATCAGTTTAATATCCAATGCATCCTTTGTCCCAGTATAATATAGTAAGTGAATTTTTGAAGCAGGAAGATGGTGGAGCTTGCTCCATCTACTCCACACATTGACCTGGTATTGCAGTACCTCTAAGAATGGTGCACCTCATCAGGGGAAACACTCAGGTGTCTGAAGTCAGCTTGAGCTGTGGGGACAGTGTATCATCTGGGATTGTGTGCACTGGAATGCTTCTGTTTGTGAGTGCTGGGGCAGGTCTCTTGTGTCTGGACTCCTTGAGAGGGAGGTGTATATATATGCATCATGGTCCTCTTCCATCCTAGGAGCAGCATGAGTAGAAGTATGATTATACCAGTGGTGGAAATGATAATAAATAAATAAATAAGTAAATAAATGAGTAAATAAACTTGTATTTAATTTTGAAGTATTTTATTTTTTTAACTTTAAATAATCTACACCAGAGTGGAGCTTGAACTCACCATGCTGAGATCAAAAGCCACACGTTCTTCCAACTGAGCCAGCCACATGCCCTAAAACATTTATAATCAGAGTATAAAACATGATCGACATCTACATACTCATCAACAGTAGTAATCAGTTGTTTTTGTTTTCTTCAAATAACTTATTTGAAGAGATAACAATGGATACAACAGAAATCATCCCCCAGGGAATAATTTGTGTTGTTCTGCTTCATGTTTTAGTGCACTTAATATACATGTATCCATAAACTTTTATTTATTGCTGTTTGTGGTTTTGATTTTTTTCAGAAACTTTCAGTTTTTACTCATCCAGGTGGTTTTACAATATTTAGGCTGATTCTTCTAAGTCTGGTTCATATTTTTATCAGAATAAGCCAGTTTTTTCATTCACCTTTTGAATGCTGTGGTGAATTTTTTGTATATTTTTCCTGACATTTGTCTTTTAAGTACTTGAACACTTACAGGTAGTATTGTAGGATCTTTAGCTATGTAATCTCCAAAGGGCTCTCTGAAGTGATGAGGAATATATGTCACTACCAAAAATGTTCCTCTTGTTTCACATCTTGCCCAACTTCTGGTTTTATCAGACTTACTGTTTCGGCCAACTTGATGGATATAAAATGGGCATTCTTTTCCTTTAGTATGTTTCTAGAAATACAGTTATTAGGATAGTGAGTATGAAGTTCTGCAGTATATTCAATGAGATTTTTCATCCATGGAAGTTGTATTCGTTCAAAGGTCTGTTAAAGAAATGTTTTCTGATCACAGACCAAAGCTTTTAAAGAGCTTTGAGTAACAGCATTGTTGCTTATATTTATTTACATTGGTATAAAAGTGTTTTCTCTAAAGGTACATTAGCTGTCCTAGCTATAATCCTGTTTCATCCTGGAGAATTGACTAAAATACACTCATTCCTATGTTATGACATCTGTATAGATAATTTAGATGATGATTTGGCTAAAAGACCCCATGACTGATTTTATTTCCAGTACGTTTTTTGGGGGGATGTACTTAATATTTTATAATCATGTATAGTTGAGTAAAAATATAATTATCAGCTATTTGATCAGAATGCTTATAACAAAAGAGTAGAGATTATTTATCATGGAAATGCTGATGTATCCTCCTTGCAAAATTTGTCTTTAAACTCCGCCACTATGTGCTTGTGTGTATATAAAAGAAAAGCATTTCAAATTTAAAATATTATAGCATGTAGGTGCATTCATTTTAAAAGTAAAAAGTATAAACCATATAAAAGTTCTCTTCTGTTGTTGGAGATTTTAATAAAGTTGCCTGAGGAGAGGAACCCTATTTAACTCTATAAAAAGCTGTATTCCCTGTAACATATCAGCACAGTGCTCAACTTCATAGTAGTATTTCATTAAGCATTTGTTGAATGAAAAGTATTATTTCTTGTTAAAGAGTACTAATCGTAAGTGAAAAATTAGTATGTTTTTAGTACAAATAAGCAGAGTTAATTCTGTTTGAACCTAGAATTGTCAATATTCTCAAATAGTAATTTAAACTTTGTTCTTCATGTCTTCTGAGAGAGAAGCATGCAGGTAACAGTTGTCCTAAATTGGTATGTTTTATTTTAGAGAAACCGAACTCTTTTTTTTTTTAACCAAAAAGGAAAGCTAACTTTTTAACCTATGAATTCACTTGGAATGCCTCCTTTGTTTTGTTTCTTAAATTCCACGTACAAGTGAGATCATACGGTATTTGACACTCTCTGATTTATTTCACTTAGCATTGTACTCTCTAGGTCTATCCACGTTGCCATTTATCCACATGGCGATATTTTGTTCTTTTTTATGGCTGAATAATATTCCATTGTATGTTTATACCTTATCTTCCTTATCCATTCATCAGTCAGTATACATTTAGATTGCTTCCATAGCTTGGCTATTGTAAATGACACTCTAATAAATACAGGATGTATGTATGCAATGTTTTTGTATTTTAGAGGTAAATATCCAATTACTGGATTGTAGTATAGTTCTGTTTTTAATTTTTTGAGGAACCTGCATACTGTTTTCCACAGTGGCTGCTCCAGTTTGCATTCCCACTAACAGTGCAGGAGACTTCCTTTATCTCCAAGTCCTCGCCAAACACTTGTTTCTTGTGTTTTTGATGTTAGCCATTCTGACAGGTTTGAGGTGATATCTCATTATAGTTTTCTTTTGCATTTCTCTGATGATGGGTGATGTTGCATCCTTTCATGTGTCCGTTGGCCGTCTGGATGTCATCTTTGGAGAAATGTCTGTTATGTCTTCTGCCCATTTTTTAATTGGATTATTTGTTGTTTTTGTGTGTGTTAAGTTGTATCAGTTCCTTATACATTTTGGATAGTAGCCCTTTATCAGTTGTGTCATTTGCAGATATCTTCTCCCATTCATAGGTTGCCTTTTAGTTTGGCTGATTGTTTCTGTCACTGTGCAGAAACTTCACATTTTGAGGTAGTCCCAATGGTTTATTTATTGCTTTTAGTTCCCTTGCCTCAGGAGACTTGTCTAGAAAGATGTTGCTGTGTGCTCTGTTTTCAATTTTCAGGTCTCACATTTAAGTCTTTAATTCATTTTAAGTTTTGTGCATTAAATTAAGTGCATGGTGTAAGAAAGTGGTCCAGTTTCACTCTTTTGCATGTAGTTGTCCAGTTTCCCTAACACCATTTGTTGAAGAGATGTTCTTTTTCCTCATTGGATATTCTTTCCTGCTTTGTCGAAGGTTAATTGACCATAAAGTTATGGGTTTATTTCTGGGTTTTCTGTTGTACTCCATTGATCTGTATGTCTATTTTTATGCCAGTACTATTTTAATTGTTTCTGCATTGTAATATAAATTGAAGTCTGGAATTGTGATAACCCTGGTTTTGTTTCTCTTTTTCAGGATTGCTTTGGCTGTTTGGGGTCTTTTGTGATTCCATACAAATTTTAGGATTGTTCTAGTTTTGTGAAAAATGCTGTTGGTATTTGACAGAGGTTGAATTAAGTCTGTAGATTGCTTTGGGTCTGTTCTCACAACGACACTTGTTCTCAAAACCTAGGAGCATGGAATGTATTTCCATTTCTTACTGTTGTCTTTATTTCTGTCATTTGCTTTATAATTTTCAGATTTCAGGTCTTCTTTAAGTTCATTTGTAGATATTTTATCATTTTTGGTGCAATTGTGAATGGGAGTATTTTCTTAATTTTTCTGCTGCTTCATTATTAGTGTATAGAAGTGCAACAGATTTCTGTATGTTGATTTTGTATCTTAACAACTTACTGAATTCACTTATAAGTTCTAGTAGTTTTTTGGTGGAGTCATCAGACTTTTCTATATATATTTTATCACATCCTCTGTAAATACTAAGTTTTACTTCTTCCTTACCAGTTTGGACACCTTTTATTTCTTTATGTTGGGTTTTCCTTTTATGTTGTCTAATTGCTACCACTATGACTTCCAGTTCTATGTTGAATAAAAGTGGTGAGATTATACATCTTTGTCTTATTTCTGACTTAAGGGGAAAAGCTCTCAGTTTTTCACCATTGAGTATGATGTTGGCTATGGGTTTTTCATATAAGCCTTTATTATGTTTAGGTATGTTCCTTCTAGACTTACTTTGCAGGGCGTTGTTTTATTTATTTTTTTAATCATGAATGGCTGTTGTACTTTGTCAAATGCTTTTCCTGCATCTGTTGAAATGATCATATGGTTTTTATCCTTTCTTTTGTTGATGTGATATATCACACTATTTTGTGAATAGTGAACCATCCTTGCATCCTGGGAATAAGTCCCACTTGATCATGGCAAATAATTTTTTTTAATGTGTTGTTGGATTTGATTTGCTAATATTTTGTTGAGGATTTTTGCATCTATATTCATGAGAGTTACTGGCCTGTAGTTCTCTTTTTTTGTGATGTCTTTATCTGCTTTTGGTATCAGGGTGATACTGCCTTCATGGAATGAATTTGGGGGGCGCCTGGGTGGCTTAGTCGGTTAAGCGTCCCGACTTTCACTTAGGTCATGATCTCGCGGTTCGTGGGTTCGAGCCCCATGTCGGGCTCTGTGCTGACTGCCAGCTCAGAGCCTGGAGCCAGTTTCAGTCTGTGACTCCCCCTCTCTCTGACCCTCCCCTGCTCACGCTGTCTCTCTCTCCTAGAAATGAATAAAACATTTAAAAAAAAAAAGAATGAATTTGGAAGCTTTCCTTCCTCTTCTGTTTTTTTTTTTTTTTGTGAATGGTTTGAGTAGAATAGGTGTTAATTCTTCGTTAAATGTTTGGTAGAATTGGCCTGTGAAGGTGTCTGGTCCTAGTCTTATGTTTGCTGGGAGTTTTTGGATTACTGAATGAATTTCATTGCTGGTAATTGGTCTGTTGAAATTTTCTATTTCTTCCTGCTTTCATTTTAGTAGGTTAAATATTTCTAGGAATTATCCATTTCTTCTAAGTTGTCCAGTTTATTGACATATAGATTTTCATAATATTCTCTTACAATTGTTTGCCTTTCTGTGGTATTTCTCCTCTTAGTGATTTTGTTTATTTGAATCCTCTCATTAACTTTCTCTCTTCTTCTTCTTCTTTTTTTTCCTATTTTTTTGATGAGTCTAGCTAGAGGTTTATCAATTTTGTTGATCTTTTCAAAGAACCAGCTCCTGGTTTCATTGATACATTCTGTTTCTTTAGTTTATTATTTATTTCTGCTCTGATCTTTATTATTTCCTTCCTTTTTCTGGTTTGGGGTTTTGTTTCTTATTTTTATAGCTCTTTTAGGTGTAGAGTTGTTTATTTGAGATTTTTCTTACTTCTTGAGGTAGGCTTGTATTGCTATCAACTTTCCCCATAGAACCACTTTGTTGCGTCCCAAAGAGTTGGACCATTGTATTTTCATGTAATTTGTGTTTCTTCTTTGATTTTTTGGTTGACCCATTCATTGTTTAGTAAAATGTTATTTAATCCCTATGTATTTGTGCTCTTTTCAGATTTTTCTTGTGGTTGATTTCTGGTGTCATAGTGTGTGGTCAGAAAAGATACACAGTATGATTGCAGCTTTTTTTTTTTTTTTTTTTCTAGGCAACAGAGAGAGAGACAGCGTGAGCAGGGGAGGGTCAGAGAGAGAGGGAGTCACAGACTGAAACAGGCTACAGGCTCTGAGCTGGCAGTCAGCACAGAGCCCGACGCGAGGCTCGAACCCACAAACCGTGAGATCATGACCTAAGCGAAAGTTGGTCGCTTAACCAACTAAGCCACCCAGGCTCCCCATATGATTGCAGCTTTTAAAAATTTGTTGAGATTTGTTTTCTTGCCTAGTATGTGATCTTTTCTAGAGAATGTTTTATGTGTACTTGAAACAAATGTGTATTCTGCTGTTTTAGAATGGAATGTTCTGAATATATCTGTTAAATCTATCTGGTTCACTGTTTCCTTGGTGATTTTCTATTTGGATGATCTGTCCATTAATGTAAGTGGGGTTTTTAAAGTCCCCTACTATTATTTCCTGTTATTTTGTTATTTACTGTTTTATGTATTTGTGTGATTCTGTGTTGGGTGCATAGGTATTTACAGTTGTATACTGTTGCTGGATTGTCTCCTTCATTTTTATATAGTGTCCTTTTTTGTTTCTTGTTACAGACTTTGTTTTAAAGTGTGTTTTGTCTGATATAAGCATTGCTACCATGGCTTTCTTTTGACATCTGTTTGCCTGATAAATTTTTCCCCATCCTCTCACTTTCAAAGAACTTTATTTAAAATTTTTTTAAATATTTTATTTATTTTTTTAAGAGAGAGAGAAACAATGTGAGCAGGGGAGGGTCAGAGAGAGAGGAAGATACAGAATCTGAAGCAGGCTCCAGGCTCTGAGCTAGCTGTCAGCAGAGCCCGACGTGGGGCTCGAACCCACAAACTGTGAGATCATGACCTGAGCCAAAGTTGGACGCTTAACCAACCAAGCCACCCAGGCTCCCCAATCCTCTCACTTTCAAGATGCATGTGTCTTTCGGTCTAAAATGAGTCTCGAGGCAGCATATTAATGGGTCTTGTTTTTCCTCTACTCTATCACCCCTATGTCTTTTGATTGGAGCTTTCAGTCCATTCACATTCAAGATAATTATTTATAGGATATGTATTTATTGCCATTTTGTTACTTGTTTTGTGGTTGTTTCTCTAGATTATCTCTGATCCTTCTCTTGCTCTGTTTCATGGTATGCTGGCTTTCTTTAGTGATATACTTCGATCCCTTTCTCTTTATTCTTTGCATATCTTTTACTTGCTTTTAATTTGTGGTTATCATTAGGTTTGCATATAACATCTTATGGATATAGCAGTCCATATAAAGTTGATGGTCACTTGAGTTTGAACCCTTTCTTTAGTCTTCTCCCCCTCATGTTTTATTTTTATTTTTATTTTTTTTTTAATGTTTTATTTATTTCTAGGAGAGAGAGAGACAGCGTGAGCAGGGGAGGGTCAGAGAGAGAGGGAGTCACAGACTGAAATAGGCTCCAGGCTCTGAGCTGGCAGTCAGCACAGGGCCCGACGCGGGGCTCGAACCCACGAACCATGGGATCATGACCTAAGCGAAAGTCGGACGCTTAACCGACTAAGCCACCCAGGCGCCCCTCCCCCTCATGTTTTAGGTATATGGTGTCATCCTTTTTTGTGAATCCCTTGACTGATTTTTACAGAAATACTTATTTTTACTGCTTTTGTGATTTTTGTTTTCATACTTTCACTTATGGTCTTGCCTTTACATTCAAAGAGTCCCTTTTAATATTTCTTTTTTTTTTTTAATGTTTTTTATTTATTTCTAGGAGAGAGAGAGAGACAGCGTAAGCAGGGGAGGGTCAGAGAGAGAGGGAGTCATAGACTGAAACAGGCTCCAGGCTCTAAGCTGGCAGTCAGCACAGAGCCCGACGCGGGGCTCGAACCCACGAACTGCAAGATCATGACCTAAGCGAAAGTCGGATGCTTAACCGACTAAGCCACCCAGGCGCCCCCCCCCTTTTAATATTTCTTGTAGGGTGGTTTAGTGGTTGTGAACTCCTTTAGTATTTGTTTGTGTGAAAAACTCTGTTTCTCCCATTCTGAATGATAGTCTTGCTGGATAGAGTATTCTTGGCTGCAGCTTTTTTCCCTTTCAGCACTTTGAATATATTATGCTGTTCCCTTTTGACTTGCAAAGTTTCTGATGAAAAATCTGCTGATAGCCTTATGGGATTTCTGTTTTATGTAATTGTCTGCTTTTCTCTTGCTGCTTTTTTAAAAAAGTTTTCTTATTTGTTTACTTATTTACTGAATTATTTATTTAATCTCTACAGCCAATGTGATGCCAAACTCATAAACCTGAAATTGAGTCACATGCTCTTCTGACTGAGCCAGCCAGGTGCCCCTCTCTTGCTGCTTTAAAGTTTTTTATCACTACTTTTTGCCATTTTAATTACTATTTGTTTCAGTGTGACTCTCCTTGGGTTGAATTTATGGGGGGTTCTTATGCCTCTTAGATCTGAATATCTGTTTCCTTCCCCAGATTAGGGAAGTTTTCAGCCATTACTTTTTTTTTTTTTTTTTGATAAGTTTTCTACAGTCTTTTGTCTTTACTTCTTGTAAGATCCCTATGATGTGAATGTTATTACACTTGGAGTCACTGAGTTCCTTAAGGCTATTTAGAGTGAAGTCAGTAATTAAAAATAAAACTTCAAGGTGCCAGCATGGCTTAGTCACTTAAGTGATTCTTGATTTTGGCTCAGGTCGTGATCCTGTGGTTGTGGGATTGAGCACTGTGTTGGGCTCCACGCTGGACATGGAGCCTGCTTGGGATTTTTCTTTATCCTTCTATCTCTGCCCCTCCTCCACTCATGCAAGCGCTCTCTCTCTCTCTCTCTCTCTCAAAATAAATAAATAAATTTAAAAAATAGAACTTCAGACCAAAAGGGGTTGGGAAGAGTTAGGTGAGACTTTTGGGTTTACTAGTTCATCTTTTCTTTTGCATATTGAGAAAATTAGACCTAAGGATTTAAATGATTTAGCCTGAAGTTGTAGTTAGTGGCAGAATAAGAATTTCCAGTCTCTCCTGAGTCCTTGTTTAGTCCTAGATGACTTAGGCTGAGAATATCTTGCAGACTTTCTTTAAATAGACGCTTTCGGTAGTATAAGATAATGAAGGTTCTGTCCTTACTAATTCAGACTTAGGTCATAAAAATGAAAGATTTACTTACTTGAGTATTCTTGTTAATGAGAATTAGTGTTAACATTTTAGAGGATGTTTTAGCATTTGCTGTTTAAACACCATTGCAAATTCTTTCTGAAAATTTCAGTAACTATTTGCCCTATCTTTTCACACAGAGCAATTCTTGACCATTAAATATTATTCATTTCCATTTGTGTCTGGTTAATGTTAGGAATAATGAGCCATCTCTTTTTGGATTTGTGACTTCTGCCAGAGTAAAATACTGATGTGCAAAGGTGGAGGAAGAACTACTGTATGTGAGATTTACTAGTAAAGTGATTTCTCCCCAATCTTGAGTTTCCGTTTAGAGTTCTGGCTAATTCTAAAAATCTATTTTAGTGATTGTGTGAAATTTAGGAATTGAGAGTAGCTTCTTTCAGGGTTAAGGAAAGAAAAATATTGATGGGACAGAATGAGAAGAGAGAATCTAAAGAAATGAAGATATAGGGGCACCCTGATGTCTCAGTTGGCTGACTGTAACTTTGATTTCAGGTCAGGTCATGCTCCCAGGGTTGTGGGATCGAATCTCACAATGGGGTCCATGCCGATCGTGGAACCTGCTTGGGATTTTCCCTCTGCCTCTCTCTCCCACTTGTGTGTGTGTTCTCTTTCTTCTCTCTCTCTAAAAAAGAAAGAAAGAAATGGAGATATAAAGCAGGTTGCAGAAAAGGAGTAGAAAATTTTGGAATGAAACCTTCGAAAAGAGAGATGAAGTTGAGAAGAGATATGGTGTGATAAATGTATTGACAAATTTCTTTAAATTTTGAATTTGATTCTATTCTTTGTTTATAAAATAAATTTCAATTATGTTTCTGTCATGTACAGGTACCCTTACTATTACTCACTTATTACTTTTTAGGAGAGTCATTTTTGAAAATTTTTTATTAATTTATTTTGAGAGAGAGAGAGAGAATCTCCAGCACTGATAGTGCAGAGCCTGACATGGGGCTTGATCTCACAAACCCATGAGATCATGATCTGAGCCAAAGTCAAGAGTTGGACCCTTAAACGACTGAGCTACCCAGGTGCCCCAGGAGAGTCATCTTATATTAATGTAGCTATTGAATGAGATCATATCCTAGAAACAACCTTATAGAATTGTTATAAAAATATTTTGTGAAAACTAAAGTGCATTGTAGAATTTTCTTTGATTTTTTTTTTTTTTAACCATTCCTCTGTTGATAGGGAAATTATTTTAAATTAAGTGTTTGCTCAGTTGGTTAAGTGTCCCGACTCTTGATTTCCACTCTGGTCATGACCTCATGATTTGTGAGATCAAGCCCTGTCTCGGGCTGTGTGCTGACAGTGCAGAACCTGCTTGGGATTCTCTCTCTGCTTCTCCCTCTGTCCCTCCCCTGCTCTCACTTGCATGTACTCTGTCTCTCAAAATAAATAAAAAATAAATATGTTGGTTCCTTGGAATTAGTATTTATTGAGAATTGGATAAATTAGTCACTTTTTTTCTTTTTTAAAGAAGTTCACCTTTAGTTTTGAGTTCTTAAAAATTAGATGTCATCTTCTGTTTGGAGTCAGGTTAGAAATACTTAACAGAATAGAGTTGAAATTCAGATGAAGAAATAATATATTTCTTTGGTAATTGTTCTGGGGTGACAAATGAAAACCATATGGTCTCTCTCCTGAAGTCTGCAACCTAGTTGGGTGTGGAGCATGATAAGGCAAGTACACAAATAATATAAAGCTGATTTGCTGTAAATGCCATAGAGAGGTACAAAGTTCATGGACTTCTTAGAGGAAGTAACATCTAATTCCTTTTTAGCACAGTGCTTAAGCTTTTTTTTTTTTTTAGTTTTTTTAAAAATTGAGATATACGCATATATAACAGTAACTTTTTTAAAGTGTAAAATTCAGTGTTTTTACGAGGTTAAACAACTTCACTATCAAATTCTAGAATAAACTTTTTTTTTTTTTAATTTATTTTTATTTCGAGAGAGAGAGTGGGGCACCTGGGTGGCTCAGTTGGTTAAGCGTCCGACTCGGCTCAGGTCATGATCTCACAGTTCGTGGTTCCAGCCCCGTGTCAGGCTCTGTGCTGACAGCCAGCTTGGGGCCTGGAATCTGTGAGATTCTGTATCTCTCTCTCTCTCTCTGACCCTCCCCTTCTCACACTCTTGCGCGCGCTCTCTGTCTCTCTCTCTCATAAATAAGCCATTAAAAAAATTTAAAAGAAAGAGAGAAGGAGGGAGGGAGAGAATCCCAAGCAGGCTCCATACTGTCAGCGCAGAGCCTGATGTGGGACTCGGTATCACAAACCATGAGATGTGACCAGAGCCAGCTGCTTAACTGACTGAACCACCTAGGTGCCCTTAGAATAAACTTTTTAAAACTTTGAATGTTTTTAGCCAGGGTTGTGCCTGCTAGTTCTCAGGACCTCCCACTCCCTATTGTTTTATATCTGTTTGCTGCAGGCATTTATATTGGTTACCTAATTCATGAAGGCATTAAAATTTGTTACTAGGTGGGGCGCCTGGGTGGCTTAGTCGGTTAAGCGTCCGACTTTAGCTTAGGTCATGATCTCGCGGTTTGTGGTTTTGAGCCCCGCGTCGGGCTCTGTACTGACTGCCAGCTCAGAGCCTGGAGCCTGTTTCGGAGTCTGTGACTCCTTCTCTCTCTGACCCTCCCCTGCTCATGCTGTCTCTCTCTCTCTCTCCTAGAAATAAATAAAAAACATTAAAAAAAAAATTTGTTACTAGGTTTGAGAGAGCTGTTTTTCCTAGCTTCATTAACCCAGAAACAAGTGCCAGAATTTCCCTAGGATTGCCAGTGTGCGGAATACTAATTCTTGTCTTGCAGAGCATCCTTTTCCCCACCTGTATTCCTTTGCCCATTTTACCCTCTAATTCCAAGAATGGTCCCCGCCTCTGCTACAGCCTTTTGTGAGGAATGACTTATCATTGACCTTGAGAGGGCTTCCTTAGAATAAAATCCAAACTTCTGTTTCTTGATTTACAAATCCTTGAAGGATCTAGTCCTCTATTCCTCTTAGACTATTCTTTCTTTCTGTTGCCTGACACACCAAACTTGTACCTGAAATGCTTTTCTCACTGATTTGTGCATGTCTGATACTTTCTTGTCATTCATATCTTAGTTTAAATATCACTACTTAGGCCTTCTCTGTGTATCCAGTTTGGAGAAGCTACTCCCATCACTTTATCAAGTTACATACACAGAACTCCCATCAAATTATGACATTCAATTGTAACTTAATTATCACCGTACTTTTTATGGGTCTTATTTTTTTGTTTTTGTTGTTTAATATTTCTCTACGTTATCTAGAATCTAAGTAAATTCTTTTTACATACATACAACTCCCATCAAGTTACATACAATTGTAACTTAATTATCACTGTACTTTTCATGGGTCTTATTTTTTTGTTGTTGTTTAATATTTCTCTACGTTATCTAGAATCTAAGTTAATTCTTTTTAAAAAAAATTTTTTTTAAATGTTTTTTATTTATTTCTAGGGGAGAGAGAGAGAGAGAGACAGCGTGAGCAGGGGAGGGTCACAGAGAGAGGGAGTCACAGACCGAAACAGGCTCCAGGCTCTGAGCTAGCAGCCAGCACGGAGCCCCTCGCGGGGCTCGAACCCACGAACCGTGAGATCATGACCTAAATGAAAGTTGGACGCTTAACCGACTAAGCCACCCTGGCACCCCTCTTTTTAAAAAATTTTTAATGTTTTATTTCTGAGAGAGGCAGAGAGAGCGAGAGGCAGGCAGAGAGGCAGAGTGAGCAGGGGAGGGTCAATGAGAGAGAGAGATACAGAATTGGAAGCAGGCTTCAGGCTCTGAGCTGGCTGTCAGCACAGAGCCAGATGTGGGGCTCGAACCCATGAACTGTGAGATCATGACCTGAGCCGAAGTCGGACGCTTAACCGACTGAACCACCCAGGCACCCTTCTAAGTTCATTTTTAACAAATCCCTTGTCACATTTATATAACCTGAGCTTCTAGAACACTTTGGTACACAGTGTGCACTTTATATATATATTGAATAAATGTTGAGTGAAAATGCTTGCTTTGAGGGCTCCTCCTCTGGTTCATCTTTCTGTGTGATTCTGTTTTTGTCTTTTAGAAATTTGCCAGAATGTTTGATCTTTGGATGCCTTTGCCATCTCTAGCTTTCATTGCCTTTGAGTTTATTCCTTTTTGCAGTCATGTACTGTCACTTCAGTGGGATTTTAGGGAGAGAAAGAAATGTATTTTCTCGCGCTCTTTTATTTTTTTATTTTTATTTTTTTAAAGATTGAGAGCTTGCAGTCAGGTTGAAAGCATGAATACAGGCCACGTTAGGAAAGCATGCTTGTTTTTTGAGAAAACTAAGTATGAAAGGTGTACAAAATAAGGTTGAAAATTTAGGTTGAGCCTGTGTCAGAGAGGGTGTGAAATCATATGGTGAAAAGTTTTACTTCAGAATGTCATGGGGAACCCTTTGGGTGTTTGAGCAGAATCATGGCATGAAAGAAGTTTTTAAGGAAGATTAGTCTGATGTTGATGGATTAAAAAAGAGAAGTCAGTTAGGAAGTTGCTGGAATAATCTGAGGACAGCATAGTATGGATCTGAACCAAGATAGTAGTCATCAAAATAGGAAAGGGCAAAGGCTGACAATAGTTGAGCCTCTTGGTGCTGACACTCATGAGTTGCTCTGTGATAATTACAGTTTAGTGATGTGACTTTTATTTAGATGGATTGGTTGACTGTATGAGACACTGTGTTGAATGTATGTTCTATCAGCAATGTGTTGTAAATGTCCCTCCTAGGAGTTTTACATTTATGAGGTAGATGAAACGAAGCAGATATCTCAGCTTTGTTAATAGGGATATTTGGTCAGCTCTGGTGCTTACTATCTATGTTGATGAATAATACAAGATACAGGTGTTTCACTCCCCTTGTTCTCACATTTAGTAAGAATTTTTAACATCAAAGCAACTAAAAAAAATCTTGAAGTCTATTTAGCTTATTCTTTATAATTTGATGAAATACAGTTTACCCTTGATCACTGTGGGGCCTAGGGGTGCTGACCCCCTTGCAGTAAAAAATTCAAGTATAGCTTTTGACTCCCCTGGAACTAATGTCTACTGTTGACTAGAAACCTTATCACCAATATAAACACTTTTACTAACACATGTTTTATATATATTATTTACTGTATTCTCATAATAAAGCTAGAGAAAAGAAAATGTTATTAAAATCACAAGGAAGAAAAATACAGTTATAGAACTGGTTTGTATTTATCTTAAAAATCTCTATAAAAATGGGCTCAGTTCAACCTTTTTGTTCAAGGGTCAAGTGTACTGGTCTTTGATTTAGAAAAATTCTGATATCTTCCTGATCTACTGTGACATTAACCAATTTTTCTTAAGTTTATTCATTTTGAGAGAGAGTACATGCATGGGCAGAGAAAGAACAGAAGAAGGGAAAGAGAGAGCAGAGAGAGGGAGAGAGAGAATCCTAAGCAGGTTCTGCACTGTCAGTGCAGAGCCCATCATGGGGCTCAGTCTCACAACTGTGAGATCATGACCTGGGCCAGAATCAAGAGTTAGATGCTTAATCTACTGAGCCAGCCAGGCACTTGTTAGTTACTTGTTTGTTTTTTTTTATCTGAAAGTTAGAAATGATTGTCTTTGCTTCTGTGAAAGAATTATCTAATGAGTACTTATTGTTCTAAAGTGGTAATCTTTTATTTGCATTAAGTAAAACTAATTTTATGATGACCAATATAAGCTAAAAATTGAGTAAACCAGGCAAATGCACTTTAGGAATGGTAACACATGCATACAGTAATAAAAACCATGTGTTGGAGAAATTTGCAGTTATTTTTCAGGGACCTTACACTGCATTATTTTATTTAGTAAAAATGTTTTTCAGCCTATATGGTTTTTTCCCTTGAGTTTATTTCTGAATTTTACATAATGTATTTATTAGTTGACATCCTGTGTTTTCCTAACTAAACTACAATTTCCTGAGGGCAGACTGTTCTTTATCTCCCCTCCCTCCCTCTCTTTCTTTCCTTTTTTTAAATAAAAATTTTTAATGTTTATTTTTAACATTAACATTTTAACATAACATTTTAACATAAGAGCAGAGAGAGAGGAAGACATAGAATCTGAAGCAGGCTCTGAGCTGTCAGCACAGAGCCCGACATGGGGCTTGAACTCACAAATTTGAGATCATGACCTGAGCTGAAGTCAGATGCTTAACCAACTGAGCCACCCAGGCTCCCCTCCTCTCTCTCTTCCTAAATTTATTTTGATATAATTTGAAATTTACAGAAAAGTTTTAAGAAGACTACAGACAACTCCTATATTCCTTTTACCTATCACCTATACTTTTTGCCTAATTATTGTTTCTCTCTCTCTTTGTACATATTTACACACACACATGCACAGATATATTTTTTTCTGAGCCATTTGAGAATGAGTTGCAAACACTGTACCCTTTTATGACTAAATTCTTTAGTGTGTGTTTCCTAAGGGCAGAGACATTCTCTTACATAACTGTAGAAGTATTATCAAAATCAGGAAACAACATTGATACAGTACTGTGATCTAATCCACAGCCCATAGTAAAAATTTGGCAATTGTTCCGATAATGTTCTTTACAGCTATATTTATATATTTTCTCAGGGTCCAGGATTGAGCATTAGATTTAGTTGTCATGTCTTTTTAGGTTTCCTTTAATCTGGAACATATTCTCAGTCTTTCTTTGTATTCTTGACCTTCATCTTTTTTCAACTTTAGGTCAGTTATTTTGTAAAATGTCTTATGATTTGATTTGGGTGATGCATTTTGTCAGGAATACCACAAAATGGTAATATATCTTCTCAGTGTTATTTCTGAGAAAGCATATGATGTTGATTTGCCCCAATATTAGTGATGTTAACTTTTATCACTTGGTTAAGACAATTTGTGGGGAGATCTTTGACAATTTATAGTCTTCCCAAATTTTCACCCATAAGTTTTTGCATCCATTGATAATTCTTACCTGAATCAGTTGCTATTACAATGGTTGCAAATGGTGATCTGTCATTTCATCTACATTAATTCATTGGCATTCTTTGAAGAAGAGCTTTCTTTCCCATATATTTATATCAGTATGGATTCATGGATTCTTATTTTACTCAGTGGGCAGTGTAGTTTTTTCTTGTCGTAATTGATTTTAATGTTTAATTGTCTCATATTAGACTCCAGGGACCTCCTTCCAGCTGGCCTCTATGTCCTTATGATATGTCCCCATCTTTATTGAGCACTTTCTGGCACAGAAGATATTCTAGGTTCTCATCTTGTTTCCCCCCCCCCAGCCCTAACTCTTGACTCATTACTCCAAGGGCCCCTGGTTACTTTTTGGGTAGTATATGTATTTAGAAACCAAAAACTGGGTGCTAAGTTTGCTAATTGCTACTGGGGTGTCATTGCTACTAGGCCCTTTGTGTGGACATATTTACAAACACACATAAACATATATCTGTCTTTATTTCTACCCATCCTGTATTTACCTCTGTCTGTTTGAAACTTTGAGTTCAAACATAGTGATGATTCATCCAGTGCAAATGGCTTCCAAGCTGTCTAGCACTCTCCCTCTAGTTGAAGTTGCAGAGTGCATGTACAATATCAGCTATCTCCAAAGATAACTGGTATGTAGCAGGGAAGGTCCCAGGTGTGGAGCAGAATAAGCAAGATGCACATCTCTGGAAGCAGTCATGGAATCCCCATTCCTACAGATATGTGTAGTGGCTGTATCCTAGGGCTGCTGTAAAAAGTCACCATACACTGGGTGCCTTAAAAACAACAAAAATTTATTCTCTCACAATTCTTAAACTTCAAAAACTGGAATATCAACAAAAGAATGTTACTGTTATTTGCTTTTGGTTTTTGGTTTTATTGGGCTTTTACTTCTGTGATTTCAGATTATGGTTTATGGTATACTGTAGAATTAGTAATTATAAGGTTTATCATTAGAACTTCTTACTTATTAGGAATGTTAGGAGTTTCTTTGTAGACCATTGAACAAAGTTGGTTTTTTTTTTTTTCACTTCAGATAAGATATTCCTGTTTGGAGTTTAGTTATTAACAGTTTCCAATACTATGAAAAATCCAATGTAAATAAAGAAATGAATATGTTTCACTATTCTGTGAAAGGAATTCCTTTACCAGGGGTGCGTTTAAGTGCTTGGTAAATAAAACATTAAATCAACATATTGCCTTTGATTTGATTTGTAGCTCTTAGACATTATAATCTCTATCAACTATTAAAACAAACTTCTTGTTTGTTTTATGCTTTTTTGACGTGATCTTTTGTTACCTTAGAGTTAATGTACATGATAATGAAGAAGATGTGTTATATCTTGGGTTGTCAAAAACTGAGACATAAATAAAGGAGAAGGCATAAGGGGTGAATCAGCCTCCCTTAATATTTCTCTTTTCCTCTGGGTAAAGGAGGTTTCACCATGGCCAGCCCAAGAGTAGTACACCTCTCTTATTGATTAGGGAAGTTTAAGTTCCATGTAGAAACTACAAAGCTTAGTTTCAGTTGTCAGCTCACTCCCAGAGGATGAGATGTCATGCAAGTTTCCTGGTGACCTGTTTACTCAGATTGCTCCTATGAAGCCTTCGAATAACAAGTACATTGCTTCTTTTTTGGTCCCTTTCAACACTTAGGAGACCATAGCTTCCTTTAAATTTGCTGCATACATAGGCCTACAAAAGAAACTTTGTTTTTAGAGTTTTTTAATCAAGATACTTCAGTGTTTACCGTCTCTCCCAGTTAGGATTAATATTCTTTGGAATAGTTGAATGTATTTTTGCTTTCTTTGTATCTTGCGTAGTACTTGGCATAATGCTGTTTGTAGGCAAAGTATTTGAAGTGTTGGACCCTAAGTAAAACTTGGACCATTTCTGTTGAGGGCCACTAACCCGAACAGAGAAAACTTCAGTAATTGATTTATAAAAAGTAACTTTTGAGTTTTCAAAAAATCTCATCTGGTTTATAAATTAACAAACTATAAAGTGATGTCTATATAAGAATAGGCACATAATGGAAAAGAATCCTCAGAAAAAGTACCTCGTATGTATATCGAAGATAAATATATAAATAAAAGAAAAATTTTGGGAATAATCAATTAAAGTTCTTATTCTCATGCCAAACTAAGCTACCTATGTTAAATGTGATACCTACAGAAAAGAATGATAAAATAAAACTAAAAATGTACATAAACATTTATCAGATTTTTGGGTTGTGAATAATTTACTGACCAGAACAGTGCAAGAATTCACCAGGAGGGGCACCTGGGTGGCACAGTTAAGTGTCCAACTTTAGCACAAGTCATGATCTCATGGTCTGTGGGTTCTAGCCCCGCATCAGGCTCTGCACTGGCAGCACAGAGTCTGCTTGGGGTTCTCTCTCCCTCCCTCCTTCTCTCTCTCCCTCTCCCTCTCCCTGGCCCTCCCCCCTCAAATAAACTTAAAAAAAAAAAAAACTATCAAATTCACATGTTTGATAACTTAAAAAATAAAACTTTTTAGCAGTGTCTTTAAAAAAAGGAAAAAGACCATACAACAAAATTAAAAGATAAAACTTGAGGAAAATGTTGCTTTACATACAACACAGTTAATGTCTTAATTCTGTGAAGAGCTTGTGTAAATCCAGTTAGTTTGTTAAATTCTCAATTTCCATTTGGGCAATTTACAGATGATACCATTTAGTTCACAGCAGAACTAAAGGTTCTATGATGAGGTGTTGTAGATCAAGAAAGCACTGAATCGAGCACCCTCTGGATGCCTTAGTCACATGAGGAGTCAATGGCTCTCCATCCCCCATAGTTCTCACTTGATGTTACATTAGGTTGTATCCTGTTTCTCTCCTTTTCCTTCTCTACTCTGGCTTCCTCCCTCCTCCTTTTGATGAGTCTTCTTCCTCTTTATGTGCCTTACTAATTTTAACAGAGTTTTGTTTTTTTCTTATTGTTTCTTTTGTCTGATTTAAGTTTCCTTCCTCCTGCTTTTATTTTGCAAGAGTTGTATCTTGCACAGTTGGGGGCACTCCTTGAACCTGGAAGTCTTTACAGCCTCCCTTCTCTAGTGCCAGTTTTTCTTTGGAATTATTTATTAGATTAGAGCAGCATAAGAGGTTTTTCAAAAGCTTTTTTGTGATAAAGCTACTGAAATATAACATCATAAAAAATGAAAATTTATACCTAAATGAATAACTCTCAGAAGCAGCTTGGAAGTATGGTATAATGGAGGAATAATTGAGGTATGTTAATTAAGGGATCTCACGGCCTAAATTCTTTATGGGCTTTCAGAGTACTCATTCCAGGTTGCTCTGCCTATAACCAAATTGTGGTTGTATGAAATTGCATTGCTTTTGTCTTGCAAATCCTCCCAGTAATTATAACACAACACACTGCGCAGCTGTCGTACTTTAATAGGCATAAAGAATACGTGGGATCACTTGTTAAAAATGTCCCAGGACTCTGGAAATTAGTATTCAGTAGACATTGGAGAGACTGTCTTAAAACTGACCTTAAAAGAAGCACCCCAGATAATTTTAATGTAGGTCATCAGGTACCACAATTGGAAATACATTGCCAATCAGCATCAGGTCTAAATTCTTTGGTATGGCTTATACTTATGCCCATAATTCCTCTTCAGCCCCATTTTCCATTGGTCTATACCATATATCTTATGCTCTAGAAATGTTAAGTTGCTTAGAATTTTCAGCATGTCTTACTTTGTCACAGCTTTATACCCTTGCACATGCCAGTCCCTCTGCCTAAAACACTCTTCCCCTTCTCTGCCTTGCACATTCATTTTTCAGGTTTGGACTGAAGCGTCATCCCTTTGCAGTCTCCTCAAACTGAGTTAAACTACAGTCACAAAACATACCTCTGTTGTAGTACTTAACATGGTGTTTTATCATTTTGGTTTCCTTGTCCATCCCCACATTGCTTAAAGACAGAGACTATCATGTTCATCTCTATTCTTCCAGTGTCTAGCACACAGTAGGTATACAGCAAACATTAAATCAAAGCTTCTCTTGCCTCTTTGGAGCCTTGAGCATGTTAGACTTGAAGAAATGCTGTAGTGGCAGCTTGTATTCCTCCTGCATTCTGGGAGTTTTCATGTGGTTTTAAGTATATGGGTTTTTTTTTCCCCAAAAAATTATTTTTGAATTGTTAAAGGGACAAAAAGTTCAGTAATAAATAAGACAGCCTCGTTTAATACCATGTATTTTTCTTGTCACTCTCTAAACATGTGACTTGTGTTGTATTTCCTCTCAGGGCTTTAATTTCCATTTCTGTAATTATCTCTACATAGTATTCACAGTAGCCCTCTAAATATTAGCCCTTTTCTAATAACTTTTACACAGGCACTGTGTCCTCCGAGTAAAATACCATCCACCCTCCACCCCCCGCCCCCCCCACTTGCTTCTGTGTTTGAGAATTTGGTTGCCCTCTGGGGGGAAAATGGACTTGTCTTTCAGGGTCATATATATGACCTTAGTCCTCTTAAAACTCACTTTTTCAAACTGTTGTTTTATTTGCGTCAATCTCATGACAGTTTTATAAACACAGGCTTTCTCCTTTGCTCTTTAAAATTTGCCCTACCTGGAATTTATTTATTCAAATTCTTAAACCCTACTCTAAGCCCAGCCTTCTTGATAAAGATCCCCATTCTGTCTCACAGTGAGGAAATTGAATAGTAAAGCAAAATATCTCCCAAGAGGAAGTTTAATAGGGAAAATATGTTTGAATAATTAACTTCATAGAAAATTTAGTAGAAATAATAGTTTCATACTAAGGAACACTATTTTGTGTCTAGTGGAGTTTGCTGTATATAAGTTGTAACCTGTAATAATTAAAACACAATTATTGACTGTTGTCTGTGAAATGAAACCAGCCTGTATATAAGCAATGGTGGATCATTCCCCCATTATTTCTGTTTTTGCTATATGAAAAAAGAAATGCAAGTTAGCTTAAAATATTAGTTCAATCATTATTACCTGCAATCTCTGATTATTCTCTAATAAACATATGGTTTTGAAATAATCAGGCAACTAAACCTTCTCATTACCTGAGTCCCAACCCTTCCTCATTTTTTTCCAGTTGGGTGTTTACTAGACATCTCTCAGTCTATCTTCGAAACAGAATCTACACCCTCCCCACCCTTTCCTGCTCCAAGGAACAGCAGGCAGGACAGTGTGGTTGGAAGGTAGAATGGGAAGAAAGGTCACAGAGGTCCCTGAAGGCCAGGATTACTCAGGGTTTTCTTGATCTGCCAGTGACTACAGACTTTATATTCAGTAAGTCTGCCCTTTGGAGAATAAACCTTTTCATTTGTGTTATGGTACATTTATTTTTTCCAGAATATAGTTTCCCTCAGATGTAATGGAGCAGGGAATTAAAGTGAAACTTTAATATATTCTCCCCTTCCTCAACGTACCTAATCTAATAGTCATAGAATAATTTGATAGTATTCTAGTATGCATTATAATTTCTTTGGGCCTATTTCCACATCATGAAGAAAAAGGATCACATTAAAAGCAATTCTTTTAAATCCAAATTATTTTAGGAGCACCTGGGTGGCTCAGTTGGTTAAGCGTCCGACTTCGGCTCAGGTCATGATCTCACGGTTCGTGGGTTTGAGCCCCATGTCGGGCTGTGTGCTGACAGCTAGCTCAGAGCCTGGAGCCTGTTTCAGATTCTGTGTCTCCTCTTTCTCTGACCCTCCCCTGCTCATGCTGTCTCTCTCTCAGAAATAAATAAAACATTAAAAAAATTAATAAATCCAAGTTATTTTAAAAACAAGATTCATAAGTTCTACTTTCTTTTCCTTCATTTTTTTGCCCTTTGGAGGGACAGTTGACTGTTGTATTATTTTATTTGCACTTTCTGATGTTATTTCTAGTAGGGGCATTATGTTAGGAAAATTCAGATTTAGAATTGTGCTCCAATTGGAGACAGGTATCGATCTGTAATAAAGGATGAATTTTCTGTACCAGATTACAGTATAGAGCCAAGAGAACTTTTGGGAGGCTGTTTGGTGTGTGTAGTAATCAGAAGTCATGCCATTTCCGGATGTCAGAGAATAAGGATCAACTTCAGCTTCTTGGGAATGGAGAATGCTATTTTAGGGTGCAGATCTGTTAAGAAATATTGTAAGACCTAAATTTTTATTGGAAAAGTCTCTGAATAACTGTCTTAAGTTAATTTTTATAAAATAACCCATGTGGTGACAGAAATTCAAGAATGGAAAAAACTGGCAAAAGTTACATAAATAGTAAAAGTCATATAGTTACTTCAAAGTCTCCGTATTGCTTCCTAGCCATATTTTCCTCTACTTTAATCTGTAGTAATCCAGATAAAACTATTAATGAATATATTTAAAGAAATTTAATAAATCCAAATAATTACTGAGTTTCAATAATAGGGAAAAACTAAAAATTAAGACACCAGTCTTTGATTTGGAGGCTATAGTTCTATTTAGTTCTGTGATAATTTAAAATACTTACATTCATTTTGAACTATTTCGCATAGGCTTTGCAAAATTATATGCAAAATTATATTCCTATTTACTTCCAGTATAGCGTCTTCCTTATGGGCAATTACAGTGTATGCTCAGAAGGGATGTGCAGGCATAATCATTATCTCAAAGCAGAATTCCTGCTAGAATATTTTAACTTCTGGGTTATTCCAGAGTATTTAGTTTTAAAGATTAGGGAGGAAGTGGAAGTTGACTTTTAAATTCCCAGTTTTGTTTCTTTTTGACCTTCATTATGAAGACTGGGTATTACTACTTCTAGATGTTCTCAAGTTAGCAACTGTTATTTGAGTAATTAAGTTACCTGGTCAGGTTTGTCTTTGTACTAACATTTTATGTTTTTTTGGGTATACTTAATGATTAAGTGTGATATCAGGCTTCCATTGAGATAGATTTGTAAATAGTTCATTAATGAATAAAAATCCTTGAACTACTGTTAACACAAGTGAATTATAAAAACCAAATCTCTTTAAGATTAGATGTATGAATTTGGGAATTAGTGGATGTATTTTCCATTTGTCAAGACAGAATGTTCTGGGGGCACCTGGGTGGCTCAGTCATTTAAGCATCCAACTCTTCATCTCTGCTCAGGTCTTGATCTCATGGTTCATGAGTTCAAGCCCTGCATCAGTCTGCTAACTGTGGAGCCTCCTTGGGATTGATTCATATTCTCTCTCTTTCTCTTGCTCTCTCTCAAAATAAATAAACTTAAAAAAGAAAAGAATGCTCTGATTTATACATGTTTAGGGTAGTGAAATTAAGAAATGAGAATTATCAGTTTACATGAGAGAGATTGATAAGCTGTGATCCTTTCTAGTATTAAGCTTAAGAAAATTATTTTCCTTAAGCGATTAAATGGGATATGATCTGATTTTCCACATCCTTAGAACTAAGTTCAGTTTGATTTTGCAACATTATTTGACTCTTTCTGCAAAAACTTATCTAGTGAAATAAGGTTTAAAATTTAGCTTCATGATACCTCATTAGACAATTAAATTCCTCACATAGCACACAACCACATTTTAAGGATCACAGTTTTGTTTATTGTTGCTTTGAAAGTATAATATGTGTACAAATTCTTATTTGAGATTATGATATCTTTAATCTCTGAGGAATTGTTTAAACCATTGAAAGGCAGTATTCCAAATATTGTCTAGGTCCTCTGGAGCAAAATTAGTGTTTCAGAAATGTGAGTCAAGAATATGGAATGTAGAATGATGATATTCATTGTGTCCCTGGAAAAGTCAGTCAGTATTACTCTAAGTTGAAGGTAAAGGACTTGGGATCAAATTAATTTGGAATATGTTGGTTTAAGCAATGATAATCTTTACTAAAGATTTCTGAAAGACAGAGCCAAGCCAAGAAACAGACTCTTAACTGTAGAGAACAAAATGGTAGTTACCAGAGTGGGGGGGTAGGTGGGGGATGGATGAAATGGGTGATGGGGATTAAGGAGTGCACTTGTGAGGAGCACTGGGTAACTGAATTGTTGAATCACTCTGTTATATGCCTGAAACTAATATAATACTCTATGTTATCTGTACTGGAATTTTAAAAGATTCCTCAGACTCTTTATATGGAAATATTTTGTAATAGATTAATATTACTTTAAGAACTTTAAGAGTCTGGCCAATAATTGATCTTCGTTTTGTGTACCTTTTCTCCCTCCACAAAACAATGTCAAGTTCCGTGTCAGATATCATATGATTAATGGGAAGAAGGAAAATATTTCTTCTTTCATGAAATTACACTTGAAAAGTCACCACCTATAGGAAATTTTGCATAGGAGTTTAAAGTTTTCAATTCTAGTTTTCTAAGGTTTTTTTTTTTTTTTTCAATCTGGTCCTTCAATTTTGTAATAACTAATGAGAAGATAAGCTAGAAAGAACAATAGGGGAGGGGGAACTAATTCAGTAAACTAAACTAGATAAAAATTTTTGTTTTGTCTTTTCTCTGAAGTGCTTTTTTGACTAAAGTTTTGCAAGCTACATACTTATTTGTATCTAAACAGATTTTTGCAGAATAAGTGGGATAATAACTTGCTGGATTGAACTTTTCTGAAATTGTTTCTCTGTGATGTTTGGAGTGTTATAGGATCAGTTAGTAGAGCAGATTGTACTACTATAATAGCCTGTGATTAATGGGAAGGCTTTGCAATTTTAGAATTATTGTTAGCTTGTGATTCTGGTCATAATATGATACATTTTTTCCCCCACAATTTCCTAAATATTTGATACTTAAATGGTCATTCCTACTCACTTGTCAGTCCTGTCTCCATTAATGATGTCTAGTTTCTTTGTGTAATGTGCTCTCTAAATCTTAAGATTTAACTCCAGAAAGTGGCCATATATATCAGAACATATACTGCATAATTTTTCAAGTTCAACCTATTACTCATCACTCTACCAAATGTTTGTATTTCAGATGGAGCAGCTATCAGATGAAGAAATTGACCATGGTGCTGAAGAAGACAGTGATAAGGAAGATCAGGACCTGGACAAAATGTTTGGAGCCTGGCTAGGGGAGCTAGACAAACTCACTCAGGTTAGAAATAGTGCTTGAAAAATTGTTCAAGGATTTTAAGTCATCACTGTGTGCTGCAAGTTTACTAGGTGGACATAAGGATACGGATATAGGTTCCATTTTTAAGTACTGGTATAAAGGGAAAATGTACAAAACATTAAAAAGTAAATGAATGGTAACTCTAGAACACAAAGCATTATCTTCTGTGGTTATTTTAAGGAATCTAAAAACAAAAAAAATACTTGCTGCAGAAGTTCTGCTCATCTAGAGGGATTACTTAAAATCTCTTTTGTAAATTGAAATAGCTAGCTAAAAAAGTTTTAAAACCTAAAATTTTCAAGTCTATAGTTTTGTTTAAAAAAAATTTTTTTTTAATGTTTTATTTATTTCTGAGAGAGAGACAGACAGCATGTGCAGGGGAGGGTCAGAGAAAAAGACACAGAATCTGAAGCAGGCTCCAGGCTCTGAGCTAGCTGTCAGCACAGACCCTGACTTATGGAACTCAAACCCACGAACCACGAGATCATGACCTGAGCCGAGGTCGCACACTTAACTGACTGAGCCACCCAGGCGCCCCTAAATCTAAAGTTTTATTCCATAACTTAGTAAATAAGAATGTGTTTTACAACATAAGTAATGCCCTCATATGCAGGTATTTTCTATTACATAATTCTAGAATACTGACAAAACTTCATTCCTGGCTGCATTTTAAAACAGTGGCAAAGCTTTTTTTGTTTTATTGGATCTTGGATTTAAAAAAGGTGCAATAGTAGGGTGCCTGGGTGGCTCATTGAAGCATCCAACTCTTGATTTCAGCTTAGGTCATGATCTCACAGTTCACTAGTTTGAGAGTCTCACATCGGGCTTTGTGCTGACAGCACGAAGCCTGCTTGGGATCCTCTCCCCCCTCTCTCTGCCCCTCACCCTGCTCTCTCTCAAAAATAAGTAATAAAACATTTTTTTAAAAAGGTGGAATAGTAACTCCATGCTGTTTTACTGCAGATGGCATTTCTACTGATTTGGTACTTGTTTTCTTCCCAGTGTTTTAAATTTCTTGCCATATAATGTGAAGAACCACTCACCAAAAAAGTTGGCTCCTAACCGAATGCTGTGACTGTGTTTTTTTTTTTTTTTTCTAATTACATAAATCTGTCTTTAGAGACAAAACAGATTAAAACCATTGCATGATGTGGCTCACTGCTAACAAGTTTCAACACTTTAGAAGTTTTCAAAAAATGTTATATACTTTATTAGTGGCTAAAACTTGAGGTTTTTGTTTCATTATTTTAATTTACTACAAAGTGTCATCTGTGCACCTGTATCACACATACTATGTTAATGGGATTTTCAACTTTATATTAAATTGAGTTTTGGGGCGCCTGGGTGGCTTAGTCGGTTGAGCGTCCGACTTTTGCTTGGGTCATGATCTTGCGGTTCATGGGTTTGAGCCCCACGTCGGGCTCTGTGCTGACTGCCAGCTCGGAGCCTGGAGCCTATTTCGGAGTCTGTGTCTCCCTCTCTCTCTGACCCTCCCCTGCTCGTGCTGTCTCTCTCTCTCTCCTAGAAATAAAATAAAAATTAAAAAAAAAAAAAAAGTAAATTGAGTTTAACTTCTAAGTGGTTGGTGAATCTTCTAAAATCATTTGTAAAATTTTTTGTGTATTTCCCTTTTCCTGGAGGGTCATAGCTTTTGCAGAATTCTCATGATACTCCCCTGCCACCTGCCCAAACACCCCCAAAAAGGTTAAAAATCATACTACTTGTTTACCAATTTCTTGGTGTCAAGGAGTATTTCTTACTATTTCTCTTGTTCCCCCCAGCACTGTGGGCACAACAGATAATTATAACAAGTATCTGTTTATTTGAACTGGTAAATAGATTGACTCTTAATATGTCCTCAATTATCTTTAAGTTTTCTTTTATAGAAGATATTATCTACCTATTACTTTTCATTTCATTGAGAGAAGCATTAGGACTTAAATTGCAAAAGAACTGGGTTTGAGGTTGAAGGAGAATTTCCTGACAGTTTTGTGAAACTTTGAAATAAGACAGTGAATGGTGATAGATCCCCTTCATATGATTGCTTTAAAAACTGGTTGGACATTATCTGAATGGATTCCTTTTATCTCGAGACAAACAAATAAAAAAGGCATCATTCTGATGTAATTCCATGATTCTACAAAAACACTATCCAGTATTCCTTTTTATTTGAAATTGATTTGATAATTATAAATAGAAATTAAAGTTTTAAAAAACTGTTCCTAATATTTGCAGATTTATTTAGACACCAAATAACTACTGACCTTTCCCCTGAATTTCTTTATTGAAAAAAGGTTAGAGAGGAAAAGTGTCATTTAAGGAGTTGAGATAACTTACAAGACCCTGTTCTTAAGTACAGTGTAATTCTTGGGGCGCCTGGGTGGCTCAGTCAGTTAAGCATCTGACTTCAGCTCAGGTCATGATCTCACAGTTTGTGGGTTTGAGCCCCGTGTCAGGTTCTGTGCTGACAGCTAGCTCAGAGCCTGGAGCCTGCTTCGGATCCTGTATTTCCCTCTCTCTCTGACTCTCCTTTGCTCACAGTGCCTCTTTCTCTCTCTCAGAAATAAGTCAAACATTAAAAAAAATTTTTTTTAAAAGTACAGTGTAATTCTAGACTTAAAGGCAGTATCACATCTGATTACATTTTGCCCTCATCTTGATAGAGCTTGAGAAGAAAAAGGATATATTCCATCACTGTTTGAAGTTGTAGCCAGTCTCTGTTGGGATTTTAGGTCTTAGAACTTCTGGGGAAGATTGTGGAGTAGGAAGATCCTAAGCTTACTTGGTCTGATGGATACAACTAGATAACACCCACATCAGTGTAAATGGATACAACTAGATAACACCCACACCAGAAAATGACCTAAAGACTGGCAGAACAAAGTCTCCATAGCTAAATGTAGAGAAGAAGCCACATCCAAGAGAGTAGGAAAGGCAGAGACACAAGGGAGGGACATCCTGGGTGTGAAGAGGGAAGAGAAGCAGATGCTCACACAAGGGACTCTGTACAGGGAAGACATATCCCCATAACATTTGGTTTTGAAAACCAGTGGGCTAAATTTCCCTTCTTAACACTTCACAGTGGGACTTAGCACTTGGAACGTTAAAAATCCGTGGGTTTGGCTCTGGCAGACCCAGAAGGGCTAGAGGAAACTGCCCTTAAAGAGGCAGCACAACAAACAGCCCCATTCTTCTGCATAGCATAGAAGCAGCAGTTTGAAAAACACCTGGGGTAAGGGAGAGAAGGATTTGGTTATTAACCTCAGAGTATGTGCTGGAGGGGCAGGGATCATCGGGGACTTCTCCAGGAACAAAGGAGCTGCCTGGCACCATTTCCCAACCCACCTTCCTAGCATAAGCCCACAGATACCTGCAGGAACCAGTTCAGAGCCAACTCTCACTGCCTAACAGTGTGCCCTGACCCTGCATTCTGCAGACATGCCCCCTCCAGCCATGCCTCAGCTCCAGGTGTCTTCCCATAGCAAACCTATGCAAACCTTGTTAACAACACACATTCCACCCCACACGCTTCTGTGGACCTGCTCCTCTCCAACCTGGCTTACCTGTTCCATTTAAACCAGGTCCCCTGCCACAGCAAACCGGCCCAAATCTCGCTAACACCACCTTCCCTGCCCTGTGTTCTCCTGTGGTCCTGCCCCCTGTAATATGCTTTTGGCCAGAGCCCAGCCAAAGTGGTACCACAAGCCTAGTAGGGTGAAAGCAAATCCAATAGGGATTGGCACCACTCCAGAGTAACTCCTTCCGTGGGAAGAGGGGCAAATAATCACACACCAATCTGACCAGGCCCAGCAGTGGACTGGGGGCAGATGCCTGGTCTTTTCCAGGCGTTTTCACTAAAGAAAGCCAAAGAAAAAAGACAAACCAAAATACATACTCTAAACTATAGAGAACAAATTGATGGTTACCAAAGGGGAGGTGGGGTGAGGGATTGGCATCATGAGCAATGTGTAATGTGTAGAATTGTGGAATCACTATATTGTACACCTGAAACTAATAAACAGTGTATATTAACTAGAATTAAAATTAAAAACATTTTTTTCAATAAATACAAAAAAAAAACGATCTTGGATTTCACTTATTTTGAGTCCAGAATTGTGCCTTATCTTCAGGGTACTTCATGCCAAGAATGAGACTGCTGGACCAAAACCAAATCCCTTTGAGGAAAGAGATGACAGAATTCCCTGCATTGTTCCTTTCTGTTTCTTATCTTTCCATGCCATATTCACTATACTCAGCTTATAGTGAATTTTTGTAAAATGAGTTTATCACTTGATATATTTGGAAAGATGCTCAAACTAGGATGAACTAGGATGATCTTAAATGCCTTAAAGTAAGCATATATCTAAAAATTGAAAGAAAAAACTATAGCCAAAATAATATGAAAAAACAATTACACTTTTCCTTAGGACTAGAAGGATTTTGGTTTTTTAAAGTGTTACATGAAAGTTCACCTAAACAAAAAACAAACTTTATTTATCTTTTTTATAATTGAAGCCTGAAAATAATACAACTTATTAAACTTTGTTTTTTAAAGAGCTTAGATTCTGACAAGCCCATGGAACCAGTAAAAAGATCTCCTCTTCGTCAGGAAACAAATATGGCCAATTTTTCTTATCGCTTCTCCATATACAACTTGAATGGTAAGATGTAATTGGAAATAAAATATAAAATAGTATAGTAAATTATATAATGTGGAAGCAATGCAGTTACAGTTCTGAATAACTCAATATAAAAACTACATGCATAACTTCAGTGAGTTCTTCTATTTCTTGATTTGTGCATTTTATTACAAATTCAAATGATCACAGAACAAATGAAACTGGAACATAGCTAAAATAGTTTTCAGTTATTAATAATTGACCAAGTAAGTTCATGTTCAAGTTGGAACTCCATGACAAACTTAATTGCATTGTTGTATTTTCATTGAAATATAGTCCAGTGAAATTACTGGTAATAATTTTTAAATCAGTTCCTCTGGCCTTAATGTATTCTGCCTAATCAACTTTATAATACTTGGAATTGATATCATAATCTGTGATTTTTTTAGGCCTTGTATTTTTCCCTCTATCCTCTCAACTCTTCAGGTATTAACAGCTTAACCAAGGCACTGATAATATTAAAAACATATCGCCCATGGCAAAAGGTTGGATGGGGGATGTAGTTAAAACCATGGGACGGTATATGATTTTTGCATTATTTTTATCTTTTCAACTCATAATTTTATTCTCTGCTGATTACTACAAATCTTAAAAGATGGACTGTTTGCTTCTAAAAATTTCTCTGTGAATTTAAAACAAAAACTCTTAGAAATATGAATTTGATAGGCTTTAGGCCCAATAGGAGAAATTTCTTTGCTTCTTCCCCTGCGTTCATTAACAGATTTATAATAGAATGTATAAATTCTCATTCAGTGTGTTCTGGAAACATCATGTATATTGTTCATTGCAGAAGCTCTGAATCAGGGAGAAACTGTGGATCTGGATGCCCTGATGGCCGATCTTTGCTCAATAGAGCAGGAGCTCAGCAGTATTGGTGCAGGAAATAGTAAGCGTCAAATCACAGAAACAAAAGCTACTCAGAAATTACCTGCTAGCCGACATACAACAAAACATGGTACTTTGAAAGGATTGTCTTCTTCATCTAACAGAATAACGAAAGCATCACATGCCAACTACTCCCTGGATGACATCACTGCACAGTTAGAGCAGGCTTCCTTGAGCATGGATGAGGCTGCTCAGCAATCTGTACCAGAAGACACTAAGCCCTTAGTAACTAATCAGCACAGAAGAACAGCATCAGCAGGCACAGTGAGCGATGCGGACGTGCGCTCTATTAGTAACTCCTCTCGTTCTAGCATCACCTCCGCAACGTCTAGCATGGACTCATTGGATATTGATAAAGTAACACGTCCTCAAGAGCTGGATTTGACACATCAGGGGCAACCAATTACTGAGGTAAGTAGATGCAACTTTTTCCCCTGGTATTTTAGTATTTAAAAAAGGAGGAAGTTATATTTTTCAAACATAGTTTTAATTATCTTTTTTTCCCTACATTTAAAATTTGTCAAGGATCCCTCTAAGCTAAGTTGTAAAATAAGGCTATAGAAGGAATGTTACCAGATAATTAAAAGAGTTTCTTCATTTTATTCTTAGGTTGTTTGAATCCCTTGAATTAATACCATTTGTTTCACATGATTTAAAAACTTGATATGTGATTTATATTTGATGACATTTTGTAAAGCTGTTGTAGTTATTAATCTAATAATAGTTGTTTAATGTATATTTATTATAAAAGAAAAACTTATGAAAAAGATACCTATCAGCACTGTAGTCCTCCAGTATTCTATTTTGTCGAAAAGTAAGTAAGTGTACTGTAGTGAAAAGAGCCACTGGGCTTGGAATCAGAAAACTTGGTTCCAAGTGTTGTCTTTGTCAGTCACTACCATTAGGACCTTAAATGAGTTATTCAACCTCTGTGAACATCAATTTCTCATTAGTAAAATGGAGCTAATAGTGCATGGTGTACTCCTCATATGATGGTTCAAAGAATCAAAAGTGATAATATATGTGAATGGATTTTTAAAAGATAAAAATTTTTTTTAATGTGTTGGGGTAAAGGTAAGGAATGGATTTATGTTAAAAATGAGTTTAGCAAAAGCTGAGTTTGGTGTAGGTAAATTCTTTACTGAATATTTTTGTCAAGAAGAAGGCAATATTATTACAGTGTAGCAGCAAGAAAGAAGAAAATCTGTGGGCAAAATAAAGCCAGGCTTCCATTTAATTTATGCTTACAATGCTCTCTACCACAGGGTAAAATAATCTATTGAAGAATAATCAGTACCGAGGTAAAATCTTGTAAAACATGATTTAAAGAATCACAGAAAAGTTTAAAATTTATACCTGTTATTCAACATTATTGATTTTCCCCCCATTGATTTAATTCATTAGATTAATTTCTATCAGTCAGTAACTCATTGCACCCCTTAATGTACTAGCTTGTTCTGGGCACTGTGCAGCATAAAAGAAGCCTGAATCATGGTAGTTTGGAGATAAATTTGAGTTTTTTTACTTGCAAAGAATATGTATAATTTACCAATCTAAAAAGTAAACTTTGACTTAATTTAAAATGAAGCTTGTTTAAGTGATATATAGAGAACTTAAAAATTGATTTGTGTCTTAACGATACTTGAGGATTATATTTAGTACCAGCTCCAAAGTATGTATCATTTATGTCTTTTAGATTTACCCTTTGGAATATGAGCAGTATTTTATTAGGGATATGCTTTCTTGGTTATACTGTGTTTTATATGTTGATATTCCTTTCTGCTCAGATTATTTTGAGTTGGGTCAAGGGGAATGTGGTCAGGTTATGAACTAATCATTAAGGATCTTTGTGTATGTTTCATCTGTAAAAATATACTCATTATATACATTCAGACAATAAAGTAAAAAGTGAAAAATCGTCTCCAGCAACTCTTAAGATGTGACCTAGTGGTATTCATAGGCAAGGATACCTGTGTTCAGTAGTATCATGTTTAACATAAGACTTAAGTGTAAAGGTTGGTGAGTAACCCAGGAATAAAACAGAGAAAGAGTTAAAGTCTTCTCTATCCAGCCTGTTCTTTTGCCTTGCCTGGATGAATAGAAAAGTGGCTTAACAAATCTAGGACTTGCTTTAGGGTACTTTTTTATGGATCTAGTCTGTTCTTCAGATTAAGAAAACTAGTTGAGGCTTACTAGATCCCAAACCCATGTATCAAATGTCCCTACACTCAAATACAATTTTTAAAGCATATTGTAATTACATTTACATTCATGGAATTTAAAGAGTCCAATAGTTCTCTGAGACTTGTTAACAGAAAACACTGCTACACATGTGCACAAACATGTCATATTCTCTCAGAGGTCAGAACTTGGTGCTCTTTTCAGTTGATTCTCAGTGTATTTATATCTATATCATTAAATCTATACTTATATTACTATTTCTTGATTTATTACAGTTATATGTGCTATCTTCTGACTTCTTACTCTGGAAGATTAGGATTTAGACAACTCCTTTTTAGACAACTCCTCTCCCTTCTCCCTTCCTGTTTTCCTGCCTTCCCAATATATTTTGATAGGGTTACTATTCATTGTTTGTATTATCATGAATGTATATTTGGTGCTAAACTCTGTATGTCTGCCTGCCTTCCTTCCTTCCTTCCTTCCTTCCTTTCGTTTTTGGGAAAGATAGTGAATGAGAGAGGAGTAGAGAGAGAAAGGGAGACAGAGAATCCCAAGCAGGCTCCATAATGTCAGCTTAGTGCCCAGTGCAGGTCTCAAACTCAGGAGCTGTGAGATCATGACCTGAGCCGAAATCAAGAGTCACACCTTGACCCACTGAGCCACCCAGGCGCCCCAAACTCTATATGCTTTTCCTTTCTGGAACATTACCTTTTGCTTACCTTGAATTAAAGATTGTCTTTACATTTAAAAACATATAGGTTTTTTGTTAGTTTATCACTATTTCAACTCCAAACATTCCCCCAGGATTAACTCTCTTGGTTCAAACAAAATTAGCGTTCTATTAATATCTTAAAATTCCTTGTTTTCTTTTGTAGTCTTTTCTCTAGGACCATTCTTAGGTCTTTTCTCTCGGGGTTGAGCTTCTCCAGAGAAGATTTTTCTTTTTCTTTTTTTTTTTTTTTAAATGTTTTATTTATTTCTAGGAGAGAGAGAGACAGTGTGAGCAGGGAAGGGTCAGAGAGAGAGGGAGTCACAGACCGAAACAGGCTCTAGGCTCTGAGCTGGCAGTCAGCACAGTGCCCGACGCGGGACTCGAACCCACGAACCGCAAGATCATGACCTAAGCGAAAGTCGGACGCTTAACCGACTAAGCCACCCAGGCGCCCCTCCGGAGAAGATTTTTCATTCTCCTGCATGGAGGGCATATGCCTGGCTCCCAGTGCTTTAGCATCTTCTATCTACTAGGTGCCAGGAGTACAGACACCTAGTTCAGTTGTGACAGTTGTGACAACTAGAAATGTCTCCAGACGTTGCTACATGTTCCCTGTAAGGCAAAAGTCCCCCGTTGAGAATCCCTTTTTTTTTTTTTTTAAGTTTATTTTGAGAGAGAGAGTGCACGTGATCATGGGAAAGGCAGAGAGAGAGAATGCCAAGCAGGCTTCACACTGTTAGTACATATCCTGACGTGGGGCTCGATCCTGCGAACCATGAGATCATGACTGGAGCTCTAATCAGGAGTTGGGTGCTTAACGGACTGGGCCACTCAGGTGCCCCAAGAATCACTTTAAGTAGAAAGGGTTAATAGGAAGTCTGAGTCCTTTTTCTCATGGGAAACTATATTGGGTGTTTTCCTTCTCCCAGCATTTTTTTTTATGTGTTTTTATTTATTTCTAGGAGAGAGAGAGAGAGAGCGTGAGCAGGGGAGGGTCAGAGAGAGAGGGAGTCACAGACTCTGAAACAGGCTCCAGGCTCCGAGCTGGCAGTCAGCACAGAGCCCGACGCGGGGCTCGAACCCACGAACTGCAAGATCATGACCTAAGCGAAAGTCGGACGCTTAACCGACTAAGCCACTCAGGCACCCCCCCGGCATTTTTTTTTAATTAGACTAATAAATACAGAATTTTCCAGGTAATATCGTTTATTATAAACTGACCCCTGGTTAGGGAGTGCATATGGACCAGGAAGACTGTGAATGAACTATAGAAGCCTACGAAAAGACACAGTCCTTTGTTTCCTGGTGTTCAGTGTGTCAGTTTTGTAAGTGAACATAAATACATCCCTTGAGGGATCCTAGAACCTACAGTCATTGGCTGTTAAAATGTACTGCTGGTTCATGTGGAGTATGAAGCTTCCCTAAGTCAGAGTGATTTCTGTACTTACCTACATGATCTCTGTGCCTTACAATGGTGTGTCCACAAAAGGTTTCTGGGGTGCTGAATAAATCCCTTATAAAGATAGCATGTCTCATGCTAGCATGCTTTGTTTCTGCAGAACTAAGTGAACTTGGTGCCAAGTTATGGTTTGTTGGGTCCTGTAAGTTGACTGTCAGTCTGAACCTGAGACCACTGCTAGTAGGCGAGTAAAAGAAGAATCTGAGAATGAACTCCTTTTTTAAGTATGCTTTCAACTAATCCTCCTGGTTTTCTTCGCACAATCATTTCTGTTGCTTCTAGAGACTTTGGAGGTTACATGATGTACATTGGGGTACTCCTGTGCTTTTCTCCAGTGCTGGCTCAATGTTCAGCTTTCCTTCAGCCTATTGAGTTGATTACGACTCAGCCAAATGCTTCCTAGCTTCCAGAATTTTGTCATGTCTTCTTGTGAGTTTGTCATTAATTTTTTTTTTAAGAAAGCAACACAAGGGGTGCCTCAGTCAGTTAAGTGTCCAGCTCTTGATTTTGGCTCAGGTCATGAGCTTGAGCCCGCACATCTGGCTTTGTGCTGACTGTGGAGCTGCTTGGGGTTTCTCTCTCTCTTTCTCTCTCTCTCTCTCTCTCTCTCTCTCTCTGTCTCTGTCTCTCTCTCCTCTCTCCTCTCTCCCTCCTTCCTTCCCTCCCTCCCTGTTCCACTCGTGCTCTGCTCTCTCTCAAAATAAATAAACATTTTTTTAAAAAGCAGCAGAAAAGAAAACATTTGTCTTTGTTTTAGCTTGATTTTGGGAAAGAGTGGATACATCTCATTGGCTATTCCTTCACAATCTCTTTCTCATGTCTATGGTCTCTAGACATTGGAATACCCCAAGGTGCAGTCCTGAGACTATTTTTCTATCCAAATCCAGTCTTCTTGTGAGCTTAAGCACTGACAACTCCCACATTTTAACACATTGTTTTATCTAAGACACACCTCTTCTTCACATTCTAATCCCTCTAAAACAATGGTAACTGGGAGCTATTTTGCCCCGCAGGGGACATTCAGCTGTGTCTGGGGACATTTTTGGTTATCACTGATAAAAGGGTGCTACTAGCATCTAGTGGGTAGAGGCCAAGGGTGTTGCTAAAATCCTACAACACACAGAAAAGCCACCACAGCAAAAAATTACCTGACTCAAAATTGTACCGAGGTTGAGAGACCGTGTTTTAGAAACAGGTAGCATCTGTCACTCACTGTCAAAGAGGTGGCAGATATATTCTGTGTGAAGTTTTGTTTTGACAGTTGCTGATGAAGATCAAGAAAGTACTAGCATTAAGTCATCTTTGATTCAGAGAAATACAAGTGTCTTTTGCTAGCACCTCTGTCCTGACCTCCAGGCTCATATATCCTGTCTCTAATCATCATTTCTATTTGGGTCTCTAATAGGTAGCTCAAATTTAACTGGTCTAAAACTGAATTCCTGATCTTTTCTCCCAAACTAAAACTCTGAGAGAAAAGTCTTCTCCATCTTAGTTAATGGCTCTTCTTTCATTTTAGTGCATCAAACAAAATCCTCGGAGTCTTAGTCTACTTCTCTTTTTCTTTCCATCCCCTATTCCAGTGCAGCAGCAAATTGTTGCCTTTACCTTCAGAATATATCCAGAATTCGATCACTCTCACTACCCTCACTGCCACCAAGCCAGCATCATTTTGCAGTAGCCTCCTAGCTAGTCTTCCTATATTCACCTTCTCCTTAACATTATACCATCTGTACAGATGTCAGAGTGATCCTATTAAAAGGTAAGTCAGGTCTTACCCCTCCTCTTTTTAAACCCAAAGGCTTTGTATCTTACTCTAAACCCCAAATCTGTGCAGTGGCCGGCAGGTCCTTACAGGATTTGCTTTCCCATTATCTCTCCCTCCTTCCCTCACTTTGCCAGTCATGTTGCCTCCTAGTTCTTTGCCAGACATCTGAGCACAGTTAAAAAAAAAATTAATCTGAGATTGGTGGTGTTCCATTTTGGGGGCATGGGTAGTTAAAATGTCCATCTAAAAATGAAATAATACTGTGACTTATCTTTTTGCCCTCATGCTCTTTGAGACAGGAATAGAGACAGTACCTTTTCACATCTGGAAGAGTAAGTCTTTTTTTCCTGCCTTTCTATTTCCTAACTTTTCTTGAAATACTGTGCTTTCAGGCACCTCACATTTGTTATTTCATTTAAGCCTTCTTAGTATTTATTTATTTAGTAGGGGCATTTATTCCAAAGAAGAGTAAGTAGTTCAAGTAACTGGGAAGTCTGTATTTGAATTACAGAACTATAACATTTGCCTCCCGGTTTTTATCAGTGTCTTAAAAATAAACTGAAGCTGATTATTAAAAAATGATGATTTCCTGAATGTTAAAGAATGTTTTAAAATAAAATATTTTCCATGGATAAACATAAAAATGGATTATAGAATAATTTCAGTCAGTAATACTATGAAATCCACCAGTAGTGTTCATCTGCTGAATTTTTAAACTGGAATTCATTGTGGCTGAATTAAATTCCAATATAGTCTCTTTGTATCTTAACCCATGTGAAATAAATGTTGCAGCTGATTTCCTGGCATTGTTGTGGCATTTTATTCATGTTAACTGATAAAACAATAGTTTTCAATTAGATAGCAGTTTGGAAATTTAAATGGTAATTTCATGTTATAAGTTTTATATAAAATACGGTTTACTGATAACAGGTTAATGCTAAAAAATTCTTTTATATTTTCTGGTGAGATTTAAACTTTAATGATTCCTCTGAATTTGGAACTTTATACATGAAGATGTACTTTTAAAATGAAAATGCTTTTAAGAGCTATTATTATTGTAGTTTATGGCAGATTCAAAAGGTTTTATTGAATATTACTAGTACTTGATGATTATACTGTAAATATTATGATAGGGAAAACTTCCTTAGTATCTGATCTGTTAAATGAAATCTTTCATGGACATACCATTATAACTTGTGATATGCCAGTAGCATATCATACGTTCAGTGCAATAAATTCTTCCAGTTCCTTCACTTTTTAGAACTATTTCAAGAATTAGTTAGAAATTTTGAGGTAGTGGAAAGAAAATAGCAATTGTGTTTACTGTAGCACTAGGGAGTGGGGAGCCCCACTGGGACTTAAGTCCTGAATTATTCTTAGCAAACAACCTTTTGGTCTGGAGTATTAACTTGAGAGCACAAGGCTTTCTCAAACTTTAAGAGGCCTACATATCTAAAAAATTTGTATTATTAATTTCTCAATTGCAACTACATTTCTCTTAAAATCCTAATGGCTGTGTTGCTACATTTCCCTGAAATTTATTCACATGTGCCACCTTGGTGTTTAATTCCAATTTTACTGGCCTACTGAGGTTAATAAATAGCAGAAAGAATTGGTACCAGATGAAAGAACTGACAATTTGTTGAAACCCAGGGTGAAAGTCTATTTCTCAAACTTTTCAAACACACCACTCCAATCAACATTTGCATACATACCCTGACTTTTGTGTCTTTCTTAGTAATCTGTGCAGCTTTTCATCTATATTTGATCTTAGGTCTGTTTTTTTTTTCTTTTTAGTTTTGTGTTGTGAGGGCTGGTAAAGGACCTTTTTTGAACAAGAATAGAAATAGATTCATCTGTTTTTAAAATGAATAAGGACTATAAAATACAAAGGAAATAATTTTAAAGCATTCCAACATTTACTGGTTACATAATAGCTAGTGAAAAGAGGAATAGAGAGAAGGGTGAAAAATAGAAAAATAATAGTCCCTACTACTATATTTAGTGCTTATTCTGTATTGGGCATTGTGCCTACCATGTCTTAACACACTGAATCTGCACTGCCTTGTGGAATAGATCGCATTACCTCCATTTTTATGATGGAAGGAACTGAAGCAGAGAGTGACAAAATAAGTTCTCCCGGGATTTGAACAAGACTGTCTGGTTGTAGAACTCATACTGCAATGCCATGCTGCTTCATCACCAAATTGAAGGAGAATCAATACAGGGTTAGACTGGCCAGTGCTCTTAGACCCAAACCAAGAGACAGAAATACAAGGGCGGAAGAAAAAGGATGAAGAGATTCATGCAGTAATACCCCCATCTTGTGGTGTTTTAGTATATTCCTGAATGTATTGTTAAAATTTAACAACTCTAAACTAGTTGTAATTTAAATAAATTGAGGCATAAATGAAATTCAGATGAGGGTTTGTGGTTTTTCCACTTTTGTAATAATAGTAATGGTATTCACTTCTTACAACAGCCTTTGGAGAAAATGCTGTTATCACTCTATTTTACACACGAGAAAACAGGTTAAATAGTAAGCCTACAGTCACAATGCCAGTAAATGACTAAGATGCGCCTTAGACCCAGTCATTCCAACCCCAGGGTGTGCATTCTTTACCACCAATGCTGTGCTCATTTTTAATATTTGTGAAAAATGCACACACGTCAGTAAAGGATGAATGTAAATGTTTTATTGAAACCTAATGTGTGTCCACCGACTTCTTTTTTCCAGTTATAATCTAAGGTGTTAGCTATCAAAAGGAAGTATTTTGTTCTTTGGTGCAAGGCCATTTCTTGAGTATGGTTTCACTCCTATGTGAGATCAGTACTTTTCTGTGCACCTGCCATTCCCCCACTCCAACACCAGCACAAGATTCTGTAAATGATTCTTCATTTTAATGTTATAGAGTCAATTCAAGTAGGTAGTGATCCATAACTAACTTTACTAACTTTGCAGAGATTTTTGGAGTTTTTGATTGATTGATGGAGAATTTGATAGCTTGCTAACAAGTTTTTGAAAGTGAACATGTTTAGAGCAAAATTGATGTGTTGAATTGATTGACTCCCAGATTCATTTGAGGTAAAAATTAGATTTGGGAGATAATTTTTTGTAGTAAAGTATTTGAATATTTTGTGGAAGTGGAACCTAATATTAAATAAACTATATCTATCATTCCATAACCCCTTTCATCTGTATTAATGTAATGACATTTAATCTTTGCACATGTGCTATTTCTACTGCAGTTGTCACTTTGCACACATATATTCATTTTTGATGAGGATGTGTTGAATTTTATTAATGTTTATTTTTGAGAGAGAGAGAGAGCAGGGGAGGGGCAGAGACAGAGGGAAACAGAGAATCCGAAGCAGGCTCCATGCTCTCTGTGCAAAGCCTGACATGGGGCTTGAACCCACAAACCATGAGAACATGACCTTAGCCAAAGTGAGACATTCAACTAAGCCACCAAGGCGCTCCTCAATGTGTTGAATTTTAATAACTAATGTTCTGTCATACTGTTTAACATGGTATATAGGCAGTCATCTCTTTTTGTTGAACACTTCAGATGGGAGTTTGTTTGAGATGGAGTCTACAGAGAATAGATTCTTAAAATCTTTTTATTTTATTTTGACAGAGAACTGAGGATTGCTGGAGGGGCTTGGGGGGGATGGCCTAAATGGGCAAGGGGCATTAAGGAGGACACTTGTTGGGATGAGCACTGGGTGTTTATTACATGTAGGGGATGAATAATTGGAGTCTACTCCTGAAATCATTATTGTACTATATGCTAACTAACTTGGATGCAAATTTAAATAAATAAACAAATGAACAAACTTTTATTTCAAAATAATATGGAACTTCCAAAAACTTAAAAGAATAGTACAAAGAACTCATGAAATTCATTACTTAGATTCAATAATTTTTGGTGTTTTGCAACATTTGCTTTATTGTTTGCATATTTCCCCTGTACCAATTTGAGAGTTGATTGCATTTATTATGCCCCTTTAGCAGCCTTTACTATTTCAGTTGTTATTTCCCGAGAATGAGGATATTGGCAATATATATTTGATAGGCCTCCCATGATAGAGTGATTGACACAGTGCTAGAGAATGTGTTTAATGAGATAATGTAGAGTGGGCAACGAAAAAAGTCTTTTTTTTTCTTGTTAAGAGTCATTTATTTGTCAATATACCTCAGTAAAAAAGTAAAATTTTTTAATGTTTTATTTATTTTTGAGAGAGAGATAGAGACGGCATGAGCAGGGGGAAGGTCAGAGAGAAAGGGAGACACAGAATCTGAATCAGGCTCCAGGCTCTGAGCTAGCTGTCAGCACAGAGCCTGACACACGGCTCGGACCCACGAACTGTGAGATCATGACCTGAGCTGAAGTCGGATGCTTCACTGAGCGACCCAAGTGCCCCCCCCCAAAATAATTTTTTAATAAAGCAATTTATTTTACTAATGAATATTTACCAGTACTAGGCACAGTTATAGATGACCCTCAATAAATGCATGTTGGCTGATTTTTTTTTTTTTAATATAATTTATTGTCAGGTTGGTTAACATACAGCGTATACAATGAGCTCTTGGCTTTGGGAGTAGATTCCCATGATTCATCGCTTACATATAACACTCAGCACTCCTCCCAACAAGTGCCCCCCTCAAAGCCCATCACCCCATTTTTCCCTCCTCCCCTCCCTCTCCCCCCCATCAACCCTTAGTTCTCTGTATTTAGGAGTCTCTTTATGGTTTGCCTCCCTCTCTGTTTGAAACTGTTTTTCCCCTTCCCGTCCCCCATGGTCTTCTGTTAAGTTTCTCAAATTCCACGTATGAATGAAAACATATGATATCTATCTTTCTCTGACTGACTTATTTCACTTAGCATAATGTCCTGTAGTTCCATCCACATTGTTATAAATGGCAAGATTTCATTATTTCTCATTGCTGAGTAATATTCCATTATATATACAGATCACATCTTCTTTATCCATTCATCAGTTGATGGACACTTGGGCTCTTTCCCTAATTTGGCTATTGTTGATTGTGCTGCTGTAAACATTGGGATATATGTGTCCCTGTGAATCAGCACTCTTGTATCCTTTGGAGAAATTCCTAGTCGTGCTATTGCTGGGTCTTAGGGTAATTGTATTTTTAATTTTTTTGAGGAACCTCCACACTGTTTTCCAGCGTGGCTGCACCAGTTTGCGTTCCCACCAGCAGTGTAAGAGGTCCTGTTTCTCCACATCCTTGCCAACATCTGTTGCAAAAACAGTCTTGATCTGGCCAGGCTTGTGGCGGGAAATCCAAGAAGCAATAGTTATTCATACATGCTATAAATATTTAAGTGCCTAGGCATTGTACTAGGCTGTAAGGGGTAAAACTGTGAACATAATACACAGTGTCCATAGGAAGTTATAATTTATAGTGTGAGGAGAAAGTGTCAGTATAGACAACCAGTTTCAAATTCAATACAATGTAGTGAGTGCAGTGATAGGAAAGATAGAAATCCTTGGTTAAAAGATCATTGATCACTTTGAGAATGAATTATAGAATACATTACAACGCAAAGGATGCAGACTTTGGAGAAGAAAGATGCTAGATTGCAGGAAATTGAGGGTTAAGTGAAGGGTAGTATACTATAGCTGAATTCAGGAAATTTAGCATTGAGAAGGAGAAAACCCAAGAGGTGGGTATCCAGAAGTATTGAATATTTTTCTCTTTCCCACTCCCAGTAAGCTGGACTAGTTAATATAGAGACTGGGAATGAGTGGGATCTAGGACAGACTTAACTTTAAAGGAAATATTTATTCATATGGAAATGGAGAAAAGGATGAGAAAGGGCTGTGGTTCCAGGATACATTTTAGTGATGAAAATCCTCATGATGGATGTGATGTTCTTAATAATGGGGTGAAGTGAGGTCATATGAAGAGGTGGAAGGGTGAAACTAGAAGATTTACCAACTTGCAAACTGTTTAGAACTAGCTTAGAGGGAATGACTTAGGGAGTGAGGGGAAAAGAGTAATAAGTACTGCCAAACAGCAGTCAAGGCCCAGGTGAAGCAGGAATTGGTATTAGGCTTGGTGTTTCTTCATAGCTTCCCATAGAGCTCGGCTGTCTCAAAAGTAGTGAGGTTATCTTTAAGTAATCAAGAGGTAGATCATCTGGTTCTTTTTAATATTTGCATAATATGATTAAAGATGCATGTAATTTTTCATTACTATTTTGTTTCAATGATTCATTTCAATGATCTTTTTCTCTTCATGCATGATAATGAGAATGGCCCTTTTCCATCTCCTTTACCTATCATTTTCTTCCTTCCTGCATTTTCACAGCATGCTATTTCTCTGAGATGTCCCAGCAAGCAGGCCAAGCATCATATTGACTTCACAGAAGAACAGGCTGAGCTGACACCTGTAAGTTCTGTAAACATGTCCATGGGATTACTTAAATAGCAATGAAGAGGAATTCACTCTTTAGAACTCCTGGTGATGAAACCTGGTCATATACCTCAATTTTTTTCATTAAAACTAAACCAATCTTAAATAAGTAGAAAACAAAGGAGCAACTGCATGATACAGTACCACTGAATATTAATACTCATGGTAACATTATAAAGATGGTAGGTTATCTGATATAAATAAATTTTGTATTGGAACCTAAAGCCACATGCTTTCTTTTTTATTCTAAAGCTAAGAGCTTTTGTAAATTTCTTAAGCTATGGACAAATTCTTCAGAATGGCGTTATCAAGTAGAGTGACTCTTCCACACTGATGCTTCACCGAAAATCTAATTTCTTTCTTTAAATACGTACCCTCTGATCAGTTGACAGAGCTGGATGCTTGAGAGCTGTGCTGTTCCTTAGAGTAGCCACTAGCCACATGTGGCTATTAAGCACTTGAAATGTGGTTAATCCAAATTGAGATGTGCTATAAAGATAACTTACACAATGGATTTCAAATACTTAGTATTAAAAATATTAGGTATTAATATTTTTATTGATTACTTCTTGAAATTATATTTTGGATATTTTCAGTTAAAAGATACTAATGTTTATTTTGCCATTCCTTTTTTAAAAATGTGGTTACTAGAAAATTTTAAATTATATTTGTGGCTTGTATTATATTCAGTTGGACACTGCTGCTTCAGCATGATCTATGAAGAACAATAAAACCCCAAGTTCCCGACTCCTATTCAAACTGAATCAGATTTCCTTTAACCCTACTTCCCTTTCTTGCCCTCCCCTCCTATCCCCTCCCCTTCCCTTCCCTGGTAATAACCCAGTAACCCATTGAATTGATTCATAATCCACTAATGGATTATGTCCTACATAGTGAAAAACACTTTTCTTACCTCACCTGTAGCCCCTCCCTTACACTCTAAAGCATCATCGATACTTGTTATAATACTTGCATTGCCATCTACTTGTTTCAGTTCTTAATCCTTCCAGTCCCAGTACCCCCATTTTATAACAAATAATATAGATCAATGTTTTTATCTCAAGTGAAATTCATAGATAATAATAAACCCTACCTACATACCTACTTTTTAAAATGAATTTAATGCCCTGGACACCTGGGGGGCTCAGTGGATTAAGCATCCAACTTCGGCTCAAGTCATGATCACACGGTTTGTAAGTTCAAGCGCCGCGTCAGTCTCTGTGCTCTCAGCTTGGAGACTGGAGCCTGCTTTGATTTCTGTCTCCCTGTCTCTCTCTGCCCCTCTCCCACTCACATTCTGTCTCTGACTCAAAAATAAGCATTAAAAAAATTTTTTAAACAAATTTAATGCCCTAATTAACATCCATGATGGAGAATAACCAAAAAGATACAATTATCTTTCAGTTTTTAAATGTATGACCACTGCTGTTTTAAAAGATATAATGACAGGAGCGCCTGGGTGGCTCAGTGGGTTAAGTGTCCGACTTCGGCTCAGGTCATGATCTCATGGTTTGTGGGTTTGAGCCCCGCGTCCGGCTCTGTGCTGACAGCTAGCTCAGAGCCTGGAACCTGTTTCAGATTCTGTATCTCCCTTTCTCTCTCTGACCTTCCCCTGCTCACATGCTCGCGCGCTCTCTCTCTCACTCGCTCTCTCTCTCTCTCTCTCTCTCTCAGAAATAAATAAAACATAAAAAAAAAATGAAAAGAAACAGACATAATGACATAATCATATGCCCACTTATAATTTGGGTTTAAGAGAAGTGAGCCAATCAGAAATCATTTTTTACAAGAAAAAAGAAAGCGAAATATGGGTGGGCCTAGGACTAAAACATTTTATGACAAATAATTGCAAACAAAACATACCTATATATGTTAATAGAAAAAGGAAAATAGCCTTAACTGAAGTAGGGATAATGTGGTGAAGCTATTTATAGACTCAAAGAAAAGAAAATGGGGAAGTATAAAATTTTTACAAATGAGTCTTATTTCTAATTGTGATAAAATCATTCCCTGTCTTATAAATTGGATGAGGCAGTAATAAAATTATTTTGGTATTTGATATTTTTACAGTTAGATGCCTCATTATGCTATAATTATTTTAAATAAGACATAGTAATATAGAATATTTTTAGTCTTGGGGGGAGGAGGGGTGGGCATGGAGGAGGGCACTTGTGGGAATGAGCACTGGGTGTTATGTGGAAACTAATTTGACAATAAACTATTTGTAAGAAAAAAATAAATAAAAAAATAAAATAAAAAAAAGAATATTTTTAGTCTTTAATCTTAAAACTCAGAGTAATTCTTGCATTCCATGTCTTTTCATTAATTTAATAGTATTTAGTTCTCAATTTTGTTAAAAGGAATTTCAAATCTCTCCTGTCATTTACTTGCATGTGACAGAGTGCACACTGCCAGTGATACTGCCAGTTCTGGTATTGGCAACTCTACAAGCTAGGTTTCTGTTGGTGAAATGATTTTCCAACATAATGAATAAACTTTGGACAAAAGAAAAGTGCAGACTTCCCCCAATTTATTTTACAAGGTAACTAGCATTCCTGGAAGAGTCATTGATATTAAAATTACACAAAATACATTGTATGTAAAGTGGAGTTGGGTTCTAAGCTCAGATTTTTAGAAACCGTATTTCCTATATGTATGATCTTCCATATTAAAAAAGTAAAAGTTCATGTATGATGAAGGACTTTTACTGTTTATTATGTGACATTGTTCCATGCTGCAGGGCATCCAGCATTTCTGTTTCCCTCCTAATAAATACCAATAACACCTTCCTCCTCTTCATTGTAACAGCCCCAAACATCCCCATTTTCTGAAATGTCTCCTTGAAGGCCGTACTACCACCGTGTAGAGAGAGCCTCTAATATCTCTATTTGTTCTTTTTCTACCTCCCACAACATCCCTAGCTGCTTCTTACTCATCTTCTAGGACTCTAAGCATTTTGAGAAATACTTTCTCAGCCCCTGATTTTTCATTAGGTACTCCACCTCCTACCTGCTTTTATACAACTTAACACATTGTATTATAGTTGACAGTTTATCTCCCTGTTAGACTCTAAGCTTTGTGAGAGCAATGAATGCCTTTTCTGGCCGCCTTTGCATTTCCAGTGCCTTACATAGCTCTAGGCTCAAAGTCGCAATCTAATCAATAATTGAAAAAATAAAGAGGAAAATGCAAGAAAGAAAATAAGCTAATAAACCAACAAAATGAATTAAAAATAAGCCACTGACTTTGTATTGTTAGTGGCAAATGAAAGAAAATCAGGAAGGCCCTATTTAAAGTGATGTGCATTTTTGTTACCAGTAGCATGTGCCATGACAGAAGCCTAATTTAAGGACTTGCACAAACCACTGTGGCCTTTGCTTTTCTCAGTCAGTCCTCCAACTGCATACCACTCTTCTCATCCGTCTTGCTTCTTTCTCCAGTGACCAGTTCTCACACCCTGGCACACTTTCTGAGGAATTCTAGGGCAGCATATGACTGGCACCATTAGGGGAAGATAAAGTAAGGCATTTATTGAAAGAAGGAGTTTGCTGCTTGTGGTTTCTAGGTTTTCATTTTTCTGCTACAACGACCTGAAACTTAGATAGAGGAAACGTGCAGGCCTGGCTTCCCTCCCAGCTAGTGAGTAAGCAGTGAATACCTATGTGACTGTCACAAGTACAAAGTAATTTATGATCGTGTTCAGCTATTGTTTGTGGTCTGAATTTGGATGTGGATTATTTTTGGTATACCAGCTATGATAATGTAATGATTATCTCCCTTTTATTTTAGACTGTTTAAACCTTTTAATATTTTCTTCTTTTTTTTTTAATGTTTGTTTTGAGAGAGCTTGTGTCAAGTGTGGTAGGGACAGTGCAGGAGTGGTGGGGGAGAATCCTAGGCTGACAGTGCAGAGCCTGACATGGGGATGGATCTCATGAACTGTGAGATCATGACTTGAGTGGAAATCAAGAGTCAGGGACTTAACCCACTGAGCCACCCAAACCTTTTAATATTTTTAAATGGATAACTTCTATTTACAAGTTCTTTAAACAAATACAGTTAGATATCATTGTTTCTCAATGACTAGCTCACAGGTTTCTTTTTTAGTGATTTAAAGTCTTGAGATGATTTGCTTTTGAAAGCTAATTGAGTAAATCCTGTATGGTTTTTAAGTTTAAACTCGAATTTAATGTCTGGAGTTATATTCACAAATAATAGTTCATTTTGAAGGCATGAAGCAGATTTATTTTTTTTTATTTAAATATGTATATTTTTTTATTTATTTCTAGGAGAGAGAGAGAGAAACAACATGAGCAGGGGAGGGTCAGAGAGAGAGGGAGATACAGACTCTGAAATAGGCTCCAGGCTCTGAGCTGGCAGTCAGCACAGAGCCTGACGTGGGTCCCAAACCCACAAACCGCGAGATCATGACCTGAGCGAAAGTCGGACGCTTAACCGACTAAGCTACCCAGGCGCCCAAAGCAGATTTATTTTTTAAAAATTTGAAATATAATTACCTGAATATCGATATTCAACTTGGGGAATCTTTTTCTGAAAAAGTAATCTTTAAGATAAAAGAAATAAGAGTAAGGTTTTAAGAAATAGGTTTCTGTGTATTTTACATATTGTGTAAGAATACATTTGTTTCCAGGGACACCAGGGGTGGCTTAACTGGTTGAGCATCTGACTTTTGATTTCATCTCAGATCATGATCCCAGGGTCATGGGATCGAGCCCCATGTTAGACTGTGCTGAACCTGGAACCTGCTTGGGAGTCTTTCTCTCACCCTCTGCCCTTCTCCCCTCTCCTCGCATGTGTGGTATCTCTCTCTCTCTCTCTCTCTCTCTCAAATAAATGAATCAATGAATGAATCAATGAATAAATAAATGATTTTTTTAAAAATTAAAAAAAAATTGTTCCCATTACATGTGAGTAGCAAAAAATGAATGTAAGAGCAGTGAACATTATAGTTGCTCTTTTTAATTGTCCTTCCCAGTTATCTCCTTGGTCTTAGTGGGTTGTTAACCTCAACAATTAAACAATTAAATTGAGTTTTTAGAAATTTCTCTTGTCTTGCGTCTTTATGGATAAACCAACTAACCTATTCCTTTAGGAGGATTAGACCATTTAAGGTAAATGAGAACCTAGAAATAATTGTCTCTGTTCTTGTTATTGTTTGATCCTGTGGGTGCTAATCTTAATATGTCCCTTTTTTTTTTAACCTTAGTTTTTTTTTCTTTGTTTTTTTGCAGGAGTGGGTAAAAGGGGCAGGTATACTTACAAGGTTCATTTTGTATTAAAGCAAAAAATTATATATAGACAAATACTATATAGCAAATTCAACTCAGTGTAGTATAGATTGAGCAAAGATTAGTTAATATTCTTTTCTGGAACAGTGTTTCTAATTTTGGAATAGAATTAAGATTAGAATTAATATAAGATTAATCTTAATAGAACATTAACTTAGTCTTAGAAGTAGTATGTTTTATTATATGTGACAACTTTCTGAGAATGGATGCTACTCTAGTTTACTTAAATTTCTTTCCAAAGAATTTTTTTCTCAAGAATAACTTCATATACAGTTAGATTTATAAAATGTAACATCATATTTTCTGTAACTCCACTCAGCTGTGCCAGTGTATTATTTTAAATGGTGGTTAGTAACTACATAGCTTTAAAAAATAAATTCTAATTCAGAACTCTTTAGGGACAGGGAAGTTTGAATTACATATATATGGAAACAGCTATAATTTATACTCTGTGAGTTTAAACAATTGTATAAACTTACCTTGAACATGTTACTAAGAAGTTATTAAGGGAGAAAAGGATAGTTAGGGACTTTGTTATTCACAAATCATTCTTTTGAAAATATATTAAATGCTTGAATTAATCAGTTTAAAGGAACTATACTTAATATTTTGTTCATGTCATTTGTCGGCTATGTAAATCCTTTACTATGCAATATAGTCCTATTAGTACTGGTATAATGAGTGAATTAATAAGATACCCTAGTGATATTCACTAGGCAAAACATTTATGGACATTTTTCTCTTGGTGTGGCTATCGTTGAATTGATCAGAAATACTTGCAGAATTTTTGAAATGATACAGACTTGTTCTGTTTTCATAAGAATATACTACCTAAAGCTATACAGGTCTCTAGGCTTTAATAAGAGGAAGGAATATTTTTAGTCATTGGTCTTCAACACCTACTTATCTGTGCCATGTGCCCAGCACTCACAAACATTGCCCTAGAAGACAAACTGGCTCTGTGGTCTGTGCAGTGCATGGTCCATTTTCTCAGGAGTGAGGGGCCACCAGGAGTCTGCTAGAGCATGCCTACTGGTATAGATGGTGTCTACCTCCCCATCCTTTTCATCTTTTTTTTCCCCAAGTTTTCTTATGGACACATTTCACTGTAGGAAAGAGACATGAGATTAATGGTAGAGAATCATTCTTTGTCTACTTTATATTTTAAACACATAAAACCTCCGCTGACTTCTGTTGCCTTTTTTGTTTTTCTCTCTTTTTCTGCACAAGCACTCCTATCTGGACAGGGAAACCTCCCTTCTTCTGAGAAACATTGCAGGAAAACCTTCTCATTTGCTGACCAAGGTGATACTTCTTCTTTCCACCTGCATGTAAATATTTATTGTCTTTTAGGTAGAATATAATTTCTAGTTTTGATTGTGCTCTCAGATTTCTCAGGTTGTACTTTCTTATTTCAGCACTTTTGTTGTTAGTAGTTTTTCCTTTACTGAAGGTAATTATTTACTGATCTTAATGACTTAAGATCTAATGACTTAATATTCTGCTTTCAATACCAAAAAATATTGAGGAGAAAATATTTTCTGTAATTTTTCACTAAGTTTTAACTTTTGTAAATGACCTGACCATCTCCTAAGTATGTCACACATTTTCTAGTTTAACGTTTATTTCATTTTAAAGCCTAAAAACATTGCTTTAACTTTTCTTACTAGTGGTTATCCATACTCTGAGTTTCTTTAACAAATTTTGTTTTCTAATTCTTGTTTGTATTATAAACACCTTATTTAATTAAAGCATTTATATAAACAATCTTACTTTAATTTACATTAGTTTAATCAGATTGGAAGAAAGGGCTGCAATTTTAATTTCTCAATTCTCTGCCCTCAGAATGGTTTGAATCAGTCCAGCTGGATGTTCACTGGGTTGATATTTTACATCAACTTAAAATCCGTTAGCCACTGTCTTTATTAACTAAGGATTAACAGAATAGGGAAGCTGAATAGATTTTTACCTCTTTTCAAGTCATGTTTTTATTTCATTATCTTATTTAAATGTTAAATTCAAGAGTGTCAGACTTGGTTACAGTTTCTTTGGAATATGTATGGTGATTATGGGTAATGTGTCTAAGTTATTGTGCCTGAAGGTTTTTTTTTTTTTTTAAATGTATTAAGGGGTGCCTGGGTGGCTCAGTCGGTTAAGCATCCAGCTTCGGCTTGGGTCTTGATCTCATGGTTTGTGGGCTCAAGCCCTGCATCCGGCTCTGTGCTGACAACTCAGAGCCTGGAACCTGCTTTGGATTCTGTGTCTCCCTCTCTCTCTGCCCCACCCCCACTCGTGCTCTGTTTCTATCTCAATAACAAAACATTTAAAAAAATTTTTTAAATTCTCTTGTATAAAAAAAAGTATTGTGAAAGAGGATAATAAGGCTAAAATTAAAATTTCTCTGAAGAGCAGCTCAAAGGCCCACGAGTCAGCGGTGAAATCCTCTCTCTTGCTTGAGTTTCTCTTTAAAGTGACCTAGGATGAGGCGCCTGGGTGGCTTAGTCGGTTAAGCGTCCGACTTTCGCTTAGGTCATGATCTCGCGGTTCGTGGGTTTGAGCCCCATGTCGGGCTCTGTGCTAACTGCCAGCTCAGAGCCTGGAGCCTGTTTCAGTCTGTGACTCTGACCCTCCCCTGCTCATGCTGTCTCTCTCTCTCTCTCTCTCCTAGAAATAAATAAAAAACATTTAAAAAATAAAGTGACCTAGGAATGGGGTCGAAGCAGCTTACAATAGGAAAATGTAGAATTCTAAGCAGATAATAGCCATGTTATACTTTATAACCATATCAAAGTTTTTTTCCTGTTCTCAGCTCCTACTCTGTTTACTCTCTCTCCCCAGAATCTATACTCTTAGCTTCAACTAGGATCTCTGTTCTAAATGACATCTCTACCTGAGAGCAACATATTTCCAGATGGCTATCAAGCATTTCTTAGAGACTACCAGGATTTTTCCAGTACCTCCACTTCCACAGATCTCTAGCTTCCTTACTCACACTTAGCCTAGGGCCTCACAGTTTATGTCCTTCTTGTGACATTTCTGTTTCTATACAGAACGCCGCCACTGTCCTGGTTACCCAGGTGTGAGTCCTCGACACCATCGATAGTGCTTTTCTTCTCTGTTATTATCTTAAGGTTCCAAAGAAGAATTTGCAGGATTAGGCTCACCCATCCATTTTATTCCCATTGCTACCACCCTAAAATAGGCTCCTACCTCTTTTCAGGCTACCACACTGGTCTCTTCATTCTTGCCTTTTTTTCCCCCAGTCCATTTTGTACTCTGCACTCAGATGTAACATTTTACCATTTCTGTTGTTTGTTTATTGAACAAATATTTGTTAAGTTAGGTACTATGCTAGGGGCTGGGATATAACTGTATAAAATGGACATATCCCCCTACTCTCAAGAGTTCACAGTCTGCTTAGGAAAATAGATAAAAATTAATAAGCAAGTGTAAACAAATCCTAAATCATGTTAAATACTATGGAGGAAAAAAAGTGAAACAATAGAGAATGCTGGAGAGAATATGAGGGGTACATTTCTTTTAGATGGTAAGATCAGAAAAGACCCTTCTAACGGGGTAGCATTTAACCTGAAGATTGAAGGATGAAAAGAACTTGAGGGTGAAGGTTAGTGTTCTATATAGATAGGCTCAGGGAGAAGAATTAGATGGGTTTGAGAAGCTGAAAAAAAATCTATGTTGCTGAAGCCACAGTAGTTGAATGAAGATAGGAGTGTCTTGATTTGGGTTTGGAGAAGTAGGCAGGAACCAGGTTATTCACGGCATGCTAAGGAGTTTCTATTTTTTTCTAAATGTAGTGGCAAACTGTTGAAGAGAATAACTTCATCCATTCAGCAGACATATGCTGTATACCTGCTATGTTCACAGCGCTGGAGACTTGGCAGTGAACAATACAAAGGTCCTACCACAGGGAGAGTTACCCAGTCAGTAACTTCTCATCTTCCTCTGCCCAAGAGACAGTGATCCCAACTACAGCATCAGAGCCATCTCTCCCTGGATTATCTCTTCTTCTCCCATTACCCAGGTGTTGGAACTGCTGGTGTATATAACCAACATCTGGCTCCAGTTTTGTCCCTGCTTATATACAACAAGATATTTGAGCAGGAATGTGATTTACTAGCATAGAACCTAAACACATGGGGCATGGAGTCAGGGAAGTGGTAGAAATTCCCAGATAACCCACGCTGCAGGAGCTTCTCAATGTCAGTGCCCTCAATACCAGAACATTTGGCTGTTTTGAAATTAAAATGAATTTATACCTCTTGCATGCCACCTTTGTGGCCACCTGTTTCCCTTTACCCAAAAAGCATCATGCCCCAGTTACGACCCACCTCTCATATGCACTTTTCCAAACTAGGACATTGTGACACCCAGTGATTAGTACACAGTAGAATGAACATAGTAGCACTGTGCTTGGGCCAAAGCAGCAAAGGTAATGTTTTGTTTTATTATTTATTATTTCCATTGTAAATCCAGTTGTCCCTATACTGCTATTAATGAACTATCCTAAATACAGTTCTGAGCAGGGAACCTCCGCAAAAACAGTACCAACCAGCTTCTTCTAAGAATGGCATTAGTGCCAGCACAGAACAATTTTGCCATAAATGGAGCAGTGGGCAAAGGACACATTGTTGATCTGATGCCTTTAAAACTCTGGGTACTATTCTAAATGCTTTCCTTGACCTCCTCATCTAACAATGTGTTTTTGTCACTCTTTACTCCCTTACCCTGCTTTCTTTTTTTCCAAAGGACATATTCCTGACTGACTTATCCTATGTTTCTTTATTATCTTATCTCTTATTAAATGTAAGCTCCCTGAGAGCAGGAACTCTCCCCTGCACTCAGATCCAAGCCTGCATAGTCTCAACAAACATCTGTCACATAACACAAAGGTCCTTTAGTGACTTCTGAGGACTATTATAATGTTAACCACCATTTTCTTCAGAGAAGTTATAAAAGTGCTATTATATTACTGTAAGACTTTTATTTTTGTTTTTGTTTTGTTTTTTAATATTTTTATTTATTTCTAGGAGAGAGAGAGAGACAGCGTGAGCAGGGGAGGGTCAGAGAGAGAGGGAGATACAGACTCTGAAACAGGCTCCAGGCTCTGAGCTGGCAGTCAGCACAGAGCCCGACGCAGGGCTTGAACCCACAAACCGCGAGATCCTGACCTAAGCGAAAGTCGGACGCTTAACTGACTAAGCCACCCAGGCGCCCCAAGACTTTTATTTTTGACAAGCAGTTTTTATTTACTGCTTTCCTGTAAGTTTGTGCTATAACCCTTAAGAAAAAAAGGAACTATGACGTTATAGTGGAGAGAGCAAGTAGTTAGTCATATGGTTAACTACTTGTATGATCATAGAAAGATTAGTCTTTCTGGGCCTTAATTAATCAGTATAATGGATATAATCATGATAATGGCCTTGCATAATTGAGAGTTAAATGAGACCCATGTGTAACAATGCCTCATACTGTGAGGCAAGTTGTAGGTGTTCAGTTAATGTTAAATGTCCTGATTTCTTCAAGGAAATAAACTAGTTATAACTATTATTATTTTAGTTCTAAGTATTAAAGGGTAGAACATTTCATGGACAGTGAACTATTTACCACTCCAGGTTTCCTTTGGATCTTTTTAAATTTACATAACTTTTTGTAAAATGTGAAATTAGATCCCAAAGAAACTGTTAACCACTTTTTAGCCCCTTAATTTCAATTGGATTTGTTCTGAACCATCAAAGCCCTAATAATTTCTTAGTTGAAGGAATTCATGGACCATCTCTTATCAGCTGTCACTCTTTCTGTGAGTATTCTAATTTTTACACTAAAGAGAATGCTTCAGCACTTTGTAACCACAGCATTGGCTTTCATTTAATCTGAAGATCTTCACTGAGTTTTTGTTCTTTATGTAAATTTGAAGAGGCTTGGCATTTGATGGTTATTGATAGCCACACAGGGGTTTTTCAGGTAGAAAATGGGTTGTCTTTTGCTCTTTTAAGAGACAGGGTAGAAGAAGTTGTTATATGTGTGAGACACCTTTTACTTAGGATGGCAGTGGGACAAACAACATGAAGAAAGGTATAGTCAAAAGACAAGGGGCAGAGAAGGCTTAAGTAAGACCTGCGGGTTTCTGCATTAACAAAAAGAAGAGAACATGAGATGAATAAAGCTTTGTTCTTTGTATTGAAGTTGTGTTGCAGACATTGAACACAGACTTGCATTGCCTTTATAAACTACCATGTCTTATTACTATATAATCTAAACGTATCAACAAAGATTTATTGATCTTTATTGTATACTGTATGCTCTTTAAAACAGTTTCTTCCTCTTCTAGGTTGTTAGGGTCAAAACCGTATCTTTACTACATTACATGGTAATGTGGGTAAAAATCAAGCTTTCTGAGGAAGAGGTTATCCATAAGAAGCATAAAATCTGATGCTCTTGCAATTTGATATAAATATTTTTATTTTCAGTTTTGCTCCAGTGATGATATTCAGACTCTAAAAGTAAGAGGCATCTTGATCAATTGTTTCTCAAAAAGCTTCTAGCAAGGATTATCCTTGTTAATAAATTGGAGAAGAATAAACTAAAATTGGCCTAGGCTGAAATTAAGCATTTACCTCTTAAATTTGCATTTGAAAATAGTTTTAAAACAGATCAAGAGTAGTATTTTGAGCAAGTGGAAGGGCTGAATTTGTATGTTAAAATAGTCCCACTTAGGGTGCCTGGGTGGCTCAGTAGGTTAAGCGTCCGATTTCTGCTCAGGTCACATGATCTTACGATTCATGAGTTTGAGCCCTGCATCAGGCTCTGTGCTGACAGTTCAGAGTTCAGAGGGTGGCTCAGTAGGTTAAGGGTCCAATTTCTGCTCAGGTCACATGATCTTATGATTCATGAGTTTGAGCCCTGCATCAGGCTCTGTGCTGACAGTTCAGAGCCTGGAGCCTGCTTCAGACTCTGTGTCTCCCTCTCTCTCTCTGCCTCTCCCCCACTCACACTCTGTCTCTCTTTCTCTCTGTCAAAAGTGAATAAACATTAAAATTTTTTTAAACAGCCCCACCTAGGTGCTTTACATAAAGGTGTCTTCTTATTGATGGCTAGGAAATCTAAGTGGTTTAATATATGTTAAATGGTTGCACTGTATCTCTTGTTTCATTAATCCTTTCTTGTAGTGTGTCATTTCTCCTGTTAGCCTGTGGAAAAACTGTGTTTAAACTAATCTTAAAATTGAGTGACTTTTTATATCAGTGCTTCAAAAGGTAGCACTGGTTGTGTTCTTTTTTTAATTTTTAAAAAATGTTTTATTTATTTTTGAGAGATAGAGACAAGCATGAGCAGGGGAGGGTCAGAGAGACAGGGAGATACAGAATCGGAAAACAGGCTTCAGGCTCTGAACTAGCTGTCAGCACAGAGCCCAACACAGGGCTCGAACCCACGAACCGTGAGATCATGACCTGAGCCTAAGTTGGACGCTTAACCAACTGAGCCACCTAGGCACCCCATGGCTTCTTTCCCTTAGTAATATGCATTCAAGTTTCCTCGATGTCTTTTCATGGCTTTTTTTTTTTTTTTTTTAGCACTGAGTAATATTCCATTGTCTGGATGTAACACAGTTTTATCCATTCACCTACTGAAGGATATCTGGGTTGCTTTCAAGTTTTAGCAAATTTACAAATAATGCTGCTATAAACATCTGTGTGCAGATTTTTGGGTGGAGGTAAATTTCACCTTATTTGGGTAAATATTAAGGAGCATGATTACTGGATCATATTGTGAGAACATGTCTAGTTTTATAAAAAAACACCAAACTATCTTCCAAAGTGGCTATTACCATTTTGCATTCCCATCAACGATGTATGTGAGTTCCTGTTGATCCACAACTTTACCAGCATTTGATGTTTTCACGTGTTTTAGATTTGAGCCATTTTAATAGGTTGTGTAGTGGTATCTCGTTTTAATTTGCAGTTCCCTAATGACATATGATATTGAGCATCTTTTCATAGGCTTTTTAACCATCTGTGTATCCTCTTTGGTGAATTGTCCGTCTGTGTCTTTTACCCATTTTTTTCATTGGGTTGTTCATTTTCTTGAGTTTTAAGAGTTCTTTGTTTTGGAGCGCCTGGGTGGCTTAGTCGGTTGAGCGTCCAACTTTTGCTTGGGTCATGATCTCATGGTTCGTGGGTTCGAGCCCCGCGTCGTGCTCTGTGCTGACTGCCACCTCAGAGCCTGGAGCCTGTTTCAGTCTGTGACTCCCTCTCTCTCTGACCCTCCCCTGCTCACGCGGTCTCTCTCTCTCCTAGAAATAAATAAAAATATTAAAACAAAAAAATTTAAAAAAAGTTCTTTGTTTTAGATAAATAGTCCTTTATCATATAGGTCTGATAAATATTTTGCAAATATTTTTTCCTAGTCTATGGCTTGTCGTATCTTCTTGAATATTCTTTTTCTTTTAAAAATGTTTTTTGGCTTTGGGAACAATATTTTTAACTTCTGCAGAATAATTATAATATTATAAAAGAATTTGGCCTTTTAGAAGTTCATGTTTATATTCCATATACACAAAGCATTGATTTTGCATATCAGTCTTCCCTCACAGACTTTGAGATTTAAATATGCTTTTTAGAGACATGAAGTAAAACTTGAAAATATGCCTTGATAAATTTTTCTTCTCTGTAACAGCCATTCATACTACTACAAAGATGTGGGAAATGAGCCATGAGGAACATAAGATCATTATCCCATTGAGAAAACATTTATAACACTCCTGCATCCGTCTTTCCTCTTCCAAAAAAAAGTGTCAAATAACTGACTTCATAAAAACCACTGGAAATGCTAGTATTCAAAATTCCTTTCTAGAGTAGTGTGTACCAAACACAGGGTTTGGTAATTTAATAATGATTTGTTTCTCTAAGACACAGAATTCTAGAAACTGAGTTTTCATGACAGTAGTATGTTTTCTCACTGTGTGTAGCCTGCACTGAAAAGAAAAACTTGCTGTAAAATATACAGGCAACATATTTTATGTTGTTTATTTGCATAAAGGGGGCTATAATGATTTAATCCTTTCATCAAATGAATATACCTAGAATAGTCTAAAAATCAAGTCTTATCTTACCCCCTCCATTGTTAAAGTTCTTTGTTCCCTGTCTAATTGGGTTTACAAGGTAGTATTTCCACGCCTTGGTTATTATGTTAATTCACTGGCTCCTTTCTTTGAAAAGGATCCAGTTTCTGGCAAAGGAGCCCAGTGTCTTCTCTAACCACTGTTTTCTTCTCTGTTCTACAGAGTAGTAACTATTTAACCTTGAAATGAGGGAAGATAGCTTAGAATGTGAAATGGAAAGAGAACAGTTCAGAAACAAGAGAGCCAACAGAATTTAGGAGAACAGGGAATAATACATCTTATAAATGAATTGAAGTTCGTTTTTGTTTTTAACTCTGGAAGCTTTAGCTTTTTTGTGAATAACACATGGATTGTATTTTTTTAATCATAATCCAGAGCAGGTAAAGTTGGCTGATACAACCATGTTTTTCTTTTGTTTTAAGTCTTATATTAAATACAGAAATGTGTAAGATGTCAGTGTATATTTTTATTAGATATTTTCCAGAGTAACCAAAAGCTTAGAAAGTAATCTTTTGTAAGTAAAGATTTACTTACATGAATTTTTCTCAACTGGAGATTAAGGCTACAGTGTACAATGGCTTATTGCTGGAAAGTACAAGTAAGTACCAGAATTGCAGTACTGTGTTATTTTAGGAAAAATTAAATTGTGTAACTATAGTTATAATTCTTGATAATTTTATTACTACTTATAGTCTAAATTTTATAAAGAAATTGCTAGAAATTAGATATTTGGAAAATTATATTTGAAATTATATTTGAAATTTTAAAAATTTCATCACTGAATTAATAGAAACAAATTTGAGTTTGTCTTACTGACATAAGACACTGATTATATTGTATATTTTTCAGACAGAATTAAGCCTAGAGTATAATGCATCCTTCTCTATCTATATTGGTATATTAATGAGAACATACCTATATTTTTTATTAGGGATTTTTATGTCATTGTGAAGAAATAAATCGATACTGTTTTTTTGCTATTTATAATGAAGATAACATTTTCAGTGTAACAGAACAAAACATTAGTATGCAAAAGATTGCCCAGACTTCAGAGGTGAGCGTAAATTCAGAGTTGAGGGATTGTGTAGGTGTGACAAACTGGCAGATCCACACATAGCTTGTTATACATTCCTGTTTCTCCTACCCCAGAACCTAAAGTTTTTCTGCTTCAGACGGACAGATTTACTATACCACAGATTTCTTTTTCTCTAAAAGGTAGAATCTGGTCTTAAAATAGATCTTCAAGTCTTCATCTTAAAAATATTCTTTGTAATATGTCTGTTTTCACTTAGTGAACAGGGTTATTTTTTAAATGTGCTCTATATAAGTGGCTCAAGTTATATTCTTACTGAAATTCAATGCTGACAAACATTCTTAAGATAAAAAAAAGTTTCAGAAATTCTCATTATTTTAGCATTAGTATATCTGAAGTGCTTTGTGTTCACAGGAAGAACAGGCAGCAAAATTGAAAGCTGAGAAGATCAGAGTTGCCCTGGAGAAAATTAAAGAGGCTCAAGTGAAAAAGGTGATATTTGGGTGTTTTCCTGGTTTGGGATTTTTAAAACCAGATTGATAAAGAATTGCCTTGCTTATATAACATACTTCTAAGGTATGGAGAGATAGAGGGGTACTTCTTCCTAATATTTTTTCACATGTATTTTTGGAGATAAGATGTATTATAAAGAAATAACTTTGTTTTAAATTCTCCTAAAAAACTAAAACACAATACTCTTATGATAATCTTACCTTTATTATAATTCTTAAAATGCTTTAAATTTGTTTAGGTAGGTTATTTGATACCTAATTTTAAAGTTTCTTGCATAATAAAGTCATTATTTGTGTTTTAATTTATATATTTAAGAACATTACAGAACATTGCTTGATATTGGAAGAAATGTCTAGAATGCCTATTTTTGGTTTGTATTTAATTTCCTTTTTATCTGTTATAGTTGGTGATCAGAGTTCATATGTCTGACGACAGTTCTAAAACAATGATGGTGGATGAGAGGCAGACGGTGAGGCAAGTGCTGGACAACCTAATGGACAAGTCCCACTGCGGTTATAGTTTAGACTGGTCACTTGTAGAAACCATCTCTGAATTACAGATGGGTTAGTAATGTAATTGCTTTGCTTACTTTTTCATTTCTATGTAATTCTAACAGTTTGCATGTTAACAAAAAACACTTTGAGACATCTATATGTATTTTTTTTCTGTATATAACTTTGGCTTTTATACACTACCTTTTTTTTCCATCAAGTGTTTTGAGATTTCTTTGAATACAATATCATTCCCTGTTCACCTCAAATCTTATGGCTAAAACAGCTTTTCTTTTTTTAAGTAACAAAATACGTTTTCCCTTCAAGTTACTGCATAGATAGATACACTTGCTAAAAATTGTTATATTTATTCACATTTGTTCTGAATTCCTTATTTTATTTAAAACACATGTTGTTCTTTCTTTTTTTTAAATGTTTATTTTCGAGATAGACAGGGAGAGGGAGAATGTGAGTGGGGGAGGGGCAGACGGAGAGGGAAACACAGAAACAGAAGCAGGCTCCAGGCTGGGAGCTAGAATCCACAAACCATGAGATCATGACCTGAGCCAAAGTCTGATGCATAACTGACTGAGCCACCCAAGTGCCCCTGTTCTGAATTCTTTAGACCAGCATTTGACTTTTAGGGAAAACATAAAGCACATCTTTTTTATTTTTAGCTAAATGAACTAAATCTTAGTGTTCTATGATTTGTAATTTAGTGTGGTGGTTTCTAATTTTAAAAGTTCCTCATTTTTAATGCCATCATTGACTCTTAAAGTTTTCTTTTTATAATGTGTGATTATAGCAACCTAGCAATTATTACTTTATTAGGTATTATTGAATCAGTAATCAATTTCAACTTTCTATTTTATTTTAAAAAGTATTTGCATTGCTCTTACTACTTCTTATATCTTTAAATATTTCATAGCAGTTTGCAGAGAAATAAAAGTTTAATTATTCCTTTGTCTCAGAACCCACATACATCTCCTCCAAACTATAGTTATTAGTTTATTAACATGTATAAAATATATTCTAATAATGCTCATAACTATTCTTACAGAATTAGAAAAGCTTAAGTTTATAGATTAGGCATTCATGGTACACAGAAAATGTTTGGATGCTATTTTTTAGAATATATCCATGGCTATAGGTTAAAGACCCATATATGTAATATTTCTCTATTACAATTGGTTACAGTGTTAGGAAACTATTACTTAATCATATATGGCACAGTGCTTCAAACATAGTATTGGATCACTCAGTATTTGTTGAATAAATAAAACAAGGGACTACTAAGTACCCAAAATAAAATGGTGAAAAGAAATTATAAGAAGTGTCAATTATTTGATTAAACAATAAAGGTTATTAAGGATGAATAAACAAAATACAAAATGCACCTGTTTGCAAAAGACCTATTACCTAAAGACACAGAAAGATTGAAAGTAAAAGGAATGTGGAAGATACTCACTAAAAGAAAGATAACTATGTTAAGATCAGACAAAATAGACTAAGCAAATTGCATCACTAGGAAAGGAAACCACACATCTTCACCAGGAATATGTAATCATTCTAAATGTTATAATGGCATTACAATGTAGAAAGCAAAAGTTAACTACAAGGAGAAATCCACAACCCAGTCTTTGTAGTAGAACTTTATCACCTAAGAATCTCTTCAGTGATCAGTATAATCAAACAGACAAAAAAGGATATAGGAGATTTGAAAAATAAATTTGGTCTAAGAGACATGTAGAACACTATTAACAGGACAATATACATTCTTTTCAAGCAGAAATGGAATATTTCCAAAAATGGATTCAAATGTCAGTCCCTAAGCACCTGACTGGAAACTTCAAAAAATCCATATCTAGGATGTGTTCTTTGAATATGGGTTCAATATATAAGACATGTTCTTTGATTCCGAATTTGGAAATTAGAAAATACATTTAAAAATTTAAATGTAAAATAAAACCAGTAGACCAAAGAAGAAATCATCATGGAAATTTTTAAAATGATAAGAACTAAATACTATTGGAAATCCTTAATATAATAATTTATAAAATCCAACTAATATGCTGGGGGGTGTTTTGTTTTTGTTTTTTCAAGGGTGGGACGGGAAAGGTTGAAGGCTTGAGAAAGACATAAAAGTCAGAAGACCTAGATTTTAGTCCTAATTCTTCCATGTAGCATCTGTGTGACTTTGCTGAAATCAGTTAACACCACTGGGCATGTGTCCTTATTTGAAAACAGAGGGAAGACCCAGACAATCTCCAAGGGTCAGGGGGCATAATGTTAGGTAAAATTTTGTGGTTCTGCTCTGAATTACTTCACAAGGTTGTATATCTTTGATGCAGGTCTGATGAATACTAACAAAGTATTGATATTTTGTCTTTGGACAGAGAGAATCTTTGAAGACCATGAAAACTTGGTTGAAAATCTTCTTAATTGGACAAGAGATAGTCAAAACAAGCTCATATTTATGGAACGTATAGAAAAATATGCACTTTTCAAAAACCCACAGGTGAGACTGAATAACTTCCAGAAATCATGATTTCTAAATGTTCATCTTACATTATTCTATTTTAAGTTAATAAAGTTAAAAAAAACAACAAAAACAACTGACAGCCACCTGGTTGGAGCATTTTGGTTGCAAAACCCCATGGGAGTATTCACTACTGAAGTGGAAAGTCTGCTGGGTCCCCAGTGTCAGGCCTCAAAGAGGTTACCAGTCTCACAGAGCCAGATGGGGTGGGCCCTTGGGGCAGTAGAAGGAACTCCAGGGAGATACCAGGTTTCTGCTCTTTGTAATCCAGAGCTGTTGAACTCATTTATTTGGTGAGCTGCTCATCTATAATAGAAAAGTACTTTCGTGGGGCGCCTGGGTGGCTTAGTCGGTTAAGCGTCCGACTTTCGCTTAGGTCATGATCTCACGGTTCGTGGGTTCGAGCCCCGCGTCGGGCTCTGTGCTGACTGCCAGCTCAGAGCCTGGAGCCTTTCAGTCTGTGACTCCTCTCTCTCTGACCCTCCCCTGCTCACGCTGTCTCTCTCTCTCCTAGAAATAAATAAAACATTTACAAGAAAAAAAAAAAAAAGAAAAGTACTTCCGTATTTAAGTTCTCTACTTCCTCCATTTATCCAGTTGACACTTTATTTTTGACTTTTTGAAAAATCTCAATAACCTTGATTATAAAATGATTCCACTTTTTATTGTAAGTTACCTTAATTTGCTTAATTATCTTTGCTTATTTCAGAATGTTTGAGTTAATACTTGCTAGTACACAAATATGTTATAAAAATCAGTAGGTAAGAGAAAACTCTACTGTAAAAGGAAGTAATGAAAAATGGTTGCAGTGTTAAAAGTATTAAATAATTATCCTTCAGACAGCTTAATCATGACACATCTTTACCACATATTTTTAGTGAACAGTACACCTTTGGGAATATCAATAGATCTTTTTATAGGTGATTGTGAAAAAGTTTTTTATAAGGCTAATTAGAATTCAGGTTTCAGTTGAGTCAAGCAAATGATATTATGATAGTCTCAGAGAATTGAAAATTTCTTCTTTTAAAGCCAGAACATAAATTTTTTGTATCGGGGTCAGTTAAGCTTAGCATCTTTTAAGGAAATTTGTCTTAGTCTACTAAATTTATAAACCTTTCAGTTCCTTTCATTAGTTGTACAAAACATTTGCCAGCTCTTACATGTGGTATCACCTCAGGATTTGGGGGAGGGCAGTATATGGAATAGTTCAAGATACCGGGTAAAGTAAGGAGGCCGCCAGCATTTAAGCATTTTAGCCCTGATGCTCATGCACCAGTTACTTTTCAGAGCAGTGCTCCCCTCATCCTGTACAGGAAGACACAATTGTTAAATCTCTAGAAGAAATCCTATATGTCCCTGTTCCAAGGGAATAATAGGTTGGATTTATTCCTTAACTTTCATTTATTTATTTTTCCAGAATTATCTTCTGGGGAAAAAGGAAACCGCTGAGGTGGCAGATAGAAATAAAGAAGTGCTGTTGGAGGTATGACTCTTTACTCCCCTTACCCCCTTTTTGCCTGCACATTAAAATACTAAGCACCTTTTTAAAGTCATATATCAATGCTATATATTCACAATTATACTTACAACTAGAGAAGCCTATCTTCCACCATAGCCTGAGGGGGAGAATTCAACTATGTGACTCTTAGGCCACAGAAGAACCTCTTAAAATCTGTTATTTTGCCAAGTAATTGTATTGGTAAACTAAAAAGGAGTCATGAGCTGTTAGGAGCAGATAGGAGGAGGAAAAAGACTGGTCATTGAAGGAGGTGATTGTGGTGCTTTATCTGCTCACCCAAAGAGAAATTGGAATATACTTAGTTATTTACAAAATATTTCAAGCCTTACCTTTAAATAACTCAAATAATTTTAAAAATCATGATCTTTTAAGATATACACATACATATATACACACACACATAATACACCTTAATCTTAATAAAATAAATTCAAACATAATTCAATTTTTAACTTTTTGGCCTTTGGTGATTTTAGAGAACTAAAATCAAAGAAGTTATTAGTGGGGTGCCTGGGTGGCTCAGTCGATTAAGAGTCCGACTTCGGCTCAGCTCGTGATCTCACGGTTCGTGGTTTCGAGCCCTGCGTCCGGCTCTGTGCTCACCGCTAGCTCAGAACCTGGAGATTGCTTTGAATTCTTTGTCTCCCTCTCTCTCTGACCCTCCACTGTTCACGCTGCCTCTCTCTCTCTCTCTCTCTCTCTCTCTCTCAGAAATAAATTAAAAAAAAAAAAAATCAAGGAAGTTATTAGCATATTTGAAAACCAGAATAAACTCTTACTTAGCAATAATACAATTAGGAAAATGAAGATCAGCACTCAGTTGTTCATAGTGATACTAGTTGCAACTAAAAATCCTCTTTGTAGTTCCTGATTTCTCTGTACTTGGGAAAGAGAAGAGTTAATGTAGGCTCAAAATGTTCTATGTTAACATTTAGTGAGGATTTCTATTTTTCTTTACCAAATACATGATTGGTTTTTTAAATTATATTTTTATCTAATATAGACATAGGAATTCACAATTTTGAGTTTGTTTACATTGCTTTCAACTTAGTTTTAAATCTTTAGGAAATAAATGCCCTTTTAGTTTTAGACTCCTATAAATTGGTAATTTTTAAATTGTAAAATTTAATTACTCAGCATGTTGCTTTCTTTTAAAATCTAGTTTGACAGCTAATCTAAATATGTTGTTAACTTGGAGAAAAAATAAAATCTAATGCTAATGTTAGCTCTGACACTTTTATTAAATTTAGTGTTAGTATGCTGTTTACAGATGCATTTAAATCCTGTTACATGCAGCTCAGTTGACAATTCAACTTACTTCAAAACGGTGTTAGGTAGGAACATCTGGGTGGTAGGTAGGAACATCTGGGTGACTCGGTTGAGCATCTGACTCTTGATTTTTAGCTCAGGTTTTGATCTCAGGGTCATAGGATGGAGTTCTGCATCAGGCTCCACCCTGAGCATGGAGTCTGCTCAAGATTCCCTCTGCCCCTCGCCCCTGTGCATGTGCGCTCTCACGTGCACGCTCTCTCTCTGTCTCTCTCTCCCTCTCCCTCTTTCTCTCAAATAAAAAAAAAGGGGGGGCAGCTGGGTGGCTCGGTCATTTAAGTGTTCAACTTCGGTTCAGGTCATGATCCCCTGGCCCATGAGTTTGAGCCCCGCATTGGGCTCTGTGCTGACAGCTCAGAGCCTGGAACCTGCTTCATTCAGATCCTGTGTTTCCCTCTCTCTCTGCCTCTCCTCTACTCACACTCTGTCTCTCAAAAATGAATACACATTAAAAACAAATCTTTTTAAGAGAGAGCACACAAATAGACAAAATTATGAATGAAAATGGACTTATTACAACCAACCCCTCAGAAATACAAGCAATTATCAGGGAATACTATGAAAAATTATATGCCAACAAATTGGACAACTTAGAAGAAATGGATAAATTCCTAAACACACACTCACTACCAACATTCACACGGGAAGAAATAGAAAACCTGAAAAGACCCATAACGAGTGAAGAAATTGAATCAGTGATCAAAAATCTCCCAACAAATAAGAGCCCTGGACCTGATGGCTTCCCTGGGGAATTCTACCAGACATTTAAAACAGAATTAATCCCAATTCTTCTCAAGTTATTCAAAAAAATAGAAAGCGAAGGAAAACTCCCGGATTCATTTTATGAAGCCAGCATCACACTGATTCCCAAGCCAGACAGAGATCCACCAAAAAAAGAGAACTACAGGCCAATATCCTTGATGAATACGGATGCAAAAATTCTCAGCAAGATCCTTGCAAATCGAATCCAGCAGCATATAAAAAGAATCATCCACCAAGATCAAGTGGGATTCATTCCTGGGTTACAGGGCTGGTTCAACATTCGCAAATCAATCAATGTGATACATCATATCAATAAAAGAAAAGATAAAAACCATATGATCCTGTCAATAGATGCAGAAAAAGCATTTGACAAAATACAGCATCCCTTCTTAATAAAGACTCTCGAGAAAGTTGGGATAGAAGGAACCTACTTAAACATCATCAAAGCCATCTATGAGAAGCCTTCAGCTAACATCATCCTCAACGGGGAAAAACTCAGAGCTTTCCCCCTGAGATCAGGAACACGACAGGGATGCCCACTCTCACCACTGCTGTTTAACATAGTGCTGGAAGTCCTAGCATCAGCCATCAGACACCAAAAGGAAATCAAAGGCATCAGAATTGGCAAAGAGGAAGTCAAACTTTCACTCTTCACAGATGACATGATACTCTACATAGAAAACCCGACAGACTCCACCAGAAGCCTACTAGAACTGATCCAAGAATTCAGCCAAGTTGCAGGGTACAAAATCAACGTACAGAAATCGGTTGCATTTTTATACACCAACAATGAAGCAACAGAAAGAGAAATCAAGAAACTGATCCCATTCACAATTGCACAAAAAACCATAAAATACCTCGGAATAAACCTAACCAAGGATACAAGAGATCTGTATGATGAAAACTATAGAAAACTTATGAAGGAAATTGAAGAAGACACAAAGAAATGGAAAAACATTCCATGCTCATGGATAGGAAGAATAAATATAGTTAAGATGTCATTACTACCTAAGGCACTCTACACATTCAATGCAATTCCAATCAAAATTGCACCAGCATACTTCTCAAAACTAGAACAAACTATCCAAAAATTTGTATGGAACCACAAAAGACCCCGAATAGCCAAAGTAATCCTGAAAAATAAAACCAAAACGGGAGGGATCACCATCCCAGACTTTAGCCTCTACTACAAAGCTGTCATCATCAAGACAGTATGGTATTGGCACAAAAACAGACACATAGACCAATGGAACAGAATTGAGAACTCAGAAGTGGACCCAAAAGTATACAGCCAACTAATCTTTGACAAAGCAGGAAAGAATATCCGATGGAAAAAAGACAGCCTTTTTAACAGATGGTGTTGGGAGAACTGGACAGCAACATGCAGAAGAATGAAACTAGATCATTTTCTCACACCATGCACAAAAATAAACTCAAAATGGATAAAGGACCTGAACGTGAGACAGGAAACTATCAACACCCTAGAGGAGAAAGCAGGAAACAACCTCCTTGACCTCCACCGCAGCAACTTCTTACTTGACACATCCCCAAAAGCAAGGGAATCAAGAGCAAAAATAAACTGTTGGGACCTCCTCAAGATTAAAAGCTTCTGCACAGCCAAGGAAACAACCCAGAAAATTAATAGGCAACCAACGGAATGGGAAAAGATAGTTGCAAATGACATATCAGATAAAGGGTTGATATCCAGAATCTACAAGGAACTCACCAAACTACACGCCCGAAAAGCAAACAGCCCAGTGAAGAAATGGGCAGAAGATATGAACAGACACTTCTCCAAAGAGGACATCCAGATGGCCAACAGACACATGAAACGATGCTCAGCATCGCTCCTCATCAGTGAAATACAAATCAAAACCACACTGAGATACCACCTCACGCCAGTCAGAGTGGCTAAAATGAGCCAATCAGAGAACTCTAGATGCTGGCGAGGATGTGGAGAAACGGGCACCCTCCTACACTGTTGGTGGGAATGTAAACTGGTACAGCCCCTCTGGAAAACAGTGTGGAGGTTCCTAAGGAAACTAACAATAGAACTCCCCTATGACCCAGCAATAGCACTGCTAGGAATTTACCCAAGGGATACAGAAATGTTAATGCATAGGAGCACATGTACCCCAATGTTCATAGCAGCACTCTCCACAATAGCTAAAACATGGAAAGAGCCTAAGTGTCCATCAACAGATGAATGGATCAAGAAGATGTGGTTTATCTATACCATGGAATACTGCATGGCAATGAGAAACAATGAAATCTGGCCATGTGTAGCAACATGGATGGACCTTGAGGGTGTTATGCTGAGCGAAATAAGTCAGGCAGAGAAGGACAAATATCATATGTGTGCACGTATAGGAGGATTAGGAGGAACTTAACAGAAGACCAAGGGGGAGAAGAAGGGCGGAAATGGTGGGGGAAAGGGGGAGAGGCAAACCATGAGAGACTCTTGAATGCTGACAAAAACTGAGGTCTGGTGGATGTGGGGGGGAGGAGGGGTGGGCATGGAGGAGGGCACTTGTGGGGATGAGCACTGGGTGTTATGTGGAAACTAATTTGACAATAAACTATTTGTAAAAAAAAAAAAAAATTACTACTAAAAAAAAAAAAACAGAAAAACAAATCTTTTTAAAGTGTTAGGTGAAAGTTCATAGGGATAGCCATCATAGTGTCAAAATAAATCTATATGATGTTTAGAATAGAATGTTCTGAGATAAAATTAGCAATATGGTTTTACTACAAACCCATTTTGGTTTAATTATAGTGTCATGAATTTCACAGGGTAAAAACAATTTTGTTTTGAGAATCCAAAGATCACATGTCTTTACAAATCCTCTTCTTATTTTAGGAATGTTTTTGTGGAAGTTCTGTAACTGTACCAGAAATTGAAGGAGTCTTGTGGCTGAAAGATGATGGCAAAAAGTCCTGGAAAAAACGTTATTTTCTCTTGCGAGCATCTGGCATCTACTATGTCCCTAAAGGAAAAGCAAAGGTGTGTCCTTTCTGTTGGCTTTTGAGCTTCCTCATATGGCAGTTGATTTTAATTTGTAATGAGTATGCTGACAGGGTGAATCCAGGCTCTGATGGTTTCAGCTCTTTTAGGACACCCAGAATATTGCTTTGTTTATTGATCTGTTATTAAAAAAAAAAAAGAAACCTGAAAGTATTCACACTTTGGTCATTCATTGGGCCCATCTCAATTCTCTTGCCAGCCTCACCGGGATAATATGCTCCTGCTGAGGGCCTGTTTGTTTGGTAGCTGTCACTTCTATGCTTACTAGCAGCCAGCACTGTTTTAAACTCTTTGCTGCATCATCTAATCCAATCTTAACCACTATCCTAAGAGGTATATTTTGTTGCCTCTATTTAAGGTGAGGAAACCCTGACTTGGGAATCATTGTACTTGAGATATGCATTACCAGCACTGAACTACATGATTTTTAAATTTTTTTCAAGAGCTTTGTTATACTATGTTGTATTTAATATACTATATTGTATTTAAAGTCTCTTTAGAATGCCACCCTTTTCAAGCAAGTGTGTTCATTGTGAATGGCAGGAAGTGAAATGGACTTCCTTTTTGTTGCATTATGGATTAAAGAAGGAACATTCGTAGAGAATCTCACTGTCTTGTTGTCTACAAAATATCACTATTTCCACTTGTCAAAGTTTTTATTCTCAACTAGAAACTGTTACCAGGTATGATATTTGCTTGTTTATACATTATTGTTAATTCAGTCTTTTGGGTGTTTCTGTCTTAGGTCTCTCGAGAACTGGTGTGCTTTCTCCAACTGGATCATGTCAATGTTTATTATGGACAGGACTATCGGAACAAATACAAAGCACCCACAGATTATTGTCTGGTGCTAAAGGTAAAGATATTTCTCTTTTTAGGAATTAAAAATTTCTTTTCAGTGTTTATTTTTGAGAGAGAGAGAGAGACAAGTGTGAGCGGGTTTGGGACAGAGTTAGACATAGGATCCAAAGCAGACTCCCAGCTCTGAGCTGTTAGCACAGTACCTGACCTGGGGCTCGAACTCAGGAACCGTGAGATCATGACCTGAGCCAAAGTCGGATGTTTAACCAACTGAGCAATCAAAATGATGAAACGTTTTGATCATTTAGGTTACAGCAGCAAATAATTTTTTAAAAGTCATTACAAAGTAGCTCAATTCAGTAGTTTTCAAAATGAAGTCCAAGCTCCCTTGGGAGTCCCTGAAACTCTATCAAGGGACCTGTGGTGTCAAAATTTCTTTTCCAGTAATGCTGAGATGTTATTTGCCTTTCATGCTTTTGTTCTCTCACAAATGTATTAGGCAGTTTTCTAAGAGGTTACGCTACCTGTGATGATATCTTTGCTCTCTTAGGTAATAGAACATATATTTGTATAATTTTGTATTTTAATTTTTCTCAGTTTTAATTTGTTACAAGGTAAGTATCAGTAGACATAACCCATATAAGTGGAAAGTTTGATAACATGAAGACAGAGGTAGTTATTTCAAGGACTCAGCGTTGTCAGTGAGAACCCAAATTCTTTCCTTTCTCGATTCCATCTTCTGCCTATCAGCTTATCCTCAGGCTGGCTCACTTCACAGGTACAGATGACCACTGTAGTTCTAGGCATCACATGGATGATGCACCCATGATGCAATGGATCTAGAAAAATCCAGCAGTAGAAGAGGGACTTCTACTCCCTGTGTTTGGTTTCTTTTAAGAGGGAGGAAATATTTCCCAGGAGCTACCAACAGTGCTTCTCTTGAAAATCATTGACCTGAGTACATGCACACCTTTTTTTTAAAGATTATTTTTTAAATTGAAGCACAATTCTCATATAGTGTTATAATACTTTCAGGTGTTCAGTATGATTCAACAGTTTATACATTTCTTATTGCTCATCGAGATAAATGGTACTCTTTATCCCTTTTATTTCTTCCATTCCCCTACCCATGTCCCCTTCACCACTAGTTCTGTGTATTTCAGAGTCTGTTTTTGTCTTTTCTTTGTTCATTTGTTTCTTAAATTTCACATATGAGTGAAATCCTATGTTATTTGTCTTTCCCTGACTTATTTCACTTCGCACTATACTCTGTATGTTCATCCCTGTTGCAAATGACAAGGTCTCATTTTTTTTTTTTGGCCGAGGAATACTCGTGTGTGTACATACATACACACACGCTATGTCTTCTTTATCCATTCATCTATCATTGGACATTTGGATTGCTTCCATAATTTGGCTATTGTAAATAATGCTGCAGTAAACATAAGGGAGCATATAGTTTTTAATAAGTGTTTTTGTTTTCTTTGGGTAAATACCCCATAGCAGAATTACTAGATCATATGGTAATTCTATTTTTAATTTTTAGGGGAACTTCCATACTGCTTTCCACAGTGGCTGCACCAGTTTGCAGTCCCACCAACAGTGCCTTTTTCTCTTTATCCTCATAAACACTAGTTATTTCTTATGTTTTTGATTTTAGCCATTCTGACAGTTGTAAAGTGATATCTCATGGTTTTAATTTGCATTTCTCTGATGATGAGTGATGTTGGACATCTTCTTATGTGTCTGTTGGCCATATGTATGTGTTCTTTGGAAAAATTCTGTTCAGATCCCCTGCTCATTTTTTGATCAGATAATTTGTCTTTTTGGTTATTGAGTTGTGTAAGTTCTTTATACAGGTATTAACCCCTTATTGGACAAATCATTGGCAAATATTGTCTCCCATTTGTAGGTTGTCTTTTTGTTGATTTCCTTTGCTGTGCAAAAGCTTTTTATATTGGTGTAGTCCCAATAGTTTATTTTTTTAATAATTTTTTTAGCATTCATTTATGAGAGACAGCACGAGTGGGGTAGTGGCAGAGAGAGAGAGGAAGACACAGAATTCAAAGCACACTCTAGTCTCTGAGCTGTTAGCACAGAGCCCATCGCTGAGCTCGAATTCACAAGCTATGAGATCATGACCTGAGCCGAAGTCCGATGCTTAACCCACTGAACCACCAGGTGCCCCTCAGTAGTTTATTTTTTTTCTTTTATCTTTCTTCTCTGAGGAGACATATTCGTAAATATCTTACTAGAGCTGGTGTCCAAGAGATTACCACGTGTGTTTTCTTTTAGGAGTTTTATGGTTTCAAGTCTCACATTTAGGTCTTTAATCCATTTTGAGGTTTTGTGTATATGATGTAATAAAGTGGCTCAGTTTCATTCTTTTACATGTAGCTGCCTAGTTTTCCCAGCACCATTTGTTGAAAAGACTGTCTTTTTTTTTTTTTTTTTTTTTTAATTTATTTCTGAGAGAGAGACAGCATGAGCAGGGGAGAGTCAGAGAGAGAGGGAGACACAGAATCTGAAGCAGGCTCCAGGCTCCAGGCTCTGAGCTAACTGTCAGCACAGAGCCCGACGCGGGGCTCGAACCCATGAACTGTGAGATCATGACCTGAGCCGAAGTCGGACACTTAACCGACTGAGCCACCCAGGCGCCCCTATCTTTTTCCCATTGTATATTCTTGCCTCTTTTGGCACAGATTAATTGACCATATAAGCATGGGTTTCTTTCTGAATTCTCTGTTCTGTTCCATTGATCTCCGTGTTCTTTATTTGTGCTAGTAATACTCTTTGATTGCTACAGGTTTGTACTATATCTTCAAATCTGGGATTATGATACCTCCAGCTTTGTTCTTTTTCAAGACTGCTTTGGCTATTTTTGGTTTTCTCTGGTTTAATACAAATTTTAGTATTATTTGTTTTAGTTGTATGAAAAATGCCGTTAGTATTTTGATAGAGATTGCATTAAAGCTGTAGGTTGCTTTGGGTAATAAGGGCATTTTAATATTTGTTCCCCCCAATCCTTGAGCGTGGGCTGTCTTTCTGTTTCTTTGTGTCATCTTCCATTTCTTTCATTAGTGTTTTATAAACGGTCTTTCACTTCCTTGGTTATGTTTATTCCAGTATTTTTGACTTAGCCTAATCAGAATTTATACCGTCAGGTAAGCAGTGGACAGACTTCCAAACAAAATTGAGGCTCTTTCAAAAAAGAAGTAGGGGAGAGGAGATAACTATGAGGAAGGCAACAATGTCTGTTACAGTCAAAATTAATTATGACCACTATTATTTTCATCCGTTTTGCAGCTCCCAGAATTTTTAAGTCAAGAATATTTTTGTTTAAAGGGGTTTATGTTTATTAGCTTATATAATAATTTGTGTACTTTATAATTGCTTTTAATAAAATAGGTTAAACTAACTTCATATATTTATATTGGCTACCTATTTATGTATAAAAATATTCAGTGTATTGAAATAAACCATACTGCTAGGTACAAATAGTAGTAAAAATAATGGCTGTCATTTGTTGAAGAACTCTAGGGTTAACAGACACTGCAGTAGAAACACTGCATGTCAATGTCACAGATCTGTTCTAGAATCCCCATTTTTCAAAGACTATACTTTCAGGGATCATTTCTATAGTTTGTTACTAGAATCCGATTTTTCAGATATGGAAACTGAGGTTTAGAGGAATCAATGTTCCTGAGACCACACAACTGTTAGTATTTAAGACATGCCTTTTTTTTTACTGCAGAGTTTCAATTCCTGTGCATATGAGTTCTAACAAACCCAAAAATGCTGCCACACAGGATCTACACGAATGTAAATATTTATAGGATCTGATCCTATTTATCAGCTTTGGGCTGTAATGTCTAAGTCAGTTCTTCCAGTAAAATGCAGGATATAGGAAATATAATAGACACTTGTAGGAAGTACATTGTTTAGTGATTAGGTTTTTTAAAGACAATAATAAAAATGATGGGAAGAGCTTACCCATGAAATAGGACAATGAAGGAATAAATAGGATATACATTATCTATTATCTGAAAGAGCTACATACTTATTGGACACATGTGTATGCATGAATGTACATTTACTTGAAACAACGTTTCTCAAATACGTATACTGTGGTGATTGTTGGGATATAGCTCACTATATCCAGTTCTAAGTTTTTATTCCTAAAGCAATGAGGCAAAGTAACGTATTTTATTTAGTATGTTAGGTAAGAAGGAAAAAATGGTTAGCATTTAGAGATGGAATAGGAACATGAACTTCAAACACCATCATTAAGAGAAAGATGTTATATATGATAAAGGTGGAAGTAGTAGGATGGAGTGTTATGTATTTTGTTTTTTAACTTCTTACATGTTAGTGAGAGAATTAATTTTTAAGCCTATTTGTGTTTCCAGAGTAATAAATGGGTAGTATATATTCAGTGGTTTTCCTTTGGCACTTGTATTGTGATTTTAGAGCATCATTTTTAGTTAGTTTTAAGAATTACTTGTCTCCATCGAATTTTTGGTCTAACCAGAGAAAAATAATCTGATAGATAGCACAAATAGTAATCCAGAATTTCTTACTGTATTCTTAAATATTTTTATCTAATTTTCATATTTTTCCCATTAAAAATTTATTCATTTTTATTTTGAGAGAAAGAGCAGGGGAGGTACAGAGAGAGAGGGAGAGAGAGAATCCCAAGCAAACTGTGCTCTCAGCACACAGAGCCCGATGCAGGTCTCAAACCCACGAACTGCGAGATCATGACGTGAGCTGGAATCAAAAGCTGGAAGCTTAATGGACTGAGCCACCCAAATGCCCTGGAAATTTTTTTCTTTTATCAGTGAATGCAAACTTTCCAAATCCACATCATTTTCCTAATAGCTGTTAATTTGTTTAGGGGAACAATATGATGATATATTCTCTTTGCAGTCTTTAAGAATCTAAATGTGAAGCTTCTGGTTTTTGACAAAAATGTCTCTTTCATACTTGCTCTTAGCTCTTGTGTGATTTTTAAAGTGGTGGAATGGTAATGTGGGGAAAAGAGGAGAGAGGCATAATTTTTGGAAGAAGATTTCACCACTAATAAGACAGAAGTATGACATTTTAGTTAAGGGTACAGGCCCTGAAATGAGATGGCATGGTTTCAAATCCTAGTTCTTTCACTAACAAGCATGAATACATGAGCAGCATTGAGTGCTGTACCTCAGTTTCTCTTCATTTGGTGAAGATACTAATATGTAACTCCTCAGGTTTTTTGAGGGGAGAATGAGCTAATTAATATATGTGACATATTTAGCATAATGCCTGTATGTACTAAGTGCCAATAAATACCACTTTTTGTTTTAAGTAATCTCTACACCCAACATAAGGCTCAAACTCCTGATCAGGAGTCCCATGCTCTACCAGCTGATCCAGCTGGGTGCCCCAATAAATGCTGGTTTTAATAAAATAATATTTTTGTGGAACAGGCCACTGCCTGAGGTTTGGTGTAGAGCCTGGGTGACTGTATTGAAGGCTATACAAGGGATGTCTCTGTTACATGGGAAGTTGAAAAAGAGTTAGGAGGTCCTAAAATGAAGTATAAACTAGCAGATAATCTGCAGATACCCAAATAATCATATCATAATATTCTTCAGGGTATTATTTGGATTCCCAGGTTAAAGAAATAAGGGGAGAAGGATACTTAAAGATCAGGCTAATAGTTCTTGCTCAGTATTTCTGTTACATGAATGAATGAGATAAAATTCCCCTTCTTTCTTATATGGAAAATACATCTCCCCTACCTGCCCTCCTTTGCTTTTTCAAGATGGCTATGTGATTTATTATAATGTAATTTAATAAGGAGGAGGAAATACATTCCGAGAGAAGGCTGTGGAACCTAAAGTATTAGGAGAGAAAACTGATTAAGTGTTGTTTTGCTAACCTCCTTTTGCTGAGGATTTATTGTTTACAGCTTTAACTATAGCCTTTAAAAACTAAAATGGTTTTGGTATTAAATGTTTTGTTATAGGAGCTGAGCTCTCTAAAGCAATGTATATAAATTTATTTATAGAATAAAATAAATGGATTTAAATTTCTCACATTACAGACCAGAGAGATGGATTTTTTTTTTTTTTTGAGAGGGAGAGAGAGACTGTGTGCATGAGGGAGGGAGTGAGAGAATCCTAAGTAGGCTCCTTACTGCCTAATGTGGAGCCCTATGTGGGGGCTTGATCCCACAAATGAAATCATGACCTGAGCCAAAATCTAGAGTCCAATGTTTAACCAACTGAGTACCCAGGCACCCCTGTGATCTTTAACAGTGTAGATACATAACATATTGGTGGCTGTCTATTTCTGCTGCATTGAGAACTTGTTCAAATTGCTTATTTTATTGATCTCATGGATTTCCACAATAAATATGGTTAGAGAATCTTTAAAGCCTCTCATAATTGAACATAATCGTAAATATTTCCCCAGGTAAAATACAGCCATTTAAATTTTTTTTTCAGAATAACTGAAAAGAGAAGTAATAATTAACAAACATTACATCCAGAACCAAGTGTGATTTGGGATTTTTCATTCCAGGTTGTGGCCCAGTAGAATTAAAATACCTTAAGTCTGTTCTAGTACTTGCATTGTGTAGTTGATCTGGTCAGTCACCTCCCATCCTAGCTGCAACTGAAAAGTACATTGGATTGTGAAAACTCATTCTGATGATGCAGTTGAAAAGCTGCTCATTCCTTGGAGGGCACGTGCTGTGGGTAGAAGAGGTGCAGAGCAGTGCACAGTCCACAGAGGGCACCACTGTACCAGATGTGAACGCCCACTTCTGTTGGAGGTGCTCTGCCCTGCACTTCATCCACTCCGCACATTGGTTCACCTTCACAGAAGCTCTAGAGCTTTACCAAACACCCACGTGTTTGGAGTCTTCTGAATTCATGATTCCAATGGGTCAAAGTGGAATAAAAATTTTCCCTTTCTTGTTGGCCTTTGTTTCTCTGAAATATAGAAGGTATTTGGGAACTTCCCATGACATGAAGGTATTTTTTACTTTGCATATCTTGACCTAAAATGCAACACAAGTTTCTTTATAGTTTTATTTTGTAAAAGTACTTACGGGCCATTTCATATGGCCGTATGCCCACATAAGAGATATAAATTATTTTGGCCATTACTCTGCTGGCCTGTAACTTGTCAGGGTATGTTTCAACTTTGATAGGTGTTTTCTTTAGTTCTCCAGGGGACTGAATTAGACTTTGCCTTAATCTTGCAGCACCCGCAGATCCAGAAGAAATCTCAGTATATCAAGTACCTTTGTTGTGATGATGTGAGGACCCTGCATCAGTGGGTCAATGGTATTCGCATTGCAAAGGTAGGGTGTTTTTGTTTTTATTTTTTTTTTGGTTTGATGATAGAAAAATGATGAGGTGTTTCATATGTTTTTGATTATCATGACAGTTGTAATCATTTCCTGTTTATGATTTGCCAGTGTTTTCTGAGTTTTATGTTTGAAATGTCTTTTTTCCTTGGTGAGGGGATAGGCATTTAACAGTTGGTATCCATGGAATCATACTCTTGGTAAAAGTGTAGCTTCACAGTGATTTATTTTGGCTCTGGAGAATGCATTATATAATTCTTCTATATATTTGGGCAGAGTTTAGCCCAAATGAAAAAGTTTCTGAGAATTAAATTGCTTCAAGGCGGGAGAAAGGGGATGAATAAGCAGGACACCAAATTTTGAAGGCAGTGAAAATATTAATACTCTGTGTAATACATTTATAATGGTGAATATATGTCATTATACATCTCTTCAAACCCATAGCATGTACAACACCAAGAATGAACCTAAGGTCAACTATGGACTTTGATTATAAGGTGTTAATGTAGGTTCACTGATGGAAGCAAATGCACCCTCTGGTGGAGAATGTTGTTAAAAGAGAGATTGTGCATGGTTAGTAGCAGGTGCATATATGGAATTTCTGTACTTTCCCCTCAATTTTCTTGTGAACCTAAAACTGCTCTCAAAAGAAATTCTTGAAAAAAATTTTAAGGACTTCTTGAAGAATATTATGCGCATAATACAAGAAGGAATATTTGTGCCCATTAAGTAAAAATAAAACTTATTATAGCTATAAAATCAGAGTTGCCTTAGAAACAACCAAAAAAAATCTTTTTGATAAGGAGCATAAATGAAGTGTTAACTTCTTGATGCCTTTCTTAAAATGATAAAAAAAAAAAGTAGATTAAAATATACTGGTATTAAAATAATTTTTGAAGTATTTATAGGTATTAATTTTAATACAAACTATGAATCCGTAAACAGAAATGCACCCCCCTTTCTTACCTCATCTATCTGTGTCATACCCAGTAAAGTTTACACGTCACCATTTACTGCCTTCTGTTTAGTATGGGAAACAGCTCTACATGAACTATCAAGAAGCCTTGAAGAGGACAGAGTCAGCTTATGATTGGACTTCCTTATCCAGCTCCAGCATTAAATCAGGATCCAGTTCTTCAAGCATCCCAGGTAGTTTGAAATGCTGAAAGCACTATTTACTACCAACATGAAGATATCTTTATAAACTGATGGCAGACCTGGTTGTTTCAGCATCGTTCTTAAAAGCAGAGTTATACCTAATGTCTAAATTATAAAATAAATTTTTTCGTGGTTAGAGGGGAAATTATCATGGGCTAGATCACAGATGTATTTGAAATGGAACAGCAGTATAGAGTTGTAAATTCAGGAGTATTGCTACATATTTGTAAAGTTTATTTAAAACTCAATCATACTAGGGCATCTGGGTGTCTCTGTTGGTTAAGTGTCTCTTAGATCTCAGCTCAAGTCATGACTTCATGGGTTTGTGGGTTAAAGCCATGCGCATCAGGCTCCGTGTTGGCAGTGTGGAGCCTGTTTGGGATTCTCTCTCTCCCTCTTTCTGTCTCTCCCCCTGTGCTCCCCTCTCTCAAAGTAAATAAATGAAAACTTAAAAAAAAAATAATACTGCCAAAAAACAACTGTTGATGCATAATTGAGGAGACAAAAGTTGCTTGGAGAAAACCTCCATACTGAGAATCCATGGTGAAATTACCCTCCTTACCATAGGATTCCTGACATTTCAACAGTGTGGAAATAATTAGAATTAGTTCAGTATCACTATTAAGGGGACTGTTTAAGTCATCAAACTTAACTAAAGTTTTCATAGGAAATTGGTGATACTCAAAAAGGTGCTTATTTTCAGATTCTCACATCCTTTAAAGAAGTATGTGGTGATCATACCTTATAATAAGTGCTTCTTTCCCTTCAAAGTATTTCATGAATGATAACTATGTCCTCTAAAAGCAGAATGTTTTTCTTTGTTCTTACCATATTATGAAAGAAATAATGACTTTAAGAGGTATTTGGGGAATAAACCTCATTATTTATTAGTATAACATATAAATTAATCTTTTAGTGTATGTTTTTACCTGGCTATGTGTATACACTTTAAGAAAATTCTACTTTTCAGAATCTGTTTTATTTTAGGATAAAATAAAAGCATGGACTTTATTTATTTAAAATAAAATTTTAAGTTTATTTATTTTGAGAGAAACAGTGTTAAGTAGGGAAGAGGCAGAGAGAGAGGGAGACAGAGAATCCCAAGGAGGCTTAGTGCTGCCAAGGAGCCTGATGTGGGGCTTAAACTCACAAAATCATGTCCTGGACCAAAACCAAGAGTCAGAGGCATAACCAACTGAGCCACTTAGTTTCCCCCAAATATGGACTTTTTAAATTTTTGTAAATTTTTTTTATTTATTTCTGAGAGAGCGTGAGCAGGGGAGGGTAAGAAAGAGAGGGAGACACAGAATCTGAAGCAGGCTCCAGGCTCTGAGCTGTCAGCACAGAGCCCAAACAGGGCTTGAACCCATGAACCGTGAGATCATGACCTGAGTAGAAGTTGGATGCCCAGCCGACTGAGCCACCCAAGTGCCCCTGGACTTTTTAAAAAAGAAGGATTTGACTAAAAAGTTGTATGACTTTATTTCAACTCTAAGCAAAAACAAAATGGGGATGTGTATACACATGGGTTAGTATACCTACATATATTTCCTAGTACTGTCCCCAGAGAGGGCTAAGAGCAGTGACATCCCAGTGGCAATGAAAATACAGAGAGCCTAGATTTTGGTTTTCTAATTCCATTTTCCAGAACAAAGAAACTAGGGCTCTTTGGCAAATGGCTGAGAATAAGAGGAGCCTGAAGCAGCTTATAATGAAAGAAATGCTCAAAACACACAGTGATAGGGCTGTGCAAAGGGACACAGGAGCCAACTGAGAGAGTGACCAGGGACCAAAGCTGGAACAATTGGAGCAACAAAATAACATAGTATAAGATCATAACCCAAATTATAAACAGCCATCAGTCCATATTGATATAAATTCTTGAGTAAACAAATGGGGAAGAGACAGATCTTCTGTATGGAAGAGTTCTAAGTGGTTTATGCAGACACTCTTTCCTCATAGAGATGGAGCTTAATTCCCCCCTCCTTAAGTGTTGGTTGGGCAGAGTGACTTGCACAGTTGGGTGTGGGGGAAGGGGAGTAACTACAGAGCAGAAACCTGTCAAAAATTAGCTCAGCCAAGTTGTCAAGGTCATTATCTTCAGTAATATATCCTATTGATAGCATGTACCCTTTACATAATGTGATGAGATTGGCACTTTGATCTTCTTCCCCAAATTTCATAACTCCGTCTAATCAAGAGAAAAACATCAGACAAATCATAATTGAGAGACATTCTTTAAAATACCTGACCCAGTACTCCTCAAAACTGTCCAGGTCATCAAAAACAAGACATTATGGAAAAACTAGTGAAGTCTAACTAAAGTAATGTATTGATGTTGGTTCCTTAATTGTGACAAATGTACCATGGTAATGTAGCAAGTTAATAATGAGGTAAATTGGGTGATAAGTGAACTCTGTGCTAGCTTTGCAACTTTTCTTTAAATATAAATCTAAAACTCTTGGAAAAATGTTTATTAAAGAGGGGGCAGACACTTTTGAGATGATTGAGAAAGGCAAAGTAAGAATATGTCAAAAGTAAGATTTTAGAAAAAGAAATTAAGGGAAAGATTGAGAAAAAAGATGCCATAATGTATATTTTTTAATTTATATAACATCAATCAGGTGCTTCCACACGTTTTGTGAAGTGGTATGGTGCCTTTTCCTAGTCCAGCATCATCCCTTCTCTACACACTGTGTTAAGTATTCCACAGATTTGTAAACATAATTGCAAAATCATGTACGTTCATTCTGAAGAGAGCTCAAGGATTCACATGTTCCAGCCTCCTCTCTTATAGGCTGTTGTCCTGAACAGCAATTAAATGGGACATAGGCTAGTGAAGTTGCAGCTTTTTAAAAAACACTCAGCAATTACACAAGAAACAGTGTTGGTGAGGTTATAGAAAAAAAGGAATACTTGAGACTTGGTGAGAATGCAAATTGGTGCATCCACTGTGGAAAATAGAACTACTCTTTGATCCAGGAATCACACTACTGGATGTTTACCCAAAGAATACAAAAACACTAGTTCAGAAGGATATATGCACCCCTATGTTTATGACAGCATTATTTACAATAACCAAACTATGGAAGCAGCCCAGAAGTTCATTGATAGACGAATAGATAAAGAAGATGTGGTGTGTATGCACACACACATACTGGAGTATTATTTGATCATAAAAAATGAAGTCTTGCCATTTGCAACAAGAAGGATGGAGCATGAGAAATATTAGGCTAAGCAAAATAAGCCAGAGAAAGACAAATACCATATGATTTCACTCATGTGGAATTTAAGAGACAAATGAACAGGAAAAAAGACAAACTAAGAAACAGATGCTTAACTATAGAGAACAAAACTGATGATCTAATAGGAGAGGTGGGTGGGGGCATGGGTGAAATAGGTGATAGGGATTACCGACTACACTTATCATGATGAGCACGGAGTAATGGGTAGAAGTGTTAAATCACAATACTATACACCTAAAACTAATAGAACACTGTATGTTAATATACTGGAATTAAAGTTAAAAGCTTAAAAAACACTCAGCAATTGGATGATGGAGAAAGAAGAAAACAGAGTAGGTTTTATCTTATATTTATGCCTTGAGCATATGCCCTTACTCTATCCATAGGAGTTTTTGGCTGTTATCTATGTACTGCTTTGGCTACCTTGGCTGGACTTGATTAATAAGCAATCTAATAATGCCCCCCTTCACCCACTCATTGGATGGGACTAGTTTTAACACCTGAATCTCCATCAGGTGCCAGCCATTGGGCTAGGTGCTTCCTTCTGCATGGTTATCTAACCTGACTTGGGGTCCAGTGACATAATCTCCCCAGTTCCCTGGATGTCAGATTGCAGTGTACCCTTCACCATTCCCAGCTCCTTTGAAGAGGTGTTCTTGCCTTACCGGGAGACCAGGCTGCAGTGTAGCTGCTGCCTTGTGGTGCCAATACCTGAATCCCTACAAAATACTTCTCACACAGGTGTAGTTCTAAGTACTAGTCATTGCAGGCAAAAAAAGGAAGTAGTTCTCATGTGTAGATCTGAATTCATTAAGTGAGAACTCTAGGGTGGCCTGAAGCAGGGGCATATAGAAAGATTGAGTCTTGCTGTAATGAAGATGTGATTGAAAAAACAAAAAAATCCATCTCCACTATTGAGAGTTTACTGATTCTCTTAATAGATAGGAGTTCTTACAAGAAGTTGCCAGGATTCCAGTAATGTTACACGAACCTTTCACTGTAATTGTCAGTCTGCCATGGTGAACTATTTAAAAAGAATCAAGATTTCCTATTAGCTCTAAGATAAAAGTTTTCTAGAGGAAGGTCCAGACAGTGCTTATATGAAATGAGTTTGAGTAAAAGTAACGTGTTGCACTGCGGAATAGCATCTCCTCTTGTGTAAAAGAGCTCTCTAAATGTGCATATTCACACTGTCAGAACAATGACTTATTTAATCCTATTTTTAAAAATCTATTTTAAACAGAGTCGCAGTCAAACCATTCGAACCAGTCTGACAGTGGAGTGTCTGACACTCAGCCAGCAGGACATGTCCGCTCCCAGAGCATTGTGAGCTCCATTTTCTCTGAAGCCTGGAAACGGGGCACTCAGTTAGAAGAGTCCAGCAAGGTAGGTAACACACTTGTGTCCATTGGTATAAAAAAATCTGTGACATTTCATGGGCTTAGTTTGTTGCTCTTTTATTTCTTGGTTAGGACTCTTTCTGGGTCCTATTTCAGTATTCTTATTTTGACTTCTCCTCAGAAATCAGTATTTGTCAGTTGGCTGGCTCTAGTGACCTAAGATCTCAATCTGGCAGTTTAACGGCTTTATCAGTGGCTCATATTTTTAAGAAATAATGATTTCTTTCTTTTCACCCTTAATCAGTTTGGATGGAACAACACCGTGTAGTGCCAGTACCCTAATTTGTTCCAGAGAAGCTGCTTATGGTGCATTATTTGTTATTAATTTAATTTATTCAGACTCATTCCTTTGTCATCTTTTCCTTTATGCTTTTTGGCATTTCTCTGCACATTGATGAGTTTTCTCAAATTTTAGTATATGTGGAAGACTAAATTCAGATTAATCCCCTTAAAATTTTGGATCCCTGGGCTTTTTATGGTAGTTTATTCAGTGACACCGAAGGATGAGTATGATTACTGCAAGACTGTTTAGAAATGTAGAGGTTCTTTAGCCCAAGTGAAAGACGTCATTATCACACTACCTGCAAAGTTCTTTGGGCGGCAGTGTGTCCCAGCTGTCCTTGCCCTCTGAGCAGGCAGGAGCTCACACCATCACCCAGGGGCCAGTGGCACACCTAGCCTGACTGTTGTGTTTTTACCCAATAATTATTGTGATTTTTCTTTTCTTTTTTTAATATTTTTTAAACATTTATTTATTTTTGAAGACAGACAGATCATGAGCAGGGGAGAGGCAGAGAGAGAGAGAGGGAGACACAGAATGGGAAGCAGGCTCCAGGTTCTGAGCTGTCAGCACAGAGCCTGACGCTGGGCTAGAACCCACGAACCCCTCAGATCATGATCTGAGCTGAAGTTGGATGCTCAACCGACTGAGCCACCCAGGTGCCCCCATTGAGATTTTTTCTTGTTCTTTTGGTCTGAATCACTTTACACAAGTGCATTCACCAGTGTGAACTAAATGGTATTTTGCCTTAATTTAACCCTTTATTTACTTATGTGGTTGATAAGCTGGCCCTCAGGAAGAGGCTTCAGTAGCCTGTTGTGGGGGTGGAACACTTTGTCTCAGAAATAATATTTGAGAATTGGTTCTAATGACCTAAGTTCTCAAAACACTGCCAGTTTGTTTAACTCTGTTATCAGGGGTTCAGACTTTTAAGAAACAATGGTCTCCCTTTCCCCACTTAATCAATTTGGATGGAACAGCCCTATCTGGTGCTAATAATTTTATATATGTAGAAAAGCAGATTTATACAATTCAGATATCTGAAAAAAAACCTCCCATATTAAATTTTTAATAGTATTATCCATGTGCATTTGAAATGAAAGGCCAAGGAAAACAAAGGTCCAAATGCTGTGTGATGAAGCAGCATAGTTCGCCTTTGTAGTTTCAGGAGCGTGCACCCTGCTGTGTAGCAGTGACCCTCTGTTTGTCTTGACCCCCACCTGTGTTTCTTCTGTTACCTCAGCCTCAGGTGCCAAATGAGAAGGCCAGCACAGCTAAGGTCTGCACCCCTGCAGCAGCCAAGACAGGGTCAAGTTAAGGTCAGGGGCTGTTCTTTGGAAACACATTAACCTGGGTGACTCCTATAACCAAATCTCCCAGACTAATGCTTTTATTTTGTGCAATTTTTAAAGAAACATGCGAGTGTCCTAATGGGCATTAGAATTCAGCCTTTTAGTCTAGTCTACTAACCTAAGCATTCTTGATGCTAATTAAGTGTCATTAATAATTTGGAAACAAAAAATTTCCTTTGGATCTTCACAGTTTGTTCAAAAAGAACCTAAAAGATGTACCCAAACATAATAAACCAAGGGTCCTTCTTTTGTTCTTTTTAAAAGTACTTGAACCACATTCGTGGTGTGAGTTGGCTCCATGAAACAGATGACCAGATGTGGTAATTCAGGCAGTGCTAGAGATGCCCAGATGGGCTGGTCAACAGGTTGTTGGCAGACTCTCGTTCCCATTTCTTGATATATTTCCTTTAGTCTTCAAAGGTTTTCTCTCATTTTCTCCTGGCTTTTTCTATATGGTATTTTTATGATCTTTTGCTGTAATGTTTATGAAGCATTTCTTTATGTATTTTCCAGTAAAACACATGTAAAGAATGCCCCCCCTTTACCTGCATTGCTGGACTTCTGTGCATGTTGGATGCAAATGTCTCACGAACACGAGTGTGTGTGTCAAGCTCATTCATTCCTGTGTGACTGTGCACGCCTGCTGAACATTCTCATATTCTCACGTGTCTGCTTGCTAGCATCAAAAAGCCATCCTCATTCCTCAGGAGGCACTCCACCAGCACTCCTAGACCCAGTTATGGCATCTGCTTGATGTGGATGCAGCCACGGACTGAAAGGTGAACTCGAACCATCACGTCTCCACTTGCCACAGTCCCGGTGGGGTCTGTGCTCGGAGGTCCCCCCATGGGGGTGCCCACTTGGGGCAGGTGTGAGAAAGTTAGGACTCAGAAATCAGGCCGCCTGTCACTGGTCAGCAGCTTTTGCAGCAGGACTTTTTTTGTAGATTGTTAGGAAGTCTTGCAGTTTAGTATTGCTGGGTGAACAAATGCTCTGTGCCTTATTGCCCAGGGAGGCTGATTTTCGCTTTTGTGACGTTGCCCCACTGCTGAGTCCTTTCTCGCATGTCCCAGATTCCTTGCTGTTTAGTTTTACACAAAGCTTACCTCTGTAACTATTGTGTTTGTTGTGTTTTCTCTCTCCCACCCCCCCCCACCCCCTTATACTACTTTTAGGCCAGAATGGAGTCTATGAATCGACCCTACACTTCACTTATGCCCCCTTTATCCCCACAGCCCAAGTTGGTCACCCCCTACACTGCCTCACAGCCTTCCCCGCCTCTGCCACCCCCGCCCCCTCCCCCACCTCCTCCCCCGCCCTCCCCCGCCCCCTCCTCCCCTGCCCAGCCAGTCTGCACCTTCTGCAGGCTCAGCAGCCACGATGTTCGTCAAGTACAGCACAATAACCAGGCTGCAGAACGCCTCTCAGCACTCGGGAGCCCTATTCAAGCCTCCACCACCCTCAGTGATACAGTCTCTGGCCTCCACCCCGCAGTCAGGAAAACCTCAGATCCCGGTGCCCCCCAATGGAGTCGTTCCCCCACCCCCTCCTCCACCCCCACCTCCCACCCCGGGCTCCGCTATGGCCCAGCTAAAACCCGTGCCCTGCACCCCATCCCTCCCACAGTTCAGCCCTCCTCCTCCTCCGCTGAAGATCCATCACGTACAGCATGCCACTCAAATGGCCCCTCCCACGCCTCCACCACCACCTCCTGCCCCCGCACCCCTCCCTCCCCAGGCACCCCCCAAACCTCTTGTGACTGTGCCCCCGCCAGCCAGCACCAAGACCGTGCCACCTGTCATGACACAGGCTGTGCCACCTACACCTACTCCTCCGGCTCCCCCGGCAAAAAAGCAGCCAGCTTTTCCAGTTTCCCACATTCCACCCTCTCCCCCTGCTCCTCCAGGCCCAGTCCCGCCACCCACCTTACCCAAGCAGCAGAGCTTCTGTGTAAAGCCGCCTCCCTCCCCGCTGTCTCCGGTGCCCTCGGTAGTGAAACAGATAGCCAGCCAGTTCCCTCCCCCGCCAGCCCCTCCCCATGTGGAGTCACAGCCCTTAAAGCACCCTGCGGCAAGTGTGGCCCCTCAGTCCCCTCCTGCTGTAAAAGCAAAACCCAAGTGGCAGCCCAGCTCCATCCCTGTCCCTTCCTCGGATTTCCCTCCTCCTCCACCTGAGAGCAGCCTGGTGTTTCCTCCGCCTCCGCCCCCGCCTCCGCCTCCGCCGCCTCCTCCACCGCTGGCCCCGGCCCCGCCGCCACTGCCAGCCACTCCCACCGCTTCTCCCGCCTCGGCTTCCGACAAAAGTGCATCTCCAGGCAAAAAGACCAGTAAGACGTCCAGTCCCGGGGCCAAGAAACCTCCCCCAACCCCTCAGCGCAACTCCAGCATTAAGTCCAGCAGTTGCGCAGAGCACCCTGAGCCCAAGAGACCCTCCGTAGACAGTCTAGTGAGCAAATTTGCATCGCCAGCAGAACCGTCGGGGTCTCCCAGCAGAGAGACCCCAGCACCTCCGGCAGCGCCCCCCAAACCTGGAAAACTGAATCTTTCTGGAGTTAACCTCCCCGGAGTTCTCCAGCAAGGATGTGTATCAGCAAAAGTATCCGTTCTGAGTGGGCGTGGAAAAGACTCCGTGGTAGAATTTCCTTCTCCTCCATCTGATTCCGACTTTCCGCCTCCTCCACCTGAAATAGAGCTTCCTCTGCCGCCCATAGAAATTCCAGCAGTATTCTCGGGAAACACCTCTCCAAAAGTGGCAGTCGTCAATCCTCAACCACAGCCATGGTCCAAAACTTCCGTGAAGAAGGCTCCTCCACCCACACGACCCAAACGGAATGACAGCACCCGCCTCACTCAAGCAGAGATCTCTGAGCAGCCAGCAATGGCCACAGTTGTGCCGCAAGTGCCCACTTCTCCCAAATCCAGCCTTAGTGTCCAGCCTGGATTCCTAGCTGACCTCAACAGGACACTGCAACGGAAGTCCATCACCCGGCATGGCTCGCTCTCATCCTCCCGCATGTCCAGAGCAGAACCCACAGCCACCATGGATGATATGGCATTGCCCCCACCTCCCCCTGAACTGCTTTCTGATCAACAGAAAGCTGGTTATGGAGGCAGTCATATATCGGGCTATGCAACCTTGCGGAGAGGACCCCCTCCCGCTCCCCCCAAAAGAGACCAGAATACCAAGCTCTCAAGAGACTGGTAGTAGCTACCATAGGACTTTATTTTCATGGTATCTGTAATCAGTTCTACAATCAGCTCACCTGATCACCTATGAATTCTGGTGTTCAGAGCCTCCTAGTATGATGTTGTTGTTATTCAGGTAGTATCCAGCTATATGTGTGTGTACATGTACGTGGGCACACATAGCTATACACATATAGTATATGTGTATGTATATATATATGTATACATATGTGTATGTGTATATATATATATATATATATATAGCTGAGAGTGAGTCTATTTATTCCTTTTCTCTCCTAATCTGAAAATAGGTTTGTGTATCTTGGGTGGAAGAGTCCTGGAAGGGGATTTGTGTCCTGTCCCTTATGATTTCTATTATCTGTCATGTGGAGTGGACCAAAACTTATAATGACACATTTTATAAGTGTCCATGCACAGCCTGACTGTGCACGTTGTGTATTATATCTTAAGGAATAGATGTACTATGTGCTCTTTCTCAATTTGAGAGGACATCAGAATGTTTGGTGTATCAGTGGGGCTTTTGTGTTTGTTTTTTCCCCATTTGGCTGAAGTTCGAACTGCTTGACTGACACTTCATGACTATACATGAAGGGGCACTTTAAATCAGGAGACTCTGTCAGCATCACGGACGGAGAAAGAGCGCAGTATGGGAAAGTCTTCACAGACCCTGTCATCTGTCCATGCGTGTGCACAGGAAGTAAATATGTGATGTAACCAAACCATTCTAGTTGCAGTATTGCTGCCACGATCCCACCTGTATCTAGGACGTGTTGTGTCACAGGTAAGCTCTGCCTACAATACATGGATAATTTAGTACTATAATCCCAGGTAGTTCTTTTTGTACTGTTGGAATCTTTTTCATGAGCTTTGCGAAGCCTCATCAAGCTTGGCTTCATGATCCTTGCTTTGATTTGTTGTGAGAGAATGTCTGACACAATCCCCTGGAATGCTCCGTCCCACCAGTTATAGTGTGTGCTTTAGGTAAGATGTTGATAGTAGATATCTGTAGACAGTTGCTATATCAAGTATACACATCCCATGTCCAAAATAGTGCATCATTACAAAAAACAAAATTACCTTCTGAAATGCGTATGTTTTGTGCGTTGCTCTAGGATGGGTGATTAGGAAACAGAACTGGCCCTTGTGCAGGTATCACTAATCAGGTTGTACATGGATTGTAGTGCATAACAAAGAATTCATTTAAGTATGGGACTGCCCTACAGGGAGGGAAAAGTATAAATGAGGTTTTTGACGATTTCATCCTTAGCTACCAGAGTGCACTAGGATTCTTGCTTATCGTAGCTTGGTTGTGGAGATCTGTCCAGGTTAAACAGGTGTTCTGATGGAGTGGTGTAGTCCGAAGTGACATTACATATTTTGCATGTGCAGTTTGGTATAACATGGAATCATTGCTCTCATCACACACTACAATTCTGTATGCTTCACATTATACTTATGCTTTTTTTCGTCCTGTGAGTTTTCCTTGATATGTGAAATATGTACTGTCTCATTAACTTATGATGATAAAGTGACCATTACAAATAAAATGCAATCTCAGAGCTGCTCTTATACAAGAGAATAAAAACTAGCCAGCCCAGCAGTGGTAAGTGAGCACATCTTGTAATGAAAGTCTCTACCTGTTGTGAATAAGGATTACCGGTGCAAAATAAGGATTGTCCCATAAGGATAAAGTGGTATCATAGCAGTGGGGCAGAGATAGTTAATAACTCAAGAATAAGCAAAAGTTGTACTGTATACCTAAGATATTCCTGTAAACCCACCTCCAGAAAAGCATGGCACCAGAGGGGACATGAAGTGGCACCTCACCATTGCCACATCACCAGGATATCATTCTGCATATTCATGTGCTTACAGAGCAATAAGAATATGTACCTTTGTGCATTTTTTAAAGCCCTGCTTCTTTAAAAGATATTTTGGACTTTTTCATTTGTTCTCAAAGTTCTCTGTGCTTGATATCCTTAGCTTATGAAGTGACCTTTAACACATCTGCACTGTTATATGTAAGTACGCACAGCGGTTTGGGTAATGGTTGAATACAGATCGCTATGCTGCACTGTCACTTACCAGTGAAGGAATTTCCCATTGTGTTCTGCCTGCAGCTTTATATTCTAAGGATCACTCTTATTTGTGGGGTAAAGTTATTATGAATCCAATGGCATAGGGTCATTGGACTAGGGTTTTTGTTGTGGTCATATCATGATGGCCTTTTTTTTTTTTTTAAATGGAAGTGGACTTCAACTTTCCTTGAGGGGAAAAAACAACGTGCCCTCAATCCTCTTTTACCCATGATTTGAGCCCTAGGATACGGCCTCTGTTTAGTCATTGTAGGATTCCCTAGGACTTCTTGCTTATGTCAGTCTTGATAGTCATCCTGAACCGATGGTTCCAGCATGATCACTTTCCTGAAAGAGCAGCCATCCTTTAGAACGCTCCCGGCACTGAGCAGAGAGCAGGGCCGGAGGAGGAACTCTCATTCTTACCCCAATCCAATGGCTAGTCTACAACAGGCTATTTTCCTTTACCTTTCTCCAAACACAGAGAAGGCTATTCATCTTTTCCCCCTTTGTTTTGTATGAAACATTGAAACAAAAAAAAATCTTAGATTGTACTTCTAGTGTTTTACTCCCTAGTGGAGTGTTTTTAAATTTGGGTTTTTGTTAGGATGTAGGGTTTTTTTTTTTTTTGATCCTACTCTGTTGTTTTTGTAACTTTTCTCTGGTGTGTTCGTGGAGAACACCTGCTGCCAGAGGACACTAGTACTGTGCCTTCTTCCACTGCCTTCTGCTCAGTCGCTCTTCCAACCCCACATAGCTGTGTGTGGTCAGGAGAAAATCTGGACAGCCGACGTGGCTGTGTTGAAAAATGAACAGCATGGATGAGCTCATCGTGCTGCTGACGGCAGTGCAAACAGGTGCCTATTTCAGCTAGTGACTCAGTTAATTAGTGACACCCTTAACTTTTACCACAGGTTAATTTCAGAATTGGATCACCCTGGGCTTAAAGTTTTGGCACCAACTTGGAAGGACAGCAAGCCTATTCTGTTAATACAACAACTTACAAATAAGTTGGATCTAAGTAATAATACAAATGCTAGACTATTCTGTATTGCAATTTTATTCAGCTGGGCTTTTACTACATTTCTTTAGCTGCTGTAATTTTAGGAAAATATTCTTAAGGTTTTTATAGGTACTCAGTTAAGTATAAATTGGTTTTTAATTTTGGGGACCTTTTAAGATGAAAAAGATTGATGATGTTTAAAAATTATAGGAAATGATTTTCATGAGAAACTTTCAAAGTAAGGTAGACATGATGGTGTTTTACAGTCCTCTAAAATCAAGGTGCTCCTGCCCACTGACGGCATACTCTGCTAAGGGCTGTGAACTCTCTTGGAAGTCCTCTCTATGTAAGTTTACTTGCCACTAAAAAACAGACTTTATCAAGAAAGTTTACACAAAATTGGGAGATCGTGAATTAGTAATTCCAGTGGAGTGACCACTCTTAGATCAAGATTTAATAGGAGCTGTGCATCCAGTTAAGAGTTTCAGAAGTGACTGTTCTGGGGAAATACAGCTGCTAATCTGCTTGTATCAGGGATGTAAAGTTATAAAATAGCCTGGGAAAAAAGCTTCAGGTAATAGTATGGATTGGTTTTGACTATCAAACCCTTTGTCACCCTTTTTTTCCCCTCAGCTAAAAGTAATTTCATGTTACAAACAAAGGTGATTTTAAACAAAAACCTTTTCCGTAGTTTTTTATCTTCGGAGGTAATAAATTATAACTGATTTTATTCAAGTTTAGACTACTTAAACCTATATGGCCCTGTATGATTACAGGAGTAATGACTTGCTTTAAGTACATATAATAATTTGGATTTATACACTTGATGAGAGACTGTCTAGTCCTAAAACTCCCTTTCAGGTTTCAAGTACCTTTTGGCACTTCGAGTCTTGTTTACATCATTTATTTATATAAAGTCGGTTAACCCTAACCCTGTAGGAATATATGATTGCTCACAACTTAAGATTTGATGCAGAGAGATGCAATACAATTAAATATCCCACATTTTTAGGATTTATTTTCCTTTAAACATTCAATAGAAGAACATCTCTATACTTTTAACCAGTCCCTCTCTCCAACTAAACAAGTGCTCTGTTCTTATTGTGCCCTTAGCAGGTCTGTATGTAAAAGAAATCTGAAATTTAGCTGTAGAATAAATTTGCTAAATAAAAAGAACATACTTGAGAAACACATAAGGGAAAACATCTCCAATTCGTTTGCTCTTTGTTGAAGAGAAGACACTATCTGCTATAATCCCCAGTGCCTTGAACTCTTTTGGAGGAATAATAGCATTTATAAAAAACGATCCAACAAGCAAACTTTGAGGTGCTAATGAAAGAGAAGGAAGATGAGTATTTGTAGTTTGCGCAGGAATAGAAAAAGTGTCTGTCTCGCAAGAGATGGCTTCATCTAGCTGAATAGGGTCTGGCCACTTTCTACCAAAGACATTTAGAGAAGTGAGTCGAGTCAGGGTGATGGTGAATACTACGTATTAAAAGATAGAGCTAAGTTCAGAAGTGACCACATTGATCACAGATGGCTATTAATACCAAGCTCATTATTGTTGAAGCCTCAACCTCTTCTTAGGCAGAACATGCTTGCAGCACTTAATGTCTTTGCATTTTGGGAACTGTCCATTGTTTGTTAGATTTATTGTAACCTAATACCAAAAACTGCCATTTTCATGATTCTTACTTCCTATATATTTTTTCTCTACTTGTAAATAATCCCTCCTCGAAAATAAGCATTAACTGGAATGTTTCAAATGATTTTGCTTAATTTTATCATTAGCCACTAGTGAACTCCTTTTATAGAAATGTACAATTATGGTATCATTAGCTTGTGCTAAATGTTGTAAGAACATTGTTTACTGTTTCAAAGGAAAATTGCACATTATATTTAACGGGGATTGCTCCTTTTCCCATTTCTTTAAAAAATGGAGTCAAGGCTTACACTGACATCTAGGCTGTGGGAGCTTTGCCATAAATAAATAGATACAATGTAGGAATATAGTTTTTTAAAGCATGAAAAAGAAGGCAAAAGGAACTGCATTATAAAGTACCTGATAAGAGGACATTATTCAAACAATTATGATTATGCACAGCTCGGTGAAAGTGAAGTTAACAATTTTTCTTTAGGCTGTGTTGCTATTTTCTTCTGCTTAAATGTACGCTCTCATTTCATTATGTGCCTTGCTCCCTGATTGTGCAAACTATATAGATATATATATATGAGAGAGATATATTCAGTACTACTGAAGATGTTTTTTTGTTCTACTGCTGGATTAAGTTATTTTCCATATTACTCCTACCATTATTACTGTCAGTGAAATATTGTAATGGCTTAGGACAGTAGTCATACAGTCAGTGTAAATTTGTTTTCAGTTATGTGTTTTCATTATGTCAGCTTACCCAATCCTTAATAAAAAGAATACATAGATTTCATTTAAGCATGGGGACTTGACTGTTTGTGGATCGGCATCATTAAGAACTTGGTTTTGCTGTTCATGTTGGTGGTACACCCATAAATAGGCTGTGTGGTAAAAACAAATATGTTCAGCTGATTAACCTTTAGTTTGTAGTAACAGATGAGAAAGCGTTGGCTACTAAACTACATTAGCAATTAAGTAGTTATAATAAATTTTAAGATTTTTCTTCAAGCTTTGCTCTCAAAATTATGTGCTGGCCTGCCATGTCCAGGTATGTACAATGTAGATTTATGATATATTTACAAGTCACTATTGTTGGCCAAACTAGGGCACAAAAAAGCTTCTCTTTTTAAAGAACAGTATTTGGGGGCAAAACCCTCATGTTAATTTAAAGCAACAGGGAAGGATACACTTCAGCTTACCTTAGTAATGTTACTTGCATAAATACATTCATTCACAAGACATTTGGACATACTTTGTAGAATTTTATTTAGGTCAAGTTCTTAGTACACAGCAACAGTTTCAAATACAATTTTGAAATTATTAAAAAGTGAATGTCCCCCCACTCATCTGGAGGTGGCTTAATGGCACACACAAGAAACATTACTGGCAACAGACTGCTCCCTCAAGTTTTCCTGCATGACTTCTACTCAACTCAGAACACCAACCCTCTCTGCAGGAGCTTCAAAATACAACTGGCCAGATCACAAGTTGTTTACATTCTTTTCTGTAAACCATTTTAAGAAAAAAGATGGACGCAAAATATGAAAAACTGCTTTTCCATAGAATTCTGAAGTTGCAAAAGACATTTCCACTTTAATGTGAAAATAAGCTTTTTGTGTTTTTTACAAAAAAACCAAGATATTTTAGCAAGGATCATTTATACGCAGCTAGGCCCTATTTCATTTGTCAATTTTTTTAAGAATTATGAAATTCTTAAGAAACAGGAACAAAGATCAGCATAAAGTAAACTTCAGGTAATGAGCACAATGCCTCTGTTTAAGAACTGTTTTATAAGGCTCTCTCAAATAAGGCTTTTTGCTGTGCTCCTGCCAGTGTTGAAATAATAGAACCTATTTTTGCTACACAGTACTGAGTATAGTAGTAGAAGGGTTAAAACGATTACTTTCACTAATTATGGTTGCACTTAGTACACTCCTTTCAACAGTTTGAATACTGATGGTATTTATCAAAACAGCAGATCTTTTCAAGTATCTTCCTGAAGACATCAAGTAGAACTCAATTTTTAAAGAAACCTATAGCACACTGAATTAAGACAGCTGTAGAAAGACTACCAGGCGTGGAGTCAGGAACTCTACTGTTGTTAACTAGCTGTTATCTGAAATGACACATCTAACCTCCACAATTAAAATGGAAAATGAACTAACATTTTTTATATCTCATCTAGCTCTAAAATTCTATGATTCTAAGTAAATCATGTGAGGGAAATCCTCACCTTCACACCAGTCAGGAGTTCCTGGCCAAAGAAGTTCAAAAGTGAACAGATAGATAGGAAGTGATTCAGATCCCTTCTTTTCGAAGACTTGGCAGTCACCTGCCAATTCCCATCAAACCCTTTTCAAGGGGAAAGGTGGCCTTTAGGACATGTCATGCTCTCGCCACCAAGGAGAAAAGGCAATATAAAGGAAGAGTTCTTAAAGGTACCTGCTAAAAGAAAATGAACACAAAAGGATAAAAGCGAACTACCACCATATTGATGCTTCTCCAGCAGAAAAATCAGAAGAAATCACCTGTGATCAACATATGACAGCTAAGGAGCAAAGCTGTATCACAGACATCACTGTAAAGATACATAAAACCTTCTCTCTAGCTGGGTAATAAACAGCAGCAGGAGGGGGAAAGAAGAGGAGGGAAAAGAATGTCTCACCTATTGACTTTTAGCAACACAGCAAAAGTAGCAGGCCCTTGCCAACCCTAAAATGGGAACAGCAAGTACCCCTGAGGGAGACAAAAGGCAACTAGAATGGAAAATACTGATCAAAACATTTCAAAAGATTCATATTTACTCCCAATACAGTAGGCTGAATCTCTCAGGTCTAGATTTTGACACTATTTTGGTTTTTGATGTATTGCCTTGGTCATAAGGTCAACAAGAAAGTAAGTGTATTTTCATTAATTTCCCCATGGCCTTTCAAACAGTAGTACCAAAAGCAGTGGGGGTGGGGTGGGGGTCCTTAAGTCACTTTCAAGGAAAAAAGCACTTCAGGAGGAAAAAAAATTCCTTCTTCCATTAGATTCCCTCTATCCTGTTAAAATGGTTGCTTCCTAGTCCAGTTTTAGACTTGGATCATCTTTGCCACAATAGTATATATCCTATAAGATTTCTGCATTCATTTGGAATTCCTACTACCATCTTGTAGTTTATAAAAAAAGAAATGGGGAAAACTTATGCTAAATCAAGAAATACTGCCTTCACAGACTATTAATAGCATGCAATCTATGAAATATTACATACATTAAAAGTCTCCAATTACTGTAGGCCTGGCCTATCATCATTACATAGTATCCTTCCAAGACAATATAGAGAATTCAAAACTGTACAAAAATTTAAAATATGCAGAAAATCCAACAGGTGTTTTTAAAACAATCACACAAATTAGTGCTAAATAATAGAAAAAGTCAGCTGAACCATGGATCCCCCTCTGCTGCAGGTCTTCAGTATGAAGGACTTCAACGTCTTCTGCACAACACAATCCAGGAGGGGTCCAACAGGCAAGCTAACCGCCACCAACTGTTTTGTACAATTATCTTCTCTGCTTCTGTAGGTGTGAGCTGTGAGAACTATACTGGATTTCAAAATACCCTCTTGCTTTAAAAAGCCACTAAACTTTCTCAGCACAAAGCTATTTAAGTAAAAACTGGAACATCTAATTTCAAAACAAGTTTTCCTAGTTTTATACACCAACACTAAGAAAAGTTTAATCTATCCAGGTCCATAATGAACCTGAAGGCTTAGAGGGCACTCAGGGCCATTACTTTGAAGGAAAACGGGAGTAGAGAACGTTAAGATGACCTAATAAAAGCATGGAGCCGAGGCAAGTTAGTGAATACTAAGTGCAAAGTGTTGAAGAAATCTAAAAGCAAACAGCTAATTTGCAATGTGGGGGAGGAAAACCCTACAAATTTAAAATGAAAAGTCTTGATAAGGGAACTAACTCTCTGGGTCGCAGTTAAATGGTGAAGTTTTGTGCTCAGATTCACAAGCAGAATATTAACTTTTGCCTACACCATCTGAATTCCCTCATACACTAGTGTGCACTTGCTCATTTTTCAAATTCCTCAACCTCTACTCTCCTGTTAAAAGGCCTTCACTTGAAATAAATGCAGCTATTGCCTCTTGCCTTTCACCCTTCACAGGAAAATAAGCTGGCAAGAGGGCTCTTCTGGACGGGTCCCTGGGACTGGGACAAACCCAGAGCCGTGTTGGGCCTGTGAGCTGGCCTGTCATTACCACAGCACCTGCCTGCTGAGCAGCAGGCCCTCCTGGACGTTTCCACTATTTCTTACACTGATTAAAGAAGTGATGAGTAAAGCCATCTGCCTTACCAACTCCACTGAATTTGAAGCTACAATTTGTACCGACAGAAAAAAATACTTGTTTCTCTCAACATTATCTTAATTTTTGCCAATGTAATTAGATAAGTATTTGGCTTTAGACCTCTTATCCCACTATTCTTAGTCTGAGATACAAGGTTCAAACTCCTACCAAAAGCAGCTACTAAAGCCAATCACACAAAATTGGGAGAGTATTTCCCTTTCCTAGAATTGAGTAAACAACTCAACAGCAGCGAACACTGACCATTAACAACAGAGAGAACAGTAGCAAGCCTTTTGTTCCCCAATGACTGTCAAGAGACTTGAAAGTAACTGTTTTCCAAAAAATAGTGAAAGAAGTAAAGAAATAGCTGATCTGACCTCTTACATTCTACTCCTGGAAAGAGTGCCTAAGGCAAGGGTTTAGGATGCCTATTGAGCAGAATGTTTATACAGTTCAATCTCTTCAGAACCTCAGGAACCTCACGTTAGGAGCCTACTTCAGTATAGGATCCAGGCTACCACACTTCACACATCTGGGTACACAAGCCATTAGTGGCAATGCAGTCTCATGCAGCAGCAGCACATTAAAATCAAGCCAGCGATTGTTAACCACCCTCAGAATGTTTGGGGACTCATTTCATCATCCTCAATCTACAAACTGAAAAACATGAAGGGATGCAAGTCAGCAGCGTTAACTGATCTGGTGCACTCAAGTGCTGAGAGAATGCAGAATTTACAGTGTTAAGAGGAAATAAGCCATTGAAACAATTATAAAAATGGTTAAGTATGGTATTTCAATACTAGTTTGCTCCTCCTCATACAAGTGGAAGAAGTGTGGGGTACGGGTATGGCACGAGACCACAAGGCTGACCCTTAAGCACAGGCACTGAAGAAGATCCAATGCCAGATTCTGCAGGAGGAGAAATCCCAAGAGTGTACAGTATTCCTGAGAAAGATCCCAGATTTTTTCTGAATCAGTCTTAACCTGATTTGTTTTACAGAGTTATGCTGTTATACCTCTGATATACATAGAAATGGTCACTTTATTTCAGTCCAAACAGCTCAGCATAGTACAAATAATGGCAGAAAGACCCATTTGTTCAGATTCAGCTTGCTTTTTTAATACTGGGGAATAAACCAAAAAACATAAGTAGTTTGTGTCATTTGTATCCTTCCTTCATTTCACTGGAGGGGAAGCCTCAGGGCCTTTTGATAATCTGGGAAGACCTGACCATTCAGGGAAGTATAACCCTGCTGAGCTTTACTCAGAATAATGCATGATAGACTCAACATAATTCCCGGGAAAGAGCCCAGTCACTCCATTCATAACTCCCTCATACCAACCATCATCATTCTTCTTGATGACATAAATAATGGCTCCTTCCTGAAAGGACAGCTCATCTTCCTTGTCTTTTGTATAATCATAAATTGCCACAACTAGAGGGGAAAAAAATAGTATGTGAAAAGAATAGCATTCTTAGAAAGACAAATAATATCCATCCTTTCCCAACTTCTGCAGCACTTCAAACAGTGACTTTCTAAACAGACTAAAATATTTATTTCCTAATACCCAGTTCTGTACAGTGGAATCCCATCTTGGAGAGGTTAGGTTCAAAATGGCCAAAAATAAAAATAAAAATAAATCACATTTAGTCAAACTTACCTTCAAGACCTTATGGAAAAATACCTCACTGAAGAAAGATCCACAATCCCAGAATCGGGAAAGATGGCTGCTACTTCAGTTGAGCTTGTATTGAAGCACCATATTGTGTAAAAGCACACATCTTTAAACATGAGACTTATACTAGTGCAGTGAGATGCACCATAAAAGGCAAGTGAGAAAATGAGAGAGAGTAAGGGAAGAGCAGATTTACGTCTCCTTTCTCAAACTTTCTAGAACTTATATTGGCATAAAGTAACGTGTGTTTTAAAAGAATATATATAGTTGAATCCCATCATTCACACTTGTAGGAATTCAGTAAGTTAAACTGGGATACCCTGTAACTTGCTCAACTCCATGTGAAGATTTATCTTTTTTACAAAAAGATCCTCTGTACCTTTATTATACCACTCAGAACGTCACTCAATAAAGTCTCCATCTAGCCATCATTCTGATAACTATATACTGACTATTGGTTTCTCGTGCAACCTTGATCTTCACAATAAGAAACAAAACTACAACAGGGACTTAGGATGTAATGCAACTTGCCCTAGTTAATTTTTGTTTTTGGCTTGCTTTAGTAAAATTTAAATGGCTTTCTTAATCTCTGAATACTGCCATTATAGTAATCTATTACAGATGCCAGAAAATACTCTGGAGGAGCCTAGAACTATTTTTTTATTCTTTGAGAGATAGAATGCAAGCCAGGAAGGGCAGACAGAGAGGGAAACAGAATCCAAAGCAGGTTCCAGGCTCCGAGCTGTGAGCATAGAGCCCAACACAGGGCTCGAACTCACAAACTATGAGATCATGATCTGAGTCGAAGTCAGATGCTTAACCAACTGAGTCACCCAAGCACCCCAGCCTAGGAGAGTTTATAGTGTGGACTTCTCAAAATATAACCAAACTCCTAAACACAAATGCAACAGAAGTTTAACTAAATATTAAGAGAATATAAGATATGTAGAGTACGTACTTAGTACTTCTAGTCAACCTAGTATTTTTTTTTTGTTTTTTGAGTTGATAACATTCTTGATGCTTCTGGAAATGGAAACCACTGCAAGTAATTAGGAGGGGAATACCCCCTAAGTCCTGTTAATTCTACTTCCTAAATCTCTCAAATCCAAATACTTGTCTCCATCATCATAGTCACTGCCCTAGTCAGGGCAGCAGTCTTTAAAAATACACATTATCACTGGCTGTACCTGAAGATTTTCTAAGCTGTATGAGTGACAGATAATTTTATAGAGACTTTCTAGATTCTCAAAACATATTGCTTCTTTACACCAGTAGCTAATATTGTATGTCAACGATACAAGAATTTGAAAAAACTACTTCCTAAAACTGATCTGATAGAAACAATACTTTCAATCATACATCAGTCATAATAGTTCTCATTTCCTATTTATCTTTCTCCTACTTAAAGAGAAATTGTGGACCACCTTAAAGTACAAACAGCTCTGGGTACCAAAGGGACAATTCAAGATACTGGTATGGTATTAAAGAATTACTCCACTGATTAACCCAACCTACTTGCAAATTACTCCCCTTCCTTTGCTTTTAACAAAATTTAAGAAATTCTATACTGGAGTTATCAGCTGACACACAATCAAACATAATTTTCAAAGACAACATTATTTGACTTTTGGTAAATAACTCTTGAGTTAAAAAATCGAAGTGACAGTGCCACATAAAAATACTTCTATTTGCATCTACTTATTTATGTAAACAAGATTTCAGCACCACTGCCTCAGTTGAGGCCCTATCTCTTGCTTATGTCTTTCTTCCCAATTCCTATTTTTCTGTCTAATGTACGCTACACTATTATCAGATTTTTTTCCTAAAGTTAAAATATAACTTTCATGGAAACTTATTAGTAACCTGCTTAAAAATCTCCCACAATTTCCCTCCACCTTTAGATTTTTTAAAAAGAAAAAAAAATGCAAACATCTCAGGCCGGTGGTATTCAAGGCTTCCCACCACTAATCACAATTTACTTCCCTTTCTACATTCCTCCTCCACCCTCTCCCCGAAACTCACCCATGTTGCAGGTGACACTACTCACCATATCCCAAACCACCTCACCCTTTCACTCAAGAGGATTCCCTCTGTCTGGATGGCCCTTCCTATCTTTCTTCTTTGCCTGAGACACACCACAAATGCCATGTTCTCTGAGCAGCTTTTTGGAATCCCCAGATAGAATTAATGGCACTGTTTACTTTCTGACAATCATTAATGGAGCATCCATGCTAATTTCTAGAGATACAAAGATGAAGAAGACAAGAGACTGTCATAGTCTTGTGAGGATGGAAAAATTATCTGATAAATTACCATACATTGTTCACACTTCTAACAAGAAGTTATATCACTGAGCTGAAGAACACAAGAACAGATGGCTTGTTAGAAGGAAGGAATAGAAAATGGACACTGACAAACAGGTTGAAGTTTCCCAGGAAGAATTTAACCCTATTAAATAGTATAGCTAAGAGTCAAGATATATCAAAGTCAAGTATAGCTAAGAGTCCAGGTCTAAGATCAAGCTTACAACAGTGAGTGGTTAAGAATGTGGGCTCCAGGGGTACCTGGGTGGCTCTGTTGGTTGAGCATCCAAATCCTTTTTAAGTTTGTTTATTTACAAAGTGTGTGTAGGGGAGGAGCAGAGAGAAGGGGAGAATCCAAAGCAGGCTCCACGCTGTCAGTGCAGAGCCTGACATGGGGCTTGAACTCACAAAACTGAGATCATGACCTAGGCCGAAATCAAGAGATGGACACTTAACCAACGGAGCCACCCAGGCACTCATGATTTCCAACTCTTGATTTCAGCTGAGGTCATACTCAGAGCCTAAAGATTTTCCTTCTGCCCTCTACCCCGCGGTCGCTCACGCATGCTCTCGCTCTCTCTAAAATGAATGAATGAATGAATGAATGAATGAATGAATGAATGAATGAATGAATGAGGGCTGTAGGTTTATGCCACCTAGTTCAAATCCCAGCTCTAACACTTACATATTTACATAACACGCTGAATTTTCCTAAGCTTCTTTTTACTCAAATGTATAATGGGAATTACAATAGTGCTAACACCTCAAAACAACCTAACATTGTTCTATGAAATGAAGCAATGCACATACAATATATAGCCCAGGACCTTGTTTATAAGTAACTGTTATCTACATAAGTGTTAGCTTCTTTTATTACCATTAATAGCTATTATGATATACTGCCTTTTCTGAAACACTAACATTTTTCTGTTATATAAATAATTTCTGAACCTCAATTTTTTAGTTTGCAAAATGGGGAGACCAATTGCCTTTCTAAGGTAATAAGTCTTGTATTATGCCAGGCATATAATAAATACATGAAAATATCTGTTCTTGGGGCACTTGGGTGCCTCAGTTGGTTAAGCATCTGACTCTTCATTTCAACTCAGGTCATGATCTTATGGGGGTAAGACTGAACCCGTGTGGAGCTCTGTGCTGATAGTGGGGAGCCTGCTTGGGATTCTCTCTCTCCCTGTCTCTACCCATCCCCTGCTTGCACATATGCACATCCTCGCTTGCTCTCTCTCAAAATAAATAAACCTTAATAAAATAAAGAAAACATCTGTCCTTTGCCCAAGTTAAATTAAGATACTTACATATACACATTATCTCCAATTGGCTGGTACAGGCAGTAATCAAGGGTTAAAATAAACCACCTCCTATGGCAGTGGTTCTCAACCTTGGAATTATTGGAAGAACTTTAAAATATTCTGATGCCTGGGTTCTGTGCCCATGGATTCTGATTTCATAGGTCTGGAGGTGCAGACATTTTAAGTGCTGCCAGGGTTGAGAACTAGGCCCTAAGGTCTAAGATAACAAAATGAGTCATTAGGCAATAGCCTTAATGTTGATGCACAATCCAAAAAAACCAACCACAAGCTAAGTATGGTTTGTTATTTTTGTTTTGCCACAAAGAGTAAAAAAGAGCTTAACTTATTTTCATGTTTTAAAAGATTTGAACTTATCAGATAAATTAAACTTTGGAAAAACATCTTAGGGAACAATTCAGGCATATTCTTTTAAACTTTAAAGGGTTACTTGGACTGAAAACAACTACTTTTCCTCTCTGAAAATTTCTCCAGAGTTTTACATGTTCACTGAGGAGTAAACTTTCAGAAAGCAAAACTCTTCGTTATGGGGTTCTCAAGGAATAACTGAGCTGGTTTTTCAGAGCTGAAAACTGTCATCACTTTATCTAGGACAGTGTTAAAATCAGGTTAGGAGTTTGTAAAATGTCAATGTGCAAAGCCACACCCTAGTTAAGTGCCTTGGGCTCATTTGTTTTTCTTAAAAACAGCTTTATAAAGGTATAATTTAGACACAAAATACAACCACTTAACTAAAGAGTTCGATGATTTTGGCCAATGTATGCACTTGTATACATGACAAATATATAACCACCACCACAATCATAAGAACATGCCCATGACCCCAAGGTTTCCTTTTGCCCCTATGTAGTTTTCCTAACCTGGGAAGCTACTGATCTAGATTTCATTTAAATGGAATCATGAAATTAGGAGTCGTTAGTGTCTAGATTCTCTCATTAGTATAATGCATGAAATCCATCCATATTGTTGCTTGTATTAGTAAATCTGTTTCTTTTCATTGCTGAACAGTATTCCAGTGAACAGATGGATATCTCGCAACTAATTTATCTATTCACTAGCTGAAAGACATGTGGGTTGTTTCCAGGTTTTAGCTATTACGAATAAAGCAGTTATGAACATTTGAGTTCAAATCTTGTGTGAAAACAGACCTTCACTCCTCTTAATATGTAGGAAGGGACTGCCAAACCAGATTGGCATGTGTATGTCTAACTTCATAAACTGCCAGCTGTTTCTCAAAGTAGCTGAAACATGATGCACTCTTACTAGCAGTGCCTAACAGCTGCAGTTTCACCACACTTTTCCCAACACTTAGTATTGTCAGTGTTTCTAACTGCAGCCATTCTAGAGGGCTTGTAGTGGTATTTAGTTTGGTTCACTGTAGCTTTAATTTGCAATTCCCTAGTGACTAATAATGTTAAGCATCTTCTCATGTGCTTATTTGCAATTCATGTATCTAACTGGTGAAGTATGTTCAAATTCTTTTTCTCAAGTTGTCTGCCTCCTTACTGAGTTATTTAGCAAAAATTCTTCCTAGTCTAGGCTTGCCTTGTCATTTCATTTACAGCATCTTTGAAGAAAAGTTTAATGAAAATCAATTTTTTCTTTTAAGCTTCATGTTTTTATACACTCTACAATTTATTTTTCCTAATCCCAGAACACAAAGATTTTCTCCTGTATTTTTCTCCAGAAGTTGTATAGCTTAGGTTTTACATTAGGTTTAAAATATACAATTCAAGTGAATTTTTGTGTATAGTAAAATAAGGGTAAAAAGTACATGAACACTAACTTTTTATCTTTACTTCCCCATATATAAAAATTTTTGTGGGTTCATTCCCAACTGTTTTTAGGTAGGATAAATCTGATTACTGTTGCTCTACCTTGGCCAGTAGTGGAAGTCTGCTATTTGTTAATATAAGCTCCCCAGGTGATGGATAGTCAACTGTTTTAGCATATTTATTGAAAACATTATCCTTTTCCCCACTGAATTACCTTGTACCTTTGTCAAACAATATATGTGGATCTTTTTCTGGATTCTATATTCTATTGATTTATATTTCTATACTTAACATCAGTACCACACTATCTTGAATACTACTGTAGCCTTAGTTTAAATCTTACAACATTAGTTTGTTTTTTTTAAAAAAAAATGGTTTTTATTCTGCTAGATCTCTTGCTTTTCTATGTAACTATCAGAATCCCCTTGTCAAGCTCCATAAGAATGGCTGGTGGAATTTTTATTGGAATTGCATTAAATTTCCAGCTCAATTTGGAGAAAGCCAGTCTTTAAACAATAATGATCAAAGAACATAATGTATCTCTCAATTTATTTAAGGCCTGTATTAATTTCTCTTCATGCTTTACAATTTTTACTGAATAGGTCTTACATATATTTTATTAAAGTTATCCTTACATATTTCATATTTTTGATGTTACTACAAAAGGTAGTTTTGTAAATTTCAATCTACAAGTATTTGTTGCTAGCATATAAAAATCCAGTTCATTTTTCACATTGACTTTGGAGCCTACAATCTTGCTAATAAGCTCTCCTTTTAGTTCCACCAGCTTTTTTTGTAGATTGCTTTGGGGATTTTCTATACACATAAGATCATATCTGCAAATGAATATTATTTTACTTTTTTTAAAAAAATGTTTATTATTATTGCAACAGAGAGAAACACAGCATGAGTGGGGGAGGAGCAGAAAGAGAGAGGGAGACACAGAATCCGAAAAAGGATCCAGGCTCTGAGTTGTCAGCACAGAGCCTGATGCGGGGCTTGAACCCACGAACTGTGAGATCATGACCTGAGCCGAAGTCGGACACTTAACCGACTGAGCTACCCAGGCGCCACAAGATTAATTCATACTGTCCTACATATCTGTTGCTCTATTTTTGGGTTTTCTCCATGTCTCATTTTGGATAGTTTCTACTGTCATATCATCAAAGTTGCTGATTTTTTCTTCTAAAGTATCATGTCAGATACTGTGATTTTTCATCTCCAGAAATTCTATAAGGGTTTCCCTCTTTTTGTAAAGATATTCTACTTCTATCTCATGTTTGTGTTTTCTTTTACCTTCTTGGACATATGTAGCATTTGTAATATTTTTTGTGATAGCTATACAACACTCCTTGTCTATTAATTCCACCATCTCAGTCATTTTAGGTTTGTTTCTATTGACTGACTTCTTTTAGTTATGACTTACTTTTTTTCCCACATATTTTATAATTTTTGATTGGATGCTGGACACTGTGGATATTACTTTTTGGTGCACTGGATTTCTTGACTTTTTTGAACAATGTTGGATTTTGTTCTGGAGATCAATTAAGTTACCTGAAATCAGCTGGATGCTTTCAAGGTCTGCATTTAAGCAGTTGTTAGGGCAGTCCACAGCGAACTTTAGTCTAGGGATAATTTAGACCCATCACCAAGGGGATAGAGTTTTGAGGCCTCTTCTCTACACCTTGTGTATTACAAGGTCTTTCTATTCTGGCTGATTCAAGAGCATGAATTGTTCCCAGACTTGTTATTCTGAATGATTTTTTTTTTTTTTTGCATACTTCATTTTTGGTTGTTCTTTCTACAATCTCAGGTAGTTTCTTCACACACATGCACAGATCAGAATTCAATAATCAAACCTTAAGGAGACCCTTCTGCAGATCTCCAGGGCTCTGTCCTCTATCTTTGTGTAACTACTTCTACTCTGTGGCCTCCTAAGACTCTGATCTCTTTCTTGTCTATGCAGTGATATCTCCAGACTCTGTATGGGTTCCACCTCCTTGGACTATGGCCCAGAAACTTCCCCAAGTTAAGCAAGTTAGGACAATCAAAGGTTTACCTTGAGTTCTTTCTCATAGTTTACCACTGCTTATTATCCAATGTCTGAAAATCATTTTTTTTTCTGGATTCATTCCTGTTTTAGGAGGGTAGGTAAAACCCTGATTACTGTTGCTTTATCTTGGCCAAAAGTGGAAGTCCACTATCTGTTAATGTAAGCTCCCCAGGTGATTCTAATATGGTCAATTTTTAAAACCAGCAAGTCAGTAGCTTTGATTTCCTTAACAGAAAATTTCAAGATAGCACAAATTTTTTCTGAGCTACTAAGTCTTGGTGAGATTTGGAAGCCTGTGTCCCAGAAGTGTCATGTCACTATTACCTAATAAATTTAGAGAAACTTTTCACTAAAACAAATGCCAAATGCTACTTTGCAAAGAAACTGAGAAACCATTACTGTTTGGAAGAAGTTTCATATGAAGATGCTCAAACTAAAATATCTGATAGAAGATACCACAAAAGCATGGGGGTATCTTCTATCAGGAATAATTTGGAAAAACTATCCTCTTCCTGAGGCATTTCAGAAAAGCTCTATTTTTAAAATTTTTGTCTTACAAAAGAAACCACTCATAAAAAAGCATGTTCAGTAACAACAAATAAACAATGTAAAATCAAATAGTCACAGAATTCTATTAGTGTGACTTTCAAAAACCATGAATCTTGTAAACTAAATAAGAATGTTGCACAGCTTATACAAGCAAAACTTTAACTCTCAGTAGAAAATAAGAATATCTTCAGTACCAGTAAATTCCATTTCTATATAGAGGTTTCTTCCCATCCCTCTAGATACCCCTCCGAAACTTACCCTTTTCCAAGTAAGACCTTGGAGCCCACGGTGGGTCTTCTTCAGCATAAGGATCACTATACTCGACCACAGCTGCTTCTTCTTCTTCATAATCTTCTGGGGGAGGAGGTGGAGGGGGAGATTCATCAAAGACTGGTTCTTCCACAGGCGGTGGTGGAGGTGGTGTATCTGAAACTAAGAATGTATCAAGCTGATAACAAAACGACATGTTATGCCAAGTTCAAAATTTCATATCCAAGCTTCTATGAACATAGTGTATAAATCTAGACTTGAAAATCATGCTCTTTCAAAAACTGAGTGGGCAAGGGAAGACTCCCCACCAACTATAATGTTTCAAATCTCCAAGCATGACTTTCTCCTCCCTTTGGGTCAGGGCTGATGAGTTTAGCCAAAACAATTACTATTAAATGAACCTCTTGGAACTTGTTTATACTAATACATAATCCTCTTTTTCGAAGAAAGAGATAAATACAATATAGTTTGGCTTTACATTGTATCAAAGGAGTGGTGGTTATCAGAAACATTACTAATTTGGACATTTATAACCATATTTAATTTATAATAGATTAGAATGTACCAGTGAATAATCAAATATTAGTAATCTACATTCCTCTCAATTTTTTCAATAGCATTTTACCAAATTAGTGGGATGGAAATCACAGGACTGGATAACTTCATCCATGAAGATGCTTGTGTTTGCTATTTTTTATATATAGAGTTTCAATAATTCAAACTAATTTATGATACAGAATGTCTTTCTTTAAGCTAAATATCCAAGAGTGATTTAAAAATCTCCTTGTAGAGATCTGCTTCCACTGCTCAGGTATCAGCATGTAGTAACATCTAAAAGATTATATCCAAACTCAGAGAACTCAAAGCTTTCAAAATGCCTAATAAATAAGCACAGCTCAACAAAATAAACTGAGTAAAGCTGCATTTATCAGCTACCCAATTTTATTTACTAATTCTTATTATGAGGTATCAGTATTGTTCCTGTGAAATCTTCTGAGCAATCTTGTTTACTTTCTATCTTTCATCTACTGATTCAATCAAATGAATTTGAGAAGACTGCTGATATCTGGTGAGGTTAAGCCACATCATTAGCCACAGGATAATGATAATATCATCATATTCTGTCCTATTCCAGGATTCTCCCACCTGCTGCCTCTCTCTTTCCCAACCTATCCAATTTATGCACTTCAAAACTTTACTTATTAAAAATAATTCTTGGGGACACCTGAGTAGTTCAGTTGGTTAAGGAGTCAACTCTTGATTATGGCTCAAGTCATGATCACACAGTTCATGAGTTCGAGCCCCATGCTGGGCTCCACACTAACAGTGCATAGCCTGCTTGGGATTTTCTCTCCTTTCTTTCTGCCCCTCCCCACCCCTCTCAAGAATAAACAAACTTTAAAAATCCTTAGAATTTAAAAAAATAAAAAGTAATTCTTTGGGGGTGCGGGGTGCCAGGGTGGCTCAGTTGGTTGAGCGTCCAACTGCTGATTTCATCTCAGATCATGATCCCAGGGCCGTGGGATCAAGCCCTGCATCAAGCTCCATGCTGAGCATGGAACATGGTTAATATTCTCTCTCTGTCCCTCTGCTCCTCTCCCTTACTAACATACTCTGTCTCAAAACAAAAAGAAAAATTCTTTTAGTACTAGCGGGTTTTTTGAATAAGCAAAAAATATAGATATGTGATTCAGCATGTTTTATAACAAACTGCATATGGTTGGGGTAAGAATCAACAATGTAAACAATATAACCTATTTGCATTAATAAGGTAAAGAAATTGATTTTAAACAATTACACAAAAACAAAGATCCAAAGGAACACTGTCTTTCAAAACAATCACCTTGAGAAATTATACTAGAAAATTACTCAGATTCTGCCACTGCTCATTTTTTACCTTTTCTTATAATGACTCAGAGTTAGTGTAATGAGACTAACATAAGCTAGCTTTTTTTTACTTAAAATGTTCCAATTAGTCAGCTAGCACTTTATATAATACATTATTTCATTTAATCTTTACCTTGGGAGGTGGTGTTTTTAATCCTCATTTTATGGATGTGGAAACTGGCTTTCCAGGATTAAGTACTCCTGCACTAAATTAAGTGGAAAGCAGGAATCTGAACTTCAGTGCCTATTATCTTAAAAGATACACTATGGGAAGAGATCAATTCGATAACTTGAAAGTCATGTTTCATTATTAACTCATTCAACAAACATCAACTGAAAATTTACTATGGCTAGCTACTGTGCTCAGCACTAGGACAGAACAGGAGGCTGAAGTCATAGAGACATGGACAACCAAATTTTTACATATAATCAAGTGTGGTAAGTGCTTTAAGTCTTTATGGAAAACTAAGGAATAGACCAAAACTCTTACCTAGGTCAGGAAAGGCTTCCTGAATCTCAGAGTTAAGTAAGAGTTAATGGCCAGAGGGTAGGATGAAGGTGGATATTTCACATCAGATGTAGAGGAAAAACAAAACCAAAAAAAAAGATAACACAGTAGGTCTCTTCAAAAAACTGGCCAAAGTTCAGTAGGAAAAGGCATGAGGAAGCTGAAGAGGACTAAGCAGGAAGGGCCTTCAACAGTTTGAATTCTATCCAAAGAGCAATGGGGAGCCACAGAAGGATTTTAAGAATAACAGAATCATAGCTGCACTACTTAGCCCAGTATACCTGGTTCCAATAATTCGACTGTTCCCAAACCTCAATCTTATTACAGACTAAATATCTGCTACCACAGAGTATCTTCAAAATACTATACCTGAAAACAATGAAGATAACTGCAAGATAGGTATGTATCTTTCCAAGGTGAATGTTTTGAAAAAAACAACATTCATTTGAATGTAGAACTCCTGCTCTGTCTGTAAACTTGCCACAGCTCACCTCATATAAAATTTTTATTTTTATACATTTTTAGGTGAGAAATGCATATTATTATTGAAAGAAAGACTGTCCCAAAAAGCAATCACACTATGATAAACATCGGAGCTGCTCAGAGTTTACCTTCCAATAAACAGAAGTTAAACAGACTATTTTCTTTCAGAAGCTAGCAAACAGATGCAAAGGCACTTGAAAGAGATACCAAGCCCTCAGGCAAGTAAGACTGGATTATAACCAGTTAAAATACAACAAAGAACTGTATTTATAAAAAGGGGGCATTTAGTTAGCTATGGAAGCACAAAAAAAAAACAAAAACAAAAAAAACACACACACACACACACACACACCAGGACTGTGTCAGATGCTTCTCTAAGTGCTGGGGAAATGGCCAGGCAACAGAACAACCAAAAATTCCTGCTCTCCTAACAGCTTACATTCTAGAACTGGCAATGCCCATTTCCAAAGAAGTAGGAATCCTAAGTAACAGAGTGCTAATATTCCTACCCTACTGGTGAGACCATCCCTGTTATGAGATGCATACACTGGGCTCCTTCATACTGAAGGCATTAACATTTTCATTAATGTAATTCCCCTCATTCAGATTCCATGCTCATCATGCAACCTTACAGTTGTGATGTGGGGTCCTTGTGTAGACTGCTCACAAAAAGAGAATTCATCTATCATATGGACTATGTTCAATGGTCTCTTTACCAGCAATTCCTCACTGAATGTTGATACAGGCCTCCTGCTTTGTAGACATCAGTCTCCTAAGCTTCCGTAATGCTCCCGTAGGAGAAGACTGAATATGTCAATAAAATTAGTTATCTGATCCTGCATGGCTCAACACTAGACCACAGACCAATGTAAATTCACTGCCAATCTATGAGGTCTTTTGGAAGACAGTCTGGCAATTTTGGTCCCCTGAGAACTACCATGGCATGGCCATTTTTACACCTGGAATCCCAAGACGGGAAGATTCTCAAGCCGGCCATAATACACTATAACTCCAGTAATAGGAAACTAGGCTACTACGTGCTTGAGCAACCCAGAGAAAAAGATGGGATATCTGAGGACTAAAGACCATACCATCTCCTTGGTTAGATGTGGTCTTTCTGTTCTTCCATGTACTCTATTTTACTTTTTTGTATTATCTTCACTACCAGTTTAAATTATCTGAAAGTAAAGAACTTCATCTTATTTTCTCATTCACACTAGCTACTCACACAGTGACTTGTTCATAATACTCAAATATTTGAAGTATTAGCGAATGAATGACTATTCAGCCAATCATATATAAAAGACATTTTATGCCTATAATCTGATCTACAGCATAAAGAAGACATAAACTTACTATTTTCTTGGACTCTGGCCACAAATCCCATTAAAGGTAACTGAGGAGTTACCTGTAGGATGGAGGGAGGAGGAGGAGCAAGAGATACTGCAAAAACAAAAAAGGTGTGGAGGATAAGGGGTAAGGGCGAGTTACATTAAAAGGAAAGGATAATACAATAAAACAAACATGTAAGGAGGGAAACCACTATGTACCAGTATTTTATAAGCTATCTTAAAGATCTTCTTTTAAGGGTCATCCATTAACACAAAAAAGTACAAAGTATTAGGGGAGTTTTAAGAAAGTTTCAAAACTTGCAACAGCCATTTATTATATACAGATATATACGTGTTCTAACACGTAATGGCAAACTGATCTGGTCATATCACTAACATGTCTTCTCAAAGAAAGAATTTCTTCAGATTATCATGAATAATTTGGTTCTCAGGATTTTAAAGGTTACAAGTTTAAATATTCATCAATACAAGAAAAAAAAAAAAACACTGCAACCCAACAGCCTAAATTTATACTTTTCATTATTTCAGTAACAAATTATTAATTGCTTCTTCATTCATTAACTAAACAAGTATTTACTGACTTTCTAATAAGCAGTAAGCACTTTGCTAAGACACCAGTATCAAAACCATTCTAAAAAGTCTGAGTCCTTGTAATTTTTCATAATCCCAATTCATATAAAAAAACACTGGCCTCATTCAATTCATTCTCTCCTCCCCAAGGTGTCTTTCCGTCTATCTCAAACACTGGTACAGCACCTAGCACTAATCAGCCTTTAACAAATGTTTAACATATGTAAATAAACCAGATACATGCCCCAAAACTGCCCAAGATTAATTCTACAGTTATAGTTTCCTTCAGAATGGGTATTAAGTATGGTATACATCTTTGTATAAAATGAGAACACCTTTATTAACTCCAAATTACAGTTAAGACTAGTACAACTAAGGGGTGCCTGGGTGGTTGAGTGTCCGACTTTGGCTCAGGTCATAATCTCATGGTTTGTGAGTTTAAGCCCTGTGTTGGGCTCTGTGCTGACAGCTTGGAGCCGAGAGCCTATTTCAGATTCTGTGTCTCCCCTTCTCTCTGCCCCTCCCATGCTCGTGCTCTCTCAATGATGAATAAACATTAAAATAAATTGTTAAAAAAATTAAAGTTTATACAACTAAAAAGATGAATAAAAGTCAATGCCCTCAAAGAGATCACATTCTAATTGGGAATAAAAGACAAAATAATAACCTTAACAATGTTTGTTCAAGAGGCAGCAGTGGTAATGGTGTGGTGTGATGGTGACGGGGGTACAGGGGTGGAATAGTGGTAAGGAAGGCAACATAGAAATTACCTCTGAGCAGGCACTAGAAGAAACAGGAGTTCAATACACAGACAAGAATGAGAATCAATAGCTGAGAACCAAGTGACAGGCAAAGACTTACAAGTATACAACAGCATGACCAGTGCAGACGACTGGAAATGTTTCCTATGACTAGCATAAAATGGCCCAGGGAGAAAATACAAACCTGCAAAAGTGGATGGATACGAAATAGGGAAGTATCTTAGGTGAAAGAGTGCTTAGTGGAAAGAGACTGGACTTTAAAGTCACTCAACGTCAAATATCTGATTTACCATTTCCTTGTTGTTGGAACATCAAGGAAGAAAAACTTCTCTAAGCCTAATCCATAAATGTAATAAAAGAGTTTTACTTTATAGAGTGATTGCAAAGGTTAAAAAACATTAAACTAATGCATGCAGAAAGCCTAACACATGACCTGGCGCGCGCGCGCACGCACACACACACACACACACACACACAAATCAAGGCTGCATCAACAGAAGAAAAGGAGAGAACTCAGTAACAGTGTGAAAAAAGTGCCACTTGGTACTTTTGGTAACTAAGGAACATACATAATGTAGACAAGAGTTATCAGTTTATCCTGAAGACTATCTAGAGGTAAGGGACACAACAGAATAACCCTAGATATGGGCACCTTTCTTTTTATAACAGAGACCTTTTGATTAGGTTTTCCCTGAAGTCATACTTCTTGATAGTAAACCCTTAAGTTGTGTGTCTCCCACTTGCAAAGGCTTGAAACAATTTGATATGGTCATAATACCCTGTGTTTCCAAATTTGGAGGAAGAAGATGACATAAAGAACACAGAAATAGCAGAGACAAAGCTGATAAGAGAAAAAGAACAGCAGGCAGCAACTGGCACTTCTAGGAAAGCAGAAATCAGGTGTATGTCCCTATCAAATAAGATGAAATGCTCCTCTTCTCTGTTAGCACCAGTCCCAACCTCTCCTAGAACAGAAAAGCAGGAAATTTCCCACTTCAGTTATTGTTTCTCATCTAAATTAAAAAAAAAATAAACTTCTGGTACTAAAGAATGATTAGGTGCTTAACTGAGAACACCTTTTTTGTAGGCAGAGTTTATTATTATTTTTTAGGATGAGTATGTTTTATTTCTTTTCTAATTATGAAAGTGAAAACCTGAATCCATATTGGTTTTAAGAAGTCCACTAACAGAAACCCAGGTAAAACCCAATCCCAAATCTTTCTAAAACAGAACTACTTTATAGCAAAACAAGTTAGCTTTTTTCCCAAAGCCAGTCCATGTTAAAAAAAAAAATCCAGTTCCAAATGGAGTTTGCAAAGGCCATCCCAAATGCTACTCTCCCCCACCCCAGGGCAAACTTTTTATGTGATGGTCCAAATTAGTTCAGATACCACAGCATTTCCTTTCTGGACCACATTAAGATTTTATCTGACCAGAACTCTTGTAAACCAGAACATCCTACTTTAAACTCAATTTCTCGTCTTTAGAGCCGAACAGAAAATGAACCATTCTAGATTTAAGCAGGAATCTGATGAGAAGAATTATTTGCAATATTCAGTTCTAGTCCTAGGCATCTGGTGAACAGGGAAGGGCAGGAAGTAACTAGACACTTAATTTCACTCCACTTAGTTGATGCTTCACATGACAAGACCCTTTTCCTATAACCAGCAAAATGTTTCCAAACTTAGATTCAGTAATTTTACGTTCAAAATATACACACGATGTTAATGTGAAGAGATGGCCTCACCAAATGACTGAACCAAATACACACACAAACGCGCGCGCGTGCGCACACACACACACACACAGTAAAAGGCTTTGCTAGCAAACCAAACTTACAGTATATGAATCTGTGCTGACGAAATATACAGGCTTTCCAAGCATGACCTTCCTGGTTGTTTATAAAATCCTTTGGAGCACAATCTTTGAGACTTATTGTTTTAAAATATCCAGTTCAAAGATTTTTGAAGGGCGCCTGGGTGGCTCAGTCAGTTAAGGGTCTGACTCTTGGTTTCGGCTCAAGTCATGATCTCACAGTTCCTGAGCTCCAGCCCCACGTCAGGATCTGCACTGACAGTGTTGGAGTCTGCATGGGATTCTCTCTCTCCCTGCCCCTGCCCAACTTGTGTGTGCATTCTCTCAAAAAATAAATACATGAACTTTATTTAAAAATTTTTTTAAAAAGTTTTGAAAAATCGCTTAGGATTTTAGATCTTATTTCTACAGATATTTATAAACAGTCTTTGAAAAGCAGACAAAATAATAATCCTAAATATTACTACTAAAACCATGAAAGAATACCACCTTTAGAAATTATATTCATCTGACAGCCCATTCAAGTTTAGTTCCTTGAATTTTACACTGCAGTGAGAGAAATGATTTAAATAATTCATTTTAAGAGTGAAATGTTTTCTGAGCACCTGGGTTGCTCACTCAGTTGAATGTCCAACTTCAGCTAGGTCAGGATCTCACGGTTCGTGAGTTTGAGTCCTGTGCCAGGTTCTGTGCTGACAGCTCAGAGCCTGGGGCCTGCTTCAGATTCTGTCTCCCTCCCTGCCCCTCCCCCACTCATTTTCTTGCTCTCTCTCAAAAATAAACATTATAAAAACAGTGAAATATTTTCTAAACATGAATAGCAAGGAGTATTTAAAAGTGAACTTAAATAATGATAGATATTAAAGAGGCTTTTCTGATGGAAAAGAATATGATTATCAAATAATTATCAATTCTGTAGTCTCAGAAGGGTTAAAAGAACTGGATCATTGCTGTTATTCCTTTTGCACCAAAAAAGTCATATATAAGATGTTATGCCAAGAAAAAGTAGCAAATTAACAGTTTAAAAACATAACTCGTGTTAATAATCAGTGTAAAGGCCGTATCTACCTGGCTTACTTGGTCATCTGAAAATATATTTAACACTTTTCAGTTGTTCCCTTGCTTTTCTGTTCTTAGAGTAAGTATTCTCTAACAAACACTAAAGATTGCCTAAAGTAAGGATTTGAAAATAGCTTCTTGCTACTGCTTTTTTATTCACACTCTGCTAAAGCCAACCACATCTGCATTCTCTGGAAATTTAAAATGAGTAACCTAACTATCATTTAGAAAATACATGTTATTGGCTTCTCTTCTGTAATATCACCAACCCAATATAATTTTTTCATTGTTTCTTTTTAGTTGTTTTCAATAACATACAGTGGTTAAAGCTTGGCATTTTCCCTGTGTAAAACACCACAGTCATTCACAAATTCCTTTCTCATACAAACTATATACAGTCACATTTCTTGCAACCAACATTCCACTTTACGAATTAGATTTTCTTTAAATCTTTACTGTAAGAAAACATGAGCAGTAAAATACAGGATATCTACTAACAAAGGTGTTGGTACTTATATACATTATTGATTTTTTAATGTTATGGACTCATTATGTATCCCTAAGTTCATAGGTTGAAATCCTAATGTGATAATATTAAGAGGTGGAACTTTGGGAGGCAATTAGGTCATGAGGGTGGAGCCCTCATGAATGGAATTAGTGCCCTTATAAAGGGGATCTAGAGTACTCCCTCTCTTTTTCCACCATGTGAGGATATGAAAAGATAGCAGTCTGCAACCTGGAAAAGAACCCTGGAACTTGACCATATTAGCACACTGATCTCTGACTTCCAGCTTCCAAAACTACGAGAAATAAACTTCTGTTGTTTATAAACTACCCAGGCTCTGTTACAGCAGCCTGGACTAAAGCACTTACCAAACGAGGTTTATATATGTAAATGTACAAATGTACACACACTAAGTGTGTGTATGCACATACTTATTTACCACAAAAGTGCTTCATATTGAAATTTAAAATAAAAACTGTTAACTTGTGGTTACCTCTATTTGTTTCAGTGACCCTCTTTGCAGCTGACAAGATGAATGATACATTAGTATTTCTATTTCTTTGGCTACGGCTACATTTTTATGAAACAATGAGAGCCAAAGGGATTTCAGTTATGCCCTGATCAAAGAGTTCCTTTCATGAACTTGCTTCTGAAAGAATCTCATTAGAAAACAATTATTGTACCCTTAGGATCATTACAAAACACTTATTGTACTCTTAGGACTTGGCACTAGACACTGGGTGTTCCATATTTTAATACCGATGTTTGGTTGCCTTTTCAACTCACACCAAATATAGTAACAGTGCTGCTAGACTTCCATCTCACAGAAAAACACACTGAATTTACAGTCACATGAATCCCAGCCTGTCAGCTCACTCCTTCAGAAGTACACATCCATTTCAAGCCTCTGTTCATTAGAAAAAAAAAAAAAGGCTCATATAAAACACACCTAATCATTTTGTTAAATCAGGGAATTAGCTGCTTGAGAAAACACAACACACATTTTTCATTTTAAATAATAAACAGGGATGAAAGTAAGACCCATGGGAATAATACAAGACACATATAATTTTCTAAAGCAAATAAAAAGGAGCACGTAGTAGCCTTAGGACACTGGTTTGCAAAGTATTAATTCTTGGAAAAAAAAAAAGCTTTTCAAAAAACATGATTTAGTAAAAATAAATTTTAATTCAAAAAAAGCACTATGGGGGCGCCTGGGTGGCTTAGTCGGTTAAGCGTCCGACTTTCGCTCAGGTCATGATCTCGCGGTTCGTGGGTTCGAGCCCCGCATCGGGCTCTGTGCTGACTGCCAGCTCGGAGCCTGAGCCTGTTTCAGTCTGTGACTCCCTCTCTCTCTCTGACCCTCCCCTGCTCGTGCTGTCTCTCTCTCTCCTAGAAATAAAGCATTAAAAAAAAATTAAAAAAAAAAAAAAAAGCACTATGATTAATAAACAAAGCTGTAGTCACACTCTTCAAACAGGTACCATATCCCTAGAGATGAAAGGCAGAACTTAACAGTAGAACATTTTTCTACTTTAATACATACTTTCAAATACATTAAAATCAGATTTACAATGAAAGAAGTACTGAAATATATACATAAAACACATTTAAGTATGTGCTCAAACAGCCTTCATATAAATTCCACCAACAGTTCTCATAAGACCAATAGTTTATATATGTAAATGTACACAAAAAGAAGTAAATATCCTTATACATATTTCCTGAATATCATATACACTTGGGTAATCAACTGTAACAGTGAAATGTCTCTCAGCTCCATTATGAACTAGCCATTTCAGACTGACACCACTCTTTCAAAATTAAACTTGAGCATAAGGAAGGTGTATGGGCCATAAGCTGTATTTGTCTAGACTTCCAAGGAAGGCCACAGAGAGACCTTACCTTCAGCAGAACTATGAAATAAGCCATATCTACTAATAAGTTAAAATTTAAAAACTGCATTTAGGTACAAAAATAAGTTTGGAACACATGATTTAAAAGCAGAATGTAAGAAAAAAATAGGCAATTTGTCAAAATTAAGCTCAAAATGAGTTAAAAAGAATGGCACAGCAAAAATCAGTAAGTGTAATCAAAGATGGCAGCAACAGAAGTATATTTCAACTCAGGCAATTGGTAATCACACTACAGTGTAAATATGGCATTTAATCTGTAAAGAGGGACCCAAAAGAGTGAAGGGATTTGAGTAAAGGAACAAGGGGTTCATTCTATATTCAATGGCTATTGGGGTGCCTGGGTGGCTCAGTTGGTTAAGCATCTGACTTCGGCTCAGGTCATGATCTCAAGGTTCATGGGTTCGAACCCCACGCTGGGTTCTGTGCTGACAGCTAGCTCAGAGCCTGGAGCCTGTTTTGGATTCTGTGTCTCCTTCTCTCTCTGACCCTCCCCTGCTCATGCTGTCTCTCTCTCTCTCTCTCAGAAATAAATAAAACATTAAAATAATTTTTTTTTTAAATTTACATTCAACGGCTACTGAGCACTATTCCCAGGATAAAACTGTATAAAAACTGATGAAGTCTCAGGCTTTCACAGGCACCTCACATCACAACGTGGGTATCCTCCTTACCCCCAACTCCCCAACCTCAAAAAGGAGACTAGGAGAGCAAGAGAAAGATTTTTTAAAATCCGAAAGTAGGTAGAGGGTGCCTGGGTGGCTCGGTTGGGTGTCTGACTTCGGCTCAGGTCATGATCTTGTGGTTCGTGAGTTCGAGCCCATGTCAGGCTCTGTACTGACAGCTCAGAGCCTGGAACCTGTTTCGGATTCTGTGTCTCCCCCTCTCTCTGTCCTTCCCTCATTCCTTCTGTCTCGCAAAAACTGAATGTTAAAAAAAATTTTTTTAAATAAATAAAAGAGGCCTAAGGTACTCATTTATATATTTAAAAAAATCTGAAGGTAGGTAGGATAGTATGATAGAAAAAACATGGAACTCAGAGGCAGACGACCTAAGTTCAAATCCTAACCTGACATCACCTCAGCCTCAGTTTCTTCATCTATAAAATACAGATGAAAAATTATCTCATGATTAGAGGAATCAAAGGAGATAATATATATAAAAGCATTTATCTAGGGGCTTCTGAGTGGCTCAGTCAGTTAAGCATCTGACTTCAGCTCTGGTTATGATCTCACAATTCATGGGTTCAAGCCCCATGTTAGGCTCTGTGCTGATGGCTCAGAACCTGGAGCTTGCTTCACATTCTGTGTCTCCCTCTCTCTCTATACCCCTCCCTGGATCATGCGCTGTCTCTCCTCTCTCTCTCAAAAATAAACAAACATTAAAAATAAATATACTGCAATCATCTAGAAAGAGGATCAAATTTCTTTAAAAAAAATTTTTTTTAATGTTTTTTATTTGTTTTTGAGAGTCTGAGAGAGACAGCATGAGCAGGGGAGGGTCAGAGAGACAGAGGGAGATACAGAATCCGAAACAGGCTCCAGGCTCTGAGCTAGCTGTCAGCACAGAGCCCGATGGGGGGCTTGAACCCATGAACTGTGAGATCATGACCTGAGCTGAAGTCAGATGCTTAACCAACTGAGCCACCCAGGTGCCCCGGACCAAATTTCTTCTGCATGACTCCCAAGGAATAAGGTTTCACCAAAAGGTAGCCACGGTTGACTGGTTTCAGGGCTTATCAAAAATGTAATGGGTTGTCCCTTAATATCAAAAGTAATCATACACAGACTTACTGCCCTCTTGGCAAAAATCCAGAAAAACACAGTAAGTTGATATACCATGTCCATAATAGTCACAGTGTCTAATATTTGCTTTTACCTTCTCTGGGGAAGAAGTAAAAATAATGATTGCATATGATTTTAAATATGTGCCAAGTTAATTTTTTATACATGGTGCAAATGAAAGATAACTATGATATCTGGATCAATCTGTCCAAGTCCCAGCTTTCCCATTATAGGTTTGGTATGAGACTTGAATAAGACAGTATAACTACCTAGCACAAAACAGCTTCAAAAATATCATCCCTCCTTTACTATGCCACTTATAAACTATGTTCATATACACTCAATTTTCATTATTTGGTATTCACAGAGCAAGGATATTTGATAAAATAAGAAGGAAATACTGTTCACCACAATATTATTTTTAAAAGCAAATAATCACCAGCACAATCAAAAAGATTCTGTTGAGAAAAATTAAGTTCTACAATTTTATATGGAAACTATGTACTGATTTAAAAAATAAAAAGAACTGGATGATACAGTATTAGCAACTTTGCAGTCATTCTTCCACTCATTCAACAAATAGTAGTAAATACTTATTATAGGCTAGTCATTTGTAATTAAAGGTTTTTTTTCCTCTGTAATTGAAATTTTAAATAGGTATATTCTATAGAATGCAAAAGGAAATCTAACCTGGATTCTGGCTATAAAAAGGTCCTCCATTCATCTGATTCTGAAGGCTTGTTTGTGAAGTTATGGAAGGAGGGCGTCTATAGGGCAACGAGCCCCCTATTGTTGGGGGAGTATGGCGAGAGGCAGGTCTATTCATGCTGTAGAACTGAACAGGATGACCTGGAAAAGGGACAGAGCATAAATTTGCCATTAAAAGAAAATTATCTCAGACAACAAAATGCTTTATTATCTGGATCTTAATAATTATTAAAAATAACAATGTGTAGCTAATTTAACTGCTATCTGACAAACATCATACAAGACCACAGCTATTGCTCAGCTGACATATCAAAGTGCAAAGCAAGAGGGGTGCCTGGGCTGTCGGTTAAGCATCCAACTTTGGCTCAGATCATGATCTCATGGTTCATGGGCTCAAGCCCTGTGTCAGGCTCTGCACTGAGAGCTCAGAGCCTGGAGCCTGCTTCAGATTCTGTTTCCCTCTCTCTCTCTGCCCCTCTCCAGCTTGTGCTCTCTCAAAAATAAATAAAATTTTTTTAAAAAGTGCAAAAGCAAGAAGGTAGGTAAATAAAACTAGGTTTGGAAAAACTATGGTCTAAATAGATTATTAATATAATTTTATTAAACTAATAATTTGACAGGGTTTCAAAATCATCAGTTAATTAAAATTTGTGGCTTACTTCCTCTTCCACTCCACCAAAATGGCCACTAAAAACTAAACAAGAATGACATTTGGAAAAGAAAAAGAAAAATGTGTGATACACAGTCTTATCCAAAATAATAACAACCACAGTAAATTTAAGGTAGAAAAGCCAGTTCATTTAAAGGAAAACAAAATATTTCAGCAAAAGGTCAAGTGCCGTAATTCCAAATCAAATATATCTTTATTCAGTCAAAACCCTCCATGGGGCACCTGGGTGACTCAGTTGGTTAAGCATCTGACTTTGGCTCACGTCTAGATCTCACTGTCCCCCAGTTTGTTCCACAGTTCCCCACGACGGGCTCTGTGCTGACAGCTCAGAGTGGACCCTCTTCAGCCTGTGTCTCCCTTTCTGTCTCTGCCCCTCTCCCACTTGTACGTGAGCTCTATCTCTTAAAAATAAACATTAAAAAAAAATTTTTTTAAAACCCTCCATCTTCAAAGCTAGATTATTTTGTCTTAAAATTACAGCTTGGAGTGCCTGGGTGGCTCAGTTGGTTAAGTGTCTGACTCGATTTCAGCTCAGGTCATGTTCTCACAGTTTGTGAGATGGAGCCCTGTGTCATGTCGGGCTCTGTGCTGACAACAAGAAGCCTGCATGGGATTCCCTTTCTTCCCCATTCTCTCTGCCCCTCCCTCTAAACAAATAAATGAATAAAAATTTTAATTAGAGCTTAAGCAATTTACAATTATAAATAAAGCTAAGATACAAAAAGTAAATCAAATATATCTTATTTGTAATACCATCTCTGAACCTATACATATTTATTAACAATTTCACTCAACTGTGCTAAGAATACTTCAACAGGTAATGCTAACTAAAGACATTCTTTCTTAATCTTTCCAATTTCTTAATGCAATCCAGTTCCTAAATTTTATCTTGACTCCACTTCCAGTTAACATCATTCAGCTGAAGGCCTACTAGTACAAACAGATCAGACAAAGCACTAGAACACCCAGGAGAGATCACTCCAGTAGACAAAAAAGGAGGGGAGGAAACAGGAGGAGAGAGAAAGGGAGGGAGAAGTGAGAGGGGATGAAAGGGGAAGGAGAGGAGACATAAAGAGGAAAGGGGGGCCTGGGTGGCTCAGTTGGTTGAGTGTCTGACTTCTGCTCAGGTCATGATCTCATGGTTTGTGAGTGGGAACCCCACATCAGGCTCTATGCTGACAGCTCAGAACCTGAAGACTGCTTCAGATTCTGTGTCTCCCTCTCTCTCGGCCCCTCCCCTGCCCACACTCTGTCTCTCTCTCTCAAAAAAATTTAAAAAACAAAAGGAAAGAGGAGGAGAAAGTGCAAGGAGGAAGGAAAAGGGGAGAGGAGAAAAGAAAAATACTTCTGGTAATTTTTCATCTTATCAAGGATTGTAAAAAGGGTTTTACATGACTAAAACTAGTCTTCAGGAACTCCAAAAATTTATCAAACTTGGATTCATATGAACTCATACAAAGAATATCATAAAAGTACTCAAGATCTGCTATATCATTTAATTTTACATATGAAAGGCATCAAAACCTAAAAATCAATTATGTTGTATAAAAATCTGGAGTATTCAAGCTTAAACATAATCTACTGTCAGGGGGCACCTGGGTAGCTGAGTGAATTAAGTCTCCAACTTCAGCTGAGGTCATGATTTCACAGTTCATGAGTTCAAGCCCCGCGTTGGACTCTGTGCTGCCAGCCTGGAGCCTGGAACCTGCTTTGCATTCTTTGTCTCCCTTTCTCTGCCCCTCCCCAACTTGCACTCTGCCTCTCTCTCTCAAAAATAAGTAAACATTAAAAAAATTTTTTTAAACATAATCTACTATCAAGCCTCTGTAACCACGATAAAAAAATATAAAAACATATATACTAATAAATAACGTTAAAGATACATTCTGTCATTTGAATCACCGGATACAAATACATTACTGGCATTTTAGTAATTATTCTGTAACAAACTGAGACAAACTTAAGATCTTCAAGTTAAAAACTCTTGATTGGGGCGCCTGGGTGGCTTAGTCGGTTAAGTGTCCAACTTTCTCTTAGGTCATGATCTCGCGGTTCTGGGTTCGAGCCCTGTGTCTGGCTCTGTGCTGACTGCCAGCTCAGAGCCTGGAGCCTGTTTCAGAGTCTGTATCTCCCTCTCTCTCTGACCCTCCCCTGCTCATGCTGTCTCTCTCTCTCTCTCTCTCTCCTAGAAATAAATACAAAAATATTTTAAAAAATAATAAAAAATAAAAACTCTTGATAATTGATGCCACTATGAATTTTACAGATTAGATTCAGTCTAAAATCTCACGTAAGTCATCAAAAATTCAAAAACACTACTAAAGACACTCTACTGGTACCACTAATAAAGCATTTATTTTGCTTTGGGGGTAAAAAAGCAAACAAAACTACAATTTACTTTTACAGACCTAACTATAAAACCTAAAACTAAAAAGTTCTGGGAAAAAACAGAACAAAATCTTTATGACCTTGCATAAGCTAACAAGTTTGAAAGTATGACACCAGGGGTGCCTGGGTGGCTCAGTTGGTTAAACGTCCAACTTCGGCTCAGGTCATGATCTCATGGTTTGTAGGTTCGAGCCCCGTGTCAGGCTCTGTGCAAATAGCTAGCTCAGAGCCTGGAGCCTGCTTCAGATTTTGTGTCTCCCTCTCTCTCTGACCCTCCCCTGCTCACGCTGTCTGTCTGTCTCTCTGTCTCTCAGAAATAAATAAAACATTAAAAAAACATTAGAAAGTATGACACCAAAAGCACAATTCACAGAAGAAAAAAAATCAATGAACTAGACACAATCAAAATGAAGAACTCCCCTTTTAAAAGACACCAGTAAAAGAATGAAAAAACAGTCACAAATGGAAGAACATATTTCCAAATCATATAATTGCTAAAGGACTTGTATTCAGAAATAAAAGAATGCAAGTGATGCCTGTGTGGCTCAGTCGGTTGAGCATCTCACTCTTGGTTTGAGTTCTAGTCATGATCCCAGGATCATGTGACTGAGCCCTGTGTTGGACTCTGCACTGAGCGTGGAGCCTGCTTAAGATTCTCTCTCTTTCCCTTTGCCCCTCTCCCACTTGTGTGCACTCTCTCTCTCTCAAAAAAAAAATTAATAAATAAAAATAAACAAAATAAAAGAATTCAATAATAAAACAAACAACCCTATTCAAAAGGTGTGTGAGGGGAGCAAAACATTTGAACAGACATTTCATCAGAGAAGATAAAAAGATGGCAAAGAAGCAAATGAAAAGATAATCTACATCATTAGTCACTAAGGAAATGCAAATCAAAGCCACACAAGAAACTATTATACACCTATTACAATGGCTACAGTTTAAAAGGGGGGGTGGGGTGGGCGCCTGGGTGGCTCAGTTGGTTAAGCATCCGACTGCAGCTCAGGTCATGGTCTCAAGGTTGTTGGGTTTGAGCCCCACATCCGGCTCTGTGCTGCCAGCTCAAAGCCTGGAGCCTGCTTCAGATTCTGTGTCCCCCTCTCTCTCTGCTTTTATCTGCTTGCACTTTATCTCTCTCAAAAATAAACAAACATTAAAAAAAATTTTTTTAAAGCAAACTGACAATAGCAAATGCTACCAAGTATGTAGAGCAACTGGAAGTCTCACACATTGCTGGCTGGTGGAGGTATAAATTTTTTAGCCAATTTGGAAAACAATTTGACAGTTTCTTATAAAGTTAAACATTCATTTACCATACAACCTGGCAATCCTACTCCCTAGGCGTTTATCCAAATGAACTGAAAACTGCCGCTCACACACAAGTCTGTGTGTGTGTGCTTATGGCAATTTTATTCATAATAACCCAAACATGTAAATAATCCAAGGGATAAACTGTGGTACCTCCAAAGGATAGAACAACTCAGTAATAAAATAATGAAGGGGTGCCTAGGTGGCTTAGTCCGTCAGGCGTCCGACTTTCGCTTAGGTCATGATCTTGCGGTTCATGGGTTCGAGCCCCGCGTAGGGCTCTGTGCTGACTGCCAGCTCAGAGCCTGGAGCCTATTTCAGAGTCTATGTCTCCCTCTCTCTCTGACCCTCCCCTGCTCATGCTGTCTCTCTCTCTCTCTCCTAGAAATAAAATAAAAATATTAAAATAAATAAATAAAATAAAATAAAATAATGAAACATGAAGCAACACGGATAAATCTTAAATGCACCGGCACAAAAAAGGCAGACCCAAAAGGCTACATATTATATACTTCCATTTACAAGATAATCTAACAAAGTCAAAACTTTAGAGGAAAAAAACAAAACGGATCAAAGGGTTGTCAGGGGCTAGGAGTGAAAGGGAAGGACTGATCACAAAGGGAGCATGGAGGAAATCTGAGGATGACAGTACTATTCTACATCTTGACTGAAGTTGTGGTGACATCACTGTGTACATCTGTCACAGAAATACATGCCAAAGAGGGTGAATTTTACTCTATGTAAATTATACTTTAATAACAGAAGAAAAAATTACTTGATGATTCAAAAACTGTATAAAAGAGGTTATATTAATACAAAATGTTATTAAGGCATTTACCTTGGTTTTTGTTAAGAAAAACTGTAATTATTCACTTGTATAACAAATGTTTATTCAGTGCAGACTCTGAACCAGTACCTGCTATTAAATTATGATTTTATTACTAAAATGTTGACTCTTAGATGGGAGTGATTTGTTCTTTCTGGCCTACAACCAACTTCAAGATGTATTTTTTTACAGCACTGATGCCGGAGTAGAGTAAGATTTCTAGATTTAACTAGACAGTCTGGCCTAACAGAGTTGCATAGATCAAAGTACAATCTATGTTTACATTTGTACACTATGGAAAGCTTTTCTTAAAAAGTTCTATTATAGAAGCTATCTTACAAAACACCATCCAAAATCCATTTAGCTAAAAGTGTCCTTTACACAAACATCTAGTTACAGCAGCAGAGCTAAATATATATATTCTATGAAGAATTTAGCAAGCTAGTGTGATGCATATCCAAACACATACATTTTTAAAATAAAGAATTTCTTTACTAACCAGCATCACTATTCACTTTGCAAATGTATTTTGTAGAAATTGAACCTTTTTCCCTTCCCCATTGAAACAGATTTTAGGTTGCAGTTTTAAAACACTAAAACACCAGTCAACTTTAAGTAACACTTAAGAAAACCTGAAATTCTTAAAAAGTCCATAGTCTATGTGTTTCCAGTGCTACTATAAAAGACTTGCAGAGACATTCACTGTGTTATATCAAATACTACCTATAAATTATACCTTATGCCTTAGAATTACTTTCATAGACTTTTCTATTTGTTAAAGAATCTGAAACAATAATTCTAAAGACAACTTCTCAAAAGTATACAGAACATGGCTCCATACTAAATCCACAAATCTCTAGTAAGTGAAATTCAAGCAATAAAAAAAAATGTGTATTTGTGTTACTCTACTGGAAAAATGTTTGTGAATTTTACCCTGATTTCCTCAGGAAATCTTGTGGTCACATGCCATTTTCTAGGTAGTCCATTATTCTTCAGATTTTACACACACACACACAACCACAAACAAATAAACAAAAGTCATAAAGCCAGAGTTCCAGGTAAAAGAGCCAGATGACTGGATGTGCCTGCCAAGGAACAAGCCATACTCACCTGTAGGGGGAGTGGAAGAGACAACAGGGGGAGTTGGAGAAGTGAAGCCATCAGCAAGGGTCTGGGCACCCCCAGCAGCAGCGTCTGGGGCAGTGGAGGAAGGGACAGTAGCAGGAACAAGAGGGGCAGGGGCAGATGCAGAAGTAGCGGGAAGGGGAGGAGTACCAGCAGAGCCAGCAGGGGCTGAGGGGAAAGAGGAGTAAGAGGCAGCATTAATGAGGCAGACACATTAGGCAGGTTTAGAAAAGGCATTAGAGAACCTAATGTTAGATATTCAATGCTTAAACTAACCCAAGAATACAAGAGAGTGTTAAAAAAAAAAAAAAAACAGAATAAAGCTTATACTAAAGGATTATTAGAAAATAATTCAAAATGCTCAGGGTAATATACAGATTTTTTAATTCATAAGAAATAAGCATTCCCTTTTACCTAGAAGCCACTACTCCAGAAGAAAAGTGCTCCCTTTACATTGTAATTTTTAGCATAATATTTTGTAAATAGCATACTATTCTAACCATAATACACTAGAAAATAGTATTCCATTTTGAATTACACAAATCAGAAAATAAACATATATTCCAGATATAAATACCTTATTCAGAAAAAAAAATTTAGAAAACACAAATCTTCATGATTTTTAAAAAGGTATTTGTTATTATGATAAGTAAACTAAATACACAGTATTCTAACCCTATGTCTTCTGTCATACTTTTAAAATAAAGTTTAACTTTGGTGTCTTCACATTAAACAAGCATATTTTTCTGTTTCAAACAAAAAAGGTAGCATTTCAGACAGTATTAAGTTCCAAAAGTCCACTAAATTTAACTGCCAAAACTACTTTTAAACTTGTCACTGAATGTGATTCTCAGACTAAGTACCCACTGTGTCCAAAGGTATGCAATGTCCACTGGCTGGAATATAACTCATAATCAGGTGGTACCTGAAACTTCAAAGCACTAACTGAGTCACAGCACCAAAGACATAAAGTCAGAAACAGAAAAGTTAAAAGTTTATGTGAACATAAACTCAGAAATCACTTGGTTAAAAATAACAAAAGCATAGGGGCAAGTTGGTGGCTCAGTCAGTTATACATCTAACTCTTAATTTCAGCACAGGTCATGATCTCACGATCCATGGGATCTGCACTAAGCACGAAGCCTGCTTGGGATTTTCTCTCTCTCTCTCTCTCTCACTCTCACTCTTTCTCTGCCTCTCCCTTACTCGCACGTGCACATGCACACACACTTTCTCTCTCCCTCAAAATAAATAAACATTTAAAAAATGCATAAAAATTTCTCAACATTTCTGGAGTCCTAAAGAAGACAAAATCCTGATTATGAAGAAAGTACTTAAATCATACATTGAATTCAAGTTGAAAAAAGACAAGTAAAGATGAGGCACCATTTGTGTTTTACCTGGAAAGACACTGGGAGGAGAGGGAGTCGGGACAGCAATGGGAACCCCCACGCTCCCACTGCCACTGTTCTCCCGACTGCTGCTCCGACTACTCGGGTGGCTCCCTCCACTACTCCCGCTGCTGCTGAAGAAGTAAGAGCCACCAAAGCATGAGTATTTATATAAAGGAAGATACTGCCAGCATTTCCCAGAACTTTCTGAAATGAACATAGCTAAATAAAGATAATTCAAAAGTCCTCCTCTTCAAATATTAATTTCTTAATAAAACAGGAAAAATACTAAGTTCAAGAAACTTGCTTTGACCACTTTTTAATGGTTAACTTTTAAAACATCTATTAAAGAAATTGAGAAAGAAGGAAAAATCCTGCACAAATATAAGTGGTGATAGGGCTCAACATATAAAAATACTATTACTTTCCTTTATTGTCTGAAGAAACTGTTTTATAGTAAAAACACAGTTTCCCTAACCAGGTTATTTGATTAATAATTAAAAAATAATTTTATTTGTAATGATATCCTTATATACCATATTGTAATGATATCCTGATATTAATGTTTTATTGTATTTGGTTTTTCATCTGTAAAGTTCCACCAAAAAATAACTTGCAATTTCCCACATCTGATCCATAACTTTTTTTTCCCATATCTGGTCCACAACCTTTTCCAGGTCAACTTTAACTATTAATTTTGTAGAGAAGTCTGTATTTTAAGATGTCTTTTTTTTCAACTTCCTGACCTCAAAGCTCCATCAGAACATGAGAAGAGAGAGGTGGAATCAGATGAGGTTTGGGGAGTAGGGTGAGGAAAAGAACTTAGTGCTTGGAAAATGAGAGAGACTTAACTGAAGTAATCTGAACAAATAATGGTACGATGACCATCACATTTTGCACTGAGGTAGAGAAAATACCTGTAAGTTCGATTTCTTTGATTCACAGAAGCTGTCCTCACAGGGCTCTGCTGCGAGGGAGCCATATTACGGGTTGGGCTAGGTACGTAATCATTTGGTACCACTGGAGGACGCACTGGCTCCAGTGTGCGATAGGGGGAGTGCCGCCTACAAAAAGAAGAGCGTATGTATTGTGTGATTAGCAAGTTTCGGCACAATAAATTCAAAGAGTTGCCAGTAGTGAAATACAATTTGTATTCAGAGACAGGAAAATGTTTTAACATAACCCAGCTACCAATTTCAGTCTTTCCTTATATCATTTCTTTGCCATTAGGGTTTCAATGAGTATTGCTATTGTTTAGTCTCCAACCTCATTTCTCTGTACTAATGCAATTTTGTTCATTCATTCTCAGAGAGCACAAAGATTCTCCCACTGAGAAAGCCAGTGTTTCTCAGGCTTTTTTTTTTTTAAAATGAGTTCAAGTTATTTTAGCACCATGCCAAAATTTCCCAACTGAAATGCATGAATGCACTAATTATCTTCCTCACCCCTCTCTCCCTACCAAAGATATTCAAAGATAGGGTAAATAAATCTAGAATTTGGCTCCACAACCCCCACAGTGATGATCAATAGCAACTCTAACAAGTCACTTTCCTTTCTATATAGTATTACATAGAAATTGCACTATATCCATACACAGAAATACACAAGTTAATCTCTTCTCCTTCCATTCTCCCCTCACTTCCTTTCTCCCCTCACTCAACTTTTACCTTAACCTCTCACCTCTTACCCTCCTCAGTGTTCAACATTTAAAAGGGAAAGAAAAAATAAAAGACCACCTAAATCTTTCTACTTATTTTGCTTTGGACTATAAAGTACAAAAAAGACTGAATTTTATTAATTTATTTCCTTCTCAAAATATCCTTTAAAGGGAAGAGAATGAGAAAAGAAAGGAAATCTGATAGGAAATAGGATGCACAATGGCACATTAATGATTATTAAATTACTTTTTATCTCTAAGTTTCTAAATCCTTTACGACAATGACAAACACTCAACTGACATGAAAGTGACATTCTATAGATACAATTCTGGTTTCTAAAAGAATAAAAACTGGGATCTCAAGATGTGAAAATTAAAAAGCTTTCTTTTCCTGAAATGATGTTACTCCCTTACAAATTTCTCAATAATTCACTCCTCCTAGAGCCCCAAGGTTCCTTTAAATACAGTTTTCCTGGGCTACTCAATAGCCCAGAGAGATTTTCAATGATATCACTTTGTACTGATGCTGTCCACTTTACTACGCTCAAAATCTTGCATAAATACATAAGTACATTAATAATTAAAAATAAGTAGCAGCGCCTGGGTGGCTCAGTGGGTTGAGCATCTGGCTCTTGATTTCAGTTCAGGTCATGATACCAGGATGGTAGAATGGAGCACCGTATCAGGTCTGCACTGAGTATGGAGACTGGAAATTCTCTGTCTAAAAAATTTTTTAAAAATAATTAAAGGCCACTAGGTGACATAGTGGGTCCAAGGAAGAAAAAGGAGTATCAGGAACTTGGATTTAAAATACTAAAAAGTGGGGTGCCTGTGTGTGGCTCAGTAGGTTAAGCATTGGACTTCTGCTCAGGTCATGATCTCATGGTTCATGACTTTGAGCCCCCATTGTGCTCTGTACTTACAGCTGAGAGCCTGCTTTGGATTCTCCCTCTCTCTCTTTCTGCCCTACCCCCACTCTTCTCTCTCTCAAAAATAAACATTTAAAAAATAAATAAATAAAATACTAAAAAGTTTAGGGGTGCCTGAATAGCTCAGTAACTTGAACATTGGACTCTTGATCCTAGGTCATGATCCTAGGGCTGTGGGATTGAGCCCTGAGTCCATGCTGAACATGAAGCCTGCTTAAGATTCTCTCCCTCTTTCTCCCCTTCCCCCTCACCCCCATTTACTCTCTTTCTCTCTAAAATTAAAAAGAAATACTAAAAAGTTTAGGCGTCTCTAAAATTATAATGTAAATATAAAAAAAAAACATAAGATACTGATTCATTTCCAAACATCTGATTTCCAGACAATAAAAATGTTGTTTCATGCAAGAAAAAACCCTTGTTGGCTGAGAACAATACAGTGAAGGCAATGATACAAAGTAAAAAATAAGGGGCAAAGGAACAAAATATGATGGTTAGGCTAGACCATGCAAGAACGCCACACTGTGACCATCAGCTGGTTTGTGCTCAGCTACTCTGATCTTCAGTGACCTGCAAAACCCTTGCTAATACACAAGGGAAGCAAATACTGGTATATGAATAAATCTTCAAAATTTGAGAGCCACCGAAAGTTTTGTTTTACTAAGAGGACAGAGGGTTACCTTGCTAACAATCTTGACTTAAAACCTAACAAAATCTGTTAGGTACTACATATAACAGAAACACATTCCAAAGGAAAACAAATACTTCCTCTTGATCTCTCTACTCTTACAACTGCACCATTACAGCCTACCATGTCATCAACATACTACACTGAAGTTTAAATATTATTTGATCTACTAGATGCTTTCCTCTCTAATCTAAGAGAATTTGTTTTATTTGTGGCCCCAAATAAGATCATTGTATTCCTGGCAGGAATTCATTTTTATCCTTTTATTTCCCACTGTCCTAACTATAATTCCTCTTCCAACATTATCCTCTTTTACATTCTAATTCATCTTGTCCTGTCCTAATTAGGATTTCTGTCATTTTCTCTCCCCCCCTTTTTTTTTGGTGAGGGGGCCAAAAAGAAGATTGCCAATTTAAAACATTTTAAGCATGTATCATAAAGCCAATGGGTGTCAAGCAGTGTCTGTCTTACATATTTTTTTAAACAATCCAATTTGTGGTACAATGACTCTGAAAAGTTGATAAAGAACAAGTATTACCCCCATTTACAGATGAAAAAACTGAACTGCTAACAGGCTGACTATGCAAGACCACAGAGCAGGAGCACAGCTGGCATAATTTTAGTTATCTGGCTTCTGGGATATATGTCCACCTGATCACAAATCTCCATGATAAAGCAAATGTTTATATTATGATGCTACAGAAGAAAAATGTTAAGCTTTTACATAAATTGGCTATTTTTGCCAAAAGTCAAATCCAGAGCTCCCTTCTGTGAGACAGAATTAAAGCTCAGTATTCTCATAAGCACACAAGATATACAGAATTTCGTAATCTACACAGTGTTCTTCAGAAGAATAGTCTAAATAACACAGAATACTCTAAAGCATTTCTGATATTAGAGTACAGTTTAAAATAAGCCATGAATTTGGGCTAGGATTTTACCTCAAATTTAAAATTCATTAGAAAAATAACTTTTAAACAAAATCTTTTTAACGTTATAAAGATGTTTCCCAGAAAAAAGGAAAGTTACACACAGAAAAGATAATCTTGGGATGAAAATGTTGTTTCAAATATTAAAAATTAATTTAAATGTATGTAGTGTTTAATTTTCAACAACACTACACAAAATGGTTTTCAATTATTACATACTTACCCAAGTGTCCCTTTCCCTGACATAGGGGGGCTGGGGGGTTTCTGAGTTGGAGGTGTTGTACGTGGCAGCCCACCCATCTTCATATTCTGGGTACTCACCTAAAAAAATGTGGAGGAAAAATCAACTCATATGCAGTGAAACAAAATGTCACTTTTGGGAAATAGTGTTATGCTATTTAACAAAGGAGGGGAAGGTTTAAATAGGAAAAAAAATTAGAGGCCATGCATTTCATATGCAATTTCTACTCTACTATTATTCTACAGTTGTACTCAAAGGACTCTTCCTAACATGAGATTTTTCAAATGATTGTAGACTTGTATGCAAAGACTGTATTTGCCATTAGGCCATCACACCAACAGATCACTGGTTAGACTATTTGATACTACATTTAATTGAAATTTAAATAGGATAACTATAAGAACTTTAGTTTTAATAAAGAAAAACTCAATCAAAAACAATAATGGCTTTAAACAATTCCTTTTTAGATAGCAAGTATATCATAAAAAATACATGTTTCCCAATAAAATATGCACTATAATTTTGATCCATTATAACTAGAGAATACAAAGTCAAATTGTATGATATACCAAAAACTTTACAGTTTTTAAAATAGTGGATCAGCCTTACAATTCGGATTTCTTTAATGCTCTCTTATGAAGGAATCACCTACCTGAAAACTGCCAGAAGTTAAGTCATGTTCCTAAACATCTGAACTAGAAAGTTAGGGCTGAGGTATCCCACTCAATTATGAGGAATAGAGGGGCCAATGGCAATGTCCTAGTTCCACTGGGAGTTAGCCCATTCAGGCCCAAAATAAAGATTATGGGAAAGATGTAACATAGTCCTAAATCAGAGCAGGGCCATCACTCCTCACTGTTCTATCTCTAATTGAAAATGCAAGAGGAGGAGAGTAGCAAAATCTGAGAACAAATGATGCCACCAAAGAAGTATATCAGCATTCATATAGAAAGCCCTAGAAATCTGGACATCTTAAAGAGATAAGAGAAGTCATTCACATATACAGTTCAAATGCAATCTCAAATTGCATGAGATTACCAATGGGTTAGAGTAAGTATGTTCAACATATAGGTTCATACCTGACCCTATTTTAAGCCCCTAATATTGTGGATTACCAAATACTTCAAAGATCTTAACTTTTCTAATAAGATTATCTCTGGAATATTCAATTTTATTTATAAAATGAAAGTGCAAGACATTATGCCACTGAAATCAGAATACATTTATAATCGTAATTTCAAAATATAAATTTTAAGAAAACAAATCATAATCAAATACAGAGTACTGAGGCTATCAAAATTAACTGGCTTAAAGGAAATTTTTAAAAATCCTAAAATACTACTTGTTTTCTGAATAGACAAGAAATAATATATCATGAAACAAACTCTTCAAATGAATAGCCCAGTGAACAAGTTGTGTGTGATGTTAAAACAATCTTTAATGACAAATGATACCTTTCAAATGTCAGTATTTTTTCAAGTGAAACATTTATCTGTAATCCTTTTGTTGTTACTTTTAATAGATACAAAACAAACCAGTTATCAAGTAAGAATAAAGATTAACTTCTCCTTGTTTTCCCCTCATGAATAAGCAGAGGGTATACTAGTGATATCTTAAAATGAAAATGCCAGAAGTTTTTAAAACATCAATCCATATTTAGGGAAAATTTCAGGAATAATATGACAAATAACCAGTAGCTTTCAAACTGTAAATCTCAATTTATGATATCAGAAGATTTTTTATAGTAATAACCAAAGTCCTTTAAGCTCAACCTGAAACAACATAAAACCCAAAGTTACTTTAAGTGATGAGGGAGAAGAAGGTGAGCCAACACTAAACTACACCAAGTTGCTAGAAACAGGAAGGAAAAGGAGCAGGGACAGAAAAAGTAAAAGAGAATTTTATTCTATACATGGAACAGCTAAATACTTGAAAACAGCTTTCCAACTTTGATTCAAGGTTTTGGTATGTAAAGTGTTTTTATTTAAATTGCAGTATCTTCTAGAAGTCTTTTAATCTATAAAATACATAAACAATCTATATATTAAAATCTGGTGGACATTTCCATAAACAAACCTTGATACATTTTATGATCTGTAGAATCATCAAATGATTGTATCTGCTTGGTTAGTGGGGTTTAGATAAGTAACTTAAATCACTTATGAAACCAAAGAGCCCCTGCAGATTGTCCAAAAATTCTGTAATTTTATACTTTACAGATACTGTACCTTTATAGGAAGCTAAGAGAGTTTTTCACTACTTCTTCAAGGTGGTTTTCCTTTGTGAAAAAAGGTAAGTGAAACAATGAATATGCTATGCAGAGTATAAATACTGCCATTTAATTTGAGGAAAACAGAAAAGAACAGGAATAACTGCCAAATAAAACTTATCACAGGCAGGACCTGTATTAAAATTAAAGAAAGTATATTTCAAATATAAAATAATTTGACTTAAAAAATTCGCTGGATAGCAGTCATGATTCTAAACACTATTTTGAGGGAAACTTATGGGGGAAACATCACTTCCTCACAAGCGGCAAAGCACAAGACTAAATTTTATGTGTGGAGGAGGGGACCTCAGGGGGCAGAGAGGGAGAGAGAGAGAGAAGGAAAGGGAGGGAGAGAGAGAGAAAGAAAGGGATGGAAAGAGAGGGAGGGAGAGAAAGGGAGAGAAAAGAACATACCATAAACTCAGGACAAAGAAAACAAAGCAGAGCTGCACTTCATAATAGCAATTCCACATGAAACTTTAAAACAAATTGTAAACATAAGCAGAACAATCATTTGGTTCATAAATATGCAGTTATTGGTCCTGAATCATGAGTGTGTGTGCTCATTATATTTCAAAGTTTTATTTGGGAGTCAGAATGAAGCTTTTAACCATTCGATTACGTGGGCATTTTTTTATTCCATAAAGGTGAAAGTCATCACTGAGAACTAAGTAAAGCAGGTATTAGGTCTAAGGTGGAAACAGCAGGAAACATCCCCCTCCTCTTTTTTTTCCTATCAAAAAGTAACTCTCAAAACAGAAGAATTATTTCATTTAAGTGATGATGCTCAAATACTTTGCCACTGGCCTGTGACTAAGGAATGCAGATAATAATGGAAGTAGAAAAGTTCTTTTATGTTCAAAGAGTGGTCCTATCTCCCAGGCTTTGGAGATCTCTGCAACTAGCACCAAGCATCAAGCTTATTCTTATGGCCTTAATTTTTTTTTTCTACAGTGCTCTTACCTCTACCTCTCCTGCTCTATGCTTTTTTGGTACATTCAATATTTCTTTGAATCTTGATATATCATAATATAATGTTTATTCAAATCTCAGTGCTTTTCCCAGAACCCTATGAACTTCAGTATTTTTTATAAAGCTGGCTCATCAGATATATCTAGTTCACAAAGGACACTTCTGCTATGAAGAAATCTCCGACTGACAGATGACGTGCTGTGACAGAATAGTGGCAAGCACCTTCTAAAATGATACCTGTGGTATATTCTTCATTTATCAATCACTTATCACCTACCAGACTACTAGGCACAAGGGTAAAGTAATATGAAAATTAAGGGAGACATGGCAGGGGGTCAGAATGGGACACAAAGGCCTATAAAATGGTTTCTCTGCTTTTAAGGAACTTATAATATTTTGGAATAAATAAGACTTCTATGTTTTAAACAAAAAGGAATGTCTACAAATTATATAGAAATCTCCAAAAAATGAAATATCAATGTGGGAAGGAAAAGCTCCAAAAAAGCTCACAGAGCAAAATCTAAGCTGGACTGTTTGTTAATAGTTAAAAATTTTTTAAAAGCGGGATTTAAATATACAAAGAGAAGAGGAGTAGTATTGTATAGTGTGTATGTATAAATCCCACTTTTAAATGGCCTCAGGTATATGTTTAAACACTTCCAATACAGCATTCCACCATTTAGGTTTTTATGCCTTTTGATGTAAAATTATCATTACATTGTTTTCAAAGATCTTATGAATTAAACTCTACAACTTGTTCTCCCCACTCAACTAAAGAAAAACAACAACCTAAATTAACCACCATCAGAACATGCTGTATAAAATGTTAAAAATTCAACTTTTAGTATGGAGGATTCTTCTGAGTCAACTCCCATGTGTCTGATCCCAAAGTATGATCTCTGTTCAGAGACTATCTGAAAGGCATCAAAAGTCTGACAGCAACAAGAGCAAAGACAGAACTCATGAAGAGCTGAGGAAATCAAAGCAGCATATAATCCTACCTACCACCAAACATCAGGAGACTTTTAGGGCACTTGCTATAACCCAAAGGTCTCCAAGCTCAGATGGAAAACCACTGAACTGGCTTATTATCTGCAGTCTCTTCCAACTTTAACGTTTTTTAATTCTATTTTCTACCTTAATGTATTATATTATTCTATTAATCACCCTTCCAAATACCAATTATTTTTTATACCAGCATTAAAAGAGAAATAATTTGTCATATACTGAATACTTTTTTCACTCTACTTTGTTTTGGTTCACCGAAAATTATTAACAATGTGCTAAAAAAAAATAAGGGGGGTGGACAGGAAGAAAGAAAAGACAGAACATTGGCACATTCTGGCTTCTAGGACAAACACAGGGTACTCCTCTCGCCTGCTGAACTGCACCCAGATATAAAAGAAATACCTATATAGAGCCACCGTACTCAAAGAGTGAAGCTTTTTGGCACAAAGAGCAAAGATGTTAAGCAATCTTATCCAAGTGTGATATTTCCTTGCTTTCTAGGAGCATCTCTCACTTCCCACTCATGTTGGTCTATCTCTCACATGAAGAGATCCTGAACCCAGAAAGGTAAAGAAGGCATCTGGAGGAAATGCACATGGCATAGCAGCTTAAGCAAGCTGGTCTATACTAAATAGGAAAAGAATTAGTCCTTTTCTGTGTTTTTCCTTAAGGTAATCTTTCCGTTTACTCAATCAATTTAAAACATCAAAAGCAAAATCTGAATACACTATTTACAGGAAAAGAAGCAAGGTATTCATACACTGATTTGGGTCTAGTTCTTAGCATTTTATGCAAAAGTAATCTCACAATTCCACATGCCTTCACTCAGCAAGACTGAGGGCTTGGAGCCAAAATCATCTACTCAATAACACAAGGAGTACATGTGCCTCAACTCTAGTCACATCTCTCTACCAGGATCTGTTGAAATGTCAGTAGCCATGGTTAATAGCTAATGATTCAAATCTCAGTTATCTTCCTATTATCACTTTTTATACTAAAGACATGGCAAATAACAGGGCTTTAGAAAGAAAAAAAAAAGAAAGAAAATGTATTTGAAAAAAAAATTACAGGGGCGCCTGGGTGGCTTAGTCGGTTAAGCGTCCGACTTTCGCTTAGGTCACGATCTCGCGGTTCGTGGGTTCGAGCCCCGCGTCGGGCTCTGTGCTGACTGCCAGCTCAGAGCCTGGAGCCTGTTTCAGTCTGTGACTCCCTCTCTCTCTGACCCTCCCCTGCTCACGCTGTCTCTCTCTCTCTCTCCTAGAAATAAATAAAAATATTAAAAAAATAAATAAAAAAAATAAAAAAAAATAAAAAAAAATTACAAAGGTCAGCTAAGAAAATAAGAACAAAAAGGAAATGTATGCTTAGTTTGGTGAAAATAATTTTAGTAACATTCTATTTTAAAAGCCTTCTTGAACACACTTGAATGTCTTTTACCATTAATTCTCCAAAATACTGAAACTGTAAAACAACAACAAACTAAACTCTTACTGAAATACGTAACAAAATATTTCTCTAATTCTTAACGTGTTGTTATATACTATCATGAACTTTTAATGTTTTGATATAATACTCAGAAAAACTCGTAAAATGAATTTATATTGAAATATATATATCTTAATATAGCAATTTGAAAAAAGAAACTAATCTTGATTTTGCAAAATACATGATACTGCAACTTAAAAAAAACCCATAAATAACACTGAATATTTTCCACTTCTCACTTACTTTACATTGACTAAGAGTCAAGAGATAATGACATACTGGCCACAGGTGTATAATAAAGCACACCACTTATAGAATAAAAAGGCTATTACACAGGGGGAGAGTTAAATGAAGGATGTAAATGACATTAGTTGGCCCTCCAATCCATAACATAAATTCTACATTTACAAAAATCCAGCAAATTTTACTCCATAATGACATTTTATGACAGGGTAACTTAACATTTTATTTTCACAAAACATATTAACATTGCAAAATAAGCATTTATTCAAAAATATTTACTAAGCACCTAGTGTGTGTGTCAGGCATTGTTCTAGGTGCAAAGGACAAGGTGATGAACAAAACAAAAAAATCTGCCCTCCCAGAACAGGAATACACACCACAAAGTTGCATGACAAAAATGTTTAAATATTAAAAAGAGGAATTATTTGTTGATTTTAGAAGGCCAAGTGCCAAATATCTCTTCACTCCCCATATGTAATACTCTACATAAGAACAAAGAATGGAAATCCAGCCCTGGAATCTCTTACCTTAAATCTAAGCAACCACTTAATGCATAAATGGAGCAAATAAAAGAGGTAAGGAAAAAAAGCATTGAAAGGTTAGTTGAAACTTCAGGATGTGAAGAGAAAGGAAAAAAACAAAAAACAAGTTAAGCATTCAGCATTAAAAAATAATGTTTCAGTAGATCATAGAAAGAGTGGTCAAAGCAGAATGTGTCATGAACAGGAAGGTTTTCTGATGAAATTATATGACATTGCTTTATTCAAAAACATTAATAAAGATTTCTTCAAATTAGTGACGCATAAACACTCAAAGTCCAAATAAGAAGGACTACAGAGTCCCAAAAGAATAACATTTTACTTGAATTAAGTAAGAATTGGAGTGGGAAGGAAATCATGTTTTTATTACGTAAATGGGCAAACACAAATATTATGCTTTATTCTAAGTGCCTTTTGGAACTAGATTTGGCAGTACCCTAAAATTTTCTAATAGCAGTTAATAGCTTTGAAAAAAATCTCAAAATTATAAAATTCTAAGTATGAAATTAAATATCAAATTCTAAATAATGCTTCTATCAAAATTCTGAGAAAGAAAAATATTTTTAAAAATTATACTGTATATTTTCTTTTACCTAGATCTACACTAAATTTAAATTTAAATGATTTCTAGTGATACTAGTATAGTATTTTTTTAATTTAAATTTGGTTATATATAAAGACAAATCAACTGCATAAACTATACAGTTTCACTTATAAGTATATTATATGTTTATTCAAAGTCACATTTGATAAGTCATTGCCTTTCAAATCAATGATTAGGATGTAAACTTTAAGTAACTTAATACTTAGCTGAGGCTAAGTTTCTAAAGTATAAATACCAATTTCAAAGAAATTTATATGTGCTTCAGTTTTGATCATGGTATTTTACATATGTAGTGGGTACTCTAATACATTTTAAAAGATAGCCAAAATACATAATGGCTACATACTTAAAATGAGTGGAAATATTAATTCATATATTACTTTTATCTACACTATTCTCACCCAAAATGTTTCATTTTTTTCACCCAAAATATAAAGATAGTATTTTAGAAAAATTCAAAGTACATGTTTGTTTATACATGTTCTTTCTGAAAACTAATGCCAGAAGTTTGCTGATAAATTCTTGAGGTAAGGTAAATAATAACATATGAACTAATCTTTTAATCAGTCACACTAAATCATTAAAAGATTACACAAATTGTACCATGCTTATTTGCCCAATCTACATGAGGTATTATCATAACTGTTTAAGTAAATGGATTTCATTTAAAGATGACTAAAACTTAAAAGCATAGCACTAAGAAGAAGCAAGAAGGATAAAATAGTTATAGTAGTAAGGAATCTTCAGAACCACAACTGGGCCAAAACTTGGGCCTCTAGAAAAGATAAAAGCTTAATTTTCTAAAAAGTTAGTTTCATTATGGACTACTATTTTTAAAAGATTGACAAAAATTATACTTACCTTTACTCCATGTCCAATATCGTCTAGAATTGTATAGTCAATAGGTTTTCTAATATAACGAACTGGCCGTTCAAGATTGGCTGGAGCAATAATCTTATGTGTCCTTGAAGTGTTTTTATTGGTAGTCAAAATACCAATCTCTCTTCTTGCAACTTTCTCTTTATGAATATCAACGGTCTGCAAAGTATAATATAAGCACAGCACAAAGATGTATATAGCTCTAATATCCAGAAAAGTCAAAATATAAATGCTCAGTGATTTAACATCATTATTTATATGCTTAATCTCCATTTCTAGGCTAAAGCAAGGGCTGGCAAATCATGGCTGGCAGACCAAATCTCGCCCACTAAGTTTTTTTTTTTTTTTAAATTTTTTTAATGTTTATTTTTAGGAGAGAGAGAGAGACAGCGTGAGCAGGGAGGGTCAGAGAGAGAGGGAGTCACAGGCTGAAACAGGCTCCAGGCTCTGAGCTGGCAGTCAGCACAGAGCCCGACGCGGGGCTCGAACCCATGAACTGCGAGATCATGACCTAAGCGAAAGTCGTACGCTTAACCGACTAAGCCACCCAGGCGCCCCGCCCACTAAGTTTTTTAAAAACGGAAGTCTTTTTTGTTTTTTTACAATGCAGGAGTGGTATTTACACGTTTTAATGGTTTTAAAAAGTAAAAAGAAAACTAGTGTCATGACATGTGAAAATTATACAGAATTTAAATTTCAGTTTCTATACATAAAATTTTATTGGACTGCTGCCATTCTACTTGCTTACGTATTTTCACACTACAAGGAAAGAGATGAATAGTTATAACAAAGACTGTATGTCTGCAAAGCCTAAAATATTTATTAGCTGGACCTTTACAGGAAAAGTTTGCCAATTCTTGGGTTAAAGCATGCTAATTTTTTCCAAACCCAATTAATATTTATACTAATATAATGATCAAGAAAGCCCCCGTGGTTAAGTTGGTAACATTTTAAAATAACCTATTAGTATAATTTCCATTGGTGTTTAAATGCCTTTTTTATTTAAAAAAAAAAAAAAAAAAAAGAGGGGCGCCTGGGTGGCACAGTTGGTTAAGTATCTGACTTTGGCTTGGGTCATGACCTTACAATTAGTGAGTTCAAGCCCCATGTCAAGCTCTGTGATGACAGCTCAGAGCCTGGAGTCAGCTTCATAATCTGTGACTTCCTCTCTCTCTCTGCCCCTCCCTTGCTCAGACTCTGTCTCTCAATAAATAAATAAATGTTAAAAAAAAAAAAAAAGAGGACTAAAATATAAATACAAAGCTAACAATCATTTTTTGACAAAAAAATTGTTTTTTATCATGACACAATACTCAAAATATTTCATTAATTTTTTCAAGTTATTAAATGTTCACATAGGATAAACGTGTTTTTACTCTTCCATTTACTAATAGAGGGTGAATTTCTGCACATAGATAATTAATACTATGTTTAATTTTTATTAATTTAATATTATTAAACAGCATTTTCAAACAGCAGGCTCTAATTTAGTGGGATATGGAAAGCAATTATTTTATTTTTTTAAATTTTCAAGTTTATATGTTGAGAGAGAGAGAAAGCTGGAGAGGAGCAAAGAGGGAGGGAGAGAGAGAGAATCCCAAGCAGGCTCCACACTCTCAACACAGAACCTGATGCAGGGCTCAAACCCACACACCACGAGATCATGACCTGAGCAGAAATCAAAAGTCTGTGCTGTCAGTGCAGAGTCTGCTTAGGATTCTTACTCCATTTCTCTCTGCCCCGCATCAACTCTCACTGTCTCTGTCTCTCTCAAAATAAATAAACTTTAAAAATAAAATAAAACAAAATAAAAATAGAAACAGGTAATGATATAGAAATGAAAACCATTATGATAGTATTAAATATCAATTTATGGAATCTCAAAGCTGATTATCTACCCTTTTAAACTACCAAAGGTCTGAAGGAAACCTGAAACAAATTCAAAGCCTCCTATTTCAACCAAAAGACTTAAAAGATTTTTTTAAATGTCTATTTATTTTTGAGAGAGAGAGAGCACAAGCAGGAGAGGGGCAGAAAGAGAGAGAAAGACACAGAATCTGAAGCAGGCTCCAGGCTCTGAGCTGTCAGCATAGAGCCTGTGAGGTTTGAACCCACAAACTATGAGATCATGACCTGAACCAAAGTGGACCCTCAACCAACTGAGCCATCCAAGCATCCCTCAACCAAAAGACTAAAAGTCAACAGGATCTATAAGCTTCACAACTAGTATCTAAATAAAGCATCATATCAAAGACTGGCCATGGTAGTAACCTTATCATTTACGTATTTCTTTTTAAAACAAAAATAATCTTTGAGATTTTCTGGGCATGTCAAGTAAAAATGACAAAATCTGCTTTCCTTTTCAACTACTTGGGAGAGCTGTAACAGAAAAAAAGAAATTTGTATATTACTGACAATGTCAGTATTTACTTATTTTTAACTTCAGAGAAATAAAAATCTTATTTTGAATAATTTTTAACGAGTCACATCCTAAATCATTAAAAAATGGGTTAAGACGACTCCATATATATATATATATTAAGTATGCTTCAAAATAAACAAAAACGGGAGGGGGGCCAACATGGCGAAGGAATAGGGAGATCTGAACTTCTCGCCTATCTCAAACAAAGGACTGAAACCAAAGGACTCTGAACCCAAAGTCTGGGAGGCAAAGAGACAGAGTCACTACCAGGGATACACCAGGACAACCTGATAGGCCATAGGCAGGGCCTCAGGGATCAGACGTCAGGGCCAACAGTGGAGGCAGGACTGCCTACATCAAAGCATGCCCCACTGTGCCTGTTAATTGCACATCTACTGGAGCAGGACAGATGCTGAGGAATGAGACGGCCCCTTCCTCCAAACCAGTGCTGCTGCACTGCCTGGATTAACTCTCAGACCATTCTTGTTACATAGATACATTCTTCCTTCCTCTTCTCCTTCATAATTCTTCCCTCCTCTGGTCTGGTTACTCTGTTGTTGATTTGTTTAAGCAGACACAGTTAATCCATTCTCTTGATACATGCTCTATCTGCAATTCTTTCTTTACTTTCCTTTCTCTCTGTCTGGAATAATTAAGCCGTATAGTTTCTCTGTCTGGGCAACTTTATCTTCTTTTCTATTTCCCTGCCTCCTTCTTTGTTTTCCTTTCCCTCTCTTTGGATTAAGCCCTTTAGTCTCTCTGCCTGGTCAATGTTTATTTTTTCCTTTCCCTGCCCCTGTCATTCCTCTCTTTGTATGTGCTCTTTCATCAGCACCACCTCCACCCTATTCTTTACTTGTAACTGGAGTTTCTGGTTTTTTGCCTTTTTTAGAATTTGTTTGTGTGTTTGGAAGTTTGTGTTTTGTTTGTTTGTTTTCCTTTCCAGGGCTACTTCAAGGAACAAATCAAACCACAACTGGTAGAGAGTCTAAACATCACTATGAGTAGGGAAATAAAATAACCAAAGTCACAACAACAGAGAGCAAGTAACACTCTCAAAAAAACACCTCCTGAAAGGCTAGGCCTGGATAGTATGTGACTCCTCTTTTAATATAGCAGTGCTCGAGCAGGTGCAGAGCATATAACAAGCATCTAAAACACACAGAGGACAGAAAACTAGCCAAAATGATGAAATCGAAGAATTCTCCTCAAAAGAAATTCCAGGAAAAAATGACATCTAAAGAATTGATCAAAACAGATAGAAGCAATCTAACTGAACAGGAATTTACAATAACAAGTCATAAGATTAATTGCTGGGCTTGAAAAAAGCATAGAAGGCAGCAGAGAATCTATTGCTACAGAGATCAAGGAACTAAAATAATAGGATGAACTAAAAATTCTACAAATGAGGTACAAAATAAAACGGAGGCAGCCACAGCATAGATTGAAGAGGCAGAGGGGAGGATAGGTGAATTAGAAGATAAAATTATGGAAAAAGAGGAAGTTGAGAAAAAGAAAGAGAAAGAAATCTTAGATCATGAGGGGAGAATTAGAGAGCTAAGTGATTTAAATGGAACAATATTTATATATTAAGAATCCTAGAAGAAGAATAGAGACAGAAAGGGGCTAAGGTGTACGCAAACAAATCATAGCTGAGAACGTCCCCAACCTGGGGGAGGAAATAGACATTGAAATCCAAGACGCACAGAGAACTCCCCTCAGACCTAACTTCAAGCGATCTTCTGCACTACATGTCATAGTGAAACTGGCAAAATACAAGGATAAAGAGAGAATTGTGAAAGCAGCTAGGGATAAATGGGCCTTAACATACAAAGGTAGACACATAAGGGTAGTATCAGACCTATCTACTGAAATTTTACAGGCCAGAAAGGAATGGCAGGAAATCTTCAATGTGATGAACAGGAAAAATATGCAGCCAAACATCTTTTATCCAGCAAGCCTGTCATTCAGAATAGAAGGAGAGATAAAGGTTTTCCCAAACAAACACTGAAGGAATTCATCACCACTAAACCAGCGCTACAAGAGACCTAAGGGGAACTCTGTGAGTGAGATGCTGCAAGGATCACAAAGTACCAGAGACACCACTACAAACATGAAATCTACAGATAACACAATGACTCTAAACCCATATTTTTCAATAACAACACTGATGTAAATCGACTAAATGCTCCAGTCAAAAGGCATAGGGTATCAGAATGGATAAGAAAACAAGACTCACCTATTTAATGTCTACAAGAGACCCATTTTAGACCTGAGGATACCTTCAGATTGAAAGTGAGGGGATGGAGAACTATCTATCATGCTACTGGAAGTCAAAAGGAAGCTGGAGTAGCCATACTTGTATCAGACAAACTGGACTTTAAAGGCTGTACCAAGAGACCAAGAGGAGCGTTATATAATTATGGGGTCTATCCATCAGGAAGAGCTAACAATTATAAATGTCTATGCACCAAATTTGTGAGCACCCAAATATATAAAACAATCAATCACAAACATAAGCAATCTTATATTGGTAAGAATGTGGTAATTGCAAGGGACTTTAATATTCCATTTACAGAAATGGATAAATCATCTGGACAGAAAATCAACTGAGAAAACAATGGCCCTGAATGATACACTCGACCAGATGGAACTGACAGGTATACTTAGAAGTTTTCATCCTAAAACAACAGAATATACTTTCTTCTCAAGTGCACATGGAACATTCTGCAAGACAGATCACATAATGGGTCACAAAACAGCCCTCAATAAAAATAAAAGAATTGAGATCATACCATGCACAGTTCAGATCACAATGCTATGAAACTTGAAATCAACTACAGGAAAAAGTTCAGAAAACCTCCAAATGCATGGAGGTAAAAGAATATCCTAGTAAAGAATGAATGGGTCAACCAGGCAATTAAAGAAGAAATTAAAAAATACATGGAAACAAATAAAAATGAAAATACAACAATCCAAACCCTCTGTGATGCAGCAAAATCAGTCCTAAGAGGAAAATACACTGCAATCCAGACCTCTCTGAAGGAACAAGGAAAAAATCCCAAATACAAAATCTAACAGCACATCTAAAGGAACTAGAAGCCGAACAGCAAAGACACCCCAAACCCAGCAGGAGAAGAGAAATAATGAAGACAAAAGCAGAAATAAACAATATAGAATTAAAAAAAACAACAACAATAGAACAGATGATGAAACTTAGAGTAGGTTTTCTGAAAAAAATAAACAAAATTGATAAACCTCTAGCCAGGCCTCTCAAAAAGAAAACAGATAGGACCCAAATAGATAAAATCACCAAAGAAAATGGATTTATTACAACCAATCCTTCAGAAATACAAGCGATTATCAGGGAATATTATGAAAAATTATATGCCAACATACTGGACAACCTGAAAGAAATGAACAAATTCCTTAATACCCACACACTGCCAAAATTCAAACACAAAGAAATAGAAAATTTGAACAGACCCACAACTAGTGAAGAAACTGAATCAGTTATCAAAAATCTCCCAACAAATAAGAGTCCTGGACCAGCTGGCTCCCCTAGGGAATTCTACCAGACATTTGAAACAGAGTGAATACCTATCCTTCTCAAGCTACTCCAAAAAATAGAAATGGAAGGAAAACTTCTGGACTCATTCTATGAAGTCAGCATTACTTTGATTGACAAACCAGACAGAGACCCCACAAAAAAGAACTACAGGCCAATATCCCTGATGAACATGGATGCAAAAATCCTCAACAAGATACTACCAAATTGAACTCAACAGCATATAAAAAGAATTATTCATCATGATCAAGTGGAATTCGGTCCTGGGCTGCAGGGCTGGTTCAATATTCACAAATCAATCACTGTGATACATCACATTAATAAAAGAAAGGATAAGAACCACATGATCCTGTAAATAGATGCAGAAAAAGCATCTGACAAAATACAGCATTCTTTAATAAAAATTTACTCAAGTAAGTTGAGACAGAAGGAACATACTTAAACATGATAAAAACCATTTATGAAAAGCCCACAGCTAATATCATCTTCAATGGAGAAAAACTGAGAGCTTCCCCCCTGGGACCAGGAACACAACAGGGATGTCAATTCTCACCCCTGTTGGTTAACACAGTGTTGGAAATCCTAGCATCAGCAACCAGACAACAAAATGAAAAAAAAAAAAGGCATCAAAATTGGCAAAGAAGTTAAACTTTCACTTTTCACAGATGACATGATACTCTACATGGAATACCCAACAGACTCCACCAAAAGTTTGCTAGAACTGATATATGAATTCAGCAAAGTTGCATGATACAAAATCAATGTACGGAAATCAGTTGCATTTCTATACACCAATAATAAAGCAAAAGAAAGAGAAATAAAGAAACTGATCCCATTTACAACTGTATCAAGAACCATAAAGGGGCGCCTGGGTGGCTTAGTTGGTTGAGCGTCCGACTTTCGCTCAGGTCATGATCTCGCGGTTCGTGGGTTCAAGCCCCGCGTCGGGCTTGTGTCTCCCTCTCTCTCTGACCCTCCCCTGCTCACCCTGTCTCTCTCTCCTAGAAACAAATAAAAATATTAAAAAAAAAACAAAAACATAAAATACCTAGAATATTTTAACCAAAGACATAAAATATCTCAATCTATGCTCAATCTATAGAAAGCTTATGAAAGAAATTGAAGAAGACACAAAGAAATGGAAAAACATTCCAGGCTCATGGGTTGGAAGAATAAATATAGTTAAAATGTCAATACTACTCAAAGCAATATACACATTCAATGCAATCCCAATCAAAATTGCACCAGCATTCTTCTCAAAGCTAGAACAAACGATCCTAAAATTTGTATGGAACCACAAAAGATCCCAAATAACCAAAGTAATATTGAAGAAGAAAACCAAAGAAGGAGGCATCACAATCCCAGACTTTAGCCTCTACTACAAAGCTGTAATCATCAAGACAGTATGGTATTGGCACAAAAACAGGCACACAATGGAACAGAATAGGGAACCCAGAAATGGACCCACAAATATATGGACAATTAATCTTTGACAGAGCAGGAAAGAGTACCCAATGGAAAAAAAGACAATCTCTTTAGCAAATGGTGCTGGGAGAATTGGACAGGAACATGCAGAAGAATGAAACTAGACCACTTTCTTACACCATATACAAAGATAAACTCAAAATGGATAAAAGACCTGAATGTGAGACAGGAAACCATCAAAACCCTAGAGGAGAAAGCAGACAACAACCTCTTTGACGTCAGCCACAGCAATTTCTTACTCCACATGTCTCCAAAGGCAAGGGAATTAAAAGCAAAAATGAACTATTGGGACCTCATCAAAATAAAAAGCTTCTGAACTGCAAAGGAAATAAAACTAAAAGGCAACCAATGGAATGGGAAAAGACAGTTGCAAAGGACATATCAGATAAAGGGCTAGTATCCAAAATCTATAAAGAACTCACCAAATTCCACACCAATAAAACAAGTAATCCAGTGAAGAAACGACAGAAGACATGAATAGACACTTTTCCAAAGAAGGCATCCAGATGGCCAACAGACAACATGAAATGATGCTCAATGTCACTCATCATCAGGGAAATACAAATCAAAGCCACACTGAGATACCACCTCACACTGATCAGAGTGGCTAAAATTAACAACTCAGGAAACAACAGATGCTGGCAAGGATGTGGAGAAAAGGGACCCTCTTGCATTGTTGGTGGGAATGCAAACTGGTGCAGCCTCTGTGGAAAAGAGTGTGGAGGTTCCTCAAAAAATTAAAAATAGAATTACCCTATGACCCAGCAATAGCACTGCTAGGAATTTACCCCAGGGATACAGGAGTGCTGATGCATAGGGGCACATGTTCCCCAATGTTTACAGCAGCACTTTCAACAATAGCCAAACTATGGAAACAGCCTAAATGTCCATCAACTGATGAATGGATCAAGAAGATGTGGTTTATATATACAATGTAATACTATTTGGCAATGAGAAAGAATGAAATCCTGCCATTTGCAGCAATGTGGATGGAACTGGAAGGCATTATGCTGAGTGAAATAAGTCAGTCAGAGAAAGACCTATACATATTATGTTTTCACTAATATGTGGGTCTTGAGAAACTTGAAAGAAGACCATGGGGGAAGGAATGAGGGGGGAGTTACGAACAGGGAGGGAGGGAGGCAAACCATAAGAGGCTCTCAAATACAGAGAGCAAACTGAGGGCTGATGGGGGGTGGGGAGAGGGGAAAGTGGGTGATGGGCACTGAGGAGGGCACTTGTTGGGATGAGCACTGGGTGTTGTACGAAAGCCAATTTAACAATAAATTATATTTTTAAAAAAAGAAAGCAGGAACATGAGCACAGCTATGTATGACATAGTTTGTAGACATCAAAACATATAAATAATATTTTTGATTCAATGAAGAAACCTTTTATCAATTAAAAAAAATAAAATCCAAAGAAAATATGGTACTTTTTTGGCACCTATTTTTTATATACCTGGTCTTCAACATATCAATAAAAGAAAATTTATCAGAGAAAGTAATTTTCTTGAGACATTGTTTCTACTCCACTGAGTTTTTATTTTTTTAAGTTTATTTATTTTTCAGAAAAAGAGAGCGCAGGAGGGGCCATCAGCACAGAGCCCAATGCAGGGCTCAAACACACAAACTGTGAGATCATGAGCTGAGCTGATATCAAGAATCAGACAGTAACCAACTGAGCCCCTCCACGGAATTTTTAGAAACGGAATTATCCTATTTAAAAATGAAACCGTAAAAAAAAAAAAAAAAAAAAAAAAAAAAACCGTAAGAATGCAAACCCAAGAAACCATAGAATTCTAAGCTTACTGCAAATTGAAAGTTCAGTTTCAAATTTTCATGTTGCAAATATGAATAAATCTCTACAAAATAAAAATGGGGAAGCAACTTTCCATATCTACGCTAATATAGTTACATTTTATAATAAGTACATTTTTAATTATTTGAAAAAAATGAGGCTTTTTTCCCCATTATTTATTTATTATTTTTGAGAGAGAGAGGCAGAGCATGAGCAGGGGAGGGGTAGAGAGAGGACAGAATTTGAAGCAGGCTCCAGGCTCTGAGTTGTCAGCACAGAGCCCAACACGGGGCTCAAACCCAGACAGTGAGATCATGACCTGAGCTGAAGCTGGATGCTTAACCAACTGAGCCACCCAGGCACCCCAGAATTAAGGCTTTTTAAAAAAGCACTGAAAACATCTTAAATGCCCCTAGGGACTGGGACATTTACATCTTATTTCTATGTTCTCTTTATATACACACATACAGCCCAAACCCACAGACCATTACACTAAGGATAAAAAAAAAACAACAGTGTAGCAAAGAAAAAGATCTCAGACCTATGAGCCTAAAATAAGGGCTAGTTGCTATAGTAAGACATAAAATTGGGCTCTTAAATCTTCCTGGGAGAGAAGGCAAAAAAACAAAAACAAAAACAAAAAAAACCCACAATGAATTACAAGAAATATATATCTTCATCAGGAAGGGACAATTTTCCCAACATTAAATTCTAAAAGGATTTGGTTGAAGGAATTCTGAAGAGAAAAATGTTGCTTCTTATATTAATTCTCCGTAAAAATTGAATGCATGTTTTAAAACATAATTCTTAACAGCTATATACATGAAAAATGTATAGATGTAATAGAATGAACATTCCTCTATATACCTAAAATCCAGTTTCAACATTCATTAACTCACAGCCAACTGTTAGTTTTAAAAGAATTCTTGTAAAGCTCTTATAACGTATTTTTTATTAAAAAATATGGTTACTCTGTTTATCCTAAATCAAATTCACAGCCATCAGTAATCACCATTGCCTTGCTTTTATCATATTTTTTGAAATTACAGAGCTAAAACACGTTAAAGTTAAATTTTGGAAGTAAAAGTTCAACATTGATATTTAGGAAGAATTTTAATAGTAAGAAAAAAGTATTTCAAACATCCTGTATTCTAAAGTTGTTGGTTACATGACAATATATTTAGTCTTATTTAGTAGAGATCTCAATAACAGCACTTACCTGTGGCAAGTAAAAAAATGTGTTTAACTAGCAAAGTCAAATGACTGAAACTAATGCAAATAACTTCTAATAAACACTATTATTGTTTGTTACCTGTTAACCAAAAAATACACCAAATAATGTTAATGAAACTGTGTGGTCTATTCTTACTAACAGACCCTTATTAATTTCTCTATCCTTCTCATCGCTATTGCAAAGTCTGGACCTACATGGTGTGGGCTTCCCCCATAACACTTTTAGCCAAGTAGATACTTCTTCTCACCCTCAGATAACCATACTGGCTCCCAACTTCCTTGCAAGCCTGAGACCCACTTCCACATCTCCTTCATGGATCCAAACACATGCTCAGGCCACAACAGGTATCAGGAAGGTACTGTATAAAGTACTTTGTTTTTGGATTACCCATGCGTTGTTTTGGCCCATTAACATAGATAATCAAGAGTTGACTGCACTAGACAGTACTATCTCAGCTGATCATCAATGTGAGGAAAACATCTGCAAATAGCTACAGTGGATTAACTCAATTCAGATGGGTGTTTTCAAATATGTCTCAATTTTTTAATTATAAGTTAATATTTCAAATAAGCATTTCATTATTCATTTAAATAATCTGTCATTTACAAACAGGTTTTAAATTATTCATCTTTCATAAAACAAATTAGTTACTACTAGATGGTAATTTTCAGTTATTCTTTTTTTTTTTTTTAATGTTTTATTTATTTCTAGGAGAGAGAGACAGGGTGAGCAGGGGAGGGTCAGAGAGAGAGGGAGTCACAGACTGAAACAGGCTCCAGGCTCTGAGCTGGCAGTCAGCACAGAGCCCGACGCGGGGCTCGAACCCACGAACCGCGAGATCATGACCTAAGCGAAAGTCGGACGCTTAACCGACTAAGCCACCCAGGCGCCCCCAGTTATTCATTTTTTTAAAAATGACATTAACTATATGTAAGAATTTAAGAACTGTATAAACCCTACCTTCTATGAATAATTACATATTGATATCCTTTTGTAGGATTTCCTTAATTTAAAACTGAATTTTAAACAAGACTATAATGTTTTTTGTTTGTTTTTAAATAGGCTTCATGCCCTGCATGGAGCCCAATGTGGGGCCTGAACTTACAACCCTCAGATCAAGGCCTGAGCTGAGATCAAGAGTTGGACGCTTAACTGTTAGACTAAATCACACAGACACCTCAAGGCTACAAAGTTTTTTAAACAAACAAACAAACAAACAAACAAATTACCTGGAAGCCTGGGTGGCTCAGTTGGTTTAAATGCCCAGATCTTGATATCAGCTCAGGTCATGATTTCACAGTTCATGAGTTCAAGCCCCCAGTTGGGCTCTGCACTGACAGCACAGAGCCTGCTTGGGATTCTCTCTCTCCTCCTCTCTCTGCCCCTCCCCTGCTCACACATGCATGTTCTCTTTCTCTCGAACTCAGAAACTGCGAGACCATGACCTACGCTCAAGCCGGATGCTCAACTGACTGAGTCACCCAGATGCCCTAAATATAAAATCTAAAAAATATATAAATAAATGATAAAAATTAAACTGCCATCCTTAAACTACCTAAGGTAATCTACATCAAGAATCTATCCTAATACTTCTTATGGATATGGTAGGTATGGTGTAAATTAGTGCACTACTTCATACTATATTAATTGTTTAGTACAAAAAAAAGTCATATACTAAATATTCATAATCAATTCTATCTTGTTTTTCAAAACCTCTGCCATTCAGGAAGTTACTACTTTGTTGTATTGAACTATTTCTTCCTGATACACAGTTGCCAAAGTCTATGGAATTCCCATCCTCATATTCTTTTTTTTTTTCTGATTTCTTTTCTTTAAATGTTTTTTTACAAATAGTTTATTGTCAAGTTGGTTTCCATATAACACCCAGTGCTCATCCCCACAAGTGACCCTCCTCCATGCACATCCCCTCCCCCCCACACACACCCATCAGTCCTCAGTTTGTTCTCAGTATTCAAGAGTCTTTCATGGTTTGCCTCTCTCCCTCTCCCCCACTATTTCCCCCCTTCTTCTCCCCCTTGGTCCTCTGTTAAGTTCCTCCTAATCCTCCTATACGTGCAAACATATGGTATTTGTCCTTCTCTGCCTGACTTATTTCGCTCAGCATAAGACCCTCAAGGTCCATCCATGTTGCTACACATGACCAGATTTCATTCTTTCTCATTGCCATGTAGTATTCCATGGTATAGATAAACCACATCTTCTTGATCCATTTGTCCGTTGATGGACACTTAGACTCTTTCCATGTTTTAGCTATTGTTGAGAGTGCTGCTATGAACATTGGGGTACATGTGCCCCTATGCATCAGCACTCCTATATCCCTTAGGTAAATTCCTAGCAGTGCTATTGCTGGGTCATAGGGGAGTTCTATTGTTAGTTTCCTGAGGAACCTCCACACTGTTTTCCAGAAGGGCTGTACCAGTTTACATTCCCACCAACAGTGTAGGAGGGTGCCCATTTCTCCACATCCTCGCCAGCATCTAGAGTTCTCTGATTGGCTCATTTTAGCCACTCTGACTGGTGTGAGGTGGTACCTCAGTGTGGTACTGATATGTATTTCCCTGATTCCCATCCTCAGATTCTAATTCAGAATAAGTTAGGAAATAGTTCAGTTATATCAGAGTGATGGAGGATTGAGGTCAGTGGGGCACAGATTGAGGTGAATAGCAAAGCCAGAAGAATAGAAAGAGAAAAAGCAAATATAAATCAACTTCAATTGTAAGAACCTCAAAACAATAAAGAATTCATTCCACATGGAAAATAGCTCAGAAATCAGTACTACCATTTTACAGATGAGAAAACTGAAGTTTGAGTCAAATGTCACAGAAGTCAGAAGAACCAAAGTCAAACCTAGATCCTGACCCTCCCCACTCCCAAACAAATGGAGAAAAGAGGTAGAGCACTAGGAGGCTGAAAAATGATAAGGTTCCTACCCAGGACACAGAAAAAAGATACTGATGAGGAAAGAAATCAAATACCTCAGTTATCTAGTATCTCCTAGTCCTGAACCACTCTACCAGACAATCCCTAAAAACAAGTCTTAATACCAATTAGCATTTCAATAAACGTGTGATCTCATCTTTGACCTAACCAAACCTCCATTTCTTTCCTTCTTCAACACAATCTTCTCTCCAAATCTCTGAACCTAATACTTCTGCTCACATGGACAAAAAAAAGAAAGAAAAAGGAAATCTTGGTCTCAAGATATCATAAGAATGTTCTGGCTCCCTCTAAAAACATAATAATATTCTTAATAAAGCATAATAATAACAAATACAATTACCAAACATTAGAAAATAACAGTATTTAAGACAAGGGCTTGGGGCGCCTGGGTCGGTTAAGCGTCCGACTTTCGCTTAGGTCATGGTCTCGCGGTTCGTGGGTTCGAGCCCTGCGTCAGGCTCTGTGCTGACAGCCAGCTCAGAGCCTGGAGCCTGTTTCAGTCTGTGACTCCCTCTCTCTCTGACCTTCCCCTGCTCACGCTGTCTCTCTCTCTCTCTCCTAGAAATAAATAAAAAACATTTTTAAAAATTTTTTAAAAAATTAAAAAGAAAGACAAGAGCTTGCAAACTACAGCCTACATGCCAAATCTGTCCTGTAGATTGTTTTTATATGACCTACAAGTTAGTATAGCTTTTAAGCATTTTTAAATAGTTGTTTAAATACACACACAGAGAGAATAATATAGGACTAATACCACATATGTAGCCTACAAAGCCTAAAATATTGATTAACTGGCACTTTACACAAAAAGGTTTGCCAAAACTTGTATTCAGAGTATTTACTAAGTATTTGCATTGTAAACAGAAAATATTTTCTCATACTATAATCTTTCAGTCTAAAGAGTATCAAATAGCTCTGATGTTCCATTGACTTTTATTTTTTAATGTTTATTTATTGAATTAATTTATTTTTGAAAGAGAGGGAGAGGAGATGAAAGGAGAGGAGAGGTGAGGCGAGGTGAGGCGCAGGGGAGAGGAGAGGAGGGGAGGGGAGAGGAGGGGAGAAGAAGAGAGAATCTGAAGGAGGCTCTGCACTGACAGTATAGAGCCTGATGCGAGGCTCGAACTTACAAACTGCAAGCTCATGACCTGAGCTGAAATCAAGAGTTGGACACAACCAACCTAGCCACCCAAGGGCTCTCAATTGACTTTTAAAACAAAGGACTCTATCTGTGCATTAAGCATAACTGAAAATTATTTGAATCCTTAAGGCAAATACTAAAAACTATATAATTTTTTAAATTTACTCATTTCTTAGATATAACCTCCATCAGCCCATTTCTCCTATTCAACCTGTCACCCAGCATACTCTTTTGCATAGACTTAACAGGTGTACAGCTGCAGATCCCTCCCCCTTCCAGGGATTGTTTAACTTCAAATGAAGAAGAGTCAACATATTCTTGACACCTCTGACTCAAGCCCCTGTTATTTTTTTTGTTTTGTTTTTTTAGTTTATTTATATACATTTGAGAGAGAGAAAGAGAGAGAGAAAATGAACCAGAGGAGGGACGGGGTCGACAGAGGATCTGAAGCAGGCTCTAGGCTCTGTGCTAATATCAGAGAGTCCAATGTGGGATTCCAACTCATGAACCATTAGATCATGACCTGAGACGAAGACTGATGCTTAACCAACTGAGCCACCCAGGCGCTCTTGGCCCCTGTTACATCTGACCTACTAATCTCTATCCATTCATCCCTCTCATTTTTCACTAACTCCACTAAAACAGCTTTAAAAGACAATATTAATTAGACTATTCATTATTTGTATATTTATGTGACACTCAAAAATAAAATGTTCTCATTAACTGGATTAATACATATATTTACAATTTAGAGTAGGCTTACTCACCTTCCTCCTTAAGACTACTACCCTTCTCTACCAAAGTAGTACAGAATTCTAATAAAAAAACAGATGATTATCAGGGCACCTGGTTGATTCAGTCAGTAGAGCATCTGACTCTTGATCTCAGAGGTATGAATTTGAGCCCCATGTTAGGTACAGAGATTAATTTTAAAAATCAGATGAGTATCTTTCATTATTATTTGTTTATTGTCATCATCTATCTTCACAACCTCTCCTACTTTCTCTAACAAATTAATAACAAGTTGTTCACCCTTCTTAGGAACTCTATTAATGTCTCTTCTGCGTTTGCACTTTTCTTCGCACTATCTTTTTTGGTCCTTTGCTAAGACTTCAAATATGCAGAAATTTTAAGACTCTTAAGCGTAAACCCCAAAATTCTCTATCAGATTAGTAATATGTCAACATCCCTCCTTTTACAGAACCAAGTTCATCTATTTCATTATTATTATTTCTTCTAAGGGGTCAATTCTGAATAAAATTTGTCTCTCACTCATTAAGCTCACCAATTCTTTGAGGGTTTGTGGGGTTTTTTTGGGAGGGTGTTGGGGTTTTTTGTTTTTTAAGATAGCAATAAAGCAAGCAGTAAATTATACAAAGTCTACAGAAGTTCATATGGGGTGTAAACAAAATCTTATAGTAGCAAATACATAGTTAAGATTAAATAGTATTAAATAACAGGAAATCCCTCTAAATTACTTTGGTGAACTCTCAAATAACAAATATAAGTGAGTCCTCTCATATCTAGTTTGATTATATGGACTGTATTTTATTTAATTACACAAATTAAGCTTCAAACTTTGAAAAATTGTTGGATTAATCAATTTCAGAAGTATCCTGAACTCTTAAGGTATACAAAAGAAAATATAATGCACACTTTTTAAAATAATGCACATTTTAAAACTTGTTACTCCAGAAGAGTTCTAATCATGTACGTCTAAAAGAGTGTTGGGTACTACATCAAGTTACTCAGTAACAAGAATGCTAAACCAGAAAACCTCTAAAGATCTCATCAAAGAGAAGCAAGCAGATCAAAACCTTTACCTTTTTAATGTTTTTTAAAATTTGTTTTGCAATTAAAATTGGCTTTTCACTGCAATATTATTTAAATGGCCCCCAAATACAGAAATGGTTATTAAAGTTAAGACATATACACGAAACATTATACAGCCACTGAAAACGTTTATGAAGAGCTTATAACATCATGAGAAGATGTGTTGTCATAGTATTTTAAAAGAGCAAAACCCAAAATTCCATACATAATATAATCACAGCTACATTTTTAATACTACTTACAGGAAAAAAGTATTGTAATAATGTAAAGCAAAGTACTAAAGGCAAAAAATTTGAACAATGATAAAAAGGATTGTTTTTCCATTTTTTTCTTTTTCTATATTTTAAAGGAATGGCTTTTACAATGGAAAAAAGTATAATCACTTCTCGGCCTTTTGGCTAAGATCAAGTGTAGTACAATGGAAAAAAGTATAACATTAAATTTGTTTAAGTTTTATATAAATATACTTTTATAAGTTCACTTAGATTAACATTTCCATTATTGAGATATGGTACCCCTGGTAAACAAAAGTCTTACCAATAGGAAAAAAAATGTAAAGAAGTGATTAGGCTATCACATTAATTTTTTCTTGAAGATAAAGAAATGTGAAATTCAGTAAAAGTTGGAAGAAACAATTTTCACTCAAAGATGATTATTTTAACATGACTACTAAATTTTAATAAAACCATTAAAATCTGCTTCCCTGTCAAAATCACAGAGAAGAGAATCACTCCACAAAAAGACAAAAGTCAAAAACAAGATACTGAATTTGTATTTTCAAAATCATACATGTGAGTTAACTCACATGATAAAGGCTTCCAGCATTATACAGACTGTTTGTGCTTATAGTGTTTCTTACAGGTAAAACAGAAAAACAGTGTGGTCTCACTTGTGAAATATGATTGATTGAAGATTCCATCCTCCGTAGCTGGGATGCTTGGATATCCAGCATCTGCAGGACATTGTTAGCCAAGGTATTTATCAGATACGCAACACTTGCTAAGGACTGGGTGGTGTAGGCTTTGGTTTCTTCTAGAGCTCGCTGCTTATCTGCTGACTAAAGGGGAGAAAAAAATCATCAATTTAAAGATAACCGATTATATCAATCTAACTCTACAAAAATACTCATAAAGTCCATTGTTTCTGAATCTCCATACACTAGTTTAAAATGTTCTGAATGTTAAACCCAACACTACTGGCAGAGTTAATTAATATTTTCATGTTAAATAGATACATCTTTGTATAGATACATAAAATCCTGTAGCCATTATTTTAAAAATGAGATCCACTGGATATTTTGAGCAATGGCAGCAAGTATATAACTTCTCAAGATCACTGTTTGGAAAGGTAGCATTGATGTGAATGTATAAATTCTAGCATCCCTTCTTCTATTTTCCAGAATCTGTTCTTTCCTTCCATCCTAAATGTGAAATGTGGGTATAATGTAATGTCTCATTAAAGTCTTAATAATGATAAAACAATTATGATAATGATAAGTAAAAGTGACAATGTAAATATAGGTAATAATTATGGCAGATAATGAGAAATTAAAATGAAAATAATTAAAGAAATCTTTCTTCTCAATCACTTTAAGTGCTGTAACTCTATGGGACATAAATTGTCAAGTATCAAACTATGGTTGAAGCACAGAGTACACAGTAAAAAGTGGTTAACTCATTATTTCCAAGATCACAAGGCAAAACAATGGTAAAGATACATATTCTATATTGCTAAATGCTAGACACCATATACTATAGAAAACACTTTGGTTCAGGGTGCCTGGGTGGCTCAGTTAGTTAAGTGTCTGACTTCGGCTCAGCTCGATTTTGCAGTTCATGAGTTCCAGCACCATGTCCGGCTCTGTGCTGACAGCTCAGAGCCTGAAGCATGCTTCAGATTCTGTGACACCCTCTCTTCTGCCCCTCCCCCACTCACGCTCTGTCTCTCAAAAAATAAACACTAAAAAATTTTAATATAAATAAAAAGACTGTGATTCAGTAGAAAGTACACAAGCCTCTAAACCAGAAACCCTTTATCTTCATGTCATCTCTAGTATTTATTACAATGTATCAACTTGGACAAGGTTAATAGTTTCGCAATTTCCTCAATTTGAAAGCAGAAGAGATAAACCTCTACATTAACCATTCTAAGTAGCATGAACACCAAGTAAGATAATGAATGTAAAAGAACTTTCTAAAACTACAAATCATTAATATAACAAATATATCTCTTTGAGTGGTCATTAATCAAAGCCTGCTATAGTCCACTCTCCTCTCTTTCCTACACTCTACAGGAGTAAAAATTAACAACAACAATTAATAAAAACTACAGGAGTAAAAAAAGATATGCTTTTTCCAGGGAGACCAAAATTTGTTTGAAGAAGCAGCAGTCAACAAAATAATCAAATTATATTCAGTTTAACTTGCAAAGAGTTAAGGATAACTATACTAGCTTTCTCCCCCTTTTCTATCCTAATCCTTAGTATCCTTAGTATTAATACTTGAATTAACAACAGAGTTGAAACCAAATTTGGTAGAAGATAAATACTTAAAAAAAAAAAAACCCACCATACAGATTCTAGATTCTGATCATACATGTAAGGAGCTTAGAAGTCACTATTCCATCCTAACATATAAAAAACTCAACACAATGAAAACAATCAACAACTTTTCTTAAATTCACAGTAAAAACAGGAAGTCATTAACATTTTTCAGACATTACTCCTATAGTATTAACCATAGAGAGAATAATTAAAAGTTAAGATACTTAGATAATTTGACAGTATGCCTCAAACGATCAAGGGGATGAATATTTGGACAAATATTTTCAATGTATCCTTTTTATTTGACATTTTTTGAAAAGCAAATATTATCACTTCATGCTCTGCTTTTATTCCTAGTATATGTATGAAATCATGTAGCTTATTGATCATAAAAGATATGAGAGACCCTTTTGTATTAGGTAGGCTTTGTACATATCTACTTTTCTGCATTAGACTGAAGACCCTGTAATGTAAAATATACGAAGAAAATCTAAAAGAAATGCTTTTTGTGGCTGATATAATATTGATGTAAATACATGAAGTATGTATTTAGGGCATCATTCTTCTGCATTGAGTCAGGCAAAGGAACATTCTGAATTTTATAAATAAATTGCTATACCAATTGCTCTTTAAGGAAAAAAAGTTGGGAGCCCATTAAAATCCTGATGTATCTTCATAATAGTGAAGTCCTGAATATCAGCTCATGTGTATGTAATAAAATAATCTTCAAAGATATCAGAGAAAACTATAGCTCTTTCTTAAAAGGACATATATTTATTGTACACTCAATTGGCCTCAGTCTTGAAAACCAAAGAAAGCACAATTCTCAGACTGATTGTATCAGAATAAGAAAAATGTTTTTTTAAAAAATGTTTATTTTTGAGAGAGAGAGAAATAGAGCGCGAGCAGGGGAGGGGCAAAGAGAGAGAGTGGGAGATACAGAATCTGAAGTAGACTCCAGGCTCTCAGCTGTCAGCACAGATCCCAACATGGTGTTTGAACCCGCAAACTGTGAGATCATGACCTGAACAGAAGTCGGGCACTTAACAGACTGAGCCACCCAAGCAACCACCAAAAATGTTTCTTGATTGCTCGTAATCTATTTTTTGACCAAGAAGCACACAGTGAATTTTTAAATGCTTTATTTAGACTATGTATGAACTTTATATATTTAATAAAACTAAATGGTTTATAATGTACTAAAAATATTATTCCTAGAACCCTTTAAGAGGAAAGGGCACAGATGACATGATCACCTATATAGAAATCCCAAAAAACTGGCCAAAAAAATTCTTGGAACTAATAAAAAGATTATATCAAGGGTATAGGATATAAGGTTAACATGAAAAAGTCAACAGCTTTCCAGCAATGAACAATATACTAGAAATGAAGAAGTGGAATTTGACATTAAAAACACAATATCACTTACATTAATAACCAAAAAAATAAAATACTTAAGTATGTCTAAGATCTATATAAGGAACATGGCAAAACCCTAACAAAATCAAAGAACTAAACAAATGGAAAACTAGTCCATGTACATGGATAGGAAGACCCCAAACTGTCAAGATGTTCACTCTTCCCAAGCTGAAAAATAGAATCCATGCAACCCTAACCAAAATACCAGCATATTATTTTGTGTATATCAACAAACTAATTCCAAAATGTATAAGGGAAGGCAAAAGACACAGAATAGCTAATACAGTATTGAAGGAGAACAACAAAATGGGAAGACTAACAGTACTCAACTTCAAGATTCACTCTACAGCTACAGTAATCAAAACAGATGTACTAATCAAGTGTGGTACTGGTTAAAGAACAGACAAAAAAGTTCCATGGAACAAAACAGAGAGTCTGGAAATAGAACCACATAAATATAGTCAGCTGATTTTTAACAAAGGAACAAAGCAATACAATGGAGCAAAGACAGTTTTTGCAACAAATGGTGCTGAAACAACTGGACATCTAGTTGTTGTTGTTGTTTTTTTTTTAAATGAATGTACCCAGAGAGCTTATACTCCTCAAAAAATTAACTCAAAATGGATGACAGACCTAAAAGTAAACTGCAGAACTATGCAACTCTTAGACAATCACAAAGGAGAAAATCTGGGTGACTTTGGTTATGTCAATGACTTTGCAGATACAAAATCAAAGGCAAGATTCATGAAACAAATAATTGATAAGCTAGACTTCATTAAAATTAAAACCTTCTACTCTACACAGGACAATGTCAAGAGACATGAGAAGGCAAACCACATACTGAAATAAAATATCCACAGAAGACACAACTGATCAAGGACTGCTATCCAAAATATACAAACAACTCTTCAAAGTTAACAATATGGAAAAAAGTCTATCAAAATTGGGACCAAACACCTTCACAGACATTTCTTCATGGAAGATACACAGATGGCAATAAGCCCATGAAAAGCATGTGTCATCAGGGAAATGCAAATTAAAACAACGAGATACCACCATGTGCCTATCAGAATGTCCAAAGTCTAGAACACTGATAACACCAAATGTTGATGAGGATGTGGAACAGGAATTCTCATTCACTGCTGGTGGGAATGCAAAATGGTACAGCCACTTTGGAAGACGGGTTGGTGGTTTCCTATAAAAGTAAACATACTCTAACCAGATGATCTATCCAGCTTCTTGGTATATACCCAAAGGAGATGGAAACTTATGTGTACACAAAAACCCATACAGAAATGTTTATAGTTTCATTCATAATTGTCAAAACTTAGAGCCAATCAAGATGTGATGCATCATACCACACTAAAAATAAATGAGTTATCAAGCACTGAAAAGACATGGAGGAACCTTAAATGTTTATTACTAAATAAAAAAAGATGAATCTGAAAAGGCTACATGCTGTATGATTTCAACAATATGACATTCTGAAAAAGGTAAGACTATGACCAGGAAGACAGTAAAAAGAACAGTGGTTTGCCAGGGGTTGGTCAGAGAAGGGATGAATAGGTGGAATACAGGGGCTTTTTAGGGCAGTGAAAATATTATGTATGATACCATAAGGGGTAGATGTCATTACACATTTGTCAAACCCACAAAATGTAAAACACCAAGAGTGAACCCTAAAGTGAAACTGTGGACTTTGGGTGACAACTATGTGTCAACACAGGTTCATCAACTGTAACAAATATACCAATATGGTGAGGGGTGTTGAAATCTCTATACATTCCTCTCAATTTTGTTGTAGTCTTAAAACTGCTCTAAAAAAATAAAGTCTTAAAAACACAAAAACATTTTAGGATTCTGTTTCAGCTACTTTCAACACAGGCATATCTGTTTCAAATTTCACAAATGTCAATGCAAACAAAAGATGTAAAAATGGAAACAGACTCTTAACTATAGAGAACCCTCCTGTTGCCAAAGGGAGATATGTAGGGGGATGGGTGAAATAGATGATGGGGATTAAACAGTATACTTATAATGAGCACTGAGCAATGTATAGAATTGTTGAATCACTATACCATACACCTGAAACTAACACTCTATGTTAACTATACTGGAATTAAATTAAAAACAAAAATAATTTTAAAACATATGAAAATTATACTGTCATCAAACTTACATTATATAAAATTAGAATTATGCTTATAAATTATACCAGAAATTAAAATTTATTTTAAAAAATTTAAGATACACTACAGTTGAAGGAACAAAACTGCATTCTTCTATTATGACATTTGCCAAAACTTTTCACACTACATCTAAGCAGATTATTCAAACAAGAGCCACAGATTATGGGGTTTTTAATGTATCATATGACATCTATTTAAGAATAACTGTGAGTGATAGTAAATCACAGTATCCCCAATGTAAATTCATGAATATTCCCCAGAAATCAGCAGATGTCTTTAATCATTTAGTATTTTTTTTCTTAACTTCCACAATAATCTATTTATAAAATTTTTAAATTCATGGTTTAACATTACATAATATAAATCCTCTGGAATCACTGAAAAAGTAAGAAACAAAACATATTCAGCACTGCTTTGGGGCTCAACTGTGTTAGGCCAAAGTCATGCTACTTTAATTGTAAAGCAAATTAATGAGATAAAAGGGGCAAACTTAATATATAAATAGTGCACTCACATGAAATGGTAACCAAATGTTCACTACATTGTGCTGTACAAGCAAACAAAAGTTTTTTTTAAAGGGTTTGCAATAACTTATACTGGAGACTCGAATCATTCCAAGGAACCCCCATAGGGCAAGCCCATCATACACTCTGTAATACTACTCAAAAAAACCTATAAACTGGGGCACCTGGGTGGCTCAGTAGGTTGGGAGTCTCTTATTTTTGCCTCAGATCATAATCTCGTGGTTCTTGGGGTCAAACCCTGCATCCAGCTCTGCACTGACAGTGCAGAGCCTGCTTGAGATTCTCTCTCTCCCTTATTCTCTCAAGATAAACAAACATCAGGGGCGCCTGGGTGGCTCAGTTGGTTAAGCTCATGGGTTCGAGCCCCACCTCGGGCTCTGTGCTGACAGCTTGGAACCTGGAGCCTGTTTCAGATTCTGTATCTCCTTCTCTCTGACCCTCCCCTGCTCATGCTGTGTGTGTCTCTCTCGGAAATAAATAAAAACATTAAAAAAAATTTTTTAAAAGACATTTAAAAAAGAATCTATAAACCTACCACAATATTCAAATTTCAAGGACTGCTAAGTTTTGACAAAATATTATCTGTGACATTAGTGTTCCTGACTTAAATTTTATTAATTTAGTAGTTTTGTTTTATTTACAAATTTATTTCATATTTATAGTTGTTATAAGAGGTGTAATTTTAAGTGGCTTATATCTAAGTTTATGTTTGAACATTAAATAACATTAGCATAAAAATTACATTTATTTTTCAAAATAAATGAAGTCAACAAAGGCAGTCAGATTTCCTTCTTCCCATTTAAAAGGGTTTGTCCTTTAGTTAAGCCTAAGAATCTATGTCAGTTCATATGTAATTATGAAAAAAGAATGTAAATACAGTCCTGTAAACATTAAGGGTTTCACTGTTTTGATCTAAGCTTATATAAATTCCACTACATTTATAGCTTTAAATCTATTTTAGAAAAATAATCAAATATGAAAAAGGCACAGACAAAGGTGTTCACAGACACAGTTAATGGGGAAGGAAAAAAAAAACGTGATTAAATAATACATTTATATAGTACATATGGAAGTAATGAAAATAGTATAGCTATATATTACTGAGATATATATCTACAAAATAAGTGCAAAAGAGTCACTTATGGGGCACCTGGGTGGCTCAGTCAGTTAAGCATCCAACTTAGGCTCAGGTCATAATCTCGCGGTTCCTGGGTTCGAGCCCCGTGTCGGGCTCTGTGCTAACATCCAGCTCAGAGCCTGGAGCCTGTTTCAGATTCTGTGCCTCCCTCCCTCTCTGACCGTCCTCTACTCATGCTGTCTCTCTCTCTCTCTCTCTCTCTCTCTCTCCTCCTTCCCTCTCTCTCTGACCGTTCTCTGCTTATGCTGTCTCTCTCTCTCGGAAATTTAAAAAAAATAATAAAAAAAAAAAGAGTCACTTATGAAGCAACTTTAACACAATCATCCTGATTCTGTAGGTGCCTGTATGTAAAAAGGAGCACAAGACAAGAGAAAAAAATAAGACCCAAAACATCAACATGAGTTTCCTCTGAATGCTGGGAATATAGTTTATTTGGGTCTTCTGATAAAAATCACTTCAAGTAAGTATTAACTTGCTGTGTCAGAAAAAATAAAGCTATTATTTTTTTAAGTTTATTTATTTATTCTGAGAGAGACAGAGAACAAGGAAGGAAGGGGCAGAGAAAGAGGGAGAGAGAGAGTCCCAAGCAGGCCTCACAATGTCAGCATGGAACCCAATTTGGGGCTTGACCTACAAACTGTGAGATCATGACCTGAGTTGAAATTAAGAGTTGGACACTTAACTGACTGAGCCACCCAGGAGCCCCAGAGCTATTACAATTTTTTTTTTTTTTTTACTGTAACACATGCATTAATACAAAAGAAGAAAAACTTAAAATTAAGTGTTCTGTCCTAGTCAACTGTAAGGAATATTTGTAGGGCGCAAACGTTCCAAAAACAATTTTTTAATTAATCTTTCTGAGGTTTTATAAGAATCTAGTATAACAAGAGCTGATATTCTAAGTCTGAGATTTTTGTGTTCACTTCAGCAGCATATTTACTAAGTTTGAGATTTTTCCCCTAAAAAATGTTCAATAAAAGCAGAAATATTCTTTCAGTAAAAATGGTATCAGAATTCCTACTTTATCTTTAACAGAGAAGCCTATTAGTTACAAAGAAGCTACAATATCTTATTTCCTGTAAAAGAAACTGTATATTACATAAATAGAGGTTGTTTTGCAGTTCCTAAGCAGTAATGTCTGATAAGTGCCTGTGACTGACCTTTGCTATAAATGTATTTAAGTACTGACTAGATGACAGTTACACAGTTCATGAACTAAAGGCAATATGACACTTTAACCCAGTTATTCAATATTCCTACTTAAATGAGATTAAGTTACTGAAAAAAGAAAAAACCTTTTAGAAAAGGGAAAGTTATCATAGGTTTATAAAAAAAACATTACAATGTATGCTCTGGTAAAAACAATCTTACAGATTCTTTTTCTTTTCTTATTTATTGTCAAGTTGGTTTCCATATAACACCCAGTGCTCATCCCCATAAGTGCCCTCCTCCATGCCCATCACCTCCCTTCCCCTCTCCCCCACCCCCATCAGCCCTCAGTTTATTCTCAGCATTCAAAAGTCTCTCATGGTTTGCCTCCTTCCCTCTCCCCCATTTTTCACCTTCTCCCCTCCCATGGTCCTCCGTTAAGTTCCTCCTAACCCACCTATATGTGCAAACATATGGTATCTGTCCTGACTTATTTCGCTCAGCATAACACCCTCAAGTTCCATCCATGTTGCTACACAGGGCCAGATTTCATTCCTTCTCATTGCCTAGTATTCCATTCTATAAATAAACCACATCTTCTTGATTTATTCATCAGTTGATGGACACTTAGGCTCTTTCCATGTTTTGGCTATTGTTGAGAGTGCTGCTATGAACACTGGGGTACATGTGCCCCTATGCATCAGCACTCCTGTATCTCTTGGGTAAATTCCTAACAGTGCTACTGCTGGGTCATAGGGGAGTGCTATTAATTTTTTGAGGAACCCCCACACTGTTTTCCAGAGGGGCTGCACCAATTTACATTCCCACTAACAGTGTAGGAGGGTGCCCATTTCTCCACATCCTTGCCAGCATCTAGAATTCTCTGATTGGCTCATTTTAGCCACTAGGATCGGCATGAGGTGGTACCTCATTGTGGTTTTGATTTTTATTTCCCTGATGATGAGTGATGTTGAACATTGTTTCATGTGTCTGTTGGCCATCTGGATGTCCTCTTTGGAGAAGTGTCTGTTCATGTTTTCTGCCCATTTCTTCACTGGATTATTTGTTTTTCAGGTGTGGAGTTTGGTGAATTCCTTAGATTTTGGATACTAGCCCTTAATCTGATATGTCATTTGCAACTATCTTTTCCCATTCTGTTGGTTGCCTATTAGTTTTATGGATTGTTTCCTTCACCATGCAGAAGCTTTTCATCTTGATGAGGTCCCAATAGTTCATTTTTGCTCTTGATTCCCTTTCCTCTGGGGATGTGTCAAGTAAGAAATTGCTGTGGTTGAGGACAAGGAGGTTGTTTCCTGCTTTCTCCTCTAGGGTTTTGACGGTCTCCTGTCTCACATTCAGGTCCTTTATCCATTTTGAGTTTATTTTTGTGTATGGTGTGAGAAAATGATCTAGTTTCATTCTTTTGCACGTTGCTGTCCAGTTCTCCCAGCACCATGTGTTAAAGAGGCTCTTTTTCCCATAGGATACTCTTTCTTGCTTTGTCAAAGATTAATTGGCCATACATTTGTGGATCCAATTCTGAGTTCTCTATTCTATTCCATTGGTCTATGTGTCTGTTTTCTACAAAGACAAGATTCTTACACAGAATAAAGTAACCTTCCTGGCAGGTCCATATTATGCAATGATTAATCCTTCCATCTTTGCTATCTCTTTAGTTTCCCTCATGATACTGATTACTTCATACATGGAAATGTTCCCAAAGATTGTCTTCAAACTACTTCTCTTCTTACTGTACTTTCACTCCCCAGAAACTTCATTCCTTCCACAGCTATCAATTTCAAGCACAGAATTTTAAAATCTATTTACAGCTTACCATACATCTCCCTGAAACCTGTATTTTAGTTGACATAGAATCTCATCTTGCATACTGTGCCAGCTCAATATATCCATAACTCATCACCTTCCTCAAAATGACTTCCTCTTAACTCTGTTCTTATGATCAATACTCCATGATCTAACATACTTTCCAACTTTCTGTATCCTACACCTAATTAGTTGCATTCTTCTTTCAATTCCACTGCCTGTACCTAATCAGTTACATTCTTCTTTCAGTTCCACTGCCTACATTCTACTTCAGGCCCTCATTATCTTTCTAGTGCTACTTATACTGTTTTCCAGGTCAGTTGTAGTTATCTTACACTCTGACGACTGTCCTGAAGATTCATCTTCCTAAATCAGCTCTGAAGCCCTCATAGCTTCTTTCTACCTACTTCTATATTAACTCCTTTATTTATCATTTGAGCTCCCCTTAATATTGCTTAGACTTTACCTCCTATTCAACTCTATTCGGACCTTAGACTACAGCTTAATGAAGTTTAACACAAATCATTGTTTCTTACCTTTGTGCCTTTAACTATTTACTTTAGCAGCAACCCATCAACTTCAGCAACAACCCATTCCTTGTGTCTCCAAGGAAACCATCCCTGATTGTGATACTGATAATTTCTTATTGAGAATTCATTCCCACAGCATTCTGTCATCACTTACAGCACATATTTTGCAATATGCACGTTTCATTGACCAAACTCTTACGCCCCCTAGTGGTAAGCCCTTGAGGGTAAGTACTATGCCTTACATATCTTCATATCCATTACACGTGGAAGTTACATATTATTTATTGAACTGTATCTACTTTAAAGTTTCAGAGAATCACTGTTACCTCTATCACCCAATGGGGGTGAGGGGTAGGTAGGAGAAGTGATATTAGGGAGATTTCCTGAATCTCCAGAAGGTTTGGCACCATCCAAGCTATTTGTGCCTTATTGTGTACCCCTAAGAAGAAAATTTACACTTCTCAATTTGATGTTCTGGGAATGGTTCTGGGAAATAAAAAGAATAAGAACTGTACACACTCTACAGCACCTCAAAACTGTAATATCACCACCAGCAGATTCCTACCATTATTTATTTTTCCTTTCTACTTCTACTAAACAGAACCACAGATTTGGCAGATATGTAAGTGTATAGATAATGGGGAGGGAGCAGGAAAAGAATGACATTATTTAGGGTACATGAGTGGGAACATGCAGGAGACCATCTTTCTCTACAGATAATATCCTTGAAATTTACTGTCGGTTTCCTTCTATTCCCAAGCTTTAAATCTCTTGCCTAGTCTAGTCCACTACATTACACTACCTGGAAAATATACAAATATTTTTGCTCTGAGTATAAACTACAACCAGATGAGATAAAATACAGGTACTTCGTTCTCATTGTTAGTCCATCTAAAGTATTAAACAATTCCTTCTAGACCTTCCATGATTTAACTTAATTCTGTCAGTTTTTTAATAAGTTTTTGAGAGAGAGAGAGAGACTGCAAACAGGGGAGGAATAGAGTGAGAGAGGGAGGGGGGAGAGGGGGAGGAGGGGGAGAGGGGGAGAGGGGGAGGAGGAGGAGAGAGAGGGAGAGGGAGAGGGAAGAGAGGGGGAGAGGGAGGGAGGGGGAGGGGAGGGGGAGAGAGAGAGAGAGAATCTTAAGCAGGCTCAACACTCAGCCCAGGGCCCAACATGGGGTTCAGTCTCACAACCATGATGATCATGACCTGAGCCAAAATCAAGAGTCAGATGCTTAACCAACTGAGTCACCAAGGTGCCCGTGTTTTAATAAACTCTAATTCACTGAAGACATATTACGTGACACATACTGTACTATGCAGCAGGATATCAAAATGAATCCATGTTCTCTGCACTTAAGAAGTTTTCAGTACAATACAGAGAAAACCAAATAAAGTATCAATGCAAATGTTCAAGGATATGAATGATATCCTACTAGGAACAGTATCCTAGATGACCATCCAAATGAGACAGTCTCAAGAATGGAGTTAGTACTACCACATAAGGGTGAGAGAAGTTAATCCAACCAGGGAAAACCACCTCAACAAGGACAAAGAGGCATGAAAAAGATTCCCTGGTTCCAGAAAACATATAGTTCAGTATTATTTACCTATCATGAATTCACTACTACTCCTGCATTAAGACTGAGATGTGCTGGAATTTAAGATTGGTATAGTAGCCATTTTCCTTCTCACCAAACTGTTAAGAAGTTAAAATATCACACATGTAATTAACCTAGGTAGGTCATGGCAGACTCACAGCATCCGACTCAATAATGTGGCTGAGGGAAATATTCTTATAATACCTATTTACTGAGCTTCCAATCCTGCATTCCAACAAATCTCATAACTAAACCAAATCAGAAAGACCTACCACTAAATTTCTATGAAATGCAAGTAATGGCTTCTAAAATAGAGGACCATCATTACATACAAGTGGAAAGTTTTTGTCAAAAGACCAGTCAAAACACTGGAAATATACATTTATTATGCCTTCAAACTGTTCAACTATTAATTTCTGTGATGCCTATGAAAGAAAATATTACCCTTTGCTTCAAGATTCTTGGATGGAGAATGTAGTCTAAAAAAAAGGCAGTATGGCATTCAAACTAGAATGAGTCATATGTGTCACAGTGAAAAACAGCACAACATAATTCAATAAACATGGACAATTTACCAAAAAACAACGCTAAACAGACATGAGCACGATAAAATATTCAGCTACACAAACAATGGGGAAGGGGGGAGGATGACAAAAAAAAAGCACTATTTTTATCAAGGAATTAACAAGGAAAAAAAGTTTTAAAAAACATACCCACACTGTTTTAAATGTGCTTTGTGATTACCTTCCTTTGGCAGATGAAGAAAGAGAAGCTCATGACAAGGATGCCAAACACTTTTTCTTAATGTTTATTTATCTATTTTAAGAGAGACAGAGTGTATGCATGAGTGAAGAGAGGGACAGAGAGGAAAGAGAGAATCCCAACCTGGCTCTACACTGTCAGCACAGTGCCCAACACGGGGCCTGATCTCACAAACTGTAAGATTATGACCTAAGCCAAAATCAATAGTCAGACACTTAGCCAACTGAGCCACCCAGGCACCCCAGGATGCCAAATACTCTTAAGAAAGCTAAAGTAATACTGAACCTATCAGTATTATGGTATGAACTTATAGTAAAATGTGCTAGGGTTTTTTTTTTCATGTTTATTTTCTTTCTGAGAGAGAGAGATTGATTGAGGAGGGGGTAGGGGCTGAGAGAGAGGGAAACAATGAATCTGAAATGGCCTCTGCGCTGGCTCAATCTCACGAGCCATGAGATCATGACTTGATCTGAAAACGGGCGCTCAACTGAATGAGCCACCAGGAGCCCCCCAAAATGTGCTAGATTCTATGCTGTTATATTTTTCTATATTAGGACTAGGGCAGAACTAAAAAATAAGCCCCTAGCTAGAAACAACAACAAAAACGGGAACAACCTAAATGTGCAAAAATAAATTAAGGAAACCTGGGGCACCTGAGTGGCTCAGTTGATTTGAGTGTCCAATTTCAGCTCAGGTCATGATCTCAAGGTTCATGAATTTGAGTCTCACATCAGGCTCACTGCTGTCAGCCTACTTCAGATCCTCTGTCCCCCCTCTCTGCACCTTCCTGGCTTGCACTCTCCCCAAAATAACTGATATTTAAAAATAAATAACTATAAAAATAAATTAAGCAAAACTATTATCAGTCATTAAAAATGTTAATGTTTTGTTATATAATATTTATATTTGTTATTGCATTCTTATATATTACTTTATTATAATTTCATTACTCATGGAAAAAAACTATAAGTAAGTACAAATATACAATATGCATTTAATCATGTAAAAACATTCATATGGCAAGAATGGGGAAAAGGGAAAATTTTACATCACTTAAAATGTTAGGGTTAACTTTTTCCTTTTGAAAGGTTTTAAAATGTGATTATAACAGCATATGTACATTAAGCAAACATAAATTTTAAAAAGGGACAGGGGTGCCTGAGTGGCTCAGTTGGTTAAGCTACCAACTATTGATTTCAGCTCAGGTCATGATCTCAAGGTTTGTCAGTCTGAGCCCTCCAATGGGCTCCATGATGACAGTTCCAAGCCTACAGAGAATTCCTTCTCTTTCCTACTCTCTCTACCCCCATATTCTTGTGTGCGTGAGTGCGTACTCTCTCAAAATAAATAAACTTTTAAACGTGACAGATGAGTGGAGGGGCCACGATGGAAGAAAAGCATGGAAGGTTTGGGGTTTTTTTGTTTTTTTGCATCTCTTGTCCTTGAAATACAGCCAGATCAACACTAAATCATCCTATAAACCTAGAAAACTGATTTGAGGATTAATACAACAATCTGAACAACCTGAACCAGAGAACTCAACAGGTGTGCGGTGCAGAGAGGTGAAATGGGGAAGAAAGCCATGGAGTGCAGGGAGTTGTTTTTGTTTGCAGAGAGAGGATGGAGACATTGGGAGAATACAGAAAGCATCTCCCTGCCTGAAAGCAGCTGGAGAAAAAAGAAAAAGTGCCGAAGGGACTGAACAAAAAGGGAGAAAGCAGAAAGGAGAGGGCTTAAGTTACATTAAGACTCTATAAACAGGGGGAGCACAGAGTCTGAAACTCTGCAGCTCAATACCTGGTGGTGCTCTGGAGGGAAGGGCAGATCCCCAGGAGCAGAGAGAAAGGTCCTCAGAGTCCTCAGGCCACAAAGGGAGAGGCAGTTCCCGTGCTGGAAGGACATTTGGTAGTGGCTATGTGGCTCCCCCATACGCAAAGTTCCCAGTGGACCCCAGAGAACAAACACATTGGCTAGTGCTGGAACAAGGACATAAGGTGGAAGCTTGGCACGAGAAGTGTATTATGATTTTCCATAATCCCTAAAACACTGCTGCTACATGATTGCGTGAACTTTTTCTGGGGCAGGCTGGCACCCAGCTGTGGTCTTTGGGCACTGGCAGCAGCACAGTCTCCTGAACATTCCTGAGGGTGGACCAACACCTGACCACTGCTCAATGAGACCCTCCCTCAGAAGATCTGAGTGGTCAAAGCCACAGTCCCTCAGAAGTGAGGGGTTGGGAAAACAGCCACATCTAAGATAAAACTCAGGGGGGAGGTGCCACGTGATGGCCAACCTGATGGCTTGGTCAAGGACAGTGTAAAAGTGGAAAGTAGACGGAAGCCAGAGACAAAGGAGGGGTGAGCAATTGCTGCTCAGGGAAAGCACAGAGTTCTGATACTAGAGACTGGGTAGCTGGGTGATGCCATTTTCATCCTTCCCATGCATGTGCATTCATGCCAACAGGTGCCATAACAATCTACCCCAGTAAGCTAAGCAGCGCCATCTAGTGAAGAATGGAGCCATTACACTAAGCTCTGTTTAGCTGGGCCAACCTTGCTCTTCAGGAACAAAACAAGTCTCTCCACCTGCTTAGTTTACAGACTATAATAAAGTGCTTCTTAGCTGGACTTCGAGGGGAAATTGATGTAATTTCAAATGTGCTTCAGTCTGTTGGCTGGTCCACCTATTCAATTTTTCTCTTCTTATTCTTGAATACAGAAATAGAAAAAATTTATTTTTATTTTCCACTGCTATTACAAATATTTCCTTTAATTTTTTTCTATAATATTTTTTAATTCTTTGGAATGTTTTTTACTTCCATCATTTCATTTTATTCTATTTCACTGTATTCTTTTTTCAAAATTTCAAGTATTTCCCTTTATTTCCTTTTCTTTTCTTATCTTTCCTTTTTTCCCTCTAATCTATCAAGCTCCTTTCAACAACCAGACCAGAACACACCTAGCATCTAGCATCCTTTATTTGATTTTTTGGGGTTGTTTCTAATTTTTTAACTTTATTTTTACATTATTAACTCCTTTTCTTCCTTCAAAATGACAACAAATTCACCCCAAAAGAAAGAACAGGAAAAAAATGACAACCAGGGACTTAATCAACACAGATACAAGATGTCTGAACCAGAATTGAGAATCACGATAATAAGAATACGAGCTGGGGTTGCAAAGAGATTAGAATCCCTTTCTGCAGAGACAAAAGCTAGTCAGGATGAAAAAGAAATGCTGTAACTGAGCTGCAATCTTGAATGGATGCTAAAGCGGCAAGGATGGATGTGGCAAAGCAGCAAATCAGCAATACAGAGAACCAACTTATGGAGAAAAATGAAGCAGAAAAAAAGAGGGAGACTAAGGTAAAAAAGCACAACTTAAAGAATTAGATAAATCAGTGACTCATTAAAAAGGAACAATATCGAAATCACAGGGGTCCCATAAGATGAAGAGAGAGAATAAGGGATAAAAGAGTTATGTGAGTAAATCATAGTGGAAAACTTTCCTAACCTGGAGAAAGACACAGACATCAAAATCCAGGAAGCACAGAGGACTCCCATTAGATTCAACAAAATCATCAATAAGAAATACCACAGTCAAATTCATAAAATACTCAGGGAAGGAAAGAGTCATGAAAGCAGCAAGGGAAACAAACAAGCAAAAAAAGTCCTTAACCTACAAGGGAAGAAAGAACAAGTTTACAGCAGAACTATCCAAAGAAACTTGGCAGGCCAGAAAGAAATGGCAGGATATATTCAATGTGCTGAATCGGAAAAATATGTAGCCAAAAATTCTTTATCCAGCAAGGCTGTCATTCAAAATAGAAGGAGAGATAAAAAGCTTCCCAAACAAAAATTAGGAGTTTGTGACCACTAAACCAGCCCCACAAAAAATTTTAAGGGGGACTCTCTAAGGGGAGAAACGATGAGGGGAGGGGGAAAGACGAAAAGCAACAAAGACGAGAAAGGACCAGAGATCACCAGAAACTCTAACTCTACAGGGAACAAAATGGCAATAAATTCATATCTTTAGTACTCACTCTAAACACCAACGGACTAAATGCTCCAATCAAAAGGCAGGGTAACAGAACAGATTTTAAAAAAACAACAAGATTCATCCATATGCTGTGTATAAGAGACCTACTTTAGACTTAAAGACACCTTCAGATTGAAAATAATGGGATGGAGAACCATCTATCAAGCTAAGGGTCACCAAAAGTGAGCCAGAGTAGCCACACTTGTATCTGGCAATCTAGATTTTAAAATAAAGACTGTAACAAGAGATGAAGGACATTATATCATAATTAAGGGGGTCTATCCATCAAGGAGATCCAACAACTGTAAACATTTATGCTCCAAATGTGAGAACCCAAATATATAAATCAATTAATCACAAACATAAAGAAACTCATTGATAATAATACCATAATAGTAAGGGACTTCAATACCCCACTTACAGCAATAGACAAGATTATCTAAATAGAAAATCACTAAGGAAACAATGGCTTTGAATGACACACTGGACCAGATGGACTTAACATATATTCAGAACAGTTCATCCTAAAACAGTATAATACACATTCATCTCCATTGTACATGGAACATTCTCAAGAAGAGATCACATACAGGGACACAAATCAGCCCTCAACAAGTACAAAAAGATAAAAGATAATACCGTGCATATTTTCATATACAACACTATGAAACTTGAAATCAACCACTAGAAAAAGTGTGGAAAGATAACAAATACTTGGAGCCTAAAGACCATCCTACTAAAGATTGAATGAACTACCCAAGAAGTTAAGGAGGAAATTAAAAAGTACAGGGAAGTCAGTGAAAATAACACCAAATCCCATAACTCTGGGATGCAGCATATTACACTTTAAAGAGCTGGAAAAAGAACAGCAAATAAAACCCAAAACCAGCAGAAGACAGGAAATAATAAGATTAGAGCAGAAATCAATGCTATCAAAACCAAAAAACAGATCAATGAAGCCAGGGGCTGTTTCTTTGATAGAATTAACAAAATTGATAAAGCCCCTAGCCAATTTGATCAAAAAGAAAAGGACTCAAATAAATAAAATCAAGAATGAAAGAGATCACAACCAACACAGCAGAAATACAAACAATAAGAGAATATTGTGAGCAATTATATGCCAATAAAGTGGGCAATCTGGAAGAAATGAACAAATTCCTAGAAACATATAAACTACCAAAACTGAAACAGGAAGAAATAGAAAATTTGAACAGACCCATAACCAGTAAAGAAACTGAATTAGAATCTTGCCCAAAAGCAAGAGTCCAGGGCCAGACGGTTTTCCAGGGGAATTCTACCAATTATTTAAAGAAGAGTTAACATCTATTCTCTTGAAGCTGTTCCACAAGGCAGAAATAGAAAGAAAACTTTCAAACCTTTTCAATGAAGCCAGCATAACCTTGATTCCAAAACCAGACAAAGACCCCCACTAAAAAGGAGAACTATAGACCAATTTCCCTGAAGAACATGGATGCAAAATCCTCAACAAGATACTAGCCAACTGGATCCAACAATACATTAAAAAAAATTATTCACCATGAACAAGTGGGATTTATACCTGGCATGCAGGGCTTATTCAATATCCACAAACAATCAATGTGATTTATCACATCAATAAAAGAAAGGACAAGAACCATATGATCTTCTCAACAGATGCAGAGAAAGTATTTAACAAAATACAGCATCCTTTCCTGACAAAAACCCTCAAGAAAGTAGGGACAGATAGACCATACCTCACGATCATAAAACCCATATATGAAAGACCCACTGCTAATATCATCCCCAATGGGGAAAAACTGAGAGCTTTACCCCTAAGGTCAGGAAAAAGACAAGGATATCCACTCTTGCCACTGTTATTCAACATAGTATTGAAAGTCTTAGCCTCAGCAATCAGACAACACAAAGAAATAAAAGGCATCTAAATCAGCCAGGAGGAAGTCAAACTTTCACTCTTTGCAGATGACATGATATTCTATATGGAAAACCTGAAAGATTCCACCAAAAAACTGCTACAACTGATCCATGAATTCAGCAAAGTCACAGGATATAAAACCAATGCACAGCAATGGGTTGCATTTCTATATACCAATAATGAAGCAACAGAAAGAGAAATCAAGGAATTGATCCCATTTACAACTGCACCAAAACCCACAAAATACCTAGGAATAAATCTAAACAAAGAGGTGAAACACAGAAAACTACAGAAAGTTTATGAAAGAAATTGAAAAAGACACACAAAAAGATGGGAAAATATTCCATGCTCCTGGATAGGAAGAACAAATATTGTTAAAATGTCAACACTACCCACAGCAATCTACATATTGAAGACAATACCTATCAAAATAACACCAGCATTCTTCACAGAGTAGAACAAACAATCCTAAAACTTGTATGAAACCAGAAGAGACCCTGAATAGCCAAAGCAATCTTGAAAAAGAAAACCAAAGCTGGAGGCATCACAATCCCGGACTTCAAGATGGATTACAAAGTTGTAATCATCAAGACAGTATGGTACTGGCACAAAAACAGACACTCTGATCAATGGAACAGAATAGAGAACCCAGAATGGGCCCAGAAACATATGGCCAACTAATCTTTGACAAAGCAGGAAAGAATATCCAATGGAATAAAGACAGGCTCTTCAGCAAATGGTGCTGGGAAAACTAGACAGCAATGTGCAGAAAAATGAACCTAGACCACTTTCTTACACCATACACAAAAATAAACTCAAAATGGATGAAAGACCTAAACATAAGACGGGAAGCTATCAAAATCCTAGTGGAGAAAGCAGGCAAAAACCTCTCTGACCTCGGCCACAGCAACTTCTTACTCAATACATCTCCAGAGGCAAGGGAAATCAAAGTAAAAACGAACTACTGGGACTTCTTCAAATAAAAAGCTTCTGCAAAGAAAAGGAAACAATCAGCAAAACTAAAAGGCAACTGATGGGATGGGAGAAGATTTTTGCAAATAACATATCAGATAATGGGTTAGTATCAAAATCTATAGAGAACTTACCAAACTCAACACCCAAAAAACATGTAATCCAGTGAAGAAATGGGAAAAAGACATGAATAGACACTACTCCAAAGAAGATATCCAGATGGCCAACCAACACATGAAAAAATGCTCAACATCACTCATCATCCAGAAATACAATCAAAACCACATTGAGATACCACCTCACACCTGTCAGAATGGCTAACATTAACATCTTAGGCAACAAGAGATGTTGGCGAGGATGTGGAGAAAGATGATCCCGTTTGCACTGCTGGTAGGAATGTTCATTGGTGCAGCCACTCTGGAAAACAGTAAGAAGGTTCCTCAAAAAATTAAAAATGGAACTACTCTATAGGTCAGTAATGGCACTACTAGGTATTTATTTAAGGGATGCAGGTATGCTGTTTTGAAGGGGCACAAGCACCCCTATGTTTATAGCAGCACTATCAACAATAGCCAAAGTATGGAAGGAGCCCAAATGTCCATCAATGGATGAATGAATAAACAAGATGTGGTATACATATATACAATGGAGTATTGGCAATCAAAAAGAATGAAATCTTACTATTTGCAACTACGTGGATGGAACTAGAGGGTATTATGCTAAGAGAAATCATTCAGAGAAAGACAAATATTATATGACTTCACTCATATGAGGACATTAAGATACAAAAAGATGAACATAAGGGAAGGGAAGCAAAAATAATATAAAAACAGGGAGGGGAACAATACATAGAGACAAATATAGAGAACAGAGGGTTGCTGGAGGGGTTGTGGGAAGGGGGGTGGGTTAAATGGGTAAGGGGCTTAAGGAATCTACCCCTGAAATCATTGTTGCACAATGTGCTAACTAACTTGGATGTAAATTATAAAAAATAAATCACGTATAGAAAGTTAAAAAAGAAAAGAAAAATAAAGGGACTGCTTGCACTAGATCAGTATATAAAAGTGGTTTGTCAATTTTGACAGAAGACTAAGTGCTGTTACAAAAAAAGTTTTTACTTCGTTCCAAAAGTAAATATTCAGTAAGAAAGAAAGCATAAAAACAAAAAGTGATAGATAATATTCAAAGCAGAGGCAACAAAAGCAGAAAAAATGGACTTCATCAAAGTTTTTAAACTTTGGTTCAAAGGACCCTATTAAGACAGTGAAAGATAATCCACAGAATGGGAGAAAATATTTGTAAATCAAATATTTGATAAGGGATCAATAGCCAGAATATATAAAGAACTCCTACAGCTGAACAGTAACAAAAAACAAGCAACCCAATTAAAAAATGAGTAAAACACTTCAAGGTGCATGGGTGGCTCAGTCACTTAAGTGTCCAACTTTGACTCAGGTCATGATTGCACAGCTCAGGAGTTCAAGCCCCGTGTCAGGCTCTGTGCTAACAGCTTGGAGCCTGGAGCCTGCTTCAGATACTGTGTCTCTTTCTCTCTCTCTCTCTTTCTCTCTCTCTGCCCCACTCCTACTCACACTCTGTCTCTCTTTCAAAAACAAATAAACATTAAAAAAATTATTTTTAGGGGTGGGCTGGGTGGCTCAGTCTGTTAAATGTCCAACTTCGGCATGGGTCATGGTCTCACAGTTCATAGGTTCAAGCCCCGCGTCGGGCTCTGTGCAGACAGCCTGGAGCCTAGAGTCTGCTTTGGATTCTGTGTCTCGCTCTCCCTCTAACACACCCCTATTTCTCTCAAAATTAAATAAACATTAAAAACGCTTAAAAAAAATTTTTTAAGGAGTAAAATACTTCATAGAGATTTCTCTGAAGATATACAAATGGCAATTAAAACACATGAAAACATGCTCAATATCACATCTTTAGAAAAACACAAGTGAAAACCATGTAGCACTACTTCATATACATTAGAATGGCTATTACTTAAAAAAAATAACAGAAAATAACAAATGTTAGCAGGGAAGCAAAGAAATTAGACCCCCTGTGCATTGCTGGAAGGAATGTAAAATGATGTGGAAACTATGGAAAAAAGTTCAGTAGTTTCTCAAAGAGTTAAACAAAGAATTACTAGTATGATACAGCAACCCCACTTTTAGGTACACACCCAAAAGATTTGAAGCAAATATGGAAAAAGATACTTATACAGCAATGTTCACAGCAGCATTACTCACACATTGAAAAGGTAGAAACAACCTAAATGCCCCTCCACAGATGAATAGATAATACAATTTGGTGGATCCAAACAATGGGATATAATTGAACCTTAAAAACAAGTCAAATTCTGGTATATGCTACAACATGGATGAACCCTGAAAACCAACATTACGTGAAGTAAGCATGACATGAAAGAGCAATGTTATGATTCCACTTATATCAAGTACCTAGGGGGTACCTGAGTGGCTCAATTGTCTAAGCATCCGACTCCTACTTTGGGTCAGGTCATGATCTCACAGTTCGTGGGTTGGAGCCCCACATCAGGCTCTGCTCTGGCAGCACAGATCCTGCTCAGGATTTTCACTCTCTGCCCCTCTCCTGCTCACATTCTCTCTCTCCCCTCCCCCCCCTACACATAAATAAACTTAAAAAAATACCTAAAAGAGGTATATTCATACAGATAATTTATAGTAAAGATGTCAGTGGCTGAGAGGGGAATAAGAGACAACTGTCTAATGGGTACGGATTGCTTCTTCCAAATTTTTTTCAGTTAGAATTAAAATACACCTATATCCCTCAAATCTAGCCATTACTAAGGTTTTTCATTAGCTACAGGGAAAGGGTGTTTAGTAACACCAGCATGAATATGTTTCCTGTGTCAACAAGCAGTGACTTATTTCTTCTATTTCTGATAATAAAATTAACAATAACTACTTTTACTTCCCAGTGAAGCTTTACCATTACAGTGTTGGCAAAATACTTAGCCACGATATATCAAGAAAATACTGAAGGAGACACAAATGGTTTACTACACATGAACACAAGTCATCTACAAGACAAAACTGAAATCAAAATTGACAAAGAAGCCTTTCCTACCTCAAAAGTTAAGAATTTCATAATTGCAAGACCTCACCTCCATGATTACTATATGTCACTAGTATCTTTTCTAAGGATATAAGGCTAAATCCTTAAGTCTGTTCCCACTTATGCATTACCAGAATCATGCTGAATCTAAGTTGTCTCTAAGAAAGAAAATGGAAGTGGGAACCTATCTGGGACAGAGGTCAAAAAATTTAAAAGAAAATGGAAAGTATACTGTATTTAAAAGCATGGAAATGCAAAGCACTCGTGAATCCCCAATACCACCTAGAAACAGCATACAATACAAAGTAGTGCCCAAAAAATAGTTAAAATGAAAATATAAATGAGGTGTAGAGTATAAAGAGAAGAAATGACAACTAGGAACTATGCTTCAAAACACAACCTTCAGAGACTGGGATAAAGTAAATAATCTGAAAGGAATGGATGAGATAGAACACCTGCGACTGCAATGTCATAGAAACCAATGTAAGAGACTATTTCAAGAAGGAAGACATGGTCAATGTTACTGAGAAGTCAGCAAAGATGAGGTCAGAAAAGCATCCAGTGAATGACTGTGGCAATATGGAATCATTTGGTGAATTTGAAAGACATTTTTGTTTAATAGTACTGTAGAAACCAGATTAGAATGAATGTTAAGAAGTGAAGAAAGCACAGGTAGACAAATCTATGAAAAGTGTTGCTCATATAAGGAATTAAAGAAATGGGGCCACAGCTAGAAGAAAATACCAGGTTAAAAAAAAAGTTTAAAACGGGAGATAATGGAGCATGTTTGCATGCTGAGGTAAATGATCCAATGGGACAGGAACAGTTGAAGAGGCAAGAAAGTTTAAGCAAAGGAACAAAATATTTGAGAAAGAATTCAAATGGAGCAACTGGTGTTTGACAGAAGGAGAACAGTTCTATTAATGTGAACAGTTCTATTAACGGTTCTATTAATTAATGACAGAAGAAGAAAGTTGATGCAGCTATAAGGTTTGTAGATTTTAAGGTGGAAAGATGAAGAAGACTTAGTCTAGTAGTTCTAATCTCTGAAGTACGAGGAAGGGTAATCATATAAGAATAAAAAAGGCAGATTCTGGATATAAGAAGAGACAGATGACGCTATGACAGAATTATCTCAGATAGTGAAAAACATGGATGATTAAAGGAGATCATGCATACCAAGCATTTAGCACAGAACTTAGCACAATGAAACAGTTCAAAAAATGACAGCGCCTTTTATGTTATTTGTTCTCGAGATGGAAAAGTCTGCTAAATATAAAGCAATGGCCAAAAAGACAACCATCATCTCCCAAGTGTTATTATCACAAAATGTTTTAAATCATAAAATGAAGTTTCAAAATGGAAATAAACAAAAATCTATACCCAATGGTATAGAAAAATTTTTAAATAAAAAAATTTAAAGACAAATTTGAGACAGAAAATTTAAAACTTTAACTCTGTAAAAGAGTTACATAAAAAAAAAAAATAGCCACAAACTGAGAAAAAAATATTTACAAAACACACATTTGATAAAATACTGGCATCCAAAATATACAAAGAACTCTTAAAACTCACGAATAAATAAGAGCACCTGGCTGGCTCAGTTAGTAGAGCATGTGACTCTTGATCTCAGGGTTATGAGTTCAAACCCCAGTTGGGTATAGAGCCTACTTAACAACAACAACAACAAAAAAACAAAATCAAAACTCAAGAATAGCTAAGCAATCAGTTTAAAAAAAAAAAAAAGGTCTGAACAGATACTTCACCAATAAGGATCTACATATGGCAAATAAACATATGAAACGATCCAATATGTCACCAGGGGACTATAAATTAAAACAACAAGATACCACTACACACCTATTAGGATGGCTAAAGTACCAAACACTAACAACACCAAATGCTGGTAAGAATACGGAACGAGAACTTTTTTTCACTGCTGGTGAATGGAAGATAGTATGGCAGTTTCCTACAAATCTAAGTATGCTTTTACTATGTGATGCAGTAACCATACTTGTTGGTATTTACCCAAATGAGCTGATAGCTTAAGTTTACACAAAAACCTGCACAATGATGCTTACAGCAGCTGTGTTCATAAATGCCAAAACTTGGATGCAGCAAAAGTGTCCTTCAATTGGTGAATGGATAGACAAATTGTAGTACATCGTACAATGGAATATTATTCAACAATAAAAAGAAATGAGCTGTTAAGTCATAAAAAGACAGGGAGGAACCTAAAATGTACATTGCTCAGTGAAAATAATCAAACTGAAAGGCTACATATTGTATGATTCTAGCTATAAGACATTCCCAAAAAGGTAAAACTATGGAGATAAAAAGATTGTTAGGGGATTGGGGGAGGAAAGGAGGGATGACAGGGGGAGCAGAGAGGAATTTTAGGGCAGTGAAACTATTCTTTATGATACTGTAATTTGTCAAAATCCACAGAATACATAACATCAAGCATGAACCCTATTCAACTTCAGTTAATAATTAGGGACATTGGCTCATCAGCTGTAACAAATGTATCACACTAATGCAAGATGTTAATAATGGGGGCAAGGGAGAGATGGGGAGAGGGAGGCTTAGGGGTATATGGGAATTTTCTATACTTTCATTTTTCAGTAAACCTAAAACTGGTCTAGAAAACAAAGTCTACTTTTTTAAAAACCTACAACCAATAGACTTAAAGACAGAAAACCATTAAGAAAAACACAAAGTTAGAGCAATGAATAGAAAAGGAAATTCCTGAAAGAAAAAATAATAAACAAGAAAAAAATGTTTAACCTCACTAGCACAGCAGCTTCATGCTTAAAGCCTGGAATCCAACACATTTGTCTCCACCATTTACTAGCTATGTCACCATAACCAAGGTTTTAAACTTTTCCAAGCATCTGTGTCTCAAGTGTAGTCTACTGACTAGGATCAATGTTGGAGAACAAGAAGCCAGAGGCACCATAAGAATGTCCTGAAGGAAAGGGACGGAACAACAAGGAACGGAAAGCAGTTCCATTCCCAGGTTGGAGAAAGCCACTGGGAATGTTCATTCTCTCCAGGACATCATATGGGTGCCAGGCCAGGGATAAGAATGTTTTGTCTGGTGCCAGATGTACTCATGACCCAGTATGGAATACACTACAGGTGCATGACTGTCTAGATGCCAAATACTATATTGTATGTGCTTGCTGTTATCAGACAAGTAGCAAAATAAAAGAGGCTTGAGCTGGGAGACCGAAGCTTTGGCTCCTGGAGAATCATAGCCTCCTGCTTCTTAGTTCTTGTTACCGCACCTCTGGGACCTATCTCTCAGATCAACAGCATCACATGGAACTCACTTGTTTAAAATACAGAACCCTAGACCAAACCCTAGAATTACTGATTTAGAATCTGTTTTAACAAGATGTCTAGGTGATTCGTATGCACAGTAAACTTTGAGAGGTCTACTCTAGGTCTCAATTTTCTCACTTCTAAAATAAAGAGATTACCATTTATCTCATGACTGTTAAAATTAAATAAAATGAATCACATACTTAGTAACCACCGAAAACTTGATAAAATGTTTGCTATTACTATAGCAGTAAATGAAGCAAAGTAAATCAAAAGATACACATTTCTTACAGCTTGAAACTAGCCAAAAAATTTCAAAAACAATAATCAATCCTGGTGAAGGTAAAGTAAGACAGATAACCATCCACAACTAGTTAACAATGTATTTGAGGTACAATCTCTCTGGAAAACAATTTGGCAAGACTGTACTGAAAGTCTTTAAAACATTCATACTCTTTGACCCACTTCTGGGCAACTACAATAAAGAATTAAAGAGAAATGTGGGCAAATACTCTGTTCACAGATGTTCTCTGCAGTTATTTGTAATAGCAAGCTTAATAAAATGAACTCCAGAGGGTAGAATCAAAAAGTAACTAAATCTTTCCTTCAATCCATGCTATGTTGGGGTCTACCTTTACTGCTCCTAGATTATGTCACCAGCAGATTTCATAGCTTTGCTAGTAATTTTCAGGTATTTAAATAGTTTCATTATCAAACTTTAAAAGGATCATTTCAACCTAAATCAGAAATTCAATTTTCATTCTAATTCCTCAGCTTAAGCCTAAACTGAAAACTCCACGAACCAAAATCAGAAAGCAATGTATGTTCTTTCATTATTCTTCTTGCTCTTCCATTCTTCCTCCCCACTTCATAATGCTGCTTTAATTCATTTCTTCAGAATCAGAAGCAGCATCATAGAAGAAAGCAGGAAAAGGAATGAAAGGAAAAGTGCAAGAACTTACGTGACTAACACCAAATTCTGACCCTTTTTCGTGTGAAGCACTTTATGGGTTCCTCAGAGATCCTCTAATTCATTCTACTGCAAATATCCCATACTCTGATCTTAGCTTAGAAGGCATCGGGCAACTGTGTGGCTCAGTTGTTTGAGCATCCGATTCTTGGTTTCAGCTCCAGGGTCATGGGATCAAGCCTCATGTTGGGCTCTGTGCTGATGGTGGAGCCCGCTTTAGATTCTCTCCCTCTCTCCCTCATAATTTTTTTTTAAAGGTACAAATCACATAGCCTCATTCTGACAGGGATAACTCCCCCCAGCAGGCACTTTTTTTGGCCAAGATTCTTTTTTTGTTCTCTTCATTTATTTATTTATTTTTACAAATAGTTTGTCAAATTTTTTGCCATATAACACCCAGTGTTCATCCCCACAAGTGCCCTCCTCCATGCCCATCTCCCCCCTCACCCCCCCACATCCATCAGTCCTCAGTTTGTTACTCAGCATTCAAGAGTCTCTCATGGTTTGCCTTTCTCCCTTTCCCCCACCATTTCCCCCCTTCTTCTCCCCCATGGTCCTCAGTTAAGTTCTTCCTAATCCTCCTATACGTGTAAACATATGATATTTGTCCTTCTCTGCCTGACTTATTTCGCTCAGCATAACACCCTCAAGGTCCATCCATGTTGCTACACATGGCCAGATTTCATTCTTTCTCATTGCCATGTAGTATTCCATGGTATAGATAAAACACATCTTCTTGATCCATTTGTCCGCTGATGGACACTTAGGCTCTTTCCATGTTTTGGCTATTGTTGAGAGTGCTGCTATGAACATTGGGGTACATGTGCTCCTATGCCTCAGCATTTCTGTATCCCTTGGGTAAATTCCTAGCAGTGCTATTGCTGGGTCCTAGGGGAGTTCTATTGTTAGTTTCCTGAGGAACCTCCACACTGTTTTCCAAGGGGCTGCACCATTTTGCATTCCCACCAACAGTGTAGGAGAGTGCCCGTTTCTCCACATCCTCATCAGCATCTCGAGTTCTCTGATTTGCTCCTGTTTGCCACTCTGACTGGTGTGAGGTGGTATCTCAGTGTGGATTTGATTTGTATTTCCCTGATGAGGAGGGATGCTGAGCATCGTTTCATGGGTCTGTTGGCCATCTGGATGTCCTCTTTGGAGAAGTGTCTGTTCATATCTTCTGCCCATTTCTTCACTGGGTTGTTTGTTTTTCAGGTGTGGAGTTTGGTGAGTTCCTTATAGATTTTGCATATTAACCCTTTATCTGATGTGTCATTTGCAACTATCTTTTCCCATTCCGTTGGTGGCCTATTAGTTTTGTGGGTTGTTTCCTTTGCTGTGCAGAAGCTTTTGATCTTGATGAGGTCCCAGTCGTTTATTTTTGCTCTTGATTCTTTTGCTTTTGGGGATGTGTCAAGTAAGAAGTTGCTGCGGTGGAGGTCAAGGAGGCTATTTCTTGCTTTCTCCTCTAGGGTATTGATAGTTTCCTGCCTCACGTTCAGGTCCTTTATCCATTTTGAGTTTATTTTTGTGTACGGTGTGAGAGAATGATCTAGTTTCATTCTTCTGCATGTTGCTGTCCAGTTCTCCCAACACCATCTGTTAAAAAGGCTGTCTTTTTTCCATCGGATATTCTTTCCTGCTTTGTCAAAGATCAGTTGGCTGTATACTTTTGGGTCCACTTCTGAGTTCTCAATTCTGTTCCACTGGTCTATGTGTCTGTTTTTGTGCCAATACCATACTATCTTGATGATGACGGCTTTGTAGTAGAGGCTAAAGTCTGGGATGGTGATACCTCCCGTTTTGGTTTTATCTTTCAGTATTACTTTGGCCATTCAGGGTCTTTTGTAGTTCCATACATATTTTAGGATAGTTTGTTCTAGTCTTGAGAAGTAGGCTGGTGCAATTTTGATTGGAATTGCATTGAATGTGTAGATTGCTTTGGGTAGTAATGACATCTTAACTATATTCATTCTTCTTATCCATGAGCATGGCATGTTTTTCCTTGGCCAAGATTCTTAAAAGATAGCTCTATCCCAAGTAACTTCTCTTCTACTTATTTTGTCCATGGGAGAAAAATCAGCATTTTTGCCCTTCTAAAACCTAGAAGTACTAAGTCCTTCCATTACAGCCTATTCTCTTGCTCTACTCCAGGCTGGGTCTAACCTTCAGACTTTTCTCACGAAAGTCAGAAAATAATTTCATGCCCACTCCCATGCCATGTCCAATTCAACTAGGGTCAGAATCTACCCAGAATTCTCTCCCTGTATGTCACAGCTCAAGCATTTCTACAAATTCGCAAGCTTCAGGCTGGGGTTGAAATCTCAGTTCTTTTAGCAGACAACCCCGATTGCTGTGACTGATTTTCATAAAACTCTCTTGACTTATTTGGAGATGAGGAGAAGCACAGCATTTCTATACCCCTCTTGAAAGAAACTTTCATTCACTTACATATATGTATGTAATGTATGTATGTAAATGACAGCTATATATCCATATATATATATATATATATATATATATGGATACTCATGGATATACAGAAAATAAAGGGGGTTAAAAAGCAGTTTCATCTTTCAATAAGTCCTATATGAGTAATCTAACACCACCTATTAAAATATGGAGATAAGTGTTGAATATTGTCCTCACCTCTGGAGTCTGAACTATAACTCTTAAGACAACAGGAAAAGTCTCTTTTAATATCTTGTTTCACAAATAATTGGAAACCATCTAAACGTGGTTAAACAAAACTGGCAAAACTGTATCATTATGTTAAAAATGGGGTTCCTGGAGCGCCTGGGTGGCTCAGTCAGTTAAGCATCCGACTTCAGCTCAGGTCATGATCTCACGGCTCGTGGGTTCGAGCCCCACGTCGGGCTCTGTGCTGACAGCCTGCTCAGAGCTTGGAGCCTGTTTCAGATTCTGTGTCTCCCTCTCTCTCTGACCCTCTGCTGCTCAAGCTCTCTCTCTCAGAAAGAAACATTAAAAACTTTTTTTTTAAAAAATGGGGCTCCTGTGTGCTTCAGTCAGTTAAGCGTCCAACTCTTCACTTTGGCTCAGGTCATGATTTTAGAGTTCATCAGTTCAAACCCCACAACAGGTTCTGTGCCAACACTGTGGAACCTGCTTAGGATTCTGTCTGTCTCCCCCTCTCTCTGCCCCTACCCCTCTTGCTCTGTCTCTCAAAGTAAACAAAAATAAACTTAAAGAAAAAGGTGATAGCTAAAGGGTACTTTATGAGGTAAAGCATCTCTTTACCTCTTTTTGAGGTAAAGAAAGTGTTGTAAAATTAACCACAGTTATGGCTGCAGAAATCTGTAAAGACACGAAGAACCCCTAAATTTTACATGTTAAGTGAGTAATTACATGGTATGTGAATTGTATCTCTATAAAGCTGTTATTAAAAAAAAAAAGACAGAATGATGTTCTGACATAATACAACATGGTGAACCTTAAAAAGATTATGTAAGTGGAGGAATCTAGACACAAACAATCATATATTATTGTAGGATTCCATTTATATGAAATGCCTAGAATAGGTAATCCCATAAAGAGAGAAAGATGAGAGGTTGCCAGAGGACAGAGGGAGAGGGGGATGGGAAAGTAACTGACAAAGGGTATGGGGCTTCTTTTTGGAGTGATGAAAATGCTCTAGAATCAGATAGTGGTGATGGCTGCATAATCTTATGAATACACTAAAACCTACAAAACTGTACACTTTAAGTGGGTACATTTTATAATATGTAACATATATCATGACTCCAAAAAGTTAAATAGCCGTAAGTGACCAATGACTACTATATTGGACAGCAGAGCCACAGAAGACACCTAAATTCAGAGCAGATCTTCTAAGAGCAAGAAAAAGACTTTTGTTTTAAGCCATGTGGGAAGTATGGGTTGGGAGGGGAGGGGAAGCAGACAAACTTCTGAGTACCAAAGAAGTGCTAAACATCTGGACTATAGTCAGTTAAAATTTTAGAATATAAATTCAGATGAAAGTCCATAAGCTGTGGTCCAGGGATAGAGAACTTCAAAAGAATGTTCAAATTCCAAGGACATAAGCTTCTAAGTTTATAATAAGAAGAAAATGAACTACAACAGCATTTCCAAGACTATGCTGTAGTATTTACTAATAGCTGGAAAAATAGTTTTGAGAACTATTATATTTTGTGAAATACTACATTTAAGTAGGTTAAACAGGTTTCCTTACTGCAACATCCCAAAACATTTAAAATTACATTGTGCATTACAGGTTCAAAAGGGGGCACATTTTACAGTATCACTTTACAACACAAATATTTGTAAACGTTATGCAATGCTAGTTTAGGAAACACAGGACTACATGGTTATAATGATTCTATCAACTTCAAAGCTGTAGGATTCTTAAAGACTTCTGGCTTCACTTTTTTTTTGTTTTTTATTTGATTTTTCATGAAGGTAAATTAGTAATTCGTAAGAAATAATAATTAGTTCTACATAAATATATCTAAGTTCTTAATGTTTTTGTCCTAAAGTTATAGAGAAATAAACCATGGTGGCAACTATAATATTTAAAAAACATCATGTAGTAATCCACATTATGGAATACAACTATATATAGTTAACTAAAGCCTAAATACATACCAATATTATATCATCACTGATGTCTTCTACTCAGATCTCAAAGTGGTTGGAATACTGTCTGCCCTAAAACCTCCCCTTTCTATTTTACTGCATGGATTCTATTTTTTTTTTAATTTATTGTCAAGTTAGCTAACATACAGTGTATATAGTTATTATTGCACTGATTCTTAAGTTTTCCCTAAATTATAGTCCATTCGGTATCTCATTAAGTGCCTAAAATAAGTCACTTCTTTGTGAATTACATTAGCACTGCAAAGAATTCAGTAGAGGGATTTTTTTTTCCTTCCTTAAACACACTTATTTCATTTTTATTGGAGGTGATCAATTGCGCAGGAGGCATAGGATGTTCAAATCCTGCACACTCCAAAGGACTGGCCCTTGGTCAGATCCTGGGAGAAAAGGTATAAGTGTTTGGAATACCTTGCCTGATTAAGAGTATCTCTGTAGACCTGGAGCCACATCAGAAAGTTATGTTAACAATGTGATTCATGGTGAGCATCCATTTTGTTCACCAGGGGCCCTAGGTCATGATGTACCAGTTGGCTCTCTCAGGGTGGGAGCCAGGGACCTAGAGTTAGAGTCAGCCACAAGGAAGCTCCATATCTATATAACTAAGCTCCAATAAAACAGCACACGCCAGGACTTGGGTGAGCTTCTCTGGTGGCAATACTTCGTATGTGCTGTCACATGTCATTGCTGGAAGAGTATACACGGTCACAACTCCACTGGTAGAAGAAAACTACAAGTCCATATCTGGTTTCTCCTGGACTCCATCTTACATGCCTTTTTCCTTTGCTAATCTTAATCTAGAATAAAGCAAAACTATGAACAATTTTCCTGAGTTCTGTGAGTCCTTCCAGCAAACTGTCAAACCTGAGGATGGTCATGGGGACCCATGACACACCAACTTCTATAGCTTGAGTGGAGACATTTCCCGGTTATAAGAACTTTTAGAAAATACAAAACTCCAGTAATGAAAATCATTTTTACAGCTAAACATCTTTTACATTAATGCTGTTGGTTAGCACTACGCCAGTTTAAGGGTTCACACATTTCTGAAACAAGCAATGATTTAAGCTAAAGTTTTCTTATTTGAAACATGAAGAGCAAAAGACATAGGTTGGAGGCAAGATGGTGGAGAAGTAAGGAACTCCATACATTTTGCCTGCACTATCTCTCAAACAGAGACGGCCTGAAGTCGTAGGACACTGAGCCACAGGAGTTTGGGAAGAGAAAGAGGCAGAGTACAATGGGAAGGAAACCTATAAGTGCTTGGGTGCAAACTGGGGAAGATAAAAGAGGGAGGGGACCCAGAGATACGGAGGGAGGGGAGGGAACCCGGCTTGCATGCAGCTGCGGTGAGTGATAAACTGACCAGTGGTGGCAAGCTGCGGCGAGTCCAGGGGAAAGGAAAGAAAAGCTGAGATTGCTCACAGAACCATCCCTGGAGAAGAGAAAAAACCTCGGCTTAGAAAGACAGTGTTTTTTAGCTCTGGCTGGGGTGCTGACTTTAAACTAGGTGCCCTGGTCCCAAAAGGCGCCAGGAAAAACTGAACTGCCGTGCGCCCAGCACCATCCATGGCGGCGGCAGCCCGCCCGCGGAGGCGGTCCCAGTGCCGGGTGAAGTGGCACCGGGCACGCGCGACAGCGGCCGCTGAAACGGTGGCAACACAATGAAGCGGTACTGGCGCCCGTGAAGCAGCGGCAGCACGCGCGACAGCGGCCTGCTGAAGCAACAGTGGTGGTCTGCAAGGACGCGGACTCCACGGACCTGAAGTTGCTACGTTCCCAAACGCACTCAGGTTGTATCCCTGCTTGACCCCGGCACATCTGAGGCTGTGACACTTCCCCCAACCCCAACACAACCCCCAGGCAACAGGGAAGCAGCATCTGCAGAAGTGTTCAGGACAGTATAACAAAGCCCGCGAACTGGGACCTGGCAACAGGCAGGGTGTGGGGCACAGAACTCAGGCCACCTTGGCTACATCCTCAGCACAGGGAGATCGGTTGGGGCATAGAACTCAGCCCACCTTGGCTACACACAGCACAGGGAGATAGGACCGAAGAAGTGATTTGCAACGCTTGGTTGAGAAGGGACTGGGGCGACGTCATTCTTCTCCCACAACCACCAAGGAGGGGCTGCAGGGAGGCCAGCGGACACAGTGGAGACAAGATCTGCCTACACCAAACCACGCCCATCCCCTCCAGGCAGCTGTTTTGTTGTTGTAGCTGTTTTTACCTGAGCCTGGGTTTGCGTGTTTATTGGTTGTGTCTGTGCATTTGTGTACCTGTGTTCCCCCTGTGGTTGTCTGTTTTCTTTTTCCAGGGTTGCCTCAAGAAACAAGCCAAACTACACATGGTAGAGAGTCCCAAACACCACTACCAGTAGGGAAACAAAATAACCAAACAGTCAACAAGAGAAACCAAGAGACACCATCCAAAGAACACTTCCTGAACAGACAGGCCCTGAAAAGTCAAAAGAGCCATCTCTAATACAGCAGAACTTGCAGGGGCCCTGTGTACAACAAGCTTTTGAAATTAACAAGAGATAGAAAGCTAACCAAAATAACAAAACGGAAGAACTCCCCTCCAAAGAAACTCTAGGAAGAAATGACAGCTAGAGAACTGCTCAAAACAAATATAAGCAACATAACTGAACAAGAATTTAGAATAATCATAAAATTAATCACTGGGCTTGAAAAAAGCATGGAGGACATCAGAGAAACTATGGCTACAAACAATATGGAGCTTAAAAACAGTTATGGTGAATTTAAAAATGGGATAAATGAGATACATAATAAACTGGAGGCGTCCAATGCACGGACTGAAGAGGCAGAAAGGAGAATAAGTGATTTAGAAGACACCATTATAGAAAAAGAAGAAACAGAAAAAGAGAGATAATCTGATCCAGGAACATGAAAGAAGAGTTCCAGAGCTCAGCGATACAATCAAACGGAACAATATCCATATCACAGTAATTCCAGAAGAGGAAGAGAGAGGGAAAAGTGCTGAAGGAGTCCTGGAACAAATTACAGCAGAGAACTTCCACAATCTGGAGAGGGAAGTAGAAGTTGAAATTCAATGGGCACAGAGAACTGCCAACAGACTTAAGTTGAATTGATCATCTGCACGACATATGATAGTGAAACTGGTAAAATATAATGACAGAGAGAATTTTGAAAGCAGCTATGGAGAAAAGTGCCCTAACATACAAAGGGAAACCTATCAAAGTGATGACAGACCTATCTACTGAAACTTGGCAGGCCAGAAAGAAATGGCAGGAGATCTTCAATGTGATGAACGGAAAAAATACGCAGCCAAGAATCATCTATCCAACAAGCCTGTCATTCAGAATAGAAGGAGAGACAAAAGTCTTTCCAAATAAACAGAAATTGAAAGAATTTGTCACCACTAAACCAGACCTACAAGAAATCCTGAGGGGACTCTCTGAGGGAAGTGTTGCAAGGAATGCAAGATACCAGAGACACCACCACAAACATGAATCCCACAAAGGACACAATGACTCTAAACCCACATTTTCAATAATAACACTGAATGTAAATGGGCTGAATAATCCAACCAAAAGACATGGGGTAGCAGAATGGATAAAAAAACAAAATCCATCTATTTGCTGTCTACAAGAAATGCATTTTAGACTGGAAGATACCTTCAGATTAAAAGTAAGGGGATGGAGGAGAAGGGGGCAAGATGGCGGAGAAGTAAGGCGCTCCGTACTTGCACTCGCGCCCATACATCACACAGAAAAGATCTGAAGCCATTGGAAACCTTACAAAACCTGAGAGATTGGGAGAAAAATGACGCAGAATCCACTGAGAGAGCCTTCTAACGTGAGTGCGAACCGGGGAAGATAAAATCGGGCCGGGATCAGAGACTCCAGGGTGGGAGACGATCCCCCTCTACCCTCTACGGGGAGTGAGAGGGGAAAAGGAGAGAGTCTGAAACAGAAAAACCTCCGCTCGGGGGGGAAAAACCTCCGCTCGGTGCATAGAAAGACCGTACTTGCCAAATACCTGCACACCAGGTCCCCTCGCGCCAATTGGTCCTGGGGGGAGCTGAACACACAAACTGCTTCTTTGTGCTGGTTCCTGGAGGCAGGACTTCAGAGTGGTGGCGCGCCTGCCGCCATTGTAGCTCCCAGGCAGCTGGGGACCCTGAAAGAGCCACGCGGACACCGGGTGTCCGCGCTCCTGGCTGGCTGGGACTCCAGAGGAAAGGCAGAGAACTAAAAACTCGGATATTAGCCTGTGAGTTTGTGTTTCGGGTGACGAGCCATAGAGGGACCCGGTTTTCCTCACTCCAGCGGACTCGGGCTCAGAGCACCCGGCAGGCAAGCCCCCGCGCATGGGGGCCAGCCCGACTCAGAGAAGGAAGCAGTGATCCTGACTCCGCCCCCAGAGCTCGGCAGGGAGCCTGGAATTGCCCGAGGGGGTTGCCTGGGAAGCTGTGTCTAGGGCAACTTCGGCGGGGGGGGGCGCGGACTGGAATTTGGAGATTGGAACTGGCCTGGATTGAAGAGTGCAACCAACTTCGGCTGCACCCCCGGTACGGGGAGTTTACACCCCCAAAAGAGCGAGGTGCAGCTCTTGGTTCAAGAAGGGACTGGAGCACCGTCACTCTCCTCCCCACAACCGCCAAAGCAGAGCTCCCGCCTGAGGCACTGGATCACACCACGCCTATCCCTGCCTGAGAGGTGCCCTCATCCCTTTTTTTTTTCTTTTTCTTTTTTTCTCCTTTTTTTGTTTCTTTTTTTTTCTTTTTCTTTCTTTTTTTTCCCCTTTTTTTTCTCTTTCTTTTTTTCTTCTTCTTTCTCTTTTCTCTCTTTTTTCCCCAGAACACTGACCTGACTAACTCTGGTCGCCAGCTTGCTTAAACAATCACAACGAGTCCATTCTGTAAATGTAAATTCTACACCTACCGACATTTTCAGCTCTTTCTCTCAGGAGTAATTAGACTATATAGTTTCTCTGGATAATTCCAGCATCCTTCTCTCACCTATCCAACTATATTCTACCCTTTACCTCTTTGAAAAAAGCTTCTTATCCATTCTGCCTGTTCATTCAATTTCCAGTTCTACCTCATCCCGCCCTGCCTTCTCTTTCTCTATGCTCTTCAACCAGCACTGCAAATACACGGCTATTTAACTGTAGCTGGGAAATCCAGGTATATGCTTTAAACCGTTCTCTGTCCATCGGTTATCTTTTTTTTTTTCCTTTTCTTTTCCCCATTTTTGACCCATTTATGTACTTTATACTCCATATTATATGCCCTCCCTGCTCCATCTTTTCTCTTAACTTTTTCGTTTTCCCTCTCGCTTTGCATGTTAGTTGAATTAGCCTGTGCGTTTGTGTGCTCCTGCTCCCTGTGTGTTTGTCTGTCTGTTTTCTTTTCCAGGGCTACCTCAAGAAACAAGCTAGAGTACAAGGTGGAGAGTCCCAAATATCACTACAAATAGGAAAATAAAATAACCAAGGTCCCAACAAGAGAGACCAAGGGATACCATTCAAAAAACACTCTCTGAAAGGACAGGCCCTGGAAAGTCAAAGAGTCTTCTTGGATATAGCAGCGCTCATAGAAACAGAGAGCATAACAGGTCTTTAAAACCAACAAGAGCCGGAAAGCTAACTAAAATGACGAAACAAAAGACCTCTCCTCCAAAGAAACTCCGAGAAGAAATGAAAGCTAATGAACTGCTCAAGACAGATATCAGGGGCATAACTGAACAAGATTTTAGAATAATAATGGTAAAATTAATAGCTGGGCTTGAAAAAAACAGGGGATATCAAAGAAACTATGGCTACAGACAGAATAGAAAATAAAAATAGGCATGAAGAATTAAAAAATGCGATAAATGAGATACATCATAAATTAGAGGCCTCCAATGCACGGATTGAAGAGGCAGAAAGGAGAATAAGTGATTTAGAAGACACCATTATAGAAAAACAAGAAGCTGACAAAAAAAGAGACAAACTGATCCAGGAACCGGAAAGAAGAATTTGAGAGCTCAGCAATACAGTAAAACGCAACAATATCCGTATCATAGGAATCCCAGAGACGAAGAGAGAGGGAAAGGTGCTGAAGGAGTTATGGAACAAATTATAGCAGAGAACTTCCCCGACCTGGGGAAGGAAGTAAATGTGGAAATACAAGAGGCTCAGAGGACTCCCGTCAGACGTAACTTGAATCGATCTTCTGCACGACATATCATAGTCAAAATGGCAAAATATTAAGACAAAGAGAGAATTTTGAAAGCAGCTAGGGAGAAAAGGGCCCTCACATACAAAAGGAAACCTATCAGAGTGGTGACAGACCTATCTACTGAAACTTGGCAGGCCAGAAAGGAATGGCAGGAGATCTTCAATGTGATGAACACTAAAAATATGCAGCCAAGAATCCTCTATCCAGCAAGCCTGTCATTCAAAATAGAAGGAGAGATAAAAACCTTTCCAAACAAACAGAAATTGAAAGAATTTGTCACCACGAAGCCAGCCCTACAAGAAATCCTGAGGGGGATGCTCTGAAGGAAAGGTTGCAAGGAACAAAGATTCCAGAGACACCACCACAAACATGAACCCTACAAAAGATACAAAGACTCTAAACCCACATATTTCAACAATAACACAATGTAAATGGGCTGAATGCACCAATCAAAAGACATAGGGTAGCAGAATGGATTAAAAAACAAAATCCATCTATATGCTGTCTACAAGAAACTCATTTTAGACGGGAAGATACCTTCAGATTAAAAGTAAGGGGATGGAGAAATATATATTATGCTACAGGAAATCAAAAGAAAGCCGGAGTAGCGATACTTATATCAGACAAACTGGACTTTAAACTAAAGACAATCACAAGAGATGAAGAAGGGCACTACATAATAATTACAGGGTCCATCCATCAGGAAGAACTAACAATCATAAATGTCTACGCACCGAATATGGGAGCACCTAAATATCTAAAACAATTAATCACAAACAGAAACAAGCTTATAGATAAGAATGTGCTAATAGCAGGGGACTTTAATACTCCGCTTACAGCAATGGATAGGTCAACCAGACAGAAAATCACTAAAGAAATAATGGACTTGAAAGACACATTGGACCAGATGGACCTGACGGATATATTTAGAACTTTACATCCTGAGGCCAGGGAATTTACTTTCTTCTCAAGTGCGCATGGCACATTCTCCAAGATAGATCACATAATGGGACATAAAGCAGCCCTCAATAAATTCAAAAGAATACAGATCATACCATGCACACTGTCGGATCACAATGCTTTGAAACTTGAAATCAATTACAGGAAGAAGTCTGTAAAACCTCCAAAAACATGGAGGTTAAAGAACACCCTCCTAAAGAATGAATGGGCCAATCAGGCAATTAGAGATGAAATTAAAAAATATATGGAAACAAATGAAAATGAAAACACAACAATTCAAAATCTATGGGATGCGGCAAAGGCAGTCCTAAGAGGAAAGTACATTGCTCTCCAGGCCTATTTCAAGAGATTAGAAAAAGCGCAAGTCCAAAATCTAACAGCTCACCTAAAGGAACTAGAGGCAGAGCAACAAGAATGCCCTAAACCCAGTAGAAGAAGAGAAATAGTAAAAATTAGAGCAGAAATAAACAACATAGAGACCAAAGAAACAATTGAACAGATCCATGAAACCAAGAGTTGGTTTTTTGAAAAGGTAAACAAAATTGACAAACCTCTAGCCAGACTTATCCAAAAGAAAAGAGAGAGCACCCAAATAGACAAAATTATGAATGAAAATGGACTTATTACAACCAACCCCTCAGAAATACAAGCAATTATCAGGGAATACTATGAAAAATTATATGCCAACAAATTGGACAACTTAGAAGAAATGGACAAATTCCTAACACACACTCACTACCAAAATTCACACGGGAAGAAATAGAAAACCTGAACAGACCCATAACGAGTGAAGAAATTGAATCAGTGATCAAAAATCTCCCAACAAATAAGAGCCCTGGACCTGATGGCTTCCCTGGGGAATTCTACCAGACATTTAAAACAGAATTAATCCCAATTCTTCTCAAGTTATTCCAAAAAATAGAAAGCGAAGGAAAACTCCCGGATTCATTTTATGAAGCCAGCATCACACTGATTCCCAAGCCAGACAGAGATCCAGCAAAAAAAGAGAACTACAGGCCAATATCCTTGATGAATACGGATGCAAAAATTCTCAACAAGATCCTTGCAAATCGAATCCAGCAGCATATAAAAAGAATCATCCACCAAGATCAAGTGGGATTCATTCCTGGGTTACAGGGCTGGTTCAACATTCGCAAAACAATCAATGTGATACATCATATCAATAAAAGAAAAGATAAAAACCATATGATCCTGTCAATAGATGCAGAAAAAGCATTTGACAAAATACAGCATCCCTTCTTAATAAAGACTCTCGAGAAAGTTGGGATAGAAGGAACCTACTTAAACATCATCAAAGCCATCTATGAGAAGCCTTCAGCTAACATCATCCTCAACGGGGGAAAACTCAGAGCTTTCCCCCTGAGATCAGGAACACGACAGGGATGCCCACTCTCACCACTGCTGTTTAACATAGTGCTGGAAGTCCTAGCATCAGCCATCAGACACCAAAAGGAAATCAAAGGCATCAGAATTGGCAAAGAGGAAGTCAAACTTTCACTCTTCGCAGATGACATGATACTCTACATAGAAAACCCGACAGACTCCACCAGAAGCCTACTAGAACTGATCCAAGAATTCAGCCAAGTTGCAGGGTACAAAATCAACGTACAGAAATCGGTTGCATTTTTATACACCAACAATGAAGCAACAGAAAGAGAAATCAAGAAACTGATCCCATTCACAATTGCACAAAAACCATAAAATACCTCGGAATAAACCTAACCAAGGATACAAGAGATCCGTATGATGAAAACTATAGAAAACTTATGAAGGAAATTGAAGAAGACACAAAGAAATGGAAAAACATTCCATGCTCATGGATAGGAAGAATAAATATAGTTAAAGATGTCATTACTACCTAAAGCACTCTACACATTCAATGCAATTCCAATCAAAATTGCACCAGCATACTTCTCAAAACTAGAACAAACTATCCTAAAATTTGTATGGAACCACAAAAGACCCCGAATAGCCAAAGTAATACTGAAAAATAAAACCAAAACGGGAGGGATCACCATCCCAGACTTTAGCCACTACTACAAAGCTGTCATCATCAAGACAGTATGGTATTGGCACAAAAACAGACACATAGACCAATGGAACAGAATTGAGAACTCAGAAGTGGACCCAAAAGTATACAGCCAACTAATCTTTGACAAAGCAGGAAAGAATATCCAATGGAAAAAAGACAGCCTTTTTAACAGATGGTGTTGGGAGAACTGGACAGCAACATGCAGAAGAATGAAACTAGATCATTTTTTCACACCATGCACAAAAATAAACTCAAAATGGATAAAGGACCTGAACGTGAGACAGGAAACTATCAACACCCCAGAGGAGAAAGCAGGAAACAACCTCCTTGACCTCCACCGCAGCAACTTCTTACTTGACATCCCCAAAAGCAAGGGAATCAAGAGCAAAAATAAACTGTTGGGACCTCATCAAGATTAAAAGCTTCTGCACAGCTAAGGAAACAACCCAGAAAATTAATAGGCAACCAACGGAATGGGAAAAGATAGTTGCAAATGACATATCAGATAAAGGGTTGATATCCAGAATCTACAAGGAACTCACCAAAGTACACGCCCGAAAAACAAACAACCCAGTGAAGAAATGGGCAGAAGATATGAACAGACACTTCTCCAAAAAGGACATCCAGATGGCCAACAGACACATGAAACGATGCTCAGCATCCCTCGTCATCAGGGAAATACAAATCAAAACCACACTGAGATACCACCTCACGCCAGTCAGAGTGGCTTAAATGAGCCAATCAGAGAACTCTAGATGCTGGCGAGGATGTGGAGAAACGGGCACCCTCCTACACTGTTGGTGGGAATGTAAACTGGTACAGCCCCTCTGGAAAACAGTGTGGAGGTTCCTCAGGAATCTAACAATAGAACTCCCCTAGAACCCAGCAATAGCACTGCTAGGAATTTACCCAAGGGATACAGAAATGCTGAGGCATAGGAGCACATGTACCCCAATGTTCATAGCACCACTCTCCACAATAGCAAAACCATGGAAAGAGCCTAAGTGTCCATCAACAGATGAATGGATCAAGAAGATGTGGTTTATCTATACCATGGAATACTACATGGCAATGAGAAACAATGAAATCTGGCCATGTGTAGCAGCATGGATGGACCTTGAGGGTGTTATGCTGAGCGAAATAAGTCAGGCAGAGAAGGACAAATATCATATGTGTGCACGTATAGGAGGATTAGGAGGAACTTAACAGAAGACCAAGGGGGAGAAGAAAGGCGGAAATGGTGGGGGAAAGGGGGAGAGGCAAACCATGAGAGACTCTTGAATGCTGACAAAAACTGAGGACTGATGGATGTGGGGGGGAGGAGGGGTGGGCATGGAGGAGGGGCACTTGTGGGGATGAGCACTGGGTGTTATGTGGAAACTAATTTGACAATAAACTATTTGTAAAAAAAAAAAAACAAAAAAACAAAAAAACAAAAAATAGAAATTGAAGGAAAACTCCCGGATTCATTTTATGAAGCCAGCATCACTCTGATTCCCAAGGCAGACAGAGAGCCAGCAAAAAAAAGAGAACTACAGGCCAATATCCTTGATGAATACGGATGTAAAAATCCTCAACAAGATCCCTGCAAATTGAATCCAACAGAACATAAAAAGAATCATCCATCAACATCAAGTTGGATTCATTCCTGGGTTACAGGGCTGGTTCAACATTCGCAAAACAATCAATGTGATACATCATATCAATAAAAGAAAAGATAAAAACCATATGATCCTGTCAATAGATGCAGAAAAAGCATTTGAGAAAATACAGCATCCCTTCTTAATAAAGACTCTCGAGAAAGTTGGGATAAAAGGAACTTACTTTAACATCATAAAAGCCATCTATGAAAAGCCCTCAGCTAACATCATCCTCAATGGGGAAAAACTGAGAGCTTTCCCCCTGAGATCTGGAACACGACAGGGATGTCCACTCTCACCACTGTTGTTTCACATAGTGCTGGAAGTCCTAGCATCAGCCATCAGACAACAAAAGGAAAAGAAAGGCATCAGAAGTGGCAAAGAAGTAGTCAAACTTTCACTTCCAGACGACATGATACTCTACATCGAAAACCCAACAGGCTCCACCAGAAGCCTACTAGAACTGATCCAAGAATTCAGCAAAGTTGCAGGGTATAAAATCAATGCACAGAAATCGGTTGCATTTTTATACACCAACAATGAAGCAACAGAAAGAGAAATCAAGAAACTGATCCCATTCACAATTGCACAAAAAACCATAAAGTACCTCGGAATAAACCTAACCAAGGATACAAGAGATCCGTATGATGAAAACTAGAGAAAACTTATGAAGGAAATTGAAGGAGACACAAAGAAATGGAAAAACATTCCATGCTCATGGATTGGAAGAATAAATATAGTTAAAATGTGATTACTACCCAAAGCGATCTACACATTCAACGCAACCCCAATCAAAACTGCACCAGCATACTTCTCAAAATTAGAACTATTCTAAAATTTGTATGGAACCACAAAAGACCCCGAATGGCCAAAGTAATATTGAAGAATAAAACGAAAACGGGAGGTATCACCATCCCAGACTTTAGCCTCTACTACAAAGCTGTCATCATCAAGACAGTACGGTATTGGCACAAAAACAGACACATAGACCAGTGGAACAGAATTGAGAACTCAGAAGTGGACCCAAAAGTATACAGCCAACTAATCTTTGTTAAAACCGGAAAGAGTTTCCAATGGAAAAAAGACAGCCTCTTTAACAGATGGTGCTGGGAGAACTGGACAGCAACATGCAGTAGAATGAAACTAGATCATTCTCTCACACCATACACAAAAATAAACTCAAAATGGATAAAGGACCTGAATGTGAGACAGGAAACCATCAAAACCCTAGAAGAAAATGCAGAAAGCAACCTCCTTGACTTCCACTGCAGCAATTTCTTACTTGACACATCCCCAAAAGCAAAAGAATTAAGAGCAAAAATAAACGACTGGGACCTCATCAAGATCAAAAGCTTCTGCACAGCAAAGGAAACAACCCACAAAACTAATAGGCCACCAACGGAATGGGAAAAGATAGTTGCAAATGACACATCAGATAAAGGGTTAATATGCAAAATCTATAAGGAACTCACCAAACTCCACACCTGAAAAACAAACAACCCAGTGAAGAAATGGGCAGAAGATATGAACAGACACTTCTCCAAAGAGGACATCCAGACGGCCAACAGACCCATGAAACGATGCTCAGCATCCCTCCTCATCAGGGAAATACAAATCAAAACCACACTGAGATACCACCTCACGCCAGTCAGAGTGGCAAACAGGAACACATCAGAGAACTCGAGATGCTGATGAGGATGTGGAGAAACGGGCACCCTACTACACTGTTGATGGGAATGTAAACTGGTACAGCCCCTTGGAAAACAGTGTGGCGGTTCCTCAAAAAATTAACAATAGAACTCCCCTATGACCCAGCAGTAGCACTGCTAGGAATTTACCCATGGGATACAGGAGTGCTGATGCGTAGGAGCACATGTACCCCAATGTTCATAGTAGCACTCTCAACAACAGCCAAAATATGGAAAGAGCCTAAGTGTCCATCAACGGACAAACGGATCAAAAAGATGTGTTTTATCTATACCATGGAATACTACATGGCAATGAGAAAGAATGAAATCTGGCCATGTGTAGCAACATGGATGGAACCTGAGGGTGTTATGCTGAGCGAAATAAGTCAGGCAAAGAAGGACAAATATACGTTTGCACGTATAGGAGGATTAGTAGGAACTTAACAGAGGACCGTGGGGGAGTAAAAGGGGGGAACAGTGGGGTGGAGGGAGACAGGCAAACCATGAGAGACTTGAATGTTGAGAAACAAACTGAGGGATGATGGGTGTGGAGGGAGATGGACATGGGAGAGGGCACTTGTGGGGATGAGAACTAGGTGTTATATGGAAACCAACTTGACAATAAACTATTTGTGTGTGTGTATATATGTGTGTGTGTATATATAAAATATATATTCTCACCAAAGCTATTAAGAATGAGACAGGACTACCCAATTGTCATTGCCATTAATCGATTTTTCACTAAAGATAATGCAAAGAGAAATTTTAAAAAACACAAAGAAATATGGTATCAAATAATGATGTTTTCACCCCAAATCAAAGATAATATAAAAAGGCCACATGCAGAAAAATTTGATCATCAAAATAAGAAGTGATAAAAATGGATTTTACTGCACTGAATAAAACAGGCTAAAAGCATAAATGAAGAATGGGATATATGCATAGTATCAAAGTATCCTCCCACAAGGTACTTCTTAATTATAGAGAAACATTTCAAGAATAACTTTGCCAGTGGAGAAACCTGTCAGACGCAACTACAATCAAGTGAACAAAATAAATATCATCAATAACAAGACGAAGTGAATCATGAGTAATGTGACAAAGTGAAATCAAGACAAACTTGACAGAAAACAAGAAAATAACACAGCATCATGTCTGTGACCATTTTTAAAAAAATATCTATTTATTTATTTTGAGTGAGAGACAGAAGACAGAGAGGGAGAGAGAGAATGCCAAGCAGGCCCCTTGCTGTCACCACAGAGGCTGACACAGGTCTTGAACTCACAAGCCATCAGACCATGACCTGAGCTGAAATCAAGAGTCAGACACTTAACTGACTGAGCCACCCAGATGCCCCTCTTGGACATTCTTGTAAAAATACATGACTTGAATCCAATCATCAGGTAACATTAAACACTGCAAAACACTAAAAAAACAAAACAAAAACCCCTGCCTAAAAGTTTCAAAGGTGTTATGGCAATGAAAAGCAAAGAAAAGTGAAGAAATAAGGAACTGTTCCAGACTGAAGGAGGCTAAGATTCACAACTAAATGAAATATATTTCTAAACTGTATTCCTTTTTAACAAAGAACATTATTAGCACAGTCAGCAAAACATCAATGAGGATATGAGGACTTGATAGCAAAAACATATCAGTATTATTTCCTGATTTTAGTGGTTATTTTGTAATTAAATAGAAAAATATTGTTTGTAAGAAAAACACACTCAAGTGTTTAGCAATAATAGGACATCAGGTCAGCAACTTATTTCCAAGTAACTTAAAGTTTCCAGTAACTTACAGTTCCACCATCATTAAATTGTCTCATAAATCTAGTAACATACAAATTTAATTATCTTGTCAACACATAACTCATAATTAAGCGTGAAAAAAATATCTTCCATAGTCTCTTCATCCTATAAAAGGCATATATATAAATTATGCATATTTTTTACCACTACTTCTTAAGCTAATTACCACCTGCATGTTTCATACCAATTAAAATAATGATTGAGTTTTAAAGAACTTTTCATGCTTAATGTGGAGACTATTACTCACCAGGAATGAATAAACTTAAAAGTACTAGACTGAACCTTAATGACATTATTTTTACTTACAGTGTAGTTACTAAGCTTTTTCTCTTTCAAATCATTTTTCTTTCATGTTAATATATGATCACCTAGTTAATACCAAATTCTAAGTATCCAGAAAGCATCCGAGTTGCAGAATTCTGAAAATATTATAAAATGATAACTCTTGTATGTGAATGTTCCTGTCATAAATGTTAGGCTTTAACCAAACTGCCAAACCAAAAATTTATTACTAACTAAAAAAGCAATTACAATACCTAATTTGAAACCAAAGATTGGTAATAGATGTTATATAATACAGTTTGTTCAGAAAAAAATCTAAAGTACTCAAAAGTAGAATCCAATCCTTAAAGTAATTTCTATCCCCGGCTCTAAAACAGGGTCCACTGTCTTAATTATGTCCGTTCTCTCACTGACCACAAAGGCTAGCACATGGGCTATAAATGTCTGCTGAATAGAATTGTTTTCCAACTTCCACTGCACCTTGCTTTGGGAAGTAATCCCATCATGCCACTCAGGAATACTGTGTTTTTATACTGCCTATTTCAATTATGGAATTGTAGGACTAGACGTATTCTAAGAACAAGAATAATAGTTTATTAGTTTCTTTTTAATTCCCTATGCCACCAAAATCTCACACAAAATAATAAGTATTAGTTAAAAACCTTTAATCTATGAACAAAATTTGAATAAACTGAGTCAGGATATCCTCCTTTCCACTTACAGATGAAAGAAGAAAAAAAGAATTACTAGATGTAGAACTGAAGCTTAGATTTCATGGCATTCAAACTAAAGAAAATCTTTCCACTCAACTCACCTAGATGGTTTGGCCACAAACCAAACCATAATTTTTACTTTCTTGATGACTCATAAGACTCTGAGGGACATGCAATGCCTCTAAGCAAACAACAGTAAAAGAATCTAATGTACACCTCAGGACAATCACTATGTCTTAATTATGATTTAAAGAGCAAAAGAACATTTGAAACTCAAGAGGAAAATAAATACTAAGTAAAGGAATGCTAAACAAAAGTAGAATGGGGCACCTGCATGGTGGCTCAGGTCATGATCTCGCAGCTTGTGAGTTCGAGCCCTGCGTCGGGCTCTGTGCTGAGTAAGAGCTCAGAGCCTTGAGCCTGCTTCAAATTGTGTGTCTCCCTCTCTCTCTGCCCCTCCCCTGCTTGTGCTATGTCTGTCTGTTTCTCTCTCTCAAAAATAAAAGCATAAAAAAAAAACCCTAGAACTAAAGTTTAGTAAATAATAAAATAATGACTGAATATATTTAAAAACCCACTATAGCATATGAAGTGAAGTAGCAAAGCCAAGGGTTATGAGGTCAATTTTAAAAGCTAATACTGTAAGAGTAGAAAATGAAAATGGGAAAAAATGACATTTCATGATACATGTCCTCTTTCCTGTCAGCAGTTAACTAATTTATAACCTGTTCTCCGTCAAGTAAGGTAGCTCATCATTTCCTACTTCACTTGTCAATGTCACTTCCCTCAGAAACAAAATGTTAAATCAAAAAGATAACAAAAAGACGGGATAAGAAAAAAGAGCACAAGTTTATATCTCCATACATATATACTGTCCTAGCCAAAGACAATACAAAGTTGACAGAGGAGTCAAAGACCATAGGAACTACGAAAAGAAGACACGTGCTGTATTTATGACTATATAGCTCAAGTAATGGATAAACCCCAAATACAGCAGATTACTATTTCTCAACTCTTCCCTTTCCTTCCTACAGTTGATGTATTCATTCAGCCAGCAACATGGTATATCCTACACAATGGTGATAAGCATGCTTACTAGTAGTTCCTTATGTCCCTAAGTAGAATTATCTCCCTCAAAGATACAAGATCAACAAAGATACAGTATCTTTTTCGTTAGGACAAACTTGTAAAAGATGCCACACACAAAAATAGCATTTTACAGACTTCTCTGGTTTGTGCATGTCTGAAACACTAAATTTCTCAAAGATTTAAGTAGTTGGGAAAGAACATATTCTGAAATCCTGTTGGAAAAGTCCACACAGAGTTACACTAGAAGCAAATTTTTATCAAAAGCAACCTTATCTTAGTAGGGGGACCTGGCTGGTTCAGTTGGTAGAGCATATGACTCGATCTTAGTGTCATGAGTTGAGCCCTATGTTGGGCAAAGAAATAAAAAGTAAAATAAAACAAAACTTTAAAGAATAAGTAAAACAATGTTTATAAAAAGAAATAATTTACAAAATTATAAAATAATTTACAAAAAAATTATGATTCTTTAATTTTTCTTTACAACATATTTTTACTGATTAAAAGCAATTGCTGGCCCTGCTGGAATTTTTAAAGACTAACTTCCCTTTTAATAAACAATAATACTCATGTCAGTCTTTATTTGCAATTGCGATATAGTAACTTTACACTTCTAGGTAAGATTCTTTCTAAACAAAGATTAAAGACAAAGCTTTATCATTAATATAAAAAACATCTGGAAAATACCAAATCAACAGTAATAGTTGGCATTTTAAATCACAGGAAATTAGAAATACATCTAAAAAAATACACCTAAATTATTTTTTTCCTTCCAAGATTTTATTTAGATTCAAGTTAGTTAACATATAGTTCAGTACTAGTTTCAAGAGTAGAATTTAGTGACTCATCACTTACATATAATGCCCCGTGTTCATCACAAGTGCCCTCCTTAATGCCCATCACCCATTTAGCCCATTGCACCCACCTATCTCCCCTCCAACAATCCTGTTTGCTGTCTATAGTTAAGAATCTCTTATAGTCTGTCTCCCTCTCTGTTTTTATCTGTTTTCTTTTTCCTTCCCTTCCCCTATGTTCATCTGTTATGCTTCTTAAATTCCACATCTGAATGAAATCATATGGTATCTGTCTTCCTCTGACTTATTCCACTTAGTAGTTCTATCCACATCATTGCAAATGGCAAGATTTCATTCTTTTTGATACAAATACAACTAAATTCTTAATTGGCTTTATTTATACCTGGATTAACAAAAACTTGAAAATATTAAATCTAACAAAATAAGTTCTTTTGAGAACTTATGTATTTTCTCTACAATTCTAAAGTAATTTATAATTACCAATACTGAAACAATTATTTACAGATTGATTTCCCTTTTTGTATTTACACCTTTTCTACCTACAAAAAAGGTGTCCATATGAAGAAATATATTAAAGCACAAATGATCATAAATGTAAATAAATATTCAAGATAGAAGTCCCAAGAGGCTAGGTAAGTCATCAGAGGCCCTTGAACCATGCTCCTCCACCTCTTGCCTTATAAACAGGAACAAACAAAAAACAAATGATGCTACTATACTCTGATTCAAAGGCAAGAGACATATTCGAGAGTCAATAACCAGTAGCACATAAATATATTAAGAGGATGGAATGTACAGCATGGTGACCACAGTTGTTAATACTGTATGATATACCTGAAAGTTGCTAAGATAGATCCTAAAAGTTCTTATCACAAAAAAAAAAAAAAAAGAAAAGAAATCCTATAACTATGTGCAGTGATGGATATTAGCTACATTTACTGTGGTAATCATTTTCCAATATATAAAAATATCAAGGCATTTTGTTGTATACTTAAAAGCAACATAATATTATATGCCACTTATACCTCAATACAAAAATAACAAACAGTAGCAGAGAACAGAGCATCAGTTTCTCATCACACCCAAAGATTACTGACAAATGCCTTAATATTAACTTCTTAGAGACCCAGGGTGTATCACTTAGGATTCAGTTATAAGAAATAGTGCTACATTTTTCACAGAAATAGAAAAAACAATCCTAAAATTCATGTAAAATCATAAAAGACCTCAAATAGCCAAAGCAAACCTAAGAGAAAAGAATAAAAGCTGAAAGCATCACGCTTGACCTTATATTACCAAGCTATAATAATCAAAACATTATGATACTGCCATAAAAAGATATTCCAATGGAACAGAATCAAAAGCTAGAAATAAATTTTCACATCAACAGTCAACCAATATTTGGCAAATGAGCCAAAAATACTCAATGGGTAAGGGACGCTCTCTTCAATAAATGGTTCTGGGAGAACTGGATAATCACACACAGAAAAACGAAACTGGCCTCCATCTTACACTGCTCACAGAAATTAACTCAATATGGATTAAAGACTTAAATATAAGACCTGAAACTATAAAACTCCTAGAAGAAAACATAAGGAAAAAGCTCTTTGATGTGGATCTTCACAACAATTTTTTGGATGTGACACTGAAAGCCACAAGCAATAAAAGTAAAAATGAAGAGGGGCGCCTGGGTGGCTTAGTCGGTTAAGCGTCCGACTTTCGCTTAGGTCATGATCTCGCGGTTCGTGGGTTCGAGCCCCATGTGGGGCTCGTGCTGACTGCCAGCTCAGAGCCTGGAGCCTGTTTCAGTCTGTGACTTCCTCTCTCTCTGACCCTTCCCCTGCTCACGCTGTCTCTCTCTCTCCTAGAAACAAATAAAACATTAAAAAAAAGAAAAGTAAAAATGAAGAAGTCAGGCTACATCAAAATAAAAAGCTTCTACACAGCAATAGAAACCATCAATAAAGTATCGGCAAGTCATATATCCAAAAAGGATTTAATATTCAAAATAATAAAGGAATCAAATCAAAAGGAAGCAAATCAGGAGGAAAAATACAAACTGGGTTCCTGGGTAGCTCAGTAGGTTAAGCGACCGACTTCAGCTCAGGTCATGATCTTGCAGTTCTGAGTTTGAGCCCCGTGCTGAGCTATGTGATCACAGCTCAGAGATTGAAGCCTGCTTCAGATCCTGTGTCCCCCTCTCTCTACCTCTCCCCCACTCACGCTCTGTCTCTCTCTTTCAAAGAATAAAATTTTTTTTTTTTTTTACAAATAGTTTATTGTCAGATTAGTTTCCACATAACACCCAGTGCTCATCCCCACAAGTGCCCTCCTCCATGCCCACCCCTCCTCCCCCCCACATCCACCAGTCCTCAGTTTTTGTCAGCATTCAAGAGTCTCTCATGGTTTGCCTCTCCCCCTTTCCCCCACCATTTCCGCCCTTCTTCTCCCCCTTGGTCCTCTGTTAAGATTAGGAGGAGCTTAAAAATTTTTAAACAAATTATGAACCTTTAAAAAAAATACAGGGGCGCCTAGGTGGCTCAGTCGGTTAAGTGACTTCAGCTCAGGTCATGATCTCGTGGTTCGTGGGTTCGAGCACCACATGTATCAGACTCTGTGCTGGCAGCTCAGAGCCTATTTTAGATTCTGTGTCTCCCTCTCTCTCTGCATCTCCCCCGCTCATGTTCTGTCTCTCTTTGTCTCAACAATAAACTATTAAAAAAAAATTTTAAATACAAAGTGGACAAAAAATGGGCAAACTGAATATACTGAATATACATTTTTCAGAAAAAGATATACAAGTGGCCAAAAGGTACACAATGAGGTGCTCAACATCACTAATCATCAAGAAAATACAAAACGACAACAACATATCGCCTCACATCTACTAGAATGGCTATCATTAAAAAGAAAAAAACATAACAGTATTGGCAAAGATGTGGAGGAAATGTTGATGGGAACGTAAATCAGCACATCCGCTATGAAAATAAGGATGGAGGTGCCTTAAAAAGTTAAAAATAGAACTACCTACTGACCCAGGAATCCCACTTCTATGTATATACCCAAAGAAAATGAAATGACTATTTCAAAGAGGTATCTGTATTCATGTGTTCACTGTAGCATTATCCACAAATGCCAAGATAAGGAAACAATCTGAGTGTTCATCTACAGATGAATGGATAAAGAAAATGTCAAACACACACACACAGGCACACACACACGCGCGCGCGCACACACACACACACACACACACAGAGGAGTACCATTTGACCATGAGAAACGAGGAATTCCTACAATTTGCAATAACATGGGTGGACCCGGAGGGCATATGCTAAGTGAAATAGGTTAGAAAAAAATAAATACTGTATGACCTCACTTAAATATGGAATCTAAAATAGTCCAACCTATAAAAATGGAGAATAGATTGGTGGCTGCCAAAAGGCATAGGGTGGGGGATATGGGAAGATATTGGTCAAATGATACTAACTTCTAGGGGCGTCTGGGTGGCTTAGTCGGTTAAGCCTCCGACTTTCGCTTAGGTCATGATCTCGCAGTTTCTGGGTTCGAGCCCCGCGTCGGGCTCTGTGCTGACTGCCAGCTCAGAGCCTGGAGCCTCTTTCTAAGTCTGTGTCTCCCTCTCTCCCTAACCCTCCCCTGGTCACGCTGTCTCTCTCTCTCCCCTAGAAATAAATAAAAAAAAAAAAACATTAAAAAAAATGATACTAACTTCTAGTTGTAAGGTGAATTATATTCTGGGAATCTCATGTACCCCATTGGTGACTACAGTTAAAATATCCTATCATATACTTGAAAGTTGCTAAAAGAGTAAATCTTGGGGCACCTGGGTAGCTCAGTTAAGGATCTGATTCTTGATTTTATCGCAGGTCACAATCTCACAGTTCATGAGATCAAGCCCCTCATCAGGCTCTGCACTGAGAGTGAGGCCTCCTTGGGACTCTCTCTCCTCTTTCTCTGTCTCTTTACCCCTCCCTCTCTTCTCTTTCTCTCTCAAAATAAACACACACAAACTTAAAAAACAAGTAACCCATAAATGCTCTCACTACCGCTCCCCCAAAAAACAAGTATATGACATGACAGAGGTGTGCCCCTATTGTGATAATCATTTCACAACATACACATGTATTAAATCATCAACTGCATATGTTAAACTTAACACAATGTTACATGTCAGTTATATTTCAGTATGTATAGGGGTGGGGAACAGTGCCAAACTCACTTTGAGAAATTTCTACAGGGCACTGTTTCCCAAATAACGGGAAATACTAGAGGAAGAAGTTCTAAGATACACCTCCAGAAATCATGTCCATAACAAAATTAAAACTGCCCACCCCCCAGAATGTAAGAATAAAGAGAAGGAAATCACTGAAACTCTTAATCTGAGAAACACACCACATTATTATGCTATAATCAAGAAATTGGCATTTAATTATTGCTGGACCTAGAATCCATAATGCTTAGTAAGTGTGCATCATCCAAAAAATAAATGTGCCACATCTTGACTCAATACTCATGGATCCAGTAACTGGACAATGCAACACTGCCACAAAAACTTAATGTTTCCAAACTGCTCTGGCCAGCACAAACCACAGCGAGAGCATGAATGCAATTCCTCACTCATTTCCCAATCCAAATATCAAATGAGTACATCAGGAAACAACAGTTATAGAATTATTTTACAACCATCAAAACAATAAGTGATTAAAGCAAAAATCATACACGGATATGAAAAGCAATGTGAGAAAGTTAATCATTAAAAAAGGAACTTTATATAACAGAAATATGACAAGCACCAGTTAAACAAGTAGTCAAATTTAAACATCCCCAATAATGATACTCTCCTAATGGTAATGCTCTGTGCTGAGAACTTATTATCACTATTTCCTGCCAAATATATAAAAATGCATAAACTGTTATCATAGGAAAACATTCAGAGAAATACCAATTAAGAGACAATAAAAAAAAAACAAAAAGAAACAAGCAAAACAACACTAGCATGTACCTTTCAAAAATGTCCATATAGTGAAAATATAGAAAGGTTAAGGAACTGTTCTAGATTAAAGATTAAAAAGACATGACAAATAAGTGCAATAAGAAACGCCAAACTGGATCCTGGATTAGAAGGAGAAAAGAATTAAGTACGTATTATTGGTACTTAATTATTTACTTATTTATTTATTGGCAGAAGCTGGAGTTCGGTAGACAGAGGCAAAAAACTGGGAAGACTAAGGTAAATACAGTTCATAAAGTCAAAAGTAACAGGGTGTTACACAGAGAAATCCAGAGATGTCTGGAGGGTCTCCCTTTAGTATTCAGCATAATACTGACCAGTGCACGTATAGGAGAAAACTACCCAACGGTGGGGAGAGAATCAGCTAAGAGGATTACAAAGAAGAATGCCTGCTCCTCACACAAGATAGAAAATAGTGCATGCTCCTACCAGACAAAATGGAAAATTTCCCAATTCGTGGGGAACTGGTTACACTAGAGAGTCTTCCCCTCTGAGTAGTGGGGAATAATTAGGCCCTAGACTAATTATTACAGTGAGAACACTCCACTCTTCACTCTTCAAACAAATCATAAAAGACACAAAAGGATCAAATGATTTCCAAGTAAGTTAACTGCATTCAAGAATAAAACTTAAGAAAATTTATAGGAAGATAAAAAAATAATCAAGCACCAAGTATATTAATAATCACAATGAGTGGTGATCAATCAAAAGTTACCAGACATAAAGGAGGAGGAAAATGTGATTGATAAGGAGGACCAAAAAAATCAACTGAAACCCATCTAGAATTGACCCAAATGTTAAAATTAGCAACAAGGTCACTAAAATAATTATTATACGGGGTACCTGGGTGGCTCAGTCGGTTAAGCATCCATCTCTCTCTTTTTTTTTTTTTTTTAATTTCTGAGAGAAAGAGAGAGACAGCATGAGCAGGGGAGGGTCAGAGAGAGAGGGAGATACAGAATCTGAAACAGGCTCCAGGCTCTGAGCTGGCAGTCAGCACAGAGCCCGATGCAGGGCGCAAACCCACGAACCATGAGATCATCACCTGAGCCAAAGTCAGACACTTAACCGACTGAGCCACCCAGGCGCCCCAAGCATCCAACTCTTGAGTTCAGCTGCTCAGGTCACAATATCACAGTCATGAGACTGAGCCCCACATAAGGCTCCATGCTGCGTGTGGAGCCTGCTTGGGATTCTCTCTGTCCTTCCCATTTGCATGCACATGTGCACACAGTTGCACACACTCGAGCTCTCTCTCTCCAAATAAATAAACTTAAAAACATAAAATCTTTAAAAAAAATAGGAAGACGGTTCAACACCATTCATATCAGGGAAATACAAATCAAAACCACAACGAGATATCACCTCATACTTCTCAGGATGGCTAAAATCAAAAACTCAAGAAACAACAAGTGTTGGGGCGCGTAGGTGGCTCAATTGGTTAAGTGTTCGACTTTGGCTCAGGTCATGACCTCACAGTTGGTGAGTTCTGGAACCACATCAGGCTCTGTGCTAACAGCTCAGAGCCTGCAGCCTGCTTTGGATTCTGTGTCTTCCTCTTTCTGCTCCTCCCCACCCACATGCATCTCTGTCTCTCAAAAATAAACAAACATTAAAAAAAAAATTTTAAGAAACAAGGGTTGGCAAGGATGTAGAGAAAAAGGAACATTCTTGCACTGCTGGTAGGAATGCAAATTGGTGCAGCCACTCTAGAAAATAGTATGGATGTTCCTCAAAATGTTAAAAATAGAACTACCCTATGATCCAGTAACTGCATTACTGGGTATTTACCCAAAGAATATGAAAACACTAATTCAAGGGGATATATGCATCCCTTTCATTATAGTAGCATTATGTACAATAGCCATGGTATGGAAGCAGCCCAAGAATCCACTGATAGAGGAATGGATAATGAAGATGTGTACACACACACACACACACACACACACACACTCAAAAATACTACAGAATATCACTGAGCCATAAAAACAATGAAATATTGCCATTTGCAATGACATGGATGGAACTAGATAGTATTATACTCACTGAAATAAGTCAGTTCAAGAAGATAAATACCATATGATTTCACGCATATGTGAAATTTAGGATACAAAACAAAAAGCAAAGAAAGAAATGAAGAAGAGAGACAGATCAAGAAACAGACTCTTAACTACAGACAACAAACTGATGGTTACCAAAGGGGTGGTGGGTGGGGAGATGGGTAAAATAGGTGACAGGATTAAAGAGTACACTTATCAGGATGGGCACTGAGTAATGTATGGAATTGTTGAATCAGTATACTGTACACCTAAAACTAATATAACACTGTATGTTCACTGTAATGGAATTAAAATTAAAAAGTTAATTAAAAATTCAGAAATCACATTACAAAAAAGATCTCACAAGGTGATATTACTAAAGATTCTACAGACATTTAAAAGATAATAAGGGGGGAAGTACCTGGGTGACTCAGTCAGTTAAACATTCAACTTTGGCTCAGATCATGATCTCACAATTTGTGAGTTAAAGCCCCACTTTAGGCTCACTGCTGTCAATGAGGAGCCTGCTTCAGATCCTGTCTCACTCTCTCTCTGACCCTCCTATGCTCCCACTCTCTCTCATAAACATTTAAAAAAAAGATTAACCTGAATAGCCCTACATCTTTAAAGGAAATTAAAATTTTTGTGAAAAACCATCTCACAAAGAATAATTTAGGCTTCAGTAACATCACTGGTGAAGTCAACAGGAACACATAATGAAAATTTACATGAACTCTTCCACAAAACTGGGAGAAAAACTGGGAGAAAAAAAAGACAGAAAGAAATGCTTCCCAACTTATTCTATTCTTCCCAACATTTCTCCAATACCGAAACCAAAGACTTAAGAAGAAAACTACAGACCAGTATTCCTTAACACAAAATCTATAATAAAATACTAGCAAATGGAATCAAGCAGTATATTAAAAGGGTCATATACCATGACCAAGTGGGATATAATCCAGGGATACAAGAGAAGACCCACACAGGAAAACCAATCATTGTAATATACCATGTAACAGAATGAAGGAAGGAAAACATAATCATCTTAACAGATGTAGAAAAGTCATCTGACAAATTCAATATCTTTTCTTGAGAAAAACACTTAAATAAAGAAGAGGACATACTCAACCTGATAAGCAGCATCTATGAAAAACCCACAACTAACATAATATTTAATGGTGAAAGACTGAAAGCTTTTTTCCTAAAATCAGAAACAAGACAAAGATACTCATTCTTGCCACTTCTGTTAAACAATATACTGGAATTTCTAGCCAGGGCAGTTAAGCAAGAATAATAAATAAAAAATAGCCAGATTGGAAAGAAGTAAAATTATCACTATTCACAGATGACATGATCCTATACACACAACACTAAAAAGTCTACAAGAAAACTATTAGGGCTAACAAACAAGTTCAATAATAACACAAAATGAACATTTTAAAAAATTCACTTCTATATCCATATACTTGCAATGAACAATATGGAAATGAAATTAAGAAACTAATTCCACTTACTAATAAAATATTTGTAATAAACTTAAGTAAGAAGAATTAAGACTTCAACACCAAAAGTTACAAATCATCACTTAAAAACATTAAAGAAGACTTAGAAATAGAAACACACCCTGAGTTCATGGACTCAAAGACTTAGTATCCTTACAAAAGCAAACAAAAGCAATACACCTAAAAATGATACACATTCAATGGAATCCCAATCAAAATCCGGCTGCTCATTTTGCAAAAAAAGAATAAGCTGATCCTAAAATTCATATAGCATTACAGGGACCCTGAAATAGTCAAAACAATCTTGAAATAGAAGAATGAAGTTGGAAGATTTATATTTCAGAATTTTTAAAATCATTACAAAGCTACGATAATCAAAACAGTGTGGTATGACCACTATGATGGACATATTCATCAATGAAGTGAAACTGAGAGCTCAAGAATAAACCCATATAGGCGCCTGGGTGGCTTAGTCGGTTAAGCGTCCGACTTTCGCTTGGGTCATGATCTCGCGGTTCGTGGGTTCGAGCCCCGCGTCGGGGTCTGTGCTGACTGCCAGCTCGGAGCCTGGAGCCTGTTTCAGTCTGTGACTCCCTCTCTCTCTGACCCTCCCCTGCTCGCGCTGTCTCTCTCTCCTAGAAATAAAGCATTAAAAAAAAAAATTTTAAAAAAAGAATAAACCCATATATATATTATATATATTTATTATATTTATTTATATATTATATATTTATTATATATATTTATATATATGATCAATTAATTTTTTAAGCTAATGTCAAGACCATCAACTGGGAGAAAAAGCCTTTCAACAAATGGTGCTGAGAAATGGTGTATGTTACCTTATACAAAACATAACAAAAAGAACACAAAATGGGTCAAAGACCTAAATAAAGCACACCAGAAATTACATACAATGGAATATTATTCAATCATAAAATGGATTCAAGTACTACTAATATAATACCACTAAAATAGTATTACTAAGTGAAAGACGTCAGACACAATAAGCCACATATTTGTAGCTACAACTATAAAATTCTTAGAAGCAAACATAGGTATAAATCTTCATGACCCTGTTTTAAGCAAAGTTTCTTAAATATGACAACAAATACACAAAAACTAAAATAGATCATTTGGACTTCACCAAAACTAGAAACTTTTGTGCACCAAAGGACATTATCAAGAACAAAATGACAACCAACAAACTGGAAAAAATATTTGCAAATCATACATCTAGTAAGAATCTGCTATCCAAAATTTATAAAGAACTCTCACAACTCAACAATAAAAAGGTAAATAACACCATTAAAAAGTGAACAAAGAAAAAATAAAGAAAAGAACTTGAATAGACATTTCTCCCAAGAATGGTCAATAAGCAAGTGGAAAGATACTCAACATTATTAGTAATTAACGAAATATAAATCAAAACCATAACGACATACCATTTCACAACAACGACTATAACTTTTTTTAAACCAGAAAATAAATATTTTCAAGGACACAGAGAAACTGTAACTCCCATACACTATTGGTAGAAATGTAAATAGTGCAACCATTATGGAAAAAAGATTGAAAGTCAATCAAAAAGTTAAAAATAAGGTTACCATATGACCCAAGAATTCCACTCCTACATACACCCAGGAGAATTTAAAATATACATTTACACAAAAGCTTGTACACTAATGTTCATGGCAACATTATTCATAACCAAAACTGGAAACAGCCTAAATATCCATCAACTGATGAATGAATAAAACAAAATGTGGTACCCATATAATTAAATATTGTTCGGCCACAGAAAGGAATCAAGTACAAGCATACTTCACTGTGCTTCACAGATACTGTTTTTTACAAACTGAAGTTTTGTAGCAACTCTGCATCAAACAAGCATAGGTGCCATTTTTCCAACAGCATTTGCTCACTTCCTGCCCCTATCACATTTTGATAATTTTCACAATATTTCAAACTTTTGCATTATATTTTTTATGGCAATCTATGACCAATGTGCGCCTGAACTCACAACCCTGAGATCAAGAGTCACATGCTGTACTGACAGCCAGCTAAGGTGTCCCAGCAATGTTTTTTTTAATAAGAAGTATATATAATTTTTTTAAACATAATGCTACTACACACTTAACAGACTACAGTTATAGGGTAAAAATAACTTTTATACATACTGGGAAACCAAAAATTTCATTTGACTTGCTTTACTGCAGTGCACCATAAACAAACTTCAATATCTCTGGGTATGCCTATACTGCAATATGTTACAATATGGAAGAATGCTGAAAATATTATTATGCTAAGTAAAATAAGCCTCAAGCAAAAGGCCATATATTGTTTCCATTAATATGAAATGTCCAGAACAGACAAATCTATGGAGATACAAAGTAGATTTGTGGTTGCCAAGAAGTGAAGGGACAGGGAAATATGGAGTGACTATTTAATGGGTACAAGTTTTCTCTGGGATGATGAAAATTTTCTGAAATTAGATTTGATAATGGTTACACACCTCTTAAAAACCAATGAACTGTACATTTTATTAACACAGTTAAAATAGTGAGTTCTATGTTACGTCAATGTTCTTTAAAATAAACCAAATCAGTTAAAAAGAGTTTTTAAAAATTTTTTCTAATGTTTATTTATTTTTGAGAGGAAGACAGAGTGCAAGCAGGGGAGTAACAGAGAGACAGGGAGACACAGAATTTGAAGCAAGCTCCAGGCTCTGAGCTGTCAGCAGGGTCCGATGTGGGACTCTAACTCATGAACATGACCTGAGCCAAAGTCAGACATTTAACCAACTGAGCCACTCAGGCACCCCAGTTAAATAGAGTTTTAACAAACTGAAGACAACTGTTACATCTGGAAAGGCAGAGAGGGGACCAGGATTAAAGTAGTGGCCAAAAATGACCTGATTTACAATGGAATGGAATAGAAAACCTAGATATGGACCCACAACTATACTGTCAACTAATCTTCGACAAAGCAGAAAAGAATATCCAATGGAAAAAAGACAGTCTCTTCAACAAATGGTATTGGGAAAACCAGACAGCAACATGCAGAAGAGTAAGACTGGACCACTTTCTTACACCATCAACACACAAAAAAATTCAAAATGGATAAAAGATCTAAATGTGAGACAGGAAATCATCAAAATCCTTGAGAATACCAGCAGCAATCTCTTTGACCTTGTCCACTTAGCAACTTCTCACTAACTACGTTCCAGGAGGCAAGAGAAACAAAAGCAAACATGAACTACTTGGATTTCAAGATAAAAAGCTTCTGCACAGCAAAGAAACAATCAACAAAAATAAAAGGTAGGCTATGGAATGGGAGAAGATATTTGCAAATGACATACCTGATAAAGGGTTAGTAACCAAGCTTATAAAGAACTTATTAAACTCAACACCCAAAATACAAATAATCCAGTTAAGAAATGAGAAGACATGAAAAGACATTTTTTTCCAAAGAAGACATCCAGATGGGTAACAGACACAGGAAAAGATGCTCAACATCACTCACTATCAGGGAAACACAAATTAAAACCATGATAAGATACCACCTTACACCTATCAGAATGGCTAAAATTAACAACAGAGGAAATAACAAATGATGGCAAGGACGCAGAGAATCCATCTGCTGGTGGGAATACAAACTGGCGCAGCCATTTGTATGCAGGCTCCTCAAAAAGTTAAAAATAGAACTACCTTACTATCCAGCAATTACACTACTAGGTATTAACCCAAAGGATACAAAAATACAGATTTGAAGGGGTACATGCACCCTGATCTTTATTGCAACATTATCAACAATAGCCAAACTACTGAAAAAGAGTAAATGTCCATTGACTGGTGAATGGATAAAAATGTACACACACACACACACACACACACACACACACACACACCCAGAGGAATATTACTTAGTCATCAAAAATAAGTAAATCTTGCCATTTCAACAGTATGAATGGAGCTAAAGTATATTATGCTAAGCAAAATAAGTTAGAGAAAGACAAATACTTTATGAATTTACTTATATGTGGAATTTAGGAACCAAAACATGAACATATAGGAAGGGGGGAAAAAGAGAGAACTAAGCAATAGAGAGAACAAACCAAGGAGGGCATAGGTAAGGAATGAGCTAAATGGGTGATGGGTATTACGGGCACCTGTTATGAAGAGCACTGGTTATTACATGTGATAAATCACTAAATTCTATTCCTGAAACCAATATTATTACACTATATGTTAACTAGAATTTAAATAAAAATTTAGAAGGAAAAAAATGATCTGATCCAATTTACATATCATGTCAAAAGAGCCTAAGTATAACATCAAATAATATTAAACCAATTTTAATAAATCAGACTTTTAAAAATTTTTTACTATTTTTGAGAGAGAGAAAGAAAGAATAAAAGCAGGAGATGGGCAGAGAGAGAGGGAGACACAGAATCTGTAGCAGGCTCCAGACTCCAAGCTATTAGCACAAAGCCGGACATAGGGCTTGAACACACCAACTGCAAGATCAAGACCTGAGCCAAATTTGGATGCTTAACTGACTAAGCCACTCAGGCACCCCTGAATTAATCAGACTTTAATATGCTTTTAAAAAAAAAAAAAAGTCATGTTAAGGGCACTTGGGTAGCTCAGTTGGTTAACCAGCCAACTTCAATTCAGGTCATGATCTCACAGTCTGAGAGTTAGAGCCCCATGACAGGCTCTGTGCTAACAGCTCAGAACCTGGAATCTCCTTCGAATTCTGTGCCTCCCTCTCTCTCTGCCCCTCCCCCACTCGCACTCTGTCTCTGTCTCTCTCTCAAAAATAAACAAACATTTTAAAAAGTTAGAATAGGGGCGCCTGGGTGGCTTAGTCGGTTAGGAGTCTGACTTTCGCTTAGGTCATGATCTCGCGGTTCGTGGGTTCGAGCCCCGCGTTGGGCTCTGTGCTGACTGCCAGCTCAGAGCCTGGAGCCTGTTTCGGAGTCTGTGACTCCTCTCTCTGACCCTCTCCTGCTCACGCTGTCTCTCTCTCTCCTAGAAATAAATAAAACATTTAAAAATAAATAAATAAATAAAAATAAATAAAAAGTTAGAATAAATGTTTTAAAGGAGAAGAGGAGGGGCGCCTGGGTGGCTCAGATGGTTAAACATCTGATTTCAGCTTAGATCATGATCTCATGGTTTGTGAGTTCGAGCCTGGCATCCAGCTCTGCGCTGACAGGTCAGAGCCCGACGCGGGGTTCAAACCCACAAACCATGAGATCAAAACCTCAGCCGAAGTTGGACACTTAACTGACTGAGCCACTCAGGCGCCCCAATAAACAAACATTTAAAAAATGTTTTTAATATATAAATTTTTTTTTTAAAATAAAGGAAAAGAGAAGGGATCGTTATGCAAACACTATTCCCTGAAAAAAGACTTGTAGTATATATGAAAAAGGCTGACATCCCTTGTTGCTTCACCTATTCAATCTTGTTTTGTACGTTCTGGAAGTTCCTAACAATGCAACTCCTTGCCTCTACTCAAAGTCTTCAGTGGGTAAATGGATAAAGTCAAATAACAGCAACCACAACAACAACAAAAAAAGCTGCACCATGTTATATTTAGTCCAAACCCCATTAATTCAGACTTTACTGAACAGAGAGTCTTCATAGCAATAAAGATGGTAATAGAATTAGACTATTCCATGAGTTAACAATGACTTCCCAGCATGGACGTATGCTCAATAAGTATTTCTTAAATGAAAAAGAAAATGGGTAAGGGGCATTAAGGCATCTACTCCTGAAATCACTGTTTAACTACATGCTAACTTGGATGTAAATTTAAAAATCAATTTTTTAGGGGCGCCTGGGTGGCTTAGTCGGTTAAACGTCCAACTTTCGCTTAGGTCATGATCTTGCGGTTCGTGGGTTCGAGCCCCCACGTCGGGCTCTGTGTTGACTGCCAGCTCAGAGCCTGGAGCCTGTTTCAGTCTGTGACTCCCTCTCTCTCTGACCCTCCCCTGCTCACGCTGTCTCTCTCTCTCTCCTAGAAATAAAATATTTTTAAAAATTTTTAAAAAATAAAAATAAAAATAAATATTTTTTAAAAAGAAAAAGATATATATGTAATTTAATGGTATGAGTCATTATTTCAATCATTTTACTCAACAAAGCACAGGGGACACAGGCAAAAAAAATAAACAAAATGCCTCTTTACAGAATTTTGGTTTAGCAGAGTCATAACTAAGCTTGATTTTACTTAACTCATTTTTGTTAATGTTTATTCATTTTTGAGAGAGAGACAAGCACGAATAGGGGAAAAGCAGAGAGAGAGTGGGAGGCACAGAATCCGAAGCAGGCTCCAGGCTCTGAGCTGTTAGCACAGAGCCCAATGCAGGGCTTGAACTCACAAACTGTGAGATCATGACCTGAGTCAAAGTTGGATGCTTAACTGACTGAGCTCGCAAAGTGCCCCTTATTTAACTGATTTTTAAAAATAGGAGTACCTCCCTTGCTCTTTGCCCAAAAAGTTTCAGATCCAGTCAGATATTTGAGGAGCATCCACTATAGAATAAGCCATGCATTAAGTGAACTGCTGAATAAACTCTAAAGCACTAGCCATATATAAGATACCACTTTCAATTCCCTTGGTCACATCTACGTTAAATATCCTGAAGAAATGAAAAATTTCGCCAACTTCATTTACCTGTACATAAATATACAAACTCTTCCATTTTGGAAAACTAATTTATTTCACTGCTTTCAAAAGGGTATTTTCTACTGCTTAGGAGAAAAACCCTTAATTTATTCCTTTAACAAATATTTATTGAATGCCTATTTTGTCCCAGGCACTGTTCCTGATGCTGACAATGAAAAAGATTCCCTGCTCTCATAGAGCTCACGTGCCAGGAGACAGAGACTGGCATCAATAAAAAGGTATACTCTATGTTAAACAGCAAGCAATATGAATAAAAATAAAGCATGGAAAGAAAAGTGCAAACCAAAAGGAGAGTAAACAAAAGGCAGAAGTATGTTATAACTTTACGTAGACCAAGAAGGAGTCATCAAAAAGGTAACATTTGGACAGATGGCTTCACAGGTGAATTCCACCTAACATCTAAAGAAGAATACCTATTCTTCTCAAACTACTCCAAAAAAACCCCAAATAAAAACAAAGAGAAAAGCAATGAGCACTTCCAAATTTACCAAAACCACATAAAGACACACACACACAAAAGAGAATTATAGGCCAATATCTCTGATGAACACAGATGCAAAAATCCTCAACAGAATATTAGTAAACCAAATCCAACAGTACATTTAAAAATCATTCACCACAATCAGGTGAGATTAATTCCTGGGATGTAAGGGTGGTCCAATATTTGCAAATCAATCAACGACATACATCACATCAACAAGAGAAAGGATAAAAACCTATGATTATTTCAACAGATGAAGAAAAAGCATTTGAGAAAGTACAACATCCATTCATGATTTTAAAAAACCCAACAAAGTAGGTTGAGAGGGAACATATCACAAAATAATAAGTCCTTATGTGAAAATCCCGAAGCTAACATCATCCTCAATTGTGTAAAACTAAGAGCATTTGCCCTAAATTCAGTAACAAGACAAGGATGTCCACTCACCACTTTATTCAACATAGTACTCAAAGTCCCAACCACAGCAATAGCACAAAAAGAAATAAAAGTCATCCAAATTGGTAAAGAAGAAGTCAAACTCTCACTATTTGCAGATGACAGGGTACAATATGTAGAAAACCCTAAAGACTCCACCTAAAAAATACTAGAACTGAAAAACGAATTCAGTCAAGTTGCAGAATACATCAATATACAGAATCTGTTGCATTTCTATATACCAATAATGAAGAAGCAGAAAGAAAAATTAAGGAAACAATCCCATACACAATTATACAAAAAAATTTTAAAAAATACATCTAGGAATAAACTTAACCGATGAGGTGAAAGACTTGTACTCCAAAAACTATAAAACACTGATGAAAGAAATTGAAGATGACACAAATAATGGAAAGGTATTCAATGCTCATGGAATAGAAGAACAAATATTGTTAAAATGTCCCTTCTATCCAAAACAATCTACAGATTTAAGGCAATCCCTATCAAAATACCAACAGCATTTTCACAGAACTAGAGCAAACAATCCTAAAACTTATATGGAACCACAAAAGATCCTGAATAGCCAAAGCAATCTTGATAAAGAAAAACAAAACGAGGGGCGCCTGGGTGGCTTAGTCGGTTAAGTGTCTGACTTTCGCTTAGGTCATGATCTCGCGATGCGTGGGTTCGGCCCCGCGTCGGGCTCTGTGCTGACTGCCAGCTCAGAGCCTAGAGCCTGTTTCAGTCTGTGACTCCCTCTCTCTCTCTGACCCTCCCCTGCTCACGCTGTCTCTCTCTCTCTCTCTCTCTCTCCTAGAAATAAATAAAATATTTAAAAAAAAATAAAAAAAGAAAAACAAAACAAGGCATCATAATCTCAGATTTTAAGATATACTACAGAGCTGTAGGATTCAAAACAGTATGGTACTGGCACAAAAATAGACACAAAGATCAACAGAACAGAAAACCCAGAAATTAACCCACAATTATAAGTTCAATCTTTGACAAAGGAGGCAAAAATATGCAATGGGAAAAAGACAGTCTTGGGACAACTGGGTGGCTCAGTACATTAAGAATCTGACTCTTAGGGAAACTATGTACTGTGATGTAAAAGTCTGGGCAAAATGTATATAATCCTTGTATATAAATTGTGTATTTGATTATAATTACTGATTGTAAAGATTTAATAAAATACGTAAATATTCTGAACAACAAAAAAAAAAGAATCTGACTCTTGACTTTGGCTCAGGTCATGATCTCACAGTTCATGAGATTGAGCCCTGCATCAGGCTCTACGCTGACAGTGTGGAGCCTGCTAGGGATATTCGCTCTCTCTCACTTTCCCTCTCTCTCTCTCCCCTCCCTCCCTCTCCCCTGCCCTGCCCTCACCCCACTCACACACTCTAATCTCTCTCAAATAAACATTAAAAAAAAAAAAAAAAGGAAAAATTCTCTCAACACATGGTATTGGGAAAACTGCACAGACACATGCTAAAGAATGAAACTGGACCACTTTCTTATACCATACACAAAAATAACTCAAAATGGATTAAAGACCTAAATGTGGGACCTAAAACCATAAAAATCCTAGAAAAGAGCACAGACAGTAATTCCTCTGACACTGGCCACACCAACATTTTTCTAGATATGTCTTCTAAGACAAGGGAAACAAAAGCAACAACAATAAAAACAAAAAGAAAGAAAAAAACTATTGGGAATACATCAAAATAAACAGCTTTTGCACAGTGAAGGAAACAAAACTGAAAAACAACCTACTGAATGGGAGAAGATATTTGCAAATGATATCTCTGATAAGGGGTTAATATCCAAAATATATAAAGAACTTACACAAATCTACACCCAAAAAACAAATAATCTAATTAAAAAATAAGCAGTTTATGTGAACAGATATTTCTCCAAATAAGATATATACAGATGATCAACAGACACATGAAGAGATACTCAAGATCTAATCATCAGGGAAATGCAAATTAAAACCACAATCACCCGTCAGAATAACTAAAATCAGTAACACAAGAAACAACATGTGTGGAGAAAAAGGAACTCTCGTGCACTGTTGGTGGAACCGTAAACTGATGTAGCCACTGTAAAAAAAAAATATGGAAATTCTAAAAAAAAAAATACGGAAATTCTTCAAAAACTTAAAAACAGAATACCATATGACCCACTAATCCCACTACTAGATATTTACCCAAAGAATACAAAACACTAATTTGAAAAAATATATGTACCCATATCTTAACTGCAGAATTATTTACAACAGCCAAATTATGGAAGGAATCCAAGTGTCCACTGACGGATGAATGGATAAAGAAGACATGATATGGGGCACCTTGCCAGCTCAGTCAACAGAGCACGCAACCCTTGATCTATACCCACATTGGGCATAGAACTCAACTAAAAGAAAGAAAATAAAAAAAAGAAGGGCACCTGGGTGGCTCAGGTCATGATCTCACAGTTCGTGAGTTCAAGCCCCAGATCAGGCTCTGTGCTGACAGCTCAGAGCCTGGAGCCTGCTTCAGATTCTGTGTCTCCCTCTCTCTCTGCTCCTCCCCCACCCATGCTCTGTCTCTCAAAAATAAAAACATTAGAAAAAAATTTTTTAAAGAGAAGATGTGGTATTTGTGTTCAATAAAATAATACTCAGACACAATAAGGAATGAAATCTTGCTATTTGCAACAATATGGATGGAGCTAAATGGTATAATGCTAAGTGAAATAAGTCAAAGAAAGACAAGTATGATACAATTTCACTCAGAGGTGAAATTCACTAACTTAAATGTAAATTTAAGAAACGAAGCAAATGAAAAAAGAAAAACAAGGCAAACAAAAAAACTTAAATTCTTAAGTACTGAGAATGAACTGATGGTTACCAGGAGGATGGTCAGGTGAAACAGGCGAAGAGGATTAAGAATACACTTAGGGGCGCTTGGGTGGCTTAGTCGGTTAAGCGTCTGACTTTCGCTTAGGTCATGTTCTCGCGGTTCGTGGGTTTGAGCCCCACGTCAGGCTCTGTGCTGACTGCCAGCTCAGAGCCTGGAGCCTATTTCAGAGTCTGTGTCTCCCTCTCTCTCTGACCCTCCCCCTGCTCACGCTGTCTCTCTCTCTCTCTCCTAGAAATAAATAAAAATATTTAAAAAAAAAAAAAAGAATACACTTAGCATGAAAACAGTGAGTAATGGGGCGCCTGGGTGGCTTAGTCGGTTAAGCGTCCGACTTTCGCTTAGGTCACGATCTCGCGGTTCGTGGGCTCGAGCCCCATGTCGGGCTCTGTGCTGACTACCAGCTTCGAGCCTGGAGCCTGTTTCAGTCTGTGACTTCCTCTCTCTCTGACCCTTCCCTGCTCATGCTCTCTCTCTATCTCCCCTAGAAATAAATAAAACATTAAAAAATTTAAAAAAAAAAGAAAACAGTGAGTAATGTATAGAATTATTCAATCACTATACATCTAAAACTAAAACAACACTATGTTAATTACACTAAAATTAAAAAATAATTTTTAAGTTTTTTTAAGTTAAAAAAATGTAAAAGGTTGACACCTGATTAAGCATGAAAAAGGTAAAAGATCCAATGATACAAATATCTGGGGGATGAATACTCCTGGTAGAGGGCACAGTAAATGCAAAGTAAAAAAGTCTTGGGGTACCTTTCTCGCACCCAGCAACCCTAAAAGCTGCTCTTAGTTGGGGCCATCCTGCACCAAAGGCAGGAAGGTGGTGACCACAAAGAAGATGAAAAAGTTGCTAGAGTTGATGTACACTAGGCTTTAGCTCATAATGAAAAGTGCAAAGTATGTGCTGGGATAGAAGCATACTCTGAAAATGATGAGACATGGCAAAGTAAAATTGGTAATCCTCACCAACAACTGGTCAGCCTTGAGAAAATCTGTAACAGAACACTACGACATATTGGCCAAAACTAATGTCCATCACTACAGTGTCAATAATATTGAACTGGACACAGCATGTGGGAAACACTACAGAGTATGCACACTAGCTATCAGTGATCCAAGTGATTCTGATAGCATTAGAAGCACGACAGCACGGAAGAGTGAAAAGTGAATCATGCAAAATTTTTCTTTAATAAAAATGGCCAAAGCTTGTTAAAAAAAAAAAAAAGTTTAGAAGTAGAATTATGCCTGTTATGTTCAAGGAAATGAGGGTGGGGCAGCTGGGTAGCTCAGTCGGCTAAGCATCCCACTTCAGCTCAGGTCATGATTGATGAGTCTGAACCCCACATCGGGCTTGCTGCTGTCTGCACAGAACCCACTTCAGAGCCTCTGTCCCCCCCCGCCCCTCTTCCACTCCTGCTCTCTTTCTCAAAAGTAAATGAAACATTAAAAAGAAAAGAAAAAGAGGCCAATGTGGTTGGAATAGAGTAAGCAAAAGAAAGAAGAGGAATTACATTAGGAGAGGATTCAAGACTAGAAAGCTAGATAATCTGTGACTTGTAGGCAATGTTAATTTCTAGTTCTTATACTAAATGAGATGGGAAGTTTCTGAGTATTTTGAACAGAACATGATCTGTCTTCGATTTTTAAAAAAGATCACTCTGTTTTTTGCTATAATCTTACTGAGGGATAATCATGGCTTGGTCCAGGTTGGTAGCAGGAGGGGTGTAGTAGTCAGATCCAGATATGTAAAGATAGACCCATTTGTTATCCAATGCAAAAGACAGAGTCAAGGATAGTACCAAGGTTTGGGGCTGAGGTATCAAGGGGTTAAAGTTGCCAATTACTGACACAGGAAGGAAAAGCTATGTTCAAATATTATAACTGAAGAGTGCCTCCCCCCACCCCAAATGACCACATCCTAATCCCTGGAACCTGTGAATATGTTACCTTACATGGCAAAAGGGATTCTGGAGGTATGATAATGATCCTGAGATGGGAAGATTATCAGAGTGGGCCCAACATATAATCACATGAGTCTTTATCAAGGGAGGCAGAGGGTCAGAGTCAGAGAAGAAAATATGACAAAAGAATCAGGAAAAAGGGGAATGTGAAGATGGAAGCAAAGAGGCAGATATGCGGAAACAGAAGCTGAGGTTGCAGTGATGCCACTGCTGGCTTGGAATCTGAAAGAAGTTCATGAGCTAAGAAATGCAGGTAGCCTCTGAAAGCTGGAAAAAGCAAGGAAACCAATTCTTCCCAAGAGCCTCCAGAAAGAATGCAATTTTGTGGCCTATTGCAGACTTATGACTTCTGGAATTATAAAATAAGTTTGTGTTATTTTAAACTGCTAAATTTGTGGTAATTTGTTACAATAGCAACAGAAAATTAATGTAAATACAATAGTTTGAATGTTTAGAAATTAAGAACACTATGTAGAATCAGATTGTTTGTATTATAACACAAAATCTCCTTCAGAGTTTGAAAACAATGCCATAGGACTAGAAAGTTATATACTCAGAAGGTATCATGTCAAGTTAAACAAATGTCTTAGCACCATAAATAAACATCCTTATATACATAATTCAAAATAGGGGTTACAGCAGTCATAAATTAAATGATAATACAATATTTGGTCACATATGACCTGAAGACTACTCTCTGAACCGTGCCAAATTTGTACCTGATATAAACTCTAGAAGGGCTAACTCACCTATGGAGTGCATCGGTGGCTCAGTTGGTTAAGCGTCTAACTCTGGATTTTGGCTAGGGTCATGAACTCATGATTTGTCAGTTTGAGCCCTGGGTGGGTTCCGTGCTGACAGTGCGGAGCCTGCTTGGGATTCTCTCCCTCTCTCCCTCTCTCTCTGCCCCTTGCCCCCCAAATAAATAAATAAGCTTAAAAATTAAAAATAAAAAGCCTGACTCTTCTCATTTTCTCCATAATGCTGGAAAAGCTGGAAGTTATTTTGGTTATACCCTAAATTAACAAAGAACCATAAAATGGATATAAGAGAAAGAAAGTAGGTTGATTTTTATATTTATCAAAAGAGGGCATGAGGTATAAAAAGTTAAGAAATACTCTAAAGCAATTCAGTTTTGGGATAAAGCCCTTGAATCCAGAGTATCCATAATTAATATATCACTATTTCTAGGAAATTAAAATACAACTATCTCTGTGTCTGTGAATGTGAACTACAACTTTACATCATATATTTCAGTTGCAAAGCTGTGAAATTTTGTTTAGCAAGAAAAAATACTGCCATCATTCAGTTACAGTTAAACAGGACATGTGAGCCTGCCTGGTTCAGTCAGTGGAGTACGTGACTCTTGATCTTGGGGTTGTGAGTTTGAGCCCTATGTTGAGTATAGAGATTATTTTAAAAATCTGAAAACATTTTAAAATAATCAAAAATAAAAATGACATGTGAAATAAGGATGCAAGAAATTCTAGCACCACCAAGCAGGCATCTTTGAACCTCAAATACAATCAGATCTCATCCAATCAAAAATCTTTAAATTAAAAAAGTGAACAAGGGTGCCTGGGTAACTAAGTCAGTTAAGTGTCTGATTTCGGCTCAGGTCATCATCTCGTGGTGAGTTCCAACCCCACATCAAGCTCTGTGCTGACAGCTCAGAGTCTGAAGCCTGCTTCAGATTCTGTGTCTCCCTCTCTCGCTGCTCCTCAAAAATAAATAAATTTTAGGGGCACCCGGGTGGCTTAGTCGGTTAAGCGTCCGATTTTCACTTAGGTCATGATCTCGCGGTTCGTGGGTTTGAGCCCCGCGTCGGGCTCTGTGCTGACTGCCAGCTCTGAGCCTGGAGCCTGTTTCAGTCTGTGACTCCCTCTCTCTCTGACCCTCCCCTGCTCACGCTCTCTCTCTCTCTCCTAGAAATGAATAAAATAAATAAATTAAAAAAAATAAAATTTAAAAAAAAGTGACCAGTTACAGACATACCACAAAAGAGCAGAGTAAAAAGATGCAAATTAAAATATGTAAGTCTTCAGTACCTTACATTAATCATTAATAATGATTATAGAAAAGCTAACACACAGCATATTTCATTGTTTGTAAGATGAACATTTTTTCATATTTTAACATAATTGAAATTGAAATGCATTGTGTCAGTTAAGTGACAATATTTTAAGCATTTAAGAGGTAGCATTCAATAATTTAGTGGCACATAAAACAACAGTGTATCTTAAAAACTGACAGTTCTAGATTTGATTAAACATCTATTGTTTTAGCTATGTTAACTTACTTTATCTTCAAAAAACTACCCTATGAAGTAGCTGGTATAATTGTACCATCTTACAGACAAGAAGACTGAGACAAAGTGGTTAAATAACTTCCCAGTCACAGAGCCACTACAATTAAAATTATCTTTAATACATATATAGTACTTAATTCACAAAATTACTATGTAACTAACCTATATCATATTGTTTTTTCATAATGCTTTTAGTGATCTCAATATGAAGAGAAATTGAAGGTTTCTAAATAATAATGCTGTAAGCTTTTATAAACAGTTCTTTTGCACACACAAATACAGCATATAGCAGATTACATAAATTGAAGTTGATAAACGATGTATACCAGGTTTTTTTTTCATATTTATTTATTCAGTTTTGAGAGAGAGATAGAGAGCAAGTAGGAAAGGGGCAGATAGAGAGGGAGACAGAATTCCAAGCAGACTCCGCACTGTCAACACAGAGTTGGACACAGGGCTTAATCTCATGAACTGTGAGATCACGACCTGCGCAGAAATCAAGAGTCACACACTTAACCGACTGAGCCACCCAGGCACTCCCAATGTATACCAGTTTTGCCAATCTTGCTTCCTGTAGCAATGAACAACTGGAAACTGAAAATTTTTAAGACAGTACCATATACTATAGCACAAAAAAATCATGAAAAAATTAGGGATAAATGTAACAATATGTGTGCAAAATGTATAAACATTAATATAAATCCATTTCTTGTAAAAAAAACTATTCTATAATTCAAAATGCATATTACTTCACTAAATCAAACTTCCTATAAGTATAATTTAAAAAAATATACACCTTGCAATCAAACAATTAACCTTATCAACAGGTAAAGTAAAATGAACATCTTATTAGATGTGGAAAAACACATACAACAAAAATATAATACCCGTTCAGGTTTTAAAACAAATCTTCTCAGGGTGCCTGGGTGGCTCAATTGGTTAAGCATCCAACTTCAGCTCTGGCCATGATCTTACAGTTCATGAATTTGAGCTCCACGATGGGCTCTGTGTTGACAGCTCAGATGCCGGAACCTGATTCGGATTCTGTGTCTCCCTCTTTCTCTGCCCCTCCCCTGCTCATGCTCTGTCTCTTTCTCTACCAAAAATAAACAAACATTAAAAAAATTGCTTTAATCTTCTCAGCAAACTAAGAATAAAAGAGAACTTCCCCCATTTGACAAAGGGAATCCACAAAAAATCCTATAGCTAACTTCATCCCTAACAGTGAAAGATTTGCTGTTTTCTAAGATTGAGAACAAGTGAAGGACATAGACTCTCACCATTCCTATTCAACATCATGCTGGAGGTCCTAGCTGGTGACACAAGAGGCAAAAATGGAAATAAAAGAAAGATTAGAACGGAATAAATAAAACTGATTTTATTTGATGACATGATTATCTACATTAGGAAAAGAAAGAATCTTCAACAAAAATTACTATGTTTAATATAGAAGTTTAGCAAGGTCATAGGAGAAAAGATCAGTATACAAAGGTAAATTGTATATACATTCACAACCCTGAGATCAAGAGTCACATTTACAGTGCTTCTGTACACTGCTAATGGACAACTGGAAACTGAAAATTTTAATAACAGTACTATTTACTATATCACAAAAAATCATGAAAACTTTAGGAACAAATGTAACAATGTATATGCAAAGTATGTATTATAAGGACTAAAATGATAGGAGAAATCAAAAATGACCTAAATAAATAGAAATACCAAGTCTATAGAATGGGAGACCCAGTACTGTCAAAGTTTTGGTTTGTCCCAAAATGATCTACAGATTCAGTGCGATTCCATTTAAAATTCCAGCAGCATTGCAGAAATTAACAAGCTGATTCTAAAACATAAATTAAAAATAAAAAAGAAAGGGACCTAGAATAGCCAAAACAATTCTGACAAGATTCATACTTAACTTCAAGACTTAGTATAAAGCTATAGCAGCATATATAAAGGATAAATACAAAGATCAAAGGAACAGAACAGAATCCAAAGCAGACCCACATATATACAGTCAACTGATTTTTGACCAATCAATTTGGTTATAAACTATTCTCTGGGAGAGGAAAGATGACCCTGAATAAAGCAAGCCTACCACATACTCAAACATTAATCATGCCACAGGAAGAAGACAAAGTAAAGGAAAGTTTATGAACTGCCTGAGTAAAGGGTAATTTCATACCAAAAAGCTCTTCAAGGTATGTCAAAAGGAAATGCAGTCTCAGTCCTGGGACCAATAAAGGGAATTAAGAGGACAATTAAGTACCTTGAAGAGGAAGGGTTAGAAAGTGCACAGATGACAAAATTATTTTAAAAATTAAAGATTAAATTTAAAATGTTTTCATTGGGGTGCGTGGGTGGCTCAGTCAGTTAAGCGTCTGACTTCGGCTCAGGTCATGATCTCACAGTTCATGGGTTCGAGCCCTGCGTTGGGCTCTGTGCTGACAGCTAGCTCAGAGCCCAGAGCCTGTTTCAGATTCTGTATCTCCTTCTCTCTGACCCTCCCCTGCTCTCTCTCTCTCTCTCAGAAATAAAACATTTAAAATAAATAAATAAATGTTTTCATTATAAAGAGTAAGGGTCTCAGAATATAATTTAGTCTGTGCTTATAATTTTACCAAAGGTCTTTTTTATATTTATTTTGGGGAGACAGACCTTAAGCAGGGGAGGGGCAGAGAGAAAGGGAGACAAAGAATCTATAGCAGGCTCCATGGCCCAGGCCATCAACACAAAGCCCGACGTGGAGCTCGAACCCGCAAAGCACAGGATCATGACCTGTGCTGAATTCAGACACTTAACCAACTGAGGCACCCAGGTGACCCTAAAGATTTTTTGGGTATTTTTAATATTTCTTTTTGAGAGAGAGAGCGAGCGAGAGCACGCACGCAAGCGAGCCCAAGCAGGGGCAGAGAAAGAGGGAGATCCAGAATCCAAAGCACGCTGTTAGCACAGAGCCCAACACAGGGATTCAACTCCCAAACTATGAGATCAGATATTTAACCAACTGAGCCACCTAGGTGCCCCTTAAAAGTCTTTTTTTTTTTTTTGGTGCCCCTTAAAAGTCTTGATAATGACTGGGTTGTCACTAAAAATCCAATTACCAAATATCTCTACTAGGAAGTCAAGATGAGCTCTCTGAGGATGATATATCTTGTCAAATCCTGATACATTAAGTCACCTCAGTCAAGGGAAATACAGTCTCCCAGTATGATGTCCACTTACGTGGTCAGCTCTTGTCTGTGGAGGTAAAAGGCAAACATCACAGGGAAAGATGTAAATATTGGTCCTCAAATATCTACTGTCAAATGACTTTCTCCTTCTTCACACAAGGTGCCTTTAAGAGTCCTCTATCTGTGGGGTGCCTGGGTGGCTCAGTCGGTTAAGTGTCCGACTTTGGCTCAGGTCATGATCTCACAGTTCTCGTGGGTTTGAGCCCCACAACAGGCTCCGTGCTGACTGCCAGCTCAGAGCCTACTTCAGATTCTGTGTCTCCCTCTTTCTCTGACCCTCCCCTGCTCAAGCTGTCTCTCTCTCTCTCTCTCAGAAATTTAAAAAAAAAAAAAAGAAAAAGAAAAGATTCCTCTATTTGTCTATTTGTGAGAACAAACAGAACTCAAACACACAAAGATAAATCTCTTTTCTGAATACTCTGTGACGTCTGTAAAATACAAATTCAAATTTAACACAATTAAAAGTTGCCTTTTAGGGACACCTGGCTGGGTCAGTCTGTAGAACAGAAGACTCTTGATCTTGGTGTCGTGATTTTGAACCCCATGTTGAGTGTAGAGATTACTTAAAAATAAAATCTTTAAAAAAAATAGTTTCTTTTAAAAGCAAGGTAGAGAGATATATATAATAGGAACCCATTTTTGATATATAGTTGTGTATATCAAAAAGATTTAAAAGTATAAATCCAGTATATAAATCCCAGATGTATATTCAAAATGACTAGGCAATTTTAAGTTTCTTCCTTAATAATTTTTCTAATAATTTATCAACAGTGAACATGTACTCTAAGAGTTTTTATTAAATAAGAATTTTAAATTTTTATATTGTTTTAGTAATTACAATTTAGTACATTTAGTAAATCTTTATATTGTTTTAGTTACAATAAAACCTTGGATTGCAAGTAACTTATTCTGTGTTCCACAAGATGAGCAAATATTTCTAATAAATTTTAACTTGATAAATGAGTGATGTCTTGCAATCCGAGTAGTATGTGATGCCGAATGTCACATGATCTCAACTGTGCCAATGCTTCTTCTCTTTCTCTCTCGCTGTGGGATTGTGGGTGATCATCAATGCAATGTCACATTTCCTCGAAATCTTCAAAAGGAGGCAAGAGCACGTGTCATTGGATAAGTTCCATGTAAAAGTTGCATGAAGAGAAAGAGATTCCATTGAGCCAATAGGTTCTGTTAGTGATTCTGTTACACGGCAACCCTCCTCTCTTCCCTCCTCTCTCGTTTCCCTCATGCCAGCCAGGAAGGTTTTCAAAGGTAAGTACAGGTTAATTTGTTTTCTTTATATTTTATTTTCTTTGTTATTTTGTATTATATTACAGTACTGTAATCATTTCTACATGAATATATTTGGGTTGCGGAACAAACCATCTGAGTTTCAATTATTTCTTATAGGGAATTTCACTTTTATATACAAGTGCTTTGGATTACAAGCATGTTTCCAGAACAAATTATGCTGGCAAACCAAGGTTTTACTAACTCCTTATAAACTTTTCATGCAATTTTTTATGAATTCTGGGAGTATTCTTTTTTATAAAGACAAACAACGAGGCAGCTGGGTGGCTCAGTTGGCTAAGCATCAGACTCCCAATTTCAGCTCAGGTCATGATCTTACAGTTCATGGGATGGTTCATGGGATGGTGCCACAAGTTGGGCTCTGCGCTGACAGCATGGAGCCTGCTTGGGATTCTCTCTCCTTTCCTCTCCACTCCTCCCAGAACACACATTCTCTCACTCTCTCAAAGTAAAGAAACTTTAAAAAAAAGGACAGAAACCAGAAGCTACTAATGACATCTCTATTACTGAAAAGCAAAAAAAAATATGTATTTCAGATAAAATTTAAGGTACATTTAAAAAAATTTTTTTATAAAGTACTTTTTATTATTTTTTCAAGTAAGCTCTATACCCAACATGGGGCCTAAATTCATGACCCTGAGATCAAGAGGTGCATGCTTCATGGACTGAGCCAATCAGCAGGCACCCCTTAAGGTATATTTTTAATTTCTGTTATTCTGAGCAAAACCATGTTACTGGATGATTTTGCTCTTACTCCAAATAACAGACAATGGGATTTTACTATGTATCTTAAAAAGCAATAAATATTTTATCTAACAAAAGGAAAATTGTAAATAATTAGTTGGTTTTTCAGATTTACCCTAGGAAAGTAACAACTATAAATTTATTTCATCTACCAAAACTATAAAGCAACACATATTTTTACAAAACTCTTCAGGAGCGCTTGGGTGGCTCAGTCAGTTAAACGTCCAGCTTCAGCTCATGATCTCACAGTTGGGGAGTTGGAGCCCCAACTTGAGTCGTAGGCCGACAGCTCCAGAGCCTGGAGCCTGCTTCAAATTCTGTGTCTCCCTCTTTCTCTGTCCCTCTTCCACTCCTGCTTTCTCTCTTTCAAAAATAAATACACATTAAAAAATAATAATAAAATAATATTCTTCTATTGTAAAAATGTAGATTCCAAGTCAATCAAAATACTGTTTAAAATTTCTGGAAACTTTTTAAATTAGGTACTGATGTTTCTATTAATAAATAAAAAAAGAACACAGGTCCTACATGTGTCTTTAAAAAAGTTCTTAATTACTAAGTCTTTTTTTACAGACAAGAAATAAAATCAGTCAGGAAATCTCAGCAAATTTTAGTCGTAATTTTTTTCATCACATTAAAAAAATTGTTTTTAAGTTCATTTTGAGACTGAGAGAGTGTGAGTGAGGAAGCAGTAGAAAGAGACAGAGGAGGAGAGAGAGAGAATCACAATCAGGCTCCTTCGCTATCAGCAAAGAGCCTGACAAAGGGTCGAAATCTCAAAACTGTGAGATTATGACCTGAGACGAAATCAAGAGTCAGATGCGTGGGGGGAATGAGCCACCCAGGTGCCTCTTATCATAACATTTTAGAAAAATATTTTTACTATCACTTTTTCTAGAGTTTGAAATATAAAACAAAACTATCTAAATTTTCACTGAAGATGACTTTTAACTTTCTAACATTAACTGCATTAGTATCCTGGAAAACCACTACCTACAACACTGTTCTACCTACAGACTGTGTTAATACAGGTGTATCTGGTCACTCCTAATGCTGATAATATATCTGAAAGATATTTTTATTAGAAACAATTTAAACACCATACAGTTGTTTCCACAAGAACAGCAAAATCATTTTTCTTCCTTTGCTCAATTTCCACACTAAATATAATCCACAGAGTATTCTTAATTCTTAGTTATGTGGATATTCCTATGCTTAAAACCAGCTACTAAAGAACACTGAACAAAGACCCTTACCCTTTGTTAGACATGATCAGCAGATCTTTTTCTACTTACGGGCAAAAATTACATTTCTCCAAAATAAAGTGAATTTTGGGTTGGTTAACTTGAGAGAGTCATTAGGGCATGATGCTAAAACAAGGCTCAACTGACTATGTAAACATATACAACCAATTAATTTTCATTTTCTACAGGGTCAGAGGCAGCATCAAAACCCCTGCTAGTCAGTTCTTTGGTCACAAGGTGAGCCAGTAGGGTCAAACGTACAGTGAGGTCAGCACAAATCCACTATCAGCATATTCTATTTATCAACTTTACTACAAGCAATCATGCAAGAGCTGTCACCTGGTAAGAGAAAAACAGCAATGTTATACCCACATGAAACAGATGATAACCTAAAAGGTAAAATCTACTAATGTGTAAAACCTATTTTAGATGCTAAACTGAAAAAGTATTTTTAAATCCATCAATAGCTTTACTATGCATTTTAAAAAACCACCACACCAAATTATTAGTCTTACTGCTAAAACAGATAATGGTGACAGCAATGTTCTTCTCTCAACTAAAAACATGGTATATTTAAAAAGATGACAATCCTTAATCCCTTTATCCTCTCGGTTTTTATTAAATGTTTTATTTCTGAGAGAGAGAGAGAGAGAGAGAGCGCGTGCGCACATGAGCAGAGGAGGGTCAGAGAAGAGGGAGATACAGAATGTGAAGCAGGCTCCAGGCTCTGAGCTGTCAGCACGGAGCCCAATGCGGGGTTGGAACCCATAAGCTGTGAGATCACGACCTGAGTTGAAGTCGAACGCCCAACCAACTGAACCACCCAGGCGCCCCAACCTCTCAGTTTTATTAATCCATGTACTTTACCTTTACGTATCAATTGTAATCTAAGAAAAACTATACCTTCAAATTATAATAAAAATTATGTTCCAAAGAGAGACAAATCTGTTTCTTATTTTTTACCACTGGTAATAACTGCTACCCACTCTTCCATTTTCATCTTCCATTTTCAATTTCTCTTCTGACCTATAACTCTCATAATATGCTGCAGTCAATAGAATTAGCACTTCTGGGGCGCCTGGGTGGCTTAGTCGGTTAAGCGTCCGACTTTCGCTTAGGTCATAATCACGCGGTTCGTGGGTTCGAGCCCCGCGTCGGGCTCTGTGCTGACTGCCAGCTCAGAGCCTGGAGCCTGTTTCAGTCTGTGACTCCCTCTCTCTGACCCTCCCCTGCTCATACTTGTCTCTCTCTCTCCTAGAAATAAATAAAACATTTAAAAAAATTTAAAAAAATAGAATTAGCACTTCAGTCCTTTAGATTTGCCTCTCCTACAGATTGTGAATTCTCTGACAATAGTATAGCTTCCTCCAGACCTTCTTTGCACCTTCAGTTCCTTACAGAGTATAAACTGACACACTACATTATTCATTTGCTCACAGATCACCCTCTCCTACTAACTACACTATGAAATTCTGTAGACACCAGGTGTGTTTCATCAACCCTTTTACAAAGTGGCAGGCTATACAAGACTTCTGAATACATGCAGTTGAACACTGAACAACTTAATGTTGGACTCTTTTCTATCCCACTCATTATTTTAAAAGCACCCTCCAAATATGGACCACTGTGTTTTTTGGATGAATCTTTGACACAAGATTGTCACAAATTTGACACACTTTGACACAAAATGTGACCAAGACACATTTTTTCTGCTCCTACTAGTTTCAATGGCCTCTTTGGAGGGAAAAGCCTTGTATTATATTTGGTTCCTTCTTCAATACAAATCGTTGCCACAAGATAATACAGTTAAGTATATACCTAATTTAGTAAAGTCTCACAATAACATCATTGATTAACCACGTGATCCTTACAAAATTTATAAACCTATCAATTCTCCACCTTTTTTTTTTTTCAGTTTACTCTAAGACTAGAGAATGCTTCCCAATATAACTGATATTAAGGATACCCGGAGAGATGGAGGTGGGAACAGGGGGAAGAAAAGACCATAGCGAAAGAATAATTTAACACACTTCCTCCATTTCCACCTTTATCTCAAGAGAATTTAAATGGTAAGGGAAAAAATGGAGGTAGAATCTGTGACTCCAGAATAAGCCACAGAGAAACAAAAGACAATGAATTTGCAAACTGTTTGTTTTAAGCTAGTCTTTCAAATAATGTTTAAAGAAGGATTTTTTTTTTTAATCCACAGATTCTTCTGCTGTATTTAGGCGCAGCTGGATCTCATCTCACCCAATACACCCCACCTCCATACACATACACACAGCGTTACCACCATGAGTCTGTGCCAAAACAACCATCTCGGGAAAAATTAAACCATGAGGATCATTTCCTAATCCTTGCCCAAAAATACTTCCAATTCTTTTTCCCACAGGAAAATTAACTATTCTAACGGGATTTTCGAGGGGGGTGGTGCTCATTATCATGCCGCTTCCCATTCTCCATAAGGAGGAAAATGGCAATAACTTCCAACAAGAGACAACTGCTCTTCTCCTGTAACCCCGGTTAGAAACTAAAAAATAAATAAAAATACCAGTCTTTTGAGGCATTTACACGAATGTAAAACTGAGGCACTTTACTTTGCAGCAACATAACCCCTTAAAAATTCTCCAGAACTTGGGGGAGGGGGTGATCCATCAATTCCCCCCCACACCCTTGCCATATGGGGGAGCAGAATTCTGTCAAATAGAAAAAACCACTCTCCGCCTCCTCCGCCATCCCGAACACTGACGGGCACCGAGTGCGGGGGCGGCCGAGGGCGGAAGAAACGAAGAGGGGACACGGCACACACACCACACCGAGGACTGATTCATGGCTTTTTAAAATGTTTTAAAGCTACAATTTCCTTCAGCCAGAGGTTTCTCACCAATTCACCAGACTCAGCTCCCACCCTACTCTCCCCCTCCCCCCGTCCTCGCGGGCTTAGCAGGGCTGGGTCTCCGCCGCGGCCCCGGCCCCGCGCGCCCTGCGACCCCAGGCGCGCGGACCCCGGCCCGGGGATCCCCCACGCGCTGTCCACCAGCCAGAGGCCCGACGCGCCCAGGCCGGGACATGCTTCACACCTGGATGTAGTTGTTCTCGCAGTAATCTGCCACCCGTTCCAGATTGGTGTAACTGTCGAAGAGGGCCCGGCGGCCCCCCGGGATTTCCTCCTCCAGCAGCATCTGCAGCTCCGCCATCTTCACATCCTCCTCCTCCTCATACAGACCGCAGAGGTAGCGGCGGCAGCAGTGCCTGGGAAACCCAAGGCTGGGAGAGGAGGAGCAGCGGCGACCGCGGCGGCGGCAACTCGGGAGGAGCGAGAAACACCCCCCGCGCGCGACAGGGGAGGGGGCAGCAGAACGGGGGCGGGGCGCGAGTCGACGGACTCCGAGGACGGTCACCGCGGCGACGGCCGGCCGGGCGCGCGCACGCGCGCTCCCCTCCCTCCGCCCCCAAGCGCCCGAAAAAAGATTCCCACCCTCCGCCGCGCCGCCCGCCCCTCCCCCACGTTCGGCGTTTCCTAGCGACCGCGCGAGTGGGGGCCGGGAAGCGCGCGGGAGTCGGGCGCGCAGTTAACCCTTCGGCCCCCGCAAGTTGCGTGGTTCGCGAAGTGTCCCCGGCGGCCTTTGTTGGTCCTAGTGAGCGCGCTACGCGGCTCTGCTGTCTCCCCGTTCGCGCCCTCTTCGACTCGCCTCCGCGTTATTCTCAACCTGAGGCCGAACTCCGTGGTCATTGGACTGAACCATAGCAGCGCACAAAAGTTCCGTGCAGCTTTAAGTGCGCCTTGCTTTCCATTTTTGTCTTCTTAGAGCTCATCCATCCTCTTTGGTACAGATAAGTAAATTTCAGTTTCATGGTCCCAAATTTTCTGCACCCGCTTTTTTGCGCTTATTTGCCCACTAAAGCTATTGCCCCAACCCCCCACCCGGCCAGGTTAGTCTCCGTTTGGCTCTCAGTTCCCCGTCGCCGGGATCTCAGCTTTTCGTGCTTTGCCTCTCTACGGTTTGCTTCCTCACTGACGTCCTTTTCTGTCATTTCTCTGGTTCAACTTCCACGCCTTTCCTTCGTAGATCCAGTATTCAAAGTTCTGAAAACGGTTTTGCTGATGCTAATTTTCTTATTAACATAGCTGTTACATGGATAAAATAATAACAAATTCAAGGTAGATCATTTTGATCTTGCAGGGTTATTCTGTTCTTTTCCCTCAGATACTATATTTGTTTTCCTAAATCGTGACTACTCCACCCAATATAATCTTTAAAAAACCTAAAATTTAAAAAAAAACCCTAAAATTTTAGACAACTGCTGAGCTCTCTATGACCTTAATTTATACTGTGGTCAATCGAGGTTGACTACCTTTATAATTTAGAGCAGGCTTCATTATTTCAGGTCTCCTTCGTTCTTTTTGTGTTGTCTTCTAGTGATTCCCCCACCGCCTTTTTTCCCCCAGACGATGGGCAAACTATATTTCCTCAAAAAATCATTTGAATGTTATGCCATTCCAAATTTCTGGAGCAATCTCTGGTGTTATTATATTGGCTGTATGATACACACATCAAATTATTTTGAATTTTCAATGTGGAACCCAAATTAAAGAATACTGAAAATGTCCAGTCTATCTATTTTATTAACCATTTCAAACATCTTTAAAATTTTTTTATGTTTATTTATTTATTTATTTTGAAAGAGACAAAGCATGAGCAGGAGAGGGGCAAGAGAGAATCCCAAGCAGACTCTGGACTATCAGCACAGCCCATGGGACTTGAACCCATAAACCGTGAGACGGTGACCTGAGCTGAACTTGAGTGGAGACTCCAATGCATAACTGACTGAGCCACCCAGGTGCCACTAATTTTGCATTAGTGGTTTTCAAACTTAAGTGTAAGTTTGTTAAAAATGAAAGCTGTAGTGTCACACTCTCAAGGGTTCACCAGAGAGCAGTACTGATGGCATGGGGTAGTTACTTAAATGACACATCAACTTGCTTCAGGGAATAAAATACATATGAATAATCAAGTGAATAAAACAAATTGGATTAAACTTTTCTTTTAGACTAAACTTGAGTGAATCAAAAGGCAACTGTTGATCTGTAACAAGCCCACCAGGTGAGTTGAGTGGTAAACAGACTCTACACATTACACTTATTTCCACCTAGTATTCTTTCAAATGCTTCTTAGCAATTAGTCCAAATAAACAGATCTCCCTGAGGGATGGTGGTTATCCTAGAAATCACTGCCTGAATATTCTGATAATTTCTTAAATTGGCAGCCTCTTTGGATCTTTATCTGAAAAAAAAGGAAAGGTTTTAACTCAGGTGTGTTATTCTGAAACTTCAGTGTGGATTGGAATCACCTTCGGGACTTATTAAAATACAGGATTGTTGGGGCATCTGGGTGGCTCAGTTGGTTAAACATCCAACTTCAGCTCGGGTCATGATCTCATGGTTTGTGATTTTGAGCTCCTCATTGGGCTGTCAGCGCATTGCCTACTTCAGATCCTCTGTTGCCTTTTCTCTTTGCCCGTCCCCTGCTCGTGCTTGCTTGCACATACTCTCTCTTGCTCAAAAATACATAAACATTAAAAAGAATTTTTAAAAATAGGATTGCTAGTCCCCACCCCCAGAGATTCTGATTCAGTTGGTCTGATGCAATTTATAGTTCTGGCCCAGGTAATAGTGATGAAATGGTCCTTCTGGCCCTCAAGGTGTATGATTGTAATTTCTGGCAGCTGGGAATCACCAGGAAGCAAGGCTCTTTTAACACTAGGCAGATACAATTAGATATCACCTCATACTTTTCAGAATGGCTAAAATCAACAACACAAGAAACAACAGGTGTTGGCAAGGATGTGGAAAAAAGGAATACTCTTGTAATATTGGTAGGCATGCCAAATAGTGCAGCCCCTGGGGAAAACAGGATGGCATTTCCTCAAAAAGTTAAAAATAGAACTACCCTAAGATCTAGTAATCGTACTACTGGTACTGAAAAAATACAAAAACACTAATTTAAAGGGATAATATTCCTATTTACAATAGGCGAGATACAGAAGCAAACTCAGTGTCTATCAATTAATGAATGGATAAAGATGTAATACACACACACACACATACACACACACACAATGGATATTATTAAACATGAAAAAAAAAGAAATCTTGCCAACTGCAATGACATAGATAGACCTGATAATGACATAGATAATGGTAAGTGAAATAAATCAGAGAAAGACAAATACCATATGATTTTACTCATGTGTGGAATTTAGGAAACAAAACAAATTCATAACAGACATAGATAATGGTGATAATAGACCTAGATAATGGTAAGAGAAATAAACAGATAATAGACATAGATCATGGTGATAGTAAAATACCATATGAGTTTACTCATGTGTGGAATTAAGGAAACAAATGAGCAAAGGGAAAAAAAGCCAAGAAACAGATTCTTTAAATTATAGAGAACAAACTCATGGTTACTGGAGGGGGGGGGGGGATGGATTAAAAAGGTGATGGGGAGTAAGGAGTGCACTTGTCCTGATGAACACCAGGTATGTATGGAACTGTTGAATCACACTGTATTGTACACCTAAAACTAATATAACACTGTGTAACTAACTGGAATTAAGATAAAAGCTTAAAAACAAAACAAATAGCACTCAGCAGAATCTAAGGATCCAAGGATTTAGATAGATACTGGCTGCCAACAAAACAATTTAAGCAAAAAGGAAGACAACTAGAAGTTCTATAAAAATATACTTATCGTGTGTGTGTATATATTATCTCAGTGGTGGGATTATAGAGATTTTTTCTTTTGCTCATCTTTTTCCTAAAATGAACATGGATTACTCTTCTAAGAGTCCAGTGAAACTATTATCTCCCAAAATTAGAGCAAATATTTTTATTAATACTACCCAAAGTAACATTTAAAAAAAATTTTAGGGGTGCCTGGGTGGCTCAGTCGGTTGAGCGTCCGACTTCAGCTCAGGTCATGATCTCACACAGTTCATGGATTCGAGCCCTACATCGGGCTCTGTGCTGACAGCTAGCCCAGAGCCTGGAGCCTGTTTCAGATTCTGTTATCTCCCTCTCTCTCTGACCCTCTCCTGCTCATGCTGTCTCTCAATCTCTCTCAGAAATAAATTCAACATTGTAAAAATTTTTTAATAAAATTTAAAAAAATACTTTATTTTTTTATATTTTATTTTTAATGTTTATTTTTGAGAGACAGAGACAGAGTGTGAATGGTGGAGGGGCAGAGGGAGAGGGAGATTACAGAACTCGAAGCAGGCTCCAGGCTACACCTGTCAGCACAGAGCCCAACGTTGGGCTCAAACTCACAAACTGAGATCATGACCTGAGGAGAAGTCATGCTTAACCAACGGAGCCACCCAGGTGCCCCTATATTTTTTTATTTTTGAGAGAGAGAGTGACAGAGTGTGAGAAGGGGAGGAGCAGAGAGAGAGGAAGACACAGAATCTGAAGCCGACTCCATGCTCTGAGCTGTCAGCACAGAGTCCAACGTGGGGCTTGGCTCAAACCCATGAGCCTTGAGATCATAACCTGAGCTGATGTTGTATGCTTAACCAACTGAGCTGCCCAGGAGCCCCCTAAGGTAACAGTTTTAAAGCAATTTTATCATCGGCTTGATTCAAAGTAAGCATTATAGATTTTTAAAATTATTTTTGAGAGAGAGAGAAAAGGGGAGGGGCAGAGAGAGAGGGGGCAGAGGATCGACAGCAGCTAACCCAATGTGGGGTCAAACTCGTGAACCACAAGATCATGACCTGAGCCGAAATCAAGAGTCAGATGCTTAACCCAGGCACCCCACGGATTCAAAGTAAGCATTAAGTATTCCTAGATTTTTTATGTATTAACCCACTCATACCAAGTACAGTTGATTCTTTTAAAAATTGAATTACAATTCTCTTTCTTTTTTAAATAGGCTTCACCCCAGCATAGAGCCCAACACAGGGCTTAAACACACGACCCTGAGATCAAGATCTGAGCTGAGGTCAAGAGTTAGACACTTAACAGATTGAGGCACCCAGGTGCCCCAAATTGCAGTTCTTTATAACCAATAAATTATAGCTTGGCTTTGACCAAAATTTTAATCTTCATTGCCTTCTCGTGAAATAATCATGTTTTATATCATCTACACATCTGGGTTCATCATAGCCTCATGTTGAACAAGTCAAGGTGAAAAAGAGAGTCTGTTGGCTTGCCCTTATAAACCTCACTCTGTTGTTCAGACTACTGTTAATATACAATTGTCCCCCGTTACATGGGGAATGCTTTCCAAGACCCCTAGTGGTCTTGAATAATACTGAGCCCTACATAAACTATATTTTCTCATATACAGACATACCTAGGACAAAGTTTACCTTATAAATTAGGCACAGTAAGATATTAACAAGTAACAATGGAACAATTATGCTGTAATAAAAGTTATACGAATGTTGTCTGTCTCTTAAAATATTTTGTTATACTGTACTCACCCTTCTTTTTTCTTTTTCTTTTACTGTTTACTTTGTTAAGTTTTTTAAATGTTTATTCATTTTTGAGAGAGAGAAAGAGACAGTAAGAGAGGGAGGGGCAGAGAGAAAGGGAGACACAGAATTGGAAGCAGGCTGTAGGCCCTGAGCTGTCAGCACAAAGTCTGACATGAGGCTTGAACCCACAAACCATTAGATCATGCCCGGAGCTGAAGTCGGATGCCTAACTGACTGAGCCACCCAGGTGCCCCTACTGTTCACTTATTTTTGAGAGAGAGATACAGAGTGTAGGTGGGGGTTAGTGGGGAAGGGGCAGAGAGAGAGAGGGGGAGACACAGAATCTGAAACAGGCTCCAGGTTCTGAGCTGTCAGCACAGGGCCCGGCATGGGGCTTGACTCAGGAACTGTAAGCTGAAGTCGGATGCCCAACTGACTGACCCACCCAGGGGCCCCTGTACTCATTCTTCTTAAGATAATGTGAAATGAGGGGTGCCTGGGTGGCTTAGTCGGTAAAGTGTCTGACTTCAGCTCAGGTCATAATCTCACCGTTCATGGGTTCGAGCCCCGTGTCGGGCTCTGTATTGACAGCTCAGAGCCTGGAGTCTGTTTCAGATTCTGTATCTCCCTCTCTGACCCTCCCCTGCTCATGCTGTCTCTCTCTCTCTCTGTCTCTCTCAGAAATAAATAAAACATGAAAAAAAAAGATAATGTGAAATGATACCTATGTGATGAGATGAAGTGAAGTGGATGAGGCAGGCATTGTGACGTAGCCATAGGCATCTCCTTCCAGACTGCAGTTGATGTCAGGTAACTGAAACCACAGAAAGTGAAACTGTGGATAGGGGGAACGATTGTACCTTAAATTCGGCCACTTTTGAATGGACCTTAAAGGATTCACAATTATTCAACGTTCATCCTTGTAGTCATAAGACTGATGAAAAAGCGTCAAATTCCTCTGCTGGAAAGATATACTGTATCTGTGGAATTCCTCTGATGGATATCATCCTAGTAACTGTATCCTTAAATGAAGAAATAAAGGATTTCTTAATTTCTTAAGAAATTAAAGACTAAATGTTTAACTGAACTGTTTACGTTGCTGGTCTTACTAGATCTATGAGACATAACCCATTCACTCCAGACTTTCCACTCAGATTCTTTCTGCACACCATTGACATGCTAATTAACCATAATCATTGTTTTCATTATTAACTCTTTGCCCTGACATTTTCTGTCTCTTTTCCTTTTTTTTAAGTTTATTTATTTATTTTGAGAGAGAGACAGTGCAAGTGGGGGAGGGGCAGAGACAGAGGGAGAGAGAGAATCCCAAGCAGAGTCCATGCTGCCAGCTCAGAGCCGGACTTGGGGCTGGAACTCACAAAACCACGAGATTGTGACTGGAGCAGAAATCAAGAGTCAGCTGCCCAACCAACTGAGCCATCCAGGCACCTCTCTCTCTCTCTTTTAAATGGCATCAACCTATCAGCTTTAGGGTCTTTAATATTATTAAGAGTATCAATCAGTATTTAGTGTAAATGGATTTTCTCATACAGTTTTAAAATCTGTTAAAGAGTAGCATCAATGGCACCTAAAGAATAAAACCTGCTGTTTCGTATCTGCACAAAATATTTCCTGTAATGTTTATCCCTTTTCCTTTTTTTACATTAAATTCTTGGAAACTATTAAATAATGTCTTTCTTCTTCATGAAGATACTTTTGTGATGTTTTCCTTTTTTTCATGTTTATTTTTGAGAGAGAGAGAGAGAGACATAGTGTGAATGGGGGAAAGGCAGAGAGAGAGAGAGAGGTAGACACAGAATCTGAAACAGACTCCAGACTCCAAGCTGTCAGCGCAGAGGCCTATGCGGGGCTTGAACCCACGAACCGTGAGATCGTGACCTAGGCTGAAGTCAGACACTTAACTGACTGAGCCACCCAGACACCCCATGATGTTTTCCTTTTTTACCTTGGGAAACTCAAAACTAGTTTTCTGGCTGCCATATGATTTATCAAGCAATATCAAGTTGAATATATACGTATACATGTTTTGTATATGTAATACATATTTCAGTAAAGAAATATATATATATATTTCAATGAAATTTAAAAGAATTCCTTTTTATTCAATTATGTTTCCTGTTAAGAGATATTACACAGTACATAGGAGAAATGCAAGCAGAGGATTTTAAGTATTTATTTAAATTCCAGTTAGCTTACAGTGTAATAGTAGTTTCAGGTGCACAATATAGTAATCAGCACTTATATACATCACCCAGTGCTGATCAGAAGTGTACTCTTTAATTCCCATCATCTATTTCACCCATGACCCCACACACCTCCCTTATGGTATTTCTCTGACTGAATTAGTTCATTTAGCATAATATTCTCAGGCTTTATCCATGTCGTTGCAAATGGCAAAATTTCATTCTTTATCACAGCTAATATTCCATTATATACATGTATATGTATATGTATACGTATATGTATATGTATCTATACACCACATCTCCTTTACCCATTTTTTAAATTTTTTAAATGTTTTATTTCTGAGAGAGAGAGAGAGAGGCAGCATCAGCAGGAGACGGTCAGAGAGAAAGGGAGACACAGAATCTGAAGCAGTCTCCAGGCTCTGAGCTAGCCGTCAGCACAGAGCCCGATGCGGGGCTCGAACCCACGAACCGAACCTTGAGATCATGACCTGAGCCGAAGTCAGATGCTTAACCAACTGAGCCCCCCAGGTGCTCCTACCCATTCATCAGTTGATGGACACTTGGGCTGTTTCCATAATTCGGCTATTGTAGATAATGCTGTTATAAATATTGGGGTACATGTATCCCTTTAAATTAGTGCTTTTGTAATTTTTGGGTAAATACCGAATAGTGGGATTGCTGGATCATGGGGTAGATCTATTTTTAACCTTCTGAGGAAACTCCATACTGTTTTCCAGAGTAGCTGCACCAGTTTGCATTCCCACCAATAGAGCAAGTGTGTTCTGTTTTCTCCATATCATTGCCGTCTCACAACACCATTGTTTCCTGTGTTGTTGATTTTAGCCATTCTGCCAAGGATGAGGTGATCATTGTAGTTTGGTTTTGCATTTCTCTGATAATAAATGATGGTGAGCATCTTTTCATGTGGCTATTGGCCATCTGGATGTCTTTTTGAAAAATGTCTATTCATGCCTTCTGCCCTTTTATAATTGAATTACTTGTACTTGGTTTTTTGAGTGTTGAGTTATATAAGTTCTTTTTTTTATATACTTTTTATTTATTTCTAGGAGAGAGAGAGACAGTGTGAGCAGGGGAGGGTCAGAGAGAGAGGGAGATACAGACTCTGAAATAGGCTCCAGGCTCTGAGCTGGCAGTCAGCACAGAGCCCGATGCGGGGCTTGAACCCACGAACCGCGAGATCATGACCTAAGCTAAAGTCGGACGCTTAACCGACTAAGCTACCCAGGCGCCCCGAGTTATATAAGTTCTTTACATATTTTAGATATTAACCCTTTATCACATATGTCATTGGCACATCTCCCATTCCTTAGGTTGCCTTTTTCTATAGGTTCCCTTTTCATTTTGTTGTTTCCTTCACTGTGCAGGTTTTTATTCTGGTGTAGCCCCAATAGTTTATTTTTGCTTTTGTTTTCCTTGTCTCAAGAGACATATCTAAAAATAAATTGCTACAGCCAATGTTAAAGAAGTAAGTGCCTGTGTCTCTTCTAGGACTTTTATGGTTTCAGGTCTCAGATTTAGGTCTTTAATCTATTTTAAATTTATTTTTGTGTATGGTGTAAGAAAGTGGTCCAGTTTCACTGTTTTCCATGTTGCTGTCTGGTTTTCCCAGCACCATTTGCTGAAGAGACATCCTTTTTCCCATTGGATATTCTTTCCTGCTTTGTTGAAGATATTAATTATGGGTTCATTTCTGTGTTTTCTATTCTGTTCCATCGATCTATGTGTCTATTTTTATGCCAGTACCATAGTGTTTTGAATACTACAGCTTTGTGACATAACTTCAAGTCCAGAATTGTGATGCCTCCAGCTTCGCTCGTCTTTTTCAAGGTTGCTTGGCTATTCAGAGTCTTTTGTGCTTCCGTATAAATTTTAGGATTGTTTGTTCTAGCTCTATGAAAAATGCTGTTGGTTTTTAGATAAGGATTGCATTAAATGTGTAGATTGCTTTGAGTAATACAGAAATTTTAACAATATTTGTTTTTCCAATCTACAAGCATGGAATGTGTTTCCATTTCTTTGCTTTATCTTCAGTTTCATCAGTGTTTTATAGTTTTCAGAGTACAGGTCTTTCACCTTTTTGGTTAGATTTATTCCAAGGTATCTTATTGTTTTAGGTCCAATCGTAAATGGGAGTTTTCTTAATTTCTCTTTTTGTTGGTTCATTTTTGTTATATAGAAATGCAACAGGTTTCTGTATCCTACAACTTGAATGCATTCATTTATCAATTCTAGTAGTTTTTTGGTGGAGTTTAGGGTTTTTCATAGATAGCATCATGTCATCTGCAAAGAGGAAAAGTTTTACTTCTTCCTTGCTAATTTGGATACTTTTACTTCTTTCTGTTGTCTGATTGCTGTGGCTAGGACTTCCATTGCTATTCCATTGGATAAAAGTGGTGAGAGTGGACATCCTTGTCTTGTCCCTTGTCTTCGGGGAAAAGCTATCACTTTTTCCCTATTGAAGATGATATTAGCCGTGGGCTTTTCATATATGGCCTTTATTATGTCAAGATATGTTCCCAAAAACCTACTTTGTTGAAGGTTTTTATCATGAGTGGATGTTATATTTTGTCAATGATTTCTCTGCAAGCAGAGTTTATTTAAACAATTACATGGTTAATTGAGGTCCCATTCTTGCCCCCAAACAAGAAAATTAATTATTGATGATTAATATGTTCATCATATTTATACACATTTTTATACACATACAGGTTTAATCACATGTAAGAGGGGCGCCTGGGTGGCTTAGTCGGTTAAGTGTCCGACTTTCGCTTTGGTCATGATCTCGCGGTTTGTGGGTTCGGGCCCCGCGTTGGGCTCTGTGCTGACTGCCAGCTCAGAGCCTGGGGCCTGCTTCAGTCTGTGACTCCCTCTCTCTCTGACGCTCCCCTGCTCACGCTGTCTCTCTCTCTCCCTCTAGAAATAAATAAAAACCTTAAAAAAAAAAATCACATGTAAGACTATCAGAAAATTTTAATGTCAAGTGCACGTAATTTGGGCATGTTAAATCTTTGAAACAAGTGTTCTGTATATATAATCAAAAGATAAATGACTGGAATCTAAGCTTTACATTTTTTTTTAAGCTGACTCTATGCCCAACATGGGGCTTTGATTCACATCCTAGAGATCAAGAGTCGCATGTTCCACCAACTGAACCAGCCAGGCGCCTCTAAGCTTTATATTTTTAGGCAAGCCTTTCATCTGAAACTTGTGATAATGATTGATATAAGCTTAGTTTTAGTGATATTAACTTTGGTCTCAATTTTAGAGATATTTATTTAATGGTTAAAAAGGTACTAAAGCATTTTGTTCGAATATACATTTTATGAAATAAGTTTTAAATTATTGAAAAAAATACACCTCCGAAATTAGTTTGTAAAAAACAAAACAAAAACCCCCTGCATTTTCAGAAAGTCAGTAGCTACATAGCCCGTAAACCTCACACATTTTTGGTTTTCATTTTCATTTAAAGTCATATTTTTTGTCTCCTTATGGAAATTATAAACATACAGTATGGAGAATGGTGTAATGAATACAAAATACCCATTAATTAGATATAACAATAGCTTCTATTTTACCTTATCTTCTCATAGTACTTTACTATAGAATTTTAAGTATAACTTCACACTGAAGAATGTTAAGTATATATAACATGACATTTAGCCCCTACTGTATTTTAGTATATATCTATTAAAAAATAAGAACATTTTGCTATATAATCACAATATCCTTAGCGCATCGAACAAAATCAGTAATAATCTTCTTATACTATCCAATACCTAGTGAAAAACATTTTAAAGAAGAAATTATTCTAATAAAGACAGGGAATATCATATGCCCAAAATACAACCTGGAGGGATTTTACTTTAATAGTTAGTAATCTATCACAGTTTTCTTTCAGAAACAACAAAATAGATCCTTTTCTTGTGAAATATAAAAAGAGAAAAAATTTTTTTTAAGTTTTTATTTTAATCACCAGGTGTTCATCAAAAGTGCATTCCTTAATTTGCATTACCTATTTTACCCATCCCCACACCTACCTCCCCTGATAACCATCATTTTGTTTTCTATAGTTAAGGAGAAAATAATTTTTTCTATTAAACAATGAAAGTGGACAAAATAAACCTGGAATTTATTCATGGTAATATATTTCTGTGTATAGGTAAAACAACGGGGTAGACAGTTTATCTTGAAAGGTATCTGTTTTTAAAGAATAAAAATCCTTCTGTTCTTTAGTCCCTACTAAAATAGGCTTTTGTATCCTTCCCTGCAAAAAACACTGAATTTCAGAGCTAAAACATAAAATAGGTAATAGTTTCTTCACAGCAGACAGATTACAAATCAGTTCACAAAAGTTGATTTCTAAAATTAGTTAATTTTGTTCACATTTTTGTTTAAATTATGTTAAAGATTTTATAAAACTTCAAGCCTCAAAATTTACTAACTGGGTTTTTATTACTGAAAACTATACAGTACTGACCTTTATTTAATAACGTGAATTGCTAATAGTTTTAAATGTACCATGCATTAATACCATTAGAACCTCTTTGCTGAATCTTAATTGATCTACAGCATATATGCCTTCCAACACTTGCTAACTCTTATTTATTAAAATCCGTTTCTTGTCAGTGTCAGTAATGTTGTAAACAAAGAGGTTATACTTCAGGGGCGCCTGGGTGGCTTAGTTGGTTAAGCATCCGACTTTCGCTTAGGTCATGATCTCACGTTCGTGGGTTCGAGCCCCGCGTCGGGCTCTGTGCTGACTGCCAGTTCAAAGCCTGGAGCCTGTTTCAGTCTGTGACTCCCTCTCTCTCTGACCCTCCCCTGCTCACGCTGTCTCTCTCTCTCTCCTAGAAATAAAGAAAAAAATATATATATATAAAAATCTTAAAAAAAAAAAAAGAGGTTATACTTTAAAAATCTCTAATTAAATACCACAGTGCATGGTAGTAAGTCTTACCTGTACAATGCAAGGTTGATAAAAATAAGGATATCCTTTTTTTGAAAATTTTTTTAATGTTTATTTATTTTTGAGAGAAAGAGAGGCAGAGCATGAGCTGGGTAGGGGCAGAGAGAGAGGGAGACACTGAATCCAAAGCAGGCTCCAGGCTCCAAGCTGTCAGCACAGCACCCATCACGGGGCTGGAACTCACAAACTATGAGATCATGACCTAACCGAAGTTGCTTAACTGACTGAGCCACCCAGACACCCCCAAAATAAGGATTCTTGACCACTGACTGCTGTGTTCATGAAATGGAATGTAGAAGAGGTTAACAGCAAAAAAAAAAAAAAAAAGAAAAGAAAATATTCAGAATTTTGTCAAAGTAATTTCATGTAGCCTCTTGGAAAGAAAGGCACAGAACAGAATAATTTTGATATTTTGAAATGGCAGGGAACACTGAATTTAACTACACTTAAAAATACATCAGTAGGATTTCTTCCTTCCTCCTCCACAGGAATTAACAATATATTTCTCACAGATTTCTGTTAGCTACTTCTATTATCTAAATGTCTACCCCTATGAATAAGTGAATGACTCATATCACTGAAATATTTCATAGGATTTTATGCAATTTCACAGAAAATTTCCATTTTACCTTTAAGCTGAAAAAATCTTTGGCAATAATGATTAAAATACAGAAAAAGTAAAAGTTCCATCAGTGAAATGATGTTCAAGATGAGATTTGTACTGTACTAGAACACTTTTGCAACTTTAATATACATGTGTACTATGAAATTGCTTTTTTTTTTTAAGTTGGCATCTATTTGTTGTCTATTGTGGATATAATTTTAAGACAGAAGCTTAAACCACTTAATGATAAATAATAAGTAAAACATTATTGGGTATTTGCAAGGACAACTAGTTTACAACCAGAAAGTATAGCGCTCAAAATCCACTGCGTCACAGCACCATGTGTGTTCAGGTCACATGTGCCCAGGACTAGCTTCATGGGCTACAAACAGTGCAGTCCCACAGAATCCCACTGCTCAGAGGGCCATAAGCTTGGAGTGTAATACTTTGAGGGCACTGTAATGAAATTCTTAACAATTTTATCTTTGAATTTGTGTTCTGTAAGTGGAGTCCATTGGGACCGTGTAGCATGCACTGGGGGATTGGAGAGCTGCTTTCTTGCCTCCCCTGACAGGTTCTCAGTGACCAGCTCCCTGCTCCTTGGTGTCCTCGGCCCCACCTGACCCTCGTCTCCCTACCCTTGCTGGTGAGCACTGCCACCTTTTGCTCAGGGCAGCAATAGGATTACATTAGCAGGGGAGTCGGTAAGGGAAGCCCACTTTCTGCCATGGTCATTCTCCAGTGGGGGTCTGGGTGCACCCTCCATGGGGAGGTCTGGGTTCCATAAACAATGTCTGGAGCATCTTGAAGCAGGACAAAGCAGCAGTCAGCCCTGCCCTGGGCTGGCTACACACCACACAGCATGTTCACTGACTGGTCAGGGCTGTCTTGTCTACCCCTGATTCAGGTAAATAATGCATCCTGGAGCAGAGATTTCAATCCTTTAGGGAATTTCTTAGGGGTCATTCATCCACCATAGTTTGAAAGAGATAAGCCCATAAAGGGGAGACTGACTCTGTCCCCAGCCAAGGTCTCATATTTTCATTTTGCACTGAGTCCCACAAATTACGTAGTCAGCCCTAATTATGCCTCCTACAGTCAACTAAAAAATCTTTATACACATCATAGAATGGATTGTGGGACATCTCTTTTCAAGTGCTGTTTGTTTTTAGGAGACTATTATCCTATTTCTCTCAGTTATCAATATATAGTACACTAATTTGGCCAGTTCTTTTTTTGCTTAGGGGCTTTTTCTTAAAAAAAAAAAAATCGTCCTTAAGAGAATAAGATGAAACAAAAAGGAAATCTAAACATGTTTTTTTGTTTTTAAAGTATAAGCCTGAGCATATTCCCATATAAAATAACCCTTCAATTTAAATTTCCCCCTTCTATGTGGGCATCGAATTAAAATATTTCTATGGATTCTCTTATATGTAACATAGTATTACCAAACCTATTAAGACTAAAGTGAATCATGGGGCGCCTGGGTGGCTTAGTCGGTTAAGCGTCCGACTTTTGCTCAGGTCATGATCTCACGGTTCGTGGGTTCGAGCCCCGCATCGGGCTCTGTGCTGACTGCCAGCTCAGAGCCTGGAGCCTGTTTCAGTCTGTGACTCCTCTCTCTCTGACCCTCCCTGCGCTGTCTCTCTCTCTCTCCTAGAAAAAAAAAAAAAGACTAATGTGAATCAAAGCTAACAAATTAATAGATCATACTTTTTAAAAAAATTTTTTACTGTTTTATTTATTTCTAGGAGAGAGAGAGACAGGGTGAGCAGGGGAGGGTCAGAGAGAGAGGGAGTGACAGACTCTGAAACAGGCTCCAGGCTCTGAGCTGGCAGTCAGCACAGAGCCCAATGCGGAGCTCGAACCCAGGAACCGCGAGATCATAACCTAAGCAAAAGTCGGACGCTTAACCGACTAAGCCACCCAGGCGCCCCTAATAGATCATACTTCTGACCTCAATTTAGTTAATTAGCTGTCTTTGGGGATTCTTAATTTACTATAAACATTAATTTTTTAAAACTGTGCCACAGAGGAACTACAATATAAAACACGTAGCTCTTTAGCAAGTATCTCAAAATTTCAGGCATCTGTGTTAAAATTAAGTTTTTAGGTAAAAGTCATAGTTATTGTTACAAAAAGGTACTGGTAACTACCCACTTCTTCCACTGCTTAATAAATCCATATTTTCAAAATTAAGGGTGAAAATTCCTTCCTTTTAAACTTTGGGTTCCCCAAATCCTATTATTCTCCTGGTCCCCAATGTGCAAAATTGAGCTTGATAGACAAGGATATCTGAAATGAGGTAAAAAAAAGTGAAGAGGTCTAATAACAGTATCTGTCTAACAGTACTGGATTGGAGTTCAGGCCAGAAGGAGCTTCTGAGGTGTCTCTGTGCGCATGCATGGCCACTGTAGAGAAGTCTCTTGTGGTTCTGAGTTGACCTATGATATTACCTATGGTTTAGATTTAGATGATCCCAGGGAGACTGGATCAGTCTTGGGGTTAACCAAGAGATTTGGTCCAGAATTTCCCAACTTGTAGGGCCCTTCTATAAATCTTCTAAATAAGAAAAAACAGAAAATCATAATAGACTTCTCATTCTACTTCAATCCAAAATTTCACCTTGGGTTTGAAACCAGATCAATCTCTGGTCATGGAGAGAACAAGATGACATTTATCTTGATGGGAATGCTGTGCTACAGTACTTCTCTATTGCTTGATTTGCCTTTTCCAAAAATTTCCAAAATTACAGAATTCCCACAGGGCACCATGCAGACAGAAATATTCCAGTGTCCAATTCTTGCATTAGACCCTATCCTGCAAAAGATGAAAACCTCAAAGAGACAGACACAAAATTTATACACACATTAAGAAAGGTTGTCATGGCAACTTTGCTTGAAGATATGTATTTTTAAATCTAAGCAAATTTAGCATTCAAAACACATTTGCATCTACCTCAAAGGTTCTGTATCAAGAAAAATTTTTTTAATTTCCCAATTTCTTCTGAAGCTATACCTCCTTAAAAGCTTAACAAAATCCTATGAATATAATAGCAGCATACGTCAGCACATATTTTCAGAATGATAGGAGAAAAATCCAAAGTAAAAGCCCAATAACATTACTAGTTCCAGAAGCCCTAGGCTTCTCCCTCTAAAATTTAAAATTGTGAGCAGGCTATGCCATATAATCTCTATAAGGTCTTTTTAAGCTCTAAAAATCAATTCTCTATTAACTGATGACCTTGCAACACAAGCAACAAATCATGAAACTTGAGCACACCTAGTGCTGCCGTATAGTTAAGCAACAATTCACACAAATGACTACAATAAATATTGTTCCTTAGCCTAGTCAAACCAATTCTTAGTAGTTTCATTTCACTCTGAAAATTCTATTATTATTACTATTATTCTTATTTAGCATCAATGTTGACAGTTTTCCTTGATAAGACACCTAGATTCTTCTCTTGCTCATACACTAAAATACCACAAATAATGGTTTGACCTCCAACAGTTCCTTGTATTTCCCCCCACTACAGCCTTTAACTGAAGACTTCCATGTTGTCATGTAATCAACTACAAGCTCCTTCCTAAGTCCTTTCAGTGACTAATCTAAAGGATTCTTGAGCTGCTTCCATACCCAAGACCTAGAGAGCTCTGAGTGCTAGAAGGATAAGCTTTGGGTTCTTTCTCCTGGGGTGGAGCACAGAAGAGAGAGAACACATTTATAATGTCATGTCTGTTGTTTTCACCGCTCTATCCCCAGTGCCTAGCTTAAGACCTGGCATGCATTAAATGCTCAATAAAAAACTGTTGCTGAACTAAGTAAGTCCCGTCTCTTTGGGTAGGAATATAAGTCAGGACGGGAGTATAACTAAGAATCAATAGAGCTATAGGGTGTTATACTCTCACAGAGAAAAGAAGTAGAGATAAGGAGTGAGGGAACTTGGAATTCAGGTGATTTGGTTCTAAGACTACGATTGTTCCTTGTCTAGAGAAGCTCTGGACCATACAGAGTTTAAGGAGCCAGCCAAGACAGATAGCCCTTGAGACTATTTGTCACTAGGTCATGTTGGACAAAATGGGTTTTGTTCTATAGAAGATTTGTTCCATGAAACAGTGGTTGTACATAATAAAACATGACTGAAAAAAAGGGGACCCATCATCAAACATATTAGGGATATTCAGAATTACCAAGTTTAAATAGGCTTCTTTACAGTTGAACTTTCCAGAACTTCTGATATATTAATATATTATAAATATCTTAGAAAAATACAGTATAGAGAATCTGAGAGTGAGTATGATCAAGTAGCCTTTTCCTCAGAGTATCTCACAGCACAGTGTTCCACGAAACATACATTAGGATATGTTTTTGTTAACCTAATAATAAATAACTGTGCTGCTTAGATATTTCCAGATTTAATGTTGACCTGGTAAGATATAAAGAAAGGACTACTTGCTTACCAACTATTTTCATTGATGTTTTGTATAACTACAGCCTATTATAATTCTATGTTCATACCTAATATCACTGATAAGTCTATGTTCATAACTAATATCACTAATCACTGAAAGATATCCATAAAATATCTTCTTAAATATTTCTAGTAATGGGATACACTTAGCATATCACAAAGTACTATGCATTAGAGGGGAGTTTGGCTCCCTGGAAATCTTTTTCAACTATTAGGTAATGACCTTTACTTTACATACAGAGAAAACCTCAATGAAGATTTCATTCATTTATTTAAAAACATTTATTATTGATATTTTTGGAGACAGGCACAAGTTTATAACATAGTTACAGTGGTAAAGTAACAGTTTTATTTGCTACTGTCATGAGTTAAAAAATAAAACAAGAATTTGCAAGTATTATAGATATACATTTGTGGGTTGTTTTTTAAAATTACCAAACAGGATCTTATTTGCTCATGTCATTTTATCACATGCTAAAATAAGATCCATTCCCAGTCTCTAGAAAGCCACCACACTATAAACTGACTAAACAGGAAGTGTAACTGGAAGAGGAATGTCATTTCCTGACTTTTTGTTTATTGCCTGAATGTTTTACAAAATGGCTCCCAACTTCAATTTTGTAATTATCCATTCACTCCGTGTCACTGAAATAAATTTAGTGTTTGATTTACAGATTTTAAGTCTATTCTCCAACCCACTTCCCAACATCCATTCCCCAAAGCCCTTATAAAACAAGGGAAAATGTTTAAAATGTATTAAATGAAAAGCTAACTGTATTATGATTGACATGTTTACAAACATATGTATGTGTAAGTAGGAAAAAATTTAAACAGTTTTACAGATGATGGTTGAGTTGGCAGCATTAGTTTTCTTTAGGATATCTTTTAATACTGCTGTTACAGTATTAAATATTTTTTTTAGTCATTTTCTTTAGCTATTATGAACACTGTTATCATTTGAAACTATTACTTGATTCCCTCTTAACAAGATATACCAATGACCCCCCCTGAAGATATGAAGACAATTTGAAATTTAGATCTTTTTCACACAGTTTGTGGGTTCAAGCCCCGCGTGGGGCTCTGTGTTGACAGCCAGCTCAGAGCCTGGAGCCTGATTCAGATTCTGTATCTCCCTCTTTCTCTGACCCTCCCCTGCTCACGCTGTCTCTCTCTCTCAGAAATAAATAAAAAAAACATTTAAATTTTTTTTGAAATTTAGATCTTTTTATAGTTCTTGGCAAGTATATGCCAGTATTCATTTATAGTATTTCTTCTAACAGGAATGAAAACCTATTTTAGTTTGTCACAGAACCTACTGTCATGCTCTAAAGGACTAAATGAGATAGGTGTATAAAGTATTTAGTTTATAACAAATGCTCCCTACACTCTTTTTCTACTTTCAGCTTAACTCTTGCTGTGAGTTTCGGTCTCACTCATTTTATCAGTGGAGGTCACTCACGTGCCTCAAAGCAACCCTGTATGAAGCCGTTTTGGCTGTGCTGATTTCCTCTGACTCCTGTGTAACAGTAACTGCTTTGTCGTCATACTCCCCTCTCTCCATCCTCCCCTTCTATCTTAATCGTTTGTCTTAGTAATTTAGGAAACAGGCATAGGACTGGCCAAGAAGAAAAATAAAGTCACTCGTATCAATTTGTTGATAATATACAAACCTGCCCCTGAAAATAGTATCTCTTTCTCTCACAGCTACTAAACTTACTCTCTGATGTTTACTGGTCCTGTCCTCAGTTTCACACACTCGACAGAATTGTGTTTAAGCAGTTTTCAATCTGTCAACATAACCACATGTGGAAAAAGTACACTTTATAGGTCAACGGCACTTTTCATGGATCTGGAGAAAAAAAGTGAAGATGGCTTCAAGGGAAGAATCAGTCTGTTTGCCTGAGTCCAAAACAACAAAGATTTGTAAAATGTCCTCTTAAAAGCTGAAATGTCAGAGTGGCTGGGTGGCTCAGCTGGCTAAGTGTCCAACATTGGCTCAGATCATAATCTCATAGTTTGTGGGTTCAAGCCCCGCATCAGGCTCTGTGCTGACAGCTCAGAGGCTAGAGCCTGCTTAGGATTCTGTGTCTTCCTCTCTCTCTGCCCCTCCCCTGCTGGCACTCTCTCTCTCTCTCTCTCTCTCTCTCTCAAAAATGAATAAACATTGAAATGCCACCTTGACCTGAATTTAATTATATTTTTCTTCAGATAAAAGAGTAATTTCATGTTTTCAATGCTCCTTGTAACACCTAGACTATTCTAGGACTTTATCAACTCAGATGTAGAAATATATAAATTACTGTTCTGATAAATGAATGAGGAAGTAAAGCCATTTTTAAAATTGAAAAGAATAACAGTGCCTACAAAGAGAAAGAGGAGAGAAAAAGAATGACAAATATCTGTGCTTACATTCCGAGTGAGAAGAATATGAATGTTCCAGTTGTAGAAAACACTACTGGTTAATAATATATTACACGAAGAGAACATGATGTATAATAGGTCTGTAAAAAGTATATGTGGATACAAAAGAGTAGAAGCATCTACCTCAGAAGCTTAATAGTGGCTTACTTCAAGTAGTGGCACCATATAGGTAATGGAGTTTTCTATTTTTGTTTCCGTATTTCCAAGATTTTTCTACAGTAAATTTATATAATTTTCATAACAAAAACAGAACATTTTGTTTTTAAAATATAAACTATTTTAAGAAGACAAACACATTTTTACATAGGGTCTATAAATAAGATAGAATCTACTTATATAAAAAAAATGGAACTGCACATTTGTGGGCCAGATATAACAGTATGTGAGGTTTTCGTTTTTCCCAAACACATGCACAGAATTAATTCTGCCTTGAATTTATTAGCACGAAGTGTGTGAGAGCCTTTTCTTTCCATAAAAATGTATGTTGTGCTGGCGTTTTTAACATTAAACTTATCAACATTTCAAAAGAATGCAGATCAAAATCATGTAAGAAATAATTTTTTTTATAAATTTTTTAAAATGTTTTATTTATTTCTGAGAGAGAGAGTGTGTGAGCAGGGGAGGGTCAGAGAGAGGGAGACACAGAATCTGAAACAGGCTCTAGGCTCTGACCTGGCTGTCAGCACAGAGCCCAACACAGGGCTCGAACCCACAAACCATGAAGTCGGATGCTTAACCGACTGAGCCACCCAGGGGCCCCAATTTTAAAAAACTAAAAAACTACAAAATTTAAGAGTCCTGCTTACAATCATGCTACCAGCCATTGGTAACCCTGAAGCTAATACCATTTCAGTCTTTTGAGAAATACAAAGGGTCAAATAGGAACAATAATGAATGGATAACTTATTTGATACATGATTTAACAATATTTTTATTTTTTAAAAATCCTCTAGAAGATAATTTATTTGTAATGTTTTAAGTCAGTCATATATATAACCATGGATAAAAATGTGCTTATTTAGCTGATTCTTTTATTTTCATTGATTCAAATCAGTATTAGTAATTATACATTGGCTCGTATGTTCACAATATGGCAATTCCTTGCTCCTCTGGCTTAGCTACTGTTTTTGCCTTGATCAGGTCTCGCTTTATTAACTTTTTTTTTTTTTTTAATATTTTTTATTTATTTCTAGGAGAGAGAGAGAGAGAGAGACAGAGACAGAGACAGCGACAGCGTGAGCAAGGGAGGGTCAGAGAGAGAGGGAGTCACAGACTGAAACAGGCTCCAGGCTCTGAGCTGGCAGTCAGCACAGAGCCCGACGCGGGGCTCGAACCCACGAACCGCGAGATCATGACCTAAGCGAAAGTCGGAAGCTTAACCGACTAAGCCACCCAGGCGCCCCAGGTCTCACTTGCTTTAAAATACCACTTATCTCAACTGATTTTACAGACAATTGGTTTACATATCAATTGTCTACTCTAACTTTCCACTGATAGTTTCCAAACCAATTAAGGTACTGGGATAACCAAGGAAAATATCCATACACACAAAACCATAGAAAATGGTAGGTAGAACTTACAGTGTACCCTTTTGGCATGATGCTAAAACTAAGAATACATTTCACTTAAAGTTATAGAATTTAAAATATTCCACAAATTAAATATTTTGGCAGAAATAAAAGCTGCATCTAATTACTTAAAGTCTATCTTAACCACTCCTAACTAGTTCTAAAATGTTGGCAATATCTGACCATAAACACAGCATAAAATAACTCAATAACTAGGGTACAATCTTGAAACTAAAATTACAAGTGGAATTCAGCAGTGTCAAAACTAAACCCATTTGCAAACAGTTATCATTTTTCTTCCTTTCCTCTCTATCTCCACTTGCCATATTTCCTTCAGTTGTCTTAAAAAAATTCTCCTCAAGAACAATGTAACCAGAAAAAGTGAACTAAACTACAATGCTATCAATAAAAAGTATTAAATATAGAACTTATCAGTATTAAGTGTAAATTCTGAAAGATACTTAAAGTGTTTTTAAATAGCCTGAAAATTCCTTTACTTACTAGTGAGATGACTCTTTTATCTCAAAGTTTGATAGCTATTTCCTCCTCTAAAAATGGTTTATTCATGTCTTTTAACCATTTATCTATTATGTTTTCTTACCAACCTGTATGAGCTATTTATATACATATGGCTATTATCCCATCAGATGTTTTGCAAATATTTTCATCCGTGGTTTTTTTTTTTTTAATTTGGTTTTGGTTTTTGGTTAGTACTCTTGTTTCTTAATCATTGAAACTCATTATATATAGTACATGACATAATAACAATAAAGTAGGAATTCAGTTGTTTCCACAAATGAGAATTGGTGAACTAATAAAGGGCTACTAAGACTTCCAGGCAAACAAGAAGGAAAGACAAGCCTCAATCTTAGTTTGTCCCTTAGGATAGGTACTTCAAAAACATATTCACAAACAACTGTAGTAGTTTCCAAGTGATTTAGAAGTATTCAAAATGATGAGTCTTGTATAAGTCATGAAATGAACACTATTGTCTGGGGAGGCATAAAAATACACAAATACAAGGTAGGTTACTCAAACCAGTAACAATGATTAAACACAAACTAATTTATACTCAGAAAATAAAAGCCTTTTTTTTTTTTAATTTTTAAGTTTTTTTCCATTTATTTTTGAGAGAGAGACAGAGCATGAGCAGGGGAGGGGCAGAGAGAGAGGGAGACATAGAATCCGAAGCAGGCTCCAGGCTCTGAGCTGTCAGCACAGAGCCCGATGCAGGGCTCGAATCCAGACTGTGAGATCATAACCTGAGCCTAAGCCGGATGCTCAACCAACTGAGCCACCCAGGCGCCCCTCAGAAAATAAAAATCTTAATGCAAGAAATAAAATTATGGGAAGTTCTTGTTTTCCTCCTTTAAAGTGATTTATTGGAAGTATGAAAAAAAGTTAGGATTATGTTTCCCTTTTATAAATATTCAGAAAACATGATTTGCCAAAGTGCGCAAAAATAATGTCTCTCTTCAATATTAGAAATTTAAAAAAAGAACATTAGAGACCAAATAAGAAAAATAATATGAAGAATGGCATAGAAAGTGATAAAACAAAAATGAAAAGCAGAGAGCTTCCCATTAAAATTATTATTATATACAATAAGTATCAATGTATATCATGAATTAAGAAAATCTGATATACAAAAATCCAAATTTACATAACGAAGTACCAGTAGGTTATTTATATTCCACAGTATTACTTGGTATGTAAAAGGATTTAATACACTTTTTCTAAACCGTCATTTTCCTCAAGAAAGTTGAATGTATAAAATTTTAATATCTCTTTGAGACAGTGATCCAAGCTTCTTCCTTGGATGATGTTACCAGTTCATACTTAGTTTCAATAACTTGTCCCTCCACAGAAAGTAGGTGCAGCCTTCTCACCAATACACTCAGAAGTACTGTGGTCACCATATATGCAAACCTAGTCAGGGAGAAAGCCGATTGGTTACTAAAGATAAACAATTACACACTTTAATTACATAGGTTGCTCATTCTCATCAGTGGTGATCATCAAAATTCTAAGTATAAAGTCTGGCATCTTTCTTTTTAGTTTCCTTTCCCTATCACTCACCTCAACTCTGGACATTCCTGTGTGCCTGAGAATCCAAGCAAGGAGAAAGTTTTCATTACCGATTCATCATCAAACCGGTCTGGATCAAATCTAAAAAGAAAATTTGGGGCAGATAAAAACAGAGCTCCACTGGCATTTTATATATTTACACTATACAAACATAGGTATCTAATAAAGTCTGAAAAGTACTAAAAATAAAAACTGCTGTCAAAATTGTATTTCATTTCACCATCATGTTCTCAAACCATTAAACATATATTTAGTCTTTTTCTGCTTGATGTATTATTTCTAAACAATAGATACAAAATACATTTCTCTGGAGCCAGCAAGGGATGAAAGTGTAACTGGGTGTACATCATTCTAAAATATATAAGGCTAAATCACAAAAAAGCACGTAATGAATTATTTAAATTTAAGAGTGTTCAAAACATTTGTGACATGAGACCATCTCATAAAGACGTGAAGCATCTTACAATGCCTCTACAATTCAAATGTATTTCCTGGGAATCCTGCCTGGTTCACGCAGTTAAAACCCCTGACTCTTGATTTAGGCTCAGGTTATGATCTCAAGTTTAGGAGACTGAGTGTGGAGCCTGCCTGGGATTCTCTCTCTCCCTCTCTCTCTGCCCTGCCTCTGTTCTCTCTCTTAAAACAAAACAAAACAAAACAAAACAAAACAAAACAAAACAAAACAAAACAAAACACACAAGTGTTAAAAGATCTAAGCTGGCTGATTCAGCTGGTAGAGCATAGGACCCTTGATCTTGGGGTTGTGAGTTCCAGCCCCACAGTGGGAGTTGAGATTACTTAAAAATAGGAAATAAAAGACCTAAACCATACTATGAGGAAAAAAATAATTGTTTTCATTTTCTTTTTAAAAAGTGCCAATTATCTTTCACTATTAAAATATACCAGACTTACATTACAGTCTATATAACAATTATATCAAATTTAATTGGCCTTTCCTTTTTTTTAAAGTTTTTTAAAAAAAGTTTATTTATTTATTTTGAGAGAGAACACGAGAGGGGAGAGGCAGAAAGAGAGGCGAGAGGGAATCCTAAGCAGGCTCCGTTTTGTCAACATAGAGCCCAGTGTGGGGCTCAATCCCATGAACTGTGAGATCATGACCTGAGCCGAAATCAAGCGTTCAATGCTTAACCGACTAAGCCACTCTCCTTTTTAAAAAAGTTTTTATGTATATATGCATGTAAGTAAGGAAGCTCTGGGGTACCTGGCTGGCTCAGTTGGAGCATGTAATTCTTGATCTCAATATTGAGTTCAAGTCCCATGTAGCATGTAGAGCTTACTTAAAGTAAAATAAAATAAAATTTTAAAAATTAAGTAATCTCTAAACCTAAGGTGAGGCTCGAACTCATGACCCTGAGACCAAGAATCACATGTTCTTCAGACTGAGCCAGGCAGGCACCCCAATTAGCATTTCCTTTTATAAACTAACTTGAAAACTAAGACCCTAAATTTTTACCTGAAAATATCTCTGTGTTATTTTTTAATTATTTAATTATTTAATTTTATTTTTTAAATACCTGTTTTTCTATTTCTTCCCCCCCCCATTTATTTTTGAGACAGACAGAGCACAAGAGGGGGAGAGGCAGAGAGAGAGGGAGACAGAATCAGATTCAGATTCTGAAGCAGGCTCTAGGGTCTGAGCTGTAAGCAGAGCCCAACAGTGGGCTTGAACCCATGAAGTATGAGATCGTGACCTGAGCTGAAGTCAAACACGCAACCAACTGAGCTATTCAGGCACCCCATTTTTTTTTTTTAATATTGAGAGAGAGAGAGAACACATGAGTAGGGGAAAGGGGCAGAGGGAAAGAGAATGTCAAGCAGGCTCCACACTCAGCATAGAGCCCAACATGGGGCTCAGTCCCATGACCCCAGGATCATGACCTGAGCTGAAATCAAGAGTCAGATGCTCAAATGACTAAGCCAACCAGGTGCTTCTATGTTTTTAGATTTTAAAAAAGAATCAAACTTGATTTTTCCAATTACTTTATAAAATGAAAGCCAAACTAAAAATAGTTTAATCCTAAATACTGAGGGTTTTTTTTAGCTTTATTGAAGTATATTTAACAGATGTTATATATTTAAAGTATACAATATGATCTGATATATGTACACATTTTGAAAGAATTCCCACCCTTAAATTAATGAGCATGCCCACATTACAGTTACTATTTTGTGTCTGTGTGGGGAGAACACTTAATTTCTACTCTCTTAGCAAATCTCAATTACACTATATAGTATTATCAAACATGGTCACATTATATACATGAGATCCACAGACCTTACTCATCTTATAACTGAAAGTTTGTACCCTTTTTACCAGCAGCTATCTTTCCCCTACCACTACTCACAGTCCCTGGCAAGGACCATTCTACTCTGTTTGACTCCCCCCTCTCCAATATTACACATGTAAGTGCTACAATGTAGTTCTCTGTCTGGCTCATTTCACTTTAGTATCATGCCCTTCAGGTTCATCCTAGTTGCACAAATAGCAGGATTTCCTTCTTTTTTATGGCTCAATAATATTCCACTATATATGTCTGTCTCTCTATATAGACACTTCTTTATCCATTTACCCACTGAAAGACACTTAGGTATTTTCCATACTTGTAAACAATACTGTGATATACATAAGAGTACAGACATCTCTTCAAGATAATGACACCATTTTCTTTGACTATATATGCAGCAAGTGCACTGCTGGATGATATGGTAGTTTTATTTTTAATTTCTTGAGGAATCTCCATACTATTTTCCACTGTGTCTGTACCAATCTACATTCACACCAACAGTACACAAGAGTTCCTTTTTACCCACATCCTTGCCAGCATGTCATCTTGTCTTTTTGACATCCCAACAGATGTGAGATGATCTATCACTGTGGTATAAATTTGCATTTCTCTGATGAGTGATGTTAAGCACCTTCTCATGTATCTCTCAGCCATTTGCATGTCTTCTTTGGAAAAACGTCTATTTGGGTCCTTTGCACATATTTAAAATTGGATTACTCTTTTTCTGCTATGGAATCGTATGACTTCCTTAAATAGTTTGGATATTAAGCTAATATTGGATGTGTGGTTTGTAAATACCTTCTCCCATTCCATAAGTTGCTTTTTCGTATTGTTGATGGTTTCTTTTACTATGCTGCTTTTTATTCTGATGTAGCCCTATATTATTTTGGCTTGTGTTGCCTTTGCATTTGGTGTCAAATCCAAAAAACCACTGCCAAGATCTATGTGAAGAATCATTCTGTTTTCTTCTAGAAGTTTTAGGGTTTCAACTATTACACTTAATTATTCCATTTTGAGTTGTTTTTGTGTATGGTGTATGTTAGGGGTCTAGTTTTATTCTTCTGCATATGAATATCCAGTTTTCCGAGACCATTTATTGAAAACACTATCTTTCCCCCATTGCATATTCTTGCCTCCTTTGTTAAAAAATAACTGACCACATATGTATGGGTTTATTTCTGGACTATGTGTCTATGTGTCTCTGATCTGTCTGTTTTTATGCTAGTACCATACTATTTCAATTACTAAAGCCAGATAATATAGTTTGAAATTAAGAAGTACGATGCCTCCAGATTTATTCTTCTTTCTCAAGACTGGTTTGGCTATTCCAGGTCTTTTGTGGTTCCACATGAATATAAAAATTGTTTATTTCTTCTTAGAAATATGAAAAATGACTTAGGATTTTGAAAAAATATTTTAACATTTTATTTTTAAATAATCTCTATACCCAATGAGGGGCTCAAACTTACAAACCTGAGACCAAGAGTTGCACACTCCATTGACTGAGCCTTCCAGGCACCCCAAAATTAGGATTCTGAAAGGAACTGTCCTGAATCTGTAAACTGTTTTGACTACTAAGAACATTTCAATATTATTAATTCATCTTTTTGTAGATTTGGGTTTCCATTATTATTATTATTATTATTTTATTGTCAAGTTAGGTAACATACTGTAGTCTTGGCTTCAGGAGTAGATTCCCATGATTCATCACTTACATACAATACCCAGGGCTCATCCCAACAAGTGCCCTCCTATACCAATCACCCATTTTCCCCACCCTCCCAACCTCCCACTCCCATCAACCCTGTTTGTTCCCTATATTTAAGAGTCTCTTCTGGTTAGTCTCCCTCTCTATTTGTATTTTTTTGCTTCCCTTCTCATATGGTCATCTGTTAAGTTTCTCAAATTCCACATATAAGTGAAATCATATATCTGTCTCTGACTGCCTTATTTTGCTTTCAACAGTATTAATTCTTTTTTTTAAAATTTTTTAATGTTTTATTTTATTTCTAGGAGAGAGAGAGAGCGAGAGAGCATGAGCAGGGGAGGGTCAGAGACAGAGGGAGTCACAGACTGAAACAGGCTCCAGGTTCTGAGCTGGCAGTCAGCACAGAGCCCGACGTGGGGCTCGAACCCACGAACCACGAGATCATGACCTAAGCGAAAGTCGGACACTTAACCAACTAAGCCACCCAGGCGCCCCTCAACAGTATTAATTCTTGCAATCCAAAAAAATAGATTATCTTTCTTACTTCAACTACTTTCATCAATATTTTATAGTTTTCAGTGGATAGATCTTTCACCTTTGCTGAATTTATTCCTAAATATTTTACTTTATGACCTAAATGGGATTATATAATCTTTCTTTCTGATAATTCACTGTTAGTGTATAGATATGCAACTTACTTTTGCATACTGATTTTGTGTCATTCAACTTTACTGAGTTTATTTATTAATTCTAACAGTTTTTAGCAGGATTTTTTGGGTTTACTATATATAATATGCCATCTGCAAATAGAGACGTCTTTCTGATTTAGATAACCTTTTTAAAAATTTCTAACTGAAGTATAGCTGACATGTAATATTTTATTAGTTGCAGGTGTACAACATAGTGATTTGACAATAAGATACATTATAAAATGCTCACCATGATAAGTGTAGTTACCATCTGTCACCATAGAAGTTATTACAGTATAATTGACTTATATTCCCTATGCTGTAGATTCCATCCCCATGTATTCTTAATCCCCTTTACCTTTTTTGTCTATCCCCTGCCAACCCCAGCAACCACAAGTTTGTTCTCTGAATTTATGAGTCCATAATTATTTGTTTGTTCGGTTTTTTAGGTTCCAATTATAAGTAAAAATCATTTGGTATTTGTCTTTCTCTAACTTATTTTACTAAGCATAATACCCTTTAGGTTCATTCATGTTTTCGTAAATGGCATGATTTCACCCTCTTTAACTGCAGAGTATATATATATATATATATATGTGTGTGTGTGTGTGTGTGTGTGGGTATATATACTACATCTTCTTTATCTGTTCATCTATGAATGGACATTTGGGTTGCTTCTACATATTGGATATTATAAATATTGCTGTAATAGGGGAACCTGGGCGGCTTAGTCGGTTAAGCATCTGACTCTTGGTTTTGGCTCAGGTCATGATCTGATGGTTTATGGGATTGAGCCCTGCTTCAGGCTTTGTGCTGGCACTGTGGAGCCTGCTTGCTGAGGATCCTCTCTCTCCCTCTCTCTCTGCCCCTCCCCTGCTCACTTGCTTTCTCTCTCAAAATAAATAAACTTAAAACAATTTTTTTAAATACTGCAATAAACACAGGAGTGCATATATCTTTTCTTTAAGAAAACTAAAGGAGTATTAATTTCATTTATTAAGGAATTTGGTTTTTTAATATTAATTAAAACATTTTAATTCAGTGTAGTTAACATATAGTGTTGTATTAGTTTCAGGTGTGCAATACAGTGATTCAACAATTCCATATATTACGTAGTGCTCAAGATAAGTGTACTCTTTTTTTTTTTTTTTTTTTAATATTTTATTTATTTCTAGGAGAGAGAGAGAGAGACAGCGTGAGCAGGGGAGGGTCATAGAGAGAGGGAGTCACAGACTGAAACAGGCTCCAGGCTCTGAGCTGGCAGTCAGCACAGAGCCCGACGCGGGGCTCGAACCCACGAACCGCGAGATCATGACCTAAGTGAAAGTCGGACGCTCAACCGACTAAGCCACCCAGGCGCCCCAAGATAAGTGTACTCTTAATCCCCTTCTATATTTCACCCATCCCCTTTAACTTCCCTCTGGTAAATATCTGTTTGTTCTCTTTAGGCAAGAGTCTAGTTGTTGTTTTTTTTTTTTTTAATTTTTAAATGTTTAATTATTTTTGACAGAGAGACAGAGTACGAGCTTGACAGGGAGGAGAAGCGAAGGGGACAGAATCCAAAGAAGGCCCCAGGCTCCGAGCTGTCAGCACAGAGCACTACGTGGGGCGTGAACCCAAGAACCATGAGATCATGACCCAAGGCGAAGTTGGATGCCCAACCGATTGAGCCACCCAGGCACCCCTGCAAAACTAGACTTTTGGGGCGAATGGGTGGGTCAGTTGGTTGGGCGTCCAACTTTGCCTTGGGTCATGATCTCACGGTTTTTAAGTTCGAGTCCCGTGTCGGGATCTGTGCTGACAGCTCAGAGCCTGGAGCCGGTTTTGGATTCTGTGTCTCCTGCTCTCTCTTCTCTCCTGCTCATACTGTCTCTCTCCCAAAAGTAAATAAATATTTAAAAAAAAGAGTCTAGTTTTTGGTTTATGTCTTTTTTGTCACCTTTGTTTTGTTTCTTAAATTCCACATATGACTGTAATCATATTGTATGTCTTTCTCTGACTGACTTATTTCACTTAGCATTATAATTTCAAGATTCATCCATGTTGTTACAAATGGCAAGATCTTGTTCTTTTTATAGTTGAGTAATATTGCATTGTATATGTATACCATATTTTCTTTATCCATTCATCTATTGATGGACACTTGTGCTGCTTCCATACCTTGGTTATTGTAAATAATGCTGCTATAAACAGAGGGATACATATGTCTCTCTGAATTACTGTGTTTATATTCTTTGGGTAACTACCCAGTAGTGGAATTACCGGATCATACGGTAGTTCTTTTCTAAATCTTTTGAGGAACCTCCATATGCTCTTCCACAGTGGCTGCACAGTTTACAGTACCAACAACAGTGCAAGAGGGTTCTTTTCTCTCCACATCTTTGCCAACAGGTGCTGTTTCTCGAGTTTCTGATTTCAGCCATCCTGACAGGTGTGAGGTGATATCTCATTGTGGGTTTTGATTTGCATTTCCTGATGAGTGATTTTGAGCATCTTTTCATGTGTCTGTTGGCAATCTGTATGTCTTCTTGGGGGAAATATCTGTGCATTTCTTCTGCCCATTTTTTATTCTTTTAAAAAGATTTTTTTTTAATGTTTGAGAGAGGGAGAGAATCCCAAGCAGGCTCCACAGTGTCAGCACAGGAGACTGACATGGGACTCAATCTCACGAACCGTTGAGATCATGTCCTGAGCTGAAATCAAGAGTTGGACACTTAACCAACTGAGCCACCCAGGTGCCCCTTCTGCCCATTTTTTGACTATTTGGGTTTTGGGTGTTGAGTTGTGGAAGTTTTTTATGCATTTTAGATACTAACCCTTTATCAGATATGTCACTGGCAAATAACTCTCCCATTCAGTAAGTGTTCTTTTAGTTTGTTGTTTCCTTTGCTGTGCAGAGGTTTTTATTTTGATGTAGTCCCAATAGTTTACTTTTGCTTTTGTTTCCCTCGCCTCAGAAGACATATTTAGGAGAAGCTGCTACAACCAATTTCAGAGAAATCATTGCCTGTGCTCTCTTCTAGAACTTCTATAGTTTCAGGTCTCATATTTAGGTCCTTAATCCATTTTCAATTATTTTTGTGTATGGTGTAAGAAAGAGGTGGTCCAGTTTCAGGATGCCTAGGTGGCTCAGTTGGTTAAGTGTCCATCTTCGGGTCAGGTTATGATCTCACTGTTCATGAGTTCAAGCCTCATGTTGAGCTCTATGCTGACAGCTCGGAACCTGGAGCCTGCTTCAGATTCTGTATCTCCTTCTCTCTCTGCCCGTCCCCCACTCACACTCTTGTCTCTCTCTCTCAAAAATGAATAAATTTTTTTTAATGTTTTACTTATTTCTGAGAGAGAGAGAGAGAGACAGACAGACAGACAGACAGACAGTGTGAGCAGGGGAGGGTCAGAGAGAGAGGGAGACACAGAATCTGAAACATGCTCCAGGCCCTGAGCTGGCTGTCAACACAGAGCCTGGCACGGGGCTCGAAACCACGAAACGTGAGATCATGACCTGAGCTGAAGTCAAGACGTTTAACCGACTGAGCCACCCAGGTGCCCCAAAAATGAATAAATGTTTTTAAAAAAATTTAGAAACTGGTCCAGTTTCATTCTTTTGCATAGAGCTGTCCAGTTTTCCCAACACCATTAATTGAAGGGACTGTCTTTCCCCACTGTGGGTATTCTTACCTCCTTTATTATAGATTAAGTGATCACATAATTATGAATTTATTTGTCTCTCAGTTTTGCTCCATTGATCAATGTGCCTAATTTTGTGCCAGTACCATACTGTATTGATTACTACAACTTTGTACTGTAACCTCAAATCTGGGATTGTGATACCTCTAGCTTTGTCAGCTTTGTTTTCTTTTTCAAGACTACTTTGGCTATTTTGCTATTTGTCATTCCATACAACTTTTGGGATGATTTATTCTAGTTCTGTGAAAAACATTACTGTTTTTTTTTTAAAGATAAAAAATTTTTTTTACTGTTTATTTTTTGAGTGAGAGAGAGAGGGAGAGGGGGAGAGAGAGAGAAATTGTGAGTGAGGAAGGAGCAGAGAGAGGGAGACATAGAATCCAAAGCAGGCTCCAGGCTCTGAGCTGCCAGCATAGGGCTCAAACTCACAGACTGTGAGATCATGACCTGAGCTGAAGTCAGATGCTCAACTGAGAAAGCCACCCAGCTTTTTAAAGATTTTTTTAAAGTAATCTCCACACCCAGCATGGGGATTGAACTCACAACCATGAGCTAAGAGTCACACACTCTACCAACCAAGCCAGTCAGGTGTCCCATTACTGGTATTTTGATAGGTACTGAATTAGATTGCTTTGGTTAGTATAGGCATTTTAATAGTATTCCTCCAGTCCATGAGCATGATATACCTTTCTATTTATACATGTCATCTTCAATTTCCTTCATTAGTGTACTACAGTTTTCATAGTATTAGGTCCTTCACTCCTTGATTAAATTTATTCCTAGGTTTTAGTTTTTTTTTTTTTTTTTTTTTTATGTAAGTGTAAATGGGATTGTTTTCTTAATTTCTCTTTCTGGTAGTTCATTATTAATGTACAGAAATGCTATAGATTTTGTATCCTGAAACCTTACTGAATTCATTTATTAGTTCTAACAGTTTTTTGATGGAGTGTTTAGGTTTTCTATATATAACATCATGTCATCTGCAAACAGCAAGTTTTATTTTTTCCTTACCAATTTGGATGCCTTTTATTTGTTTTTCTTGTCTGACTGCTGCAGCAAGGGCTCCCAGCACTATGATGAATATAAGTGTGAGACTGAACATCTTTGTCTTGTTGTTGTTGTTTTTTAACATTCGTTTATTTTTGAGAGAAAGAGACAGCATGAGCAGGAAAGGGGCAGAGAGAGAGGGAGACACAAAATTCAAAGCAGGCTCCAGGCTCTGACCTGTCTGCATGGAGCCCGATGCGGGCCTCGAACTCAAGAGCCGTGAGATCATGACCTGAGCTGAAATTGGACGCTTAACCAACTGAGTCACCCAGGTGCCCCTGTCTTGTTCTTGATCTTAGAGGGAAAGCTCTCTGTTCTTGACCACTGAGGATGATGTTGGCTGTAGGTTTGTCCTATATGGGTTTATTATATTGAATTATGTTCTTTGGCTACTCAAGGTCTTTTGTCATTTCATACAAATTTTAGGATTATTTGTTCTAGTTCTGTGTAAAATACTATTGGTATTTTGATTATGAATTGCATTTTGTTAATGTGGAAGCAGTCAAGCCCCCTACAGAGAAAGACTGGAAGATGGGCATTTGCCCACCTCCTTTGGATTGAACTGTGGGGACTAGCCACAGTAACTACCTGCATGCCTATTAACAACTACTTTGTTTGCTACTGTCCTGTCGAAATTATGAATACAAGACTCCATGCTATCACAGGTAATTTGGGACATGTCCCTCAAATAGCAGCTGTAAGAGTTAGGGCACTAAATGTGTGCAAATAGTCTTCTAACTTGGTTCTATTGTTGGAGTAAATCCCAGTTGGGGTCAGGTCACATCCACTTGCTCCCCTAGGCCATTTCTCGAAGATGTGTGCTAACTAAAAGCTGGAGCCTCAGGCAGCAGCTTTTAAAATTTCCAGTCAACCTCCTTTCTCTGTGCTGTGCCCTAGGGGAAAAGCCACAGCAAGTGTTTGTGCTCCCATCTTGCACCATTAAGAATGCTTCTTTGGGGGAGAAAAATCTGCTTCTTTGGTATAAGCCTGTGGGACTCATAAGCACAAGCCCTGGTGGCTTTCAGAGCTAAATGTTTTGGAAACCCAAATCTCAGGTGAGAGTCTTCAACTGGGGGCAGTAGTAATACAGTCCAAACCCTCTGATTCTCAGGGAGAAGCTGTCAGTTGGGGGTTCCCTCCTGATTATATGGCACTGTGCTAGGGGTAGGTTTAGGCAAGAGTGTGCCTCAGTCTTTCCTACATGTTTTAATGCGGATATTTTCTTATCTGCCTGATTGTGTAGGAGGAACTCAGCTAGTTTCTGGAGTTCTCTCAGAGGGAATTGCTCCATGCATAGCAACACAGAGTGTGTCCATGGGAGGATGGAAATTCAGGAGCCTGCTATGTCACCATCTTGGTCCCAGTCTATACGGAGGGTCTGACATTTGTCTTCATTCTTTTCAGTTTAGAATTTTGTATTAGACTGTTTTTTTAAAGTTGATAATATTTCATCCTTTACTACAGAGTAGTATTTACATTATTATCCATTTAAATCATAGAATTTGACCCAGGTTTTCTTGCTCTGACATATTGCCAATATGGTAACAGTAATAATGTATTTCTATGCATTTCTTTTTATAAATAAATCATATCCAGACATTTTTCTATAGGGAGAATATGTTAACATCAGTTACTCAAAAATAAAACTAAGAACCATAACGAACTACCACCACATACCTATTAGAACTCATATAAAAAAACAGCAAAAATAGTCAGTGTTACTGAGGCTGCAGAGAAGCTGAATCTCTCAAACAGTGCTGGTGAGAATCCCTGAAAAACAGCCTGGCAGTTTCTTGCAAAACTAAACAAGCATGAGCCGTATGACCCAGCAAGTGCACTCTTGGGCATTTATACCAAGGAAATGAAGCTCTATGTTCACACAAAAACCCTTACATGAATGTTCAAAGCAGCTTCATTACCAAAACAACCCAAATGTTCTCCAGTGGGTAAAAAGGTTGAAAAATTCTGGTATATCCATATAACAGAATAATACTATGCAGTCCTAAAACAATAGGAAACATACGTTGACCACAAGAGCATTACATTTAGGGACACCTAGGTGGCTCAGCTGCTTAAGTGTCCAACTCTTGAATTTGCTCCAGTCACAATCCCAGGGTTGTGGAATCAAGGCCCATGTCAGGCTCCATGCTGAACATGGAGACTGCCTAAGATTCTCTCTCCTCTCTCTTTGCCCTTCCCCCTGCTCACACTCACGCTCTATTTCTCTCTCAATAAATAAATAAGTAAACATTGAAAACAAAGAAGTGACAACAGGAGAAACAAAGAGAAGCAGATAGTGGATTCATGAACAGAAGAGATAAAAAGAAGGCAATGGCTTTTTTATATCACTGTCACATATTAAGTTTTCTTCTCAAAACGTGGAAAAGGAATGCAAACCATGCAAACACATAAAAATCAATAATCACAAGGATAAAGAAAAATATTTCATACTTGTGTGGTGATGGCCAACTACTGGGATCCTGAAGTACCACACCAAGGGCATAAAGAACAAGAGTCTGCAAAAAAAATTACTCTAGTTAGTAAAGGCCTAACAGAGATGAAGTGACTGCCAGAAAGCAACTCATCCTAAATGCTCTTTTAATACTGATAATGAACACAGAATAAAAATAGAAAATAAAAGAAGAAAACACAGGCCATGATTTTGGTGATTTTATAGTGGGGAAGGCCTCACTAACTATGTCAAAATCTGCAAGTCATAAAGGAATAACAGATTTAACTATGAAAATTTAAAAACTGCATCCAGTTAAAACAAAACAGACCAAAATCACCAGTGAAAGATAAATAATAAGAAAAACACATTTCCTATATAATTGACTGTTAGCATGTACAATACACAGAAAGATGTTTAAGCTCACTAGAAAGAAGAGTAAGTTAAAAGCGCATAACTCACAAAAAGAAATACAAACTGTTAAATATGTATGAAAAGCTGCTCAATCTCTCCAATGATCAGGGAAAAGCAAATTAAAATAATGAGATAGTGTTTCATATAAGAAATGTGTAAAAAGTTCCTAAATCCTGAAGTGGTAAAGATTCATACGCTGTTGCTAAAAATATAAATTGTTTTTTAGAGGGCAACTTAAATTTAATATACATAAGTACTTTGACCCCAAAACTCTAAGACTCTACTCAATACCTATACAAGTATACAATTTGTAACAACAACAAAAAAATGATGTCAATCTAAATTTCCACTGATGGGGACTCCTTAAATTAACTATAACACACTCATACAATGGAATACTATACATCCATTAAAAATAATGAATTGGATCTGTATTAAGTATCAGTTGTACTAATAGCCATGATACACTTAATTAAAGAAGCAAATTAACGAAGGATATGTGAAAAACAACCTTTCACATACAAATTCAATTTTTAAAACACACACATATATGTATATTACACATACAGAGTAATATACATACATAGAAAAAGATATACAAAAATACACACTAAAGTATTAGCAGTAGTACACATGAGGAAGGAAGCTTTTCTACTGTTTAGACTTTAAAACAGCATATATTATTATCATTTAAAATAATTGTGTCTTTACTTTATTTTAATTTTTTTAAGTTAATGAGAGAGAAAGAACGAGCACACATGGAGAAGGGGCCCAAAGTAGGAAAGAAAGAATCCCAAGCAGGGCCAACACTATCAGTACAGAGCACAACGCAGGCTTGAACCCTTGAACCATGAGATCATGAGCTGAACCGAAGTCAGACCTTAACCAACTGAGCCACCCCGGCACCCCGTGTCTTTGATTTAATAATAGGTATCATTTATTGGACGTTTTAAACTATAGGATTTAAAAATACACACTAAAAGAGTTATAAAGACCAAGTAAGTAAGTCAGTAAAGTAAGTATACCAAATGTTTCTTACCTCTCTAGGAATAATAAATTTGTCAACCTTTCCTTCAATATCTTGAAGCCGGGCAGAAACAGGGGTCAGTTTGGCAGTCCGAACAGTTTCACAAAGTACTTGCCGACAATATCTGTTTAAAAAAAAACATTTTTACAGATCTTTACTCTGGGAGAGGCAGTTTGAGATGTACATACATTTAAAAATATCATTCAACAACTTTAATAATCTTCATGATTTGAAGTAGTCACATCGTAATTCTAATTTGTTTGAAAATAAGTTATGTATTAGAGGTATATAAAATCCAGGTAGGTATAAATTTAAACAAATGAAAACCACCTTAAAAGTACCAGAAGAAAACTCAAAACAATATTTTTATATTTGAGTACAAAAGTCTTTTATTTTTAAAATGAAGGATTAAAAAATTTAACAAAGAACTTTCCTATTCAAAAATCATAAAAATATTGACACAAAGACAGAAACCACAAAGAAAAATACAAATAATCCGAATATGGAAATTTTTTAAACTTATTTACAATTGTAAGCACTACTGGAAAACAACTAGGAAAAATATTTTCAAAATGTGTAATAGCTTTTTAAAAATCCACAATTATTGGGGCATCACTCAAGTGTCCAACTTTTTAAAAAAATTTTTTTAAATAATTTATTTATTCTTGAGATAGAGAGAGACAGGGCATGAGTGGGAGAGGGGCAGAGAGGGAGGGAGACACAGAATCTGAAACAGGCTCTGGGCTTTGAGCTGCCAGAACAGAACCTGATGCAAGGCTTGAACACATGAACCACGAGATCGTGACCTGAGCTGAAGCTGGACGCTTAACCGACTGAACCACTCAGGCGCCCCAAGTGTCCAATTCTTGATTTCAGCTGGGGTCATGATCTCATGGTCATGAGATCGAGCCCTGAGTGGGGCTCTGCACTGGGCATGGAGCATGCTTGAGATTCTTTCTCTCCTTCTCCCACTCCCTCTGCCCCACTCCCACTCCTGCGCTCACTCTCGCTCTTGCTCTCTCCACCTAAAATGAAATAAATAAATAAATAAATAAATATTTAAAAAATAGATAATTAAAATCATCAAACACCCTAACAAAAATATGGACAACTATAAAAAAGGAATTCACATACAACAAAATACAAATGTTTTGGAAATATATGAAGTGATGCTCAGCCTCCTTAACAGTGGAAAAATCACCAATTATAGCAATTTTTTTTACTTGACAGATTAGCAAAGATGAAATAGAATGATATTAGATAATACTAATAAGAAATGGGGAAAAAAAGGGTCCTGTGTGGCTCAGTGGGTTGACTTTGGCTCAGGTCATGATTTCATGGTTCATGAATTCAAGTCCCACATCGGGCTCACTACTATCAGTGTAAAGCCGGCTTAAGAACCTCTTTCTCTCTGCCCCTCCATCACTTGGGTACACGCTCTCTCTCTCTCAAAAATAAATAAAATTTTTTAATGGGGAAAAGACATTTATATCCAGTTGTTGGAAGTATAAATTAGTACAACCTTTATGAAGGGTAACTTGGCAATGTAAAAAAATATTAAGTGTGGGGGTGCCTGGGTGGCTCAGTCGGTTGAGCGTCCGACTTCCGCTCAGGTCATGATCTCACAGTTTGTGGGTTTGAGCCCCGTGTCCGGCTCTGTGCTCACAGCTAGCTCAGAGCCTGGAGCCTATTTGAGATTCTGTATCTTCCTCTCTCTTTGACCCTCTCCTGCTCATGCTGTCTCTTTCTCAGAAATAAATAAAACAATAAAAATATTTTTAAAAAATTAAGTGTACAACACAATTAGAATAAAAGCTAAAATGTATTGAAATCCTCCTATAAACCAGTTCTATTAAATACTTTCTATGCACTATCTCGCTTAATCCTTATTTAAGCTTCATGGACGCTACTATTATTTTAATTTTACAGATTTTTAGAAATGAGGCAATTATTTAAGATCAACATGGCAGGGAAGTGGTATCAACAAGATTCAAACCTAGGACTGTCTTAGTTCACAGCCCCTAATTATAAATACTAAGCTACTGTATATATCCTTCAATAATAATCTCATTTCTAGGACTTTATTACTAGAAACAATAGAAACTTTATTAGTAGAATATTAACAAAAATGCAAGTGTAGGAAAGTTGACTGTTTATAATATCTAAAAACAACAAAAACGAAAGAACTAAATCCTTCCTTCCCTCTTTGAACAAGTATTTATTAGGTACCTACAACATTAGAAGCACCATGTTAGATAGTGAGCTACAACAGGGAACAAGACAGATACTTATAAAGGGATTCAAAGTCTAACTGGCAGGGAAAGCTAGGGACATCAAGGATGACAATTTATTTTTTTTTTAATTTTTTTAAATATTTTTATTTATTTCTAGGAGAGAGAGAGAGAGAGACAGCATGAGCAGGGGAGGGTCAGAGAGAGAGGGGGATACAGAATCTGAAACAGGCTCCAGGCTCTGAGCTGGCAGTCAGCACAGAGCCCGATGCGGGGCTCGAACCCATGAACCACGAGATCATGACCTAAGCAAAAGTCGGACGCTTAACCGACTAAGCCACCCAGGCGCCCCAAGGATGACAATTTAAAAGCAAAGTAATGGTTATGATAAAGGAAGTTCAGGGTTTTGGATAACACCTGGCAGGAGCACCTAACTAAAGAAAGGACTTTGTGGAGAAATAAGCATTTTAGGCTGAGACCTGCAGGAAAAAAATAAATAAATAACCCAACAAACTGGAGTTAGCTAGAAGACAAAGGAAGAGAGAATCTAGATAAAGGAGTAGTCTGCAAAAGCCAGAGATAAGAAAGGCTACTGCAGCTTTGCAGAAACTAAATAATTTCAATATAGTTAAATCCTAGATATGAAAAGGCACAAATAATAAGAGAAAAGATGGAAGAGGAATACAAGACCCAGCTGTTATAATGCATCATAAGCTAAACTGGTGAGTTTAAATGTTATCTTAAGGGCAACCAGATGTCCCTGAAGGATTTTAAATTAGAGAGTCATCTGCCCAGATACGGACTCCCCAGATATGAAAAAATCACTAGCACAGTGATTCTCAAACATTAGAATTAGAACACATTAGAATCATCTGAGTAGTTTTTGAAAACTTCTGATGTGTGGAGATTGTTGGTATGGAAATTGGTCCTTAGGTTATCTGTATGTTAAAAGCACCCAAAGTATTTACAGTGTGTAGTCAGACCCCAGTAGCAATTTGGAAAATGGATTGGAGGGAAGCAAGATCCAAGGCTATTGAATATCCCAGGCAAGTTGATGGTGGTCGAATAGAGTGGGGACAATGAAAAGAACTAAAATTAAACTTCCAAATAAAAGTTGTTTGGAAATTACAAGCAACAAACCTAATAACTGATTGGATGTGGAGGAGTTATAGATATAAAAATACTGTCCACTAAATATTTATTTATTTATTTATTATTTTTTTTTTTTAATTTTTATTTATTTCTAGGAGAGAGAGAGAGAGAGACAGTGTGAGCAGGGGAGGGTCAGAGAGAGAGGGAGTCACAGACTGAAACAGGCTCCAGGCTCGAGCTGGCAGTCAGCACAGAGCCCGACGCGGGGCTCGAACCCACGAACCGCAAGATCATGACCCAAGCGAAAGTCGGACGCTTAACCGACTAAGCCACCCAGGTGCCCCAGTCCACTAAATATTTAGAGAAAAAAATGGAATTCACAGAAGAATTATATTTTTACATTTTAAAATATTTTGAATTTTTTTATTTTAAATATATATGTATATATGCATAGAAAAATCTGGAAAAATAGTAAAGATAGTTAACAATTGTTATCTCTTAAGGGTACACTTACAAAAAACCTTCACCTTCTAGTCATACATTTCTGGATTATAAAAACTTCAAAAGACAATTACATATTACTTTATATTTATTTATTTTTTTAAATTTATTTCTAGGAGAGAGAGAGAGACAGCGTGAGCAGGGGAGAGTCAGAGAGAGAGGGAGACACAGACTGAAACAGGCTCCAGGCTCTGAGCTGGCAGTCAGCACAGAGCCGACGCGGGGCTCGAACCCACGAACCACGAGATCATGACCTAAGCGAAAGTCGGACGCTTAACCGATTAAGCCACCCAGGCGCCCCTAATTACCTATTACTTTAAAGATGAAAGGGGTATGGGTGCCTAGGTGGCTCAGTCAGTTAAGTGTCTGACTTCAGCTCAGGTCATGATCTCATGGCTCATGAGTTTAAGCACCACATGGGGCTCAGAGCCTGGAGCCTGCTTCAGATTCTGGTTCTCTCTCTCTGCCCCTTCTCCACCCACATTCTCTCTCTCACTCTCTCAAAAATAAACATTAAAGAAATGAAAAAAATAAGATTAAAGGGTTGTATTTAATGTAATAAATAAAACTTCCAACATTTTGAAAAATTTGTAAAATAAGTCTCCCTATCTTCTTTTCTATAGTTGAAAGAGGCTCCAAGGTAGGGTTGGTTTCCTGCTATCCAGACTTAGACTTCAACAACCTAAGCAGTCACAGCTGCTATTTAAAAAAATATTATTAATTCAGGTATTTTTTTAATAGTTTATTTATTTTTGAGAGAGAGAGAGACAGAGCATGAGTGGGGGAGGGGCAGAGAGAGAGGGAGACACAGAATCTGAAACAGGCTCCAGGATCTGAGCTGTCAGCACAGAGCCCGATGCAGGGCTCGAACCCATGAACCATGAGATCTGACCTGAGCCGAAGTCAGATGCTTAACCAAATGAGCCACCCAGGCGCCCCTAATTAAGGTATTATCTACATATAAAAATTCATCTATCTTACCTGTACAATTTAATGAATTTTAGTCATTGTGTATAATTGTCTAACCATAACCAAGCACAAGCAAAATACAGAACAGTTTCCTCACCCTAAAAACTTTTCTTTCTCCCTTCTAGTTGATCCTTGCCCTATTCCTGGTCCCAGACAACCACTGATCTATTTTCTAAGACTATAGTTTTTTGCCTTTTCTAGAATTTCACCCTAATGAGATCATATTGTATGCATACTGTATGTGCTTGACTTCTTTCGCATAATAGAATCACATTTATCCACATTGTTATATACATATTAATATCATACTACTTTTTACTACTTGGTAATACTTCAAGGTATAGACATAACACAATTCATTTATCTATTCACCAGTTGATCAACATCTGGACTGCTTCTAGTTTTTTGCTATCATGAATAATATTGCTATGAACACTGGCATAAAGTTCTCTATGTGGACATATTTTTTCATTTCTCTTGAGTAATACCTTGGAGAATTTTTGGGTTGTATGGTTAAGTATATGTTTAACTGCCACACTGTTTTCCAACAAGACTATACCATTTTGCATTCCCATCAATTAGGTATGAATGTTCCACTTACTTAAACATTGCTGATACTACTTTATATAGTTTAATGTTAAGGTTTCCCAGAACTACCTTATGTTTTTTTTTTTTTTAATGTTTTTTATTTTATTTCTAGGAGAGAGAGAAAGCGTGAGCAAGGGAGGGTCAGAGAGAGGGAGTCACAGACTCCGAAACAGGCTCCAGGCTCTGAGCTAGCAGTCAGCACAGAGCCCGACGCGGGGCTCGAACCCACGAACCGCGAGATCATGACCTAAGCGAAAGTCAGATGCTTAACCGACTAAGCCACCCAGGTGCCCCTTGTTTTTTTTCTCTTTTTTAAGAGAGAGAGTGTGAGTGGGGGAGAGAAGCAGAGGGAGAGAGAGAGAAAGAGAGAGAATCACAAGTGGGCTCCACACTGAGCACTGAACTAAAATCAAGATTTGGATGCTCAACCAACTGGGCCACCCACGCATGCCTACCTTACAATTTTAAAGAGCAAATTAAATTACATAACAAAATCTGTATGTAAAAATCTTAAGTCCTATAAAAATATATACCTTTCCTACGGGGCGCCTGGGTGGCTTAGTCGGTTAAGCGTACGACTTTCGCTTAGGTCATGATCTCGTGGTTCGTGGGTTCGAGCCCCGCGTCAGGCTCTGTGCTGACTGCCAGCTCAGAGCCTGGAGCCTATTTCAGAGTCTGTATCTCCCTCTCTCTCTGACCCTCACCTGCTCATGCTGTCTCTCTCTCTCTCCTAGAAATAACTAAAAAATATTAAAAAAAAAAAATATATATATATATATACCTTTCCTAGATATTATCATTAGCTTTAAATAAGCTGGTTAAACCAATTGAGGGGTGCCTGGGTGGCTTAGTTGGTTAAGTGTCCAACTTAAGCTCAGGTCATGATCTCACAGTTTTTGAGTTCAAGCCCTGCATTGCTCTGTGCTGACAGCTCGGAGCCTAGAGCCTGCTTCAGATTATTCTGTCTCCCTCTCTCTGTGCCCCTTCCCAGCTCACACTCTGCTTCTCTCTCTCAAAAATAAACAAACATTAAAAAAATTTAAAAAAGAGATAGTTAAATCAATTCAAATTTACCTTTTAATCATCTCCTCTTCTTTTTACTGTATTCTTACCTGAGCCGCTCAATTTTCTCTGGAGTAATAGGTTCCTTTCCAAAAACTTGGTCTATCTCTTCATAAAGTTTTTTCTGAACCTCTTCAGAGGTGGTTAAAAAACAGATTGCCCAGGTGCACACTAAGTAAAAATTTATATTAATAACAATGAAAATAGCTAATTCATAGTTTGGGTACTATTACTATTTTTTTCCTGTATTTTCCTTTTTTCTGATAGGGAAGATACATAAATGCTACCAAAAAAATAAAACAAGATTGTTCACAGAATTTGTACTTCGTTGAACAGAACATGAATATTTATAGAACATTCCTAAAGAGATAGTACAATCTGGAAAATTTCTTTCTTAAAAACTGGCAAGTAACTGAGACCAAAAATGCATTTTACCAAAGTAAAAATAGTAACGATAATAAATAAACTTCACATCTGGAGGAGTGTTAAAATGTTGACAAATTTAATAGATTTTCTGGTTCATCCAACCTTGTGTAATAAAAATAATGATTTATCAGTTTACTCAGAAGCCCTAATTAAATGATTCATACAAATCAAAGTAGCAGGAGATTTACTTATAAATCAATATTCTAAATTTTTACTTGTAATGGTAGAATAACTGGCTCAAAACTTAGTACCAGTTATTGCTTAGGACAGTGCCTCTCAAAAACCACCCAGGAATTGGTTGATAGCACAATCCCACATTCACAGATTCTGATTCAACATAAGATTTAGGGTGGAGTCCATGCATGTGTACTTCTAACAAATAACACAATTATTTTGATGAACACCAAGATTGGAAGATTATTAAACTTATGGGCTTATTTTTGCTTAAAATGGCTTATAGATTATATTCACTGAGGAAATGGAAAGGTAAGAAAATCACATGAGAGAACATAAAATAGAGGTAATAAGAGTAATTATATTTCCTTTAGAAATCCACTGGCATTATAACTATTCGAAGAATGGAACCATTTAGATATATAATACATTTTGCCCTAGATTATGCTTGAGATGACTCTGTCTATACTACTTTTTCTATGTCAAGTACTTTCAAAAATACATTAAGTAGTTTCTATCTCTACTTATTAATTATCTCTTTCTTGATCTAAGGGCTATCTTAAATTTGTTTCGAAGTTACTTTTTAAGAAATGTTTGCCTAATTCACATATTATTCACAATTCCTATTCCTGGAAAGGACAAAACTCACTTTCTGTACTAACCACTAAAATTAATAGCTGCCTGGTACTCATTTTTTAAAAATTTATTCACATCCAGAGTTTGTAAAGGGCACATGAGTAACTGCCTGTCCTTAGCTTTTTCCTACAAAAACGTCTTTAGTAGAGCTTTTGAGTGAACTACAGAATTTCTATTTCAAAAGTGATATGAAAACTTGTATATACAGGGTACAATAATGTATGTAATTTTACAATATATAGTAATAAGCAACACTGAAAGATTTAGTACAAGGTTAGCACACAGTAGGCATTCATAATACCCTGTATTAGTATGTTATCACTTAAACTTAATATAATTGTATAAGCTTAATAATCTCAAACATTGGTTCTTTTGTAGAACTCCATCAAAAAATATGACTAAGCACAACTTAAAAATAAGATTTTAAGACACTGAATGTTTTTTACTTACGATATTGAACCAAAGACACAACTGCATATTTGAGAGATACCTGGGATATCATCTAGAGCTAACCTTTTATTTTAGAAAAGGAAAAAATCCTGAGGCAAGTATCTTGCTCAAGGCTAATTAGTAATAGAGGAAGGACTTTAAAGTTTCCTGCCTATCTTGATTCTCAAAATCTTTAGAGGTACCTTAAAAAATAATCAACCCATGTGCAAAGAAACAGTGAGTGATAGGCTGAAAATTCCCCTAAAAACTGCAATATGATTAAAACATTAGCTTGACTTTGGAAATGGTCACTTTTTCTGCTCTGTATCCAGAACACAACCAATTTAGATTTTTTTGAACATCTTTAGCAAAGATATATTTTAATGTAGTACATTTTTAAATGTTTATTTTCATATTTGAGAGAAATAGTGTGAGTAGAAAGAGAAAACGGGTGAACAGGGGAAGGGCAGAAAGAAGGGAAGAGATGGCGGGGAGGGGGAGCAGGCTCCATGCTGAGGGTAGAGAGCCCCATGTGGGCCTCAGGATGTGGGGCTCAGGCTGGAACTCAGGAACTGTGAGATCAAGACTTGAGGTCAGATGCTTAACCAACTAAGCCACCCAGGTGCCCCTAATGTAGTAAATATTTAAAACAAGTACTTTTTAAAAAAGTTCAATACATTATTTTTGACACATTTGACCTAAATTCCGTTTATTCTATATTACCTAGACATCTCTCTAAATGTCAAAAATTTTCTAAGAAAATTGTATGGGAACTTTACATTTTGAATCACTGTTTTTTAAAAAAGTTGTAAATGAAATCCTTCAAAATGAACATAAATTTTTTCTATTTATTTCAAATTGATATTTTAATACTTTAACATTTTATATTAGTATATTTTTAGAAACAGACACAAATATTTATAAATACCATATGAACTAATGGTACTCTGCTAAACCCAAATACAGTAAGGAAACAGAAACATATCACACACTTTAGAATTTTAAATAAAAATTGGGGTGCCTAGGTGGCTCAGTCAGTTAAACGTCTGACTTCAGCTCAGGTCATGATCTCATGGTTCTTGGGTTCGAGCTCCATGTTGGGTTCTGTGCTGTCAGTTCAGAGCCTGGAGCCTGTTCAGATTCTGTGTCTTCCTCTCTCTCTGACCCTCCCCTGCTCACACTGTCACTCTCTCTCTCTCTCAGAAATAAATAAAACATTTAAAAATTTTTAAAGAAAAGAATTTTAAATTAAAATCATCCTCAATTCGGGGCGCCTGGGTGGCTTAGTCGGTTAAGCGTCCGACTTTCGCTTAGGTCATGATCTCACGGTTCGTGGGTTCGAGCCCCGCGTCGGGCTCTGTGCTGACTGCCAGCTCAGAGCCTGGAGCCTGTTTCAGTCTGTGACTCCCTCTCTCTCTGACCCTCCCCTGCTCACGCTGTCTCTCTCTCTCTCTCCTAGAAATAAATAAAAATTAAAAAAAATTAAAAAAAAAAATCATCCTCAATTCTATGAAGAGTGGAATTCTTTTAAATTGTGATTTCTGTGGCCTCTATCCTCTGTTGGTAGACCTTAATAACAGCAAACTGGATTGGAGTCAAAGAGAAAAGGTGCAGCAGGAAATTGCAAAGCTCACTACTCTGGCTGGAAAGGTGTCAATAACAGTTCATTTTATTTTATTTTATTATTATTTTTTTTATTTCTAGGAGAGAGAGAGAGAGAGACAGCGTGAGCAGGGGAGGGTCAGAGAGGGAGTCACAGACTGAACAGGCTCCAGGCTCTGAGCTGGCAGTCAGCACAGAGCCCGACGCGGGGCTCGAACCCACGAACCGCGAGATCATGACCTAAGCGAAAGTCGGACACTCAACCGACTAAGCCACCCAAGTGCCCCAATAACAGTTCATTTTAAAGGCACTGACTAGAATTCACAATCCATAAACTGTGTGAAGAAATTTATGGCAATGTTCAGAGGTGGCATAGAGCACCTGGGGTTTTAAAAAAAAAAAAAAAGGCAGCTGTGTGAATCAAGCCTTTCAAACAAGAATAAAAAAGAAAAGAGAAGGGAAATTATAAAGAGGTCTTGCAAACAATGTTTCCTTTGTTTTATCCCTGTATATTTTATAATATATCTCAAAAAGAAATCAGTTGCTACTTACATTTTGCAGTTATTATGCAACTGGCCAGAGAAAATATCATACTGTCTTCAAGGATCTAGGAGAGAAAACTAAATTTAGAAAGTGTAAAATGTTTAAGGTTGCCTGTATTAGAGCCTACTAAAATAATGTCCAGTACAGAATTAGGGTCAAGGAAAAGAAAACAAGTCTACTATTTCTTTAAAATGTTTTAACTTAGAAAAAAAACCCTAATGGAAAAACCAACCTAAATACTGCATTGCCTTTTTGATGCAATAAACATTTATCGGTAATATCACTGGCTCATGATATGCTTTTTGCAAATATTACTGGCTCAATCCTATCTTTCTGGCTTGGCCAGGTGCAGGAGCAAAGCCTCAAGAACAGCGGAGAAGATGCTGCCATTATGCTTGGAGCCTTATTCAATTTCTGCACCTACACATACCTGGCAAACCATTCTATCTATGAAATTTGCATGCATATAATGGGCAGAAGATTCCTATAATGAACAAGTGTGGACTCTTTGCCCTTTGCCTGACAATACCACACAGCTGTATGCTGGAGGTAACAGAGGCACCCTGGGAAGAAGCCAAGCTGCCATATCCAGTCATTCAGGCAGAGCAGCTTGGCTGATAAAAACTTACACGAGTCCATGGGGCACTGTGTGACTCGGTTGTGCGTCTGACTTAAGCTCAGGTCATGACCTCACAGTCTGTGAACTGAAGGCCATGTCCCTAAGTTGAGCCCCATGTCCAGCTCTCTGCTGACAGCTCAGGGCCTGGAGCCTGATTTGGCTTGTGTGTCTCCCTCTCTCTCTTTGCCCCTCCCCTACCCGTACACTCGTGCTCTCTCTAAAATGAACTTAAAAAAAATAAAACCTTATACAAGTCCTCCACTCTTTATGATGTGAGAATTGTGATTCAGTATTTGCTTACCCAATATTATTTAATATACAGCTGATTCAAATATCTAAATACCTGTACTTACTAACATGAAACTAAATACCTGTACTATTTATGGATGATGCACGATAAAAGAGAAGCCAATGAATTTTAGGAGGGAACCTGGGTTAAAGTGAATAAAAAGCAAACTATACATGTGTGATTATCATTTGTTTGATAAACATTTAACAATTACATCACCTGCTGGTCATTAAGGTTGCCTTGTACTAAGGAGTCAATGAAAATATGCTGACTGAAGTTCTTTCCTTTTCGTTCTTTTATGATTTTCTTTAAGATAGATTCCAGTTGCATAAGAGCTTAGAGAAGAAATAAAAAAAAATTGAGAACAGAAGCATTTGAAAAGACTGAACATTTTTTAATAGTTTTGTATAATGTTGCTATGTGCAGAACAAAGCTTTCAAAGTAAAAGAGGTGTAACTAACAGTTTTTAAAAAGCTAATTTATGTTTAAATTCATGAACTTTCTCATCCTTTTTTGCTAAATTTTACATATAAAAAGCTGTATAAACCATATAGGTACAATGTAAGGAATAATTATAAAGCAAACACCCATAATATCACCACCTACATCAAGAAATAGAACTAATGCCAGCACCCGGGAGGCCCACATACATAAACCTATTTCATGATATTATCTACTTTGCTGCTAAATTCTATCCTTTTAACTCCATTCCTCTCCCAATAGCAGGCATTTGGGGACAGAAACAGATGTGAAATAATTAGAAAAGTAGATTGCTGAAACCAGAAAGATACAGAATAAATAACTGATATCCAATAGTCAAAATTATCCAGAGGTCACTGCTCAGTCTCCATCTTACTTGACCCATCACAGGATTTGATAATGTTGATCACATAGTCTCCAAGTATAAGATTTTCATTTGGATCTCAGGATTCCAATGCTCTCCTGTACTCCACACTTACTCTACTTTGCTGCCTGCTCATTGTTTCCTTTTGTTAATTTCTTCTCTTGACTTTCTTAATGATATAATGTCCAAGGTAAGGACTCGGTTTTTAGACCTCTTTTTCTATTTACATTTTTTACCTTTATGGTCACTAGTCTTAAGGCTTTAAATACAGTCTATGGACTGAACACTCCAAATTTATGTTTCCAGTCACAAACTCTTTCTCCTGAACCCATACTCCTGTATCTAATAACCAACTTATTAGCCTCTCCATTTAGATGTCTGAAGCATATTATACATAACATATACACAGATGAACTCTTGATTTCTCCCCACCAAAACTTGATCTTCCTACAGTCTGACCCCTCTCCCTAACAACTTCATTCTCCAACTATTCAGGCCTAAAACCTTGGTGTCTCCTCTCTTATATCACACAACTAAAGTGTCAGTTAATGTTGGTATTCTACAAAATACAGAATTATTCTCCCTTACTCTTTTTTTTAAAAATTGTATATTTGCTGTTGCCTGCCACCTAGTCCAATCCACATTATTTCTCTTACCTGGTTCATTGCAATAGTCCCTGAATTAGTCTCCCTGCTTCTGCTCTAGATGCCTATAATCTATCACAGCAGCCAGAATGGCCCTTTAAAAACATAACTCAGATTGGGATGCTTGGCTGGCTTAGTTGGTAGAGCATCCAACTCTTGATTTTAGGGTTATAAGTTCAAGTTCCACGTTGGATGTAGAAATTACTTAAAAATAAAATCTTTGGGTTCGCCTAGGTGGTTCAGTTGGTTAAGCGTCTGACTCTTAATTTCAGCTCAGGTCATCATCTCATGGTTCATGGGACTGAGCCCCACATTAGGCTCTGTGCTGACAGCGAGGAGCCTGGTTGAGATTCTCTTTCTCCCTCTCTCTGCCCCTCCCACACACACTTATATATAATCTCTTTTTCTCCCAAAATAAATAAGCATTAAAAATTGGTAAAAATAAAATCCTAATATCTCACAGTAACAACCTAGTCTTACAAAACCTGTCCCTCTCCCCCAATCTTTCTGGCCTCATCCCCTTTTATTCCTCTTCTGTCTTCCCTCCAGCCAGAAAGTTCCCTGTACACCAAATAAACCAGAATCCCACCTTGGGGACTTTGCAATTACTTTCCCTCTACATGGAATCTCCTTCCTTTGGACATGGAGACATTCACATGATCTGCATTGACTGGTTTCCTTATCTCTTGGAAGTGTTAGCTCCGAAGTCACCTAATCTTAGTGAGCCTTTCCTAATAACTCATCCTATTCAAAACTACAACCTCCTCATCCCTGATATGCCCTATCCCCCCTCTTGATTTAATTCCATAGCACTTTCCATCTTTTAACACACTATTCCGTTTACTTATTTAAAATTATTGCCAGCCTCTTCCCACTAGAATGTGGTGCCACTGGACAGGAATTGTTTGTTCTGTTGATAGACATCTCCCCAGCACCAAAATCGTACCAGAACATTACAGATACTCAGTTAATAGTTACAGAATGGCACGAATGTAACACATTAGTGATTAAAATGAGAAATTATTAACACTGTACTGCAATGGTTCCCAACTTTGCTACAGATAAGAATCACCTAGGAAGCTTTTCCTAAAAAATTGTAAAGTACAAGTCACACCTTATACCAATTAAATCTGAATGTTTAGGAATGGAAGTCTGGCTTCAATATTTATTTATTATTTCTTAATAGTTTTTCGTTTGTTTGTTTTTAGTAACGTCTACACACAGCATGGGGCTCGAACCCATGACCTCGAGATCAAGAGCCACATTCTCTGCTGACTAAGCCAGCCAGGATCCCCAACCCCCACCACCACTATATTTTTTAAAAGATTCAATGTGTAGCAAAGTTTGGGAACTATTTCTGTACATTCTCAAACCTACAGGTACATCAAAATAATCCTGAAATCTTTCATAAAAATATCTAATGCCCAGGGTGCCTCTCTATCAGACTCCAACTAAACTGGCTTAGGGTAGGGTTCAGTTTTTTTATTTTAAGTTCCAGAAGTGATTTTAATGTACAGATCAGGTTGGAAATTACTCACTTAAACAAAGGATGCACTGATCCAGCCATGAGATCCAAGTCACATAAATGCCAACACAGACTCATTTTCAATAAAAGCTCAAATTTTATTTATGTCAATGTTACAACCCAAGGAACATATGTTAGACAATCTACTTTTATTTAGAATCAAAGAATATGAATTATTTTCACTTTGTATATGTTGAACCAATATTTGTGAAATACTTTATTCAAGGGTATTAATCCTAACACATTCATCAAGGTAATCACAATGGTACTGAAAACCAGAGTGTAGAAAATGTGTCCGTTAAATTGGCTTTTGGGGGCCTATTTTGGACATCAAGGGAATCACTAGAGTGGTAAGGCCCATGAGGGCAGGGATTTTTCTCTCCTACACACAAAATAATGCTTAGCACATCCAGGCCTCAATAAACACTTGTTGAAAGAATGAAGAAAGAGGGACACATAGCTGGCTAAGTCAGTGGAGTGTGGGACTCTTGATTTCAGAGTTACAAGTCTGAGCCCCATGCTTGGTGTAGAGATTGCTTAAAAAATAAAATCTTTAGAAATAAAAGAAAGAAGGAAGAGAATACTGGAAAGCAACACTATTATATAAAATGGAAAATAATCCATTATTTCAATACAGCCCATGTATTTTAATTTACTCTACTTTCAAAAAAGGAACTGAAGCAGCTAAAAATAAAGGTATTAAAGTATTACAGTCATTAAATAACTGACAGAAAATACAGAACCAAAAAAAGGGAGAATCATTTTGTGGAGGCATTTTAAATTAAAATTGTTATTTTTCTGTGTAAATTTTATTAGGTTATAACCAATGCCCAACAATTTTGAAAATAATTTTACTCAGTGTTATAAATGGCAAGACTTTTTACACGGCTACATTTCTTACATAAATCTATACAATATTTAAGTTGGTATTACTTCCTTAATAATTCCTACACTGTTGGACATCTAAATTGCTTCTGATTTTCTACTTTCAGAAATAGCCTTACAAAAAAATATTCATGATTTTTCTTCTTTTAGAAAGAAGAAAATTTTTTTATGACTTTATTTTATGACTTTATTATTTATGACTTTAATATGTATTATCAAATTTCTTTCCCAGGACTGTACCCTTACGTTTTCCTATATGCTATGCCTCATTCTACACTGAGTACTAAAGCTTCATTTATTGATTCACTGCTTTTTCCTCTCTTATGTTCAAGAAAAACCTTTAATAAAGGAAACAGGAGAAAAACATAAAGAAAATATAAATGACCTATGATCTCATGATTCAGAGATAACCTGATTAAAACTGGGGCACATAGCCTTTTGTTCTCACTATAATTTAAGAAGAGTAAAACTTACCATCTTCATATTGTTTTTTCCGAGTTATACTTTTATCAAGTGATCCATCTAAAAATCCTTTTCCAATTTCAGACCAAACCTGAAAATAGGTAAACATACCTATTATCTAATAAAGTACATTTTCTAAAGAATGACAAGCAATCTAAGCTAGTAAGTGAGGAACTCCTATCCTACCAACAGATCTGATAATTAAGCTCTCACTTTTAAGTGGGCTAATCATTCACTCCAGAGTTTCTGAAGATACTGTTCAAATATATTTTAATAATTTTAGTCAAGGTACTTAAAAACTAATTATAATTAGAAAGTCAAAGTTCCTTGGGGCTCCTGAGTGTCTCCATTGGTTAAACAACTGACTCTTGATTTCGGTTCAGGTCATGATCTCACAGTTCATGGGTTTGAGCCCTGAGCTGGACTCTATGCTTGTCTGGAGCCAGTTAGGGATTCTCTGTCTCTGTCTCTCTGCCCTTCCCTTGATTGCGCTCATTCTCTCTCTCAAAAATAAATAAATAAATATTTTAAAAAATAAATAAAATAAAAAATGTCAACGTCAAAAAACAAAGGTGAGGAACTATTTCACATTAAAGAGGTCTGACTACTGAAAGTAAGGAAATTTGAATACGGGCTGTGGAGAACAATATTGTATGAATGTTCAATTTCCCAAGTTTGAAAGCTATGTTGTTGCTATATAAGAGAATGTCCTTGTGTTTAGGAAATACAGACTGAAGTATATAGGGGAAAAAAGGCAAAATGTCCACTTTTTCCTCAAATGGTTACAGTAATGGTTCCAAAGAGGTGGGTAATGAATGACAAAAGCAAATGGGGCAAAATGCAAACAGCTGGTGAACCTGGGTAAAAGACATATGGGAATTCCTTACACTAGTTGCAACTTTTCTATAAGTTTGAGATTATTTCTATTTTGAAGTTATAAGGAAAGAATGAAAAAGGAAGGAAAATAAAATACTAGAATAAAAACATCCTAGAAATAAAAGGTCATCCTAGAAACAACAGTGGAGATCTCTTTTAAGAAATGCAGTCTTGTCAATATGAAAAAAATCAGACAAAAATAACTGAGTCAAAAATTGGTTCTTCATTAAAATATGAAGACATTTTAGGAATTCCTTAACCAACTTATTTCGCCTGGGCACACAAACTAGCTTACTCCAGGAAGTGGAATTTAGGGTGATTTTTCCACTTTTATTTTTACATTCCTAAATACGTGAATGTTTGATAAGAAATGTGTGTGTATATGTATACATGTATGTTTATACAAATATTTTTCTTTTTGGGAGAGAGAAAGCAAGTGCAAGTGAGAAAGAGGAGTAGGGGGAGGGAAAGAGAGGGGGAGGGGGAGGGAGAGGGAGGGGGAGGGAGAGGGAGAGAGAGAGGGAGAGAGAGAGAGAGAGAGAGAGAGAGAGAGAGAAACCTAAACATGCTCCAAGCTCCACATGGAGCCCAATGTGGGGCTCGATCCCATGACCTTAGGTCATGACCTGAGCTGAAATCAAAAGTTGGATGCTCACCCAACTGAGCCACCTAGGCACCCGAAGAAACATATTTTTAAATCATCAGACATAAAAATTAAACCATTTTAATGGGGGAAAGTATATTAAATAACAGGGAATTAAGCCACAGTTCCTAGTGATTTGTTTTAAATATATTATCCCAATTATTTAATCAAAATGTTTTTACAGATTTGAATATAATAAGGAATAATTTCTCAGAGACCCAAAATGTAGCCAATGACCTAATACGATTTGAATTGAATAAATTAATTTAACATTGGGGTTAAATACATGAATGCTGAAATTGATAAAAATAGAAAATGAAATAAATTCTATAGGCGAATCTAGAAAAAAAAAACAGTAAATCATTTTTAGACTGAATTAGTCTTTCCTCAAATCATATTCATTTCATTTGAATGCTCTACTGGCTTTAATTTCTTTCTATATGGGACATAATCTAGTTCTGTTAAAGTTTTTCTCTTTATTCTAGAATTCAGTATCATTTTATAACATACTTCCTAAGTATTAGAAGGAAATTTCTTTAGCCATCCACTTTTTACACTTCAAAAAGTAATTGCTGAAAAAAAGTAATTTTTACATTTTGAAACATACAATTATCTTTGCTTGCATTATTGACTGAGCCCAAAACAAGGAAATTCTATACTATAGGATCTGACACCTTTTTTTTGAGAGGCAAAGTCTACATTATTCAACTATCCAATTTGATTGAAAGAATAATTTTAAGTTTGGCCCTAGACTTACTGTGCCATGATTCTTCTGGAAGCGAATGACTTCCTGGTCATTTTCAAATGTATTACCCATTACCATCTGTGTAACAGACTTCATAGCAAAACCAAGCATATGCTGGCAGAGGGGTACATGCTGGGACTCTGGGTAGGAGAGCCATTTATCTAATAATTCTTCCGAAAGCTGAAAGAGAACAGAAAACCACAATGATTTACTATTTCTTCTTGCTAAATCTTAGAAAAATTCAGCAAGCAGATTATATTACAGTGCAGCTCTGTAATCAAAGTAAACACTCGTGTGTTTATTTCAACTGTCAGACAACACTGGCTCCACCTGTAATTATATCTTCAACGGTTCAGGTTCAGATTCTGTCAAAGGGTTGATTTGCAAAACAAAACCACCACCACAATAATAAAAAGAGAAAATATAAATTATAAGTTCAAGAGCCAGAAAAACCTTAAACCTAATGGAAATGAGAAACTAATATCTTAGTCTCATTTGCAACTACATGGATGGAACTAGAGGGTATTATGCTAAGCGAAATTTGTCAGTCAGAGAAAGACAAATATATGACTTCACTCATATGAGGACCTTAAGATACAAAACAGATGAACATAAGGGAAGGGAAGCAAAAATAATACAAAAACGAGGGGGACAAAATAAGAGAGACTCTTAAATACAGAGAAGAAAGAGAGGAGTTGCTGGAGGGATTGTGGGAGGGTGGATGGACTAAATGAGCAAGGGACTTTAGGAATCTACTCCTGAAATCATTGTTGCACCAAATGCTAACTAACCTGGATGAAAATGATAAAAAACAAAAAAATTATAGAAAGAAAAAAACTATTATCTTAGTCTCTAAAAATAGTAAAGGCTCATCATAGAGTGCCTGTGATACAGTAAATAATAAATATATGAATACGTAAAACCTTAGACATGCTCCAGTGACACAAACTTCTCATAGTCTCTGTCATTCCTTCATTCAACAAATATTTATCAAATCCCTTGTGGAATAAAAACAATGGGTAGTAAACAGATAAAAATCTTTGGAGTAGAAAAATCTTGGTGTTACTTCAGACTCTATCACTTAGAAGCATTGCGGTTTTGAGGAATTTGCTTAATTAACTCTCCCAAGGTTCAGATGTCTCAACCATTAAATGTAGATGACATCTCCAACTCTGAATGGCTGCTGTGATATGGATAATTATAACCACATCACATAATGCAAGAACAGTTCTGTAAGGTGATATACATATATTTAAGTTCCTTTCCCACATGAAATTCATGAAAGTTTTGACACAGTATAAAGGATTAAAACTAAATGTGAGAAACAGAATAAATGTTTAAAATGAAAAGATTAGCACTACATACATTTATACCAACTTAAAGTGACATATCTGGATACCTTTTTTTTTTTTTTTGAGAAAGGGAAGGGAAGCTTTAATGATTCCATAGTATCAAGATTAACAAATACATGTTTTTAAAATTTATTTTATTTTCAGAGAGAAAGCACACATGCATATGAAAGCAGAGGAGGGGTGGAGAGAGAGGGAAAGAGAGAATCCCAAGCAGGCTCCACTCTGTAAGCACAGAACCCAACCCAGGGCTCACACTCACAAACCATGAGATCATAATCTGAACCTAAATCAAGATCAAACACTCAACTTACTGAGCCACCCGGGTGCCCCGAATATATCTTAAAAATCTCCTTGAGATGTGTGAAGATGAAGAAAACAGGAAGATAATGATTAAAACAGAACTACATTATTAAAAAATTTCAGAGGCACCTGGGTGGCTCAGTTGGTTAAGTGTCCAACTTCAGCTCAGGTCATGATCTCATGCTGCAGGAGTTCTAACTTCGCATCGGGCTCACTGCTGTCAGTGCAGAGCCTGCTTGGGATTCTCACTCTCTCCTCTCTCTCTGATCCTCCTCTGCTTATGTGTTTTTTCTCTCTTTCAAAATAAAAACTTAAAATTTTTTAAAAATTAATTTTATGTTAGGGACAGAATAATCTCAGCTACTTTAAAAACTTAGAATTCTTTGGGGCGCCTGGGTGGCTTAGTCGGTTAAGCGTCCGACTTTCGCTTAGGTCATGATCTCGCTGTTTGTGGGTTTGAGCCCCGCGTCAGGCTCTGTGCTGACTGCCAGCTCAGAGCCTGGAGCCTATTTCAGTCTGTGACTCCCTCTCTCTCTGACCCTTCCCTGCTCACACTGTCTCTCTCTCTCCTAGAAATAAATAAAACATTTAAAAAAAAAAAACTTAGAATTCTTTGGTTACTATTCAAGTTTATATAACTTCATACTAAAAGGTGAAAAAAAGGGGTGCCTGGGTGGCTCAACTGGTCAAATGTCCGAATTCAGCTTAAGTCACGATCTTGCAGTCTGTGAGTTTGAGCCCCACACTGGGCTCTGTGCTGACAGCTGAGAGCCTGGCGCCTGCTTCAGATTCTGTATCTCCCTCTCTGTCTGCTCCTCCCCCACTCGTGCTGTCTCTCTGTCTCTCTCAAAAATAAAGACTTTAAATAATAAAAGAATAAAAGGTGAAAAAAGATTTTGGAAACAAATCATTAAAGTGATGCTATTAGAAATAGTAAAACTGGAAGGGCTAATGTAAGTTTGACGTATGGGTAATTACAAAAGTTCCAAAGGAAAAAGCTAAATATTGGGGGTAAAAAAGCTTTCTTGTAGATGGAATGCCTGGGTGGCTCAGTCAGTTGAGTGTCCAGCTCTTGGTTTCAGTTCAGGTCATGATCTTAACAGTTTTTGGAATCAAGCCCCATGTCACAGGATCTGTACTGACAGCTTGGAGCTTGCTTGGTTTCTCTCTCTCTGACTCTCCCCTGCTCGTGCCTGCTCTCTCTCTCAAAATAAATAAACATAAAAAAATATTTTAAAAAGTTTTGTGGACAAAATAAAACATATGAATAGATATAAGATAAACCAGTAAGATTTCCTTTGTTTAAACATGAAAGTTTTCTTTCAGAAAACAAGGTTTTCCTTAATATGCATGAGATTTTTGTCTCAAAACAATTCTAGGAAAACTATGTAACTTGCAACCATCTAAGCTTCATGCACAGAAATGGGAAACCCAACTACATGTTAAGTGTTCACCCACTCAGATACTGAAGTGCCAGACCTTACTTTCTTCATCATTCCATGTACTCCTAAATGTCTAATCCTTTTCATAAGTCATCAGGCCCAATGCCATGTGACAAAGCTACACCCTCATTATTTACAATCTTAGTGTTGAGCTATTTGTTTGAATTTATTCCAAGTATGACATGTCAATGCTGAGCCTTTACCTTCATCCTTACATTTTTTAAAAAATTTTAATGAAGTTTATTTATTTTGAGAGAGAGAGAGAGAGAAAGAGAGAGGGAGGGAGAGAGCGTGCGCAAGTGAGTGAGAGTATGGGAGAGGCAGAGATAAGAACAAAGAGAGAGAATCCCATGGAGGCGTTGCACTGTCACTGCAGAGCCTGATCAGGGTTCAAACTCACAAACAGCAAGTGAATTCAATTTACGTATTTTTTCATTTAATTTTCCAAATGGTTACACTTCTGTTTAACCATTAAGTACATGTCTTTTTTCTCCACTAATTTGAAATGCCACTCATTCATTATACACTGAATTCACATATGAAATTGGGACTTTTCCTGGACATTGTCTATTTTGTTGATCATATTCCACTATCATAACTGAAAATTTATTGTATGTTTATAATGTGTCCTATTACTATTCTCTTTCAAAATGTTCCAGGAGAGAGTGACTTCCAGAATGGTGGAGTGAGGGCCTTGGTGATATTGTTCTTCCTCTAAAACAACGCAAACACGTGCACGCCAGTGAAACAATGAGAATCAACCATTTCAGCATGGTGGCAATTAACCAGAATCAAGTGCCCACAGAGAAGTATCTATTCAACAAAAGCTACTAAACCTCGGGAGGACAGTGGGGTCTGTGATGTCTTTTAACTTAAGGTTATTTCCATCTTCCTTCTCTCCCCAGCTCTGTAGTAGCATGGTAGCCAAAAGCCAACAGCATTGCAGACAACACAGAGACCTGACATTTTTGGAGTGTTATTAAAGCATTATCATCACCAGTGACCAAAATGGTAACTGAAAATAGGGTAGGGAATCCCAAGACTCTCTCCTTCCCCCAAAGTAAGTAATGAGCTGGCCAAAACTGTCATAATCAGCTTCCAAAAAACTCTATAATACAGTCAAAAACTTAAAACAGCCAGGGGAAAGCTTGGTGAAGAAAGAAGCTGGGACTCTGTGGTAAGTAAGCATTGTGGCACCTTCCTACCATCTCCAAGCCACAGAAAGGCAGCAACTATGACAAGAGCAGTCCATATTCCTGGTGCAGAGTGCTGTGAAGCAATACAGACATTATTCGAAAAGAACAGCAGCTATGAGTCTCAACCTGCTTGGAAGCTCCCATCAAGGACTGGTGCAAAGGCTTCCCTTTGTTTTGCCTAACTCAACACTCTCAGTGTTTCCAGGACATATTCTTGGGTAGCTTCTGCTGAAAACATTTAAGGGCACAGGTATTGACCACATCAGTTGGAGCAAGAAACATTTGGGGCAAGCAAAAAACAGACAATGAAGCTTGGGAAGGAAGAGGTTAGGAGAAGAGATAAATATGGGAATAAGATCTTTTGAAAGCTTCTGCATATACCAGGGAATTAAGAAAGCCATGCACATGCCAAAGAGGAGGATACATGCTCAGAGAAGGCCTGAGAAGACCAAACTTTCAAATCTGACAAGTCTGTGGCTCCATACAAGTAGGAAGTGAAAGCTAAGGTAGATCTGTAAAAGGCCTAAATAAGTGTTAACGGAGGGCCCAAATGCAAAGCCAATCTACAAATATCAGAAGAGTTTTTAGGGGCGCCTGGGTGGCTTAGTCGGTTAAGCGTCCGACTTTCACTTGGGTCATGATCTCGCGGTTCGTGGGTTCGAGCCCCACGTCGGGCTCTGTGCTGACTGCCAGTTCAGAGCCTGGAGCCTGTTTCAGTCTGTGACTCCCTCTCTCTCTGACCCTCCCCTGTTCACGCTATCTCTCTCTATCCTAGAAATAAAATAAAACATCAAAAAAAAAAAAAAAAAAAAAAGAAGAGTTTTTATTTCTGCTTTTGTACTTTTTTTAAAAGTAGGCTTCATGCCCTGCGTGACGAGCAACTTGAGGCTTGAACAAATGACCCTGAGATCAAGACCTGAGATGACATCAAGAGTCTGACACTATACCAACTGAGGCACCCCAGTGACCCGAAAGATATTTTCTTTTTTACTTTTCTTCTTTTTCTCTTTTGTCAAGTATTTAAGGTAAATCTGTCAACACCACCTGACCATTAAGCTAACAGAACAGATGCTTCAGTGGCCACACATGAGAGAGAGAGAGTGCAAGTGGGGGAGGGACAGAGAGAGCGGAGACACAGAATCTGAAGCAGGCTGCAGGCCCTGAGCTGTCAGCACAGAGCTCAACGTGGTGCTCAAACTCTTGAACTTTGAGATCATGACCTGAGCCAAAGTCAGATGCTCAACTGAATGGGCCACCAAGGCATCCCTATCTACCAGACATTTAAAGCAGAGTTAATAGCCATTCTTTTCACACTGTTCCAAAAAAAAAAAACAGAAAAAGAAGGAAAGCCTTCAGACTTGTTCTATGAAGCCAGCACTACCTTGATTCCAAAAGCAGACAAGACCCCACTGGCCAATATCCTTGATGGACATGGAAGCGAAAATTTTCAACAAGATACTAGCAAATCAAATTCAACAGTACATTAAAAGAATTATTCATCATGATCAAGTGAGATTCATTCCTGGACTGCAGGGCTGGTTCAGTATTGGCAAATCAAACATCATACATCATGTTAATAGGAGAAAGGATAAGAACCATGTGATCTTATCAGTAAATGAAGAAAAAGCATTTGACAAAATACAGCATTCTTTCTTAATAAAAGCCCTCAAGGAAGTCAGGAGAGAAGGAACATACTTAAACATCATAAAAGCTATATATGAAAGACCCACATCTAATATCATCTTCAATGGGGAAAAACTGAGAGTTTTTACACACACACACACACACACACACACACACACACACACACACAGAAATATTACTTAGTGATCACAAAGAATGAAACCTTGCCATTTGCAACAATGTGAATTGGAAGATTTTATGCTATGCTAAATAAGTTAGTCAGAGAAAGATATCATATGATATCACTCATATGTGGAATTTGAGAAACTTAACAGATGATCACAGGGAAAGGGAAGGAAAAATAAGATAAAAACAGAGAGAAGCAAACCATAAGGGACTCTTAAATACAGAGAACAGGTTTAATGGGGATGGGGAAAATGTGTGATGGGTATTAAGGAGGGCACTTGCTGGGATGAACACTGGGTGTTGTATGTAAGCAATGAATCTCCTGAAGTCAAGACTACACTGTATGTTAATTAACCTGAGAATAAATTTTTAAAAAAAGAAAAAAAAAAAGAATCTGATTTCAAGAATTCCCATTCATAGCCACAAGAGTCTGGATCTCAGTCCTGGGGGCATGGGCCCTCTTTCTCAGCCCTAGAATTGGTGTTTCCTCCTTATACCTGCTATTCCTATATTCCTTAGAGTTCTGCTTACTTCTGATGAGTGAATCTCTCATTACTGCAGTCCCCTACTCTAGTTAATAATTCCTTATATTAAATTTTCCCTATTTAAATAATTGTATGGTTTCTCTCTCCTGATTGGATCCACAATAATAAAGACCTGTAGGGGTGCCTGAGTGGCTCAGTCAGTTAAGCATCCAACTCTTTGATTTTGACTTAGGTCATGATCTCACAGTTCCTGACTGTGAGCCCCATGCAGGGCTCTGTGCTGTCAGTGTGGAGCCTGCTTGGGATTCTCTCCCTCTCTGTCTGTTCCTCCCTACTTATGCTGTCTCTTTCTCCCTCATAAATAAATAAATACATAACTTTAAAAAATTAAGAAAAAATAAGACTTTTAGAAACACTAATCAAGAAAAAGAGAGAGAAGGTACTACAGAGCCTAAAGACATTAAAAATGTAACAGAATGTTTGTCAAGAAAACAAGAAAAGAAAGAAAAGGTATTAGAAATGGAAAAGAAAACAGTCCATTATTCAAATGCCAGGATAAACCAGGAAATCTGGCAAGGTTAATGACTACAAGGTCAATATGCAAAAATCAACTGTATATATCAGCAAACAACAAAAAATGAAATTTAAAAACAGTACCATTTACAACAACATCAAAGCCCCATTAAATATCTAGAAGTAATTTTAATAAAAGCTGTATAAGACCTTTATACTGAAAATATATATATATATAGGAAAACTAAAGACCAAACTAAGTGGAAGGGTACTCTTCATGTCCATGGAGCAGAAGATTCCATAATAAGTAAAGATAACTTTATATAAATCAAGTGACCTATATAATCACCTGGTTTATGATAAAGGTAACATTACAGCACAATAGAAAAAGGGTGATATTTTCAATAAGTTATGCTGGACCAACTGGATAACTGCCTAGAAAAATATGAACGTTAACCCCCTTCCTCATTCTTTACAAAATAATAAACACCAAATGTATTATAGATCTAAGTATGAAAATTAAACAGTAAAAGTCTCAAAATAAAACTTAGATGAATATCTTCATAACATTAGGATAAAGATTTATTACTATGTTAACTAACCAAACTTTAAGTAAAAACTTGAAATAAAAAATACATTTCTTACATAGGACACAAAGTGCAGTAACCATAAAGGCAAAAGAATATATTGACTACACTAAAATTAGTAACTGTTCATCAAAAGACAGTATAAGAGCACCTAAAACTAAGCCACAGAGGAAGATGATTAATATTTCCAATAAAGTTCTTAAACTTGGAAATTTTTATAACCTCTTAAAAATTAAAAATAGAGAAAACTCCAAAGAAAAATGGTCAAAAGATTTTAAATAACACTACACCAAAGTGAACAAATGAAAAGAACGTTCAATTTTATTAGCTATCAGGAAAATGCAAATTAAAATCACAATAAGAAACCTCTATACATTTACCAATATGAAGGAACAGATAGGTGTAGAAAAAGGAGAACTCTCATACATTGCTTTGAGACTGGTTAAAAACACTCTGGAAAACTATTTGGAAGCATCTTCTAATGTATGAATTCATTTAATCCTTAGTACTATGAGACAGGTAACCATTATTATCCTAATTTTACAAATGAGGAAATTTATCACACAAAAAAGTAACATGCCCTAAGCTATACAACAAAAATGAAAGAATTCCTATTCCAACCCAGGCAGTATGATGGAGTCCATGCTGTCAACCATTATGCCTGTCTTTATGTAAGTAAAAAAAGGTAAGGAAATATACCCTTAGAGTAATCAACTATGTTCTTGGGAAACTAAAATCAGAAGACTGCTAGTACTTCAAAAATAGAAGGTTCTGAGATTAAGGGTCAGGACGTAGGCCAAGAGTAGATTTAGGAGTAAGAGAAATAGAAAATGGTAAAAAGTTTGCTGTCAGAAACTCAGTTTGAGGGCGCCTAAGTGGCTCAGTCATTTGAGCATCTGACTTCTGCTCAGGTTGTGATCTCATAGTTCATGAGTTCAAGCCCCACACTGGGCTCTGTGCTGACTGCTTTGAGCCTGGAGCCTGTTTCCCATTCTGTGTGTCTCTCTCTCTGCCTCTCCCCGGCTCACACTCTGTCTCTCTCTCAAAAATATGTAAACATATGGGGCACCTGGGTGGCTCAGTCGGTTAAGTGTCCGACTTCGGTCATGATCTCACGGTTAGTGGGTTTGAGCCCTGTGTCGGGCTCTGTGCTGACTGCCAGCTCAGAGCCTGGAGCCTCTTTCAGATTCTGTGTCTCCCTCTCTCTCTGACCCTCCCCTGCTCACGCTGTCTCTCTCTCTCTCAGAAATAAATAAAACATTAAAAAAAATAAGTAAACATAAAAATAAAACAATGTTAAAATATAAAAAAAAAAAAAGAAAAGAAACTCAGTTTGAGACTGGTTCCAACATTTAACAAAAGGAATGCTTTTATGTAGCATCACTATATTATTTAAAGACCCAGTACTTGATAACCACTAGACATAAACCTTCTTGAGGGCAGATAGGCAGATTTTATACTGGTAATCAATCCTAGTACCTAGTAGTGTCTGCCAAATCTTAGATACTCAATAAATATTTAGTGAATATAACCAACTTTCTTTCTCTTTTTTTTTTTTTAATATTTTTATTTATTTATTTCTAGGAGAGAGAGAGAGAGAGAGACAGCGTGAGCAGGGGAGGGTCAGAGAGAGAGGGAGATACAGACCCTGAAATAGGCTCCAGGCTCTGAGCTGGCAGTCAGCACAGAGCCGACGCGGGGCTCGAACCCACGAACCGTGAGATCATGACCTAAGCGAAAGTCGGACGCTTAACCGACTAAGCCACCTCAGGCGCCCACCAACTTTCTTTTTCAAAATGACTGTCTTGTATCTACAACAAAGAATAAGTTATGTTTCTGACAAGACCAAGAGAACTCTCGCAAAAGTTATTAGATACTTCTTTAAATATTCAAGTCTGTCTTACTAGTAATATATGTCCTAACTATATGTAAATATAACCAAAAGTAAAGTCATTGATCATCAGATCTTTCCTTTCATAAAATCTGGCTTTTAACGAAGAACAGTTTTTTACTAAAAAAAAAAACAAAAAAACAAAAAAAACAACTCTAATGAAAAATACTGAACAATGCAGTAACCAGCAAGGAACAGAATTCTCCCCAAATCAATACCTTCATATTAGCAGCTTCTGGGAGAATAAAGGAAACCAAATATACAGTCCTAAAAAGTCCATGAACAAAAGACTTTGTTCGTAGAATAAACTGAGCTTTCGTTTTAATTATTCAATGAATTATTAAGCTTTGTTCCTAATGAAAACCCAAATATTCAGACTACCCTTGATAGTTGTTGAGGTCAGTTTTTTTGAATTTTACAGTAATATAGGTCAATGAAAAGGAAAGTAAAGTAATATAAATGAAAATACAGAAATTAATCTAAATCACCCTAAATTTAACCCAGATGGAGAGAACTACTTACAACATTTTTTGTATCTAGCTTTTCATAATGTTTTTCTATAGGATGTGTATCCATCTATACATGTGCATACAGGTGTACATATAGATACATTTTGGAAAATGTACTAATAGCATAGTTTTTTCACCTACCATTCTGTTATGGGTTGAACTGTATACTCCCTCAAAAATCTTATAGTCCTAACCCGCAGTACCTGTGAATGTGACCTTTTTTGGCAATAGGCTCTTTATAGATGTTTAAGATGAGCACATTAGGATGGGCCTTAATATAATATGACTGCATCCTTATATAAGACAGATACATACATGGAGGCCTCCTTATAAACATGAAGGCAGAGAATGGAATGGTACATTTTACAAGCCAAGGAACACCAAAGACTGCCAGCAAAATACCAAAAACCAGGAAGAGGCATGGAACAGATTCTCCCTCAAAGTTTTCAGAAGGAAACAACCCTGCTGACACCTTGATCTTGGACTTCTAATGTCCATAGTTGTGAGATATTTCTGTTTTTTAAGCCATCAAGTTTGATTTTCTTATGCCAGCCCTAACAAACTAATACACCATCTTAAAATCATCCCCATATATTAATAAATAAACATCTTTGTCATCTTTTTATTGTCTTTATTCTGATCCACTGTATGGATTCACTATCATTTAAATAACCCTCTACTATTGGACATTTAAGTATCTTCCAATTTCTGCTTCAATAAACAACACTTCATTAATAATCTTTGTACACATATCTATTTCCATTTGGCTTCCCTTAGATATGAAATTGCTGAGTTAAGTAGTAATCATTTTTTAAGCTTTTGATATACATTGCCATGCTGCCCTGCAAAAAGCCCTTATCAATTTATACTCTTATCAGCAATATCAAAGTACACATTTCCCACACCTCTGATAAAAGTAGGTATTGTCATTTAAAAAAAGACCCTGTCAGCCTAACAGGTAAAAATTCTCTCAGCATGGCTTTAATCAACTTACTTTGTTAATTATTGGTAGAGTTTGGACAAGCTTCAAATATTTAGAGGCCATTTACATGTTTTCTTCAATGTACTCCATGTTCACATCTTTAGCTATTTTTCTTTTGGAGCTTATATTTCTTAAAATTTTTTAAAAATGTTTCTTTATTTTTGAGAGAGAGAGAAAAAGTGAGAGGTGGGGAGGGGCAGAGAGAGGAGACACAGAATCTGAAGCAGGCTCCATGCTCTCAAGCTGTCAACATGGAACCAGACACGGGGCTCGAACCCATGAACCATGAGATCATGACCTGAGCCGAAGGTGGGCACTTAACCAACTCAGCCACCCAGGTGTCCCTGGAGCTTATAGTTCTAACAATGTGTAAAAGATCTTGTACATAGCTAGGTTTTTTTTATTCATTTTTTAAATATTTTATTTATTCCTGAGAGAGAGACAGCATGAACAGGGGAGGGTCAGAGGAAGAGGGAGATACAGAATCTGAAACAGGCTTCAGGCTCTGAGCTAGCTGTCAGCACAGAGCCCTACGTGGGACTCGAACCCATGAACCGTGAGATCATGACCTGAACTGAAGTCAGATGTTTAACCTACTGAGTCACCCAGGCACCCCTAGCTAGTTTTTAAATGAAATCCAGGGTAGGGCACGGACTTTGGCTCAGGTCATCTCACAGTTCGTGGGTTCAAACACCGCATCTGGCTCTGTGCTGACACCTTGAGAGCTTGGAGCCTGCTTCAGATTCTGTGTCTCCCTCTCTCTCTCTCTCTCTCTCTCTCTGACCTTTCCCTACTTGGGCTCTGTTTGTCTCTCAAAAATAAATAAACATTAAGAAAAAAAAGAGGATCCTGGGATCTTTCATTTAAATGAAATCCAGAAGGGGGAGCCTGTGTGGCTCAGTCGGTTGAGCTTTTGACTCTTAAGATCAGCTCAGATCATGATCTCATGGTTCATGGGATGCAGCCCTGCATCAGGCTCCACACCAACAGCATGGAGCCTGCTTGGTATTCTCTCTCCCCCACTCTCTGTCTCCCTCACTCGCACTCTCTCTCTCTCAAAACAGATTAATAAATTTTGAAAAAAAGAAAAGTTTTTATGTAATTATTGTGAAATTATTAGAACTTCAGAGAAGCAAATGACTTTAAGTTACCTCTTGCATTAGGTTATTATTGTGATTGCACACTTAAAAAAGGTAAAAGAAACTAGTTAAGCAAAACTACATCCCAGGGTAGCAGAACCAAGCTAGAGAGAATCAATGTTCCAGACTGACTGGGATGATATCCTGATCCTACTATTTATGACCCTGGACTAGTTAATTTAACCACTCTGTGGTTCCTTACCTATAAAAAGGGGTAGATAACCACACATATTTATAAAGCTGTTCTGAGGCCTAAATGAGTTCAAACAGTCTATTAGACCAACAAACTCAACAGTTTTCACTATTAACTATTACTACACTGTCAATTAGGAAGATTCTGGACAATAGTCCTAAATTATAAATCCAGAAATACTTTTTAAATCAGAATTTTTCCCAAAATGACAGGAGAATCTGGGGTTTTAGCACACAGAATAGAAAAGTTACACTCACAGAATTAAAGCAGAGGTTTGCACACATCCTTGGAGCAGAGACGGTCAGGACAGGAAGGAACCAGAAGTCAAAGGATGAGGTTTGAGAGGATTAGAGAAGAATCAGAACAAGAAACTCAGATCTGGACAAAAAAACAAAAACAAGGCAAAAAAAATTATGTCAATATGAAGTAAGTAATTTATTTTGCGGTGATAACTCTGGTGACAGCACTATTCCCTCAAAGAAAAGTAGGGAGAAAGAGGATGCTCTGACAGTCGCACTCTACAGTCATGTTCTTCCAAAGTAAACATTTAACTGGTATCTGATTAATGCTTAAGCTGAGCAACTGGCTTGTACTATGAGACTGACAATATAAACTCAAAATGCATTTCTCACATTTGGACCTAGTCTATGAACCAAAACTTAAAACTATATTGGAAAAAACATGAAATTTGAGAAATAATTTTCCATCTTGATTTGCCTTTAATCAGGCAGGAGGAGAAAAATCTGGAGTACAAAACAAAAAACAAAAAAGAAAGTTTGGGAAATAGAGCCTATGATAAAAGATTAAAAGTTAGAATTACTTAGTTTGAAGTACAGAAGAAAGAATAATTAAGGCTTACAATAAATATTACTAAAAAAAAAGATATTTCTTTTTTTTTTTTAAATGTTTTATTTATTTCTAGGAGAGAGAGAGAGACAGCGTGAGCAGGGGAGGGTCAGAGAGAGAGGGAGTCACAGACTGAAACAGGCTCCAGGCTTTGAGCTGGCAGTCAGCACAGAGCCCAACGCGGGGCTCGAACCCACGAACCGCGAGATCATGACCTAAGCAAAAGTCGGACGCTTAACCGACTAAGCCACCCAGGCGCCCCCAGAATAGAAAGGAAGATTCTGACTGGTGAGTGCTCAGAGAAATGCAACCTAATGGCTTCCAGGGGGGACAATGAGGGATGACAGAAGAGCCATGACAACCCAAGTGAACAGCCTGAGAGGCCTTGAGAACATGATGTGAACACAGCCAATACGGAATCTTGACACACCAAACAGAAATGATAACAATGAGAGGGTAGGGATTTGGTATACAAGTCTCCTGACCCAGTAGAAATAGGAACTGAAAGAAGAAAGACTAATCAATATCCAGCTATGGTTAAATGCTTTGTTTGGTCTGTTTTTAGGAGGAAAACTGTGCAAAGGACTCAATGTATTAATTAATGCTTCCCAGTAAACTCAGCAAGCCAGCCTCAAGTCTTGAATAGGAAGTATTAGTTTCAAATAAAACTCTGATAAGGAAAAAATGCCATTAAGCACTTATTAAATGTTATTTTTAAAAAGTAGTTAAGAGTCAATTATGCATCCTCTTAACATAACTATCAGGTATTCTATACCTCAAAAATGTTACAGAAAGGCTTATAATGTGCATTTAAGAACATTTTCAGGAGGAATGAACAAAGTAATAGAAGATGAGAAGGTAAAGAAAATAAAACTGACCAATGTGGGGGCACCTGGGTGGCTCAGTCAGTTAAGCATGTGACTCTTGATTGTAGCTCAGGTCATGATCTCACAGTGTTTGTGAGATGAAGCCCTGCATCAGGCTCCATACTGGGTGTGGAGACCACTTAAGATTCTCTCTCTTCCTGTCTCCCACCCCTCAGAAAATAAAGAAAATCTACTTCTAAAGCGAAAAAAAAAAAAAAGAGAGAGAGACAGTTATTTCTTGAGTCGTTACTGTGTCCTAAGACCTGTTGTTAGGAACTTTAAATCATTATTTCACATAATCGTCACAGCAAATTTGTGACATAGATGTTATAAAGCTAAAGAAATGAAAGCTCAGAAAGGCCAAGTAACATACAATCATGCAGATACTAAATGGCAGGAAGCAAGATTCAAAGCTTCTTGACCAAGCTTAATCTTCACACTATAAAATCATTCTATTTCCAAGGAGCTACATCAAACATACAACAAAATAAATAACTTCGTCTGAAGCACACAGATTAGGAAAAAGGAGATGGAAAACACAATCTAAGAAGGGAGAAAGATAAGAAAATCAATTTAAGGGGCGCCTGGGTGGCTTAGTCGGTTAAGCCTCCGACTTTCGCTTAGGTCATGATCTCGCGGTTCGTGGGTTGGGGCCCCGCGTCGGGCTCTGTGCTGACTGCCAGCTCAGAGCCTGGAGCCTGTTTCAGTCTGTGACTCCCTCCCTCTCTGACCCTCCCCTGCTCACACTGTCTCTCTCTCTCTCCTGGAAATAAATAAAACATTTAAAAAAAAAAAAGAAAATCAATTTAATTTTGTCATGTCAGGTTGTTATGATAGTTTAAAAAAGGTGCATGAAGAAGGGTACATAACTAAACTGGGGACTAGAGTAGGAGTTGGCCAGGCAACACGAAATACATATTTCTTAAGAGAGAAGATGGGGAGCCTGGGTGGCTAAGTTGGTTAAGCATCCGACTTCAGCTCAGGTCACTATCTCACGGTTCATGAATTTGAGCCCTATATTGGGCTCAGTGCTGACAGCTGAGCCTGGAGCCTGCTTTGGATTGTATCTACCTCTCTCTCTCTGCCCCTCCCCCACTTGCATTCTGTCTCTCTCTCTCAAAAATAAACATAGAAAAAAAAATTTTTTTTTTAAGAGAAGAGTTAGACTCATAGAAAAAACAAAGGAGACAATGACTGAAGAACTTTAATCTGGTCAGTTTAAAAAAATTTTTTTTTCAAGTACGGATGCTTAACCAACTGAACCATCCAGGCACCCCTAACTTGGTTAGTTTAAATAAATATTTACTGAGGTTCTATACCAAGAGCCAAGTATACAGATGTATAATAAAGAATAGTCCATTCTTCCCTACATAGAGCATACAGTTTAGGACACAGACATTCAAAGAATTATACAAGGTGTAATTAACAAATTGGAAAGTTTTGTGAAGGAAAATTAGGGCCCTACCTAGGGACAGTGGAATGATCAGACATGGCTTCTCTGAGGAGTGATACTCAAACTAAGAGCTAAACGGTGAACTTGCATTTACTAGGTATGTGGGTGGTTAGAGGAGACAATCCAAGCAACAAGAACAACATATACAGAGACCTTAAGATGGGAGAGAATAAGGTATAAAACTAAAAGAAAACCAATGTGGCTAGAGTATAAAATGCGGCTGGAAAAGTAGGCAAGCTAAAATCACAAATGGCCTTTAAAACTACATTAAATGTTCTGGAGTTTGTTCCAAGAGCAAAGGTAAGCTGGTGGAAGTTTTTGATCAAGGGAAAAATGAAATTAAGAATTGCAGGGGCTCTTGGGTGGCTCAGTCAGTTAAGTGCCTGACTTCGGCTCAGGTCATGATCTCATGATTCATGAGTTCAAGCCCCAGCTTGGGCTCTGTACTGATAGCTCAGAGCCTGAAGTGTGCTTCAGATTTTGTGTCTCCCTCTCTGCCTTTCCCTACTGTTCACACTCTCTCTCTCCTTCAAAATAAATTAAAACATTAAAAAAACTAAAATAAGAATTGTATTTTGAAAATATCTATTCTCAGTGGTTTTGAATTTCAAGTCCACAGATACAAAAGGGTCTTTACTTAGAATCTAGGAGTTCATGAAATTAAATGAGGGAGCAAAATCTTTATTTTTTACTAATCTCTAATTGAAATTTAGCATTTCTTTCAATTGTGAATACAGGCCCTTTGACTGTCATTGATACAAATTTCAAGTATGTTCACATCAAATTATACTTATTATAAAACTCTCAAAATAGTAATTTTGTCCCTCATAACATCATTACTTTAAAGTTATGGAAATTTGGGGGCACCTGGGTGATTGAGTTGATTAAGCATCCAATTCCTGATCTAGGCTCAGGTCTTGATCTAAAGGTTATAAGTTCAAGCCCTGCATTGGCCTCCATGCCCCAATCAACCAAACAATCAATGAAAATTTTGTACCCTATGATCCAGCAATCACACTACTAGGTATTTACTCAAGGAATACAAGGAATACATGCACTTTGATGTTTAAAGTAGCATTATGTTTTGTTTTTAAAGTTTTTAAAATGTTCATTATTTATTTTGAGAGAGAGAGAGACAGAGCAGGGAAGGGGCAAAAAGAGGGAGACACGGAATCCAAAGCAGGATCCAGGCTCTGAGCTATCAGCACAGTGCCTGACACAGGGATCAAACCCACAAACTGTGAGATCATGATCTGAGCCGAAGTTGGATGCTTAACTGGCTCATCTACCCAGGTGGCCCTAAAGCAGCATTATCTACAATAGCCAATTATGGAAATAGCCTGTGTCCATTCACTGTTAATGAATAAAGAAGATGTGGTATATATGTACACAATGGAATATTAAGCATCCATAAAAAGAATGAAATCGTGCCATCTGCAACATGGGTAGAGCTAGAGAGTATTATGATAAGCGATATAAGTCAGTCAGAGAAAGACAAATACCATATGATTTCATTCATAAGTGGAATTTAAAACAAAACAAAAAGCAAAGGGAGGGAAAAAATGAGAGACATTGGCAAACCAAGAAACACACTCAAGTATACAGAACAAACTGAGAGGCACCTGGGTGGCTCAGTTGGTTAAGTGTCTGACTTTGGCTCAGGTCATGATCTCACGGTTCGTGGGTTCAAGCCCCGCAACGGGCTCTGTGCTGACAGCTAGCTCAGAGCCTGGAGCGTGCTTCAGATTCTGTATCTCCCTCTCTCTCTGACCCTCCCCTGCTCATGCGGTCTCTCTCTCTCAGAAATAAATAAAAAAATATTTAAAAAAAACAAAAATAACTGATGGTTACCAGAGGTGAGGCACGTGGGGGAATGGGTGAAGTGATAAGAATTAAGGAGTGCACTTATTGTGATGACTACCAGGTGACGTATGGAAATGTTGAATCACTATATTGTACACCTGAAACTTATATAACACTATGTGAACTGCAATTTAAGTAAAAGCTTTAAAAAAATAAAAAATTGGGGTGCCTGGGTGGCTCAGTCGGCTGAGTGTCCACTCCTGATTTCAGCTCAGGTCATGATCTCACCGTTCTTTGTGAGTCTGAGCCCTGCATCAGGCTCTGCACTGACTGTGTGGAACCTGCTTGGGACTCTTTCTCTCTCTCTGCCCCTCCCCTGGTCATGCTCTCTCCCTCCCTCTCTCAAGATAAATAAGTAAGACTTGAAAAAATGAAAGTAGAATCCATTAAATATAAAAACTTAATTAATTAGAGGCACCTGGGTGGCTTAGTCGGTTGAGCGTCCGACTTTCGCTTAGGTCAGGATCTCGCGGTTCGCGGGTTTGAGCCCCGTGTCGGGCTCTGTGCTGACTGCCAGCTCAGAGCCTGGAGCCTGTTTCAGAGTCTGTGACTCCCTCTCTCTCTGACCCTCCCCTGCTCACGCTGTCTCTCTCTCGCTCCTAGAACTAAAAAAAACCCAAAAAAAAACATTAAAAAAAACTTAATTAAAAATATGGAAGTTTTAGAAACAATGCTAGGTCTTGTTATTTAATGCATTAATAATGATGTATAGGGGCACCTGGGTGGCTCAGTCCATTGAGCATCTGATTTTGGCCCAGGTCATGCTCTCATATGGGAGTTTGAGCCTCGCATCAGGCTCACTGCTCTCAGTGCAGAGCCCGCTTCAGATCCTCTGTCCCCCTCTCTCTTTGCCCCTACCCTGCTCATGCTCTCAAAAATAAATAAAACATTAAAAAAAAATAATGATGATCTACATATATTAATATATCATAAACTTTTAAAAAATATTTTTATAATTATATTGTTTTCCTTTGTAGTTACACATATTTTTAAGTTTATTTATTTATTTTAAGAGAAATAGAGAGCATAAAAGCAGGTGAGGGGCAGAGAGGAGAGACTGAATCGCAAGCAGGCTCCACTCCATCAATGCAGAGCCCCCATGTGGGGCTTGAACACACGAACCAAGAGATCATGATCTGTGTGCCAAGATCAAGAGTCGGATGCCCAACAGATGAGCCATGTAGGCAGCCCTGTAATTACACATTTTGAAATGTTATTCTCAGATGGACTCTATAGGTTTCACCAAAAGTACAACGGGTATGTGTCATAAGAAGAAGAGTTTAAAAATCCCTGCAGAGGACAGAAAATGGATTAGGGGAGAAGGGCAAAGAGAAGTTAAAAAAACAACCAATCAAGGTAAGATTATGGAAGCTTAAACTAGGATGGTGGCAGTGCTGATGGAAAGAAGTAGTCCAATTTGAAAGGTAAAATTGACAGTACAGATTCTTTTCAACTGTAATTATCAAAGAATAATGTTATAAAAACGCTCATTATAATAAGATGGAAATTAGAATACAGAATCTAGGGGCACTTGGTTGGCTCAGTTGGTAAAGCAAGTGACTCTTGATCTTGGGGTTGTGAGTTTGCATGTAGAGATTACTTAAAAATAAAATCTTAAAAACAATGCAGAATCTGAAACTATCAATATAGTATGATGCTGATTAAATTCCACTGTGTACAGAAAAGACTAAAATGATAGAAAGTATTTTAAAATGTTAAACATGGTTATCACTGAGTATGGTAGCATTAAAAACGTTTATTTTTTCCTTAGGACTTTCCTAATTTTTTCCATATTTTGTAAAATGAATCAGAAAAAAGTAAACATAATTTTAGTTATTTTTGGGAAAATTCTAATGACATGGAAAAATGTTTATGATACATTTTAAGGTGAAAAAGTATGTAAAATTATACATAGAGTATGATCTCAACCATATATACATCTATAGTGATATTATGAATGATTTCTTTAAAGTTAACGTTTTCTAGGGTGCTTGGCTGGCTCAGTTGGTTGAGTGTCCAACTTCAGTTCAGGCCATGATCATAAGGTCTATGAGTTCGAGCCCCGTTTCAGGCTCTGTGCTGAGAGCTCCGAGCCTAGAGCCTACTTTGGATTCTGTGTCTCCCTCTCTCTCTGCCCCTCCCCCACTTATGTTCTGTCTGTTTCTCTGTCTCTCTCTCTCAAAAATAAACATTAAAAAAATTTTTTTAAAGTTAATGTTTTCTACAGCAACTATAAATTAATTTTATAAATTCCATTATTAAAAACACTTTTTTAAATGTTTATTTATTTTTGAAAGAGACAGATCATGAGTGGGGCAGAGGTGGGGGGAGGCAGAGAGAGAGGGAGACACAGAATCTGAAGCAGGCTCCAGGCTCTGAGCTGTCAGCACAAGCCTGATGCAGGGCTTAAACACACAAACCATGAGATCATGACTTGAGCCAAAGTTAGTCGTTCGACCCACTAAGCCACCCAGGTGCCTCAATTAAATGATTTTTTATTTATTTTTTTATGTTTATTTATTGTTGAGACAAAGAGAAACAGAGCATGAGTGGGGGAGGGGCACAGAGAGAGAGGGAGACACAGAATCTGAAGCAGGCTCCAGGCTCTGAGCTGTCAGCACAGAGCCCAATGTGGTCTTGAACCCACAAACCATGAGTGAGATCATGTCCTAAGCTGAAGTCAGACATTTAACCGACTGAGCCACCCAGGCATCCCCCAATTCCATTATTTTTAAAGAGCACAAATGGGTGGATTAGTTTTGTACAGAAGGGTTCTTAAAGCTTTAAAATGACAAGAACAATATTGAGATGGATAGAGTTTGTTTGTGGGGAAATAGGATATTGAGGAAATTTAAAGGTAAGGGATTCTATGGTTTCAGCAAAGCAGGAGGCAAAGATACCTATAGCAAGCAAAGGGGCTTATTAGCAATACTAGAATAAGGGTGAAGGTTTGGAACACTGCTATTGGGACACAGAGAACCGTCAGCACGCAGGGCTCGGCTAAGGATCTTTACAGACCAAAAGTAAATAGTATGGATTAATATTGTTCTCAAACTTTGTAAATAAATCATTTGTGGAACATCTTAAAAATGTTAGATCCCTAGTGGTGCCTGGATGGCTCAGCTGGTTGTGCCCAACTTTGGCTCAGGTCACAATCTCAGTTTGTTGGTTCGAGCCCTGCATAGGGCTCTGTGCTAACAACTCAGAGCCTGGAGCCGGCTTCAGATTCTGTCTCTCTCTGCCCCTCCCCCACTCATATTCTGTCTCTCTCGAAAAATAAACATTAAAAAATTTTTTAAAAAAACAATTGTTGGGGCGCTTGGGTGGCTCAATTGGTTAAGCATCTAATTTTGGCTCAGGTCATGCTCTCAATGCTCATGAGTTCGAAGCCCACGTTGGGCTCTGTAGTGACAGCTTGGAGCTTGGACCCTGCTTCAGATTCTGTCTCAATCTCTCTGCCCCTCCCCTGCTCATGCTCTATTTCTCTTTCATATATAAAACAAAACATTAAAAATATTTTTAATAAATAAAAATAAAATTTAAAAATGTCTAAAAAAATGTCAGATCTCTCTCTCAGTATGATTTAGTTTTATCTATGCAGAGGCCCAGTAAATCTGGAGTTTTTACAGGAGAATGTATTTTAAGTGAGCTTAGATCAGGTTTCGGGACTGGTTTAGAGTCTGGCCTAAACACAAAGGACAAATCTATTGACACAGAAATTTTGTTCAGGTTCTCTCCATTCCGATCATTCCAATTGACACAGAAGAGTACAGGTGTGAAAAGTTTTATTGTGGTTTGTTTTGTTTCAGAATTTCAGGACAATAAAAATCAACTTAGAAAGACAAGTAAGAAAAAGTAGCAAAGACAAGACACATTAATAGTAAAAAATATACTATCATCTGTATTATACAATTCTGGGCCACACTTCTTATCACCTTACCTTTAGCAGGAGAGCAAAATTACTCTGCAGAGAATTAGCCACACCGCTTTCATACAATTTTTTCCTCATGTGGTTTTCATTCACATTCCCACCACCAGATTGATACCTTAATAATGACTTAAGCATGGTTTCAAAAGGGTCCGCTGAAACAAATTAAACATTTCTGAGTCAAAGTGGACAACAGAACTGAAAACAAACAAAACAACAACTATAAAAACTCTAGCAAAAAACAAAGAGATCAAGGAGGTAGGTGACTGTAGCTAAGAGCATGGCAACTTTTTTCCAAACTCCCTTCATTATTTTTTCTAAATATGAAGAGTTCAAGAGGCAATGAAAACTGGCAAAAATACAATATCCTGACTGGCAATTACACTATAAATAATTAATACTTAACGTCAATTTTCTACCTACATGACAATATCTCTGATTTTTAAAAAAGCTCATTTCACTGGTTTAAAAGCAAAATTGTTGTTTGTGTGTAATGGTCAAGTATTACAGTTAAAATTATTTAGCTGAGTTCAGAAATTTTTTCTTTTTCATCCATTTTTTAAGTGTTTCTTTATTACTATATTGCTTCCATACAAAAAAAAAATACACTGTCATTGTAAACAATTAAAAAAGCAGTAAAATACAAAAGAAAATTCATCTAAATTTCACCAGAAAGATGAGATAATGTTAAACATTTTTGAGACTGCCTTTTTTTTTAAGAGAGAGAGAAAGAGAAAGAGGAGGGGTAGAGGGAGAAAGAATCCCAAAAAGGCTCCACGCCCAGCCTAGAGCTCCAAACCAGGTTCAATCTCATGACTATGAGATCATGACCTGAGTGAAAATCAAGAGTCATCGTTCGATCAACTGAGGCACCCAGGTGCCCCAATGAGTTTTTTTTTTTTTTATAGCTATTAACATTACTTAACAGAGAAACAGAAAAATGTCAGAGTTTGCAAAGAACACAAATCCTTCTTTCAGAGCACTTCTCCCAGTTCATTAGTGTGATCATTTAAATAATGTTTACATGCTTCTCCTACTCCCTAATATTATACTATAAACTTCACAAGAGAAGGGACCATGCCTGGTTTTACTCGTCTTTACATTTCCTGACAGAGCCATCCTTCAATGTTATGGAAAACTTAGTGATTAAGTGCACAAACTCAGACCAGACTGCCTACCTTCAAGTCCCAGCTCTATCACTAATAATTTGGGTGATCTTGGGCCAATGACTTAACCTCTTGGTACCTCAGTTTCCTATAATGTCTACTTCATAAGGTTGTTCTGAGGATTAAATGAGTTAATATCTGTAGATGTCTTATAAAAGTTTTTGCATATAGTAGGCCATACAGATATTTGATAAACAAAATACATCATTATATTAAGGCCTGAATATATTTTTTCATTCAGCCACTAATATTTAACTTTGCTTCAAATTTTTATGGTAAATAATATTAATGTCTTTTCTTCTGAATATCAATTTATGATAAATTCCTCATGACAGTATTGCTAAGCCAAAGATCCTGCCAACCCACTCTCCCAAGTTTATAAAATATTTACATTCCACGTTTGCCTATTTCCTTATCAACAATGCATTTTGCCAATATTCTTCATATCTTCCAAGTCAGATAGGTAAAACTTTTATTTGCATCCCACTAATTATTAGTGAGGTTGAAATCTTCATTTGCTTATTGGCCATTTTTATTTCCTCTCTCTTCATTACCTTGTTTTTGCCCACTTTTCTGTATCTCCATTTTATTTTTACTTTATTAGTTTTTATTTATATATATGGGTGGCAAATCGTTTCCCCTTATTTCTTTTAAACTTTTTCAAGGTACCTTCTTAATTTACAGAAATGTAGTAATCAACCAGTCCATGTCATGTCTACTAATCTGTGCTTTTTATTTTAATGAAATTTCTCATTTTTATGTAGATTCACATAAAAATTTAAGACAGATTTACCCGTCTTGTGCTTGTCGGCTCCTACATCTCATGTTATAGTAAGAAAAGGTTTATCAACACCTACTCCCAATTTAATATTTAGCCATGTTTTATTCTAATACTTTTAGGACTTTAAATTTTAATAATACGGAATTTATTTTGATGTAAAGAGTCAGGCAAGGATGCAGATTTATTTTTTCCAAATAACTAACCAGTTTTCCAAAACCATTTACTACCTTTCCCCTTTATCATAAAATGCTCTCTTTACCATGTATGCTTGGTTTGTCTACGAGACTACCTACTCTGCTCCATCAATCTGTCTAGTCTTACCACAATACAAGATTCTTCAAATTAATCTAGATTTACAGCATATTGCTCAACCTGATGGTACAATTATTCCCCTCATGAATATTCTTTTCTAGATGTTTTCTGACTGTTCAAGTACCTTTACTATTCCAGATGCACCCTGGAACTATTTTTTTTCCTAAAAAATCCTGTTGGAATTTATATTGGGATTCTACTGTATAAATCTATAAACTGAGGAGAAAAATAATCATCTTATAATACTGTCTGTATATTCAGTGAGGTACTAATTATACAAACCTTAGCATAATGCCTGGCACATAACATAAAACATTTAATAAATGTTAGCTGGTCCTACCCATTAACATGTATGCTCTTCACGTAGGGATGTTTATTCTTAAAAGATAAGGAAGAGCTAATTAGAAAAAAATTAAACTTACATGTCTTATTGGGGTTGATATGCTGCTTCAGGACATCAACAGTGCCCAAACTAACCACAAGGCGCCTGCCAAACCAGAAAGAGACCACAGGCCCATATCTCTCATGCAAATTAACCAGGAACTCGTGCAAACTTCCACTGTTCACAATATCTGGAAGATTACCATCTCTGAGAAAAGAGCAACAATTGATAAAATAACTTGTAAAAATAAGAAATTTAACTTGGAAGAATCAGAAAAACAGTAACTGATTTTGAGTTAACTCTGACAACTTATGAGAGCAGAGTTGCATGAAATGCAAATTACTGCAAAATCTAAAACTTAAATTTGACTTCTCACTTTCCATAGTTATATTTAGATTTGGATTTTTCAATGTTTTCAGAATTTATAACAATTCAAACCAAGAAGAAAGCTACACAAGGAACATCAAGTAGACAGTGGAAAATGATCCAATTTTTGCAAAATCTCAATTTGAGATAGTAATGAATCATAGGGTGATTTAAAGGAATTAAACTATGTAACCTAAAAATATGGTTTAGTTTTGATACCAAAAATTAAGAGTTAACTCTACTGAATTCCAAAAAAATAAATAAATACATAACTACTCACTTTTCTTCAGTTGGCGTAATTCCTGGAATTCCTGCAGCTTGTCTAGAAGCCTTAAGGACAAATTTAAAAATAGTATAATGACTTAGTCTATAACATATAATATAATATATAATACATAAGCATATAATCTATAAATCAGATATTTTGCCAAAACATCTGCAGGACTAAGTGATGGCTTTCCAATTTGGTTGGATGTTGAGAATTGTTACGTCTTAAAATACAAAAACTGGGTTCTTGTATTTAAAAGAATAATCTTAATATTCTTCCACCATGTCAATTAAACTAACAAGTTTGAAAAACTTAACATCCATTCTACGTCAACTAACATATAATGAAGTACCTTTTTTGCTGTTGTTCTGAGTCTATATATAGCCCCTTCTGGCTTGGCTTTAAAAAAAAAATCAGTATCATGCTAACAACGGTTTCATTCCTTAAATTGTTCTCTAATTAAAGAATTTACCAAAGTACAATTATGATAGTCACCTTTTGCTTTAATGTAGTCATTTAAAAATTATTTTAGAGAAAGTATGCACAAGTAGGGAAAAGAGGGAGAGGGAGACAGAGAATCCTAAGCAGGTTCCATGCTCAGCACAAAGCCTGACTTGGGGCTCAATCTAACAACTCTGAGCTCATGACCCGAGCTGCAATCCAGAATTGTACACTTGACTGATTGAGCCATTCAGGCGGCCCTAATGTAGTCATTATTGTCAGGGTCATACAGTCACTGAGGTATGTGGCATACAAATAATAAAATAATTCATAGCAAACTGTTCAAGCAACAACCTCTAAAATGAACTAGGGGAAAGTATGGGAAATTTTAATATTTTACAATTTTATGTTGGGTTTATAGCTGCTGTGTTTTGGAATCAATGTTATTTTTTACTTAGTTTTTATCTTATGACAAGTATATTATTCTTACAAGACTTTTTAGAATTTTTTTTAATGTTTATTTATTCTTGAGAGAGAGACAGAGGAGACACAGAATCCAAAGCAGGCTCCAGGCTTCCAGTTGTCAGCACAGAGCCTGAGGCAGGGCTCAAACCCACAAACCGTGAGATCATGACCTGAGCCGAAGTCAGACACTTAACCAACTGAACCACACAGATGCCCCACTTTTTATAATTTTTTTTTATGTTTTATTTATTTCTAGGAGAGAGAGACGGGGTGAGCAGGGTAGGGTCAGAGAGAGAGGGAGTCACAGACTGAAACAGGCTCCAGGCTCCAAGCTGGCAGTCAGCACAGAGCCCGACGCGGGGCTTGAACCCACGAACCGCGAGATCATGACCTAAGCAAAAATCGGATGCTTAACCGACTAAGCCACCCAGGTGACCCTGTTTTTCATAATTTTTAAATAAACTAAATATTTCTAGAAAAAATAACCTGAAGTATTTACTCCAGGATCAATTCTGAATTCTGTCAAAGATTTTGACTAATATTAATCAGTGCTTATCTGGCATTCTGCCCTTTTTTCCCCTAACATTACATAAGTAAATGAATAAATATTTCTTTACTTGAAAATTTACTTTTTGTATCTTAATTAAAAGATTTCTTTTTTTATTTTTAATTCCAGTACAGTTAACATACAGTGTCATATTAGTTTCATGCATACAACATAGTGACTCAACATATTTGAACATTTAAAGGCCAAACTGTATTCCATCATGTAGTAGAAAGGGCACCTGGATGGCTCAGTTAGTTCCGCGTCTGACTTTGGCTCAAGCCATGACCTTTCAGTTCCTGGGTTCGAGCCCTGCATTGGGCTCTGCGCTGACAGCTCAGAGCCTGGAGCCTACTTTGGATTCTGTCTCTTTCCCTCTATGCCCCTCCTTCGCTCATGCTGTCTCTCCCCTTCAAAAATAAGTATTAAAAGTTTTTAAAATTTAATTTTAAATTTAAATACAATTTAATTTTAAATACAATTTAAAAAATTTTTTAAAGAAATTCCTTAATCATTTTCCTACTATACTGCTGTAAAACATCTCAGCTATTTCTTTTCTTTCTTTTGTTTTTTCATTAATATAAGTAGTGCTATAAAAACCTTTGTACGACTTTACTTTTTTTCTTCTTTGGAGTATGCATGCCGAAACAGAAATACTAGACTGAATGGTACTAACTATAGAATTTTTTAGTTTCTGCTAAATACTACAAGAATGCTATCTAGGTATATGTCACTTGTGTTTAACTTACAACAATGAAATCTATACACTGTATAATTCTGTCCTACAGTCATCCATAATGGAAACTTGTCACGTTTAATATTACAATTAGGGGAGGAAATTAGAAAACACCACCTTGTTTTGTAGACAGGTTAAGAGATGATTACTCATCTACTAGCTCCTTTCTCAGAATCACCCTCTGAGGCTGATAAAGGCAAGCATATAAGGCTAAGAACAAGATTAAAAACTAATGCAGAGTAGCCAGGTCAAGCTCAGGAACTAACCCACCACAGGGCTCATTCCACAACTCATCTGCTTTCAACGCTGTGAGCAGAGCAAGACCGGTCTGGGTCGTGAGGACTTTGGATTTCAGTAATAACAAAAGGAAAGACGGATGGAAAGGCGGGGAAAGGAGAGGGTTAAAAAAAAAAAAAAGCGGAGAGAATCCTCAGAAAAGACAAAGGAGTGGAGCACCCTCGCACACTCAAGATTCCTTCCAGGCACTGGAAAATGGAAACTGGGTTTGGCAGGATTACTGCCAAAAAGCCACCCCAAAGTACTTCCCGCGCAGCCTGTGATAAAGGCGTGGCAGTGCCGGGAGCAGGGAGGCAGGACCCCAAAGAAGGGCCCTGAGCCCTGAGGCAGCCACACGCCCTTGACCGTGCGCCCCTGAGGGGTCGTCGGGCCGCCCGCGCCGCTCTCCTCCCAGCGCGGCCCGCGCGTGCCCCGCGAGACGTCACGTGCTCGGGAGCTGCAGCTGCGCGAAGCGGGAACGGGAACGCGAGCGGGAGCGGGAGCCCTCCCCTCAGGCCCGCCCCCTGCAGCCCAAAGTGCGCAGAGCGACCACGCTGCGGCAACACAGAGGCTGGGGCGGCGGGCAGAATCCCCAGGGCCGAGACGGCGGTTACCGGATAAAGGTAGAGCACCGCTGCCACCAACGCCAGCAGGAAGGTAACAGCGAAGATCGCAAAGTCCAACATGGCTCTTCCGCCAAGGAGCCACGTCTCACGTCCCGGGATCCGGCAGCCGCGCCTCAGCCTGGCCAGCTCTGCGGAATGGGCGTGAGGGCGGAGGCGTCCTGCGGCACTTCCGAACCAATGGCCCCACCGGGGGGCGGGGCTGGCGGGGTGAGCAATGGAGCGCCGAGGCCCGTGGCGGGGCCAGAGCCACACCCCAAGGCGGAGGTGGCGGCGCACACGGCCTCCGGGCACGCCCAGGATTTGGGGTTCTTGCTGCAGGGGAAAGTGGAGTCCAGGCTTTTGAAACACGTTAGGAGTTACCATCGCCCTACCCCGACCAACCATTGTCCCAGTGGTTTTAGGATTAAAACTCATAAACCAAAGATTCTTACAGTGTGGCTTCTGGAGCAGCAACAGCAGTACCGGGGAACTTTCTAGAAATGCTGATTGTCTACCCCACCCCAGACCTGCAGATTCAACAGTTGAGCGAGGGGTGTGTGTGTGGAAGGGCGGGGGGTCGGGGGGTCGGGGGGCGGGGTCTGCAATCTGTGTTTTTTTTAACAGAGCTGTTTAACACGGTGAGAAGCACTGACACCCAAGCTCACCTGGACCAGGGTGTCTTCAGAGTCAAGCGTTATTAGATTGCCTTGTTTCGAAAAAGAAATTATTTGAAGTGCTAATAAATGTGATTTCTTGGCACTTTCTCGTGATTGAAGGCAGCGAGCTGTTCAGTTATGGATAAGATTTCCTGACTCTGCTGGTTTCAGAAAATGGGAATATTCTAAGCTTCCATTTCTTTATAAAGCAATGGAAATAATAGCACACAGAGTTGCCAGCAGGAATAAATTAGGTATTTCATGGAAAGTACTTAATACAGTTCCTGGCAAAATGCTAGTTAGTATTTAGCACTTATTATTTAGTTATTCTGAACATAAAAGTATCCTAGGATCTTTTACAGGACTCAGAAGGAATTTTTTTTTTTAATGTTCATGTATTAATTTTGAGAGAGACAGAGTTTGAGCAGGAAAGGGGCAGAGAAAGAAGGAGAGAAAAAATCCCCGCAGGCTCCGAGTCCCAGAGTTCTTTCCCAGTGACTGGGAGATCATGACTTGAGCTGAAATCAAGAGTCCCACATCTTGGGAGATCATGACCTGAGCTGAATTCGAGTCCCACATCTTATGTATAGAGTTACCCAAGCCCTGATTCCAGAGTTTTGATATGTATAATGTAAGGCAAGGCCCACTACTTACTGGTGTTCCCTTTAGTGAATGTGCACTCAAAGCATATATAGATTTTATAGCTTTCATAGTATAAAGTCTGTCTTTCTCACACACACAGACACACATACATTCACACACACAAAGGCAGTAATTCAGTAAGAGAAATAATTTGAGATTGCATTTTAGAACATCTGTGATAAACGACTTATTGCATAAACATGAAACAGATCTCATTGAAAATGCCAAGTCTTTTGACATCTTTAGTAAATACAACAAAATGTTGCTATTTGATATTTCAATTCAAAAGCAGAAATTGTACTTTTTTTAAAGGTAAGTGTTTTTTTTAATATATTATTTTTTGAACAGGCTTCATGCCCAGCTTGGACCCCAATGCTGGGCTTGAGCTCATGACCTTGAGATCAAGAGCTGACTGACTGAGCCACCCAGGTGTCCCAAGAAGCTTTTTTTCTTTTTCTTTTTTTTTGAGAGAGAGAGCTTGCATGAGTGTGCATGAGCCAGGGACTGGCAGTGAGAAAGTTGAGGAGAGGGAGAAAGAGAATCCTAAACAGGCTATCTTGGTCCAACAACCTTGAGATTATGACCTGAGCCTAAATCAAGAGTTGGAGGCTTAACCAAGCAAGCCACACAAGCACCCCTAGAAATTGTACCTTTAACTGTAGTTCTCTGTGTATAGATGTGTTTGAAAAGTTCATTTCTATTTTTTTAGATTGGGTTATTTATTTATTTATTTATTTATTTGAGAGAGTGTGCATGAGCAGGGGAGGGGCAGAGAGAGAGAGAATCCCAAGCAGTCTCTGCACTGTCATTATGGAGCCTGATGTGGGACTCAATCTCAAGAACTATTAGATTATGACCTGAAATCAAGAGTTGGATGCTCAACTGACTGAGCCACCCAGGCACCCCAAAAGTTCATTTTTAAATGTCTTCTTTCAGGGGCTCTTGGATGACTCAAGTGTCTAACTCTTGATTTAAGCTCAGGTCATGATCTCATGGTTGTAGGAGTAAGCCCTGAGTCAGGATTCATGCTGACAGCTGGGAGCCTGTTGGAATTCTCTCTCTCTCTCTCTCTCTGTCTCTCTCTCTCTCTCTCTCTCTCTCTGTTCCTCCCCTGCTCCTGCTGACATGCATTCACACACACTCTCTCAAAATAAATAAACTTAAAAAAAAATCTTATAGGGGCACCTGGGTGGCTCAGTTGGTTTGCGTCTTACTTCAGTTCAGGTGATGGTCTTGCAGTTTGTGGGTTCAAGCCCTGCATCAGGCTCTCTGCTGATGGTGTGGAGCCTACTTTGGATCTTCTGTCCTCATATCTGCCCCTCCCCTACTTTCTCTCTCTCTCTCTCAAAAATAAATAAACATTTAAAAAAACTAGGCAGTTTGTGGAAAAACTACAAAAAAGATACTTAAAAAGTATCTTATAAATAAATATCTTCTTTGGAATATTAAAGACATTTCCCCTGTAAATTGTGTTCCAAATAGGTTTTCAAAAACAGTAAATATCAGATTTTTTTTTTTTTATTGAGAGAATGGGCTCAAGTGAGCGAGGGAAAGAGAGAGGAATGGGCTCATGTTCACGTAGAGTGGGGCTTAAGCTCACACAATGAGGGACTTGAACTCAGGAACCGCGAGATCATGACCTGAGCCAAAGTCATATATAGTTAACTGACTGAGCCACCCAGGCACCCTACACATCAGATTTTTAAATACCTAATGCACTTAGAGATGCCTAGCTGGCTCAGTCAGTAGAGCATGGGACTCTTGATCTCAAGGTTCTGAGTTTGAGCCTCATTTTGGGTGTAGAGGTTACTTAAAAATAAAGTCTTTAAATGCCTAATGTAGTTAAATAACAGTAACTCCAGGCACTTATATTTCAGGATGTCTGGACTCCTTATTTAGTCCTTAATTGACCTATAAATAGCCACAGAACCTCTGAGGTTTGAGGGACTGTGAAGAGAGATAAAGATTACAGAGGTTTGGCAGGATACAATATTTAGAGACTGAATCTCTAAAACTATGTAACTGTCTCTTCTGTGTTCAAACGTTTGCTGAGATACTACCTAAAAATATTTTTAAAAATCTTTTTCATGTTTATTTATTTGAGAGACAGAGTATGTGAGAGAGAGAGGCAGAGAGAAATGGAGACCCAGCACCCGAAGCAGGCTCCAGGCTCTGAGCTGTCAGCACAGAGCCCAATGCAGGGCTCAAATCCATAAACAGCAAGATCATGATCTGAGCCGAAGTCAGAGGTTTAACCAACTGAACCACTCAGATGCCCCTACAAACCATGTATATACTTTCACACATTTTGATGCTGACATCTAAAATTTTTATCTTGGCTTAAAACGATTAAATTTTCGGTGTATTTTAAATATTCACATTTTGGAATTATTATATATCTTTTAAATGTATAAAAAGGAATTTAAGTACCATAGTGATGTAATGACTATCATTGAGCATTTATTTTTATTTTTTATTTATTTTTTAATTTACATCCAAGTTAGCATATAGTGCAATAATGATTTCTGAAGTAGATTCCAGGGATTCATCCCCCATGTATAACATCCAGTGCTCATCCCACCTAGTCTCTTCCTTAATGCCCCGTACCCATTTAGCCCATCCCCCCACCCACAACCTCTCCAGCAACCCTCAGTTTGTTCTCTGTATGTAAGAGTCTCTTATGTTTTGTCCTCATTCCTGTTTTTATATTTTATTTGCTTCCCTTCCCCTATGTTTGTCTGTTTCGTATCTTAAATTGCACATACGAGTGAAGTCATACGATAAATGTCTTTTTCTGACTGACTAAATTTGCTTAGCATAATACCCTCCAGCTCCATCCACATTGTTGCATATGGCAAGATATCTTTTTTTTTTTATTGCCAAGTAATACTCCATTGTATATGTATACCACATCTTTATTCATCTGTTGATGGACATTTGGGTTCTTTCCATACTCTGGCTATTGTCAATAGCGCCGCTATAAACATTGGGGTGTATGTGCCCCTTCGTAATAGCACACCTGTATCCTTTGGATAAATACCTAGCAGAGCAATTTACTGGGTCACAGGGTAGTTCTGTTTTTAACTTTTCGAGGGACCTCTCCATTCTGTTTTCTAGAGGGGCTGCACCAGTTTGCATTCCCACCAGCAGTGCAAAACAGATCCTCTTTCTCCACATCCTCTGTTGTTGCCTGAGTTGTTAATTTTAGCCATTCTGACTGGTGTGAGGTGGTATCTCATTGTGGTTTGGATTCGTATTTCCCTGATGATGAGTGATTTGAGCATTTTTTCATGTGTCTATTAGCCATCTGGATGTCTTTGAAGAAGCGTCTGTTCACGTCTTTTGCCCATTTCTTCATGGGATTATTTGTTTTTTGGGTGTTGAGTTTGATAAGTTCTTTATAGATTTTGGACACAAACCTTTTATCTAATATGTCATTTGCAAATATCTTCTGCCATTCCGTCAAGAATGCCATTCTATGGTGGTCTCAAGCTATGTATATGGTGGTGTAGCTGCAGGAGACAAGAAGATATGGCTGAATACAGTCCCCCAAATCTAATTGTGCAGGTTGTAGAGTTTCAATGCCTAGTTAAATTTTGCACAGTCTTGCTGGGGCGCCTGGGTGGCTCAGTTGGTTAAGCGTCCGACTCTTGATTTCGGCTCAGATCATGATCTCGTAGTTTGTGAGTTCAAGCCCCACATCAGGCTCTGAGCTGATGATGTGGAATCTGATTGGGATGCTTTCTTGCTCCCTGTCTCTCTCACTTTACCCCTCCCCCAATTGCACTATCTCTCTCTCAAAAAAGTAAACAGAACAACAACAAAAAAACCACAACCTTGCCAAAATCTCTTAATCTAAAGTTAGAACACTGTTTGAAAAGGAATAGGACTCTAAGATAAGGAAATCTGGTTAGTGCAAGACAAAACCAAAACCCCACATTCCTCTGAACCTCCCTTCCTCTTTCCTTTCTCTCATATAAAAGTCTTATTTTTAAAATCCAAGTTACTTAACATATAATGTAATAATGATTTCAGAAATAGAACTTAGTGATTCATCACTTACATATAAAACCCAGTGCTCATCCCAACAAGTGCCTTCCTTAATGCCCATCACCCATTTAGCCCATCCCTCCACCCAACACCCCGCCAGCAATCCTGTTTGTTTTCTGTATTTAAGAGTCTCTTATGGGGCGCCTGGGTGGCTCAGTCAGTTAAGCCTTGGACTTTGGCTCAGGTCATGATCTCGCAGTTTGTGGGTTCAAACCCCGTGTTGGGCTCTGTGCTGACAGCTCAGAGCCTGGAGCCAGCTTTGGGTTCTGTGTCTCCCTCTCTCTCTGCCCCTCCCCTGCTAACACACACACAGACTCTCTCTCTCTCTCAAAAACTAATAGGCATAAAAAAAGAAAAGAAAAGGGGTGCCTGGGTGGCTCAGTCGGTTAAGCGTCCGACTTTCGCTTAGGTCATGATCTCGCAGTCCGTGGGTTCGGGCCCCGCGTCGGGCTCTGTGCTGACTGCCAGCTCAGAGCCTGGAGGCTGTTTCAGAATCTGTGACTCCCTCTCTCTCTGACCCTCCCCTGCTCACGCTGTCTCTCTCTCTCTCCTGGAAATAAATAAAACATTTAAAAAAAATAAAAAAAAATAAAATATGGAATACTTCATATCAATTTGCATGTCTTCCTTGCTCAAGGACCAGGCGTCCCGAAGTATTCCATATTTTTAAAAAATAAATAAAATAGGGGCGCCTGGGTGGCTTAGTCGGTTAAGCGTCCGACTTTCGCTTAGGTCATGATCTCGCTGTTCGTGGGTTCGAGCCCCGCGTCGGGCTCTGTGCTGACTGCCGGCTCAGAGCCTGGAGCCTGTTTCAGTCTGTGACTCCCTCTCTCTCTGACCCTCCCCTGCTCACGCTGTCTCTCTCTCCCAGAAATTTAAAAAAAAAAAAAAAAAAATTAAAAAAAAAAATAAATAAAATAAAATATAATTCTGTACACACAATGCACCCCCTTTTGTCTGAACCTGGAGCAGAACACTGGCTTATACATCAAACAGTAACACCTTGTTAATTTGTGTCAGAGAGAACTTAGGTGGATTCTAGGCATGTCTGTTTAAAAAGAATAAAATGTGGGGCGCCTGGGTGGCTTAGTCGGTTAAGCGTCCGACTTTCGCTTAGGTCATGATCTCGCGGTTTGTGGGTTCGAGCCCCGCGTCGGGCTCTGTGCTGACTGCCAGCTTGGAGCCTGGAGCCTGTTTCAGTCTGTGACTCCCTCTCTCTCTAACCCTCCCCTGCTCACGCTGTCTCTCTCTCTCCTAGAAATAAATAAAAAACATTTAAAAAAAAAAAGAATAAAATGTAAAGGCTAGTAAGGGCAAGTTTATTTATATCGTTTCATTCATTCAGGATTTGAGATTTTAGTGTTACCTTGAGCACCTGATATTAGGTCTGAATGTGCTTGTTTGGTTAACTGAAGCCTGGATTCAATACTGGCCAACAGTCATTCAAGTTGAGATGCCAGATATTTCCTGGCATACTGTTTTGCAGGGGTCAGAAAACTAAGAAATGTGGGGCCCCATCTGTTATTGTAAATAAAGTTTAATGGGAAGACATCTATGCTCATTTATTGATGTATTGTGTATGGCTGCTTTCATGCCACAATGGCAGAACTGAATAGCTCTGACAGAGACCGCATGGCTCTCAAAGTCTAAAATATTTACTATCTGGTCCTTTAACAGAAAGAGCTTGTGGGTCCTTTCTATAGGGGAAAGAAATCTACATATTTAGGGAGATGGAAATGTTGGTATGGATTTTGTTGACATGTTAAAACACAACTTACAAAGGAAGTTAACAAACTGTTACATAAGTGATATTCTGTCTTTCTGCCCTAAAGTATACCTTCATAATGCCAAATTTAAAGTATGTGTAAAGCTATGGTTTTTATGATTGAAAGTCAATAAACTAACAAAAATAGGTGAACTTAATTATTGCACTTGCCTGGGTATTCTATAATGGTCTAGTGTGTTTGGATAAAAGATAAAATATAGACATATAATTCAGAAATTATTCATTTCATTAAATTAATTTTTCTTCATTTCAGCAATTATGTCTATTTTCATAATCAAGGTTTTCACATCTTTTGCATTCTCCTGGCAGTAATGCCAAATTAGCTGGTCTTGGGTCATAGTATTTCTTGGATAGATTTTTTAAAAAAGTAATCATTTTAGGTTTATTGAGGCATGGTGCATATAAAGAATAATTTTAAAATTCTTTTAAATTGGACAAATTTTGCTTTGTTGAGACAGTAGGGAATAATTTGGCTCAGGTAGCAAAAGAGAAAAGAATGCATAACTGCTATGTACTATTTTTCATGTTCGTTAGTATGTTAGGCTGAATAATGGTACTCAAATATGTTCACATCCTAGTCTCTGGAATTTGTGAATGTTATTTTACATGGTAAAATACGCTTTGCAGAGGTGACTAAACGAAGATTCTTGAAATGGGAAAATCAACTTGGATTATCCATATGGGCCTAACATAATCACAATAGGCCTAATAGGAAGGACACGGGAAGTCAAAAACATAAAAGAAGGCAACGGGATAATGGAAGCAGAGATTAAGGTGATATATTTTGAAGATGGAGAAAGTGGCCATAAACCAAGGAACATAAGTGACCACTAGAAGCTGAAAGACAGAGAAACTGATTTTCCACACAGAGCTTCTAGAAATCTATCCTGCTGACATGTTGACTTTAGCTAAGCTCAGTGAAACTGATTTCTAACCTCTGACCTCCAGAATTATAAGAGTGAATTTATGTAGTTTTAAACCGCTAAATTTGTGCCAGGTTGTTATAGCACCAACAAGAATGTAGTATAATGACCTTTAAATAAAATGGAACAACTTAGGGAATATCTATCAATCAGTTAAATACTATCTTAAGTAATTAGACTCAGGGTATTAACTATTCACTTCAAAGAAACTTACTTTGCCTCTTACTAAAAGATTACTCCTTGCCAAGGAATTAAGTTCTCTTATCTAAGCAACTGAACTCCCTGAATAAGATTTGTCTCTTTATTTTAGTCTATGTTGCCATAACATTATATGTATCATATATTCCCTTGTTTAATAGTTTGTAATTTATTATTAACCTTTTAGTACATTTTTATCAACAGTTCCATACTTGTTACCTAACACTTTAACATATGTAGCAATAATCTGGATCCCTACAACCAGTATGTCAATTGGTCTAGTTTCATTAAAATAAAATTAAAATTATGTATTACAATAGTATATTTCTTTTAAAAAAATTTTTGGTTTATTATCTTATGAATCACAGCTTACCTGACAAGCATCCTACTATATCTCATCACATCCTTCAGATGACTGTGTCTGCTCTGGTTAATGATGTGCTGGACTTAATAATTTATACTCACAGGGTGGTCAATGATCCCTCATTTTCTTGTTCTGATTTTTTAAAGTTTTTTTTTTTTACTTTTTTAGTAATATCTACACCCAAATATGGGGCTCAAACTCACAACCCTGAGATCACGAGTTACATGCTTTGCCAACTGAGCCAGCCAGGTGCCCCCAATAGTGCATTTTTTACCTCTGATCCTTTAATGTTATTTCATTTGATCCTAAAACATCATTAATACTCTATTTTACGGATGAAGTAACTGAAACTAGATAGGTTTAAGTGTTGTCATAGAGCTAGTTTATAGGAGAAATGTTAACTTGAAGTCAGATCTTTTGTTCCAGGTGCAGGCCCTTCACTGCATCCCATTCTATTAAAGACATATGATAATATCTGAGATTCTTGACCAATATTGATGGGTAGATCAAAATTTCCCATTTCATAGTAGTGACCTTAGTACGTTAGGATCTGTTAACAGTAAATAAGACAACTGTGAGAAATTAAAGAATGAGGGTTGTCTTGGGATGCCTGAGTGGCTGTTGGTTGAGCATCTAACTTTGGCTCAGGTCATGATCTCACAGGGTTCGGGTCATGATCTTGAGGCCTGTGAGTTCGAGCCCTTCATTGGGCTCACTATCACTGCAAAGCCCGCTTTGGATCTTCTGACCCTTCTCTCTCCCCCTCTCCCACTTGGGTGCGCATTCTTTCTCTCAAAAATAAAGACATTAAAAAAAATGAAGTTGTCTTAGGAAGGAAACCACTAAAATACACTGCATTATAAATTAGTGAATTTGCACTGTAATTATATGCGTTGCCTTCTTGTGAACTTGTGTCAATTAGCATTCCCGAGTTTGATTTTCTTTAGGATAGTGATAGGCCCAGGTCCTAAATCATGACAAGCTCATCAAGGAATCACCATCTGGAGAAAGGCTGCACCTGGATAAATCTCCCTGTGTGACTATGACTCTAATTAATAAGAATATTAGTTAATATACTCATTATTCATTTAGCCAGTGTAGAAAAACAAAAGTATTTGCATATAACAACCACTCAAAATGATTTTGTTTTAATGAAAGTTTAATGAAAATTTAGATTACCCTCTCAAATAAAAGTTCCTTAAACTTTTATACCTCAAATAAAAGTTCCAGCTGATCCATATATTCCCATTCAGATGTAAAATTTTATAGTTTTTAAGCTGTCAGTGTTCATTTTCAACCTGTTTGACACTGTTCAAGTTCTCATTAAAGACATTCTTAGGTGTTTTCCCATCTGTGAGTGCCTCTATGATGTTGCTTGAAATATTTTGACAAAAGATGCTTAAGTGGGATTCTGCAACTATTGTTCTAGGTTAAATATTAAACCTACCTTCTCTTTAATCATGTCATATGCATAGGAAGGACTTGGCACACTATTTTCTTCTGAGAATCCATGATTTAAAAATTTTTTTAAATGTTTTATTTATTTCTGAGAGAGAGAGACAGTGTGAGTAGGGGAAGGTCAGAGAGAGAGGGAGACACAGAATCTGAAGCAGGCTGCAGGCTCTGAGCTAGCTGTCAGCACAGAGCCTGACGCGGGGCTCGAACCCATGAGATCGTGACCTGAGCCGAAGTTGGACCCTTAAGCAATTGAGCCACCTAGGTGCCCCTGACACTTTAGAAAATGCTTTGTATCCTTTGGAGACTGGGAGACTCCCCAAAAAGGTAAATGCTATCAAGAGTAGAACTTTGTAGCTGTAGATTAGTTATGTTTAAAACGCCTACTTGCAAGTCTTGCTTCTTTGGGATATCAAAATGTATTTTGTGATGTACTAAGGATACTGGTCCTGAAGTCTACCAAATATTATAGTGCATTTTAGCCTAATTCATTATCTGTATGAAGTTATATAAAAGTAGCCGTAGATGACTAGGAATTATGTCATTTGTATTAAACCCAGATCTATTTCTGAGTATGTGGTTCATGCTGTTGTGAAAAATGTTTTACCTTTTACCTTTGTCAGTTTGTAATGAGAGGATTTCCTTTTACCCTTTGTAGCTCAGAGGGCACCTGATGTATCATCTCAAACACAATAAACATGCTCCTGAAGGCAAAAAAAAAAAAAACCCAACATAATGTGAGGTAAAGAGTTTTATTAAGAATTGAATAGACTGTCAAAATCATTCTAATATGTTTAGTAGTGAAAAAAAGTAAAAAATTTCATAATAAAAAGTTTCAAAAAATTGTTTAATTTTTATTTCTCATCAAATGAATGATACATGGTGAGAAAATATAAGCTCCAGTATAATTGCGTAAAATAAATACATTTGTTTGATGGTTAGTATGGCATTATGGACTTATTTCAGAGAAACAAGGCAGTTTAATTAAGCTTTTAAATAACATGGCTTTGTCCTGTGATTGAGAAAACTCACCAGATGAAATTATTGCAGGAAGTTTCCAATAAAAGTGTAGTATCATGCAAAGATGGTATTAGGCTACAAAAAGGTTAATGTTCATTTCTGTTGTGTTGTTACTCTTGATCTAGAAACGAAAGTACTAAAAACTTTAAATACTAAAAAAGTACTAGAACAGAGCTTAGATTCTGTTTTATTATGGATTAATAAGTTTATTAACTCTAACAAACACAGGAGGATTAGGTCAACATTTAGGCTGTCAAAAGTTGATGAATAAAAGATTTTAATTATATGAAAGGAAATAAAAGTTTTAAAAAACCGAGCTCAATGTATTATTTGATTAAACTACAAATGTAGATTTCTTATGGTCATTTCCTGAGGAAGGAAAATGTAACTGTGTTTCTAGGGTGATTTATAACCAAAGGGTTAGGATCTGTTTTATATGACAAAAATTGGTCAATTAACATAATCTTTATCTTGTACACAGAGGACTGCAGAAGAAATTCTCATGAAAAAAGCAGTGATCGATTCATTGCTTAACAAAAACGTATTCAATCCCTTTCCCACTCAAATAATTTAGCCGTGGCAAAGTTTCTAATCAGACCATGAAGTGACAATTACAGATCAACTGAAGAAAGGAATATCATTTTTTATTTGATTTAAACCCATTTCATATACAAAGCTAATGTATTATGTACAAAATAAATGTACATTCTTAAAAACTGTTAGAATACAAATTTCCAAAGGACTAAAAAAAGTGCAAAATTCTCAATTATCTTCAACCATGCTATACAGAAACAAATACTAGCTCATATATACACACTGAAAAATTTTAAAACAGGACTCACCCTAACAAAACAAGACATACAACTTACATATTTAATCTTAAGAGGATGAGGAAGGAAAGAATGTATTGCACCAAATTAACAGTAACTTCATTTTAATGAGAAGACTAATCAAAATTATTTACACATTTTTATTAAATCTAAAAGTTTCACAACTTTAAGACCACTTTTTTGGCATACAAATATTGAGTCACAGTTTGCAGTCAATAATTAGGTATAAATAAGGCTTAATATTCTTTCTCATGGTCAATTCCAGTAAAATAAATGAGAAGGACCATTTTATGATAACCACACAACTTTCTCAATTCCTTAAATATTTAAGTAGCAGCACGATTTGCAAGTTATTTTTTTCAAACAAGTAATTCTGAATTTTCAGCTATCCTCCTCTATGTACACATATATGTATTCAAGTCACTGTCACTACCTATGATAACACTGAAATGTTCCTATTTAATCTGGGTCCCAGAAAAACTGACGTAAGAGACAAACATGTCTGATATTTTTCTCTTAATGGATTCATTTCTGTAGCAATGCATCTGATAGAAAAGGACTCTCTAGCTAGATCTCTGCTTACTTTTTGCTAATTGTTTTTCTCCAACTATATAAAGTGTACAACTGGAGGAAAGAAAGCCATACTTCTTAAGAGTTTCTGAAGACAACAGACCAGGTATACAGTTTTCTAACAGTTTTATGTAAAGCTAACTATAAATAAATAGTATCCAAAGATATTTTTGGTGATAGTATTTCTGAATCACAGAAAGAAGTAAAATGCGGAATAGGAAAAAAAAGTCTAAAATGTAAAAGATCTTTGACAGTAAGATCTTTGCTGTAATATGCCATGCTTTTGTAAGAACATAGAAACTATTATAAATAAATACTTTAAAAAGCAATCAAAACCCCAAAGCGAGAAATAGTTATTCTCTTTAATCCCTATATAAGAAATTAAGAGGCTGAAATTTTTCAGTTAAGTGTGACAACTGGTATCTCCTTACCAGAACCATTTTCTAAAGTATTTATTGATTAATATAATTTTAGCATTCTGAAGAGCAAAATAATGTCAATCACAGATAAGTTCTTTGCCTTCAAAATGCAAGATGTGCATTTGTTGAATTTGTAGGTTAAGCCCACTAAATCTTAAAATACATTGCTTAGATGGGAAATATTTCCAAGGTAAGGAACATAAAATATTGTATTTTAACATTACCTAGTTAATACACTGGCTACCAGAGAACCCCTGGTTTTCGTACATATTCAGTTGAAACATATAACCAAAATAAAATTTCAAAAGGTCTAACTGGAATAAGACTTTTAAAGTTTTTATTTAAAACAATAAAATACAAATTTTTTCTATCTTACCTAAATCTTAACTTGCTTTTGTTCTCTAATTACAATGCTACATTTAATAAGGAGCTAATCATTTTGTACATTCAAAAATAGTTATAAATTTTAAATAATGTGACAGCCATTATGTAAGTGAAAACATACACACAAACACCCAAAACTCCACTAATAGTCAATTTAGAAAAATGAATGGGTAATTCTTTCAGTGACAGAACTGTGCTGTTGTTAGTGTTATTTTGGTAATATTTACAAAATAAGTTTCCAAGGAAACATTAAAACTATACCATAGAAAACAAATGTTAGATGAATAACTTTCTACTTGTTCTTTTCCTTTGAATTTTCAGTTCTTAAGATTATAGGCATTAACACAAAAGTGAACAAAGTTGTATCTCTGTCCTTTTATTTTTTACTACAGCCATTAGCTTCATAGGTCCAAATCCTGTAATGTGTTTAGAAACCACTCACATATGGGGCGCCTGGGTGGCTTAGTCGGTTAAGCACCCGACTTTCGCTTAGGTCATGATCTCGCGGTTTGTGGGTTCGAGCCCCGCGTCGGGCTCTATGCTGACTGCCAGCTCAGAGCCTGGAGCCTGTTTCAGTCTGTGACTCCCTCTCTCTCTGACCCTCCCCTGCTCACGCTGTCTCTCTCTCTCTCCTAGAAATAACAAAAATATTAAAAAAAAAAAAAAAAACACTCACATGTAACAAATATCAGTGAGATAATCTAAGATATGTCTGATGAATTATACAATCTAACCAAAATGTATATGATAATACAGCCACTTTTACAGACTCTTATACTGAAGAAACTTATACTGAAGAAAAAAATCTTATACTGAAGAAAAAAAAATCATGTAAAATCCTATATCTAAGATGTTTTTAATGTAGAAAATTGCACTGTTTCCAATATATACCTAAATACCTTAAATGTTAATGCTTTATTTTCTGAGACACTAGGACTTTTTATATGAAAAAATTGAAGATTACTTCCATAAAGTCATCAAAAGTACTTAGGGAATATACCCAATTCTTTTTAATGAGAATAATTCTATTATTTCCTTTAAGGGTATAAGAGATCCAATTCTATTTTTAAACCTAGCATTTTGTAAATCATGCTTTTTATTGATACTTAAAAATATTACCAAATTCAAATATGCAAAAATATTTGCTAACAGACACTTTTTTTCGAGCCACTATTAGTTAGAATATTCAAATGTGAAAGGTTTGAAGAAAATTATAAGAACAATGCAACTGAAAAGGAAATTTGGTTGTTTCAGTAGCAAGCAAAATGAAGATAAGAAAGCCAATCCAAGTACATTTTAGATAAAATGTTTTCAAGGACAATGATTAAACCTATTTTCATATAAGCCTGGGAAATGGATATAATTTCTACAGCAGAAAATATTTTAAGACTTAATATATAAATTTTGAGATAATTTTTTTACAGTAAGACTCAGAAAGTCCAAAACAATGCCTAAACTTCTGTATGTTTGTGTGTATATGTGTGTGTGTGTGTGTGTGTGTGTGTATGTGGACAAATCTGACCTACAATCTCAATGAAGAAGAAACACTGGCTTAGAAAATGCTGGATTCAAATGAAAGAAGTAAAGTTGTGGCCAACATTTTAATAATATTGAAATGATAACTAGTAACACTGTATTGGTGTTGCAACAATGTCATCAGAAAAAGCACCACCAGGACTCAGATATAGAAAAACTCTTCAGAACAATGTTCTCAATGGGATCAAATTTAAAGCAAAGCAAATACTGGGTATATATGACAAATGAATTAGGCAAAAAGAATACTGAGAGTGGGTTTTTGTTGTGAGTGATAAATATTTAAGATTGGCCACTTAACTGGGAAAGAACAAAGTCAGTGGATGAAACGAACAGTAAATTAGGACAAGCTAGGTGTCTGGCTGATAGAGGAAAACAATGGATTAGATTTAGAAAAGAAAAAGTATTTCATTTCTTGTATCAAAAATTATATCCTACAGGCAGATTTAAGAACTTATTAATGGAAGACAAATTTACTGATGTATTTGAAGAGACCAACCATCACTCACTCATACATATCCTACGATAGTACATATTATCTAATATTTATGCTTAATATAATCCATGTACTTGCATCTTTTCATTGAAAAGGTGATAAAGATAATGCTACTTATTTTGTGAATGTAAATATATAAAATGAGTTAACCTTTTAAATTTAAAAGATTTTCATGAGTGATTTCATTAGTCACAATATAAATATACTTCACGGCAAAGGCCATATGTCAATCATCATTAAATAAGAATCTGGTATTCAAGTTAAATTTTTCTCTGCCCACTCCTATTCAAGTAAAATTTTTAAAAAACCCTTAGGTTAAGATTTAACTTTCAAATATAAATTCTAATTATTTATGAGGGTACACTTATTCCTTCAGACGTGTAAAAGTGACTTTTAATACCAGTTTTTTAAGGATAATTGTTACATGCCGAAGAGAAAAAAAGAACACTCGCTGATGTTGTTGCTAATGACACATGAATACCTGGCATTTTCTCTCCTACAAAGGGATGTGACCTAAAAGAGAAAGCACTGTGACCTAATGGAAGTTAATAGATAGAAACTTAATAATAGCTGACACAAGCTTCCCAGGCTTAAAAGGATTTTAAACCAACTGGACAAGCTTTATTTTTATATACTTTTCTAATTTCCATGCCCTGACCTATTTTTCCTTCTCTCCTCCAATTTTATCTAAGTAATGACAGAATACTGATTGGAGAGTTGAAAATTTGCTTTATTTTCTAAACGAACACAGGTATTATATGCTTTAATATTTTAAATCTCACTTCCTAAAAGTAAAATCATTATCGTAATATAAATCTCTTCCCATCACCAGGATGCTGAGATTTTTATTTCCTTCATTATTACCAGTGTCAAGAAACAAAAGCAAACAAAACTTTCCTTAGACAACAAACTTCATAGCAGCCAAGTTGAGATACTATATTTATCAACTGAAATGTCTACCTGTTATTCCATTCTCATCACACTGTTGTTCATTTCTCCCATTATATAAGTAGAAACATTTTCTATGGATAACTTCTAAACACACCAGAATCTCCAAAGTATATCTTTCCAGTGATTTTATCTAGTCATTTGTAATTCAGTGGGCTACACTGTTTAAAAGAGGTTTATATTATTCAGCTAATGGTTCTACTATATGTGTTTACTTTAATAGATAAAGTTAACCTCCATTCCTTTAGATTGTTGCTAGTATTCTCAAATTTTCCTCAAAATCTTACATTTTTGGTTTTTACTTTTAAAAAAGTAATATAAGGAAGAATTCTACAGCTCTAAACATTTATTGTTAGTCTAGGTAGGATATTTATTTTACTGTGAATAAGGTGTCTTCTATTTGTGATATAAAACGAATACTGCTTGTTTGGTTCTTCAATCTAAAAGGCAGCAAAGTAAAACACCATAAATTTAGGAATTTTTCCCTGATAATTTCAGTTAAACTTCTTTTTAACTTAAGCATCCATCCAAAATAATTCCAAAACCATTATTAAGTAACCTTAAAAATAAAGAAGGCAACCCTATGCCAAAATCACTGGAAAAGTAAGCAAAAGAAAAATTTCCAAAGTTTTGATTCAGAAAAGTTTTCTTAAAAATCAACATTTTAAATACCAAAAATCAATTATGTTGGTTTTGCTGACTTGAAACCTTCTAAAAAATGTAATATAAAAAATAGAAAGAAATAAATAGAAGCAATAAATCTCAATAAATCATAATTATCTCTATTGATTTGTTTTGAGACATTGTCATCACAAATTCCTGAAGTCCTTAAAAAGGAAACTTTCACATTTCCATGTGCTCTATTTTACACCTGCTGCACCAGTCTGTTTCACTGTTACTTATCTAAAACATGACTGGTGGTTTTTTTGTGTTTTGTTTTTGCTTTCACTTGAATAAAAGAGAGGATTTTAAATAACTGTAAAGAAAATTCTTCTGTAAGTTTTTATTAGTCCTGACTTGAACAGATCATATCTATTCAAAAAGCTTCCATAAACAGAATCTTTTACTTCTGATGGATTTTTTTTACTCATTCATAGGATTATAAAGAAAAGGGTATTAGATAGTAGGGGCAACAGAAGAAAAGAATTGCAGAGGAAAAGTTTCTCAAAGATTCCATGGAGAAGAGAATTCAATGTAAGGAAATCTACGACTTGTGGAATAAAAAGGAATATTATTTTATAAGACACTATTATTTTAAGAAATCTTCTTCCCCCCTTCTGATTAGAGACCCCTTTATGAAAGCCACACACTCACTCACTCCTGAAAAAAGATGCAGTTAACACACAGAATTTCCACACAGTTTCAAGGGTTCCATAAATTCCCCCAAACCCATGGTATCTCAGATTAAGGACACTTGGTAGTTGTAAAAGCTCTCTGACCTCAAAGATAATCTAAGAAAAGCACTTAGCTTTAAGAATCTCTTTGAATTCCAAAATAAATTTATCAGCCTTTTACATTAAAATATCAAACAGTAAAACATAATGTGACACTTAACTGTATATAATAAAATTAATTATAATCTTAAAAGTTATACATAACATGAAATAGAAATATGTCTTTAATAATTACTATACCTAAATGACTAGTTTAAGTGGTGCATTATCTTTTCAATTCATTTATCAATCACATGGAAGTTCTAAGTAAAAATGTTAATGTTTTCGGGTATCATTGCTAACACTTCTAACTACTGGGGAAACACATAGTATTTGCTTAGTAAAGAATAAGCCAAGAAATTTTGAACTTTGCAGATAATAAACTGTGCTACTTAAAGGATCCAACATCAAAATTATAATCAGCATTTTTTTCTTAATTATACTACTAATGAAATGCACCTGCAAAATATATCTCTTTCTCTTATTCCTACTAAACCTTTATTATTTAAGCATATAATAATACATTTCAGTAAGTTCTCATTAAAATATGCTAACAGTAGTGGAATGACCCAATGTACCGGTTTCAATAGTCTTATATTCAACTTATCATGAAAACCTGGAATTTACACTGAGTTTTGAAAATCTAAGTGTGCAACAAATGCCTTTAAAATATTACCTCCAATCAAGAGTTCCATAAATAAACTGATATGTTTTTAAATATGGTGGTCAGCAAATAGGAAAATGATTAAAGAATATATTAAAAGCCATGTCTCTCAACTGTCCCATCATCTGTACTCTTTTATTAGAAATACCTTAAATTTTGCTGTTTAGAATAATAAGGGAATTTATCCAACTTCTTTATTTTTAAGAAGTTTTTTTTTAATGGATCTAACGATTTTTAGGAATGAACCACAAGTCTAATTCAAATGTATTTTCTCAAATCCACCTTAGTGTAGACCAAGACTTAGTCAGTACAACTGGATTCAGTGTTAACCAGAAATTTTCAAAGTGGATAATAATATAACCTATGTCTTTATACACATTGCATATTCAATTTTGATAATTCCTAAAATGATTTTCAGTGATTAAAGCCCTGAAACATTTCAGACAGTTGAGAGATATGGTTAAAGTGACAAAGCAATAAATCAAGTTTCAGTTATCCATGAGAGAAGATGGAAATAGTAATCACTTGGAATCTTGAGTATTATATTCAGTTTCTCCAGCTGAAATCTGGCTGAGCCGCTTGCTAGATCCCCACAATTTTCGAGAAAGCTGACCTGAACGCATCTGTTTAAGGTAATCCAGAGAAATGAAGAAAGGATGTTATTAAGAAAGAAATAAAGAGAAAAAAAATAGAAGTTGGATTGATATACAAGACACTGATTGTAGGATGCAGAATGTAAGTTTTGTTAGCAGAATCATTAACATTTTAATGATTCTTGATTAATAATAAAGAAAGGTTTCTCTATATTGATTGTCTTTCAATTAGGAAAGGTCTAATGCCAATGTGTAAATTTTAAAATTAAATGTCCCAGTTTGTCCAAATTACCAGTCCTTTCTTTATAAATTAAAATAATATATTTTATACTTCTTTAAAATAATCTTCTGAATTTATACTTTAGCTAATAAGACACATAATTTTGAGGATTTTTTCCTCTTATAATTTTAGAATATTTTGATATAAGAATTTCAAAAAATAACATTTAGCAACAGAATGATAAAACCTAACTTAGAAAACAAGTATAACATAAGCTCTCCGAAGGTAAGAATCATATTTGTTCACCATTAAATTTGTACGACTTAGCACACTTATCAGCATATAACAATTATTAAATATTAATCCAATTGGTAAGTAAATGCCCCTCTCAAAGTGCTTATAATTCTAGGTAAGGCAAAAAAAGGATCGATGTGGGACACATTTCTCAATCTAATGATATGATTTGTTGGAATTACTTTCCCAAGTATAATCTAGTTTTTAGTGACTATTTGTCTGCCAGCCTTTTATAATGGTAACCCTTCTCTAGGGTACATTTATTAAAGGGATAATAAAAAACCAAACCTCATGCAAAGACACTTTGACATATTTGTTTTGCATTCCGATTTCCAGAAACACTAGTTCCATTAATCTATTACCACTTTACCATCTGATTAATCAATATGAATTTCATACTGACAGTGTAAAATACAAAAATGATACATCACTTAAAGTGCACATTAATCAAGATTTTGATCTTTTTTTAAGATTTTGATCTTTTATGATAAATTTATATCTCTAAATAAAAATCTTTTTGTAACTAAGGCTCAATTTAATTTTTATACTATCATATGGAATTATGTTTTAATTATGCAAGATTCCAAGTATTTGATTATATACTAAAGCAGATCCATACTTCAGCTGATACATCCAAAGATGTAAAACAGATAAAAAAAAAATATTTTAATTCCAAATCTACACACAATTCAGATTCTATGTGTTGTAGACTACATAAAACTTTCAATGAGGACAAAAACTTATTTAGTAAATAGTACAACACATTGATTTAAGCCTATAAAATGAAGCTGCTTAAGTGTTTTTTTTCCCCCAATCAATTTTTAAAAGAAAGTGTGTGCATATAATGGTCACTCCATTTTTTAAAAAATTCAGTAAAATCAGAAACTGAAAAATTACCTAAGGAGGGGAGAAGCAAATTTAAAGGGCACTTGAGTAAACCACAGAAAGTGAAACATACTCAAAGAGAAAAAATGCAGAAAATGTTTTAAATATAAGTGAAATACCAAGATAACGGACTTGCTGACATTCTTTGGGGGACTGTTAAACCTGAAGGTAAATGGTGTAATCACTTTAATTTAGTAAGACCTCTCTTTAGTTATAATATACTGAAAAGAGTATAAGAACTGATAAAACCTTAAAATATTCATAAAACAAAAAGGTTCCTATGATCCACGGTAGATTTATTAAAGTCAGTGACACTGTGTTATTCACTACTGACTTCTCTTGAAACAACTCCTACAGAGGCCACATTTTAGATTTCTCAGAAAAGACTGATGGTATCAATAAAAATTGATAATGCTTAATTTGATTCTATGTACTGCAATTAACTTTCTAGAAGAATTACTGTATTACTTGGAGTATAGCCACCAAGTTTTCTTAGGAACAGTATCAGATTTACGATATCTGAATGTTCAGTAATTGATAAACCATTAGTAAATAAATTTATAGTAAATATAGGAAACTCACTGAGAACTAGGATATTAAATAGAGATATTTGTAGTATTATGCTTTTACAAAGGGATAATTGACATACAGTCATACTGGTATTTATTGAAATTAAAGTTTTATTGTTTGAGCCTGTATTTAATTTTTTATAAAGGCTCTTATATATTAAAAAACCCAAGTAGTATCTTGAATCTAGATTCGTAAAGACATATAATACAAGAACTTTCTTATTCATTTGCAGGATAGAAACTGTCAAATGTGTGCCTTCAACTGAAGCATAATATTAATATCACTCTTGAATACTAGGTTTATTCTGTTTTCATTTACTGCCCTTTGAAAAATCAAATTTGGTTTTTAATTTGTTCATCCATAATGGAGACTTCTGATTCAGCTGGAACAAAGGAGAACCAAAGGAATCCCCAATAGTATGTGAAAAGAAGTTCTTGATGCTATGTTTTACCTCAGCTGGCTTGCCAACACCCACAATAATCAATTTGCCATCTTCTAATCCTACAAGAATATGGCTGTATTCTTTGGTTACATAAACACAGTGGATAGGCATCCGCATGGCTAAAGGACTCAAGCTGAGATTCAAACTAGAAAAGAAATAAAACACACACACATAATTACATGGATACATAATGTATTCATTAATACCCAGAAGATAATTTAATGATCACCTGGTTCTCCATTTTTTTTTAATGTTTTATTTATTTCTGAGAGAGAGAGAGAGAGAGATAGCATGAGCAGGGGAGGGTCAGAGAGAGAGGGAGATATAAGATCTGAAACAGGCTCCAGACTCTGAGCTAGCTGTCAGCACAGAGCCTGATGCGGGGCTCGAACCCACGAACTGTGAGATCATGACCTGAGCCGAAGTCGGACGCTTAACCGACTAAGCCACCCAAGCGCCCCCTGGTTCTCCATTTTAATTTTACCGATGGTTAACTTAGATTCAGAAAGGCTGAATGGCCCACACAAGGGTCTACATTATAGCACTAATTAAAATACTTAATCTGTCTTTATTCTCACGATGTTTTTCTTCTAACCATATATATATGATCTCTCACAAAAAGATTTTCATCTTGTTGATTAAAAAGCTAAAAAACTGTGCATGTGTTGATGATAAGGTCAATAAAATTGGTCTATCTGCCTTGTCTGAGAAGATGTAGTATATATAAATACATAAAATAACATAAAATATAATATTTAAAACCACAATGATAAAAAATATAACTCAACTATGGAAAACACCCATGGCTTTTAGGATTATAGAATGAAGAATCCTCTGAAGTACATAAGGGTTTAGATTAACCTGCTACAAGATCTCATTACCTGATTTGAGATTTTTTTAATAAAACCCTGAATAAAACAAAATGTTGGAAAGATAGGACTCAAATAAGGACTCAGTGCTCTCCCACAGGAGAAAGAATGACAAAAATGAGAAGGGAAATACAAATATAGGGAAGGATGTTGGTACAGAAATGATTCTGACACGAACATGGTAGGATAGAGCATACTGGATCAGGAAAGGATTTATAAGAAAGGTTTGAGGGGGGGGAAGAAAAAGAAAGAAAAGATAAGTTGTAGGGACCAAGATAGTCTCAGTAGTATAATAAGTCACAAAAAAAAATTTTTTTAATGGAAGAAAAGAATGTATTTAGGCACAACAAATATATATACGGGGAATAACAGTGCTTTGTATATCTAAACCAGTAAATATGAAGAAGACAAAGCTTAAAAACATATCCACAATTTAAACATCCTTTTCCTTCACTTTAATAACAAGACTCCCCACCCATTTTACACACATATACACACAACCATGAACACATATGTTAGCCTTAAAAATACCTTAGTTTGTTTTACCACAATTAAAAAAAAATTTAAACTCTAACTTTAGTTTGTAAAAATTCAAACGATAATTGAACAAATTTTTAAATCCATAATCTAGGCTTGGCACTATGAAAATTTTTTTCTATGTTTTTTAACATTATACTTGTAGTAAAATATACATAACATAAAATATCCAGTATTTTAAAAATGCACATTTATATCTCATTTACTAATCCAGAAATTCTTTAGCTTCCTCAATTTTTTTCAGGGTTACCAAAAAACGGCATGTTCATAATAAATGATAAACCAAAAGATTAGAAATCTTTGATTGCTGATTTCCATTCTGGGCTGAAAGCATTTCTACTACCTCCCCCGCGTTTTTTTTAAAATCGCCTTCTTTTTTTTTTTTTTTTTTTTTTTTTTAATTTTTATTTCTGAGAGAGAGAGACAGCATGAGCAGCGGTGGGTCAGAGAGAGAGGGAGATACAGAATCTGAAACAGGCTCCAGGCTCCGAGCTGGCAGTCAGCACAGAGCCCGATGTGGGGCTCGAACCACCAACCGTGAGATCATGACCTAAGCGAAAGTCGGACGCTCAACCGACTGAGCCACCCAGGCGCCCTTCCCCCACCCCCACCCCCACCCCCAGCCTTTTTTTAAAGATTTATTTTTAAGTGATCTGTACAACCATTGTAGGGCTTGAACCCACCCCAAGATCAAGAAGTCACATGCTCCATTAAATGAACCAGCCAGGTGCCCCTATTACCACCTTTTCTTAAGTGAGATTTCAACAATTCTTATTATTTACCTGTGGAGATCTCTTATAGACAGGAAACCTTGTAAGCTGCCCGTGATAATGTGTTCTCCGGTGATACACAGATCTGATATTTGTTCTGTCAGGACTTGGGACCCTAAATACTTCCCATTTACAGAAAACAGATGTAATGCATTCTTATCCTATAAAGATTAGATGAAGAAAATGATTTCAAAACTAAGTTTTAATACTGACAATTAAAACTGTGACTGTAACAGAATCACTGCTGGATTTAAAATTTTGAAATAAACTTATAGTTATGTATAAAAAGAAACTGTGTAGACAATATTATTAAAGGGATTTTAATTCAGAAATAATTACATACTTTAAGAAAATATTTAATAAGTAATTACCAAGTAAACAAATATTTTTTTTTAATTTTTTTTTAATTTTTTTTATTTATTTATTTCTAGGAGAGAGAGAGAGACAGCATGAGCAGGGGAGGGTCAGAGAGAGCCTGTTTTCACAGGCTGAAACAGGCTCCAGGCTCTGAGCTGGCAGTCAGCACAGAGCCTGACGCGGGGCTCGAACCCACCAACCGCGAGACCAGGACCTAAGTGAAAGTCGGACGCTTAACCGACTAAGCCACCCAGGCGCCCTCCAAGTAAACAAATATTAAGCAATAATTTGCACTCCTCCAAAAGAATTAAAATCTCATCCAGTCTAAAAAACCCCATATTCATAACATAAAACAAAAAGATTCTCTCAACTTTTTTAAAGTTTTTTTTTTTTAACTTTAATTTTAAGTAATCTCTACACCCAATGTGGGGATCAAACTTACAACCCTGAGATCAAAGGTCTCATGCTCTACCAACTGAGCCAGCCAGGTGCCCCAAGATTCTCTTAGTTTTTTTTTTCTTTTTTTTTTTTAATATCTTATTTTTTACATGTACTTTTTAAAAATGTTTTATTTATTTCTAGGAGAGAGAGAGAGAGAGACACAGCGTGAGCAGGAGAGGGTCAGAGAGAGAGGGAGTCACAGACTGAACCAGGCTCCGGGCTCTGAGCTGGCAGTCAGCACACAGCCCGACGCGGGCCCGAACCCATGAACTGTGAGATCATGACCTAAGCAAAAGTCGGGTGCTTAACTGACTGAGTCACCCAGGCGCCCCAAGATTCTCTTAGTTTTTATTAAAAAAATTTTTTTAATGTTTTTAAAAAATTTTTTTTATTTCTGAGAGAGAGAGAGAGAGAGAGAGAGAGAGAGACAGTGTGTGAGCAGGGGAGGGTCAGAGAGAGAGAGAGAGACACAGAATCTGAAACAGGCTCCAGGCTCCGAGCTAGCTGTCAGCACAGAGCTCTACGTGGGGCTCGAACCCATGCACTGCGAGATCATGACCTGAGCCAAAGTTGGATGCTCAATTGACTGAGCCACCCAGGCGCCCCTCTCTTAGTTTTTAAAAAGGTTTATCATGGAAAGAAAAATAAACATATTTCATGGCTTGTTTATTTATAGCCAGCCTGTGCAAAAAGAATTTAATTTGGTTATAATTTCTACTTAAGCTTATTAAGTCCCACATAATCAGAAATTATTTTTGAAATCATATATTATATATGTCAATATAAATCCCTAAAACAAAATATAAGCATGAGGACAAGAATGTGATAGGAGTTCATCTATTGGTAAGGAATGAACAAACTGAAAGATGAAAATATTCTGTTTAAAATACAGTTTTCTCTCCTTTCTCAAAATGTTTCATATAGTATAATATGGAAAAGAAAAGACAGGCTTATAGATCATCTAGCCCTACTGCATGAAACTGTTATATACCTTGAGATTGGTCTTTTCTTCAATGCTGGAATAGATGACAATATGTCCTTCCCAAGATATCGCCAAATTAGGAACAGTGAGGAGCATAGAACTCTCACAAGGTGGTCGTAAAGTCCTCATGTACTGACCTTTCTGAATGGTATGTATAATCACAGTGCCATCCTATAAAGAAAATATAAGAATATCAAAAAGAGAAACAGAACAACAAAAAAGAAAGAGGGCCAGATAAACACAGGAAAGGAACTTAGAAAATGATTATTCTACCAAGCACTTTAGGAAAAATTCCAATCTTGAAATTTGAAATAGTCTTTACTTCATAAAATGCCCTTTTTCTTTAACCTGTAGACCAATAAAATCCCAAAATAGAATCTAGTCTCTTTAAGTTTCTTCTTTCTTAGATTAATGCTAATTCTGCAAAGTCCTACACAAACAATAAAGAATCTCTATGCTTTTACCAATTCCAGAAAAAAAATTAATCTTCCAATTTTAGCATATGTGCTTCCAAAGCATGAAAAAAACTTAAATATAAATATTGCTTCTCAATTTGTGGAAAAATTTGCATTTCTTAAAAGTGAAATCTTACCCTTGATCCTGACACTGCCATGTCAAGTTCAGTGCTGATGCCGACACTCAATACCTCATCAGTGTGTCCATACAGAATCTGAAAGGGTTTCGATGCTAAGCCCACAGGAACACCTCCCTGGTGTGAAAACAGAAAAGGAAAGGTAACTTTCTAGTTGGCTATTATCTACAAAAAAAGGTTTATACTGTATTTAAATTGTCTAATCACAAACTAACAATGCAACCAGCATCTATTTATAGTAGTACTCAGGGGCGCCTGGGTGTCTTAGTCGGTTAAGCGTCCGACTTTCGCTTAGGTCATGATCTCGCGGTTCGTGGGTTCGAGCCCCGCGTCGGGCCCTGTGCTGACTGCCAGCTCAGAGCCTGTAGCCTGTTTCAGTCTGTGACTCCCTCTCTCTCTGACCCTCCCCTGCTCACACTGTCTCTCTCTCTCTCCTAGAAATAAATAAAACATTAAAAAAAAAATTATAGTAGTACTCATTCTTGTGTTTCTTCTTGGATTCCCAAATTCCTACAGAATTCTCAAATTCTCAGCCCCTTTTGAGGCTCTAAAACTTAACCTGAATAGTTTCAAAGTTGACTGCTTTGGATTAATTTTAACAGGTATATTATTTGCCCTTTTAACTTACAGATTTGTTCTTCTTTTACTTCAAATATATTTTTTGTATTCTACCTCTGAATACTTTGTCTTTTCTTTTCCTCCCTTCCTTCTTTCTTTTTTGGTTGACATAAATGTTATATTAGGTATACAACATAGTGGTTCAACAATTCTATATATTATTCAATGCTTACCATGGTTAAGTGTAGTTGACATTTGTCACAATACATTACTATAATATATTAGCTATGTTCCCTACAATGTATCTCTGTGGCTTACTTATATTTTATACAATTTAATTACTCTAAATCTTTATTCCATTATTAATTTCATGTTCAGCTACATCAAATCCTGTTACCTGCTCTTTCTGCTTTGAATTTACTTATTTGTAATGGTATTGGATTTAATCTTGTTTTGATTCTTCTGCAATCATCTTTTTCATCTTATTATGCTACCTTATAATTTTATCCTTGAGGTCCTATTTTACTGAATTTATATATTTTTTTCTCATAATAGCATAATTTTATTAAGGGAATCTCTCTACACTTGAGTTGTTGTCTTCATCTGTTTTTAGCATGTTTTGTTTGTACATACTTTTGTTGTTTTTTTATTTTGAGAGTAAAGGAGAGAGGAGAGAGGGAGAGAGCATGCAGGGGAGGGGCGGAGAGAGGGAAGATCTCAAGCAGGCTCTGCACTGCCTGCACAGAGCCCATTTTGGACCTCAAACCCATGAATTGCAAAATCATGACCTGAGCCAAAACCAGCAGTCAGATGCTTAACCAAATTGAGCCATCCAGGTGCCCTTGTACATTACTTTCTATAATAGAATGTTTGGTTGCCATGGTATTTGTTTTATGATTGATTATCCTAGATAAGCCTGTACAGGTAGTTAACTCTGACCTGTGCTATATAATGTGGATAAATTCCCATCAATACTCTTACCTGGGACACATTTATCTTCCTCTAAGATCAGTCAGAGTGCTTGGTGCTCTCTAATTTTTAAAAAGTATGTCATTCTTGGGGTGCCTGGGTGGCTCCGTTGGTTAAGCATTTGACTTTGGCTCAGGTCATGATCTTACTCCTCATGAGTTTGGGCTCCGCCATCTAAGCTGTTAACACAAAGCCCAGCATGGAACCTAGAGCCTGCTTCAGAATGTCTCCATCTCTCTGCCCCTCATCGCTCATGCTATGTCTTTCTCTCTCAAAATATAAAACATAAAAAATTTTTTAAATTAGGTAATTCCTGTATTATTTAAAACAGTTTGAATTACAAGGAAAGATAGACCTTTCTCAAATTTTGTTTTATTAAGGTTTCATATCCCAATATTAAACATGGTAAAGACAGAACAAACATAGATTTTACATACAGGAAAAGTAGCAAATACAATTCTGCAGTAAAATACAGTACATCATGAATTACATGTTTTTTTTTTTTTTTTTTTTTTTAAATGTTGTATTTATTTCTAGGAGAGAGAGGGAGAGACAGCGTGAGCAGGGGAGGGTCAGAGAGAGAGGGAGTCACAGACTGAAACAGGCTCCAGGCTCTGAGCTGGCAGTCAGCACAGAGCCCGACGCGGGCTCGAACCCACGAACCGCGAGATCATGACCTAAGCGAAAGTCGGACGCTCAACCGACTAAGCCACCCAGGCGCCCCTACATGTTTTTTTTTAAATAATGTTTTATTTATTATTCTTGAGAGAGAGAGCATGAGTAGGGGAGGGGCAGAGAAAGAGGGAGACACAGAATCTCAAGCAGGCTCTAGGCTTTGAGCTGTCAGCATAGTCAGGCACATAACGGACTGAGGCATCCAGGTGTCCCTATATGGACTTATTATAGGAATTCAAAATGGTTCAAACCTAGGAGAATTTTCAACATAATACATTAAGAGAAATAAGAGAAAAACTACAAATAAAAGAAGACAACCTGAGAAAAAGAGCTAAAAAGGACATTATGGGAACTATTGGCAAAATGAAAACATGGACTGTGGATTAGATAATTATATCTACATATAGATATAATACCTATTGTATAGGCGCTCTGATTCTGATAACTGAACTGTGATTATAGAAGAATGACTTGTTCACAGAAAATACACACTGAAGTGATTAGGGGTAAAGGAGCATAATATCTTTATTGGGGGAGGGAGTGGGAGGGAGGACAGAAGCAGAAAGAGAGAGACAGAAGATCTAAAATGCAGGATCCTTGCTGAGAGCAGAGAGCCTAATGGGAGGCTCGAACCCATGAACCATGAGATCATAACCCGAGCCAAAGCTGCAAGTTTAACTGACTGAGCCATCTAAGAGCCCCAATATCTACAACTTTTAAATCATTTAAAAAAAAAAAAAAAAGATGCTGGGAGAGAAAGACATTAGGAGAACATAATAAGATAAATGCAAAAATGTACTATTTTGGGGGCGCCTGGGTGGCTCAGTCAGTTGAGTGGCTGACTTTGGCTCAGGTCATGACCTCACAGTTTGTGGGTTCAAGCCCCATGTCAGGCTCTATGCTGACAGCTCAGAGCCTGGAGCCTGCTTCGGATTCTGTGTCTCCCTCTCTCTCTGCCCCTCCCCTGCTTGTGTTCTGTCTCTCTGTCTCTCAAAAATAAATAAATGTTAAAAAATTTATTTAAAAAATGTACTATTTTTGTAACTTTTCTATAAACTGAAATTTTACTAAAAAGCTACCAAAAGAAAAAAAAAACAGAAAAGTAACTACTTATATATAAAAAACCACAACCCAACAGCAGTGTATGGTAAAATGCAACAGCAAACGATACACTAAATGGCACAATGGTGAAAGTGCTTTCACCAAAATCAGACATAAGACAGGGACACTCACTATGATTTTTTTATTCTATTGCACTAGCTTATAATGTAATAAGATAAGAAAATGAAATAAATTTATTAGAATCATTATATTGGAAAAGATAGACATCCACTTTTACTTTCAAATTATATGACTGTATATCTACTTTGTTTTCAGAAAATCTAAGAAATACTAATAATTATAAGAGCTAGATAAGAAGATTTGGTAAATCAACTAGTTATTAGATAACTTAGATAACTGTATAGAAATCAATAGCTTTTTTATACTAGCCATAATCATTTAGAAATAAAAGTGATTTACAGGCACCTGGGTGGCTCAGTTGGTGCTTAAGTGTCTGACTCTTGAATTCGGCTCAGGTCATGATCTCGTGGTTCATGAGACTGAGCCCTGCACACGGGGCTCTGTGCTGATCGTGAGGAGCCTGTTGGGGATTCCCTGTCTCCCTGCCCTTCCTCTAGCTTGTGCGTGCTCTCTCTAAAAATTAAAAAGAAGTAAAAGTGATTTTTCAAAGTCCCATCAAAATAGTAACAATATGATAATTAGAAATAAACATAAACAGGGGCGCCTGGTTGGTTGATGTCGGTTAAGTGTCTAACTCTTGACCTCAGCCCAGGTCATGATCTGATGGTTTGTGAGTTCGAGCCTCCCATTGGACTCTGCTCTGACAGAGCAAAGCCTGCTTGGAATTCTCTCTCCCTCTCTCTCTGCCCCTACCCCACTAGTGCTCGCTCTCAAAATAAATAAACTTTAAAAAAAAATTTTAAAGATATAAACATTAACAAGTACAGAACCCAATGGAAAAAATTATTAAAAGATTTTGTCAAAAACATTATAAGACTAGCTGAGAACAGTCTGTATAAAGAAACACAGTGACAGGACATTTGTTTTACCAAATATTAATATGAAAACATTTGGTGTTGCTATAGAAGTAGGTATGTGTAAAATATGGGGACTCTAGAAGAAGACCCAATTCAGTGGGTAGTCATTTATACTACTCACCCAAAGTAAACAAATAATACATTTTAATATTCTATATCTTTATAGAATATATATTATATACTCTATTCTATCACAAATATTATATATATGATATATATATTCTATCATATATATTTACTTTTTAAAATTTATGTTTGTTTATTTTTGACAGAGAGAGATAGAGCACAAGCAGAGAAGGGACAGAGAAAGAAGAGAGGGAGACACAGAATCCAAAGCACACTCCAGGCTCTGAACGGTCAGTACAGAGCCCAATGTAGGGCTTCAACCCACAAACTGCAAGATCATGACCTGAGATGAAGTCAGAAGCTTAACCGATTGAATCACCCAGGTGTCCCTATCATATATATCTACATATCATATATATAATACTCTTATTCTGTATTATAAGTTATAGAAAAATTAATTACCAACGGATTGAAGATTAAAAGGCAAAAAAATAAATAAAAATATTACAAGAAAACTTTTAGGTAATTATTTTAATAAATTTGGAGAAGAAAGCCTGTCAAGTAGAAAACCTAAAACCATAAAAAAGACACTTTACTTCCCTGAAACAACAACATAATGAGTACAATATGGCTGATAAAAATTACAGAAATCTATGATTTCTAGTAGTCCCACCAGAAAGGAACACTATTTAAATGTGTAACTAACCTGTTGTGTTATTTGCCATATCATACATGTAGTGTCTCTCGAACCAGAAATTAAATGTATTCCACAGTAGTCTGCAGCTAAACAAGTAACAATATCTGTAAGAAAAAAGGAGTTACAAAAAATGACATGGCATGGTTTTGTTGGAACAGAACTATAATAAGGGCAGTTTTAGTGTATGGCCAAACTATTATTAAATTGGTTGTTCTAACAGAAGAAATGTAGGAACAGCAATGGAAAAGCACTGAGGAAGAATGACACAGGAAACAAGCATTACTAAACTCATGCAGATGATCTTTCTTTAAGGTCACCCGGCTTTGAGAGTTAAGAGCACACACGGGGCAGGGAAATGTTCGTCAGAGTCTTGGTAGTGGGTTAGGAGGCTTGAAATGGATCCCCAGGGAGTTTTGATAGGCTTCTCTGCTCTCTTATTCTCTCATCTCCATTTACCTTGTACTCCTATTAAGAACTGTAATCCTGTGGAATATGTGCCTCTAACCAAAAGAGTACACATTACACTGCAAAATCACAATATAAAATACATTTCTACTAAATGGTAAAAACCTGAGTTAAGTCGCACTCAGGAGCCACTGGTACAATTAGCAGACTCCATTTCCTTTTAGTAATAGGTTTATCAAGAGGAAATCAACACAATGTTTTATTCTTATATTGAAGACGGAGAGACTAAGAAGCACCAGGTTAAACTACATTCAATAATTTTACCTCTCTCATGCCTAACTATTAACTAAGTAATAAGGCAGGTGATGTCTTATTCAATGACAGATTTTTTTTTAAGTTTGTCTTCAAATTCTTATTTGTATCAACCAATTTTTTAAAAAAGACTTAACCTAACATCTTTCAGACACTATGAAGCTGTATTTAATTTATATGGTATTTAGTACGCCTAATACATTAAATACTCTTAAAGAAAGCATATAATGTTCATAACATTGCTCTATCAAAAAAAGTTCACTCAGCTTCAAAGGTAAATATTAACGCTTTTTATAAGGAGGATGTACTACTTTTGTAGTTAGAAAAAAGAGGGAACTTTGCTTTTTTGGGGGGAAAAAAGTTAATACTTACCCATGTGTCTGATATTGTGTGAAATAATTTTGCCTTTTGTAAGTGACATCACTTGAATGCTATTATCCCAGTGTCCAGCACTGAAAAGCAACTTCGCATCATGTGATACTATGAATAGCTTAGAAGTTATTTCCAGCCCTGGAGCAAAAGGTCCACTCATACAACGCTGAGTTCTGTAAACATAATTAAATATTAGACTTATCCTTAGAAGAACACTTAGACGAATATCAACTATGTTTTAAATCTCTCTAAAAAAGAAATAAAAATAAATCTCAACTGTTCAGTTGGAAATGACCATTAGTGAAATAATAAAGACTTACAGAAAAAATTAATCTTATATCTTATTCATATTTTTCATTATATAAAAACACACATAAGAATAATCTCAAGGGTTAAGATAAATAAGTTGAGATTGGTGAAGGTGTGAAAAAGATTTAAATCTTGCCTTTCAAAGCCAATTTACTAAAATTGTCAATTCTGCAAATAGTAGTATCAGACTATAAAGCACAAGAAGGATATGACAGGATGAGGAAAGTTGGAAATCAATTCAAATCGGAAATCTAGCTAATAAGCAGATAAATGTATATCTAACAATATTCATGAAGATAATTCTTCACTCAAACCAAAGCAAGCATATGGGTTTTATCTGCTTCCCACTGAAACACCTGTGACCTCAGCCAACCTAGATTTTGCAGAAAGACAACAAAGAAGTGATTGCACTTGGGCATGTGTACAGAGAATGAGGGCCAATTCTGACAGTTCAGCCTAGAGCTTTATTATTCAATATTAATATGCTGAAGGTATGCTTTGCCAAACATAAGAGAACTAAGACCTATGTGGGAAAAGAAGAAAAGAGGACATTGCTCCTAATAGACGCTAAAATAACTCTGAGTAAGGGAAATACCTAACTTAAGATGTAACTTTTGGATATTTAACAAATTAACTAAGATAAATAATAAATTCTTTTTTTAAAATATAATTTATTGTCAAATTGGTTTCTATACAACCCAATGATCATCCAACAAGTGCCCTCCTCAATGCTCATCACCCACTTTCCCCTCTCCCTCACCTCCCATCAATCCTCAGTTTGTTCTCAGTTTTTAAGAGTTTCTTGTGGTTTGGGGCACCTGGGGGGCTCAGTCGGTTAAATGTCCAACTTTGGCTCAGGTCATGATCTTGTGGTTTGTGGGTTGGAGCCCTGCATTGGGTTCTGTGCTGGCAGCTCAGAGACTGGAGCCTGTTTCAGATTCTGTGTCCCCTTCTCTCTCTGCCCCTCCCCCACTCATGCTGTGTCTCAAAAATAAATAAAAACGATTAAAAAAAATTTTTTTTAAAAGTCTCTTGTGGTTTGCCTCCCTCCCTCTCTGTAACTTTTTTACCCCTTCCCCTCCCCCATGGTCTTCTGTTAAGTTTCTCCTGATACACATATGAGTGAAAACATATGGTTATCTGTCTTTCGCTGCCTGACTTATTTCACTTAGCATAATACCCTCCAGTTCCATCCACATTGCTACAAATGGCCAGATTTCATTCTTTCTCATTGCCACGTAGTATTCCATTGTAGAGATAAACCACATCTTCTTGATCCATTCGTCAGTTGCAGACACTTAGGCTCTTTCCATGATTTGGTTACTGTTCAGAGTGCTGCTATGAACACTGGGGTACATGTGCCCCTATGCATCAGCACTCCTGTATCCCTTGGGTAAATTCCTAGCAGTGCTATTGCTGGGTCATAGGGCAGTTCTAATTTTAATTTTTTGAGGAACTGCCATACTGTTCTCCAGAGCAGCTACACCAGTTTGCATGCTCCCTAACAATGTAAGAGGGAATAAATTCTTATTATATAAAACACACAAGGCTTATTTATAAACAGCACTGTACAATAAAAATAAAATTAAGCCTAAAAACTATTCCTAATAATTTGTTTCCATATGATATTATATAAATTGTTTTATCCTTAAACCAGTGTCAAGTCAGGAAGAGGGAAAGAACAGAAGAGAGAAGGAGAGAGGAAAGAAAATCTGTAGGTCTACTGCATTATTATCAAAATGACACCGATCAATCTAGTTGTTTTTCCTGGCAATAAGGTACCAGCTGCACCTGTTTTGCGTTAAATATTCATTTACTTACTTTGGATTTGTCACAGTTTGATCTTTGATGAATGTAAAGTAATTAGAAATGTTTCTGTCATAAGGCAGCCATCCATGGGTCCCAACAACATAATTCATGCTTACTGTTATCTGGAAATGAACAAATGCACACAAAAATGAAATAGAAGATTAAAGAAAGCAGCAGAGAATAACCAAATGCTCACATGATGTTATCACTTATCATTTGGGGAGTAATATGGGATTGTGTACTTAAAACTCAAAATTCATTAGTTCTTTTTAAGACTTATTTTTAAATAATCTCTACAATCCACGTGGGGCTCGAAATCACAATCCTGAGATCAAGAGTCACAGGCTCTGCCAACTGAGCCAGTCAGGTGTCTCTCATTAATTACATCTTAGCTTTTAAAAAGAGTAGTCTTAATAATAATAACTAACAAAGTCTAAAAATGGAAAAAGCTCTTTCTTATTTTTATCTTTATTTTTAGTTTTTAAAAATCTTCTGTTATTGCAAGAAAAACTGTCCAATGTATCTTTCTTTAGTGAGATAATTTTCATCATTTCTCAAACTTTATTAGCATCTTAGCTGGCAGTCAGAAGAAATTAAGGGTCAAGTCTTACCATAAAAATATGACATATATAAGTTAGAACATAAATTAGAAGTACAACTTATGATAAATTCTTAAGAAGGTCTCTCATCTTAGTGATAGTTATAGTGAATATTCTTTTAAAAATGAAAAGCTTTCCCTCCCTTGATTATAAAATAGATTACAAAAAAAAGATTACTCAAATAAACACAAGTATTAACGGTGAAATCACAAGGATTCGACCAGTGTGGAATTGTGCACTTCCATTTTTTTTAATCTTTCTAGATGTTTTTCCTAAGCAAACACACAATAACCATAATTAGAAAAATAAGTCTAATCTCTACTGTTCACTGTGCTATGCACTGTTTTTATAATTTGTACCTCACAAAATGAGAGTAAGACATACCTAGGTTTGGCCCATATGCCTGTCCCAGATCCCAGATCCTTTACTTGCTAGCTCTATGACTTTGAGCAAATTACTTTTCTTTTTTTTTCTTTTAAGATTTATTTATTTTGGGGGTTCCTAAATGGCCTAGTTGGTTGAGTGTCCGACTTTGGCTCAGGTCAAGATCTCACGGTTTGTGGGTTCAAACCCTATGTCGGACTCTGTGCGGACAGCTCAGAGCCTGGAGCCTGCTTTGGAGTCTGTGTCTCCCTCTCTCTCTCTGCCCCTCCCTTGCTCATTTTCTCTCTCTCTCTCAAAAATAAACACAAAAAAAGAGATTTATTTATTTTTGAGAGAGTGAGCACAAATGGGAAGCGGCAGAGAGAGAGAGGACTAAAGATCCGAAGAGGGCTCTGTGCTGACAGGAGTGAGTCCAATGCGGGGCTTAAACTCAGCAACAATAGGATCATGACCTGAGCCAAAGTATGATGCTCAAGTGACTAAGCTACCCAGGTGACTCTGAGCAAATAACTTTTGAATTTTAGTTTCTAATCTGTAGAAAGGAAATAACAGAATTATTAGTGCTCATCTAACAGGATTAAATTACAAACTTCATGTAAAGTACTAACAAATCCTGTATCTATACCTTAACCAACCCTGTATTATTTCTCATTTTTATTATTTTTACTGCCCTATGATATTTGTAGTATCTAATAACATGTTATATACTATCTTTCTAGTATACAATTTTCTGGTATTTTCACATCAGAATTATAGTTAACTACTTGAACATTGCTATGAAACTAGAAGTCACCCACAAAAAAAAAAAATCTGGAAAGACTACAAATATATGAAGGCTAAAGAACATGCTACTAGACAAGCTGACTGAGTCAACCAGGAAATAAAAGAAATTAAAAAAAAAAATACATGGAAACAACTGAAAATGAAAACACAACAGTCCAAAACCTCTGGGATGCAGCAAAAGTGATCCTAAGAGAGAAGTATGTAGTTAAAACAGGTCTTCCTCAAGAAGCAAGAAAAACTCAAACAATCATAACTTCATACCTAAAGGAGCTAGAAAAAGAACAGTAAATGAATCCTAAAGCCAGCAAAAGAGTTGGAAATAATACAGATTAGAGCAGAAATAAAAGATACAGAAACTAAAAAAAAACAATAGATCAATGAAACCTGGAGCTGGTTATTTGAAAAAATTAATTGATAAACATCTAGTCAAAAAGAAAAGAAAAAGGACTCAAGTAAAATCAGAAGAGAGAGAGGAGAAATAACCAACAGCACAGCAATACAAACACTTATAAGAGAATATTAGGAAAAACTATATGCCAACAAAGTGGATGATGTGGAAGAAATCAATAAATTCCTAGAAACATATAAATTACAAAACTGAAACAGGAAGAAATAGAAAATTTAAACAGACCAATAACCAGCAAAGAAACTGAATCAGTAATAAAAAGATTCCCAACAAACAAAAAATCCAGGACCAGATGACTTCATAGGTGAATTCTACCAAATATTTAAAGAAGAGTTAATACCTATTCTTTTCAAACTATTCCAAAAAATATTCCAAACAATAGAAAAAGGACAACTTAATTTCATTCTATAAGGCCAGCATTATCCTGATCCCAAAAGCAAATAAAGGTGCCAGTATAAAAGAAAAAATAGTTCATTAATATCGCTGATGAACACAGGTGCAAAAATTCTTTAAAAAATACTAGCAAACCAGATCCAAGAGTATATTTAAAAAAAATCATTCACTACAATCAAGTTGGATTTATTCCTATGTTGCAAGGGTGGCTCAATATTTACAAATCAACTGACCTGATACATCACATTAATAAAAGAAATGAAAAGAACCATATGGTCAATTCAACAGATGCAAAAAAAGCATTGGCAAAGGACAACATCTATTTATTATAAAAACAAATGGAAAGATATTCCATGCTCATGGATTGGAAGAAAAAGTATTTTTAAAATGTTGATACTACTCAAAGTAACCTACAGATTTAATACAATCCCTATCAAAATGTCAACAGCATATTTTCACAGAATTAGGTAGAACAATCCTAAAATTTCTATGGAAACATAAAAGAGAAAAGCAAAGCTGGAAGCATCACATTCCAGGCTTCAAGTTATATTACAAAGCTGTAGTAATCAAAACAGTATGGTACTGGCAAAAAATAGACCTAAAGATCAACAGAACAGAAAACCCAGAAATGAACCCATAACTATATGGTCAACTCATCTTTGAAACCATAGGGAAGAACATCCAATGGGAAAAAGACTGTCTCTTTAGCAAATGGTATTGGCAAAACTGGACAGCTTACAGGCAAAAGATTAAAATGGAACTACTTTCTTACAACACACACAAAAATAAATTTAAAATAGGTTAAAGACTTAAATGTGAGGCCTGAAACCATAAAAATCCCACAAGAGAACATGGACAGTAACTTCTTTGACATTGGCCACAACAACTTCTTTCTAGATATACCTCCTGAGGCAAGAGGAACAAAATAAAAAATAACTATTGGGACTATATCAAAATAAAAAGCTGCTCAGCAAAGAAAATAATCAACAAAACTAAAAGGCAACCTATGAAATGAGAGAAGATATTTGCCAAAGATGCATCTGATAATGGGTTAGTATCCTAAATATATAAAGAACTTAATAAAACTGAACACTCATAAAACCAAATAATCCAATTAAAAAATGTGTAGAATGGGGTGCCTGGTGGCTCAGTAGGTTAAGCGTCCAACTTCAGCTCAGGTCAGGATCTCATGGTTCATAGGTTCAAGTCCCGCATCGGGTTCTGTGCTGACAGCCAGCTCGGAGCCTGGAGCCTGTTTCAGATTCTGTATCTCCCTCTATCTCTGACCCTCCCCTGCTCACGCTGTCTGACTTGGCGGGGAAAAATGGGTAGAAGACATGAATAGACATTTTTCCAAAGAAGGTCTACAGATGGCCAACAGACACATGAAAAGATGCTCACCACTACTTATCATCAGGGAAATGCAAATCAAAACTACAACGAGTTATTATTTCACACTTGTCAGAATGACTAAAATCAACAACACAAGAAATAAGAGGTGTTGGCGAAGATGTGGGAAAGGGAGACCCTCTTGCACTGTTGGCAATGCAAACTGGTACTGCCACTATGAAAAACAGTATGAAGGTTCCTCAAAAAGTTAAAAATAGACTACCCTGCCATCCAGCAATCACACTACTAAGTATTTACTCAAAAACACAAAAATTTCTTTTGTGCACCCTGTATTTATAGTAGTATTATCTACATACAATAATCAAGTTAGGGAAATAGCCCAAATGTTCATCAACTGATGAATGGATAATGATGGAATATTTATTATTCAGCCATAAAAAAGAATGCAGTCTTGCCATTTGCAAAGACATGGAAGGAGCTAGAGAGATTTATGCCAGGTGAAATAAGTCAGAGTAAGGCAAATACAATATGATTTCACTCATACGTCGTTATTTAACAAATCAAAGAGCAAAGGGGGGAAAAAAGAAAGAGGGAAAGTGGCAAACCAAGAAACTACAAAGGCCAAACTGGTTGGTAGAAGGAAGTAGGGCCGGGGGAATGGATAAATTGGTGATGGGGATTAAGGAGTATACTTGTTGTGATAAGCACTGGGTGATGTATACAATTGCTGAATCACAATACTGTACACCTAAAATTAATATTACACTCTTGTTAACTAACTGGAATATATTTTATTTTATTTTTTTAGAAATAGTTTATGGTCAAGTTGGTTTCCATATAAGCCCAAGTGCTCATGCCCACAAGTGTCCTCCTCCATGACCATCTCCCCCTTCTCCCCCAACACCCATGAGTCTTCAGTTTGTTCTCAGCATTCAAGAGTCTCTCATGGTTTGCCTCTCTCCCTTTCCCTCACCATTTCCCCACTTCTTCTCCCCCATGGTCCTCCGTTAAGTTCCTCTGAATCCTCCTATACATGCAAACATATATTTGTCCTCTGCCTGACTTATTTCACTAAGCATAACACCCTCAAGTTCCATCCATGTTGCTACACATGGGCAGATTTCGTTCTTTCTCATTGCCATGTAGTATTCGATTGTATAGATAAACCACATCTTTTTTTTTTAAATATAGTTATTTATTTCTAGGAAAGCGAGAGAGAGAGACAAGGTGAGCAGGGGAAAATCAGAGAGAGAGGGAGATACAGACTCCAAAACAGGCGCCAGGCTCTGAGCTGGCAGTCAGCACAGAGCCCGACGCGGGACTCAAACCCACGAACCGCGAGATCATGACCTAAGCGAAAGTCGGACGCTTAACCGACTAACCCACCCAGGCGCCCCATAAACCAATCTTCTTGATCCATTCGTCCGTTGATGGACACTTAGGCTCTTTCCATGTTTTAGCTATTGCTGAGAGTGCTGCTATGAACATTGGGGTACATGTGCCCCTATGCATCAGCATTCCTATATCCCATGGGTAAATTCCTAGCAGTGCTATTGCTGGGTCATAGGGGAGTTCTATTGTTAATTTTTTGAGGAACCTCCACACTGTTTCCAGAGGGGTTACACCAGTTTACATTCCCACCAACAGTGTAGGAGGGTGCCCGTTTCTCCACATCCTCGTCAGCATATAGGGTTCTCTGATTTGCTCATTTTAGCCACCCTGACTGGTGCGAGGTGGTATCTCAGTGTGGTTTTGATTTGTATTTACCTGATGACGAGGGATGCTGAGCATCATTTCATGGGTCTGTTGGCCATCTGGATGTCCTCTTTGGAGAAGTGTCTGTTCATGTCTTCTGCCCATTTCTTTACTGGGTTGTTTTTCAGGTGTGGAGTTTGGTGAGTTCCTTACAGATTTTGGATACTAGCCCTTTATCTGATGTGTCATTTGCAACTATCTTTTCCCATTCCATTGGTGGCCTATTAGTTTTGTGGATTGTTTCCTTTGCCGTGCAGAAGCTTTTAATCTTGATAAGGTCCCAATAGTCTATTTTTGCTCTTGATTCCCTTGCTCTTGGGGATGTGTCAAGTAAGAAGTGGTTGCGGTGGAGGCCAAGGAGGTTGTTTACTGCTTTCTCCTCTAGGGTTTTGATGGTTTCCTGTCTCATGTTCAGGTCCTTTATCCATTTTGAGTTTATTTTTGTGTCTGGTGTGAGAAAATGATCTAGTTTCATTCTTCTGCATGTTGCTGTCCAGTTCTCGCAGCACCATCTGTTAAAAAGGCTGTCTTTTTTCCATCGGATATTCTTTCCTGCTTTGTCAAAGATTAGTTGGCTGTATACCTTTGGGTCCACTTCTGAGTTCTCAATTCTGTTCCATTGGTCTATGTGTCTGTTTTTGTGCCAATACCATACTGTCTCGATGATGACAGCTTTGTAGTAGAGGCTAAAGTCTGGGATGGTGATCCCTCCCGTTTTGGTTTTATTTTTCAGGATTACTTTGGCTATTCGGGGTCTTTTGCAGTTCCATACAAATTTTAGGATAGTTTGTTCTAGTTTTGAAAAGTATGCTGGTGCAATTTTGATTGGAATTGCATTGAATGTGTAGATTGCTTTGGGTAGTAATGACATTTTAACTATATTTATTCTACTTATCCAAGAGCATAGAATGTTGTTCCATTTCTTTGTGTCTTCTTCAATTTCCTTCAGAAGTTTTCTATAGTTTTCATCATACAGATCTCTTGTATCCTTGATTAGGTTTGTTCCTAGGATTTTATAGTTATTTGTGCATGTGTGAATGGGATCAGTTTCTTGATTTCTCTTTCTGTTGCTTCATTATTGGTGTATAAAAATGCAACCGATTCCTGTACGTTGATTTTGTACCCTGCAACTTGGCTAAATTCTTGAATCAGTTCTAGTAGGCTTCTGGTGGAGTCTGTCGGGTTTTCCATGTAGAGTATCACGTCGTCTGCGAAGAGTGAAAGTTTGACTTCCTCTTTGCCAATTCTGATGCCTTTGATTTCCTTTTGCTGTCTGATGGCTGATACTAGGAATTCCGGCACTATGTTAAAAAACAGTGGTGAGAGTGGACATCCCTGTCATGTTCCTGATCTCAGGGGGAAAGCTCTCAGTTTTTCCCCATTGAGGATGTTAGCTGAAGGCTTCTCATAGATGGCTTTGATGATGTTTAAGTAGGTTCTTTCTATCCTGACCTTCTCTAGAGTCTTTATTAAGAAGGGATGCTGTATTTTGTCAATTGCTTTTTCTTCATCTATCAACAGGATCATATGGTTTTAATCTTTTCTTTTGTTGACGTGATGTACCACATTGATTGATTTGTGAATGTTGAACCAGCCCTGTAACCCAGGAATGAATCTCACTTGGTCTTGATGGATGATTCTTTTTATGTGCTGTTGGATTTGATTTCCAAGGATCTTGTTGCAGATTTTTGCATCTGTATTCATCAAGGATATCGGCCTGTAGTTCTCTTTTTTTGCTGGATCTCTGTCTGGCTTGGGAATCGGAGGATGCTGGCTCCATAAAATGAGTCTGGGAGTTTTCCTTCGATTTCTATTTTTTGAAACAGCTTGAGAAGAATTGGTATTAATTCTGTTTTAAACATCTGTTAGAATTCCCCAGGGAAGCCATCAGGTCCAGGGCTCTTATTTATTGGGAGATTTTTGATAACTGATTCGATTTCTTCACTAGTTAGGGGTCTGTTCAGATTTTCTACCTCTTCCCTTTGTGATTTTTGGTAGTGAGCGTGTGTTTAGGAATTTGTCCATTTCTTCTAAATTGTCTAATTTGTTGGCATATAATTTTTCATAGTATTCCCTGATAATTGCTTGTATTTCTGAGGGGTTGGTTGTAATACGTCCATTTTCATTCATAATTTTGTCTATTTGGGTGCTCTCTGTTTTCTTTTTGATAAGTCTGGCTAGAGGCTTGTCAATTTTGTTTATTTTTTCAAAAAAACAACTCTTGGTTTCATTGATTTGTTCAATTGTTTCCTTGGTCTATATGTTGTTTATTTCTGCTCTGATTTTTATTATTTCTCTTCTTCTATGTGGTTTAGGGCGTTCTTGTTGCTCTGCCTCTAGTTCCTTTAGATGAGCTGTTAGATTTTGGACTTGCGCTTTTTCTAATTTCTTGAAATAGGCCTGGAGTGCAATGCACTATCCTGTTAGGACTGTCTTTCCGCATCCCATAGATTTTGGATTGTGTTTTCACTTTCATTTGTTTCCATATATTTTGTAATTTCATCTCTAATTGCCTGATTGGCCCATTCATTCTTTAGGAGGGTGTTCTTTAACCTCCATATTTTTGGAGGTTTTCCAGACTTCTTCCTGTGTTTGATTTCAAGTTTCAAAGCAGTATGATCTGACAGTGTGGTGCATGGTATGATCTCAATTCTTTTATATTTATTGAGGGCTGCTTTATGTCTCGGTATGTGATCTATCTTGGAGAATGTGCCATGTGCACTTGAGAAGAAAGTGAATTCCCTGGCCTCAGGATGTAGAGTTCTAAGTATATCTGTCAGATCCATCTGGTCCAAAGTGTCTTTCAAGTCCATTATTTCTTTAGTGATTTTCTGTCTGGTTGACCTATCTATTGCTGTAAGCGGAGTATTAAAGTCCCCTGCTATTAGCACATTCTTATCTATAAGCTTGTTTCTGTTTGTGATTGTTTTAGATATTTAGGTGCTCCCATATTAGGTGCATAGACATTATGATTGTTAGTTCTTCCTGATGGATGGACCCTGTAATTATCATGTACTGCCCTTCTTCATCTCTTGTTATTGTCTTTAATTTAAAGTCCAGTTTGTATGGGGCGCCTGGGTGGCTTAGTCGGTTAAGCGTCCAACTTTTGCTTAGGTCATGATCTCGCGGTTCGTGGGTTCAAGCCCCGCATCAGGCTCTGTGCTCAGAGCCTGGAGCCTGTGTCGGTCTGTGACTCCCTCTCTCTCTGACCCTCTCCTGCTCACGCTGTCTCTCTCTCTCTCTCCTAGAAATAAAAACATTAAAAAAAAAAAAGTCCATGTTGTCTGACATAGGTATAGCTACTCCAGCTTTCTTTGATTTCCAGTAGCATGATATATATTTCTACATCCACTTACTTTTAATCTGAAGGTATCTTCCAGTCATTTTAAAATGAGTTTCTTGTAGACAGCATATAGATGGATTTTGTTTTTTAATCCATTCTGCTACCCTATGTCTTTTGATTGGAGCATTCAGCCCATTTACATTCAGTGTTATTACTGGAATATGTGGGTTTAGAGTCTTTGTGTCCTTTGTAGGGTTCATGTTTGTGGTGGTGTCTCTGGTATCTTTGTTCCTTGCAACCTTTCCTTCAGAGCATCCCCCTCAGGATTTCTTGTAGGGCTGGCTTAGTGGTGACAAATTCTTTCAATTTTTGTTTATTTGGAAAGGTTTTTATCTCTCCTTCTATTTTGAATGACAGGCTTGCTGGATAGAGGATTCTTGGCTGCATATTTTTAGTGTTCATCACATTGAAGATCTCCTGTCATTCCTTTCTGGCCTGCCAAGTTTCAGTAGATAGATCTGTCACCACTCTGATAGGTTTCCCTTTGTATGTTGGGGCCCTTTTCTCCCTAGCTGATTTCAAACTTCTCTCTTTGTCCTTATATTTTGCCATTTTGACTATGATATGCCATACAGAAGCTCAATTCAAATTACGTCTGAGGGGAGTCCTCTGAGCATTTTGTATTTCAACGTTTACCTCCTTCCCCAGGTTGGGGAAGTTCTCTGCTATAATTTGTTCCAGGACTCCTTCAGCACCTTTCCCTCTCTCTTCCTCTTCTGGGATTCCTATGATACGGATATGTTGTGTTTGACCACATCGCTGAGCTCTCATGTTCCTGGATCAGTTTGTCTCTTTTTTTCTGTTTCCTCTTTCTCTATAATCGTGTCTTCTAAATCACTTACTCTCCTTTCTGCCTCTTCAATCCGTGCACTGGACACCTCCAGTTTATTATGTATCTCATTTATCGCATTTTTAAATTCATCATGCCTATTTTTATGCTCCATGTTGTCTGTAGCCATAGTTTCTTTGATGTCCACTATGTTTTTATCAAGTCCAGCTATTAATTTTATGACTATTATTCTAAAATCTTGTTCAGTTATGCTGCTTATATCTGTTTTGAGCAGTTCATTAGCTGTCAGTCCTTCTTGGAGTTTCTTTGGAGGAGAGCTCTTTCGTTTTGTCATTTTAGTTGGCTTTCTGTCTGTTGTTAGTTTTAAAGACTTTTTATGTTCTCTGCACCTGGGAGCACTCCTGTACCAAGAAGTCTCTGACTGTCCAGGGCCTATCCTTTCAGAGGGTGTTTTTTGAATGGTATCTCTTGGTCTCTCTTGTTGAGACCTTGGTTATTTTATTTCCTACTCGTAGTGATATTTGGGACTCTCCACCATGTGTACTTTGGCTTGTTTCTTGAGGTAGCCCTGGAGAAGAAAACAGACAGACAAACACACAGGGAGCAGAGGCACACAAATGCACAGACAAATCTGACAAACATGCAAACTGAGAGGTAAAACGAAAAAGTTAAGAGAAAAGACGGAGGCGGGAAGGCGAGTAATAGAAAATAAGAAATACATAAAAAGGTCAAAAAGAAGAAAAGGAAAATAGAAAATCGATGGACAAAGAATTGTTCAAAGCATATAACTGGATTTCCCAGCTACAATTAAATAGCCGGGTGTATGCAGTGCTGGTTGAAGAGCATAGAGAAAGAGAAGAAAGGCGGGTATGAGGCAAAATTGGAAATAGAATGAAACGGCAGAAGGGAGAAGAAGCTTTTTTCAAAGAACTAAAGGGTGAAATATGGTTGGATAGGTGATAGAAGGACACTGGTTGTATCCAGAGAAACTATATAGTGTAATTACTCCTGAGAGAAAGAGATGATAAGGTAGGTATGTGTAGAATACAGAATGTCTACAGAATGGACTAAATGTGACTGTTTAAGCAAGCCGGTGACCAGAGTCAATCAGGTCACTGTTCTGGGAAAAAAGAAAAAAAGAAAAAAGAATAAAAAAAAGGAGGAGGGCAGCTCTCTAGCAGGGATGGGCGTGGTTTGATCCAAGGAGTCAGGTGGGAGTTCTGCCTTCGGGGTTGTGGGGAGGAGAGTGGCAGCTCTCCAGTCCCTTCTTGAACCAAGCGCTGTACCTCGCTTTTTTGGGTGTGTAAACTCCCCATGCCAGGGGCACAGCCAAAGTGGGTCACGCTCTTTAACCCAGGCCAGACCTAGTTTCCAAATCTGAGTCCGCTCGCTCCACTGAAATTGCCATAGACACAACCTCTCAGGTGATCCCCTCAGGGCAATTCCAAGCCTCTTGCCTAGCCCTGGGGATGGAGCCAGAATCACTGCTCCCTTCTCCTCCATGTGGGGTTGGCATGCAAGGTTGGGGGTTTGCCTGGGGTGCGGGCTGGAGAGCAGGGAACCGTGTCCCTCTGTGTCTTGTCACCTGAAACACGAACTTGCGGGCAAATATCCCAGATTTAAGCCCTCCACCTTCCCTCTGGGGGTCCAGCCAAGCCAGGAGCACGGATGCCCGGTCTGTACGCGGCTCCTCCAGGGGTCCAGTCAGCTAGGAGCATAAACGAGCGGTGGTGCGTGGCTCCTCTAAGGGTCCAGCCAGCCAGGAGCTCAAAGGAGTGGTTGGCACGCAGCCCCTCCAGGACGAGTTGTCGCGTGGGGACCTGGCGTGCAGGAATTTGGCGCGCACAGTCCTTCTGTGCCCCAAGTGGAGGTTTTTCTGTTTCCCAGAGACAGGGACCATATCTTGAGTAGTTTCGGACTCTCTCTTTTTCCTCTCTCACTTCCTGCAGAGGAGGATAGGCCCTGTCCCTCGAGTCTCCGATTTTGGCCCGATTTTATCTTTCCCAGTTTGCACTCACATTAGAAGGCTTTCTCAGTGGATTCTGTGTCCTTTTTCTCCCAATTTCTTGGGTTCTGTAGGATTTCCTATGGCTTCAGATCTTTTCCGTGTGAGATATGGGGGCGAGTGCAATGCACGCCATCTTGCCCCTCCCTCTAACTAACTGGAATTTAAATGAAAACTAAAAAAAAAATTGCTGACTCCATAAAAACTGACCAAAGGCAAAAAATAAATCAAGACACATTGACCAAAAAAAAAAGTAGTATGACTAACTACTTGAAATAAAAGTTGTATATCTAGAAGATAACATTTTTATACTCAGTCAAAATAATTCCATAAAAATTATCTTTACTATTTTTTAAGAAGTCATTAAAATTTTTTTTATTTTCTCAATTTTTTAAATGTTTATTTTTCTTTCTTTCTTTTTTTTTTAAAATATTTTATTTCTAGGAGAGAGAGAGAGACAGCGCGAGCAGGGGAGGGTCAGAGAGAGAGGGAGTCACAGACTACGAAATAGGTTCCAGGCTCCGAGCTGGCAGTCAGCACAGAGCCGGACGCGGGGCTCGAACCCACGAACCGCGAGATCATGACCTAAGCGAAAGTCGGACCACCCAGGCGCCCCTACTTATTTTTATTTCTGAAGGAAAGAGAGACAGAATGTGAGTGGGGGAAGGGCAGAAAGGGAGACACAGAAGAATCTGAAGGGCTCAAACTCATAAGCCATGAGATCATTACCTGAGCTGAAGTAGGATGCTTAACTGACTGAGCCATCCAGGCGCCCCATATTTTCTCAATTTTTTTTATAAGTTATAACGTATACAGACATAGCAGTGAGAAAAAGCCATTAATCTACTTACCAGTAACTCAGGACTGCCTTGAGACATAAAAGAACGAGACTGATTTTTGGGGACAATGGCCTTTATTAGTGGAATACCATCACTAATTCCCTGTAAATAAAAGACAGAGGCTTAGTGGCTGGTTCTGCTTATCTTTAATAGTTACAAGTTACTGAAAACTTCTATTTCTTCAAACAAGAATGAACCCTATAATATGGCACTTTACTCTATCACAATATATCATTTAATTAAAATGTAGGAATGGAGAATCACTATGCTGTACTCTTGAAACTAACAGAACACTGTGCATCAAATGTACTTTAATTTTTAAAAAGGCTAAAAAATGTAGGAAATTATATACCATGTTTGGACGGCATACTTTAAACCTCTGAAACCATCATTTTCTTGTATTCTACTACTTCACTGTGAAACAGAGACGCAGATTTCAAGAAGCATCAACCAGTTAAACAGCCAATAATTTAGAATCTTTCCTTTTTCCTTGCCATACTGACATTCATATAATGTAGAAAATATAGACCATATAAGAGTACATTGCTCAAATAAGTCAAATGAGACAACTATTATATTTTATAGAATTTCCTTTTGGGTTTAACTTTCAAAACACAGATCTATTCCATTAATTGAGGCAATCCCTGAAAACTGTAACAAGAGGACCAGAAAATAAAGAGTTTTTAGAAAACAACTGGCATTATCTTACTATAATGTGAAAGGGAACAATGATTTGAACTAAGTTTTGTGATGTGACAGTAGTTCATAAGTTACACCTAACATTTATTAGGTAAATTATAACCTAATATTATTGGGTATATACTACATACCAGGTGCTATTCTAAGAGCCTCATATGAATAATCAATGATAAACTATAAAAACGTTAATGCCCATCTTTTCTGTCTGTGAATCAAGAAAATAACCTACATTTGAACAAGCATAAATGAAAAATGAACAAATCAGGAGACTCTAGATGCTGGTGAGGATGTGGAGAAATGGGCACCCTCCTACACTGTTGGTGGGAATGTAAGCTGGTGCAGCCCCTCTGGAAAACAGTGTGGAGGTTCCTCAAAAAATAACAATAGAACTCCCTTATGACCCAGCAATAGCACTGCTAGGAATTTACCTAAGGGATACAGGAGTGCTGATGCATAAGGGCACACAGACCCCAATGTTCATAGCAGCACTCTCAACAATAGCCAAAACATGGAAAGAGCCTAAGTGTCTTGTCAACTGACCACTGGATCAAGAAGATGTGGTTTATCTATACGATGGAATACTACATGGCAATGAGAAAGAATGAAATCTGGCCATGTGCAGCAACATGGATGGACCTAAGGGTATTATGCTGAGCGAAAGAAGTCAGGCAGAGAAGGACAGATACCATATGTTTGCACATACAGGTGGATTAGGAGGAACTTAATGGACCATGGGGGAGAAGAAGGAGGGCAATAGTTGGGGAGAGGGAGGGAGGCAAACCATCAAAGACTCTTGAATGCTGAGAACAAACTAAGGACTGATGGGGGTGGGGGAGAGGGGAAGGGGGGTGATGGGCATGGAGGAGGGTACTTGTGGGGATGAGCACTGGGTGTTATATGGAAACCAACTTGACAATAAACTATTTAAGAAAAATAAATGAAATGAACAAGTGAAAATGAAAATAGTGTCTGAAGAAATCCATTAGGCCCTGGCTTTCACTGTTACCTCTGCTTTCTTCACCATTTTAACTAGGAAGAGATGACCTACTGAGAGACCTTCTTGTTTCATATAAGTAAGTGGGGAAATAACTTCTCCTATGATGATGAAAAGGGATTAATGAATTATTAGTACCCAAGGATATCTACTGTGTTCTTTATCCTGCTCCAGATACTGGTCCTGAAGATAGCTACCCTGTGACACAGTGGGTAGAGAGGGATAGATGTCACTGTAGTTGCAAATGAAATTTGGAATTAAAAACAAAGTTACAAATGATTAGACACGGTGAAATCATTTTATCACCATTGCATAATAAATATAGTATTACATGTCCATCAGCTTATGGGTTAAATAGGGTTTTATGGATTGCCCTATGTGCAGTTAAGAGTTAACACAGCCAGAATCTACAAGGAGCTCACCAAACTACACGCCCGAAAAACAAACAACCCAGTGAAGAAATGGGCAGAAGATATGAACAGACACTTCTCCGAAGAGGACATCCAGATGGCCAACAGACACATGAAACGAAGCTCAGCATCGCTCCTCATCAGGGAAATACAAATCAAAACCACACTGAGATACCATCTCACGCCAGTCAGAGTGGCTAAAATGAGCCAATCAGAGAACTCTAGATGCTGGCGAGGATGTGGAGAAACGGGCACCCTCCTACACTGTTGGTGGGAATGTAAACTGGTACAGCCCCTCTGGAAAACAGTGTGGAGGTTCCTCAGGAAACTAACAATAGAACTCCCCTATGACCCAGCAATAGCACTGCTAGGAATTTACCCAAGGGATACAGAAATGCTGATGCATAGGAGCACATGTCCCCCAATGTTCATAGCAGCACTCTCCACAATAGCTAAAACATGGAAAGAGCTAAGTGTCCATCAACAGATGAATGGATCAAGAAGATGTGGTTTATCTATACCATGGAATACTACACGGCAATGAGAAACAATGAAATCTGGCCATGTGTAGCAACATGGATGGACCTTGAGGGTGTTATGCTGAGCGAAATAAGTCAGGCAGAGAAAGACAAATATCATATGTGTGCACGTATAGGAGGATTAGGAGGAGCTTAACAGAGGACCAAGGGGGAGAAGAAGGGCAGAAATGGTGGGGGAAAGGGGGAGAGGCAAACCATGAGAGACTCTTGAATGCTGACAAAAACTGAGGACTGGTGGATGTGGGGGGGAGGAGGGGTGGGCGTGGAGGAGGGCACTTGTGGGGATGAGCACTGGGTGTTATGTGGAAACTAATTTGACAATAAACTATTTGTGAAAAAAAAAAACAAAATATATATCATAAAACAGAAAAAAAAAAAAGAGTTAACACAGCAGGATTGAGACAGCTCTCCTTTATTATTATTATTTTAATGTTTTATTTATTTCTGAGAGAGAGAGAAAGCGTGAGCAGGGGAGGGTCAGAGAGAGGGGGAGATACAGAATCTGAAACAGGCTCCAGGCTCTGAGCTAGCTGTCAGCACAGAGCCTGATGCAGGGCTTGAACCCACGAACCATGAGATCATGACCTGAGCTGAAGTCGGACGCTTAACTGACTGAGCCACCCAGGCGCCCCTCCTTTATTATTTTTTTTATGTTTATTCTTGAGAGAGAGAGAGAGAGAGAGAGAGAGAGAGAGAGCGCACTAATGGGGAAGGGGCAGAGAAAGAGGGAGACACAGAATCTGAAGCAGGTTCCAGGCTCTGAGCTGTCATCACAGAGACTGATGTGGGGCTCAAACTTACGAACCTCGAGATCATGATCTGAGCCGAAGTTGGGACACTTAACCAACTGAGCCACCCAGGCACCCCGAGACAGCTCTCCTTAGGAAGGCCTGCTTGTAAGGGTGGCCCTTGGCTGGTATCTGGGAACTTAGTGGGCAGTTTCTTATACTGCTATAAAACTTGTCCTCAATGATAAAAGTGGCTCACTATTCCTAGATTATCTGTGCAAACAATATGGTTTATACTGAAGATGTGCTTTTGTACTTGGGGTCTAAAATTTTAGCATGTGCGAGGCAAAGGTTGCTCCAATAAAAACCCTGGGGGTTGGGGTGCCTGGTTGGTTCAGTTGTTAGAGCATGTGACTCTTGATCTCGCACCTGTGAATTCGTCACACAATGGGTGTTAAGAGGTTACTCAAAAATAAAATCTAAAACAAAACAGAACAAAACACAACACCCACCCTGGGTATTGAGCCTCTAATGAGTTTTCCAGGTAGACAAATTTGTGTTTTCACATCTCATTACTGGTAGAATTAAGCACATCTTTTGTGACTCCACTGGGGGACGATTAATTCTTGGATGCTTTCACCTGGTGTCCCCTGTACACCACCCTATATGCCTTTCCCCTCCATTGATGTTGTTTTGTATCCTTTCACTGTAATATATTTTAGTTGTGAGTACAATGATACATTAAATCCTGTGAGTCTTTCTAGGAAATCACCAAACTTGAGGGTGATCTTCAGGACCCAGAACACATCTGGGAATTATTCATCATTTCTTTTTTTTAGTAAGCTCCCAGTATGAGACCTGAACTCACGACCCCAAAATCAAGAGTCCCATGCCCCCTCAAATGAACCAGCCAGGTGCCTGAAATCACTCATCATTTCTAATCACTGTTTCTATGTATGCTAAATTCAAAACAACTGACTTAGATACTTTGGGAAAACAACTGATTCTGTGGAGTTTGTATTATTAAACACTAAATAACTATCTCACTAAACATGAATCTAAGAAAAAAGTGACAAAGATTAATTATGAAGTGCTTTCATAGATATGTTAAAACATTTACATTAAAATACTGTAGAGCTTACTACAACATTGTTCATTTGAGTAAAATTCAGTATAAGGCTAACTATAAGAAACTTCTTAAAACTTTTTATATCAAATTATCAAAGAATTCTGTAAAGATTTCCCATGGTACTGAACCTAAGAAACACATTTTAATGATGCTCTAGTGCAGGGTTTGACAAACTAGGCCTGCGGTAATAAGTCCTGCCTACCACCTGTTTTATAGGCTGTGAGTAAGCTAAGAATGGTTTTTAATTTTTAAATGGTTATATTTTAAATGGTTATTGTGTACCTACATAATACTCTTGATTTTGACTTTGGACTACAAAGTCCAAAATTATTTCCTATCTGGTTAAATTAAGAAAAGTTTACCAATCTCAATTGTATTGCATAAACTATTGCTTGTTCCATGTATCTCCAAACTATTCTTTTTTCCCCAAAAACTATTCTTAATAACATTTTCTTTTTGAGAGAGAGAGAGAGACACACACACACACACACACACACATGTGGGGGAGGAGCAGAGGATGAGGGACAGAGAGAATCCCAAGCAGGCTTCCTGCCCAACAGGGAGCCAGATGTGAGATCTCACAACTGTGAAATCATAACTACAGCTGAAATCAAGAATTGGATGCTTAACTGACTGTGCCACCCAGGCATTCCTTCTTAATAACGTTTTCTCATCATTTTTTCTTCTTGCCAAGAGTTAATATGATCTGTCCTAATCAAATTCATAGGTATAAATGCATTCATATTCTGAATCATGCTGGGTAATTCAATGTGTATATTTAAACATTTGAACTTAAAGTACTCTTTCAGGGACGCCTGGGTGGCTCAGTCAGTTTAGCGTCCGACTTCAGCTCAGGTCATGATCTCATGGTTCGTGGGTTCGAGCCCTGCATCTGGCTCTGTGCTGATAGCTAGCTTAGAGCCTGGAGCCTCTTTCAGATTCTGTGTCTCCTCCTCTCTCTGACCCTTCCCTGCTCACGCTGTCTCTCTCTCTCTCAGAAATAAATAAAAGTTTTATTTATTTCTCTCAGAAATAAATAAAGCAGTACTCTTTCAATTACAGCATTAACTATCTTGCTTTATTTTGACATTAGTAATTAACAATTTGATTTATTGGGCCATATTTTATAAGCAGACATTGTAATCAGGAGTTATTTCACACACCTTCTACATATATTCTCAGCTGTCATAAAAATCAACTTAAATCAAATGATTCATTCTTCCTTGTAAAGAAAATGTGAAATAAAAGAAAGCTAGACTACCACTAAGCAGTAAACAAAACTTCCAATAAGATTGTTTTAAGAATCCAGGGTGCCTGGGTGGCTCAGTTGGTTAAGCATCTGACTCTTGATTTCAGCTCAGGTCATGATCTCATGGTTTGTGGAGTTAGAGGCCTGCATCAGGCTCTGCACTGATGGTGCAAAGCCTGCCTGGGAATCTCTCTCTCTCTCAAAATAAATACATTAAAAAAAAAAATTAATAAATAAGATTGTTTTAAAAATCCAAGAACATATTATTGCAACATTATTTATGATATTGGACTAACTATTTATGACACCCCTCCCTATAGAGAATAAAAGGAGCATTGAGGTGTATAGAATTCATAGAGAAAACACTTTGATATTACCAAGCTTATATTACCTCTATAAAAAATGACTTGAGTTCGGAGAGGTGTTGAAATAGGTTTAGGGTTGAAGTGTCTGTTTTGGTCTGCTTCTGCAGTGCTTCTTCTGCTGACAATCTAGGAGGATGTGGTTCCTTCAAAATAATTTTAAGAAAAAATAATTCTAAATTATATTAAGACAAATACTGGGCTCTAGTTACAACAGATTACATACCATGCACTGTTGACAATTCTAGGCCATTGCTCAGACTACTCCCTCAGCAGAGTTGCTACTCTTTTCATTTCTAAAGAAACCCTACTTCTAAATTTCTAGAGAAACCTTACTGATGTCTGTCTTGAATTCCTAAGCCAGAATTAATTATTCTCTTTTATCATCTTCACCAGCATATTACTTTGTTTGGTATTTTATTCAGTACTTATTTCTAAATTGGATTACATAGTTGTTTATGGTCTATCTTTTCCAACTAGTCAATAGATATCTTTTTTTTTAATTTTAAGATTTTATTTCTTTAAACAATCTCTACACTCAACATGGGGTTGTACTCACAATCCCAAAATCAAAAGTTGCATGTTTGACTGACAGAGCCAGCCAGACCCCTAGGTAATAGGGGTCTTTAAAAAAGTTTTTTTTAATTTTTAAAGTTTATTTACTCATTTTTGAGAGACAGAGAGAAAACCAGCAGAGAAGGGGCAAAGATAGAGAGGGACAGAAGATCTGAAGGAAGCTCTGCACTGACAGCAGAATCTAATGCGGGGCTCAAACTCATGAACCGTGAGATCATGACCTGAGCCGAAGTTACACATTTAGTCAACTGAGCCACCCAGGTGCCCCAGAAATAGGTGTCTTAAAGTCAAAAAACAAGTCTTATTCATTTTTGAATTTTTGACACCTGTTATAGTACATTGACTATGACAGAGGCTTAATAAGTATTTGGTAAAATTAAATGAACTAGTCAGAAATCAAAATTTACATGTGTGAATCCTTATTTCCTGAAATAAGATAGTCAGTACTATCAGAATCCTATTGTAAATATTGCTACATTTATTTTCAAATAAATTATTCTCCTTAACTTTAATGTCAGAGATAGAATGGTGTTACGTTTATAAATAAGAAGTAAATGGCAAATCAAATTAACGTGCAAAAGGCATAGTTAAAATGCAGAAGAGAATTCCATCTAAAGGGAATTTTTCTACCTCTGTCACAAAATATATTGAATTACAGAAAATAATATGATAGCTATAAGGACTTCAATAGTACTCAATTAGCTCTCAATCCATGTATTATTTACTTTATTTTATTATTAAAAGTTTTTTTTAATGTTTATTTATTTATTTTGATAGAGATAGTGCAAGGGTGGGAGGGACAGAAAGACTGCGGGGAGAGAGAATCCCAAGCAGGCCCTGCACCTTCAGCACAGAGCCCGATGCAGGGACTGAACTCCCAAAACACAAGGTCATGAATGACCTGAGCCAAAATCAAGAGACAGACACTTAAGTGACTGAGCCCTCCGGCGTTCCTTATTCACGCTGTTTTAAACCAAAGGTTGGTTTTTCTGCCATTTTTTTATGGTAATAAAAACTAGCACTAATTTTATAACAAAAAAAGAAAGGTACAGCTGGTACAAAAATATTACAGAATCTATTTCAAAACTCAATAAAGTGTTCTACTGTCTTCTGTTACTTTTGCATCCTATCAGCAGATAGGGATAAAGCACTGATTTTCAATATGGCTATTTTATGAAAAACCAATGTTGCAGGCTTTAAATAAACTCTGCTAAGGAATAGTAGCAATTACAAAGCTTGCTGTGATAAGTGATTTAACAGAAGTACAGAAGATCTATAAGCCAGAGTTTAGATCTACTCTTGCTGTAACAGCTATGGAGACATCAATTCACAAATATTTACTGCACACATACTATATGCAAGAAAGATATAAAATGATTAAGAGAAGGCTGCTGCCTGTAACATATTTATAATAAAGTGAGGCAAATGCATAAATATACAACTAAGGCAGAAAATGTCATAATTAGGATATATATATGTGTGTGTATACACATATAATATATGTAATATATATATATTATATACATATAATAGTCCATAGAATGTGGAAAGTGATCTAGTTCAATAAGGGGGATTATGGCTATTATTCAGAGGAGACGTGATATGGTAAAAAGGCTTTTGGGTTAGACAGTAATGCGTTCAAATCCTGCTCCAGTCACATTTTAGTCATGTAAACAAAATAAAGTGGTTGGCTTTCTGAGTAAATAGAACTCCTCTGTGACTTGAAAGTTATTGACTACATATGGGGATTTTGACTACAAGATTTTGTTATTTCAAAATAGGAACAATCATTTAAATCTATTAATTTTTTAATAATATAATGACAGTATAATTTTTGTCAAATTCTAAATAATTCTGAGAGATGAAGTTTTAAATCATTAAATTACTTAGAAACACTAGTAGTACTGCTCTTCAGCAGTTAAATTCTAGACTTATGTAATCAGTAATTTTTATGATTTACCTTTAACAGTTGACAAGGTGTTTGCCCAAAATTATTAATCATTCCTTCTAAGGCTTTTCTTTCCTTTTCATCTGTTAAGGCATCTAGATCCACAGCTCCTAAAACAAGGAAAAGTCAACTCACTACAGAGTGAAAACAGTTCAGCAAGTCACACAACTGATAAATATACTGGGGACTAACTAGTATATTTTCAACAAAATATTATTCCATTCTTCAATTTATAAGAATATTGTGAGAGGTCATTTTTTCAAAAAACAGTGAAACTTCAAATATTAAACATGTATAAAAATAAGTTCTATCCATTATTCTCTAACCGAAAAGAAGTTGGGGGGGGTAGCACCTGGGCTCAGTTGGCTGAGTGCCCAACTCTTGATTTCTGCTCAGGTCATGATCCCAGGGTCATGGGATCAAGGCCCATGCTGGGCTCCACACTCGGCATGGAGCCTGCGTGAGATGATTCCCTCTCTCTCCACCCCCCACCTGTGTTCTCTCTTAAAAAACAAAATTCTAGGGGCGCCTGGGTGACTCAGTTAGTTAAGCATCCAACTTTAGCTCAGGTCATGATCTCGCGGTTCGTGGGTTTGAGCCCCACATCGGGCTCTGTGCTGACAGCTCAGAGCCTGGAGCCTGCTTCATGTTCTGTATCTCCGTCTCTCTCTGACCCACCCCTGCTCATGCCGTCTTTCTCTCTCTCAGAAACAAATAAAAACATTAAAAAAAATTCTGTCCCTTATTTAGAATAAAAATATTTCAAACAAAAGTTAACTGGCAGTCCATAAAAATTTCTCTTGGAAAATTTTTAAGATTTTTTAAAGATCCCCTTTAAATTTAAATTAAGAAATTTAAAAGATCCCCTTTATCTATTTCCCCCTTCCTGCACCTATCTCCCACTTTGGCAACCAGTTTGTTCTTTGTATTTAGAGTCTTTTTGCCTTTTTCCTTTGTCCATTTGTTTTCTCTCTTTTGTTTTTTAGAAATTATTCACATCATTTTTTAATGCTAACAGTTTTTTTTTAAGTTTTATTTACATTCCAGTTAGTTAACATACAATGTAATATTAGTTTCAAGTGTACAATATAGTGATTCAACAATTCCATGCATTACATGGTGCTCAACACATGTGCACTTCTTAATACCATCACCTATTTCACCCATTCCCCCACACACCTCCCCTCTGGTAACCATTTTTATTCTCTGTAGTTAAGAGTCTGTTTCTTGGTTTGCCTCTCACTTTGCTTGTTTGTTTTGTTTCTTAAATTCCACATATGAGTGAAATCATGGTATCTGTCTTTCTCTGACTGGCTTATTTCACTTAGCATTACATTCTCTAAGTCCATCCATGTTGTTACAAATGGCAAGATTTCATTCTTTTTTATGGCTGAGTAATACTACATATAGTCCATATATACAGTATATATACACACATATATAGTACATCTTCTTTATCCACTCATCTATCAATGGACACCAGTTGCTTTCATATCTTGGCTATTGTACATAATGCTACCATAACCATTAGGGTGCAAAGATATTTTCAATTAGTATTTTCCTATTCTTTGGGTAAATATCCAGTAGTAGAATTATTGGATCATAGGGTACTTCTATCTTTAATTTTTTGAAGAACTTCTATATTGTTTTCCACAGTGGCTGCACTCATTTGCATTTGCACCAACAGTGAACAAGGGTTCCTTTTTCTCTACATCCTTACTAACATTTGTTATTTATGTTTTTTATTTTAGCCATTATGACAGTTATAAGGTTATATCTCACTATGGTTTTGATTTGTATTTCCCCGACGATGAGTGATGCTGAGCATCTTTTCATGTGTCTGTTGGCCATCTGTATGTCTTTGGAAAAAGGTCTATTCAGGTTCTCTGCCCATTGTAAAAATGCATTATTTGTTTTTTTGGTGTTAAGTTGTATAAATTTTTTCTTTTTTAAGTTTATTTATTTTGAGAGAGAGAGAATGTGCACATGAATGAACAAGCAAGCAGGGGAAGGGCAGAGAGAGAGAGAGAGAGAGAGAGAGAGAGAGAGAGAGAGAGAAAATCCTAAGTGGCTCATGCCCAGCATAAAGACCTATGCAGGGCTTGATCTCATGACTGGGAAATTACAACTTGAGCCAGTATCAAGAGTTGGATGCTTAACCAACTGAGCCATCCAGGTGCCCAGAGTTGTATAAATTCTTTATATATTTATGATATTAACCTCTTATCAGATAAATCATTTGCAAATATCTTTTCCCACTAAGCAGTTTGCCTTTTTGTTTTATTGATGCTTTCCTTTGCTTTGCAAAGTGAAGATCTGCACATATACTCTTAACTACTATTTAAAAAAAACACACACACATCAGGGGCACTGGGATGGCTCAGTCAGTTAAGTGTCCAACTTCAGCTCAGCAGTTTGTGAGTTCAAGCTCCATGTCAGGCTCTGTGCTGACAGCTCAAAACCTGGAGCCTGCTCCTGATTCTGTGTCTCCCCCTCTCTCTGCCCCTCTCCTGCTCATGCTCGGTCTGTCTCTCATAAATAAATAAACATCAAAAAAAAAAATTAAAACACACATATACATACACACCTCTCGATCTTTCAAAGAGAAAAGATCATTTGAACTTCCTCTCATGTCCAAAACAACATGTATAACCACCTATTAAATAATACCTTACAACAACAGAATGCAAGATAAAAGGAAATAGGCTATACCTTCATAACTACAATAATAGAAAACATTGAGTGCTTCAACTGCAGCTGGACCCCTCTGTTTATAGCCAAAAATCAGATCTATCCATTCATGAAGATGAGCAGAAACATATTCAGACTCCTAGAAAAAGAACAAGTAATTAATAAAGACACCTTCCAACAACAATGTAAATATGGAGCCTTTAAAAAAGTTAGAGAATATCAAACATTTCTATACATAAATCTTACAACTGTAAATAAAATTACATCAAAATCATGTTGAACATTTAACCAGTATATACTACATATTTTGCATATATTCTATCTAGTATAATGTAAACATTTATTAATATTTAATAATATAAAACATCTCTTAACTATGGCTAAAGAAGATAACTCAAATATTCTAATAGCTTAAATATCAGTAACAAAAAACTTAATGATGGCTTAATGGCTTTATCTTTCTTGTGAAATTTCCATTGACAGCCATCTAGAAACTCACTTCAAAGAAATAAACCAGTTGGGGTAGATTAAAGATGGCTGAAAATCACCCCCTCCAACCTACTCAACCTGATACCACCTCACAAAAAAGGTGGAACCAGGTGGCAGGCAGAGAGGCTTGAAGGACCTCCTGAAGCTTGTTAGTGATAGTTTGAAAGACAATATGACAATTATTATTGGAAACAGGAGGAAAGGGGGCTCAAGTTTAGTTCCATGAAAGAGAGAAAGAGTACCTAATCAACTCATGAATCTGGGGATAGAGATTTTTTTTTTAAGTTTCTATTTTAATTCCAGTTGGGTAACATAGAGTATAATATTAGATTCTGGTATACAATATAGTGATTCAACACTTCCGTACAATGGGTGGAGGGATGGGTTAAATAGGTGATGGGAATTAAAGAGTGCACTTGTTGTGCTGAGTACCTGGGTGTTGTATGGAAAGAGGTTTTCAGGCAGAACGTTTTTAACTGATAATTTGGTTCTTTTAGCTGCCTGTGATAAAGTGTGGGAGGAATAAGATGAGTTTAAAAAAAGAACTATTCGGGTTTTAAGCATAGTTTTAAAAAATATATAAAGGAGAAGGTCTTGCTGGGTTCCAAATAAAATTATTTCATTTCAGGATACTAGAGAGCAAAGACTCTCAAAGTGAGAAATGGCCAAGGTCAATGATCAAATCAGAGCATAGGCTATAAAATATGGCCACACTCTTGAACCAAGAGTGTGGCTGTTAAGCAATCTGTTTAGATTAAGATTAAGATTAGATAGACTAAGATTAAGCAATCTTAGGTTGTGCCACACAGACCCACTCAACTAGAAAAAAGAATATCTTAAGAATCTTAAGGGTATTTTTCCACATTAGAGTCCAGCTCAGCCCAAAGGAAATAAGGGATTGTATTCTAAAATAATGTGAAATGGTTTTTGCCCAATAAAACTGATGCATAAGAAACCCATAAAATTTTAGAAGAAATTATGTTAGTTCAGACTGAGGTAAGTAGAAACTGTTAAAAAAAGATGAGAGACCTTGACTTTCAATTTACTATGGTTAGGTAAGAGGCTGACAAAGATACTTGTGCAACTTTTTTTTTTTTTTTCCTGAGGTAAAAGAATGAATCAAAGTAAGAAGCTAAAAGCCAAAGGGTATAACAAAACAGTCATGGAGAACCACTGGAATAGCCCTGGGCCCTAGTAAGGAACTGGAAGCATGTTCTTGCTGGAATTTTGAATTGCTATAAACCAGTTACTGCTACATACCTCTTATTCTTCTCTCCCCCACCCTTTTTGAAATTAAATTATTTGTCCCACATGGGACTCAAACTCACAACCTCATGATCAAGAATCTCATGCTCTACCAACTGAGTCAGGAAGACGCTCTTTTTAATCTCCCTTTTGAATGGGAGTGTTATGATAGTTCTTCTGTCCTTATCACACCAGTGTTGTTATGTGGGAGCATATAACCTGTTTCTTTATTCCACAGTCTTCAGATGCAAGTGGAGACACATCTGAGTAGTTTTGTGCACAAATAGATTTGATTTCGATTACTAACAAGATTCTGGACTTCAGACCTTACGTTTTAATGCAGGGATCAGCAAACTACATACTGCATGTGGGCCAAGTTTTACTAGCTCAAAATTTGTAGAGTATTAGAACATAGCCATGTCTAATTTCTTTTGCACCATAGTGGCAGAATTTTGCCACAGACCTTAAAGCCAGCAAAAATATTTACTGTCTGTTCCTTTTTTATAGAAAAAGATTGTAGATCTCTGACATGAGACTTTGGGAGATTCTTATGAGGAAGTATGTACATTTTGCATATAGGAGAAATGCAAATAATTTATAGTCAGAGGACAGACTGTGTGTGGTGGATTAAAGATGGCTGTAAATTCTTTTTCCCTCTTGCTATTGTGAAATGGAGTTTACTTTCCTTGCCTTTTTCTTTTCAAGAGAGTGAGAGGGTACAAGTGATGGGGTATGGAGAAAGAAAGAGAGAGAAAGAGAGAGAAAGAGAGAGAGAGAGAGAGAGAAAGAGAGAAAGGCACAAGACTCACATGAAGTGGGGCTTGTGCTCACCCTATGTGGGACTTGACTCATAAACTGTAAGATCATGACCTGAGCTGAAGTCAGATGCTTAATGGGTTAGCCCTACTTTCCCTCCTCTTCAATCTGTACTGATACTATTACTGTTTAATTCTGACAGGGTGACAGAAGTGTTGTGAAAGTTCACAGCTTTAAGCTTTAAGAAATAGTGGAAGCTTCCAATTTTGCACTCTTTCCTGTGGACATGTAGATGTCTGGCTGCCTAGCTGGAGACACTACAGGAAGAGGAGATATCTTGAGACTATATGGAGAGAAAAGTCCAGTATTCCAGTGTCTAAATGCAGAGTCCAGATAACCACATCCTCAACTGCTATATGACTACAAGGGCATGAGAACCTCAAACAAGATGAGAATTGCCCAACTGAGACCAGCCAACTCATAGAACTGTGAGAGGTAACAAAATGGCTATATTTTAAGCTACTAAATTTTGGATCGTTTGTGCACAGCAATATATAACTGAAACACAGGCTTCTAATATATTAATATAAGTAGCATGTCTTCTTAAAATCCTGGACCCGTACTTCATGTCATAGATATTATAGAGGAATACATTTGAGAAGTTCCTGGCTAGCTAGTAAGAGATTATTTCTCAGAGTTGTTTAGTTTTTTTTCCCCAATTCCTGATTCATACATAATGTTAGTGAATTTTATAAATTTGACATACTGTATTCTAAGGACAAGGAATGTTTCCAAGTATTGGCCTTATTAGTTTCATAGTCTGAAACATTTCAGTTTAGATAGAGCACTAAGTGGACTGTTGGAACGGAAAAAAAACACATCATTTACAAAATGACACAATTATTAATGCTTAACTCTCACTACTCCTTTAATTCTAAGCTGGAAATTCAGCTAAAAATGATGACTTTTTACAGTGACATTTAGGATTTAGCAGTTATATTAAAAACTTACTGAAACTCTTTAGAGAACACAAAAATATGTTCATCCTTGTTAGATTTGAAACAAAACACCAAACTACATCCGCTTGGTCATTAGAATAGTTTAAAATATAACAGGTACCTTATAGAATTGAATCTTTTTTTTTTTTTGCTATACATTCATTGGACTGTACTATATTCTCAATGTATCAGAAAATTCATAATCTCAAAAGAAATTAATACATTATGCTTTCTACAATAGCATATATAACAGATAACAAGTTAATCTAGAAAAATAATTAACAGTCAGATATACTTTCTCTGACTGTTAGACTCTTATCTTAGCAATCTGTCTAATACCAAACACAAAGATCGTACCAGAGCTTTCCTGTGTTTATAGATGAAATCTTCAGCTGACTTAGCCCATTTGGGGAGAATGACATCATTTACTATATCTTTGGAAACTTGTAGACAACCCAAGTTAAAGTCTAAGACAAATCAAAAATAAATATCAATTCATTTAGATTTGAACAAATCAAGTAAAGCAAATATGAGGGCAAAATCTTTAGTAGCAAAACTAAGGCTTTTTTCTTCTTTAATTAAGAGTAAAAGGTGAGAACCAAGCTCCCTTCTCTTGATCTAAGTTTACTTAACAGGTAAAAATAATTCTTATCATACTGAAATGTATTATCAGTTGATTAAAAAGGTAAATGAAAATAGAATTAAATTCATTATTACAAAGTAATAATTAGTTTTAAATTAGTTACTATAAGGTAAATCAGAAAAGTAATTAATTTGAGAAGTGGGGAAAACTATAGATATGACCAAAACCTTAAACTGAACAAAAATATAATATTCAGCATTATTACATTAAAATTAATTAATACAGGGCTTCTAATGATTAATTTACAAAATACAGCTCCTTAGAACTTTTTTGATGTAACTTATACTTTAAATTCACTCAATGGAAATGTTTTATTTGTCATATGAAAAAAAATATATTTATATACCACTATTCAAAGTAGATACTGACATCATAAAGATTTGCTCATATAGTTAAATGCAGTACTGTCCCAAAGCTGAAGTTTTCTGGTTTATATAATGAGGAAAGAAAAGTATTAAGATAAAAGACATTCATAAAAAAAGCTGCCTTAAAATATCAGTGAGTTCCAAAGCTGGAGAGAGGTTTGAATGTCACAGAATGACAGGATGCACAGGGCCTGTGGCTTTGTGAACACTTTCTTAACCCAATTACTGTGTAGCAGACATTGTTGCCAATGTGCTAACCATTCCTACTTATTTGGTAACAGAATCTTGATTTTATTCAAGTATCTATCTTTGCCCTATATTTTATGCCTGTAGCAGGTTGACTGGTGTAGGGGTTGGTATACAATCCAGCTCTGGACAATAGGGAGAGGCTATGAGAAAGAATTTATCTCTTTAAGAAATGACACAAAACATTAACAATACACTTTTGTTGTATCTGCCTACGATGCCTAGAAATGTTTCTGTCATTTGTAGGCATAAGACAGACTAGCCAAGGAGAGTCAAAACACTCAGAAAAGCAGAATGAAAATACAGGAAGATCTTGGCTTTGGTAATGATGTTAAAAGCTACCTGAACACCATCATACCTTGGGGGGTTTATAGCGGAAAATACTAAAATTCTCTTGCTTGTACAATTCTGAGTTGGCTTTCCTAATATTTGTTTTACTAATTAATATTATTTGTTGACATTCTAACTAATGTGCTTTGGTTTTACTCACCCAGCTCATTTCAAACAAAGCGATATACAGTTAGAAAAGGAGGCCAGTAGTATAGTCATGCAAGATAGCAACTTTGGTCTAGTGCACATCAGAAATTGTCAAGCTAAGTAAGAGTATATTAACTTCTGCATCAAATTTAATCTTCTCAGCCCTCCTAGTGCAAATACCCCACTTTGGAGGCTCCAGTCCTATGGTTAAGAGTCTAGAATCAGAGTCCATCAACAAACTCTGTTGATTTTCTGAAAGTGACTAATTTTAACTGCCTTACTCTGAGAAATCAGACACCAACAGTATGTCCCAGAGTGCATGATCAGAGGACACAAAGCCCTGGATATGCAATCCCTAAAATGGCAAATAATTCTACTGAAGAAGCAAAGGGTCAAATATTAACATTACACATGAGGTGAGAAAACAGAAATTGAAATTGTTCCTCTGACACTGCAATTTCCCTTAAAAACACCAGTAGTAACAATCTTGTCATTACCTTACTATGCTTAAAAATAAATCTAAAACTACCTCACAGAAGAAGTATTTAGGTATTTTCAAAGACTGTATCTGGCTCCATAATTCTCTACTTCAAAACATGATTTTTCAAATAGTGTGGTAATTTACACCCTGTCATTACTTTCAATTTGCCTCCTCTCTTCTGCTTTAAACCAGGAGTCTACAAACTTGTTCTATAAAGTATCAAAGAATAAATATTTTCTAATTTGTGAGCCCCATGGTTTCTGTTGCAACTACTTAAATCTGCTGTTACGCTACGAAAGCAGCGACAATCTGTATATAGATGAACTGGTTTGGCTGTGTTCTAACAAAACTTTAAACACACACGAGTGCCTGTGGACTTAACCCACGGACCTAGAGTTTGCTAACCCTGGACTAAATCTTCACCTTACCTAACTCAAACAGTTTTAACCTAAGTGGCTAACTATATGACTGAAATAGTGAAGGCATTTTCCCTTTCTGGTAAACACTGTACTTTGATAAATTTTCTTACCAACCCAAATTTGATTTGTCATAGTGCACTATAGCACTTCCCTGGAAAGGTTAAGACTACACCTGGGCATCTGTTAAACCCTATCACTGAAGAATACTCACATAGAATGAATATAATCTTAAATAATCTACAGAATTTCACAAAAATATCCAGAAAGGTATTTTTCAAGATCCTCCACTGGGATCTGTTGAGGCAAATTTTTAATCTATTTCTTACGATTTTGATTTTCCAAAAACTCTGGGAAATAGAAGAATTCAGGAATAAGTTCCTTCACATCGTAAGGATTGTCCATGAGAGCCTGCCAGGTGGCAGGGATGGAATGGAATTGTCGATCTGCGCAGTCAAACCTGCACATGGAGATTGGAAGACAACAGTGAATACTGAAGGAGAGCAACAACAACCATGAAATAAAACCTTAAACTGCCTTCAAATTTCCTAATGATCAGAGCTTCTCTTTTATTAACATTTTTCTTCAAGTCTAAAAACACAATTTACTCTCCTTATGATAATCTTTCAAGTTTTGTTGCCAAGAACTAAATACTATAATTTTAATTACAAGTATCATCTTACTCAAAGTAGCTGAAAACCAAATCACACTAGAGAAAATTTTCAAATAATTAAATTAAATGTAAACCTAGGAGACTTTTAAAAAAGGCCTAATTTTTGCTGAGGTAAATTCATTACAGGGAGTGAATAAATGTTATTCGGATAACTTAAAACAACAGAGTTTAAATATCTTTATTAATATACATGATTAACAAGATTCAGAGTAATGCTGATTTAATCATCTGTATATAAATACCTTTACAAACTCTTCTGCGAAAAACAAGAGGGTGAGTTAAGGAAAAGTTTTGTGGCTAAAGCTTTTATATTTATTTGCATATACAATTAACTTATTTTAACTTTATTTATTTTAATGTTTATTTATTTTTGCAAGAAAGTACATAAGTAGTAGAAGGGCAGAGAGAGGAGGGGACAGAGGATGCTAAACAGCTCCGAGCTGACAGTAGAGAGCCTGATGTGGGACTTGAACCCATGAACTGTGAGATCACGACCTGCGCCAAAGTCGGACATTCAACCAACTGAGCCACCCAGGTGCCACTAACTTTTATTTTTAAGTTCCATCATAGGCCTATAGTAGTTGGAAAAAGCTCAGGTAGTCAAGTTGCAACTTTATTTTACTTTCTCTATTCACAAAAAGCATACACTCTTGTTTCATCTCCTTGGATACTGTTTTCCTGGCTTTACTTAGTAATGACTTACTGACACTGATGGCTAACTTGACTCTTTTTGTGACTACCAATCTTGTTTTGAGGTGTAGCTGAACTTAGCAGAACTCTAAATTTAATTATGGTTAATGATTGGGTCATCAATAAAATCTAATGATGGTGTATTCAAATTCAAGGAAATACATAGTTTCAATGGTAGAATTTTTTGTTTGGGCGGGGGAGTACAGCTTTACTGAGATAAAATTTACATATAATTCACAATTTAACGGTTTTATTATATTGAGTTGGGCTATAATTACTACAATTTTAGAATATTTTCATCATTCCCAAAGAAACCCTGTATCTATTAACAATCACTCTCCATTCACCCTATACCCACTCCCTGGCAACTACTAATCTACTTTCTATCTCTATGAATTTGCCTATTTGGGATATCTCATATAAGTCATAGAATACATGACTTTTTATGTCTGGCTTATTTCATTTAGCATACTGTTTTCAAGGTTCATCCATGTCGCACACAGCATGTTATCAATCTTTCATTCTTTTTATCACTTATGGCCAAATAATATTCCATTGTACAGATATACCACATTTTATTTATTGCTTTGTCAGCTGATACACATTTGGGTTGTTTCTAGTTTTTGGCTATTATAAATAATGCTGCTATGTACACTTGTATATAAGTTTCTGTGTGAACATGTCTTCAATTATTTTGGATGTATGGCTGGGAATGGAACTATGAGGTAATATGATAATGTAATATTTAACCCTTTGAAGAACTGTCAGACTGTTTTCCATAGAGACTGCATCATTTTACATTTCCACCACAGGCAGTACATAAGGGTTCCAATTTCTCAAAATGCTCATCAACACTAGGTATTACCTGTCTTTTTTATTACAGCCATAACTGTAGGTGTGGAGAGGTATCTCAATTTGGTTTTGATTTGGACTTCCCTGATGACTAATGATATTGAGCATGTTTTCATATGTTTCTTGTACATTTGTATATCTTCCTTGGAGAAATGTCCATTCAGATCCTTTGTTCAGTTTTTAATTGGGTCATTTGTCTGTTTATTACGGCATTGTATACTTCTAGATACAAGTCCCTTATCAGATACACAATCTATAAATATTTTCTCCCCCTGAATGAGTTGTCCTTTTCCTTTCTTGATGGTGTCTTTTGAAGCACAGAATCTATTTTTGAAGCTTTGTAATAAAATAATTTATGTATAAAATCAATAAAAGCTGGGGCGCCTGGGTGGCTTAGTCGGTTAAGCGTCCGACTTTCCCTTAGGTCATGATCTCGCGGTTCATGGGTTCGGGCCCCGCGTCGGGCTCCATGCTGACTGCCAGCTCAGAGCCTGGAGCCTGTTTCAGTCTGTGACTCCCTCTCTCTCTGACCCTCCCCTGCTCATGCTGTCTCTCTCTCTCTCTCTCCTAGAAATAAATAAAAATATTAAAAAATAAATAAATAAATAAAATAAAATAAAATCAATAAAAGCTGAAAAGACCCAGCTATACTTTAACGTGGGGAAAATTACCTGTTATCAAGGTTAATGTTAACATTCGGAGATGGTTAATATGATACTGGGGACAGAGTCTCTTCTTGAAAGCCAAGGTTTATTGTACAAAGATAGGGGCAAACACTAATTTTGAGAGATAAAAACTGTAAACAAAGAAAGTAGAATAGGCAATGCTTACATAGCTTGATTGGGTGGGTATGAAAGGCAAAGTAGTAATGCTAAAGAATAAGGCAATATGGAGACAAAATGTGAATAAACAGGGAGATACCTAGAGGATACTTTGGAAAACCAAGGATTCATAAAGAAGCCTGCCTTCTTTAGGGTTATTATGAAACTGTGAAACATATTAAGTTAGAATTGACAGGTAAAATAATACAATGGCATTACAAAACTGTGTGAGTTACTGCTAATAATGTAATCTTTGTGATTAACAAGTATTTTAAAGAGGACTACATAAGTATTGGTCAGGTTTGAATCTCTGGCAAATATCTTGGGTCTAGGTTGAAATCAGTTTAAACTCTACATCTCTGGCAGGTTCCTAAAACCAGTAAGAATTGCAAAGGTACACTAGATAACAGTGAAAGGAATTATCTTTAAAGATTATTTATGAACTTTCGACTAACCCATTCTCAAACTAGTTTGGCTATTTTTATCTAGAGGCTATTAAATGAATCAAAATCTATACCAGAAAATAAAAACTATGAGGCCCTGCTATATAATACATGACATGAAGGCAAGTAATTTTCAATACTAACATGCAGTCTTGAGAAAACAGCTTATTTATCCAAAACATACCTTCCACTCTGAAGCTGGATATGAAGGGTGGTGAATGGTTCTGTACGAATAAGATAGTGCATAACCCCAGCAGAATTTGAATAGTGAGTACCATAATGAAATTTATCAATAGTTCCCATAGGATCCTCAAAATTTTCATATCTAAAAAAAGAAACTAATGTTTTGTAACCGCAACAGTAAAATTACATTAGGAGGACATAAGGTTATATTGCATTGTTAGAAACATAGTTTTTAAGAAGTCCTTGTTAATAATATTCGTTATTTCTGTGTTTATATCATAATACCATGTTAATAAATGAAAATATTTTATCCATTAATACTTATTTCTGAACAACATAATATCACTAATAACTAGATTCTGGAACAGTCTCATACAATAATACAGATTCACTGTAGATAGATCAGAAAACACACGCACGCATGCACGCACGCACAAAGGGGGACCCGGGTGGCTCAATCGGTTGAGCGTCTGACTTCGGTCAGATCACGATCTCACAGTTCATTGGGTTCAAGCCCTGAGCGGGCTCTGTGCTCATAGTTCAGAGCCTGGAGCCTGCTTCAGATTCTGTGTCTCCCTCTCTCTCTGCCCCTCCCTCACATGTGCTCTCTCTCTCTCTCTCTCAAAAATAAACATTAAAAAAAGGTAAAAAAAAAAACAAAAAAAAGCCCAGATAACCAAAAAAGAAGAAACTTAAAATCAACCACAGAGATAACACTAACATTTAAAAATATATATTTATTTATTTATTTTTGGAGAGATAGAATGCATGCACAAGCTGAGGAGGGGCAGAGAGATAGGGAGAAAGAGAACCCAAAGTAGTCTCCTTGCTGGCAGGGGTCAATCTCACAAACCATGAGATTGTGACTTGAGCAGAAAGGAAGAGCTACATGCTTAACCAACTGAGCCACCCAGGTCCCCCAACATTAACGTTTTGATGAATATTGGTCACCCTTAATGTATAAGTTAATCCACAAATATATTTCAATATAAAAGTGCTATACATAATATACTGTTCACAACCTAGACTTTCATTTAACAATTTTCTATGTCTTTCCAAATAACTAAATAACCTATTGTTTAACAAGCACATGGCATTTATAACATTTTTTAACAGGCACATGGTATTTATAACATAACATATATGAATGTATGACAATTAAACTATTTCTTTACTTTTAGATATTAAGGGTTGTTTCTATTTTTCTGCTTATGTAAGCAATGTGATAATGAGACCTCTTTCTGTGGCCAAGGTAATGGAAGAAAAATATGGAGGATCAGTCAAGAATTATGCAAATGAATGCCTAACATTCAAAGGTCAAAGAGAAGGTAGGAAATAAAGGAAGATGATGGCTAGGAAGAACACCGAACCCAGAAAATAAGCAAAGGATATATATAGTGATTCTGTAAGCAGTACCACTGTATAATTATTTTTTTTTAATATTTTTATTTATTTCTAGGAGAGAGAGAGAGAGAGAGACAGCGTGAGCAGGGGAGGGTCAGAGAGAGAGGGAGTCACAGACTGAAACAGGCTCCAGGCTCTGAGCTGGCAGTCAGCACAGAGCCCGACGCGGGGCTCGAACCCACAAACTGTGAGATCCTGACCCAAGCGAAAGTCGGACGCTTAATGACTAAGCCACCCAGGCGCCCCGTATAATTATTTTTGAATAGTGATTTGAATAGTAACATCTGAATTTGCGGGTATAAAATCTGAATAAGAATGAAGTTTTTTAGGGGAAATACACACTAAACTTTTCAAACCAAAATAGTAATTAGTTCATCAAGCTGAGGCCAATTTCCTCTTACATAGAAATCAATGGTTTTCAGGTAAAAATCGCCTGCACCTATGCAAAAACATATACTATTGAACTGTGTTTGATTAATTAAATTAATTTATTTGTATATTTTTAAGGTAGCCTTCATGCCCAGGATGGAGCTCAAAGCAGGGCCTAAACTCTCAACCCTGACATCAAGACCTGAGCTGAGATCAAAAGTCAAACACTTAACCGAATGAGCCATCAAAGTACCTCAATTGTTGAAATTTAAAGCAATTATTTCCTGTGGAACAGTGTTAAAAAAAAAAAAACCACCTTGTTCTTTTGTTATGGTCAGAAAAACTTTGACTAATGGCAGTGAGAGAACATACACAGAAGAATTCTACTAGTAGATCAAATCAAATATTAAACACAGCAAAACCCCCTAAGGTGGGACGCCTGGGTGACTCAGTTGGTTAAGCGTCCGACTTCGGCTCAGGTCATGATCTCACAGTTTGTGGGTTCGAGCCCCGCATTGGGCTCTGTGCTGACAGCTAGCTCAGAGCCAGGAGCCTGTTTTGGATTCTGCGTCTCCCTCTCTCTCTAACCCTCCTCTGCTCATGCCGCTTCTCTCTCAGAAATTAAAAAAAATAAAATAAAAGCCCTAAGGTAATTTGTAAATAAAAAGAAAAAAAAAAGTACAATCTACACTCAAATATATCTATACTGTTTGCAAAATAGTCTTTGCCCTTATTATTAGAAGTTGTAACTGACAAGTCATCCGCAATTTCACATGGAGAAAAGGGGAAATTAAAATTAGACTAATCTTTCACTGTCAGCACCTTGCTTTGAAAAAAAATTGTGAGACATTTACAGGGTCAATCATAAATATACAGAATTATAAAAATTCCTTTCCTTATTAAAATAGTAACTTTATACACATTTCACTATTCTTTATTCATATTATTTGTAAATAATAGGTTAGTATTTTGTATCTACTAAAATGTTACATTAAGTGGATATCTCCTCCCCCCCTTGGTGGATTTTTTTTAAAAAGTTTATTTATTTTGAGAGGAGAAAGAGAGAGAAGAGAGAGAACACACAGGAGTGGCAGGGAGAGAGGGAGTGGAGAGAGAGAAAATCTAAGCCATCAGGCTGGAACCCATAAACCACGAGATCATGACCAAACTGTGAGATCTTGAGCCAAAATCAAGAGTCAGTTGCTCAACCAAATGTGGCACCCAGGTGCCCTGTGTGTATTTTTGCATGTTAGATTATAAAGTTTTTAAGTCTAAAATACCTGGGAAGAAAAATTATCTTCCAGCACACACTTATGACAAGGTAAAAGAGATTCTAAACAATATCAACTGAAATTTGGCAAAGAAGGGAAATAAACAGACTATATATAGTTAAGATACTTGAGGGACAACAGATATATTTTCGAGAAAACATCGTGAAGGATTATCAGACTCTGATTATCGAAATTAGTTGTGCACAGGACACCTGGGTGGCTCAGTCGGTTAAGTTTCTGACTCTAGCTCAGGTCATGATCTTGCTGCTCGTGAATTCAAGGTCCATGTCGGGCTCTGTGCTGACAGCTCAGACCCTGGAGCCTGCTCTCGGATTCTGTGTCTCCCTCTCTCTCTCTGCCCTACCCTGTTCATGCTCTGTCTCTCTCAAAAATAAAAAAACATTAAAATTAAAAAACAAAAAACAAAGAAAAAACAAAACAAAAAAACCAAAAGTAGCTGTATTTAAAAGAAAGCCACACTTGGTTGGCCATAATAGAAATCAATACAAATTCAAAAATACCATAAAAAATAATGGGTATCTTTCTTTTTTTTTTTTTTTGACAGAGATAAAACACACAAGCTGGTGAGGGATGGAGGGCAAGGGAGACAGAGAATCTTAAGCAGACTCCATACCCAGCACAGGGCTCCACACAGGGCTCTATCTTATGATCATGACCTGAGCAGAAATCAAGAGTTGGATGCTTAACCAGCTGAGCCACCCAGGTGCATGAGATGGGTGTTTTTCAAAAGAGATAAAAGGCACTTACTTTTCTCGCATAGCTTTGGCATTTTTATCATTAACTACCCCAATTGGTTTGGAAAGATCTCGAAATACAGATGGATTATTAAGGTCCAACTCTTCCGAAGTATAATCTTGTAAAATCCAGGGAAACTAAAAGAATCACAATTTACAATTTATAAATTCCTTTCCAGAGAAGCTTCTATCCCTATATATAATATCAAATGCTTATCTAAAGATAAAAAGGGATAGTCTGTAGAAATACTTTTCCCTGTTGCAAACGTTTATTCATCTCCAGTTTCATAACCAGAAGCATTAATTCCTATAATTCCACTGGAAATTTTGAGTGAAGAGAAAAACAGCTTTAATTATTTAATTATTCTTTGTGTTTATATACTTTATAGCAAAGGAGAAAATATACACAAAAGCAAAAACAGTTTTTAGGTCTTTTTTAAAGATGAAACATAACCATAATACACAGATATATTTTTATGTATTAGAAAACTGAAAGGCAATTCCATACTTATGAGATTTCTATAAAACTTACCACTGGATACTGTGCAAGGTCATTATAGGTTCGTCCTGCCATTGTATTTATTTGAATGAGGTAGTCAAAATTTGTTATCTCTCTGTTCACCCATTTCTAGACAACACAAAAAAATACAAAATCTAAATCTATATCTTTTCAGAGTTAGTAACTATTACTGATAGTATTAACAATCTTTTTTTAATGTTTATTATTATTATTTTAATCTTTATTTTTGAAAGACAGAGACAGAGTACAAGCAGGGAGGGGCAGAGAGAGTGGGAGAAACAATCTGAGGCAGGCTCCAGGCTCTAAACCATCAGCACAGAGCTTGATGCAGGGCTTGAACCCACAAACCAGGAGATCATGACCTGAGTGGAAACTGGGACGCTTAACCAACTGAGCCACCCAGGGGCCCACTAACACAACCTTTTGTTCCCATTATCTACATCATCTTTCTGATAAAAGGAATGGGGATTTAAAAAAGGTTTAACAGGAAGATAAAATCAATATACTTTTCCTAAATTTACTTCCTTTTAAAAATCGGTCTTCAGAAAAGGAATAAAAAATTAAACATTAATCTTTTATTATAGTCAAAAAAACTTCACAAGAATTAAGTCTTCTTTTGAATTATTTAAGTATCTTTAAAAGGTCAATTTTATTTTTAAAATTTTTTTATGTTTTATTTTATATTTGAGAGAGAGAGAAACAGAGCACAAGCATGGGAGGGACAGAGAGATGGAGACAGAATCTGAAGCAGGCTCTAAGCTCTGGGCTGTCAGCACAGAGCCTGATGTGGGGCTTGAACTCACAAGCAGTGAGATCATGACCTAAGCAGAAGTCAAATGCTCAACTGACTGAGCCACCCAGGCACCCCTAAAAGGTCAATTTTAGAAGGACTGTCTAACATTGAAAACTTTGTTACAGGGGTGCAGGAATGGCTCAGTCAGGTAAGTGTCCAAAACTTGGTTTCCACTCAGGTCATGATCTCAAAGTTTCATAGTTTGAGCCTTGGGTCATGCAGCATGGAGCCAGCTTAGGATTCTCTATCCCCCTCTCCCACTCATGCTGTCTCTGTTTCTCTCAAAATAAATAAATAATTTTTTTAAAAAAGAAATTTTGTTAGAAATGTAAATTTTCATTAAGTGCACATATTTTAAAAAAAGCATTTTAATGTACTAAAACGATCTACAACGTTTAAACAAATATCATGTTAACTATCCCTAGAGAACTGTCTTGCTAGAGCAATAGTAGATGGGGTTTTGCAACACTGGATACAAAATTTTCTAAAGAACATCATAATCACTGTTTCCTTTTAATCACTTCATTGTACCTAACCTGTTAATTACACAGTATGGGTATTCTCAAGAATTTTGCTGACAGACTAACATTCACCTTTAAGTTTATTTACTATGTGCCTTAAGCAAAAGATACACTTATGGAAGATGGTGAGAAATGAATATAGATTTTATAGAAATCTATAGATTTTATAGAAAGCCCAATTATAATTATTCTTGAGTGCTAATCTGAGAAATAAATACTTAATGAAGAAAGTTTATTCCAAAAAAAAAAAACAGGAAATGTACTCCATTAAATAAAGCTTATTCCCTAAGTGACAAGAAGGAATTGCTGACAGCTTTTGAATAAGAACCACACTTAACATTAAGACTAATGCATACGTAAGAGAAAGGAGACAGCCAGGACGCAGAAACCTGAGTTAAGAGACCATTGGTAGTCCTTAACTCAGAGGAGAGTAAAAAACAATGGCCTATCTTTGGAGTTTGGTAGCAGAAATTCAAGAGACATGTTGGGATATAGGTGCGGATAAAATACACAACAGCATTAATTAGCCTTGACTGACAGAAGAATTGGTGATTTTTTTGCCTTTTTTTCCCATGGTGTCTTCAGTATTTTCCACCTTTTATTTACCTCATGCATGGATAATTTTTATTATTACAAAAAAACACCAAACCCACTTGCTATATTTTAAAAAGATAAAATTATTAAATTAGAAGAATTCATGAGATATGTCTGTGAACCAAATGATATGGGAGTTGGAGGACAGGGTACTATATGTGTTAGTGAAACAGAAAGATCCAAAGATAATTCAAAACATCAATTTGAATGGAAAAATGGTAGTAATAATCAAAATAAAATAATCAGAAGAGAACATTTTACTTTTAAGCAAAAGCCTGACATATAAAATGAACATATAAACAGTGAACGTTATGGCTCAATCAGTTAAGTAGATCAAGAGACTCCCGAACCATGAGGTCAAGCCCCACATCGGACTCAGCACTGACAGCGTAGAGCCTACTTAAGATTCTCTCCTCCCTCTCTTTGCCCCTTCCCTGCTCAAGTGCACTCTCTCTCAAAATAAATAAAATAAGCATTTTTTAAAAAGTGACTTAAAATTTCCTACCTGTGTCAATCCTGAGGCTTTGAATAACTCCTGTGGTGATCTGGTTCCGTAACTATTTGGAGAATGAAGTGACAACAGTCTGCTATAGACTTTGTTTCTAACCTAAAAAAAACCCAGAATTTTATAGTTTAAAAATTGATAAGACAAACTGTGATTATTGTTTTTATAATTGCTTTATTGAGATACAAGTCACATATCACAAAATTTACCATTTTGAAGAAAGAATTCTGTGGGTGTTTTTGTATAGTCACAGAGCTGTGCAACCATAAACAGGATCTAACTCTGGAAACACTTTCATCGTTCTCAAAAGAAACTCCATACTCACTAGCCATCACCCCACTAGTGAGCTCCCACTCCCTCTTATCCCCTGACAATTGCTAATCTACTTTCTGCCTCTAGAGATTTGCCTATTCTAGACATTTCTCATAAATAGAGGATTATGGTTTTAACTTCTCTACTATACTAGGTTTGGTGAAGTCAGGCCATATAAATTTTGAAAACGTTATAGTGTATAGTGGAAGGATCACCAGACATTAAATCAGAAAACTAGCTCAAGTCCAGTTCATATTTAGTTCTGTCACTTACTGATCATACTGGCAAATCAATTAATTTACTGAGTCTCATTTGTACATTAAACATAATAGTCTTTATCTTTATAGTTTTCTGAATTCTTCAGGGCTAACGTAAAGTAATAAAATTCATCTTTGAACTTCAGTTTCCTCATCTATAAAAAAAGAAATGGAATTTTCCATATCTAATCTGAAGGTTTTTATGAAGATTAGGTAGTATATATAAATGTGCTTTAAAAACTCAAGTTAGAGGCACCTGGGTTGCTTGGTCGGTTAAGTGTCCGACTCTTGATCTTGGCTCAGGTCATGATCTCACAGGTTCGTGGGATTGGAGCCCCATGTCAGGCTCTATGCTGACAGTGTGGCGCCTGCTTAGGATTCTCTCTCTTCCTCTCTCTTTGTCCCTTCCCCACTCTCTCTCTCTCAAAATAAATAAATAAACCTAAAAAATAAAAAACCTCTAGAAGCTTCTGGGTAGCTCAGTTAAGCATCCAACTTCAGCTCCTTATCTCATGGTCTGTGGGTTTGAGCCCAACATCAGGTTCTACGCACTGACAGTGTGGGGACTTCTTGGGATTCTCTCTCTCCCTTTCTCTCTGTCCCTCCCAAGTTCACGCTCATGTTCTTGGTATCTCAAAATAAATAAACATTAAAAAAAGACAAAAAAATAAGAAAACCTCTAAAGTTAATACAAATGGACAGTATTCAACAGGAGCATTCTTGGTTTGACATCTCTTCCTAAAACCACAAGCTTTGTACATTCCTATGGAGAAAATTTATTTTTAATAGTAAATAAATATTATTTTGTAAAAATATAAAATGTTCTTTAATCATCCAAATAAAATCATCTGTAAGTAAATCTGGATCCCGCAAATTAACAGAAACTAATCCAGATCATCTGACAAGCACATCACAAAACAGAATTGAACATTCAAGGAATTTATCACGAGAGATGCCTGTGAGAGAAAATGGAGAGAAAGGTAGGCAAGATGAAGAGTTGTCAGACAGTGATAGAAGTGTGAACCCAAGGGAAGAAAAGAGGGAAGGAAGGTTGGGAGTATGAATCCCAAGCAATATGGTGAAGGTACCCAGCTATTGGTGGAGCTAGTACCTGGACCTAGGTAATCTGGCTTCAATGGTAATCACTTAACCACCTATACTATTTCAGAATATACTCTCCTCCTGGGGTGCCTGGGTGGCACAGTCAGTAAGCATCTGATTTCAGCTCAGGTCATGATCTTGCAGTTCATGGGTTTGAGCCCCGTGTCAGGCTCTGTGTTGAGAGCTCAGAGCCTGGAGCCTGCTTTGGATTCTGTGTCACCCGGTCTCTCTGTCCCCCGACAGCTTGTGTTCTCTCTCTCATTCTCAAAAATAAATAAACTTTGGGTGGGGGAAAGAATATACTCCTCTCCTGGAAGAAACACCTTCTCCATTATTTAACTGAACCCAACCCAATTTCATCAATTCGTCACATAGTATATATTGCATATTATTTCACAACTGGATACTGTGAGGCACCTATTAGCTGACACTCAATATTCTACAGATTTCTTTATCTACTCATAAACATTGCAAACAAGCACCCTAAAAATACTCAAAGACAAATCCCAACAAAAATTCACATACTACTTATCCCCCAACGCAGAGATTTCTGTCCTCCAATATGTTGACTTTACAAATGAGTCCAAGTTTTACTACAGCTCACCATATGGAAAATTATTTCAAGCTAATACTTGGAGGTTGCCAGAAAGGCAGCATCTTACATACCTCTTTTTTGAAATTGAGAAAGTAGTTGGATTGGTCAACATGAAAAATCTCAAGGGCTGACCTCCTTAAGTTGTAACGCCGCAGGTGAATCTCTCGAATTTGAGAATGAGGCCACTTGAAATCAAAGCCTATCCCTAAAAACAAAAGAAAATTTTTGACCAGAGTACCATATGAAGTTACTTGTATTACACAGAAAATAGCTCCTGACAAAAGTGGCACTTAAAAGGAATTAAATTTGTTTTATAAAAACCATTTGTTAAATTTAGTGGATGTTTCTTCTCAAAATATTTTTAAATTCTACAGCTTTAATTTTCAGATACAGGATTAAGTAGAAAGCTGATAGAAATAAATGTGCAAATAAAATTCAGATTGAATTTTATAACTCAAGTTTACAGCAATTCCTCTTATCAAACCTTTTAAAAAACATTAACAAAAAAATTATTCCCTCCAATATATGTTGAAATTTAATTCCATGTTGACTTTCCATTTCTCCTTTTACATGATAGACCACAATTCCACAATCCTATTTTATTGTTTTCTTCTCATTAATGTATAACAAGCTGGATACTTAACTATTGAACAACAGAAATTATTCCCCCAGAACTCCTCACCATCTTCTTTTTCAATGCTGCAATCATAGAAGTAAATGTGTTGAGTTGTGATTTCAAATCTGCCAGGAATTATGTCAATTATGGTAATGAGCTCACAGTCTTCTGACAACACCAATTTTTCTTTTTGATCCTGTTCTTCTTTTTCATCACTATAAAAACCAAGATCAACCAAACAAAAACCATTCAACAATGTATTCTGTGTAAATGGGAGAAAGTATCAAGAAAGAGTATTTGAATTACCTATAAAAAATTCCACTGCATATTAAATTAATTATTGTCCAAAATATTCTTATTTCTCAATAACTCAGTTTCAAAAAAAAAAAAGTTTTACACTTTAACTGTATGTGACCCATTAAAACAAAATATAGTGAATCTTTAAAACTACTGGCAGAGGACAGTTCACAGATACAGCAATGCTAGTCATGTCATTTTAGTTATATTTGCAAAACATGAATTGACCAAGGGAATATATGAATCTGTGAATAAAGGAATGCATCATTAGTGATGTTTTATAAATAATTATCAGAAGCACTAACTATGAGTGATTCTTAAACTGTAAAATGAGGCTTTTCAGAAGCAACTAAATCTAGAGCAACATTATCATGATGTTTTCTACAATGGAACTGGAGATAATACAAAGAGCTACTATTGCAATACCTTACTTAAAGTCATCTAGTATTAAGAGGACTGTTATATTCTCCAATAAACATAAATTGTAACAGTAATTATAACATTATAATTATATACTTTATAATTTAACAGAATTACAAATCATAACAAATTATAATTTATAAATTATAAATCTTTAGAAATTATTAAAATTGTATTAACAAAAATATTATTTATGCCAACAAAGATTACTACTGAACCTGGTCAATTTGTAATATTAAAATAAGTTCTAAAGAAATGCTTGCCATGTGTAGTTTATAATCTAAAAAAAAGTGATGCTCAGAATAAATTATATATTTAGGTCTTAAGTACTTGTTTTTGGCTGAGGCTTTACAAACAGAAGGTAAAAGTCAAGGCAGATATATAAATCATGATATTTGAACTCATTCCCTAAGGCACACACAGACCTACTAGCAAAGAATTTCGGGGATTGAGCCCCACGTAAGGCTCTGTGCTGATTACATGGAGCCTGGTTGGGATTTTTTTTCTCTCTGCCCCTCCCCTGCTTTTACACACACTCTCTCTCATAATAAATAAACTTAAAAACAAACAAACAAACAGTAAAACAAAAACTCAATGAGTACAGACATCTCTGGCAACACAGAGCAGGTAAGACCTATTCCACAAAATTAGTCCAGGAAAGTCATTAAGTAAAAATACCACCATAATAACCACCTTCAAAAAGGGAATCAGAAACCAGAGTGGTTAAAATTTATTATCTAAAATGCAAACAAAAAGTGAAGTTTGAGCCATCAAGACAAACACAGTAAAAATAAACTGTCTTTGGGGAGCCTCAGATGTTTAACTTAGCAAAGACTTTGAAGCAGCTATTGTAAATACATTAAAAGAACTACAGGAAACTAGTCTAAAGAACTAAAGTGCATTTATTATGGCAACAGAGGTTAGTCAAATAGAGACTGTCAATTAAGAGACAGAGATTACATACATATCTTTAAAAAGGGAACCACATGTAAAACTGTGGAATCAAAAAAGCATAATAACTAAATGAAAATTTTACCAGGACTCAATAGCATATTTTTAAAAATTTTTAGTGTTTATTTATTTTTTGAGAGACAGAGAGAGACAGATCACAAGCAAGGGAGTGGGGAGAGAGGGAGGGCCACACAAATCCAAAGGAGGCTCCAGGCTCAACATGAGGCTCGAACCCATGAACCAGGAGATCATGACCTGAACTGAAGTCGGATGCTTAACTGACTGAGCCACCCAGGCACCTCTCAATAGCATATTTGAACTTTCAGAGAAAAGAAGCAGGACTCTTGAAAGCTCAAAAGAAACTGTCCAACCTGAAGAACACAAAGGAAAAAAGCAGAATGAAAAAACCTCAGAGGGTTACCATCATGGGAAACAACATATGTGTAAAAGGCCTTCCAGAGAGGACCGAGAAAAAGAGCCAAACATACATATTTGAAGAAATAATGCCTGAGACTTCCTAAATAAAATAATAATAATCTATACATCCAGGAAGATTCTATGAATATCCAAAGATATCTACACATAGACATAAAGCCAAGGTGCTGAAAGCCAGGGACAAAAACAACAATATAGGATGCTAAAATGTAGTGGGATGACATATTCAAAATGCTGAAAAGAAAAAAACAAAACAAAACAAAAAACACCTGTCTACTAATAATTGTATATCTAGCAAAATTATCCTTTATAAAAGAAAGCAATGGTCCTCAGGCAATAGATAATCAATCACATACAGAAGAATGAATATGGACTCCTACATCATACCACATACATAAATTAACTGAAAATGGATCAAAGACCTAAATATAAGAGATAAAATATAAAACTCTTAGGGAAAAAAAGATAAATGGGACTTCAAATTTTTAAATTTTTGTGCATCAACAAAATGAAGGAAAACAGATTCGATGGGAGACCATTTTTGGAAATCATATACCTGATAAGGCATGTATATATAGAATAAAGAATCATTATAGCTAACTAAAAGATAACATAATTTTAAAAAATGAGCAAATGATTTACATAAGCATTTCTCCAAAAAAGATATATAAATAGTAAACAAACCCATGAAAAGATGCTCAGCTGTACTAGTCATTAGGAAAATGCAAATTAAAATCACAAGGTACCATTTCAAATCTTATAGAATGGTATAATAAATAAACACATAGAATATCAAAACTTGGGGTAAATGTGGAGAAATCTGAGCTCCTATATGTTTCTTAAAGGTGTTAAATGATGTAGTCAGTGTAAAAACAATTTTACAATTCCTCAAAAGGTTGTACATAGATTTACCATGTAACAAACCCATTCCTAGCTATATACCCAGTGTAATTGAAAACATATGTTGACACAAAGATCTGTACATGAATATTCACGGCAGTATAATTTATAATAACCAAAAAGTAGAAACAACTTTATGTTCATCAACTGATGAATGGATAAACATAGGTGGTATATAATGGAATATTACTCAACCATAAAATGGAATGAAGTGCAGTTACAAACTACTACTATGAATGAACCTTGGAAACATTATACTGAATGAAATAAGCTGGACATAAAAGGCCATATATTGTAAGAAATAAATGAAATGTCAAAAACGGGCAAATCCAGAAGAGACAGAAAGCAGATTAGCGGTTTCTAGGTGATGTAGAAGGGAAAAATTGGGAGTGTCTACTAAAAAAGTACAAGATTTCCTTTGAGAGTGATGAAAATGTACATAATTGCATCTGTGAATATAATAAAACCTATGGAATGTTACACTTTGAAATAATAAATTTTATATTTTATGAATCTCAATTTTCAAAAGATATAACTAAATTTTTTTAAAGTACCCAAAAATGAAGGCAAAAATAAAGACTACCACAGATAACAAAGACTGAGAGAATCTGTGGTTACATTCCTTACGTGAAAATAAAAGCAGTCCTTCAGGCTAGAAAATGAGGACACCAGATGGTAATTTGAAAGTGCACAAAGAAACAACATATATAAGTATATAGTAATTATGTAGGCAAATATAAAAGAAAGGACAATTATATAGTTTTGTCTATTCTTCTCTTGACTGATTAAGACAAGTGAATACAATAGTAACTATAAAACTGTTCTGTTGCCCTTAAAACGCAGGAAAGTCTGTATTTATGATAATTAATACAAAGGAGAGATAAAGAAATCAATATATTTTATGTTTGGGAAAATTTTCAACTACAAATTCAAAATTTTTAAATGTATATAAGGATATTCAGGTTAAACTTTCTTCTTGAGGGAGGTCTGTCTCTTTCAAGGAATTTGTACATTTCGTTTATGTTGTCAAATTTATTGGCATAACGTGTATTTAATATTTCTTTTTAGTCATTTTAATATATAGTGCTAGCTCCTTTTTCATTCCCAATATTGGTTATTTATGTTGCCTTTATTTCTTTCCTGACCAGTCTGGCAAGAGGTTTCTGTTTTGTTAGCTCTTTGAGTTTTAATAACTAGCTTTTGTTTTCTTTGGTCTTTCTCCTTTTCCAATTTTCTTTTCATGACTACTGCTTTCCTCTTTATAATTTCTTCCTTCTACTTATGAGTTTATATTTTATTTTGTACTTTCCATCTAAATGTAGCTTTAACTGTATCCCACAAACTTTGTAAGTTATGTTTTCATTATCATTCAGCTAAAAATATTTTCTAATTTCAAGGTCTAGATCAAAGTTATCTTAGTTCTAAGAAGCATTCCTCAATAATATCAGTTAATACTGATAGACTACTCACAAATGACATAGCAATAACTGATGGATCCTGGAAATACAGTTGACTCTTAAACAGTACAGGGGTTAGTGGTACTGAATCCGGTGCAAAAATCCACAAATAAAATTGACTCCCTAAAAATTTAACCAAGAGCCTACTGTTGACCAGAAGCCTTACCAACCAATAATATATACAGCTGATGAATCTTTTGTATATACCTTATATACTGTATTCTTACAATAAAGTAAGCTAGAGAAAAGAAAAAGGTTTTAAGAATCATTAGGAAGATAAAATACATTTATAGTAATGTACTGTACTTATTGAAAAAAATCATATATAGCAGACCCTTTATTGTTCAAGGGTCACGTACTTAGTATTTCAAGCAAATACCTTCCATGATTTTATAATCCCATTTTTCAGAACAAAATAATTTTTTAAAATGTTTATTTATTTATATTGACGAGAAGAGGGGGAAAGAGAGAGAGAGAGATAGAAGAGAGAAAGAGAGAGAGAGAGAAAGAATCTTAAGCACTGCACTGTCAGTGCAGAGCCCAATGTAGGGCTCAATCCCATGAACCTTGAGATCACAACCTGAACTAAAATCAAGAGCCAGATGCCCAACTGACTGAGCCACATATCCTCCCCCAAACAAAATAATTTTTAATTCTTTCAAATACTTATACATACATATTTACTCTGGCTGTTATATCTTCTTCAGGAAGGTCTAATTTATCCTCCTCCATATTGCTAACTTTTACTTGTTTCACTACCTCCAAAAGCAATGAATCACTGGAAGGCTGTGAGTGTTGGACACCTGTTGAAAATAAGTACAAAATATGTATTAAACACAAAGCAATCCTACAATCCTATTATAGTCCTTTTATAACTTCTGGCTATTAATGACATAATAATATATAGTATAATATATATATTAAGTAAAGGAAGAGGGTAAGGAAATTGGGAGAAAGTAGTCAAAAGGTCTAAACTTTCAGCTATAAGACAAGTAAGTACTGGGGATGTAATGTGCACGATGACTATAGTTAACAACACTGTATGGTATATTTGCTACAAGAGTAGATCCAAAAAGTTCTCATCATAAGGAAAAAAAATTTCATAACTACATCACATGATGTATGTTAACTAAATACTATGGTACTTACTTTGCAATATACAGATATCTCAAGTCATTATGCTCTAGATCTTATACAGTATTGTATGTCAATTATATTTATAAAACTGGGAAAAAACCTCAGAAGGTAAAGTTTTCTAATACAGAAAAGCAATTTACTACAGGACAGTTTTTAATACATGATTTAGAGTAATCTGGGTTGTTTGTGATTTTAAAAACTATTAATGTATAAAAAAAGGAATAAATGTTTTTAAAATATGTCATCTATATAAAAAGGTTTTTTAAATTATTATTTATGTTTATTTATTTTTGAGAATGAGAGAGACAGGGTGCAAGCCAAGGGGGAAGAGAGACAGAGGGAGACAAAGAATCTGAAGCAGGTTCCAGACTCCGAGCTGTCAACACAGAGGCTGACATGGGGCTCAAATTCACAGACCACGAGATTATGACCTAGCTGAAGTCAGACATCCAACCAACTGAGCTACCCAGGCACCTCTGTCATCTATTTTTAATGATGATATTATTTACGTTTCATAATGGGGAAACTTATCTCTTTAATTAATTTAATTCTAATGCATGCCAATAAGTCAAAGAAAGAATTACTCTCACTGTATTAATAAAACTATTTTTTTTATTTTAATGTTTTATTTCTGAGAGAGAGAGACAGCATGAGCAGTGAAAGGTCAGAGAGAGAGAGGGAGACACAGAATCTGAAATAGGCTCCAGGCTCTGAGCCAGCCGTCAGCACAGAGCCCGACATGGGGCTCGAACTCACAAACCGTGAGATCATGACCTGAGCCGAAGTCAGATGCTTAACCGACTGAGCTACCCACGCGCCCCTAATAAAACTATTTTTACTGTGTATTTGTACTAAAGAAATATTAGGTAACAAAGTGACAATTTATCTTTAACAAATACATAATTCAAGAGCTGAAGAGTTCTTTTCTGGAGCACATGGAATTTAATAATTCTGGATATATATATGTAATAAATGTAATAAATTTTATAAACTATACATTTTGTAAGAAGGCAGGGCTAATATAATGGGAAGAACAAAGACTGTGAAGTGGTAGACTTAAATTCAAATTCGGTTTTGCCATTTATTAACTACATGACTCCTCTGAATCTTTGTTTTCTTAACTGTGAAATGGAGATATATCACATTACATTAAGTATAAAATAAATGGCAGCTATTATAATTGTACATTTACTTCTCAATTGAGTGGTATAAGAATAGTAATAAAAATAAATGCATAATTTATAGGTAGGACTGGGAAAAAGTTATGTATGTAACTATGAATAAAGACAATTCAGTTGTGGGAAACAAAAACAATTCATATCAAATAACAAAACATTATAAAGATGACAAATCCTTAATTTTTCAAACAGTATCATTGCTCACACATAAAAAATGAATCTACGTAATTCAGCTGCTTTTTTCTGTGTCAATTTGCTTTGATCACACCTTTGTCTATAACTAGGAAGTACTAGCTCATACTTTTCCTAGTTATTGAACATGTTTCTTCATGTGCTCCAATTTACTGCATGTGGCAAAATTTACTGTTAAGCATTTAATTAAACAAAGCATATGAGAAAGCAAAAAAAAAACCAAACAAACAACAAAAAAAAAAAACAACCCTGAAAATCAGGAGTCTAGATAATCTAATACAAAGAGAAAATAGACTTTATGTAGCTGAATGACACTATTCCATTAAGAGTATAAGTTCAAGGGGCGCTTGGCTGGCTTAATGAGTTAAGCGTCCAACTTCAGCTGAGGTCATGATCTCATGGTTCGTGGGTTCGAGCCTCGCATCGGGTTCTATGCTGGCAGCTCAGAACTTGGAGCCTGTTTCGGATTCTATGTCTCCCTCTCTCTCTGCCCCTCCCCTGCTTATGTTCTGTCTCTCTATTTCTCTCAAAAAAAATAAACTATAAAAAATTGTAAAGAAAAAAAGAGTATAAGTTCAAAATGTGATGAAAGACTGGAGAATAAACTGAGGATGGGAAACACTTCAGGTAAAGAGGCAGCTGGGAAACTACTGTAAGTCTGGGAAAAGATAACACAACAAGTAAGTCATGGCAACAGGAAAGGGAATGAAAATAAGGAAAACTATTCAAAAGCTATGGAAGAAAGAATTAGGAGGACAAAGCACCTAAAGAGCTATTATGTAGGAAATTAAGAGGGATATGGATAGATTCATAGCTAATATTAAAGATTTTAATCTGAGTAACTAATAGATGAAGAAAATGAAACTACAACACAAAATGCAAAAGCAGCAGAGTCTAGGGTAAGTAGTAGACAAATGAGAAAACATAATGAATTCAATTTCGGAAATTTTACATGGAAGCCCCCGTGGAAGAGATATCCCAATAGACAGACAGGCAGTTGGAAACCTTCAAAAGACAAGTTATAATAGAAATACATGTTGGAAAGCATCATTTCATATATATACAGTGGTGAAGTCATGAGATCACCACTTCATAGAGAGCATAAGCAAAAGGCAAGATGCCTAGGCATGGATCTGGGAACATAATCATTTAAAAGGTGAACAAGACTAGGGGTGCCTGGGTGGCTCAGTCAGTTAAGTGTCTGACTTCGGCTCAGGTCATGATCTCACTGTCTGTGGGTTCAAGTCCCGCAATGGGCTCTGTGCCTACAGCTCAGAGCCTGGAGTCTGCTTCCAGTTCCGTGTCTCCCTCTCTCTCTGCCCCTCCCCTGTTCATTTTAAAAAAATTATAAAAGGTGAACAAGACTAAAAATTAGGAAGACAACTAGGAGGTTAAGTAGCAGTGCTAGAAAAAAATAGATAATTACAGAGGAGGATAACTACAACTACCAAATGGTTCAGAGATAGGAGAAACAGTGTAAGAACTAAAAATAAGTTGTTGCAAATACTCAGAAAAGAGTACTTTGTAAAAAAGATTTGAAGGAATCTCTATACCCAATGTGGGGCTCAAACTCACAATTCCAAGATCAAGAACTACATGTTCCACCAACAAAGCCAGGAAAGAGTATTTCTTTTTGGTTTTTCAGAATAGAGTATATCTATTTTATATATAATATTTTTTATGTTTATTTATTTTTTAGAGAGAGACAGAATGTGAGTGGGGGAGAAGCAGAGATTCATTGGGTGCAGAGATTACTTAACTAAATAATTAAAAAAAAAAAGAAAAAAAGGAAAAAAAGAAAGAGTACTAGTTTTCCTATACTCAACTAAAACCAAGGAGAAGGGACATAAAATTCTACCTGTGTATATGTGTAAATAAGTGAGGAAAGTTAGAACAGGGAATTTCCTGGGGTGGGATTTCTTGGCAAAAACAAAGAAAAAATAGAGGACACAATTCTAACTATTACAAGATTCAAGTCATTCACCAATAGATATTTGCTAAGTAATAAGCACAGTCGAATTTCAATAAGTAGAGAAAATATAATAGTCTCAAGATAAGTTCAGGGAGGACAAGCTATATGTAAGTGACTATTCCCATATAAGATACTCTCAAAGTCGGAGTTTCTTTATTGGGTAGGACTATTACTTTGCATTAAGAAAAATCAGTTTCTGTGTCTGATGTATTTTAGGATATAAGACCATAAATGGCAGGCATCATAGATAGCACTTTTGATTAATTTATGGCATCAAATGTATTGGCCAATATATTAAAGCAGCTTTAAAAAGATTTAAAAACTGTTACTTGAATTTCATCTAAAACTTAGCACTGAAAACAGGTGGCTACAATGAAACAATCACAATTTAGTAGACACATGATTGCCAACGAATGAACAATGAATTATACTGGATATTTCATTGACCTGCCTTTAAAAAGGGAGACACCAAGACAGAAAGGTAGAGTCAAAAAGCTGGGCAGAAAGGAAGGGTTTCCTAAAGAGTTGTGGAGACTCTTTAAAATCTGTTTTGAAATACTGCTAAGCTATGTGTTTTTGTACTTTTTTTCTAGAAAAAGATACTAGCTCATCTAAGATACTAAGGATCTAAGAACAGGATATAAAACAAAAATCTAAAGGGTTGCTAAGAATTCTAAATATACCTAATATGAGCCTCAGTCTTGGTAAGACTAAGGGAAAAGAACCATTGTTTCAATGTATTATAACGGATACAAAAGATAATGTACTGCACATAAACTACAGTATAATTTTATGATCACAAATTATGCTTTTCTTTGAAAGTTACAATTAATTGAAATATGAATCATCTTAGATTTAGGTCAAAGAACAGCATTTAATATATACAACCATTTATTTATTTTTTTTTTAATTTTTTTTTTTTTAATTTATTTCTAGGAGAGAGAGACAGCGTGAGCAGGGGAGGGTCAGAGAGAGAGGGAGTAACAGACTGAAACAGGCTCCAGGCTCTGAGCTAGCAATCAGCACAGAGCCTGACGCGGGGCTTGAACCCACGAACCGCGAGATCGTGACCCAAGCGAAAGTCGGACGCTTAACCGACTAAGCCACCCAGGCTCCCCTATATACAACCATTTAAATATCAACTATATTCTGTACAACAAAGCTTTATAAATAAAACTTTAACATTCTGAAAAAGAAATAATTATAAAATGTCATCCTTCCTTCATGAGTAAGCAATTCTGAAACAATTAATAAAAACAATAACCAACCCACCAATACCCTCATTATCTTCAAAAAATAATTAAACAGCCATTGGAACTCACCTAGATTATCTCTCAAAGCACTAGCATCTTCATGAGTTTTGAAGTTATAATTTGGCACCAATTTAAGTCTCATGCGGGAATAATTTTCTACGTTAGCTAGTTTCCAGTGAATTGGATTTTGTTTCCTATGAATATTCATAAGTAAACAAGTAAAATTACTAAGGTTGAGGTTATCAAGATTGATTTATTGAAACACAGTAGGAAAGTATTAGGAATTTTACATTTGTTTAACACCATTTTATAAAAACATTCATATTCATTATCTCATTTGACCCAAACAGCCCTAAACGAAAACTAATGCAAATATACACAGCTTCAGTTTATACATGAAGAACCTAAGACAGGCTAAATTATTTGCCTGAAATGCCATGTTGTACATAGGGACCAGAATAAGAATTGAACATAAATTGAACATAAATCTTCACACAGCTTGGTAGATTTTACTCTTTAACTGTTCAATGGTAGTTCTTAACTAGGTATACAATGAGTTTATTCTAAATGCAGTGTTCAAAATAAAATAATAATTTTAGTACAAATAAAGAGAATATAATTATAAATAGATCAAAGATCCAAATATAAGAGCTAAAACTCTTTGAAGAAAAGATAGGAGTAAATCTTCATGACCTTGGACTTGGGAATGGTTTCTTAGATATTATATCAAAAACACAAGTAACAAAAGAAAAAAATAGATAAATTGGGACTTGGAACTTAAAAACTTTTTGTATACCAAAGGCTAGTACCAAGAAAGTGAAAAGACAATCTGAATATTTACAAATCATAGATCTAATAATGGTCTTTTACTAAGAAAAAGAACTCTTATAAGTCAACCACAAAACATCAAACAATCCAATTTAAAAATGGGCAAAAGAACTTAAATACACATTTCTTTAAAAAAGATATACAAATATCCAACAAATGAAAAGATACTCAATGTCACTGGTCATTAAGAAATACAAATCAACAGGGTGCCTGGGTGGCTCAGTCTGTTGAGCATCTGACTTTGACTTAGGTCAGATCTCACAGTGAGTTCAAGCCCAGCGTCCTGCTCTGGGCTGACAACTGAGCCTGGAGCCTGCTTTGGATTCTGTCTCCCTCTCTTTCTGCCCTTCCCCCATAGACTCACTCTCTGTCTATGTCTCTCTCAAAAATAAACATTAAAAATATTTTTTAAATTAAAAAAAAGAAATACAAATAAAAGTCATAAGGTAGCCCTTCACATCCATAAGGACAGTCATAATTTTAAAAACTGGAAAATTTTTACAAATACTGGTGAGGTTGTGGACAAACTAGAGCCCACAAACATTGCTGATGGGAATGGTTAAATGATGCAGTTGATATGAAAGATAGTTTGGCGATTCCTGAGTAAGTAAGACATTGGATTATCACGTGACCAAACAATTTTGCTTGTAGGTATGCACTTAAAAGAATTTAAAACAGATGTTTGGAAACAAACACTTGTTCACAAATGTTCAAAGCAGTACTATTTACAAAAGCCACAAGAAAACAACCCAAATATCTACCATCTGATGAATGGACAAAAAGTGTTATATCCACACAATGGAATATTATTTGGCCATTAAAAAAGAGGTGCGGATACATGCTACAATATAATGAAAACATTATGCTAAGTGAAAGAAGCCAGACACAAAAGGCCACATTTGTACGATTCCATCTATATAAAATATCAAGAATAGGCAAATCCATAAAGACAGAATGCAGACTGGTAGTTTCCAGGGACTGGGTAAAGGAACAATAGAGAGTGACTGCTTACTGGGTCCTGGGTTTCTTTCAGCAGTAATGAAAAGGTTCTAAAGCTGGACAGTGGTAATGACTGTACATTATGAATGTACTTAATGTCACTAAATCATTTATTTTTAAATGGTTAAGATGAGGGCGCCTGGGTGGCTCCATTGGTTAAGCGTCCAACTTCGGCTCAGGTCATGATCTCATGGTTCGTGGGTTCAAGCCCCATATTGGGCTCTGTGCTGACAGCTAGCTCAGAGCCTGGAGCCTGCTTCAGATTCTATATCTCCCTCTCTCTCTCCGACCTTCCCCTCCTCACGCTGTCTCTCTCTCTCTCTCTCTCTCTCAGAAATAAATAAAACATTAAGAATATTTTAAATAAATGGTTAAGATGGTAAGTTTATATTATGTGTATTCTGCCACAATAAAAAAAAAAGCATAGATATATATAGAAATATGATTCAGCAAAATATAAGTGACTTAGGGTCAAGTAAATAAATTGTAAGATATAAAAACACATAACGTCACTAACTCCAGCTCAAAGAGGAGTATCAAGAAGAAAGAAGTAAGCTGATTCAAGACTTAAATTCTGTATCACAGGGTAAAAGGAAGGGAAATAACTCCATGGTGAAAACACATATATATGAAGCTCTGAACATCCCAGACCTATAATTCACAAAAAGACAACCAAATTGATTAAAAAGCAATTCTTTATAAGTTGAATGTTTTAAAAACTGGATTGGAGAGGTAACTGGCTCAAAAAGTTCTAGACAAAAGCTCTAAAGAAGAAAAGATATTTAATAAATTATATCCTCTTACCTTTCAGCCCAAGGTCCCCTTTCAGATGTAAGATAGAGCTGAATTGCCTTCCAGCGTCTCAGAGTGACTAACTGCTGACTGCTAAGTTGTTTAAGCATATTATTATACCTCAAGTTCTCTTGGCGTGCTTTTCGATTAAATGGCTCTACAAAAAACTCCTGAAACAGCAATAAATAATAGCATTTAATCATATATTTACAGGTATATTTAAATTTTAATGCCATAATTTAAAAAATTTAATCCAATATAATCATACAGGAAAAGAAAGAAGCTGATAACCAACACTATTTCTTATTTCATTAGAATAATTTTTAATGAAGCATAGGACTCTATAATCTGTATTCTGTAACACTTAAAAAATCTAAACAACAAACACATGAAGAGCTTCAAACTCAGTACAGGATTTTAAAACTCAGATTTGTTAACCTTATATTGTCAAGTAAAATGATCTTCCCTTGGGATCTTTTGGTTTTTAAGGCACTGTAATGAAACTCATCCTTAAATGAAATAGAAGGAAAGGTAACCACATCCACAACTACGACTGGGGATCTGAAAGGCAAGGCCAAAGACAAAAGAAATCTACAGGGGCAAATCTCACAATGAAAATTTTAATCATTTGAATTGCTGTTCTCTGGATAACACAGCAAATGAATTCACAAACTTATTCCAATTTTCAGGATAAAATTCACTCTAATAATAGGTTCTATCAAGATATAACTCTGAGTTCTGAAATTAAGTTCTCTAGTTTTCAAAAAAAAAAGGTAGTAAGACTGGTTTATCTGACTCACACAGATATTCATCCATCAGGAACTATAATAACAATTTGTTTCACAAAATCAATTATGAATTACATTAAAAGAACAGTTAAAGACATGATTTAGATGTGGATTTAAAAGACATCTTTTAGAGAGACAATACAGCACAGTGCAGCTAAGAGTTTAGATTTAGGCCTGGGTATAAATCTTAGATACTTAATTCTCTGAGGCCCAGTAACCACCTCCCTAAAATGAGGTTGACAATATTTATCATCAAAAAAGATTAAGATTTAAAGTACTTAATATAGGCCAGAAAAGTAGCATGCTCTCAATAAACTCTAGCTCTTATTACTATAATTGTTATTATAATTATTACCAGACCTCTGTGAAATCAATGAGTTGGTATTATTAAATATTTTTACTTGTCATCTTTGTTTCATCAATGTTTTACCTGTACATATTTTGTTAGATTGATATCTAAGTATCTTATTCTTTTTAGAGATAATATAAATTGTGCTTTTTCAAAATTTCAGTTCATACCTGTTCATTGTTAGTATATTGACATGATTAAATTCTGTGTATTGTGTGTCCTGCAATATTGCTAAACTCATTAATTGTAGTAGATTTTTGGTAAATTCATTAGGATCATCTACTTAATAATATTATCTGCAAATAGTTTTATTTCTACCTTTCCAATGTAAATGATTTTTATTTCTTTCCCTATTCTTAATGCATTTGCTAGGACATATAGTGTAAGAGTAACTAACTAGAAGAGTGGTTGAGAGTGGACATTCCCAGCCAGTTCTCTTCTTACAAAAAAGCACTCAGTTTTCCATCTTTAAATATTTAAATATAAAGCTAGCAGGGTGCCTGGGTTGCTCACTGGTTAAGCATCAGACTCTTAATTTCAGCTCAGGTCATGATGTCATGGTTCCGGAGATGGAGCCCTACAACAGGCTCTGCAAGGACAGCATGGGATTTTCTCCCTCTCCCCCTCTCTCTGCCCCTCCTCCACTCATGCACATGTGTGCGCTCTCCAAAATAAGCAAACTTTAAAAAATAAATACAAAGCTAGCTGTAAGACTTTTGTTGAGATTCTATTTCTAGTTTTCTGAGAGTTTTGGTCATAAAGCAGATGGATTTTGTCAAATGTTTTTTCTACATCTACTGATATGATTAAGTAGTTTCTTTTTAACAAATATGAATTTGGTCCATAACTCTTATATTGACTGATTATCGAATGTTGAAGTAGTCTTGCATTCCTAGGATAAACTCCACCTGGTGTGATGTATTATTTTTTTATATATTGCTAGATCTGGTTTGCATCGATGTTCCCAAGAGAGATTGGTCTGTAGTTTTCCTGTACCATTTTTGAGGTTTTTTAATTGCAGTATAATTAACATACAGTGTTATATGAACTTCAGGTGTATTCATGTACTATTTTTGTATAGTTTCAATAAGGAGAGAACATTGTTGTCACATAATGAGTTGGGAAGTGACTCCATTTTTCTGTTTTCTGAAGAGACTGTAAGGAACTGGTACTATTTCGCCATTAAATGTTCTACAGAATTCACCAATGAAACCACTAGGGCCTGGAGTCTTCCTTTTTGGAATATTTTTAACTATAAATTCAATTTCTTTAATAAATAAGACTATCTAGGTTATCAGCTTATTACTGAATTTTGGAAATTTGTATTTGTCAAGAAATTGAGCCATTTAAGTCATCTTATTTACGTGCATAGATTGGTTTGTGGTAGTACTTTATTATCATGTTGATGTCTATGAGGTCAGCGGTGATATTCCCCTGTCATTTCTGGTCATGGTACTTTTTTACTTTCTTTTTTTGCTTTATTAATCTGGCTAGAAGTTGATCAGTTTTTTGACATTTTTAAAGAACCAGATTTTGATTTTATTAATTTTCTCTATTGTTTTCTTGCTTTCAGTTTCATCGATTTTTGCTCTAATTTTTGTTTCTTCTTTAGAAACTAGTTTCCTTTTTTTATTTAAGGTAGAAATAGAAATTGATTTGAGGCCTTCTTTCCTAAAGCAAGTATTTAGTACTATTAATTTTTTCTAAGCACTGATATATACCCAGCCTCCTCAGAGATATGAACTATCAGCTTAATAGACTTTCTACATACCCACTATGCATAGAACATTTTGATATTAACTTTTTGTTACTGATCAGTCTTTTTCTTTCAGTTCTGAAATAATTTTCAAATACGAAACCTCATTTGTTTTCAAAGTTCAGACTTGTTATTACTCTCATTTGAATATCAAATGCTTGAAATCACTATAAAAAAAACTAGACACTAAAAACATTTAAAAATTTTTACCTGAAACTTAAGCTTGCTTTCTCCTCCTTCCCGGTCTCGTTTATGCATATTCACCATTAAGGCTTCATAACAATCCTTCCAATAATGTGCCATCTTCTCTTGACCACCGCGAAATGTAAGGGTTTCATACTGCTTCATGTAAGGCACAATCTTATAAAATACATATATACATATATACAAATTTAATACATACTTCTAATAAAAATGACAGCTTAATAGAAAAATTCACTCAAAAAAGATAAAACTTACATATTTTTCAATGTAAACTTGCCATTCATTTGAACTGCAATATTCTTGAAAATCCTCAAAAAATGAAGAACTACCACTGGTAAAAGGTAAAGAAGGCAGATGCAAGTTCATGAAGAGAAGTTCATAAATTTTGGAAACCAGGGTACGAACAAGGGGAATTAGAAATGAGTAGATTTCAGTCTGTTCCTTGATTGACTGACTTAGAACATGTTCCAGTTTCCCTAAAATGTAACATGCTTCATCTTGATTTTCAATCACTTTGGTCTGAAGAAGGGTGTTTAGCCTGGCTGATGCCATTGCACAAACCTGAGGAAAACAGTACAGGTGAGAAAGAACAGAATTAAGCAGACATTTAGCAAAAGATCTCAGACTCTTTAAGTTTTAATTTTTTAAAAAAATCAATTAAAAAAGTAGAATATAAAGAAAAGGTGTAGTGGATAATTAATCACCCAAACATCCATTCCACTCTTTCAAATAGTGTGCAAGAACAGAGGAATTATATTAAACATTCTTTAATGTTTGTTTGTCTTTTTTGATGTTTATTTATATTTGAGAGAGAGAGAGATTGGGTAGGGAAAGAGAGAGAAGGAGATACAGATTTTGAAGCGGTCTCCATGCTCTAAGCTGTCAGCACAGAGACTGACACGGGGCTCAAACCCATGGGCCACTAGATCATGACCTGAGCTGAAGTACGCTCAACTGACTGAGCCACCCATGCGGCCCTATCTATTTATTTTTGAGAGACAGAGGAGGAGACACAGAATCTGAAGCAGGCTTCAGGCTCCAGGCTGTCATATCAGCACAGAGTCCAATGTAGGGCTCAAATCCACTAACCTTGATATCTTGACCTGAACAGCAGTCAGATCCTTAACTCAACTGAGCCAACCGGGCAACCCTAATTTTTCAACTTTTAACTTAAGCTTTTCTACTCCCCTCAGACTTTCTAAATCCTTAACTTTAGTTTTTGAATCTGACTAAAGCAACTTAATTCTACAGAGACCAAAAATTTAAGAAAAAGGCCATAAGGGCACCTGGGTGGCTCAGTCAGTTGAACATCTGACTTTGGCTTGGGTCATGATCTTTCGGTTCATGAGTTCGAGCCCCACATCTGGCTCACTGCTGTCAGCCCAGAGCCTGTTTCAGATCCTCTGTCCCTCTCTCTCTCTGCCCCACCCCTGCTTGCACTCCCTCTCAAAAATAAACAAACATTAAAAAAGAAAAAGAGAAAAGGCCATAAAATCTCATCATCTAGGAAATACCAGTGCTGATAATGCTAGGCTTTTTTGCTATGCATTTTTTAAAATACTGCTTATATAAAAAGTTGAACATCTAGTGCTTTCCTCTTAATATCATGGTATTAAATAATGTTTATTTAGAGGTATAAAGATACTTCAATGAATATAAGATAATTTACTTGACCACTGCCTATCTTTTGGATACACACACACATCACACACAGATCTATATAATTCCCCCTACCCCCATTATAAAAAGTATTGCATGAGGGTCACTTAAGAAATTACAAAAAATACTGATGTCCTAGCTCCTTCATTCTAATATAATTACTATGGGTAATGCCTTGCAAGGTAATTTCATGGTCTCATCACTGACTTAGCTAAAACAACTGAGGGAGAAAGAAACCAGACAAAATGGAGACCATATGCTGCATCTAATAAATCAACAACCACCTAGTCCTACTTTAGAGACAAGCTAGGAAATATTGACATTTATGTGACATCTTCTAATACGTATACACTGGCAATTAACTAATAAGTATGAGCCACACAAAACAAGTTTGTAGTCAGACTGGCAAAGAACCTCTATTATAACCCTTGTAAAGGAACAAGTTGCTTTCCCAGCCTTCAACATGTACAACTTCAGAGAAATATGCTTTTATTCCTGAGAGAATAAAATTAAACAACTAGCTAGTAAAAAATGTTTTAGGTCACTAACTATTGGTAAACAAGATATCTATAGGTTCTTTTTTAAAAAAAATTTATGTTTTATTTATTTTTGAGAGAAAGAGACAGTATGAGGAGGAGAGGGACAGAAAGAGAGGGAGACACAGAATCCAAAGACAGCCTCCAGGCTCTGAACTAGCGATCAGTACAGAGCCCGACGCGGGGTTCCAACCCACAAACCGCGAGATCATGGCCTGAGCCAAAGCTGGACACTTAACCGACTGAGCTACCCAGGTGTCCCAATATCTATAGGTTCTGTACTCTTTATTTAACAAGAATTTACAGAGCCCTATTATGGGACAGGCATTGGATATTTAATGGTGAACAAATTAAACAAATAGGTGTTTATGGAAATTTCATTAAAGAGAGGCACTGAGGGTAACCATCAGTGGGGGAAAAAAACAATCCCAAAACCAAGAGTTCATGCATCTACCTCCCATGCTGGCTGCAACTGTTTTAAGAGCCATCAGGCTAATATTAATGAAAAACCCCCAAAAGCTATCTTCATCATTTCTAGGTAGAAAAAAAAACCAGAATACCACCGTGAGCATCTATCAAGTTGTTTGGTATTTTAGAATATTATTTTAGGATATAGTTTTAGGCTAGAAATACTATACAAAGAACTGTTTTTTAAGTACATGTTTTTTCAAATTGCATTTGAATTCAAGCTTCCACAATCCATATATCAGAAAGCAAATCTTATTTAGATTTTCTACATTTTTCATGTTTCTACAATGAATGTGTTACTTTTATGATTAAGAAAAAAACCCACTAAGATTCAAAGTTTAATTTTATTTTTATTTATAAATAAAAATAATTATTTTTTTAATTTACTCCCTGGAGGAGTGGGGGAGAGGAGTTGGGGGGGAGAGGGAGAAGAAGGAGAAGGGGAGACAGAGAGAAAGGGGGTGAGAGAGAGAGAGAGAGAGAAAGAGAGAGAGTCAGTCAAGCAAGCTCCAAGCTCAGCACAGAGCTTGATGCAGGGCTTGATCCCATGACCCTGGGATCATGGCCTGAGCCGAAACCAAGAGTCAAACACTCAACCGACTAAGCCACTCAGGAGCCCCCTAAAAATCCTATTTTAAAAAAGTTAGTGATATGGGGAAAGGAGTTCAATATAATTTAAGAAAAAGGAAAATAAACTTATCAAAATACATGATCTTTTCAATTATCTAAAAAAGATATATGCATAGGAAAATATTGACAATTATTTCTTCTTGGGCTATGGGAGGATAGATTTATTTTCTTCTCTTTATGTTTTTGTGTATTTTCCATAACGATCATGTTTTACTTTTACAATTAGGAAAAAACATGTATTGAAAAATTCGGCCTTTTAAAAATATAGCAACCTTATGGAATTTTAACCTCTCCATGTTATCAACATTATAGTAAGCTTATATATATTAGAAGCCATCCCCAACCCTACTCCCTTGCCCCAAATACCTGAAATTCCAAAATTAAAAGAAAATAAAAAGGACCAGGTAAATAGCTATGAGATACATGTCATGATTAATCCAACCCAAGTTCTCCAATATAAACAGAAAGTTAACAGACTAAAATTCACATTGAACTTTTCCAACGTATAACATTGTTTGAAAGATTTTTTTCTTAAGTTTATTTATTTTGAGAGAAGTGGGGGAATGTGAGTGGGGGAGGAGCCGAGAGAAGGGGAGAGAGAATTGTGAGGGCAGAGCCTGAAATCATCACCTAAGCCAAAACCAAGAGTTGGATGCCTAATCAACTGAGCCACCCACGCACATTCCCCAACTTAAAAACATTAAAAAAAATTTTTTTTTTAACATTTATTTATTTTTGAGACAGAGAAGACAGAGTACGAGTTGGGGAAGGACAGAGAGACACACACACACAGGATCTGAAGCAGGCTCCAGGCTCTGAGCTAGCTGTCAGCACAGAGCCTGACGCGGGGCTCAAACCCACGAACCGTGAGATCATGACCAGAGTTGAAGTCGGACGCTCAACAGACTGAGGCACCGAGGCGCCCCTAAAATTTTTTATTAAAAATAGGAATAATAAATATTCCTTGGGTCTATATTTTATTTATCTGTTGTTTGAAAACCTAGCACAATGCTCAAACTTGGAAGGTATTCACAGTGTTTGATAAATTAAAAAATTATATATAATATAAAACTGTGGATTAGTTAAGTAACAGAAAAAGATTTGAAAGAAACAAACAAAAAATAATTTTCCTAAAAATGTAAGTCCTAAACTGCACATGTATAAGTAAGAAGTATAAATAGTCGAGGCAGGTTATGTACTTCATAGCAACACTACAGATGATAGATATAATAGATCCTAATATAAGCTATATATAAGTTGTTAAATAGGAAAGCTTAAAATTATATTGAATCAGAAAGAGACCACCTGAAGCTTCTTTCTGATTAACAAAACTGAAACATGGATATTTTTGGAACTAATAAATTAAAATACTGAAAGTATCATTTGATATTAAGTTATTAAATGTTAATATCATTTTAAATATTATCATTTAGTTATTACACAAATAATTCCTATGCTACATATAAAGTACAGTAAATAATGCAAAAGAATTGACAAACCTGCAAATTACCCATTCCAATGAATCCTAGAAGCAACTGGACTTGAATTTGAGAAGGTTTTGGCAATTCTGAACTTTCAGAATACCAAACTGACAGACCATCGAAGAGAAGCATCAAATCCTCAAAAAGCTATCACAAGGGAAAAATTGAGAAATAAAAACATTCTGTCTTAAAATCAACTGATGAGTTTTCCCCAACAGTAATACACTTCATAAATGTTTCAAAACTAGTTTAATATATAAATGGAAAAAGCCAAAAGAATTATCTTAGTAATAGCTAACGAAATTGGTTAACTGTTTATCCATGTTTGTTGCATGCAATTAAATTTTAATGCTCTAAAATGAGGGGGGGGTACAAAAGTTTTTTTCCTTGAATAAAGTGCAGAAAGCAATTTCAAAGAGTTATTACTGTACCTTCTCAGTCCACATGTTTGAATTAACAAGCCCCTCTGACTGCAGAAAGTCCTGTATGATCAGGACGAGCTGGAAGGCATTTTCAGCAGTTATTGGATTTGTGTTTGATTCTCTGTTTTCCATGACTGCCCATTCTAACATCTTCTGTAGCAAACTAAGTGCAAAACAAATCCTCTTAAAACCATTTTCAGCTTAGAAAAATAGTAAAACATGGGAAAAAATCAATTATTTGTCAATATGACTGTATTCCTAAAGATATACTATCACAGGCAGGGATCCAATGACACTGTAGACAGTATCTAATAACAATGAAGCAACTTAAAAAAAATTTTTTTTTTAATGTTTACTTCTGAAGGAGAGAAAAAGAGAGACAGGGAAGGGCAGAGAGAGAGAGGGAGACACAGAATCTGAAGCAGGCTCTAGGCTCTGAGCTGTAACCAGAGCCCGACACGGGGCTCGAACCCACGAACTGTGAGATCATGACCTGAGCTGAAGTTGGACGCTTAACCAACTGAGCCACCCAGATGCCCCAATGAAGCAACTTTTTAATCTCTGAACTATCTATCTTTAATAAGTATAATACAAAGGCAAAGTAAAAGTTATCTACTCTACTTGACTATAAAAAAGCTATTAAAATATTTCAAATTCTAGTTTCTATGAGATAATTAAAAGTTTCTTTAAAGCTATAAATTGGGAAGGTAAGAAACAACTTATTATGTCTTACAGAGGGTCTAGCCTTGCAGAGAACTCTAAACGCTTTAGTAATTTCTATGAAAACACTACTTGCTTCCTTTAGCATGGAAATCCTTAAATTTGGACAAGACTATAGGACACAATGCACCAAGTGCTTACATATTTTCAGAACTAGTTTAAACAACAAGGAATATGTAATCCTTTAAGCCCAAACTAAAGATTTAAATCTCCTCACACTGGAATTACTTTTGAATTTCCCTCTAGATTCCACTAAAATGGCAACAGAGAGAAAAAGGAGCTGTGTACAAAGTTTCTCCTTTCATCTCACTACACCCACTGAATCCTGAATAAATGTTCAATGAATAATATTATCTTAGACTCCTGACTACTCCAAAAGGAGAAGGTAAATCATCAAATGAATGCTTACATTAATTTTATTTCATCTGATGGTCGAAGCAGTTCACTGGATATTCCTGGTTTAGTTAGTGCTGAAAACACTTGTCCCCTTTCAATCCAAGTATTATCATCTGACTTTTCTAGTCCCTTACACATTATGTAGTTCAAAATATTTGTCAGTAATTGAAGAAGCTCCTCCTCACATCTCTGTAAAAAAAGATAAAGTAATATTAAATTATTGGGAGGAGGAGGTTTTAAAGCACATAAAAAGAACCACTGCATATAGTGACTAATCATTTAACATAATTTTAATATCTCCTGATGAACCAGGACTTTGCTAAGTAGGCCCTAGAGATACAAGGATGAATAAGACACTGGTTTTGCTCTCAAGACACAATTTAGTGACTTTTAGGCTCCCAAAATCTTAGATCTTGAGACTCAGAACATGAATATAATATGAAATTGTTAACAATTACACAATTCTGGGGCACCTGGGTGGCTCAGTTAGTTAAGCCTCCAACTTCGGCACAGGTCATGATCTCACGTTTGTGGGTTCGAGCCCCACATCGGGCTCTGTGCTGACAGCTAGCTCAGAGCCTGGAGCCTGCTTCAGATTCTGTATCTCCCTGTCTCTCTGCCCCTCCCTCTCTCATGCTCTGTCTCTTTCTCAAAAATAAACAAAACATTAAAAAAAAATTACACAATTCTAAGGATTAGATATATATCACAGATATATGAAAATAAAAACAGCTTTTGGACAAATAAGGATTACCTCTTGGCTTTCAAGTAAAGACAAGTCATCACTAAACCCCGTATCATTTGTGATGCTGCTCTCTTTGTCAGATGGCACAGAAAATGATTTAGTAGATTCTACTGGGGATGGTGTACTAGGCAGGCTATCTGGCATGTGACTTCCACTGTCGCTCAGTTCACAGGAGTCTATTCCACGGAAATCTAAACTCAAATGTGAAGGATTATTATTCCAGAACTCTTCTTGATTCTCTGATTTGAAAGATAGTTCTCCCACAGAACTATCTTCTTGAAATAATGGTGTGTTTGAGTCTAGAGAGTGTCTATCCTCTAAACTCCACTGATCGGAAGACACATTAGCTGAGGCAAAAGAGTTGATTTTTTCTTCATCGGTCTTTTCATCGAAGTTCCTCTTAAGATCTTCACCTATCACATTTTTATCATTGTCTTTCACTGAAACAGCTCTACTGTGCTTTTGAAGAGTATTTCCATTTTCAAAATTTGTTTTTAAAAAGAGCCTAATCAAAGTGTCTTGCCAACCCACTTGTTGAGATATTTGATGTGCTGCATCTGGCTGGGACTGCAAAATGTGTAGAATCTGTAAGAGATTAAGAATACAAAACTTGTCAAAAAGTACATAGTACTTTACATCAAAACCAATTTCTTCTCAGTTATTTTAATGACAAAGTAATTTAATGAGAAACTGTGGGAAGATACACTTTCAAAAGATTATGTTCTTAACTGTATTACATACTATCCGGAGGGTACATATTGTGTTTTTAACTAATCTGCATTATTACTCATTGTATAGAGTACTTAAATACTTGCTGAAAGACAAAAAAGAAAAAAAGTAAAATGATCCTCCACATGTCAACACACTCATGTTATTAATTAAATTTGGTCAGAGAGAAAATATAAATAGAATGAAGGTACATATAAAATGTAATAAAGTTATATCTTCTCAACTAAATACTTTCCATGAGCCTACTGCATTTGTTTAGCAAATAATGAATATAAATAGGGCCTGTTCTGGCCCTAAGGTTAGTGGAGTAAATAGGACACACAAATAATTTAATAAAACCTAGATTTCCCAAGAATGTTTCCCCATCTCATTTTTTTTTCCAGGCAAAAAATGGTTGCTTTGCAAAAACACTTTTTTTCACTAATTCTATATTGTACAAACAAAACGGAAACTATATTTTATTTATTTATTTATTTGAAAGAGAAAGAGCACAAGCAGGCAGGAAAGGTAGAGGGAAAGAGGACGGGGGATGGGGGGGGAAAGGATCTTAAGCAGGCTCCATGCTTAGCACAAGCCCAACGTGGGGCTCAATCCCACAATACTGGGATCCTGACCTGAGTCAAAATCAAGAATGAGAGGCTCAACCGATTGATTGGGCCACCCAGGCACCAAAAAAACTATATTTTAATTTGAAAACACTAACTCCAGAAAAATGGATACTGCTATTTAACTGAAAAAGAAACAAATTAAAGAACAGACACAGACATGTTAATGTGTACTATCCAACTCATTTCCCAGTTTTTTGGATTAAAACAAATTCTCAAACACTGTCACGTATTCACTTAAGACCCTTAAGACGTTTTTATCACAAACACAAAAAAATTCTATGTAGACGAAAAGAATTTTTGCTCCCAGTATTTAGAAAATTTCTTTTATCTCTGACAAGTTTCACAGGAGATCAATAATGTTGATAGGGACTTTAATATCAACGGCTCTAATGCATGCTGATGCTGATATAGAAAGCAACTAGTCACAATGAATCATAATAATGTGACGTTTTCTTTTCCATGCTGTAATAGGTGAGCTACCATTACTCTAGTGATAGAAAATACCTTTTTTTTTTCCCCCACAGTAAAGAAATTTTCATAATTTTAAAATTTCCATAAGGGGTGTCTGAACGGCTCAGCTGGTTAAGTGTCGAACTCTTGATTTCTGGTCAGGTCATGATCTCACAGTTCATGGGTTTGACCCCCATAAGGCTCTGCACTAACTGCATAGAGCCTACTTGGGATTCTTTCTTTCTCCCTCTCTCTCTGCCCCTCCCCCACTGATACTATCTCTCTCAAAAATAAACTTAAAATATCCATAAAATTACTTCTTTTATGTCCATTATATACATGTAATGGATAAAAACTAGGCTGCACTGAAAGTTGTTTTCAAGCTGAAAGGAAAGGATCAATCTATGTGGCCCACTTCAAGGTCAATATGGCAAAATCCATCAAAATGCAAAATGCGAATACCTTCTGGCACAGCAATTCCATTTCATGGATTAGGTCCTGCAGATATATTACCAAAAACAGGTAAAAGTATATGTAAAGAAGTATATGTAAAAAAATATATGTAAAAAACAGATCTTTATTAACAAAGAAATACAGGAAGCCATCTAAATTTACTTTATACAATATTTTATACAATTGTCATCGAATGAAAAACTATATGTTGCCAGTAAAGGAAAGATATATATCCAGACTTCTAATGGAAAAATACTGTAACATAATTAAGGAGTAAGATTAAAAAGAAAAGCAAGGAAATAAATAGGAAGTCAGAGGTTAACAGCAGAGAAGAAAGAAGGTTATAATCAGGAAGAAGCACACAGGATAACTATTTCTTAACTTGGTTAAAGGCTAAAGGAAGGGGCACAATGAAAGCAAGTCACTGTTGCTTTTCCACAAAGTTCAAAAGATTCAGAAACTCTAAGATATGGTAAATTAATTAGAAATGGTCATTATCTTTGAAGGTTCTTGACAAACTATTCTCTTGCAATAAATTTTTTACTGGGGCAAGGGCATATTTCCAGGAGACTATGGGAGGGCTAACAAGAACACATTTTTGTGATTACATGAAGTTAATTAATCTCAAAAAGGAAACTATTTATAAAATCATGCCATTTACAAAATAACAGAAATTAAAGCTTATACCTGGTATAAAATACTCGATATAAAATCTATTCATAGTAAGACAATATTGTTATTTTTAAAATATATTTTAATTTTTTTAGTATATGTGCTGCCAAAGCGAGCACATATTTTAATTTTTTTAATGTTTATTTTTGAGAGTCAGTGCAAGCAGGGGAGAGGTAAAGAGGGAGACAGAATCCAAAGCAGGCTCCAGGTTCCAAGTTGTCAGCACAGAGCCTGACATGGAGCTCAAACTCACAAACCAGGAGGTCATGACCTGAGATGAAGTCAGACGCTTAACCGACTGAGCCACCCAGGCATCCCATTAAAGTAGATTTTAAAAGTTCACTAACCTTTCTGCAGATAACCACCCTGACATTTATATGTGTCCTGTGAGATATATATACCATGGACAACAGGTCTTTGAAATTAATAGCAGGATCTATGGTGGGGAAGAAACAAAAAGTTAAAATTGAATTCCAGAGGTAACCAAAAAACTGAGAGATGATTAATGAAATAATTATTTCATTTTTATTTTATTTCTCTTGCTGTCAATAATAGACAGCCTTAGTTTTTTTCTAGCTTTGTTGAGATACAATTGACATAAAACTGCATAAATTTAAGGTATACAACATGATGATCTGATATATGTATATACTGTAAAATAATTACCACAATAAGGTTAAATAACTTCCATCACTTCACACAGTTACCATTTTCCTTTTGTGGTGATAACTTTTAAGATCTTCTCTTAGCAACTTTCAAGTCCATAATATAGTATCGTTAACTATAGTCACCATGCTGCAAATCAGATCCCAGAACTTATTCATCTTATAACTGGAAGCTTGTACCCTTTAACCACCTCATTCATTAGCCTCACCCCCACCCTGCCTCAGTAACTAGCAATCTATTCTGTTTCTAGGAGTCTGGTATTTTTAAATTTCTCATGTATGTGAGATCATAAAGTATTTGTCCTTCTCTGACTTATTTCACTTAGCATTAATAATGTCCTGCAGATTATTCTGTTACAAATGGCAGGATGTCCTTCTTCGTTGTGGCTGAATAATATTCTTTTATATATATATATATACACATACACACATAACACATTCTTTTTCCACTCATCCATCAGCAGACAAGTCTGTTTCTATGTCTTAGCCATTATAAATGATGCTACAATGAACATACAGATAATTCTTCGAGATAGTGATTTCACTTTCTTTGGATATATACCCAGAATATGGATTGCTAGATCATATGATAGTCTTATTTTTAATTTTTGGAGGAACATCCGTACCGGTTTTTATAGTGGCTACACTAATTTGCATTCCCAGCATCACTGGACAAGGGCTTCCCTTTCTCCATAACTTCACCAGCACTTGTTATCTTGTCTTTTTGATAATAGCCATCTTAACATGTAAGACATGCCATCTCCTTCTGGTTGTGATTTACATTTCCCTTATGATTAGAGATGTGGAGCACCATTTCATCTACCTGCTGGCTACCTGTATGTCTGTCTTCTATGAATAAACTATCTATTCAGGGGGCAGCTGGGTGGCTCAGCTGGTTAAGAGTCTGACTCCTGATACTGGTTCAGGTCTTGATCTCATGGTTCACAGGACCAAGTCCCACATTGGGCTTTGTGCTGTTGGCATGGATCCTGCTTGAGATTCTCTCTCTCTGCCCCTGCCTGCTTGTGCTATCTCTCTCTCAAAATAAATAAATAAAACTTAAAAAAAGTCTCATCAGGGCTTTTGCTCATTTTTTTAACATTTGAGAGAGCATGCACATGTGCATATGCGCACAAGTGGGAGAAAGACAGAGAGGGAGAGAGAGAGAATCCCAAGAAGGCTCTGAGCTATCAGTGCAGAGCCCAGAGCAGGACTGGATCCCATGAACCATGAGAGCATGACCTGAGGAGAAACTGAGTCAGACCTTCAACCAAGTGAGCCACTCAGGTACCCCCTTTGGCTCATTTTTAACTGTTTTTTTTTTTTTTTTTTTTTTTTGCTACTGTGTTGTATGATTTCCTTACATTATTTTAGATATTAACCCCCTCTCAGATATTTGATTCACAAGTATTTTCTCCCACCCTGTAGGCTGCCTTTTCATTTTATTGGTGGTTTTTCTCACTGTGCAGAAGGTTTTTAGTTAGATGTAGCCTCACTTTTTTATTTTGCTTTTGTTGCTAGTGCTTTTGGTGTCATAACCAAAAAGTCATTGCCAAGACAAATGTCAAGGAGCTTTTCCTTATGTTTTCTTCTAGGAGTTTTATGGTTCAGGGCTTGCATTTAAATCTTTAATTCATTTCAAGTTAATTTTTGTGAGTGGTGTAAGACAGGGGTCCATTTTCATTCTTTTGCATATGAATATCCAGTTTCCCAAAACTGTTCATTGACTAGACTATTTTTCCCCCACTGAGTATTCTTGAATCTTTTGTCAAATGTTAGTTAACCATACATACATTGTTGTATTTCTGGACTCTAAATTCTGTTCCATTAGTGTATGTGTGTTTTGATTACTCTAACAGTTTGAAATCAAGAACCATGATGCCTCCGGCTATCTTCTTTTCCAACATTCATAAATGATGAAATAACTCTCATTTAAAATAAGAATTATACATATGTTTAAATTTTACAAAGAAAATAGATTTAGAATGTTCAACATTCTTCTGAGTAAGCCTTAAATAGCTTCTTTTCTTTTGATTGCCTGAACATACTGTCCATACTATTTTGTTCTTATACTATTATTTATCTTTTTATGTGCATATCTTATAGCTGATATACTTGTCTTCTCAATGAGAAAGTAAACCATTCAAGACAAAGAACCTTATCTTATAGCTTTTGAACCCCTAGCGTCTGACATGACTACTATAGTTTGTAGTAAGTACTAAAAAAGTTTTATTTTAATTAAAAGAATATCTGAAAGAATATCTGAAATTAAGAATTTAAGCTCCCTAAAGAAAAAGACAGAATGTTTTGTATGTATTTTCTCTAGCATCCTTTTCTTATTATAGACAACTCAATTATTTACTAATCAATCAACAAACATTTTCTGAAGGCGTATGGCACCATATGCTATGTCCTGTGGAGACAATAACAAAAAGCTTAATAAAAAATAGTACCCAAGGAAAGCTCTGCTGAATCAAATAATGGGTAATTTAAGAAGTAACCTAAAAAAGGATGGGGAAAAAAAAACCTTCAGGAAGAAATTCAAAATATCAAATGTAATTATGCTACTATGAAGAACATTTCTTTATTTTTTTTTTTTAATGTTTTATCTATTTCTAGGAGAGAGAGAGACAGCGTAAGCAGGGGAGGGTCAGAGAGAGAGGGAGTCACAGACTCTGAAACAGGCTCCAGGCTCTGAGCTGGCAGTCAGCACAGAGCCCGACGCAGGGCTCGAACCCATGAACCATGAGATCATGACCTAAGCGAAAGTCAGACACTTAACCAACTAAGCCACCCAGGCGCCCCATGAAGAACATTTCTTAAAATATATCAATATTATCAGCATTAGTCATACCTGTATTTATAATTTGATTGGTGAGGTTTTTAATGAGATTAGCATTAACAGGTGCTTCATTAAGAAGAAGTCCCAATCCTGAATAGCCAACTTCTCTGAGCCGAATACGTTGTTTACTTCGTTCATAAACATTCGTGCATTTCAACATTTGTTCCATCACCTGGTTACAACAGTAATATATTCTTCTCAACACAGAGAACTAAGAACAGTCTGTCACTATTTTAAAAATAATTTAAAATTTCCTTTTTAATGGCTAAGGCTTAGATGGAAACAAACCCTATAGCCTCCAAGAACAAAGATATGTTATGAAAGAAGAAAAAGATACTTCTAGATCAATCTCATAATGTATGTAACATTTATATAACAGTTTTATCAAACTAATTTTCAAGAACAAGGAAACATTTTGTAAAGCAACACAACCATATGCTAAAATGGGAGAATGAGTTAGTAATATCATTCTTCCTGAAGTAAGATCAACATTTTTTTTTTTTTTAATGTTTTATTTATTGGGAGAGAGAGAGAGAGACAGCGTAAGCAGGGGAGGGTCAGAGAGAGAGGGTGTCACAGACTGAAACAGGCTCCAGGCTCTGAGCTGGCAGTCAGCACAGAGCCCGACGCGGGGCTCGAACCCACAAACCGCGAGATCATGACCTAAGCGAAAGTCGGACGCTTAACCGACTAAGCCACCCAGGCGCCCCGTAAGATCAACATTTAAAAGCAAGACACTGAAACCCTAAGGACAGAGTAATTTTGGCAGAATAATATCATGAACAATCCATATAAGGTCATTTTTAGATAAATAACATTTGATCTCCATAAAGAAAAGTTTATTTGGGCAGATGCTTTAAAGAGCAGTTATGGGGGCCACCATAATTGATAGTCATGACAGACTATGCCAGATCATTTTTGTTGCACTCTTGTTTTTCAAAGTTTTGGGATTCCAAACACAGGCAATCCAAACTTGACCCCCTAAGTAGACTTTATTAACGTAACACTGATGATATAAGAGGAAACAACTGCCATAGGCAATCAGACATAATGAGTAGAATAAATCATGAAAAGTAGAAATATGACTAACTCCTCTATTTTTTAACAAAAAAGGTTAAGTGTGTAGCTTCAACCAAAGATCAAAGTGACTACTTTGGATAGCTTAACAAAATATATTTAATATCCTCTGACAAGTTACTAAACTCTCTGGCCTCAGTTTCTTTATCTGTAAATTGGGAATAATAATATGGTTTGTGCAAGGATTAAGTTAGCTAATATATAAAGAATATATTACTGCCTAACAACAGTGGTGCTACATAAAGTCAGTTATTACTATTAAGTGCTAAAATGTCTGACCTGCCACATAGACCCATGGTAAGCCTAGAGAGATGGGACAAAATGAATGAAAGGGAGTGGGAGGTGTAGGCTTCCAGTTATGAAACCAATAGGTCACAGGAATAAAAGGTACACCACAGGGAATATACAATACAATGGCATTGTAATACTGACAGATGGTAGTTACACTTGTGGTGAGCAAAGCATAACGTATAAACATGTAGAATCACGACGTTGTATGCTCGAAACTATTATAATATTGTATGTCAGTTATGCTGAAAAAAAATTTTTTTAAAGAAGGCAAAAAAAAGGACATGAGAAGTTTTATACAGAGAATGATATAACCAAGGGGATTTTCCACTGAAATAATTGATCAGATTACAAAACAGTTTTTAAATATTCAAATAACAAACACGTGAAAAATATGCACCAAAACAAATTGAACAACTGAAAATTAGATAAAAGTAGATATGATAAAAGAATTTACATTCATAAAATGGCTATTTATAATTCATATATTTACAAATGTCCCCAAATATAAAGATGTTTAAGAAATATTTGTACCTTAAAAATGATTTCTCTTAATCTGTCAGAGTACTTCTGATTTAAGAGCAAGGCATAAAGTATGTCAGCATTTCCTGGTTCATACAGCAGTAAGAAAAGCTGACCTCTAGTTGGGCTGGTACGCAGGAGACTGGCAAGCATATCCAAAATTCCAAAGAGCTTTTAAAATTAAACAAAACAAAACAAACAACCACACTCATATATGGAAGCACAAACAGAGTGGTAAACCACAGTTATTTATTTAAATCATATATACTCTAAAGTTCTAGCTTAACTGAACTATCTGAAGCCTCACGAAATAGCCCTGCCTCTTACTTCCATTATGCATTTAGCTTGTTTCCTTTTGTATATCCTCTGAATATACATACTCATCTGCAGAACCATGCCTATAGGGCTTTAATCACATGAAAAGCCATGTCTTTCATAAAGCCTTTCCTGGTCTCCTTAACATATAATATTCTCTTATACAAACCTCATAGGACTTTGTATCTCTCTTACAGATATTATCATACTATTTTTTTTGTTTCAAGGTTATTTATAAAGCTCTCTTACCTATCCTTTTCTCCATTAGGCTAAAAGAATAGTAACTCATTATTATATACCTGTAATATCTTAGCATGATTCTGTGTAAGTAAGCTTTCAATAAATAACTCTTTGAACTGACCAAGAATATACCACTGGCAATGAATCAGAGCAGGTGACAATATACCTATTATGAAATAAGGTAGCTACTCATTATTCTAAATAAAAAGAAGCTTCTAAAGTAGTCTAATCTTACAGAGAAATAGTGTAAGTTAACTCATCTATATAATATTAATTATGAAGTCACGTAAGCACTGAGTACACAAAGAATACTTCATCAAAGAGCACAAAATATTTGAGCCAATAAAATTAAGGTTGCTCAAGTTTGGTGTTGAGAATGGTATACAGAAAGAACACAGAAATAGCAGTAAATATACCTGGGGCTCTATTCCTAGGTTTACCAGCTGTATGACCTTTTTTAGTCACCTAATCTCTCTGAATACATACTTCCAAATGTGCAAATGGGAAGATTACTTCCTGGTCTGTTATATCAGTGGTTAGCGAATTTTACCATGCACCATAATCACCTGGAAGACTTGGTTCAGCAGTTTTGTATTTCTAACAATTTCTCACATAAATATGGTTAGGAATCATACACTGAGAACCAATGTCTTACAGAGTAGTTCTGAGGTATAAATGAGTAATGTATATAAAAGTATCTAAAAATAGTAATATATTTATAATTTACTCTTTTTGCACAATTTTTATAAACCTATGTTAAATTCATGTTAGAAATCTGTCCAGTATCTTTGATAACAGGTAAATGTATATTATGTGGCCTATAAAAATAAGCTTCAGAACTGCCAAAACAACTATTTCCAGATACTACTTTCTAGCTAATTAAAATATTTTATTACATTACCAACTACTTCATTAAACTTTCAGTTAGGAGATAAAATTTACTTCTTCAATTGCATAATAATGTACTACACCTAATAAACACTTTATTCTTAACGTATGTTTAATATATATGTAATTTTAAAAAAATGATGTTGCAACTTAAGTGCGGGGGGGAAAAAGGAGGAAAAAAGAGTATCTGAAGCATGATACCTGTTCTTCTTCATTGATAGCAGCTATGTAACCCATAATACTTTGTATCTCTTCATGAGTTCCACCTTTGCATAGAAAATATTTAATTAGTCCATACAAAGAAGTCCTTATTGTTCGAATGTCATCTACAGATAGCTCACTGTATTTACAATCACTCCTGAAAGAGAAAGTAAAAGTGCAAGAACTGAAATTTAAAATTTTTATATTTTAGTGCTTTTTTATACAAAAAAGATGTTTCCATGTTTCATGGTTATCTCTGTTTTTCTTTTTAAGGAAAACATTTTAAAGTCAGGAGTTGCAATGACAAAGATATAAATAGTTAAAACAGATTCTTCTTATTTATTTACTTATTAATTTATATTTTAGACATGGAGCGCACATGAGCAGGGGAGAGGAAGGGAGGGAGGGAGGGAGAAAGAGAGAGAGAGAGAAAGAGAATCTCAGAGAGAGAGAGAGAGAGAGAGAGAAAAAGAGAGGGAGGGAGAGAGAGAATCTCAAGCAGGCTCCAGACTCAGTGGAGCCTCATGCAGGGCTTGATCCTATGACCTTGGGATCATGACCTGAGCCAAAATCACGTCAAGATGCTCAAACGACTGAGCTACTCAGGCACCCCTATATAGTTTATATTTAAACAACACTAAGTGGAAGACACAGTTGTAAGTGCTTTACACATTCTTAATTCATTTAGTTTAACCCTCAAAACAACCACATGGTGTGTCATAGGTTTATTATCTCCTTGTAATAGACAAGAAAACTTAAGAACAGAAAGTTGAGTAAGTTACCTACAGCCAATTAATGAAACCCAAGATTCAAACCCAATATACATGATCCACTGTTCATCATTTTAACCTCCACATTTTCCTGTCTCTCTGAAGTTAAAGGGGATCAGAATTTCTGGACAATAAATAATCTAGACATTCCAACCTAGCAGCAAGCAGAAAACATCAAACAGAAGGAACAAGGCCAGCATACCCATAATAAATCCTTAGTGTATCTAGGAGAAACTGCACACCATACTTCTTTCGGAAAACTCTCCGGCTATCTTTGATGATGGTAGAAAGATACTGTATATGACCTAAAATACAAAGTTAACTCTTAAATGATATGCCTAAAATAAAATCCCACAAGTAGTTATAAATTTCTAAAACAACTATAAAATCTGACCAAACAGCCTGTTCTCTCACCAATTCGGAAGGGAAAATCTCCACGGTTCCAAATACGGAAGTCAAAGAGTAAATACTGATACATTTGTTGCAGGAGCTGCATGTTTTTCTCTAATGATATCTGTTCAATTAGTAACTGAATTGCCATCAATACATTAACATCCATCAAGACGCTTGGCACCTGAAATCCAAACAGAGGAGGGTTCTGTAAATTTCAGTTTAGGGGCGCCTGGGTGGTTTAGTCGGTTAAGCGTCAGACTTTCGCTTAGGTCATGATCTCACGGTTCATGGGTTCGAGCCCTGTGTCGGGCTCTGTGCTCGGAGCCTGGAGCCTATTTCAGAGTCTGTATCTCCCTCTCTCTCTGACCCTCCCCTGCTCATGCTGTCTCTCTCTCTCTCTCTCCTAGAAATAAATAAAAATATTTTAAAAAAATTTCAGTTTAAATAACTATCATTTTTTAATAAGTGTTTTTATCTGTTTTTATTTATTTTTGAAACAGAAAAAAACCGAGCATGAGCAGGGAAAGGGGAGAGAGAGAGAGGGAGACACAGAATCGGAAGCAGGCTCCAGGCTCTGGGCTGTCAGCACAAAGTCCAGTGTGGAGCTTGAACTCACAAACTGTGAGATCATGACCTGAGCTGAAGTGGACGCTTAGCCAATTAAGCCACTAAGGCACCCCTAAATAATTATCATTAAGCTACATATAAATTCCAAATGATTAATGCAGGATATCTACTGAATATAAAAATCTTTGTTACAAAAATATAAACAGCTTAAACTTCAATTTTTTCAGCAACTACTAGAACATATTTTCCTAATGTCCTATTTCTAAAATCATCTTAAATTTATCAGATATCCCAAATACCAATGTTAACAAAGTCCTATATATCAAAGATTATACACTGTTATGTAAGATGACTAACTCATGTAAAAAGGTGATTAAGAGTAGATTTAAAATGCCTGCTTGTGAAATAAAATTACATCCACTAATATAAATGAAGCCATAATAATGTAATTAAAAAAAACATTTTCTTAGTAAGAAGAAAAACTCTAAAGACACACTGCTAATTATAATCATTAGCCACATCTGCAAATGTGTTAACTTTGTGCTCACCTTCTGAAGTAAGGCACCAAGGGTGGCAACTCCATGGGAGTGAATAAGATTGTCCTGGTTGATAGGATGTCTTTGAATAAAGTGTTTCACAATCAGGATAAATGTTGCAATTAGATTTCTCTCTAATCTTGACTCTGAGGAATTGTAAACATGTCATTAATTATCATAATTACTCTATATCATCTTGATAACACATTTTCTATCTCATATTGCATATAGTAACAAACAAGAATATGGCTGAGCAATTTGTCTCCAAAGGTCGCGTTAGAATACAAGTATCAGAGAAAGCAGCAACTGTACATTGTACACTTGCATGCACATGCAAATACTTTCTCTACCATAAATTTAGCAATGCCGTCACATTTTCATTAACAGTACAAACTGAGGAGTAAAGAGTAAAACCAACATCTTAATTTGACTGAAATGTTAATCACCTCTTTAAATTACACTAGTAAAATTAGGAATAGGATGCTTCAGCTACAAATAGTTAAATTTCTTCCTAATGGTGGCAAGACATTTTAATCTATTTTTCAATTAATTTCTCAAATTTCTCAATGACTATTCTGTGTTAATTTCATCTTAATACCTGAAGCCTTCGTGGAGGTCAATACTACCCAGTCTCCTTCTATAGGTGTTATCAATTCAGAAACTGTACTTTCATTCATTCTTTCAGAAATTTGTCCTTCACCAAAGTGGCTGATTTGTTCCAACAGAGGGAACAGTACATTTAATCCACCTATGCAGTTTATGATGTCCTGAAAAAGAAAATTACAATCTTTTAATCTTATAAAAAAAGGGGAATTTTGTCCTTTAATAGCCTCACAGCATGTATGACATTAAAAATGTGCTAAACTTTCAGGCAATGTAAGGACAGCCTTAAGTTAAAGGAATCCTAATTCAGGGAGATGCTTTACAGAGTAGCCACAGGGTGTGAAGGCGCAGGGTTGGGGGGGCACCTGGGCGGCTCCACAGGTTAAGCATCCTACTCTTGATCTCAGCTCAGGTCTTGATCTCAGGGTTGTGAGTTCAAGCCCTATGTTGGGCTCCATGCTAGTCATGAAGCCCACTTATAAAAAAAAAAGTAGCCAGTGGGGAGGGGAGGTCACCATAATCAATACTCAAGAAAGACTATGCCAGAGCATTTTTACCACACCTTTGTTTTCCCAAGTTTAGGGATTACAAACACAAGCAATCTAAACTTGACCCCATAAGTAGACTTTATAATGTAACACTAATGATATAAGAGGAAAAAACTGTCATAAGGCAATTAAGTATACTAAAATAAATTAAGAAAAAAATGCATTTGGTGGTAGAAATATGACTGACTCTTCTACTTTTAGTTAACAAAAAAGTTGAAATGGGTGACTTTTTTTTTTTTTTTTTTCAGTGAAGCCATGTGAAAGTTTATTAGAAAGATTGCTTTCTGGTGATGAAAAGTGAGGACCCTCCCACACCTTAATTATGTTCCTATAATCCTGTGGTTTATATATCCTAGATTTAACCCACTTTTTGTTTCTGTATCTCACACTTCCCTAACTATTCAACTCAATCAGCACGGGTTGAACGATTACCATATGCCTGCCCTTGTGCCGGGTGCTCTGGGGAACACTGCCATATTGTTTATTGACTCCAGAAAATAAGAAAATTCATCATCAGCTAAAGTATTGAAGAACAGTGTGTGAGAGGAGAAGTTCAGATGACATACTGGTTATGAGCACAAACGGGTCTGAATTTATTCAGTGATTCCAGCCTGGGAACACACAGCGCTAGAAGATGGACTTTCTTGGCCATACCGAACAGACGCCAAGGCATTTATCAACCAGAAGGATTGCCTAACAGTAGCTTTTAATTTTTTTTTAATAGTTTATTTATTTTTGAGACAGAGAGAGACAGAGCATGAGTGGGGGAAGGGCGGAGAAGGAGACATAGAATCTAAAACAGGCTCCAGGCTCCTAGCTGTCAGCACAGAGCCTGATGCAGGGCTCGAGCTCATGAACTGGGAGATCATGACCTGAGCCGAAGGCGAAAGCTTAACTGACTAAGCCACCCAGGCGCCCTGAAGTAGGTGACTTTAAAATGACTATTTTGAATAGCTTAACAAAGACAGTCCATATTCTTTGACAAGTTAGTAATCTCTCTGGCCTGAGTTTCTTCATCTGTAAAATGAGGATGATAACAATTCCCACTTTGTAAAGTTGCTACCAGGATTAAGTAAGCTAATAAATGAAAATGAACTGGTACTACCCACTCAAGGTTAGCCATTATTAACTACTAAAATGTTCTGATCTGCCATGCAGACATAATTTCATTCTTTACACAACCCTCTTCATACTTTTTGTCTGTTTTTCATGCTAATTTTTTTAATACTTAAAAAAATATTTTAACCTTGAGAGAGAGAGAGAGAGACAGAATGCGCGTATACACACACGCAAGCAGGGGAAGGGCAGAGAGAAAGGTGGACAGAGGATCTGAAGCAAGCCCTGTACTGACAGCAGTGAGCTCGATGCAAGACTTGAACTCACGAACCACGAGATCATGACTTGGGTTGGAGGCTCAACCAACTGAGCTACCCAGTTACCCCTTTCATTCTGAATTTTAAAAGCTATGTATAGTAAGCAAATTAACTTTTTGGATGGCAAGTATTATTTTTCCAGTTGTCATGTCACTTTTTCTGTGCTTGATTTTGCTGCAGTATAAAAATACAATGATCGTTTTCTTATTAATTCTGATCCCAAATGATTTCCCCATAGCTGTAACTCCAAGGCACCAAAAATTACTTTGATTGCAAGTATAATGTATGGCACTGATTCTCAGCTTTCTCTATATAAGTAATATATGAGAACTAGCCTTGTAAAACCAATCTTACAAGTGACAATAAAAGTTAACTTATGAAAGGGTAAACATCATAGATCTTACTATTTTAACAGATATGATTAAGTGGTCTTATCTCAAAGTCAAAGAGAAAAATGCTTTATACCACATGAATATGAGACTAACATTAACTGATGGATTCATTTTTACACAGGCAGAATTATCCCAAAGATAATTTCCATTGAAACAGTAAGCATATTTGACGGGTGTTAACTGAGGACAAGATAAAAGGGATTTTTTTGCTGATTTATCAGCAAGTCTCCTTATGATATCTTTTATATTTCTTTTCATTTTACTTAAACTATAGTTTATATTTAAGATCTTTTAGAAACAGGATATCTATGACTTGACTTTCACAGTAATCTAAATAACCTTTATTAATTTAATCACTCAGTCAAAATGTTACTGCATATCCCTGTACCAGACACTGGTGAAAAAAGCAGTGGTATCTCTTTTCAAAGTTCTTGAGGACCACCAGAGATACATGCTCTAAATTATCAAGCATATTGCTATTCACCACAATAAGTGAAATGATAAACCATTACAAGTATATTCAAGACAACAGTTAATTCAGTTTTGGAAAATAAGCAGAGGCCTCTAGATAGAACCAAAAATACTATGTCCAACTGTCATGTATATGAGGTACATCCAGAAGGCAGACAAGATATGACAGCTCCAGAGGGCAATGTGCAGAAGAGGAAAATTCACTTATCTTTAGTCTCAGGGAGGAAAGATCTAAGTGTGTTAAAAGCTAATAGACAGGAGACTGTGGACAGAAGTATGTGATACAGGAGAAAAGGGATAATAAATGACGTCTCTGAGAAGGTCAGGAAAGGTTGAAATCTGCTACATAGTTTTAGAGATTAAATACTTTAAAAGTGGAGCAATGATATTAAGGCAATATTATTTTTCTTAAGGAAATTGTTACACAGTTTAAGGAGATAACTAAGTTTCAAGAAAATTAGTCATTCAACTACTTAACTGTTTATACCTCAAATGGTATATCTTGCCTGCAAACATTTTCAATGGGACTTATTATTCAGATCGATCTGGTGGTGCTTAAAAGATAAACTCTTTGGGGCACCTGGGTAGCTAAATCAGTTAAGTGTCTGATTTCAGCTCAGGTCATGATCCCCCTGTCCACGAGTTCAAGCCCCGCATCAGGCTATGTGCTTCAGACTCTATGTCTCCCTCTCTCTGCCCCTCCCCCACTCATGCTCTCTCTGTCTCAGAAATGAATAAATGCTGGGGTGCCTGGGTGGCTTAGTCGGTTAAGTGTCTTGACTTTCGCTTAGGTCATGATCTCACAGTTCGTGGGTTCGAGCCCCGCGTCAGGCTCTGTGCTGACTGCCAGCTCGGAGCCTGGAGCCTATTTCAGAGTCTGTATCTCCTTCTCTCTCTGACCCTCCCCTGCTCACGCTGTCTCTCTCTCTCTCTCTCCTAGAAATAAATAAAAATATTAAAAAAAAGTGAATAAATGCTAAAAAAATTTTTTTTAAAGATAAAACTCTTTAAAAGTATTTGTAAACTTATATAATACGTTGCTTATCATTAACTTACCTTAATGTCCCAGTTCACTACTTTGTTTCCTGTTAATCTTCCATGCAAACAATTAGTAGATAAATCAAGACAGATTGAATTTTTGCAGGCCTAAGAATAAAGTAAAATATAGCAAACAGTTAAACACGATGAGGATAAAAATGTAATCTTAACTATATATGAAACATTTCACCGTAATTTAAAAGGTATATAGTGTAGTCAATGATAAAATGTTTACAACATGAAGTTTAGTACTACTATTCTCATTGCCTCTTAAAAGAATTAGGTACTAGATTCTAAAGCACTTACTCATCAAAAGCAGGTCACTTCTGCTTGTCACCTGATAGAAGAGCTATAGCAACAACTTACTAACCAATCACGAGTTTACAATTTTTTCTCTTTTAAATACAAATTGATGGTGGCCAGAGGGGATGGGAGGGGAGGGGAAAGGAGTAAGGTGGGAAGTGATGGGCAAAATCAGTGAAAGGGAGTGGGGGATCCAGACTTCCAGTTATGAAATGAGTAAGTCACAGGAATGAAAGGTACAGCACAGGAAATACAGTCAGTGCTATTGTAATAGTGCTGTATGGTGACAGGTGGTACTACACTTGTGGTGATCATAGCATAACATACAGACTTCTCAAATCACCGTGTTGTACACCTGAAACTAATGTTACAGTGTATGTCAACTATACTTCAACAAAAAAGTTTGGCAGGGTGGATGCCTGGGTGGCTCAGTCAGGTAAAAGTGTCTGACTTGGGCTCAGGTCATTATCTCGAGCTTCAAGAGTTCGAGCCCTGTGTCAGGCTCTATGCTGGAGCCCATTTCCAATTCTGTGTCTCCCTCTCTTTGGCCCTTCCATACTTGAACTCTCTCTTCCTCTCTCAAAAGTAAACATTAAAAAAAGGTTTAACACATAATTTTTTAATCCTATAAAGTTAAAAAAAATTAAACTTTTAAACCAATTTATGCAAACAGATTTTTGGCTCTTTATATATTTTTAATTGATTTATTTATTTTGAGAGAGAGCAAGCAGGGTAGGGGCAGAGAGAGAGGCAAGTGGGACTCGATCCCAAGAATCGTGAGATCATGACCTGAGCTGAAATCAAGAGCTGGATGCTTAACCGACTGAGCCACTTAGGTGCCCCATATTTAGGCTCTTTAACAAATTCAGTGTTTTATTCCCATGAACAATTCCCTAGGCATAATTTCATTGGTACACATAAAATATGTGATTAAAACATGAGATACAGAAATCACAAAACAGGGGCACATCAGTGGCTCAGCTGGTTAAGCATCTGACTTCAGCTCAGGTCATGATCTCACAGTTTGTGGGCTCAAGCCCTGCACTGGGCTCCGTGCTGATGGTGCAGAGCCTGCTTGGGATTTTCTCTCCCTTCCTTCCTCTCTCTCTGTCCGTTCCCCATCTCTCTCAAAAAAATTAATAAATAAACTTTAAAAAGTCACAAAACAGAAAAACATACCATGATATAAAATTCCAATCACAGATATAAGATACTTTTCCTTCATGTTATTGACTATTCTGTATATATTCATATTACAAGTCTAGTCTCCAATTCTAGAAACTGTTAAATGTATTTGTTAACCTCCTTGAAGGACTATAAAGCATATAACTTCACATTCAATCTGTGACTTTGCAGATAATGAAGCATGCCCGAAATCAATCACCACTCAAACAAAAAAAAAAAACTACTACAAATTTTAGCATAAATGATGCATCAGTTGCTTTCCTCTAAGGCAACTGAGAAAAAAATGTTTTAATAAAACAAATGGAAATTGACTATATTAGTCTCAAAGACAGAAATGTCTTCTCCCATTACTACTTTTAGTTTGGGTACTGTGTATCTATGATCTGTCCTCATACAATACATCTTCTAATAGCATGACTGCCTCTCATCTCCTATCCCTCCAATCCAACTTTCACAGTGTAGCTTGAGACCTTTTTCTAAAATGAAAATCTTATCATATTTTGTTCTTCTGCTTAAAATCCTATCCACTGCCTACTACTTAGCCTATCACTGGAGGTTTGCTATCATCTGGCCTCTCCTCGCCCTCTAATTTCATTTCCTGACGTCTCCTCTTCCTGCTTGCTTAGCACCCTAAACCCAAATTATATGTAGATCCCACTTTTATAGTCTATGCCTTTGTAGGTGCCGCTTGCTATGTCTGGCACATCCCTTCTCAACCCTGCCTTTTAAAACATAAATCAAACCATCTTATCTATTATCTTCTAGCCTCCTGAAAGAACTAAACACTCACACCTTTATATTCTCACTGTATTTTGTACATAATTCCAACACAGAAATATTGTATAGTGGTTAAGGATATGCATTGAACAAGATGAGTTCTAACTCCAGCACTACCACTCACTAGATTTATGAGGGTAGACAAGTTACTTATTTTTACTGAGTCCCAGGAAACTAGAGCTTGTAAAAGACACAGGTAATACCATATACCTCTTAGAGTTAGAGTTTTTATGAAGATTAAGTGAAATAATACATATAAGACTTTTAGTGTAGTGCTTAATATTAGGTAAATGCCCAATAAATGGTAGCTAAAAAGAAAAATACTCATAAAATTACATTGTACTCATTCTTTTTACATATTTACTTCAGTTTAGTTTATAAGTTTCTTAAAGCCAGGCCCTTACTTCTTTTCATCTCTGTATCTTAAAAGTTCAGCACAATTCTTGGCATGGAGAAGACACTCAAAAAATTATAAACAATGGATGATTCAACAACTCCTACAAATGACTACAAAAATGAAAAACTGTTGACTCTTAAAAATTCCTCATAAATAGCTTTTCTCAAACTAGCATTTGTTAAATAAGAGTAAAAAACAGAATGTGTTCTATGCTCAAATAACTGGTGAAAAGAGTAGGATAAAACAAAAGTAAACTAGTTTTTTTTTTAAGATTTTTCAAATATATAATCAATCTCCAAAATGGATACACAGAATACAGCATTTTCCCAAATTCTGTTAACCACAGAACCCTTTTATCATGATATATCACCATTTTCAAAAAATATTCCTCCAAAAACTGTTTTATTGATATATTTGTCATACTGAGTCTCTTGAGGAAAAACAGTAATATCTATTTTCTTATTAGAGGATTTTTACTATTGGAATTAGTAAAAATTAGCAAATTTTAGTAAAAATTAGCAAAATTCAGTAAAATTCAACCTAATGTTATCAAGTTGAAATCTGAAAAGAGAATATGACAAACCTAATGCCAAAAAGACTCAAGTTATCCACCACATATCTATAACATGCTATATATATTAGTGAGATTAAATACAATGTTTCCTATCTATTTATAATAAAGTGACAGACAGATATATAGATAGTGACAGATAGTAAGTGATAGACAGTTAAAGTGAAAATAAGTAGTATATGATATAGCCACTGCCAAGAAAATAAAGTCTAGTTCAGTAAACAAACATATCTTTGGAAAAAATTTAGTGTTATAAAAGGCAAACACTAAAAAAGGGGCCTAAAAGACTTGGCATGAACCTTGATCCACACTTAAGTTTTTTAAAAGGCTAAACAAAATATTTGAGAAAGTTGGGAAAATTTGAATGTGCTATACAGTACATAAATTATTGATAATTTTCCTAGGTAGGTTAATGATTATATAAACACATAGCTGCATTGATAACTATGTCAATGTTATCACTGCAGTCTTTCACAAAAGACTGGCAACAGATATCAAGAGGTGTGGCAAAATGTTAATAATTGGTGAATTCAGGTTGGAGAGTAGAGAATACATGATTTCACCTTACCATTCTTTCAACTGCTCTCTAACCTTGAAATTATTCAAAATAAAAATTCAGGGGAAATACAAATGATAGGTAAATTTTATTAGGTCAGATATCACAAATAAGTATTAAAATAATAAGTTATGACCATGTACTAGCTGGCTAAACTAGAAAAAAAATTTCAGTGTATAATCTCACAAACAAAAGCATTTTCTGGGTCAATGTAACATTTAGTATAATGAAGGCAACTGATACTGTTTGTGCCACTTTCCCTTTTCTTCCCCTCAGTTCTTTCCCTCAGATTCTATGGACCTCAATTATTTTCACTAGGTAGGTCTTTGAAGGAAAAAGGACTATGTATGCTATGCATATATGTAGTTTTTTTTTTTTTTTCTCCTTCTGAAGTAAACATTTCATTTTTCTGGTTTGTTTTCTTGTTAGTATTACATTTAAAAAAGTAAACAAAAAATGTTAACCATAATTCTGTTTAATTTCTCCTTCCAAAAAACTGCGATAAGTTTAAAGAGTTTCATTTACTGAAGTCAATTCATTAGTATAAATTCCCACTACCATGATTCCCACTCAAACTACTAGGAAGACATAATCATAACATTTGAATCGTAGTTGAGAGTTGCACCTTAATTTTTACTGCTTCTCCTCTTCCCTTGAATATCAGTAATTTTTAATGGTAATTCAAGATCATCCTTCTCAATTATCCATTGAAATGACAAAAGGAACAAGAAAGGAATTTTTTTTTTGTAACAGCAAAGTTATAGTAGATACAGTCCATGCATTCACTCTCACCTTCGCAGTATAGTGAAGAAGGATGTTACCAGACAGGTCAGCCATGTCAGACTCTTGAAATTTCCAAGGGCTTAAACAGTTTGGACCTGAAAATTATTTACACACACATACATAAACACCACTGAAATTTTTGGCCTCCCTGCTTCTGTGTAATCAAAATAAAACTTAAAATTAAGCTGTTCCTCCCTCTACAAGTTCCTCCCTGTACAAGTTCAAGAAGATGGAGATCATACCATACATATTTTCAGACAACAACACTATTAAACTTGAAATCAACCACAAGGAATAATTTGGAAAGGCAATGAAAATTTGGAAATTAAAAAATACTAAAGAATGAATGGGTTATCTAAGAAATTAAAGAAGAAATTGAAAAGTACATGGAAGCCAATGAAAATGATAACACCATAGCCCAAAACCTCTGGGATGTAGGAAAGGTGGTCAGAAGAGGGAAGTATATAGCAATATAGACCTTCCTTAAGAAGGAAGAAAGGTCTCAGATACAAAACCTAACCTTACACCTCAAAGAGCTGGTAAAAAAACAAAACAAAACAAAAAAACAGCAAAAAAAGAAAAAACCACCCCAAACCAGCAGAGGATGGGAAATAATTAAGATTAGAGCAGAAACAATAGAAGAGATCAATGAAACCAGGAGCTGGTTCTTTGAAAGAATTAACAAAACTGATTAACCCCTAGCCAGTCTGATAAAAAAGAAAAAGGAAAAGTCCCAAATAAATAAAATGAAAAATGAAAGAGGAGAGATCACAACCAATACTGCAGAAATACAAACAATAATAAGAGAATATTATGAGTAATGATATGCCAACAAATTGGGCAATCTAAAAGAAATGGCAAATTCCTAGAAACATTTAACTACCAAAACTGAAACAGGAAGAAATAGAGAATTTGAAAAGAGTGATAACCAGTAAAGAAATTGAATAGGTAATCAAAAACCCAAAAAACAAAGGTCCAGAGCCAGATGGCTTTCCAAGGGTATTTTACCAAACATTTAAAGAAGAGTTAACTCCTGTTCTTTTGAAGCTATATCAAAAAGTAGAAATAGAAGGAAAACTTCCAAACTCATTCTATGAGGCCAGCATTACTTTGATTTCAAAACCAGACAAAGACCTCACTAAAAAGGAGAATTATAGACCAATTTCCCTGATAAACATGGATGCAAAAATTCTCAACAAAATAGTAGCCAACTGGATCCGACAATACATTAAAGGAATTATTGACCATGACCAAGTGGGATTTATACCTGAGAGGCTGGTTCAATATCCACAAATCAATCAATGTGATACAGGATATTAATAAAAGAAAGGATAACAACTACATGATCTTCTCAATAGACACAGAGAAAGCATCTGACAATATACAGTATCCTTTCTTGATAAAAACCCTCAAGAAAGTAGGGATAGAAGGATTGTAACTCAAGATCCTAAAAACCTTACATGAAAGACCCACTGCTAATATCATCTTCAATGGGGAAAAACTGAAAGCTTTTCACCTAAGGTCAGGAACATGACAAGGATGTCCACTCTCACCACTGTTATTCAACATAGTATTGGAAATTCTAGCATCAGCAATCAGACAACACAAAGGAATAAAAAGCATACAAACTGGCAAGGAAGAAGTCAAACTTTCACTCTTTGCAGATAACATGATACTCTATAAGGAAAACCCAAAAGATTCCACCAAGAAACTGCTAGACCTGATTAATAAATTTAGCAAAGTCACAGGATATAAAATCAATGCAAAGAAATCACCTGCATTTCTATACACCAATTAGGAAGGAGCAGAAAGGAAAATCAAGGAATCAATCCCACTTACAATTTCACCAAAACCCATATAAACCTAATCAAAAAGGTAAAAAAATCTATACACTGAAAATTATACAGGGGCTCCTGGGTGGCTTAGTCGGTTAAGCGTCCAACTTTCGCTTAGGTCATGATCTCGCGGTTTGTGGGTTCGAGCCCCGCGTCGGGCTCTGTACTGACTGCCAGATCAGAGCCTGGAGCCTGTTTCAGTCTGTGACTCCCTCTCTCTCTGACCCTCCCCTGCTCACACTGTCTCTCTCTCTCTCTCTCCTAGAAATAAATTGAAAAAAAAACACATTAAAAAAAAAAGAAAATTATACAAAGCTTATGACAGAAACGGAAGAAGACACAAAAAAACTGGAAAAATAATCCATGTTCATGGATTAGAAGTACAAATATTGCTAAAATGTCTATACTACCCAAAGCAATCTACATATTCAAAGCAATACTCATCAGAATAATTCTAGCATTCTTTACAGAGCTAGAACAAATAATCTTAAAATGTGTATGGAGCCAGAAAATACCCCAAATAGCCAAAGCTGAAGGCATCACAATTCCAGACATCAAGATGTATTACAAAGCTGTTATCAAGACAGTAAGGTACTGACACAAAACAGACACACAAGTCAATGGAACAGAACAGAGAACCCAGAAATGGACCCACAAACATATAGCCAACTAATCTTTGACAAAACAGGGAAGAATATCCAATGGAATAAAGACAGTCTCTTCAACAAATAGTATTGGGAAAACTGGACAGTGACATACAGAAGAATGAACCTAACTACTTTGTTATATCATACACAAAAATAAACTCAAAATGGATGAAAGGCCTAATTTTAAGACAGGAAGCCATCAAGCAGGCAAAAACCTCTTTGACCTTGCCTGCAGCAACTTCTTACTCAACACAGCTCCGGAGGCAAGGGAAACAAAAGCAAAAATGAACTACTGTGAAGAGGAAAAGCTTCTGCACAGCGAAGGAAGCAATCAGCAAAACTAAAAAGCAACCTACAGAATGGGAGAAGATATCTTAATGGCATATCAGATAAAGGGTTTGTATCCAAAATCTTTAAAGAACTTATCAAACTCAATACCTAAAGAAATAATCCAGTGAAGAAATGGGCAGAAGACAGGAATAGGCACTTTTCTAAAGAAGACATCCAGATGGCTAACATAGCCATGAAAAAATGCTCAACATCACTCATCAGAAGGGAAATATAAATCAAAACCACAATGAGGTATCACCTCACACCAGTCAAAATGGCTAAAATTAACAACTCAGGCAACAAGAGATGCTGGTGAGGATGTAGAGAAAAAGGAACCTTTTTGCACTGTGGATGGGAATGCAAACTGGTGCAGCCACTCTGGAAAACAGTACGGAGGCTCCTCAAAAAAATTAAAAATAGAACTACCCTATGATCCAACAACTGCATGACTAGGTATTTATCCAAAGGATACAAGTGTGTTGTTTCAAAAGGGAACATGCACCCTGTGTTTATAGCAAAACTATCAACAGCAGCCAAAGTATGGAAAGAGCCCAAGTGTCCATCAATAGGTGAACAGATAAAGACGTGGTATATATACACAATGGAATATTATTCAGCAACCAAAAAGAATGAAATCTTGTCATAAGCAACAACATGGTTGGAACTAGAGCAGAATTAATCAGTCAGAGAAAGACAAATATCATATGACCTCACTCATATGAGGAATATAAGGTACAAAACAAGACAAACATGAGGGAAGGGAAGCAAAAATAATATAAAAACAAGCAGGTGGACAAAACATAAGAGACACTTAAATACAGAGAACAAACTCAAGGTTGTTTGAGGGGTTGTGGGTAGCGGGATGGACTAACTGGGCAAGGACATTAAGGAGACACTTGTTGGGATGAGCACTGGGTGTTTGTTACATGTAGGGGATGAATCACTGGATTTTACTCCTGAAATCATTATTGCATATATGCTAACTTGGAAGTAAATTTTTTAAAAAAATAATAATAATTAAACAATTATTTAACAATATGAATTCTTTGGTTTGTTTTCTTTTGTTTTCTGGGAAATCATTCTCTGACTATTCCAACATAATATGAATTCTTAAAATTAGTATATATACAACACTGCCATCAATTTTAACAGTTGAATAACAAGAATAATGACACATATAATATAGTACATGATATTTGGTTGTTTTTTCTATTTTTCCTTTTATTAAAGAAAGCTTGTTAAATAAATAAATTAAGATTAAGATTAAGCAGTTTCAAGCTACTCAATATAGTTAAAACATACTACCAAAATGAACTTTATTTGGTATCACCTTCAATTTGTCTAAAACTAGAAAAGTTATGGGGTAGTTCAATCTCCACTACAGAAAGGAAATTGTATATGGCATTAAAAACCTAGTATCAAACATAACAAAATTTATTTATTAATTTATTTGTTAAGTAATTTAAATTTAGAAGACAAAATAGCAAAGCAACCAACAATGTGAAAAGATATTATAGAAATTGAATAGTGAATGAATATGATTTACTAAAAAAATCAAAGCAATGCAAATTAAAACATGCTTCCATCTTATATCAAAAAGGAGGGAACAGTACTGACTATTCCATCTTCTTTTTTTTTTAAGTTTATTATTTATTTTGAGTGAGACAGAGCATGGAAGGGGCAAGAGAAAGAGGGAGAGAGAGAATCCCAAGTAAGCACTGCACAGAGAACAGTATGGGGCTCAAACTCATGAACTGTCAGATCATGACGTGAGCCAAAGCCCAATGCCTAACTGACTGTGCCACCCAAGTGCCCCCTGACCAGTCCATCTTAATAGGCCTGTGGTAAAATTGGTATACTTAAGTTTTTCTGGTAAGCACTGTGAATTGGTATACTCCTTTTGGAAAATGATCAGGCAACATGTATTGAGAGACAAAAAAAAATTCACACACTCTGACTATTTATCCTGGGAATTTATCATAAGTAAACCCAATCAAATAAGGTAAAATACTAAAACTATAATAATTCATCCTATTTAATATTTTAAGTTTGTATCAAATTAAAAACTATAAACAACCTACGTAAATCATGTAATACAGATTCAACAGAATGTGATGCAGCCATTTAAAACAATCATTATAAGACTATGGAACAAATAATTCCTATTCATAAGAATTATAAGTGGGGAAAATTGTAAAAATAAAATCCAAACTATATAAGGTGTACCGACTATAATAAGTGACTTATTATTAACTTGGAATTTATTATCATTTTCTAATATTTTGGTGAATTTTAAAGTAATGATAAAGTTCTAATATAAACTTTCAAAGTCTGAGCAGTCCACTCATCTCATAACTCCTTTTGTAATCTAAAAAAGAGAGTTTTACATGTAATAGCTCTTTTCCAGTTAATATACATGAATACTTAGAAGTTTACCTCCTGAACATCTTATTAGAATACAGATATAATTTTGAAAATAGGTATGATCCAATAATAACAATCAGTGTGTATCTTTAAAATTAGTCAAAAGAAAAAGCCAAAACAAACATAGTTTGTAATCTTAATCACAGTCCTCTAATTCTTCTGTCCTCGTGATTTCTTCAGGCATATTAATATATAAATGATAAAATGACAAGTTTTTGTACAAGGATCACATGATTTTAGAATCAGCCATATAATTTCTTGTAAACACAGAGCCTTTAAAGAGGTAACTAAGGTTAAACGATGCTATAAGAGTCCCTTATAAGAAGAGGAATGGACAACAGAGATATCTTTCTCTTTGTACACATACAAAGGGAAGATGTCATGTGAGGACATGAGAAGGCAGCCATCTACAAGCCTGGAAGAGTCCTCAACAGAAACCAAGACTAATGGAAACTTGATCTTGGAATTCTAACTTCCAGAATTGTGAGGAAACAGTGTTTAAGCACCCAAGTCTGTGGTATCTGGTTATAGCACTCCTAACATACTAATACAGGCATTATTATGGAGGATATTTGCAATATTTTCCAAAGGTTTGCTTTATTTATGCCTACCAAAAAAAATATGGTATCCTATAAATAACTATATTATATGCCAAAAAGTTATTGAGAGTAGATCTTAAATATTAACATACATGTAAAACATTGTAATTATGTGAGATGGAAGTGCTAACTAACCTTGTGGTAATCATTTTGTAATATACACATGTATCAAATCATTACACTGTACGTCTTAAACTTACATATGTCACATGTCAATAATATCCCAATCAAACTGGGGGGGGGGGCATGGAATGTAGTGAGATTTTTCTTCCCTTTCAGCTTCAATTACAATTACAAATACCCTCTTCAGATAAAATATATTCTTCAAAAATATATGCAGGCAACAAAAAAAACTAAGTTTAAATAGTATGATTGTACATGCTCACCTGCTAAATATAATGCCTTCACCTGAGGAGGCTGTAGCGCTTCATAAAAGATGATAACAGACCCTAGCTGACCCTCCAGAGATGTGGGACATCCCCATTCACTATCTTGAGTGCCAGCTGATATCAATTTGGTAATCAATTTTGATTTTTCAAGTGTTCCTCCCCAGGAAGCTGAAGACAGAATTCCACCAAATGATGTCCGATGAGGGATAATGGGGGAAGAAAAAGGTGGATCTGGGATTTGTGATGGTGGAGGAGTGGTGGTTCTTTGCCCAGCTGAACCAATGCAGCAGGAAATAAAAGGCTAAAAATTAAGAAACAAACAAAATAAATTACACCATTTTAATTATACCTCTATCTTGAGACAAAATAAAACTGCACAAAAAATTAAGAAAACAAATAGATGGAAAATAAATTGGAAGTTTTAATTTTATTGGATCAAAATGTGTGCGTGTACCTGTATAGGAAACAAGCCAATTATAGATGTTTACTCTTGGCCTATGGGATTTGGGTGTGTTACTTCTATAACTCACATTCTATCCTTCTATAAATTTTGAAATTTTCAGAAGTATTTTTAAGACTTTAACAACTTTACTATATTCTGAAATAGAGGAAACTACTTTTCTCCCTTAAAATTTATAAACAGAACTACACATTAATACAATAATACTAATTACAAGTTATCTTGAAATGAGCATCAGGATGAACATCAATAAGAAATGACTAGAATCCTAGAAGCACCTGGGAAATAACAGATTTTATTACCTTCAATAAAGGTTCTTTCAAAATTATCTAAAAATTCTCAAAGAACTTTTACAATAATATTCTTTAAGAATCATTTCAATAAATTTCATCTTATATTTGACTACAATGTAAAAGCTTAAAGTTTCTTCATTACTGTTTCAAATTCAGTAAACATGGAAGAGAGACCATCATAGTAGTCTCTAAGTATTTTGTACACTTGGAGGGCTTTATTTACTATATTTTTCTAAAGATTTTATTTTTAATTTTTTAAGCTTTATTTATTTATTTTGAGAGAGGGAGAGGGAGAGGGAGAGAGGGGTAGGGAGGGAGAGAGAGAACACATGAGCAGGGGAGGGGCAGAGAGAAGGAAAGTTAGAATCCCAAGCAGGCTCCACACTTGCCAGGCTCAACTACACAAACCATGAGACCATGATCTGAGCCAAAATCAAGAGTCTCGAGAATGGGACACTTAATTGTGCCACCCAGATGCCCCACAGAGGGCTTTATTATATGATCCTTTGCTCTGATCTATTCAATTTCTTTGGCTTTCCTATTATAAGCCTTCCACCCCACCAAGTTTTTTATTACATTTGCTTTTTGAGATGTTTTTCTTTATTACATGTTGTCTAACTTCATCTAATAATGATAGGCTAACAGTATTAAATATTAACTTTCTATACCTTAGAATATAGAAAACATTTAGAAATCTAGGGGCACATATTTAAAATAAACAGAACCTTCTATATATTTCACTGAAAATTTTCAAGAGTTCTCAATCAATGGGTCCCATAACAAGTATGTAAGATGTGCTTACTTCATTCATGGCAGGAAATCTGAGAGGGGCGGAGACCTTCTGCTGTCCGTTGTCATAGATAAAGACAAAGCTCTGACCAAAGGGTCTTTTTCCAGGCATGTGAACAATGGTTATGTTGTGCTAGTAAAGTAAAGCATACATTTAAAGACTAAAATTACATTAAATCTTTGGAATGACAAATGCTTTCAGAGTATTACTCTATTAACTAGTTTGTGTGAACAGCAGAACATTGAGATTAAGCATAATTAAATGCTTGTTAAAATTCTGTTCTTAAAGCGAATGACAATTTTTTCTGTTCTAGAAAATGTAGACACAACTGTAACATAGTATCTTTTCTGTATTTTCCAAGTCTGAGTATTCTTTAGAATCAATTTTCCTAATAAGAAGCATTTTATACTTTAAGAAAAGCTACAGAGAGACGTATTGCTTTTAATAATTTATGTTCTCATTTTAAATTGAGTTCCAAAACCAAATCTGATTCTAGAAAACTTGAAAGAAATGGTAGTATTTATTCTTAATTTTTTAGGAGAAAGCTTATGACTGCTGAATTTTAATGAGGATGATAATGGTGTTAACTTCCTTATAGATAAATTTCAACATAAGCAGAATTCTGAAGTGAAAATTAATCATCTCTCAAAAAGGAGATAATTCCTGATGTACAATCACCAAACATGTGATTTTAAAGGAAAGGACCAAAAAGTTAAATGTGATGTCCTAAAACCTTACCCAGAGGGAATCACAGAAACTGTGGTCAGGAAGCATAACTGCAGCATATTCTCTTTTTGTGCACACTGCAACAACTAGCATACCTGAATGGGTAATAAAAGCTTCAAAACCCATGCCACTTCCTGTAAAAAAGCTAACAAAAACACATATCATCAGGACTTTTGAAGTCAATTGTTTGGTTTTATCATCACTGAAACACAAAACCATAACATATTCATGAATATCTTTATCAATAATGCTTGGCTTACATTCTATTGCCACATATCAGTCCAACCTTACTTCAAAGGTAATTCTTAAATCTTTTTTGGGCTTAAAGGTTTAATAAATTATAAAAGGTAAACAGAAAAGTGGAATTCCATTATCAAATAAGACTAAAATGATAAATTTTCAAATCTCCAAAATTCTTTCAAATAGGATTCAGAAAGCATGAATAAAGGTCTTAAAAATCACAAGTCATAATAAAAATTATTAGTTACTGAAGTAACTAAGTTTGGATGTATGTAAATACGTTTTGCAATCCTTTATATAAATATAATGCACCTTCAATGGAACAGAGATCACCATTCATTTTCAAACTTATTACTCTTTTTTTCCCCGCTTTTACAATACTTTTAAGAATTTGTTTCCAAACTAAATGAATAATTACCAAAATATTTGAGATATGTAACCAATATCATGAAAGCAATAAACACTTATAATTAAACTGTGTACACCCTAAGGATAAAGAGGCTTCAAATAAACTGTTGTACGTTTAAAAACTAGATGCTTGAAAAGCTTTTTCCTGCTTGAGAATTACAGCATATATTATTATGACAGTATTCATTTAATATTCCATAACTTGTACCAGTACCTGTACAATTGTTTTCTTTTTCCTCCTTTGTTAGCATTGCCAAGAGTCAACTGATCCTGATCTAAGCAAAACCAAGCATTGAAAGAAAAGGCAGACCCTGGCCATTTCTGTATGGAAGGCACAGAGATTCCTGCCATACTATGTGACAAGTTAAAATACTGCAGTGCGCTCTCTAGACTTTGTTTTCGGGCCATTGTCAGAATTGCTCGAGTCACAGGAGTAGTATAAGGGTGAATAGACTCAGATTCATCCACTCTCAGCAATCTTAGCAGCTGACGTATTTCTTCTGAGCTCACTGACTGACTCCCCAAGGAACCATGAAGTGCAATCAAGTTCTCAGCACAAGTTCGATGGAGGGAAGAATGGGAACCAAGGGTTTCAATGATGTGAATTCCCATGTTTGCATTGACACAAGTAGTTCGACTCTGCCTATTAATACAACAAATTCTTTTCAGCCAATCAGAAATGAAGATTTGCAGATCATGGGATTCTAGCTCTGGAAGCCACTGGATAAGAAGCAAGAGAGGCTGGACATTACTAATGCCCAAAATCCCAACTGAAGTGTGGTCACCCTCTACAGCCTATAAAGCAATATAAAAGACAAAAGGTTAGTAACCATCTTGCATATGGAGTAAATGAAACTTGTTTAACACATCTAAAAAACTCACCATATTCATAAGCTCTTTAAGTAGTTCCAGTGGTGGCTGACCCAGGGATTTTAAAACCTCAAACAAATGGGTATAACCAATTCTTTCTTTAAATACTTCCTAGGGGAAGGGAAATAAACACATCAAAGCATATTTTCAAAGACTGAATTTGCTGGATTATTTAAAATGTTGAATAATACCCATTTCAGTTAATACTGAAAAGACTGAGTTCAATATTTGTTTCTTAAATCACATCTTCATCTTTTTTTAATTAATTTTTTTTTAAATGTTCACTTATTTTTGAGACAGAGAGACAGAGTACAAGCAGAGGAGGGGAAGAGAGAATGAGGGAAACACAGAATCTGAAGCAGATTGTGAGCTATGAGCACAGAGCCCAACATAGGGTTTGAACCCATGAGCTGTAAGACCATGACGTGAGCTAAAGTTGGACACTGAACTGAGTGAGCCACCCAGGTGCTCTCTAAAATAGATTCCATATACCTTCTGAAATATGATGTGACAATAACCTACCAAAGGTAAAATAAATGTAATCAGCAGTAATTGTATAATTGTATACTATAAAAATTTATATTATATAAATTTCAGATTAGGTTAGAACCACTTCCTTCTTCACTTGATTTGTATTTAGTACAGTATTACATGAAATCAAAAACAAAAAATGGAGAAAAAAATGAAAAAGACCTTGGGGGTAACAGGAGCCAGGCAGCAGTCTCAAAAGACTAGAGTCCTGCCAATTTTGAGTCATGACAGAAAAAACTGGGTTATTTTTGTTTCTGCTTTTTGTATCTAAATGGGTTGAATTTATCTCAAACATCAAGTTTATTTTAGTAAGGTCTAAGTCCTATGTATTTTTGAACTAGTGGGCACACAAAGCCATAAAGTAAAATAAAAAATCAACCAAAAATTCTGGTAATACTAAATTGGTCCAGTAAATCAGGCAAAAATGTATATACTTAAAATCAAAAGATTTAAACAAAATGAGTAAGACTGGTTGTCTCTAGGAAGAGGAACTAGTTGACTGTGAGCCCAGGGTAGGAAGAAAATCTTTTTTCAAAAAGTATTTTTTAATACTAATTCAAAGGGGATACATGGACCCCTATATTTAGAGTGACTTTATCTACAGTGGCCAAATTATGAAAATAGCTAAGTGTCCATCAACTGATGAATAGATAAAGAAGATGTGGTATATGCATAAAGTAGAATACTAAACAGCCATAAAAAAGAATAAAATCTTGCCATTTGCAATGACATGGATGAAACTAGAGAGTATTATGCTAAGCAAAAATAAGCCAGTCAGAGAAAGACAAACATCATACGATTTCACTCATGTGTGGCATTTAAGAAACAAAATAGGTAGAGAACAAACTAATGATTACCGGAGGGGAGATATAGGTTAAATAGGTTATGGTGATTAAGGAGTGCACAAGTGATGAGCACTGAGTATTGTAGGGAATTGTTGAATCTCTGTATTGTATATCTGAAACTAATATTATACTGTATGTTAACTAACTGAAATTTAAAACTTAAAAAAATAATACCTATCATTTTTAAAGGGTATTTTTAACATAACCTTTTGAATTTTAAACCATGCAAAGAACTACATAAGAAATAAATTATATATATATATATTTTTTAATATTTTTATTTATTTCTAGGAGAGAGAGAGAGAGAGAGAGACAGCGTGAGCAGGGGAGGGTCAGAGAGAAAGGGAATCACAGACTGAAACAGGCTCCAGGCTCTGAGCTGGCAGTCAGCACAGAGCCCGACGCGGGGCTCGAACCCACGAACCGAAGATCATGACCTAAGCGAAAGGTGGACGCTTAACAGACTAAGCCACCCAGGCACCCCAAATAAATTATATCTTAATAAGATTTGAACATCATTTCGGACTTGAATTTCATAATACAGTTCAGCTAATTCATTAAACTCATAAACCAATTACTTAGAAATTTAAAATGACTTTTGTCCTTACAGAAACTATTATATAAATAGAATCAGATCCCCAAGCCAGCCTGTAAAATTGTAAAAGCCTGTCTAGTAGGCATCTAACCATGAATTACATACAGTAACATTTATAGAGAAAACATTACTGTCCTGGAAAAAACCAATGGAAAGTTAGTAATACTACTGAAGGCATGGCTTAGGAAAGAAGGAATAATTCATTCATATCTGCTAATAGCAAGGTAAAGCATGAAATACATTATATGGGGTAAACAGAAGGTAAAATATCATCATCACCAACATCATCATCAACATTGGTATTTATTAAGCACTTATCATGTGCCTGGCACTATATGTTTACCTCTTTACACAGATGATCTCACTAATCCTTAAAACTATTCAATGATGAAATTACTAGCACAAAATCAGCATAAGTGGACAGCAGAACAGAGTCAGTAGTAGTGAATGAGACAGAAATGAAATCCTGAAGTTCAGTAACGAAGAAGCAGAATTTCCATGGCCCTAATGAAAAACAAGTCCCAAAGTGACAGGGCTATTCATATGTGAAAAGTTTTCTCAGTCTAGGCAGTCATAAACTAAGGAAATAGTAAAAGAGTGAATATTTTATTATTGAAGAAAAACTATGATATAAGATATAAAATATAATTTTTTAAACTCACTAACCATGGAATCACTTAAAATGATCATTTCAACAGTAGTGCTATCCCTGTTAACTGACGCTGTAAATCTCTATTAGCTTACAGTGATATCATATAATCATTTGTGTATCTTTTTTTTTTTTTTTAATGTTTTTTATTTATTTCCAGGAGAGAGAGACAGCGTGAGCAGAGGAGGGTCAGAGAGAGAGGGAGTCACAGACTGAAACAGGCTCCAGGCTCTGAGCTGGCAGTCAACACAGAGTCCGACGCGGGGCTCGAACCCACGAACCGCGAGATCATGACCTAAGCAAAAGTCGGACGCTCAACCGACTAAGCCACCCAGGCGCCCCTCATTTGTGTATCTTATAATGCAAAGCAGTGCCCACAGGTGTTTGTCTCAAAACTTAACAGCAAAATGATTCCTTTACTGAGATAGTTTGTGAACCATTTCATTTCGTATGTGAAACCATATGTATTATGTATATACTTTCATACATTACTTTGGGAATTTCATAGTGAAAACTGGTATATATAACATTTTAGAGCTTGTAGATTTAGGTTTCACCTTAGCAGCCGGAGATTTGTTCATTACTGCTGTCAAAGCCTTAATGGTTGATACAGCCAAAAAATCCAATTGTCCCTGAAACACCTATCAAAGAGAAAAAAAAAAATAAAAAGGGAAGAAATTAACAATGTGTTCAATATTTGTATTCAGTTAGGAAACCTCTGTTCTGAAAACCTGAAAAAATAATTACTTAACATGCAATACATTCCTCTTACAATAAAATAGATTTCTAAAACACTATACCTGCAGGAAAAGTTACCTATTTGACAGAAAATAAACCCTGTGTCAAGAAGGATAAAGCTACATTCACTCATTACTTTGAAATGTTTCGGAGGAAAAAAACAAAAACCAAAAAGAACACAAGCTTAACACATGCTTTTAAAAATAATGGACAATCTCCAGAGGAAGGGAGAGATGTCTATCATTGAAAATTCTATTATATTTTAATTTCCCTTCAAAAATACACTGAACTTCCTAGGTTTAAATTTCATTAGCATGTATAACAAGATGCTTAAAATGGTGTTAACTATTTGGTTTCCAAGCCTTGTGTTATAAGTGAAATGGTATGATTATTCACCAATCACACTTGCAAGCAAATGATGTATACTTATTTTTACTTAAGATGCAGAATTTGAGGTAGAACAGAAAATGAAATATGTATCTTATAAGCATTATGATGTTTTTGAGTAGGCAAGTTTTAATGTCAAAAACTGTAAGAAAAAATAAAAAGCAGCTTCATTTTGTCTAAGCTTTATCATAAAGAGAGGTGTTGAATTTCAGAATTATTTAGAGAAAAAAGGTGAAAACAAAATACAACATTAACATTAAAAAACTGAACATGACTGTTATATCATTAGGCTTAATTAAGCAGGAAAGCCTAACATGAGAACTAGAAAGCTGTAAAAACTAACAGTCCCAAAACTCTGCTTTTGGTAATATATTACTATGACTTAAAGCCAGTCACTTCATGAGGGACTTTCCTCTCCCCCTCACACTAAAAATGACTTAAGGGACTGATTTGATCTATGTCATTTTAAACTAAGCTCTACCAATTTCAGGCAAGTTATTTAAGCCAGTATCTTGATTTCTGTTGATGTTGTTTATTAAACATTATTATATATACCTATTATATGTGTAATAAATATAATACGCATTAATCATTTATAGAGAATCTCATATAAATAAGATCTTTCCTACACTTTGTCCAAGAAGACTGGCATCACATTACCTACAATTAAGAATACTAACCTCTGAGAATACCACTGTAACTGTTTTATTAATCTATATACGCGTTAAGAGGGACTAACATTTATAGAGAAATCTAAAATAGTACTTTGTAAATCAATATTTTACATCCAGAATAGAAAATAATAATCATATCTCTACCATAGCTCTATTTATAAACCTGGATATTACGATAATATTAATAAAAGATATAATGTAAGCTCTCTCATAAACATTTGGGAAAGATAAATAACAAAGCAATTTTTATAGTTGGTTTTTTCCAAAATGAATTACCTAATGCAGAAATGCAACAAAAATTGCTTATTTCTGCCTTATACCCACATAGAGGTGACTTTCTAGAAAAGACAACAGTTAAGCTTTATGTTAAATTAAGAGGGTTCTGTGTCTTCTTCCCTTCCTCCAGAAATCAGGTTGTCCATTGAATTATAATCATTATTTGTCAACAAGAAAGCGAAGAATCAAGATAAAACTGACCATACATAGTCACAAACAAAGCCCTAAGGTCCCAATACACCACAATGCTTAGAAAAAGAAGCTCCCAAAATATGAAGTCACCACCACGTGGACAGCATTGATATTGGGATCCCATTCCTGTACTTTGTATCTCCTCAAACTGACAAGAAAACACACATACACAGATTTAATACTATTGATCATTTAAATCAACCACCAAGATTTCAACAGATTTATCTTTTAGATGAAAAAAAAATTTATTTTTTTAACAATTTTCAAAAATGTTTAATGAAGATTAGAATTATATAGTGTTTGTGTATTTTAAGACATAAGAAGAAAAGTACAGGAATAGTTGCTCCCATTGACTGATTTTGGACTTCAGCTGAAACAAGATGCAGGCTTTGTAGATACCTGGTCCTCATTCATTTCTGTCAGTAATTTGTTGGCAAGGTCTTTCTCGTTCTTGTCTGCCACCTTATTGTTAGCATTTAAAAATAGCTGTTAAAAACAGAGATAAGAATAATGGAGAAAGAACATTAAATTGTTACCTATAAGCAGAAATGAAATTTAATGGATTTCCATGTCTCTTGAAAATAAATCCAAGAATCCATTCGTGAGTATACTGCTTTTAAACTGACAATCAACTATTCACTTGCTGAATTACAAACTAACATTAAGTCATATACTATATAATAAACTGGTAGTTATTTCTCTCTTGGTACTGGAAATTACTAAAATGAGAAATAATGGCAACAAGTAAATTAGTTAATATTCCTAAATTCTTAAAGAATCAGCAGAAAATGTCTCACAGAAAAGAAGGAAATTTGCTACTGAGACAGATGAAAGATAGTGTAGTAAATAATGTACAGTGAGGATTCTGTAGTCAAGTATATTTATAAAAGCTAAACTACCTTCAAAAAGGGTTCTTTCTTAGAGGACCAAGGGGGAGAAGAAGGGCAGAAATGGTGGGGGAAAGGGGGAGAGGCAAACCATGAGAGACTCTTGAATGCTGACAAAAACTGAGGACTGGTGGATGTGGGGGGAGGAGGGGTGGGCATGGAGGAGGGCACTTGTGGGGATGAGCACTGGGTGTTATGTGGAAACTAATTTGACAATAAACTATTTGTAAAAAAAAAAAAAAAGGGTTCTTTCTGAAAGTATTTTTCAGACTCTCAAATATGCTACTGTACTTTGAAAAAGGTATATGTATTTTTCAAATTATTAAGAGTTGAGCATAATTTATATTAGCTTCTATAAAAAGGGGATTAGGATTATCTTTGATAAACATTGGAATTGCTAACAGAATCAAGTATTTTTGTTTAAGACTTTTTATATTTTAAGTTTAAGACTACCATCCCAAAAGATCTGTCATATTTTGGATTAAAAAGATAGATAATTCAAATGAAAGTGAAAAAGGAAAGAAAGTTAGATTTATAAAGGAATTTTTTTTAATGTTTTTTATTTATTTCTGAGAGAGAGAGAGAGAGAGAGAAAGAGAGAGCGTGAGCAGGGGAGGGTCAGAGAGAGAAGGAGACACAGAACTGAAACAGGCTCCAGCCTCTGAGCTAGCTGTCAGCACAGAGCCCGACACGGGGCTCGAATCCGCGAACCATGAGATCATGACCTGAGTCGAAGTCGAACACTTAATCAACTGAGCTACCCAGGCGCCCCTATAAAGGAATTTATCAAGAGCATCCTAGGATGGAAGTTCTTCTTAGGAAGTTCTATCATTTGAAAAAATAGAAAAGTCCAGTAATACACTGAAATAATGCTATATAAAATAAAACAGATAAAGACAAGGCATGATATGACATGCAGAGTATATATAAAGCTTAACCTAAAAACAGATTAGTGTACACAACACAGGCTTTGGAATCAGAAGCCTGGATTTGAATCTTATTAGCTGTCTATTTTTAAGGAAAACTACTTAACTTCTCTGAGCTTATTTTCTCAAAAGGGAAAAGAGTTATCTCATGAAATCGTTGTGCAGATTAAATGAGATAATCCATGCTGGGTTATTAACATAATGTCTGGTACATATCTAGGGTTTAGTAAATGAAAGCTGTTATTATTGACAGCAAATTTTTTTTAAATAGTGGCATTCCATATTATCTGGTGCTGGGACACAGGAATGCTAAAAACTGATGAAAGCAAAAATGAGTAAAGTCTTCCCAGAAAGCAATCCATATCGAGAATCTTAAAACTACTCTTTAAGTCAGTAATTGTATTTCTAGACATTTATCCTAAAAAAGTCAGAAACCCACACCAAGCTTTTAGAATCGAGATGCTCACTTCAACTTTATTTACAAGAGCAAAAAGTAAGAAACTGCTCAAGCATCCTTAAATAGCAAAATAGTTGAATATATTATGGTTCATCCATAGACTGAAAGGGAAGTCCTGAACCATTCTGGCCTCAGGACCACTTAACAGTCATAAAAATTATTGAACACCTCAAAGAAATTCTCATTATATGGGTTACATCTATGAATATTTACCATATAAGAAATTAAAATCAAGGCATTTAAAAAATATTTGCTTATTCACTCAAAAAAACAAACCTATTAAAGGCTGATATAAATAACACACATTGATAGGGGGGAAAAGCACTGTATGTTCCAAATATACTTCACTGAGATTGGCACTGCTTTTACATTTTTACAATTTCTTTAAATGTCTGAAACGATAGGAGATGGATGAATTCTAATATTTACTTTCACATTCAGACTGTTATGATAATATTGCTTTGTTCAAGTTTATGAAAAAAAAATCTAGTCTTAAACTGAAATGTTAAGATCAGACTTTGCAGATTCCCTAAAATGATTCTGCGGACTCTATACTTTGAGAACCTTGGGTTGAAATATTTTTAGTCATTAAAAACACTGTTTTGGGGCACCTGGGTGGCTCAGTCAGCTCAGATCATGATCTCCCGATTCATGTGTTGGAACCCTGCATCAAGCTCTGTGCTGACCGCTCGGAGACTGAAGCCTGCTTAGATTCTGTATCTCCCTCTCTGTCTGCCCCTCCCCTGTTCCTGCTCTTTCTCTCTCTTGAAATATTTTTAAAAATACAGTTTTGAAAAATATATGATGGTATAAGGGAAGACTCAGGATATAGTACATTAAAAGCAGGATACAAAAATATTCACTGGTTTTCCAAATTTGTAAAGGAATATATATTCACATTAAAAACATATATGCAAATATTGTTACGTGTATTTTGCCACAATTTTAAAATTTAAATATTTATATATACATATATGTTTTATAAAAAGATTGAGAAAATAAGTATTTTTTTATATTTTTTCCTCCAAAATCTATAATTATTTCTCAAGAATCAAAATAATAGTCTATTTTAGAAAAATGAAAAGAATTTGTTCAAATAAGGCACTGTGTATGAATCCAGGCAGGGGCAACTCCCAAAATCAAGCTTTCAATTATACCATTTTATATCCACCTCCAACACTCTTTTCCATAAATCATCCTTCAGTTGCTCCTTTCATAAATTCTTATTCCTACAAAGACTGCCTTGATGCTAAATTTTTGCTGTAGTTGATTTTCAGGGGCAGAAGTGGAGAAGAAAAGGAAGAAAGTAAAGAGAACAAATTAAGGGATGCAAACAACACCACAATAACAATAGCTTTCCAGAATCTTATTACTTAGTCCTCAAATAGACCTTTACATATTTACAATATACTGCAATGTCTATATTTTTAAAAAACTGATTAAAACTTCAAGTAGAGTGCTAAAGTATATGGGATGGTTTTAAACCTCTTTATTACTAGAAATTTGCTGCTGTTTTCTTCTCAATTCAAATATTGAATTGGACAGCTTTTAAAAATAATTTTTACATTAATTCAAAGCACATCTCCCTTCCAAATTGTAATATAGTGAAACAAAACAACTCTTAAATGTTTAAAGTTCATCAAAGCTATCAGAAAAGTTAAATGTATGATTCTGCTGAATTATATTCTAAGTACTTTACAATATGATGAAATTCATTTTGACAAGTCCAAAGTTTTTACACAAATACTTAAGGAAATAAATACATCAACTGGCTGGTGTATCTCATACAAAAAGAAAGCACAGAAACTATAGCAATCAGCCTAAAATTCTCTACATAATTCATAAAATGTTTGTGACACTTTAAGCTTTAGCTGACAATGTTTCCTCTAGGTCTGAATATTCAAACAACAATTGTCTTGATTCTGTATTACTATGTAAAACAAAATACATTATTCTTTCCTTACTAGCAAAATACTTTAAAAAGTCAATCAGACATCGATAGCATCCTGTAATACATTTAAGTACTTGTGTTTTCACAAGATATCAAATATTTTTATATTTTTAAGAATCGCATTAATCTATCTTTATCAAATGTGTTTAATCAATAAAACCTGTACTCCTCCTATATTTAATACACAGAAAACATTTTTCTACTGACCTTAAGTACCAGAACAACAAAACTACATACAACCAGTGAACTTAGGGTCAGAATGCCTGGGATAAGAAATCTACCTCCATTGTATATTAGTACTAACTTTGTGCTAATCATTTAATCTCTTATGACAGATTTCTTCATTTGTGTAATAAAAGAATTGGGCAGTTTATTTCAAAGATTCCCCCATGCTTTAAGGACTTAATCACTGTAATGTTTGGTTAGGAGTTTATAGTGATTCTGACTAGAACATCCTGCCTAGAAGAAGACCACCTCCAACAGAGAGGGCTTAGGTCCCAAAGCCTGGCTTTCCTCTCTGAAATGTGTTTCTTCCCTAGCATTTCCTAGCTCTAAACAAAATGAGATAGATGGTATCAAATAATTAAATTTTAAAACGCTGTGACTATCAGCAAGTTTCCAGATCTAAATTACAAGGAATTCTGGCCTATACCACAGTAGAAAGAGATTATATTAGCTCAACATCATGATAGCTATGCCAAAAAGCTGTGTATTTTTTTTTATTATATCTGACTTTCATATATTGAAGGAAAACACTAATTAATTTTAGTAGGAACTACATTTATCCTATAATGTGGGACTGGCAGGTTCTCTAAACATGTGACATTTTGTCTTTATCACTGAAGTTGCCTATAACTGATAAAGCCACACCGCTTTTTTTTTTTTTACAAAAAGTTTTATAAACAGTTATTTTACACTGTTTTCATCTTCCTGGGAATATGTCCCCAAGAATAATTGTTTTTAATTTTTTTAATGTTTATTTATTTTTGAGAGAGACAGAGAAAGCAGGAGAGGAAAAGAGAAAGGTAGACACAGAATCTGAAGCAGGCTCCAGGCTCTGAGCTGTCAGCATGAAGCCCGATGCGGGGCTCGATTTCATGAACCATGAAATCATGACCTGAGCTGAAGTTGGATGTTTAACCGACTGAGCCACCTAGGCACCCCTCCCAGAAATAATTTTTAAAATGTTAGGGGAGGGGGCACCTGGGTGGCTTAGTCGGTTAAGCGTCCGACTTTCGCTTAGGTCATGATCTCGCGGTTCGTGGGTTCGAGCCCCGGGTCGGGCTCTGTGCTGACTGCCAGCTCAGAGCTTGGAGCCTATTTCAGAGTCTGTGTCTCCCTCTCTCTCTGACCCTCCCCTGCTCGCGCTGTCTCTCTCTCTCTCTCTCTCCTAGAAATAAATAAAAATATTAAAAAAAAAAAAAAGGAAAAAAAAAAGTTAGGGGAGGCATCTTTACTCTCTAGTGATAAATTAGTACTTTCACTGATTTCATAAATATTCATCACTATTTACTTCTTTATCAATATATTCATTATTTTATGCGATTTCTTTACTATTTCATTATAAACTAAGCAATACAGTTACATAAATGCTTTCAGGAATATCTCTCCTAACAGTGTGGAAAAATTCAAGGAGCTGATACTAAAATATTTATACTGGAATATTCTCACAAAATCAGAATGAAACCCTAGCATTTTTTTTAGCAAAGAGTCCAAGAAAGGAATAACTCAAACAGAAAAGTAAAAATTCTCTGAAATAGTTTCATTTTCTTTATTTTAAATATAATTATATTTTGCAAGTGTTTTTTAAGTTTATTTATTTTTGAGAGGGAGAGCAAGTGAGTAAGCATGAGCATAGGACGGGCTGAGAGAAAGAGAAAGGGAGAAAGGGAGAGAGAGAGAGAGAGAGAGAGAGAGAGAGACTCCCACTCTGCATAATGCAGGGATCAATCCCACAACCCTGAGATCATGACCTGAGCCAAAATCAAGAGTCAGACGCTTAACTGAGTCACCCAGGTACCCTGTAGTTTCATTTTCAAAGGCTTTCAAGAAGCTCTCAAAAAAATTTCTGATACAATCTTGAAATTTATGAAAATATAGGAGACATTAGTTATTACATATACACAATTATGCTACAAGTATAAATTAGCAAAAAAATAAAAATAATATGCAAATTAGCAGAATATATCAAGAACATTAACACTATTTCTATTGTTCTGCTTTTTTATATTTCCCAATTATTTACAAGTTATTTTACGCAATGTTCTCAAATTTCATTTTATTTTTTTAATGTTTATTTATCTTGAGAGAGAGAGAGAGCACACACAGGGAAGGAGCAGAGAGAGAGCACAAAAGTGAATCTCAAGTAGGCTCCACGCATCAGCATAGAGCCTGATGCAGGGCTCAATCTCACAAACTGAGATCATGACCTGAGCTGAAATCAAGAGTCAGATGCTTCCCCGACTGAGCCACCCAAGCACCCTAGATCCCTAATTTTAAAAAAGCACCAAAGTTTATGCCCTTTGACCTAGTAATTCTACTAGGAATAGAATTCTGCTCTATGAAACTTGAAAGTGTTATGTAATGGCAAAAAAAATAGAAGTAAATTGAGTACCAGCCAAAAGAAAATAGTTATGTAAATTATGTTACATTCACTTAATATAATATTATGTAGATATAAAAATTATAACACAGGAAAATGCAAACAAAACCATCTTATATTAAACAAAAGCACAAAATTATATGCATCACATGCTCACACCAAATTTTAACAATGCAAACAAAAGACTTTAAAACTCAACAATAAAAACCAAACCGAATTAAACAACACACAAAGAACCTGAAAAAACATTTCTCCACAGAATATTTACAACTAGGCAACAAGCACATCCAGAGATGCTCAGTATCACTAGCCATTAAAGAAAAGCAAATCGAAACCCCAGTGAGACACCAATTCACACCAATTACAACAGCTACTATCAAGTAAAAAGAAAATAACTGTGAAGGAGAATGTGAAGAAATCAAGAACCCTCGTGACTGTTGGCAGGAATGTAAAATGGCACAGCCACTATGGAAAACAGTACGGTGGTTCCTCAAAAAACTTTTAAAAATTTAATTATTATAATCCAGCAATATCACTTCTGGAATATAGCCAAAAGAACTGAAAACAGAATCTCAAAGAGATATGTATATATTCATGTTCCATAGTAGCATGGTGATATGTATACACAATGGAATATTATTAACTCTAAAAGAAGAAAATTCTGCAATATGCTACAACATGGATGAATCATGAGGACATTACAATAAGTGAAATAAACCAGTCACAAAAAGAGAAATACTGTATGACACCGAAAGGTGGTAGCCACAGGCTAGGGGGAGGAAGAATGTGAGATTATTTAATGGATATAGAGTCCATTCTATAAAACGTAGACTTACAAAGAATGGATGGTGGTGATAGTTGCACAACACTGTGAATGCATTTTATAATACTGAATTATACCCTTTAAAATGATTAAAACGGTAAATTTTATGTTTTATCATGATAAAAAAAATTAGTAATAATACGTCCAAATTTGAATCAAAGCATAAACAAAATGATCACTTTTTAAAACCAAACACAGTAAGAACAAAAAAATACCTTGCAATTCTGTAGCAGTCGTATGAGATGTTCAAAGCAATTACTGTTAAGAAAAATGGCCTGAAGAACAGGCCTATCAGTGCAGTCTAACATGGCTGTGATGGTATCTGGGAAAATAAAAACAAAATTGTCCATTTGTAATGTGGAAAATTTGGAATCACAGAAACATTTACTTTGGCCATATTGTTAAAAAAATTTTTAATGGTTATTTGTTTTTGAGAGAAAGCAAGAGAGACAGAGCATGAGCGGGGAAGGGGCAGAGCAGGAGACACAGAATCTGAACAGGCTCCAGATTCTGAGCTATCAGCACAGAGCCTGACGTGGGGCTAGAACTCACTATCCATGAGATCATGACTTGAGCCGAAGTTAGACATTCAATGAACTGAGCCAGCCACACGTGCCCTGTGCACTGGCCATATTTTTAATTTAGGCCTTTAAGCTAACAAAGGGATGTAAAATTAATTAGGGAAAAATAGGGATAGAGAGTACAAAACAAAACTATACTATTACTTGTTAAGAAAAGTAAACATTTTTATAATTTATTATTATAAGTATTTGTTTTTATATATAAGAGTAATATGTATTTCCCAGAGACTTAAATAGTTGTTCTTCCATTATAATGCTCAAGTACAGCTTGCTATTATGTTCTGCAATACAGTCTCATTATACAGTAAAAAATTAGCATGTGTCTAGTAAGAAACTGAGACTCAGGGAATTAATCCATTTGTAATAATGGTTTGCTCTTGTCATACTGAACAGATATCCTCATTCATAAATCTAGGGAAAAGCAACATAAATAATGTAATAGTTTTTAACAAATAATAAGTCCATTCATACAGACTCAAACTTCCTTATAAACTTACAATTTATAATAATAAAATGTAACACATCATATAAAATAACAAAACTAGATAAAATGAATCTTATTTTCCTACAGAAATATTATTGTAAGGGATCAGGTTTCACCAAGATTATAGTGTCCAGTATTTTTAGATTAGACAGCATACACGCCCTCACACAAGCATGTTAAATCTCTAGAGCTACACAATAAACCATTAATGTTGTATATATCTGGGTGGTAGGATATAAAAATCTTTTCTTTTTACTTATCCAGATTTCCTAGTACACCTATAATGAAATTACTTTACTTCTATAAGAAGAAACTCTCAATTAATAATACTTGTATCTATCAATCTAACAGGAATACAATAAGAAATCACATATATTGGTGAAGGAACTTACAGAGAAAGGGATATATAAGCAAATAATGACATAAACCAACAAACACAAAGAGACGGCAAGAAAAACAAGACACACATCCATAGAAGCTCTGAAGAAATAACATAACACAACACAACACAAAACAAAACAAAACAGAAGCCCTCTAGAGAAGGAACAGATGTTAAACTGACCTCTATAGAGATTTACAGAAGCATATATAAAATCGATCGTGTGTGACTCTGCCATAGGTCAGATAATGCAAATGGCACCTCCTGAAAATGTACTTTTCCTAAAATTCGCAAATAATAGCCCACTTTCTTAAGACTGATGCTTTTAGTGGATTACACTTTCAAAAAATAATAGAGGCTCAATTTTGTCACTTTAAAGCAAAGATGCTATAAACAAATCAATTTCATATTAATTATTTTGAAGTCAAAATCTAAAGTCACACAACAGCTGAATTAAACAATCAATACTTCCTATACAATGGCCTTGAATTTCAAACGAGTCTAAAAAAACACGATTCAGAAAAAACGGAGTGTAATCAACTTTATGTAATACTTACTCAGCATTTTTATCTGTAGAGCTATGAATCGGCTTTCCCACTGTCTGGACCTCCTTTGATTAGGTAAAGCTGAATGATCTGAATTTAGCAATTTAAAATAGTTCTCCAAAAGAGTGCTGGTTTCCACTTGACGCTGGTCAGAGCTGCTAGTGAGAAGGATATGTACTACTTCTGTAAGGCACTTTAGAGTAAGTTCTACCTTCCTACCCACTTCTTCAGGATTTCCATCCTCCCAGGAATCACAATCTGCCAAAACTCTCATAAGAACTTCCATGGTAGCTGGAGAAATTGCTTGCAAAGCATTCCTCTGAAACATGAGAGATAATAAAAGTAAAACCCAAACCTAACTGAAGTTCTGTATGTTTGCAAAAACAAAGAGAGTTTAATAAATATGTGGACTTTTTAAAACAAATCAACATATAAAAAAGTTGAACATATACTTTGATAAGCAGTGCTAGTGTTTTATGCAGATTAAGTCTTCATTTCCTCACTAGATTACTAGATTTCTGATTTTATTCAGATAACAATCTGCTCACAGAGAAAACTTGTTTACCGTCCTCCCTTGTGGCTAGTGGCAGCCATGTGACATAATTCTGGTCAAAAATATATGCCAGTAGGCTACAAAGAAAATATAACTTTACAAATAAAAAGAGAAGGACCCTTTGCTCTTGGCCTCTTCACCTTTTTCCTGCCTGGAATGCAGACATGATGCTTGGAGTCACCTTTAAATCATAAAGAAACAAACCCAAGAATTAAAGTAGCAGGCTAAAGAGAAAATAGAAATGCAGAAGGAAGTAGTCCTTGATGATACCATGGAGTTGCTGTATCAGCTCAGAACTGCTTACATCTGGATTTGTTATGCAAAAATAAAAACAAAAAAACCTCAATTTGGGTAAGTTTCTCTAGGGTTTTCTGTTGGTTATAGCAAATCCATCCCAAATGATACAGATATATAAGACAACTGGCTTGACTCTAATTCTACAAACATTTCTGAATTTCTGAGTCATTGGTAGCTATTCAGGGTGATCCATTGAACTTAGAAATAAACCATATATTTTGCTCCAAACTGTTAAATTGATATATAATAAATCAAACACAGTTATGCAAAAATCATCCAGAAGTAATAAAGCCATTAGAATTTGTTATTATCAATAAAATAAGTAATATCTATAATAAAAAGTGCTACTATGGGAAGAAACTGACTATAGAACATCCAACCACCATTATCCTCCACTCCCTTATCAAAAGTACCCTTGATACTTTGCTGGACATGTGGCTACCAGGAATAAAAATTACATTTCCTAACTTCCCCTGCTGCCAAGGAGGCTGAAGAAGCAAGTTTTATCCATTTTTTTATCTGGACATATTTTCCTTTGTTGTAGTTATCTCATGGAGTCTGTTTGGCAAATGAGATTTAAAAAAAAAAAAAGGTATCAGCTTTTCAGTATCTCCTTTAAAGATAGTTGCAACATGCCATTTGTCTCCCTCTTCACCGTCTCCTCCATTTTTGTGCTGAAAAGGCAGACACGATGCAGATGACCAAAACTCTAAAAGCTAATCTTGTAACAAAAGAAATAATAACACACTGACATTGAAAAGGTACCTGAGTCCCTGAAGATCCTAGAGCCACCAGATTAGTTCTTACAAGCAAGCGCCTTACATATATTACGCACCATTTGGTCCTTATGACTACCTTATAGCGTTACTACTTCCATATTATAAATAAAGAAACTAAACATGTAAATAGTTTTTATCCAAGGTCACAGAATTAATTAGAGATGGACATGGGATTCAAACCTAAGTCAGTCTGGCTCCAATGCCCATTTTCTTAATGCAAAATAGAACAAATACACCAATGAGAAGTCCAAGCATGATACTTTGAGAAGGGAGACCATTATGGGACTTCAGTTTTTCTGCTATTTATGACAAGGCCATTCTTATACCTTTAGATATTTGATTTGTCTAAATATCGTGGTACTAACCATATATTCAATAAATAACCTTCTGACCTCAAAATAGCTGTAACTATAGCTATAACCTGATTAAAAGGACTTTGAATATTTTCAGTACATAAAATAATAAATTTGTCTTCTAGTATCTACTTGACTTCAATGTTAATTTTAATTACTGGAGGTCTCTCAGGGCTTGATTACTCCTGGGCACTAAAAAGAACAAGTCTCTGTGTGTTCAAAATGGTAATGGGATCCAACCAGCTTCTCCAATACTCAGAAACAATGTCATTTTCAATTTTATTCATGCATACTTATTAATTCTTATTTCTAGTAGTGGAGAAATTATGGAAATGAGGAGACACTAATACAAAAGAAGGATATCAGCTAACAAAGGTGACAAAAGCAAACAAACTGAAAAATAAGATTCTAGCCACCATCACTCTCACAAAAAACAGATTCTTCTACTAGTGTAAAGAAGGAAAGGCAAGGTAGCCCACTAGGAAACCCAAGTAGCATTATTAGCAATAGCTGTAACTTTGTCACCAATAGAAATCACATAAATTTTCATATACTACAGTTGCCATAATGTCTCGAAACATCAGGTTTGTGTCTTTTGAAATTACATTTGTTACTATACTTGATGCTGTACCTCTCTATTTAGTGTGTTATAAGCACAAATTACTATGTTACAAATTTAGCTTAATATTTTAGTAACTGACTTCAGCGTAACTAGTTTCCTTTGTGATCCTGTGTGTTTTATTTTATGCATTTGAAGCATTCTGACAAGGGACTTTATAGAGGGCATATGTGTTACAAAATGTGTTAGAAACTTCTGATCCAAACTGTGTGCTTCAAGAAAATATGTAGGATGTTCTTTCTGTACTATAATCTTATTTTCAGGATTACTAGTTTTCAACTACTAGTTACACTCAAAGTTTACAGTTTTTAAGATCCTTACCTTCAAAAATAAAGAAATAAGTAATACTAGAATTTCCTTCTTGTGAATAATAAATAAACTAGTTGGGTTTGTTGAAAAAATGCATATAAACCTTGTATATATGCATTCAGTAATTAAGTAGACAGAAGAGTAACTAATTCATATATATTTAATTTTGAGTTTGATTTCATCATGTAGACAAATAGGGCTGACTCTATGTCTAAAGAAAGAACTAGCAGCTGAAAGTCAAAACAGCTAAGAACTTATAATAAAAAATTGTTAAATATGGTTATTTATGTAGTAATTTTATTGTTAATTAATTATAAGTTATCATATATTGTTATATTTTAAGTAATATTATTACTTAGCTTTTTGAAGAAGTTTTAACAAAAGATTAGTTTAAAACAAGACATAAACTCAGAAAAATATTTGTGTGATTCATGAAATTATAAAAAGAGAAAGAATACATTAAAATAATCCATGGAAAACTTTTTGCACTGTTAACTATTGTTTTAAATATTAACTTTTAACACTTTCCTCACCTGCCCACCGGCTATAATGGCTCCAAAGAGATGCAATAAGCAACACTTAAGACTTTCCTTGAGATGTTCGCTTTCCTGAAAACACTCTGTGAATATAATACACAAATAAACAAATAAGATTTCTCTTTCACAGTATGATTTATCTCTAAGGAATGTCTGACTCTGAAATATTAAAAACTATAAAAAGGCTAAAATTTGTTAAAAGGCAAGGTTGATATGCATTTTTTTTCATAGAAAAGGAAAAGAAAGACCACCTATCAGCTAGTATTTTAGAAAATTTATTTATGTAATCTCATTTAATTCTCATAATACTCCATATGAGGATATTTTGCCCCCATTTATAAATAAGCAAATGGAATGTCTTGCCTAAAGTTATAGACAAAGTTAGAAACTAAATGAAATCTGACATAAAATTATATTTCTTTTTTACTACTAATGCATCTTATTAGCATAATTGACTATAATTATTCAATAATAAAACTGCAAGAGTTGGACAAAAAAATTTTCTGGGTTTACTCCAGGGCAGACATTCTAAAGTTCTGGTAGCAATAGTAATCTTCCTTTTAATATTATAAAGAATTTTATTGTTTTTAAAAGGTTATACATGGATGTAACAAAGAATAATTAAAATAGCATAAAACAAAAAACAAGGAAATGTAAATCTCCCTCAAACCTATTCCTCAATTTATAATGCTCCCAGCACCTTAAAAAAAAAAAAAAAAGCTATAGATATCCTACTGCATCATGTTCTTTTGTTTTAACATAAGAATACCCATACTACTAGGTATTACTACATTTTAACATACACATCTTCCTTATTCATTTTTATGGCCACTACAATGATGTACCTTAATTTACTTAACCAGTTCTCTACTGATAAACTTTTATGATTTTTCTCTTTGATACTCAAATAACCCAGTAATGAATATCTTTTTGCATGTATCATTACATAAACAGATAAGGCTGTAACAACAGAATTATTTCCAATTTTATACATAACAAACATTACCAATAAGAAACAGCTTTGAGGTAAATATATTGATAGAAATTTACATTTAAAAAGTTAAATGATTCCATCTATGTTGGAATAACTGTCACTATATGTGGCTTCCTACTATGAGTAACTAGAAAATTAGACAAAATAGGTAGAAATTTATACATTCAAGAAATTTTCTTTCTCTCAAGAGAAGCAAAGTGAGCCCAAGGATTATGTTAGCATCCTGCTGCAGAAATGTCTGACAACTACCTAGAAACCCTAAAAGAATACAGCCATTTGCTGAGTTAGGAAACAGATAAAATGTTTGGGGAGGCCTAGGCAACTGGAATTTGTGAAGCAGTACTGGAGTGGAAGAAGCCATTCAGAGAAAGTACTCCAGAAATAATCAAAGGGCTCACTTTGAGTCAAAATATCAATCCTTACATGATACTGTGAAATCCCACAAGACACGCAAAAACCTACCAAGAAGTTTTAAGTTAAGTAACTGTCAGATTTTACACTGAGCTGCAAGATGACAGACTTCTAATCAGCCACAGAAGACACACAGAAACACATATAAAGAATATAAAAAGATATACCATGTAAACACTAATCATAAGAATGCTGGAGTGGCTTTATTAGCATCTGACAAAGCAGGCAAGAAATATTATGAAGGAAAGGCAAGGAATATTACCATGGGTAAAAAGGGACATGTCTTTATCAAAGACAGGCAATGAAAATAAAACTCACTTTTTAATGAATCTACATTAGTTTATTTTAAAGACCTTTACATGTGTAAGTACTTGTGATACCTTCTTTGGGATAAATTAGCAAAATATATGCACAAATCTACATTCTATAAACTATAAACTATAAAATAAGTAACAAAAAATAGTGAGATATACTGGATTCATAAATTAGAAGTCTCAGTATTTTTAAGATGTCAATTCTCCTAAAATGCTTCCATAGATTGAATATAATCCCAACCAAATAACAGCAAGCCTTTTTGTAAAACTATTTAAAATGGCCTCTAAAGTGTATATAAAAGTTTAAGAGAATCAGAATAACCAAGAAAATTTTGAAAAAGAACAAAGCTGAGGACTTATTTCAAGACTTAGCAAAAAGTTACAATAATCAATACACTGTGATAATATAATAAGGGCAGGTATGTGGAACAAAAAAAGAGAATCCAGAAATCAGCTCCTGGTGGTCAAACAGACCGGACATTACAATCATCTTCACCAAGTACTCAAAGGACTATTTGTCTTGTTTTAATTCTTAGGAAAAAAAAGAAAAGAGAACTAAAGCAAATACATCAAGATGTTAAGATTTGACAAATGTGAGTGGCAAACACAAGGTTCCTTTTACATATCTTGGAATATTTTCCATATTCTTGAACTATGGCACAATCATTTTTTAAGAAAGAAAACTAGAGTCCACATAGGTCACACATATAGTAGCCAATTCTCTTAAGTTTCTTTTTTTTAACTCATGGTACAAAAGTATTCAATAAGTGCCAATCAGTTCAGAAGAAACACATAACCATCCTTTAAAATCAGAACACCCAAATGAAAAGTCAATTCAGAATTTTAATTTTTTTTAATATTTAAAAAGTAATAAATAATAAATACATTTAAACTTACATATAGCAGAGAGAGAAAGTGAACACATTGGGAATTCAAATACTATGTTTTTTTCTTCTTTCTAGAGAAGTGACATCATGTTTTCTGGTCAGTAATGTCCTACCACTACACTAAATAAAGGCAAACAAATGACCAGTAAATATGTTCCTTATATACTACTCATGCTGAACTGGTTATACCCATAGAAACCATCTTAGTAGATTTTGACAGGAAGAAGGAACTCTTTACCTCAACAGAAAACCTAATGAGCTGATTTATACAGAAAGGATTTTGGCAAACCTTAACTAGCTATAAGAAAAGATACCTTTTAGCCTACTTTCAGCGTAAGTAACATTCATTGGTGCCCACTAAAATAGAAACACCAAGACAGAAAACATTTTTGCTTTCATAGTACTAACAACTAAAGTACACAGCATATTTTAATCTAAAACTCAAGTGGGTAATCATGGAAATTACAAGATTATATCCACTAGGTTAGTCTGGGTACTCATCTTTAAAAATATTTTTTCAAAAATGTTTAAGAGAGAATTCGAGAACAGTGGGACTACATCAGGACTAGAAGACTGTGAAGCTGGGACCACAAATGTTAAGACTAGAAATTAATTTTCACATGTAGCTTTTGGGTAAGGACATCTCTCTCAGTTGATTCCTATAGTCAAGACTAATTGTGATAGTAGGAGCTTCAGAAATTTCAAGATGGGCAGCTGGCTTGAGTAACACACTGGATAAATACTCCCAGTCAAACCCCATTAAGGCTACAGGATTGAAACTTTGATAAATATCAAAAGCTGAGTGTACAAAATGCCTAGTGGGACATGCAAAGCCTGTTGGCCCAAAAGAGAGTTGGTGATGGTCAGTTTTTCAAATGCTGACACATGAAAGTGTATACTGATGAAGGGGTCTACCAGGCAGAATGCTATCCTTGGGATTGCTCCAGAGGAGCCTAACTCAAAAGCCTCCTGAGAGAGGTGTCTACTCCAGAAAAAGTAACAGGGTCACCGAATAGAAGAGAGTGTTCCTAGAGAAAAAGGTCCCAGGAGGGTCAGGTAATTTTCTTTGTTTCCCACCAAGACTTAATATTAATGAACAGTTGCAGAACAGAGTCAGTCTTTCCAAGATGTTTTCGTCTGTCATACTAGCCTTAGCCTCCTCTAATCTAGTAAGCTGGCACATCCAGAAAGATCTCATTGCCCAAAGGTGAGCCCCTAGGTCTCAAATCGCTCTGGGAAGCTGGCAAAGAAGAAGATTTGCACAACAAAGTCACCACGAACCACTGCTTAAACCCAGAACCCAGCCTTCTCCTTCTGCTCTATAGCCTTGAAACACTTCTTTAAAAGCCAGAAAATCCATAAACATGAAAAGCACGTCAAACACGTCACCAGCCACTTCACCTTTATGGTACCATAAAGTTGCTGTGCAAGTCCCCATATTAAACCCAGGAATCTGACTTTTCTACCAAAGAACTATATTCATTACAAACAGGTGTGTAGGTTAGGGTGCCTGGGTGGCTCAGTCAGTAGAGCATCAACTTCACTGTAAGTCATGATCTCATGGCTCGTGAGCTCAAGCCCACGATCAGGCTCTGTGCTGACAGCTCAGAGCCTGGAGTCTGCTTTGGATTGTGTCTCTGTCTCTCTCTCTGCCCCTCCCCTGCTCATTCTATCTCTTTCCCCCCACCAAAAATAAACAAACATTAAAATTTTTTTTAATTAAAAAAAAACATAAGTGTATAGGTGAATTTATTCTCTCCCATGTCATCAAATTCTTGGGAGTGCTTGTCCATAAAATTTTTCTTTAATAACTGTAACTCATCATCCATGATAATAAAATCCAACCACAGCATCAAATTTTGTATCAGAGGTGGAAGAGAAGGATAATGCAAAGCTCTCTTTGCCCCTAACCCGTCTACCTGTGGGGTGAGCAAACCTGTTAGTCCCCTTCCCCAAACACAGCCTGGGCTTAGCCTTGCACTCAGGCTCTGAAAAGCCCCAATCGCAAAGGAAGGCCTCATCCGCAAGGCCAACACCATCTCACAGCCCAGCCAGGTAGTGCCCAGGCAGGAGGCCCTGGTCTCAGGCTCCTGAGCAGTGGCCATGCACTGGCTGGGTCCCCATGCTATTTCTGTAAAAATTCTGAACTTCTATACTACAGTCATTAAAATATTAAGCTCTTCTCAAAATAAAAACACTTTCAGAACAGTAAATTAAGTAAGAGTAAGAACAATGATCAGAGCAAAATATGAATCAAGTACTCCAGTGATAGGTCCTTACAATCTTTATCTTACAGATACACAAAGCTGAATCAAACAGAATCAGAATAAGAATTTAAGAATAAAGAATAATCAGAGTAACATCACAATCTAAGAGAAATTAGGACTGATACTTACGATAAAAGAAAGGGACAAACTCCACTGTGAGAGAAGCTGGCTTGTATTTCTGTCTGCTCTTTTCCACAGTACTAAGGATTCGTCTATCATTAAAAAGAAGTTAATATCAAATTACAACATGGGCAGGTAGAGACGGCATAATTACAGAAACAACTATAAATTCAGTATATTACTTTTTATTTAGGTACCGAAAAATACATCTCTAGGATTGGTATAATCTTGAAAAGAAGTCTAGCCAATAATTTAAATGCTGACCTGTGAAAGGATTTCTTCTTTTGAATTAAGCAAACAAATTTTAAATGCTTAATGATGAAACATAGCAGGTTAAGTTTCTAAACAACTGGAAATAGATAAAGGAATTAGGCATTTAAAATTTCTAATTTGCAGGGTTGCCTGGGTGGCTCAGCCAGTTAAGCGTCTGACTTCAGCTCAGGTCATGATCTCATGGTTCATGGGCTCGAGCCCTGTGTCAGGCTCTGTGCTGACAGCTGGAGCCTGGGGCCTGCTTCAGATTCCGTGTCTCCCTCTCTCTCTACCCCTCCTCCACTAATGCTCAGTCTTTGTTTCTCAAAATTTAAAAAATAAATTTTAATAAAGTAAAATTTCCAATCTGTAGGGGTGCCTGGGTGGTTCAGTCAGTTGAGCATCTGACACTTGGTTTGGGTTCAGGTCATGATCTCACGGTTCATGAGTTCAAGCACCATCAGCTCTGCTCTGACAGTGTGGAGCCTGCTTAGGATCCCCTCTCTTTCTCTCTCTCTGCCTCTCCTCTTCTCTCTCAAAATAAATAAACTTAAATAAAATAAAATACAATAAAATCTCCAATGTGTAAAAGAACATGTTCAGCAGTATTGCTAATCTGACATCTCAGACTGTAGAGCTTATTACCACAGTAGAAACTAAATTCATCAGAAATCAAGCCACTCTTTGCCATTTTCCGAAATCTCATCTGGACACAAAGAATCCATGCCACTGCCTTCTTCCATTTTAAATATGTAGATCTAGTATGAACTAGGGTCATTTTTGTTTTTAATGACAATTCTAGTATTTTTGATAGCTGAAATATTTCTACAGACTTCATAAGGCCAACACAAATAGCATGTGCCTTTACCAAAAACATTTCAAAACAAAATGAATTTCTTAGATGGACAATGCAGTGTGGGTTTTGGGGTGTAAAGGCTATTGTTATAATGACATATCCAACTGGCGGACTGCAGAAAATTAAAAAAACAAAATAACTCAGAATTTTTTATGCCCTGAAAAAACTCTTAACATTGTTAGAGAAAAGCAACAAAAATGAAAAATGTTTGAAAAACAGCCACAAAGAAATTACATACATCTAAATATGATCTACAGATAAAGCAATGGATTAAGATGACTTCTTCATAACAACCATAACTGAGATATTAGAATTATTTTCCTTATATCCAAAGCAAGGAAGCAAAGTCAACTGACCACAGAATAAGCCAGTAAGACAGACACAGCTGGACTGAGTAATGGCAGAATACAGTTCTAAGATCCAGATTTACTAGAATTCATATCAGATACCATCTGCTACTGCACTGCTTTCCAAATCTGTGCCTAATTTCATTGTGGAGAAGGCAAAGAATTATCACATTTTGTATTTAATTTTTTTTAATGTTTATTTTTGAGAGAGAGACAGAGTATAAATAGGAGAGGGACAGAGAGAGAAGGAGACACAGAATCCAAAGCAGGTTCCAGGCCCTGAACTGTTAACACAGGGCCTCTGTTAGCACAGGGCTTGACCTCACAAACTGTGAGATCATGACCTGAACCAATGTCCGATGCTTAACCAGATGAGCCACTCAAGCGCCCTTATATTTATTTTAAACTCAAACGTTATTGGATTTCTATTTAAATACTACTATTATTGATATTTTTATACCTTTAAGATAATACAAATATTACTAGAGTTAAAAATTTAGGAACACCTTCAAAAAAATTCAGTAATGATGGGGTGCCTGGGTGGCTTAGTCGGTTAAGCGTCCGACTTTCGCTTAGGTCATGATCTCGCGGTTCGTGGGTTCGAGCCCCGCGTCGGGCTCTGTGCTGACTGCCAGCTCAGAGCCTGGAGCCTGTTTCAGTCTGTCACTCCCTTTCTCTCTGGCCCTCCCCTGCTCACGCTGTCTCTCTCTCTCTCTCTCTCTCTCCTAGAAATAAATAAAAACATAAAAAAAAAAAAATTCAGTAATGAGGTAGAAAAATTAATTTTAAAAGGATGATTTAGCTTACAGTTAGGTTTTTCCATGAGATTATTTACATTGCTTACATTTTGCACATTTATTATGTTATATGAAATATGAAGTTATATGAATATAAGTTATATGAAATAACAGACTGGATATATCCTATCCAAATACCTATCCAACTACTGTGCTACCAACAATAAAAATTCTCCCTTTAGTAACAACATAAAAATATACTCCCACAATTTGTGATTCATGACTCATTCTACAGGCCCTGTATTAGATGTAACGTATGAACATAAATAGTTCCCATTATGGTTACAGTAAAATTAAATATGCTAACACAAATAAAAGGGGTAAAAACCATTACACATAACGCAAACATTAAAGCATAAGTAGTCTGCACTACATGTTTTCAATAGGATAAGACAGGAACTAAAGATGAACTTAGTCTTGTACCATTTTTAGAACACAGAATACTTGTTTCATTATTATCTGATATTTGGGTCAAGCATCTGGCACACAGCAGATGTTAATACATACCAATCTTCTGAGGACAGTATAAACGAGTTTGCATCTTAGTTTTCTAAGTTCATGTCCCTTGATCAATTATTTTGTGCTTCTTTCTTGTTCTACCATCATGCCTAGGACATAACTATCTTTCTTAATTTTTAAACTGTTAATCTGAAAATAAATTCAAGCTCTCACAAAAGCTGCAAGAATAGTACAAAGAACTTCAAATATCTCTTCTCAATATCAGGTTCATTGTTAAAATTTTATCCCAAATGGTTTATCATTAGCTCACTCTCTCCCCATGTATACAGTGCACACATATTTATATATACATATATTCACACATACAACAGTTTTCAGAACATTTAAAAGGAAATTATATATATTCTGGCACTTCTAAATACTTCAGTGAATACTTGCTAAGGGACAGTGTCTTATACAACAGCACAGTTTAAGTATAAATTTCAATACATGTAATATATTTATCCACCCTTCATAATCCAGTTTTGTCAACTGACCCAAAAATATCCTTAATATCATTTTCTTCCCCTCTTTGTACAGCTTTGTATCCAGATATTACATTTAGCTATCATCGGTCTTTTCCCTCCTTTAATCTGAAACATTTCCACAGCCTTTATGATATTTTTAAAGAATAGTGTCCTACACTGCTTCCTTTTATTCATTAAAATGTTCTTCATTTTGGGTTTGCTTGATATTTCCATTCAATTAGATTCAGATTATGCAGTCTTGGTTGGAATACTATTAAAGCAATAATGTGTCCTTAGAACACCACAGTTGGAGGCACAGATGTCCATAAGCTTCTCACTGATGTTAATTTTGATAATCCTGTCAATGTACTATCCAGTACCATACAAAATAGTTACTAATTTTTCCTTTGCAATGAAGAAGTAATCTTTGGGGAATAATTTTAAAATCATGCAAAATACATACTGCTTACCAAAACTTCCCGTAGATTTAGCACCCTGATCCATATCTTTCCTTATAATTTGTTTATACCAATGATTTTTTTTTTCCAATACCCCTTGTACATTTACTAATTGACACTTGGCCTTCTACTATAAGCAAGTGTCCTTCTCCCTTATATATCTCTCTATCTCTCTATCCATCCATCCACCCACCCATCTGCCTATCTACTGATCATCTATTACTGGTATGAACTCATTAATTCCTTTTTTCCTAAATGGTTTATATATATATTTTTAATTTGATGGGAAGGGAGATGGGAAGGGAGAGAGATAGAGGGAGAAAGAGAACCATAAGCAGGCTCCACACTCAGCAGGGAAAGCAACACAGGGCTCGATCTCCCAACGATTAGATCATGAACTAAGCTAAAATCAAGAGTCAGTCATTTAACTAACTGAGCCACCCAAGTGCCCCAATTCTTTTTGTTTTAAGTAGTAAATTCTACACCCAATATGGAGCTCAAATTCACAACCCCAAGATCAACAGTCACATGCTCTACCAACTGAGCCAGTTTATAATTCTTTACAGCAATTAATTATTTTCATGTATATACTGTCCCAGATTTGACCAGTAGAAGCCACATGGCGTAATTAAGTCTAATTAACTTGTTTTTATCTTTGGGCAGGTAATGAGTCCTACTAAACTTACACTAGGCACAAAGTAGAAACTCAATAAATATACTTCTAAATAAATGCTTGAATGAAAAAGTCCTTTTTGGGGAATTATTCTTTCCCTACATCTACTTTAGTTCCACTTGACGAAATCTTTCTAAATAAGTTAAGATGCTACAAACATAATCAAAACTGAACCAATAGATTAATAAAATCTATTCAATCAAATCAAACTGCATATGGAGATATGAAAAAAATCCATATATTTCATCAAACAAGAAATATTTTAAATGGCTCTGTATTTGGAATAATGCTAAATCTATTTTAGCTGTTTTGGTAAGCAACAAATACAAATAAATAAGAAAATATATATATTTCAAGTTTCCACTTAACTTCAGAATCAGATTAATATATAAGGTATAAATTACTGCTATAGCTCCCTTGTATAGACCTCCCATGAGCTATAGATTTTTCCTAATTCCATGACTTATTTGCAGTATGTTTCATTTCCCTATCAAAGTCAAAGTTAGCCAAGTCTGAACCTCTGCTATACCATTTACCTCTGATGCAGTTCCTACCATTAGCAGCAAAATTGTTACGCCTATTAGAGATAATATGTGGATAGCTTCCAGCATAATTCCTGGCATGATACTACACACACACTCATGCCACTCATTGCCACCACTCATCCCCGATTCTTTGTTCCTCTTCCAGTTGTCATCTAATATATGTAGAATTCTCTTTCTATGCTACAGTGTTTAAATTTCTTGTTTTTGGCTCTCAAAAGTTGTTTTTGTTTTCATTCACCAATTTTATTTGTTTTAATTTGTTGTCAAATATACTTTTTGTATTGTCTCTCCTCCCAACTTGATTTAAAAAAGTTTTTTTTTAATGTTTATTCTTTTTTGAGAGAGACAGCGTGAGCAGGGGAGCGGCAGAGAGAGAGGGAGACACAGGAACAGAAACAGACTCCAGGCTGTGAGCTGTCACCACAGAGCCCAACATAGGGCTCAAACTCACACGCTGTGAGATCATGACCTGAACCGAAGTCAGACCCTTAACCAACTGAGCCACCCAGGGTCCCCTCCTTCTCCCAACTTTAAATTTATTTCGTTCTTATTAAGATTCCTTTAAAGACGTCTCCTGTCATTTTCCGACTGATCTCATATTTCTCTTTCTGTATATGTCTTGCTGTTTGCAAAGAAAAACTGACACTGTTTCAAAATTTAAAACGTTATCTTAGATTTGCCATTACTAACATACCTTAAGGTGGAAGATGGGGAGGTACCAAGAGTGAGAGCAAGAGATATCATTTTCTTAAGAAATCCCTGCCATAAATGTCAAAATAGAATACTGGCTTCCATTAAGGGAGGCATTGAGGAGCAGCAGCCACCCTATAAATGTGGGCCTCAACAAAGGCCAAAAAGAAGAATGTTGAGTTAAGCCAAGGCACAGCTGCTCCCACGGAGCTGCTCAAGGTCTCCAAGGACAAGAGTGCCCTCATATTCATCAAGAAAAGGGTGGGGACAAACACATAGGCTAAGAGGAAGAGAGAAAAGCTGAGCAACCTGGCAGCCATAGGAAAGTGGCTGCCAAGAAGGAATGAACTCATCTTCTCTGTACGTAATAAAGCCTTGGGGGGAAGGGGAGTGTTGGGGGCAAAATCACTGACTAGTTGAGAACCAAATTGATGAATGGGTATAAAGACTATAAATGAAGTACTCTTCTTTTTGAGCCCTGAACTGGTAATTCTACTATTGTCACTAAGCTGCAAACCCATCATCCTATATTCTATCTGCTTTGTAATGTTGTGACAGGCACTCTGCACACTATACTTCAGTTTTTCCAGTACTCCACTGTTGGGTTCACCAGCAGTGAATATTAAATGGAGCCTGGAAGGCTAGGAGAGTGAAAAAGAAACTGATTCCTAATTTTTTACCAGCCAACAGTTCTTAACTGTAGCAACCAGTTGGCTCCTGTCTTGAAGCTGTTTTTGGCAATTCCATCACTAGCTTCTTCATGGCTGCCCAGTGATACCTGCACAGATAAGCAATGCTCTTTCACCAGAGGTCAGAGACCCAATACTGCAGGTCCTCTTCTCCAAACTTCTAGTTCTGATAACTCCAATCTCTTCCTTTTATCCTACAGTCCCAGGGAAGTAGCTGCTTCCTTAAGTCACTTTCTCTGAATTACATCATTATCCCTCCTTGCTTTTTGAGTTCTCTAATACCTATTTAACAATTTCCTTCTACTATATCCTTTTAAAATGCCTAGTATGATTTGTTTTCCTGACTAGACCCTAGCTGACATAAGCTCCACAACTAAAAGCAGACAAAATACTGTTAACAATCAATTCCATATTATGAAATATGCTTAAAAAAAAGAGAACTTTCCTGAAAAATATGTACACACTACTTGATGCTACAGTACTTTGAAATTTTCCTATCTGATTATTAGCATTCAACTACATTACAAAATAAAAGTTCAGAGTAAGTTTACTATCTGGAAGTGGCAGTTTTCACTAATACATTACTTTCAACATAGTTCTCTATCTGAGATAGAGATAGGGGTCTTATACACATCTTACCAATTTCTTTCATAAAGAATAAGACTTGCATTGAAAAATTACATATATTTATGACAGTAAGGTTTTCAGTGAACATTATGATTTATATGACATACCCTGAAATTCTATGCCTCCAATTCCGATATGGATCATATAAACTTTCACAAAATGCTAATGCATGGATTACAAATTCTTCAATAGATGTCTGATCTGCCAATTCCTTCTCTTTTTTTTTGCTTTTTAACTGCAAGTAGAGTTAAACATAAAATTGTATTTAGTTAAAAATGTTAAACTGTATTACATTCTGATCTAGATCATTAAAAGACAATACCTTTCATTCATCATCTAATAAATCATTTTTATTCAAATAACCTAAGTTCCAACTGAGTTTAAAGAGTCAGTTAATCATATGGAATAGATATTCCCTTCAATATTAAATTCTTCAAATATTAAAAATGGCCTAGGAAGAGTTTCAAATGGATACCTAATCATCTCTGCAAAAAAGCGTATGTGTTCAATTAGAGGAATATTTGATGATAAATATATGTAAGCTGACAAATTATATCATTGTAAAAAGCCATTTATAAAACAGTAATTTTACTTAAATATATTAAGGATTGCTTCTCTTTTAAATATGTTTTAAGATGTCTAAGGGGCGCCTGGGTGGCTTAGTCGGTTAAGCGTCTGACTTTTGCTTAGGTCATGATCTCGCGGTTCGTGGGTTCGAGCCCCGCATCGGGCTCTATGCTGACTGCCAGCTCAGAGCCTGGAGCCTATTTCAGAGTCTATGTCTCCCTCTCTCTCTGACCCTCCCATACTCACGCTGTCTCTCTCTCTCTTAGAAATAAATGAAAATATAAAAAAAAAAAAAATAATAAGATGTCTAAAATACATAGTTCCTAATGGTCATTTTAATTTTCTTCTCAATTATTACCTCCTCTAAAAACATTTAACTTTACTAATTATAATATTTAAAAACAGGAAAACCTAGTTACTCGCAGTAAAGCAAAAGGAGAAATAAATTAATTCACACCTACTTGCTGAATGTAGAGTGTTGTCATAGTGATGACGTGATTAATGTATGAGCAAGTCCCAATTTCTTCCACATTAGACAGATTTCTGTGAGAAAAAAAAAGAATATGTATTACATATGAATAGTGAGAAAAATGTATGCTTGTGTATTCAGGTTGAATTGTGAAAATACATGTGGGCAAATGAAATATAAATGACATTTATTAAAACTTAAAATCAATATAATAACTGCTTTCCCACTAAGAATGTAATAAAAAACACATCATGCACTATTTAACTACCACTATACACAGAAAACGTCAAAGAAGTACATGCTGATAAACATTTATTTATTATAGAAAAATTGAAAAGTATCACAAATTAGAAACAAATGAGAAACAGTTATTTATCTACAGAATTTCTGATTTCTGTAAAAACTGTACTAAGTAGTTAACAGGACAAAACATAGGAAATCAACACACCAACTTATGTCTTATAACCTAAGTAAACCCTTTTTTCTCAACCCTTTTAATTCTTGTATTATTTTTCTAAAGCTTAAGGATAATAAAGAGCACAAAATCAGGAAACAGTCTACAGTTCTGGAAGAGCCTAAATTAGAGAAGAAATCATTTTAGCAATAATTGCTCAAATTTTCCATGATTCCTGCAATCAAATGCAATCAACAATTAAGTGAAAGGTAACTAAATGCATAGTAAATTACATCCCTGTTTGACTACTAATTCTAAAATATTTGTTAAAAAATAGTATATACTGGGGGGCCTGGGTCAGTTAAGCTTCATGAATTGATCATTAACCTGCTTAGTCGGTTAAGCGTCCAACTTTCCCTTAGGTCATGATCTCGCGGTTCGTGGGTTCGAGCCCCGCGTCGGGCTTTGTGCTGACTGCCAGCTCAGTCTGGAGCCTGGAGCCTGTTTCAGAGTCTGTCACTCCCTCTCTCTCTGACCCTCCCCTGCTCACGCTGTCTCTCTCCCTCTCCTAGAAATAAATAAAACATTAAAAAAATAATAATAATATATACTGTAAGAAATGTATTCCAAAAAGGAGAGATTTTTAAAGAGGCATACAATGCCCCTAACCCAACCATTCCTAAATTTATATATGCAGGTTAATGAGCAATTCATGAAAAATCAGAATGGCTAAACTCTTTGGAGTCAGAATTTTCATAAGTAAAGCTCAAGCTTTATGTTCCTATTAAGCTTCCCAGTTGATACTTATGCACACCAAAATTTAAGTACCAGAGACCTAATCATTTATAAACCCAGAAAATATAAGCTATTAGATAATTATACTTTCATTGGTAAAATTATAAAACTAAAGATTAGAAAATACATTTCACAAATGATAATCCACAGCAGTAAAAATGTTTACAGATAAGGATCACACAGAAAATACAGATGCAACAAGTTCTTGGTTAAAAAATCCTGTCACTGTACTTAAAGCAATTTTTGTTTTTTGAATCTTGGCTGAATCTCTGCACAACTAAGTATGGTAACTAAAAGGCTTTCCAATAGTGGCTCAGTCAGTGGAGCATGTGACTCTTGATATCAGATTGCGAGTTCAAGCCCCACAATGAGCATGGAAACTACTTTAACTAACCAACCAACTAAATAAATAAATAAACAAATAAGTAAATGGCTTTCTAATATAATAATAAATCATAAGCCTTTCAGACTGTGCACTCAACCTTTAAAGCTCCATATGAGCAACAAACACCATTAGTTATAATAAATAATACATTATTATTTTGATAATAATTATTTAAAACAGATAGTTTGTTTACACCAGATACCTGCAAAGAATAATGAAGAACTTGACGAGCAAAACTGACAACGCTTGTTGCTGTTCCTCTAACCCATCTGCCATTTTCTGAACACACTGTAGTAGCTGGATCCTTAGAACCTGAAGAATATTATCAGGAAGTAGAGATATTCCGGGAGGCACATCATCAACCCTACAATTAAGAGGGAAAGTAAGAAAGGTGATTAATTACAGGGAGAAAATCTTTGGCACTCTGAAAGAATTGCATTTTCACCTCAAATTCTTAAGAGATTCTTTTATTTCAGATGTTCTGTGCCTTCTCTGCAAGGCACCACCAGAAGATTAGCGTAACATTTTAGATTAGTAGAGAACAGTAAGTAGTCTTACTTCAGGAAGAGGCTTACAGAAAAGAGAGTAAGAAAGTCTCTTTACTATCTTCAATTGTGCTATTACCAAATAAAATTTTTAGAATATAAAGTAGTTCAACATCTACTTAGAAATAAAATCTATGTGTATACATGTATGTGTGTATACCATTTCTAAAAGAAACAATAACTAGCAAATAAAAACAAAGTACCTGTAAATAGTTTAATACCTTTCAACTGCTTTACTAAATAAACAATATTCACCTACCTATAGGTTCCCAAGCTATGTGGTCAGAAGAGGGAGAGAACATAACCAGCACAAGGAAAGGAGAAAGATAAACAGATAAATAGAGAAATCCAAGCAGGAGCATTAGAACATTTTTAAGTAATATTTCAATTTTTTCTAAGTTTTTTGTTCAAATAACATTTCAATATTTTGTGACATCTGGTTTTTGGGTAAGATGACCATCAGTTTCTTAATGGACAAAAACCAACACCAGATATGACTGGCTATTCTCTCACACTTTCCCTGGAATCAAAGTGAGAAGACCTGTGTACTTAAGTTCCACCTCTGTACCATGAAGCACTTATTTAATCTCTGAAGTGCCCTAATCTCTAAAATTGTAATATCATCTGCCCTATTTCACAGGGTTCTGAAACCAAGAAGGCAATGTGCATTTTTAGCTATAATATACATAAAGAACTATAAAACTATATTTTAAATATATGATTACTAAAGCCTAAGAATCTTTTCATAAGCCGCTGAATACTAATTTTCCTATCTCTTTTAAGAAAAATACCCAATCACAGGGTAACTCAGTCAGTTAAATGTCCACCTCTTCATTTCAGCACAGGTCATGATCTCCCAAACCATGAGATCTCACAATTTGTGAGATCAAGCCCTGCATTGGGCTCTGCACTGACAGTGCAAAGCGGGCTTGGGACTCTCTCTCTCTGGCCCTCCCCCACTCATGCATGTGCACACTCGCTCTCTCTCTCTCTCTCCCCCAAAATAAATAAAGAAAAATACCCAATCGCAAAAGAGCACCATGAAAAGTTCCAATAATTAAATGACAATTATGCTTTATAATAGTCTCTTCTTCAGATAACACTTAATATGAAGATTTACTACTATTTTTACACTGAGTATAAAGCTATTTTATTCACTGCAGCCAGAGAAACTTGAGCCACATTACCAAAAGTCACATAAATATATATGATAAATATGTTAGCCTCTTTCTGAACCACCCTACAGCACAAAGTGCTTTATAAAATAAACACTTGACATTAATTATACAGAAATCACAAACACATTTCCAAGGTTGTCAAATTCTATAACCACGTCACAAAAACACATTTCATTTCAATCTAGGCATCCCTTCACTTGTATTTTGAATGCTTTCATTCTCTCTTATTTATAGGTAATACCAGAAAAACTCTCATTTTTATACATACTTCTTTCCTGCTAAAGACCTAAAAAGAGGTGATTTCAAAATAATAGAGATTTAAATTAAAAAATGTAACTGATTTTTCAAGACTAAGCTAAACTATTCCTACTCACTTTTCAAAAAACTTAAGTTACCAACAAAGAAACATGAGACTTCCTAATATCCAATATCCTAGTTACTTAAAGGATTAGTTCCCTTTTTCCTGAGTTGTCCCATTTTCTATTTGCATTTTTAAAAATTTTACTAGACAGAAAAAAGTTAGTTTTTCTAAAAGAGAAATCTATTGTTGTATTTACTAACACTCATTATAAAATTTGGGCTTGGTTAGAACATGACTTACAGGTAAAGTCGACATTTTTGGCCATGCTGCTAATGTGATGAGGATTTAAGAATGTGGAAACATTTTCCCACCACTAGGACTTTACTGTCCTCAATACTAAGCTCCTTTTGCTGAAACTTCCCAATCTCCAGAAATCTGTTCCACTCCTGTTTGGCTACTGAATGTCTGTATTAAACAGCTGCCCATTATTGTCTCCATCTAACACAGGAAAAAGTCCAGCTTAGATTTCAAGGCTTTAAATTCTGGTAAAAGCACTTTTTGTCTTGCATTATGACTTCTGTAACTTAGAAGTTCTAGAAAGTCAGTTTAATTTAAATGAGGTTTATCTATGAGTTTGTTATCTTTAAAGTTAATAGACTTGTTGTATACATCCTGCACAAAGTATTCACTTGAAAAACTGAAAGACTTCTATTAGTAAAATCTTAATTCATGGTGTAGTTTTCTGGCAGATATGAAATAAAATTTTAAATTAACTAAATCAAGAATAAAGCAATGCTCTGGTATTTTTCATCTGATTTTAAATACAGTGACAATATACATCTATACAATGTTTTTAGAAATGACCTTCCAAGAAAGAAGACTTGTATAACAAGTGCATCTTACAAACTTGAGAAGAGTTCACTCCAATATTCCAAGCACTCAAACGCCCAAATCCTGACTCACAATTAATTAAATCCTTAGGCTCACAATTTATTTTCCTTTTCATGTTTATTTATTTTGAGAGAGAGAAGGAGCATGTACATGCAAGCAGCAGAGTGGCAGAGAGGGAGAGAATCTCAAGCAAGCTCTGAGCTGACAGTCCAGAGACTGATGTAGGGCTCAATCTCATGAACCGTGAGATCATGACCTGAGCCAAAATCAAGTTAAACACTTCACCTACTGAGCAACCCAGGTGCTGTTAGGCTCATGATTTAATGTGAGCTGCAAATTATTAAAATAAAAGCACTTCTAAGCACAAAGTACAAAAATACTTTTTGAGGAGTGGATCAATAATATGTAATATTATTTTGAGCTCAAGATTTAATATTTTTCAACTTTTAAAACCTGTTGTAAATAAATAAATACAGAACTCTGAAACTATACTTATAAATAATGAAGCACTAGTGCTTTCTGAGCATTAAATACATCTTAAGTTCAATGCCTTGGTCCAAAGCTCTAATGATTTCTTCTCTAAATTATTAAAATTGCCTCTTAACTGGGATTCTTGCCTTCAGTCTCAACCCTTTCCAATTCAACCTTCTAATGCTACCAAAAGGACTTTAAAAAATTTTTAATGTTTATGGGACGCCTGGGTGGCTTAGTCAGTTAAGCGTCCGACTTTCGCTTAGGTCATGATCTCACGGTTCGTGGGTTCGAGCCCCGCATCGGGCTCTGTGCTGACTGCCAGCTCAGAGCCTGGAGCCTGTTTCAGAGTCTGTGACTCCTTCTCTCTCTGACCCTCCCCTGCTCACGCTGTCTCTCTCTCTCTCCTAGAAATAAATAAAAATATAAAAAGAAAAAATTTAATGTTTTTTTTTTATTTATTTCTGAGAGAGAGAAAGACAGTGTGAGCAAGAGAGGGTCAGAGAGAGAAGGAGATGCAGAATATGAAGCAGGCTCTAGGCTCCGAGCTAGCTGTCAGCACAGAGCCCGACGCAGGGCTCGAACCCACAAACCGTGTGATGATGACCTGAGCCAAAGTCAGACGCCTAACAGACTGAGCCACCCACGTGCCCCCCAAAAGGACTTTTAAAAAGCAAACTTGATCATGACATTCTCATGCAGAAAATTCTTTAGTAGAGCCTCATATCTTCCATAACAAAAAATCAAAGTCTATTAGCAATGCATGCATGGCATTTCATGATCTGGCTCCTGTTTTTCCAGACTCTACTTAGCCAGGCCTATCCACTTACTGCCTAGGTCCAGCCACAAACTACAAACACTTTCCTCCTTGAAGATTTTTAATTCTTTAGATACTCATCATCATCAACCACCATCCATTTCTCCCCTTCCATTTCAATATATCTATAAATGGAGTTCCTTTTGTGACTAAAAGTATCTGGTGCCTCCTCATTTCTCCAGCTTTTTACCCTAGCCAACCTGACCTCCCTTACCTAATAACTACAAGGTCTTCAATATGGTTTGAGATATAGTAAAAACTTAACCTGGGATGTGGGCTTATACTTTCACTAGTACTTTCCCATAAAATTTGAATTTTTCTCCCATTTTATGATTTTTTTTTAATACTTTTATTTTATTTCTAGGAGAGAGAGAGAGAGACAGCGTAAGCAGGGGAGGGTCAGAGACAGAGGGAGATACAGACTCTGAAATAGGCTCCAGGCTCTGAGCTGGCAGTCAGCACAGAGCCCGACACGGGGCTCAAACCCACGAACCGCAAGACCATGACCTAAGCAAAAGCTGGATGCTTAACTGACTAAGCCACCCAGGCGCCCCCCAATTTATGATTTTTAAATCTAGCTTTGAAAAGTCTGAATACTTCATCTCTTCCAAGATATTTTCTAAGGCCCTACTCTATAATAAAACCATACTTATAAGTATGGTGCGTTCAACAGTCAGAAAAAGACAAATATTATGACTTCAGTGATACAAAGAATTTAGGAAACTAAACAGATGAACACAGGGCAAAGGGAGCAAAAATAAGATAAAAACAGAGAGGGAGAAAGACCATAAGAGACTCTTAAATAAAGAGAACAAATTGAGGGTTGCTGGTATGGTGTTAGGGTGCAGGGGTGGGCTAAATGGGCAACAGGCATTAAGAAGGACAATTACTGGGATAAGCACTCAGTGTTAATAGACAAGAGATCAATCATTAAACTATTCCTGACAGGGTGCCTGGGTGATTCAGTCAGTTAAGCATCCAACTTCAACTCAGGTCATGATCTCACGGTTCATGAGTCCGAGCCCCGCGTCTGGCTCTGTGCTGACAGCTCAGAGCTTGGAGCCTGCTCTGGATTCTGTCTCCCTCTCTCTGCCCCTTCCTACTAGCTTGTGCTCTATCCTTCTCTCTCTCAGAAATAAACATTAAAGAAAAAACTTAAAAACAAAAAATTATTCCTGAAATCATTATTATACTGTATGTTAACTAACTTGAATTTAAATTAAAAAAAAAAAATAAGTCTCATGAGTTCTCTGAGACTTTCTAGTTAATCACTGAACCTGAAGGAGTTGTGAAAACTTTCAAATTTATAGCCAGTTGGTCAGAGTTACAGGTGGCTCCAAAGACTTGCAACCGATGGCTGAAGTCAGGATAGTCTTGTTGAGGGCTTTTCCCTTAATTTGCGGGATCTGCCACTATAACTCTAGGTAGTTAGTGTTAGAAATGAAGTGAACTGCAGGACATCCAATGGCTAGTAGCTTATCAAAGTAGTAGTCTCTACTTCTAGAAGCCAAGTCTCAGCAGGAAAGCCTGCTGTGATCAATTAACAAAGTCTGCCATGAGAGTAGGGTTATACAGGAGTATCTTCTAATACGTCATCATTGACGTCTTTGTGCCCAAATTAACAAACTCATCTAAGGATAAGAAATTGTTTCTACATACCTGGTAGGCAGCTTTTCAAAGTCAACATCTAAGAATTGTTCATAGCTAGAAACAAAATTGTCCAACCACAGCTTCAGGTAATCCGGATCTTTCTGAAATAAGAAAACTAATATTAAATATATGTATGTTTCAGGGGGGAAAACATGCTTTCATTCCTATTAAGCAGATATGAAGTGACAAATCTGAAGAAGCAATGATATGAAATCTCTTGAGTGATATTCAGGAAAACCTAAGTATGGTTTTAAAATGTCTTTTAAGTATAGTGAACCCTCAAATGACTTCCCATGTAACTCACACAAAGAGCTATAGTCTTAACAACTTCCTCTAAGATTCTAAACAATTTGCCCTCCCCTATTTCTGGGATCTTATCCACTATCACCCTCTACTTCATGTCCCTCAGTATTACTGGAACATGCCAGACATACTCCCACCTTAAGGCCTTTTAATAGCTGTTTTCTCTACCCAGAAGGCTCCTCCCCCAGGTAGATGAATGGCTAACTCCTTCATCTTCTTCAAATCATTCCTTAAATGGCATTCTCAAGAAAGCCTTTTACCCTTTCTTAAAACTGCAAATCTTCTTACTAACCTTTACCTGATCCTATTGTTTCCCCATCCTGTGGTGTTTTCTCATGTTCTACCATGCCATATCATTTACTTAGTTATTAATGTATTATCTGTCATTCTCCCTAAAATGTAGGCCTTTCTAAGGACTTACTATGAGGGACTTCTTTTTGTTTACTAATGGATACCAAGTGCTTAAACAATGCCTGGCACTGACCAGGTGATCAATAAATATTTGTTCATGAATTAATTAGAAATACAAATAGCATAAATAAAATAAAACCAGAGACAGACCATTAACCTAAACATAAAAACTAAAACTAAACTCTTTTAGAAGAAAATATAGGGGAGTACCTTTGGAACCTTGGGGTGGACTAAAATTTCTTGGCTAGCCCACACAAAAAATCACAAACCAAAAATAAATTTATTAAATAAATAAATAACTCAATCAAAATTAAAAACATCTACTCACTGAAATACACCATCAAGACAATGAAAAGAAAAGTCATACATGAGCTGAAAATATTTTTTTTTTAATTTTTTTTTAATGTTTTATTTATTTCTAGGAGAGAGAGAGAGACAGCGCGAGCAGGGGAGGGTCAGAGAGAGAGGGAATCACAGACTGAAACAGGCTCCAGGCTCTGAGCTGGCAGTCAGCACAGAGCCCGACACGGGGCTCGAACCCACGAACCGCGAGATCATGACCTAAGCGAAAGTCGGACGCTCAACCAACTAAGCCACCCAGGCGTCCCTGAAAATATTCTTAATACATACATTTAACAAAGGACTTAAACCAAGACTATATAAAGAACTCACAAAAATCAATACTAAAAAGATGACAACTCAACAACAGACACTTTACTAAAGAGGATACATAAATGACCAAATAGTATATGAAAGCATGATCAACAACATTAGTTATCCAGAGAAAAGCAAATAAAAATCAAAAGGAATGTCCATTAAACACCCACTAGAATGGCTAAAACTAAAAAGCCTGACTATACCAAGTGTTGGAGAAGCTGTGGAGCAACTAGAACTCACACTTCTGGTAGGAATATAAAATGGTATAATCATTTAGAGAATAGTTAGGAAGTTTCTTTTAAAATTAAACATACATATACCACATGGTCCCTTCTTGAGAGAAGGAAAACATGTAACTACAGAAACATACGAAAATGTTCACAGATTTATTTTTAGTAGGCAAAAGCTAGAAATCCAAAATTCCATCAACCAGCTAACTGACAAAGAAATCATGCTATACTCATACAGTGAAATGCTCTTCAGGAATAACACTTAAAAATCCACTGATACAACAACCAACAGAAATTTCAAAAACAAAAAGGGGACCTGAGTGGCTCAGTCAGTTAAGCCTCTGACTCTTGATTTCAGTTCAGGTCATGATCTCACAATTCCTGAGTTCAAGCCCCACATTGGGCTTTGTGTTGACAGTGCAAAGCCTGCTTGGGATTCTCTCTACCTCCCTCCATCCCTCCTCCACTCATGGATTCGCTCTCTCTTTCAAAGTAAATAAACTTTTAAAAGATTTTTTAAAAAGACATTTCAAAAACATTGAGCAAGAAATACCAGGCATTAAAGTTTATACACTGTATGATTTCATTTACACAAAGTTCTAGAGCAGGCTATGGTGACAGAAATTAGATCACTGGCTGGCTGTCCTTCAGAAGACCGACTACAAAGGGACACAAAGGAAACTTTCCTAAGTGATAGAAATTTTCTTATATAGTGGTTACACAAATATTTGCTTGTATCAAAACATGAAATTTGACACTTAAAATGTGTGCATTTTATAGTCTGTAAGTTTTATCTTAAAGTTTAAAGAAAAAAGGATTCTTCAGAAATGTCTAGTTAAATATAAATTACAATGATGCTCAAAATTATTTCCTTCCTTGTAACACTTCTTTACTGCAATAAATTTCAAAGATATTCAGAAGTCTAACTCAGTCATTAAATATTATTGGTTAGGCACTGCTCTTGGATAAAGGAAACTCAAGTAATTTATTTCCCTAAAATAAAAGCATTACACTACAAATCAGAATTGCTAAAAGAATGTTCCCAGAATATGCAGAGACTGCTGACCTTTTGTGTATTTGTTTTTTTCTATTTATATACTGTTCCAAAATCAGCTCATAAATTGCCACTATCTACAGGATCAGTGAGAAACAAAATGGAAATATCTCAGAAAAAGTACTACCTTATATGAGAAATTTTCTCAAGGGTTCCATTACTTGTTATTTTCATTTCCAACTAGTACATTATTCATTTATTCATTTACTCATTTATCCATTCAAGATAGGATTCCAGAAATATAAGTTGATGAAGTATTCCTTAACATTGTTGCTTTTAATTAAGCACATGATTATCTCTCTGTGAAAGTTCAATACAAAACAGTCTCATAACACCATAAACAATTTATGCATTTTTCCTCATAGTTTATTTAGGAACTCTACAGTATCCAGGGGCGCCTGGGTGGCTTAGTCGGTTAAGCGTCCGACTTTCGCTTAGGTCATGATCTCGCGGTTCGTGGGTTCGAGCCCCGCGTCAGGCTCTGTGCTGACTGCCGGCTCAGAGCCTGGAGCCTATTTTAGAGTCTGTATCTCCCTCTCTCTCTGACCCTCCCCTGCTCACGCTGTCTCTCTCTCTCTCCTAGAAATAAATAAACATTTAAAAAAAAAAAAAAGGAACTCTACAGTATCTGGTTCAAAGTCTAAAGGTCAGGGTTACCAAGTGGTTGTCAGGTACAGAGTTCTCCTAGGAATCTTAACAACTATAGGGAAAGATATGGTACAAAAATCTGAATATGTTTCTAAATCTGAATATGTTTAGTTTAGTAAAAGCAAAGCAGTTACAGTTTTTTGAGCACATGACATGTGCTCACTACTACAGCAGGTATTTTTTTCAAAATATGTGTTCATTCCATTTACTCCTTAAACCTATCCAAAGGTTTCATTTCCCCATTCTGTAGAAAAGGGATGTAGTGGCATATATAACTTTTCCACAGTCATAAAGCTAGTAACTGATACTGGCTGGCATTAAAATGCAAGATGTATGACTCCAATTGTGCTCCTTTCCCTACACTACACTGTCTTTGAATTATGAGCACAATTTTAATGCGCAAATAAGAGGAAGAGTCAGGAAACTCAAGGCCATAAACAATTTAAAACATAAAACAGTCACATTCCACACAGTCTGACAAAATTCTTAAAAAGGGAGAATCTACCGTTTACTGCCAAAAAACCATAAAAAGATCTCCACACACCCAGAAACCATATTAATTAAATTTCAAGCTTAGTTACTTTCATGGTTAAGAGTTTGGCATACTGAAACACCACAGTATGGTCTCTCTCTCCGTTTGTACACTATTTATTAATACAACCCACAAATGTATTATATACTGCAGTAATACTGGGGTCAAATTATGTAGACTCCTAATACCTGCTCAGCTACTTTCTTAAACAAGTTATCCTATGTTTGCATATCAATTTTATCCTCTATAAAAATAAGTATAATGAGGGGCGCCTGGGTGGCTCAGTTGGTTAAGCATCCAACTTCAGCTCAGGTCATGATCTCACGGTTGGTGGGTTCAAGCCCCGCGTCGGGCTCTGTGCTGCTGGCTAGCTCAGAACCTGGAGCCTGCTTCGGATTCTTTGTCTCCCTCTCTCTCTGACCCTTCCCTGCTCACACTGCCTCTCTCTCTCTCTCAGAAATAAATATTAAAAAAATAATAATAATAAGTATAATGATAGTATCTTTCTTACACAGCTGTTGTAAAAATTAAATAATCTAATATATTTCAAGGGCTTAGAACAATGCCTAGCACAAAGTATATGCTCAAGTATTAATATTATTTTTATAACTAGATGTGCCAAAAATTAGGAAGCTTGCATAAAACAGGAATATTCTATGCAACATATTTAAATACCTCATGATGCCCCTTGCCTAATGATTTTAAGTGTATTCTTTTCCTTTCAAATCTTTTTCATCTCTCTGATCCATTCTTCATCTATAATATTTCCTACCTCAAATAGTACTAAAGGCACTAAATGAGATAATACATATAAAGCATTCAACAATGCCTGTCATTTAGCAGTTTCTCAAAACATGCTTTTTACCATTATTAAGATATAGACTCTGCTATCAAGTTGGTCATAATTCAAATAAGAATAGTTATGAAATAATTACAAAATCACCTTTGATTTTGCACTCAAACATTTGTCCAACCATCTGTCACTGTTTAAGATAGTCTTTCATTTCAACTGTTATGTAGTTCTCCACTAATCTTTATAACTTCAATTTCTCCTCCCTATACACAGCTACTAATGGGATTTGTTAAATCTAATCATTTCTCCTCTCCTGTTCAAATACTTTTGATGGCTCCCCATTACCACAGCATGAGGTTTAAACACTGAGAGAGATGCTGTCCAATAGAGTGGCCACTAGCCAAATATGATTATTTAAATTACATCTTAAGATCCACTCCCCTATGGGGATGCTTTATAGTAATGGAATTAAGAGACCCATAAAGAGGCATCTGGGTGGCTCAGTTGGTTAAGTGTCCAACTTTGGCTCAGATCATGAGCTCAGGTCATAAGCTCAGGTTATGAGTTCAAGTCCCACATCAGGCTCTCTGATGTCAGTGCAGAGTCTGCTTCAGACCCTCTGCCCCCTCTCCCTCTGCCCCACTTGCATTCTGTCTCTCAAAAATAAAATAAACATATAAAAATTTAAAAAAGAGAGAGAGAGAGATCCATACAATTTCACCTAGTTCTTAAGGGGTAAGGTTACAGGTAAGAAAAGGGAAAACCTTAACTTCCTTCACACAATGATATATTTAGGTTGTAATATTCTTTCAACTTTTAAACTATAAACTTTTGCTTTTCCCATAAGTGGCCTGAGGTAATCTCTATAAATGGTTCGCTATTCACTTGATCCAGAAAACCCCACAATAATGCAAATAAAGAGGTTCAAGTCTTTGTGTTCACTTTAAGAATACATGTGAAACTGCCCCAAGTATCTGAAAGATGTCACTTTGCAGAAGTAGTGTGTGCCATTCAGACACTACAATGGTGGAGTTGGTAGGTGTGCCCAGGCCAAATGGTGGGGCTGGACACAGGGTTGGTGGCCCAAAAACAGTACTGAATTTTTACTGCACATGTTTAAAAATGCAGAGAGTAATGCTGAATTTAAGGGTTTAGACACAGATTTTCTGGTCATTGAGCACATCCAAATGAACAAAGTGTCCAAGAGGCACCATAGAACTTACAGGGCTCATGGTCGGATTAACCCATATATGAGCTCTCCCTGCCACACTGAGATGATCCTTACTGAAAAAGAGCAGACTGCTACTAAACCAGAAGAGAAAGATACCACAGAAGAAACTGAAAGAACAAAAACTCATGGCAAATCAAAGTAAAAACAGAATGCTGGTTGTCTTTATTATTAAACATATTTCAAGTATCCTCACAAAATGGATCAAATAGTTTTCTTCTGATTAGAATTAGAAACATTATTCTGTTAGCCCTGTGCCACTAATTTTGGTTCATAAACATGCTGTTTTGAAAAAATAAATTAAATAAATAAATAAATAATAAAACTATAAACTTTTAAATACATACACCTATTTCAACCAATACTGGGCAGCTTCCAACTTACATATGAGTTGCATTGTAAAAGTTCACTTAAGTCAGTTACATTTATAATGTAGATTCTAACATCCTATGAAAAGAAGATAAATCCTGCCCCCAACAGAAACATTACTTTAAAATAATTTTTTTAATGTTTATTCATTTTTGAGAAGAGACAGACTGAGCATGAGTGCGGGAGGGGCAGAGACAGAATCTGAAGCAGGCTCCAGGCTCCAGGCTGTCACTACAGAGGCCAACACAGGGCTAAAATTCACTAACCATAAGATCATGACCTGAGCCAAAGTCAGATGCTTAACCGACTGAGCCACCCAGGCGCCCCCCAATAAAACATTATTAATGGTAATTCATCTTTCAGGCCATCCGTCAAGTTTTTCTGACAGAATCTAGCTACCTATGGCTACGATGACAAGTAAAACATAATCTTAGATCAATTATACCTCAAAAAAATACATAATCTTATCCTTAAAGTGCTCATTGTTCCATAGAAAAGAGGCATAAACAAATAAATGCAAAATAGCATAAGGAAGTAAAGCAGTTATATAAAAAGCACTGAAATAATAAAAAGGGAATTATGGACTCAGACAAAATTGTAAGTAACTGAAGCACTCAAAAGTTTTTCACAGATCCTCCCCTGCTCATGCTGTCTCTATCTCTCTCTCAAAAATAAATAGAACATTAAAAAAAATTTTTTTAAAGTTTTTCACAGGTCATTATAAGCAGATATACTCAAGAAAGAAGTCCAGACAGATAGAAAACAGCAAGGTATTATCAAAGACATACAATATCTGGTCCTGTAAAATAAATAAATAAAACTGGAGAAGTCAGCATTTCCTGAGCAAGTACTTAGAGACACTGTTCACTCTGGATGGCAAATACAATGTGAAGTTAGAAAAAAAAGGAGAAAAAGAAAGATGGCTATGCTTAATCAAGTTTGAAAAGCACTAGTTAAGCAAAATTAAACAAGATTTTTAATAATATATTATCTTTAAGGTGAAATATGCCTTGTGAATGGCATTGAAAGTGGTGGTTATAATGCGAAATTTTTAAGAACATATAATCATGAACCTTACATTCCTGACATTAGTTTCATCAAAGAAACAACTTTTTTATTTGGTTGATCTTTTCTATTACATGTATTAATTCATTAATTTCTAAAATAATTTTGTTAAACAAAATTTTAAACATACTTATAATGACTCAGCTTTAACTATCAAATCATGAATGAATATTCTTTCACCTGTATCCTCATTATCAACTAGATTATTTTGAAGCAAACACAGTATCATTTCATCCACAAACATTTCAAAACATATTCCTAAAAGGTACCTTTTAAAACTATGACATTATCACATGTCAAAAAATTTACAGTTCCTTTATATCAGTGTTCAAGTTTTCCTGATTTGTTGATAAATGCCCTTCTTTTTTTAACAATCCGATAAGATCAGGACCCAAAAAAAGTCCACAAATTGCATTTGGTTGATGTATTTATCAGGTCTATTTAAACCTATAGGGTTCCATTACATCTACTTTTATTGGCCTAATTTATTTGTTGAAGACACTGGGTCATTTGTGAAATAGTATTTCTCACATTAGGACTCTGCTGACTACGTATTCTTCTGTCATTTGACATGTTCCTCAGCCTCTATATTTCCAATTAATTAGTAGATCTAGAAACTATCAAATTTAGGTTCATGGTTTTTTGGCAAAAAATACTACATAGGTGTTGCTCTGTATGTCCTTCAGAAGGTACATATCTAGTTGTCTCTTTTGTGATGTTAAAGCTAGTGATCATTTTCTAGACCCAGTATATTATGAGTAAATTTTGTAATAACCTTATAATTTCCTTGTATTACCATGACTACTAGAAAGATTTGCAAAAGAAACTATTAATCTCATTTCCACATTCCTAAGATTATATCCATTTACAGATTAGGTTTATGCCATTAATCCCAAAATGTTATATAATAGATGATTTATCAAAATGAAACATACTCCTGGGCACCTGGGTGGCTCAGTTGGTTAGGCGTCTGACTCTTGATTTCGGAACAGGTCGTGATCTTACAGTTCAAGAGTTCAGGCTCCACAACAGGCTTCATCAGGCTCTGTACGGACAGTGCAGAGCCTGCTTGGGATACTCTCTCCCCCTTCCATGCTCACATGTGTGCTCTCTCTCTCAAAATAAACTTAAAAAAAAAATACACCCATTAATACATGTCAGCCTTCTTATATGCATGTATTTCCTGCAATAATTAAAAAAAAAACAATAAATTTGAGAATTTTCATATTAAAAATAACCTTACAATTTGCCTTACTCTACTTTGTTTGGATTTATTCTTGTCTGCTGGAAATGCATAGCATATTGATAATATATTTCTGCATTACAAATTAAATACACTTAGGAACTTAAATATTTTACCAGAGTTATAGGTCTAGAATTCAAAAGCAGCTCAGGTGGACAGTTCTTGCTCAGAGTTTCTCATGAGCCTTCATTATAATGAAGATGTCAAATAGGGTTGGAGCAAAGCTTGACTGGGCTGGAAGAACTACTTTCTTTAATAAGTTTTTTTTTTAATGTTTACTGACTTTTGAGAGAGAGACAGAGCGTGAGGTGAGGAGGAACAGAGAAAGAGGGAGACACAGAATCCAAAGCAGGCTCCAGCCTCTGAGGTGTCAGCACAGAGCCCAACATGGGACTCAAACTCACCAACCACCAGATCATGATCTGAGCTGAAGTCAGACACTTAACCGACTGAGCCACCCAAGCGCCCCGGGAGGAGCCACTTTCAACCTTTCTCATGTGGTGGCTGGCAAGGCTTCATTCAGTTCTTCAGAAAATGGGTCTCTCCATAGTGCTCACAACATAGCAGTTGGTATTCCCAAGTGAATGATACAAGAAAACAAAGAGTGAGATAGAAATAGCAGCGTTTTTTCTAATTTCAGAAACGACATATCACCACCACTTTTGCCAAATTCTATTGGTCACAAAAGAATCCTGGTACAATATAGTAGAGGACTATAAGGTTGGCAACCTCAAATGTGTAGTTCATTAATTTTTAGCCTTTAAAAAATTTTATTTAAAGCCATAAATTTTTCTAAGTAATGGGTAGCTGCTTCATATGAGTTCTAAAATGCATACTTTTATTATCCAAGTCCCCCAAAATTCTAATTGTTATTACTTATTCTTTCATCAAAGGTTTATTTAAAAAGGTATTTCATGGCCTCCAAACATTCCTTCTTAATCTTTTTTGTTGATTTCTTCCTTCATTCACATTGTTAAACATACTCTTATTTTTATCATTTGAAATTTGTTAAAATTTGCTCTAGAGTCAGCTATATCATTTTTGTTAAGTGTTTCATGTACTTGAAAGGAATGTATGTTGTGTAAGATGTTCTTCATAAATCCCTTATATCAAATTTGTCAATCCTATTGTTTAAATCTTTTGTATCTTTACAGTATATTCATTCTATTAGTTACTAAAGTTAAAAAAAAAAAAAAACTAAAAGTTAGAAAAAATAACCCTGTGATTTTCACATGCTCATTTCTCTGGAGTTCTGTCAATGGTTGCTTTACTTTGAAACTATTTATAGAATACACACAAATTGAAAATTATCATTATTTTCCTGGTGAATTAAGCTGTTTTGTTGAACATGGTTTTATTTCACTTTCCTCTTTGAAAAAAAATTCATTGATTGGAAATAACAGATTGGTAAGTTTTTTCTTTAATGATGTCAACCTTTCCCCCTCTATCATTATTACTGAAAAATCAGCTATTAATCTGTCATCTCTTCGAAGAGAATTTTTCTCTGGCAGCTTTTAAGATTTTTCTCTTTCTGGTTTTCTGCAAAACTATTATGGTTTCACTATGCTGTATCTTGGAATGGAATTAGATACATCCTTATTAAAGTATTAAGCTGAAATCTGAAAAAATATTTGGTATCTGCACTGCAAGGTTCTTCTTTCAGAGGGACTGAATTTGCTTTTACCAATCACCAGACTAGTCTGCATGACTTGAGGCTTTTTGAACTAGAACAAAAGATAAATTTGATTTGCAAATCCATAAAAGCATCAACTTGTGGGAACATCACCTCAAGGACTTTTCACCTTTTGGCTCTGCTTAACACAAAGGCATTTTTCCCTGGAGTTCCCCTGAAGATAGAAGGTAGAAGAGTGAGGTGGGTTTGTTTTCAGTTGATCTTTACCCCAAGGGTAAAAGACGCAGAAAAGATGAAGAAATCAGTGTTGCTAATTATTGTCTGAATTCTGAAATCATCAAAGGAGTTATGGCAGATTTCAATCATTTTACATAGTACATTTTACATCTTAATAAATTTTGAATGACTAGAATAAAATTGTTAGAAAAAAAATTCTGTTTTCACAAATTAAATCAAAAGTTTTTGTGAAAGCCTCTAAGTATAAACAGAAAAGCAATTTCGGTAGGCCAAACACTTAAATCCATACACTACAAGAAACTAAACTTTGATCTATGAGCATTATATTTTACATATTTTAAAATGAAGGACAACAGGGGCGCCTGGGTGGCGTAGTCGGTTAAGCGTCCGACTTTCGCTTGGGTCATGATCTCGTGGTTCGTGGGTTCGAGCCCCGCGTCGGGCTCTGTGCTGACTGCCAGCTGAGAGCCTGGAGCCTGTTTCAGTCTGTCACTCCCTCTCTCTCTGACCCTCCCCTGCTCACGCTGTCTCTCTCTCTCTCCTAGAAATAAATAAAAAATATTAAAAAAAAAAAGGACAACAGAATTAAATGCAGCAACATGATTCCTAATGATTAATAATGAGTCTAATGAAGGAGAATATTTTAAATGACAACTACTGGGGTGCCTGGGTGGCTCAGTCGGTTAAGCGTCCGATTTCAGCTCAAGTCGTGATCTCACGGCTCGTGGGTTTGAGCCCCGCATTGGGGTCTGTGCTGACCCTAGCTCAGGGCCTGGAGCCTACTTCGGATTCTGTGTTTCCCTCTCTCTCTCTGACCCTCCCCTGCTCAAGATGTCTCTCTCTCAGAAATAAGTAAAACATTAAAAGAGAATTTTTTTTAAATACATGACAACTACTAACTACCAATGATTAAAGTAAGTTACGATTTTTTCATACCAAGTCTTACTATTTTTCTGGAACTTAGCAATAGTCTAATTATCCACATCTTAACATGTACACACACAAATATTCTAAGTAGTTTCATAATATATTAACAAATCTGCATTAGAAATGTCAAAGTATACCTAAAAATGAATAAAATAAAACATCCATCATTTACCTACCATAAATGTGATCTATGAGTAAAAGGGGTTATACATACACATCTCAGTCCCAAAGTCTGAAGTTAACCTAATAGCAAACCCCAGTCTTTTCCACATTACAGTGAGAGGGGAGACAAGTATGTCTTTTACTTCAAATACTACAGAACATCATGTTGGAATTATTAGACAATATAGTTAGATGAGAGAAAACAAGTGAGGACAGAAGAAATAGAAAGTGGACTCCTCATTTTCATTTTAAATTTTTTTCTTAATGTGTTTTATTTATTTCTGAGAGAGAGAGAGAGAGACAGCGTGAGCAGGGGAGGGTCAGAGAGAGAGGGAGACAGGCTCTTAGCTGGCTGTCAGCACAGAGCCCAATGCGGGGCTCAAACCCACAAACTGTGAGATCATGACCTGAGCCGAAGTCAGACGCTTAACCGACTAAGCCACCCAGGGACCCCTAGACTCCCCATTTTCTATAGGGGACTTTCTATATGCAAGAAGCCAGATGAGGGAGATGTTCAATCACAAGAAACTAGTCTCCAATGCCCTCTTTGGATGTACCAAAAGAATAATTACAGAAAAAGTATAGTGCAAAGATCAGTAGAGAACAGTAGCCTTTGCAGCTACTACCAAGGAACAGAACCAGAATCAAATCATGGAACATTCCTTCTCTGAATATAGAAAGACCAGGCAACATTTGCCCAGTTTTCAGAATTGCTATGGATCAAAGCCTCCTACATGCCTCCCATTCTTTGTTTTTCAAAAGTTTTTATTGAGGCATTCCCATCAGTTTCACCAGTATACGTTGGGTTTGTGGGGCCTAGATATCAATAATGTCTTCTGAGGTCACAGGTCTCAGTATCAATAAAAACCAGAATTGAGCCTTGATTTATATTAACAGATCTTGGGTTTAAACTGATACCATGATTGGATGCGACTTTTGGAATTCTTCAACTGGGCATGAAGTAGATTTTTTATATAGGAGAGATACGAATAATTGTAACCAAAAAATCAGACTTTGATAGACGAGATTCTATCCAAATTTCACTCCACTGTAGTAAATTTGTCGTGTAATTTTGCAATAGGGAAAGAAGATGTAGAAAAGGCAAAATAGTAGCAGTATGTCAGATATTGATCAAGGCTTGTTTCTGAAACAGGTCCAAGAGCTCTGGGAGTTATTAGAAATAGTTCTGGGTCCAGAAGTTTCATATAAAAATTTGTTAAGTTTATATTCTCATTTCTATTAATTTTCAAGTTAATTTAAACATATTAAAGTTGACTACCTTATAACTAGTAGTCCATTTCAGTGGTCACATTCACACTGCTACTAAATGATCATCAGTGACTGCTCAATTTGTAGAGCTGTATTTTTCAAATTACAGATGACATCTTGGCAATGTGAAAATTTTCAGATGTTCGGGTCACCTGGGTGGCTCAGTAGGTTAAGTGTTCCACTTCGGCTCAGGTCATGATGTCACGGTTCGTGGGTTCGAGGTCTGTGTCAGGCTCTGTGCTGACAGCCAGCTCAGAGCCTGCAGACTGTTTCAGATTCTGTGTCTCCCTCTCTCTGACCCTCTCCTGCTCTCACACATACTCTCTCTCTCTCAGAAATAAAACATTAGAAAAAAAAAATTTCAGATGTTCTAGAATCATGCCATGCAAAGTGTGGTATGGAAACCAATAAAAGCCTTGGCTAGAGAAGTACAAAAATCAAAAGTAAATACTTTCAAACTTTAATAGCAGCAGTTTGGTAGTATTAAGGCTGTTGGTATTAATTTAAAAATTAATGAAGTGAGGATTTCTATTTATTTTTTATTTTTTTTTATTTTTTTAATATTTTTATTTATTTCTAGGAGAGAGAGAGAGAGAGAGATAGCGTGAGCAGGGGAGGGTCAGAGAGAGAGGGAGTCACAGACTGAAACAGGCTCCAGGCTCTGAGCTGGCAGTCAGCACAGAGCCCGACGCGGGGCTCAAACCCACGAACCGTGAGATCATGACCTAAGCGAAAGTCGGACGCTTAACCGACTAAGCCACCCAGGCACCCCAAGGATTTCTATTTTTAACATCTTTCCCCCCAACTTGTTTAAGAACTACTTTGCTAAAGCCACCAATAATCTCTTAAATATCAAATCCAATATATGCTCCATAATTTTTTCTTTACTGCCATATTGAACGACAGTACTGACTACTCTCTTTAAAAGCCCTCTACTTGAGGCAATCATTCAATTTAGAAGGACAATTCGGAAGGACTCCCAATGGTCCTTCCACTCAAACTCCTTACAAAAACTCTTCTTCCTCTATCCTCTTAAATGATAACATTGTCTAAGACTCCCTGACTATGACCTCTTCTTATGTTCATATAACTCTTCAATAATTACCAATAAAACCTGAATGTACCAACAAAAAACCCTAATAATTATTTAGAGTCTTATATTTCACTCATGCTCCTATCTACACATTTCAGTGCTATCAGTTCTACTTTCTACCAGGGAAATTTAAAATTTGATATTCAAAAAGAGTAAGAAATATTCATGCCTCTTCAAACTTTTTAGAGCAGTACATAAGCTCAAGTCAAATCACAAAGGTAATATTCCTTTCCTAAAGGCTACTTCCATGTCTGTTAATATAAAATATTCAGTTTTTGCTTTTACGTCTCCTAAACATGTAATTGGTAACCACTACCCCTGAGCTGCTAACAATTTTCTTTGTTTTGCTTTAGGTCAAACATTACTTTCCTTACATACAAAGTCACTATTAAGCCACTGAAAATTAAAAGCCATTTTATACTTTGCACATACTGGAGACTTATTAAATGTGGATTAAATTAGAAGAGTTGATATATATTGAGGCATCTTACTAAAAGCTTCATTTAGGACTTTAAATTCTAACTTTCTCATTAGAAGAGTATATGTTCATTTTTTCCAAATCTATGTATAAAAAGAGGTACTTGATTTTTTATCCGAATAAAATACTTCTAAATTCCATTTTCTTTATGAAGCAGTACTTTTATTCTGAAAAGGAAGTTTACTCTGAGCTCATTGCAAAACTATCTATTTCAGTCATATTCCAGATTTAGCAGGACAAAGGGCAACAGCAGGAAATAGAGCATCACCAAGGTCCAAAACAAACTTGGTTTAGAGTAAAAAAACTCTCATATCATTATTAGGAATAATTAGTTGCTATGTTTGAAAGAAAAATAAAAACAAAAACAAAACAATAACAACAACAAAAATTGAGAAACTGAGGAGTATACTTTTATCTCTAGATAAAAAGGTGAGAATACTGTTCTCTATTATTATCTTAAATAAAGGCAAAACAGAAGTAACGATACATATTCTTGAATTCATATATGTATCTTAAAACTACTCATGAAGATTACATTTTGTTTCTTATCCTTACAGTACATTAAAAAAAATTAATTCATTTTTTTCTCAACAATTTCTTAACAAGACAGATGAAAAAATGGTTATTTTTTTCCCATTTAACAGATGAGAAAACTAAAACAAGAAATTATGTAACCTGTTTTTTGATCCCTCCTTAAGATCAGAAGCAGAACTGGGATGAAATCTTGGCTCTAATTCTGTAGCTTCACAAAATTTTTCAGTGTAAAAGGAGTATCAAAAAAACCCCAAAAAAGTCAAATGACAAAAATGAACCTTGAATTTCAACCCACACTGCCACATTTCTAATGTCATGATGCTTTTGAGTTACCCTGTATCTTTTTAGTGAGTTAATGTATTTGACACTTTTCACTGTTATACAGAACAAAACTAACTTAATCTTATCAAAGAATTTGAGAGGTTGAGTTTCTCTTCTAGAGTCTGATGATCAGCTATAGCACTCCCAAGAGACTAAATGTTGACCAGAAATATATCTTAATGCCTCTCCAAGGGGAGTTGAAATATGGACTTTATGAGACATATATGTTGTTATTCGCAATATATGAATTCCAAAAAGTTGTAGGATGATGTAGAGATGAAAATCGTGCTCAGCACGGTCTCTCTTTACCATAAGCACATTATGTGAAAAAATAATGTCAAAGGAATAGGGAATAATATGGTGTCTACTACAGGTAGTATGAACTAAAATCTGTAGATATTAAAAAGTAAATAAAATTGCCTTCAATACTTAAGAAAAATACGCTCAGACAACAAGAAAAATATCCTCAGACATATTTAGTAAACAAGTGGTTAACTACTAAAGTAAAATCCAGATACATGATTGAACATGTTCAAATTAATGTTTAACTTATAAGAGCAATATGAAATGCACTGTTAATAAAATCCTGGACTCTGGTTGACCATCTGGAGGCAAGAAAAGTTCAGCCTACATAATCTGGCAAAAGAATCTGTAGAAAGCAGGAATGCTGGGTGTTCAAAAATCACCCTGCCTATATTATATAATAACTACATGAGGTTAACAAATAACCTAGTAGGAACATGCATGTTTCTAACAATGCAATTAAATCCTGTTCCTAGAAGGAGAAAGTGAAAAGTTAGATCTGAAAAGTCTGGTTAAAAAAACAAACTGCCAAGTTTTGTACCCAAATTCTTTTCAAATATCAAGTATAATATGTGAGAAGCCATCTGCCAAAAACTGAAACCAATAATTTACTTTAATTGTACTTCAAAGACTTTAATCACTAACATTATGGTTTACAACTAAACCCAGACTAAAACGTAGAAAACATATTTATACATTTTTTCTTTTGCCTAAGCAGTATTATCCAAGCATTATTTCTTTTTTCTTTTTTAAATATTTTTATTTATTTCTAGGGGAGAGAGAGACAGCGTGAGCAGGGGAGGATCAGAGAGAAAGGGAGATACAGACTCTGAAATAGGCTCCAGGCTCTGAGCTGGCAGTCAGCACAGAGCCCGACGCGGGGCTCGAACCCAGGAACCACGAGATCATGACCTAAGCGAAAGTCGGACGCTTAAGTCACCCAGGCGCCCCTCCAAACATTATTTCTGATGGAGCCCTATTTAAACACCTATTAATTCTCAATGGCAACTTTTAAAACATCACATTATATAGAAACTCTAGGATAGTACCTTAATATCGATCTATGGTTAAAACACTGCAGAATACATATGCTAGTCAGCACTGTGACAAATATGGAGGATGTCCTAACCTTACTGCTAGGAAGCTGACCTTCATAGATCTTCGAAGTCATCTTCTTTAATCAGATATGTATACAATGTTTGGTATGGATAACACACCAACTAGGGCAGCAAAATGGTAGACAGACAACATTTAAATTTTAATCAGTAAAGATGATTTTGATACTCAAGAAAAATAGCTTATCACCTTCGGAGGAGGCTAGTAAATCAAGCCATTATTCTGAAAACAAAGAGAAAGAATCGAGAATTCAGTCTGCCTGCTTTCCCTTTAAGGAACTGTCATCAATCGATAAGGGAATATTTCTCTATATATGTTCTGCTAATAAAGACAGAATTGAAATATCACAGCTTTGTAAACTTCTAATGAAATAATTACTACATGCAGGTAAAACTCATTGATAGTGGAGACACATGAATTATTCTAGCCTCCCCCTGCCAAACAGAATGTGAATCAGCCAAGTCTCTAGATATGCCAGTTTGCAGATACCAGGAGAACGAAACAAGTAATTAAAATGAAGGAATTAAACCAGCAAAACTGAGACTGAGGAAAACTCTAATGTCAAAACCTGGTTTCTTCAACAAACAGAAGAATAAAAAGTATGCTGAGGGGAAACCTATGGATTAAAAGATTTAATATTTCCAACAAAACATGGTGTGTATCCTTCGTTTAAATATTGAGTCAAACAGCAGGAAAATAAACACACTTATGATCCCACCAGAAAAGTTAGAATACTGACCAGATATTTGATGATTTGAAGAATTACTGATTTAAAGAATTATTGATTTTGCTTATGTTGTTAAGAAGAGTTGTTTTACAGATACACTTTAAAAATTTTTTTTCAATGTTTTTATTATTTTTGTTTTTGAGAGAGAGAGACAAGAGTATGAGCAGAGTAGCGACAGAGAGAGAGAGGAAGACACAGAATCCAAAGCAGGCTCCAGGCTCCAGAGTCAAAACCCTACCAAGGAGCCTGATGCCGGGGTTCAACTCCCAAACCGCGACATCATGCCAAAGTAAGACGTTTAACTGATTGAGCTACCCAGGTGTCCCTAGATATACTTTTAAATATTTACGGATAAGATCATGTTTTCTGGGATATGCTTTAAAATAATTCAGGGGTAGGGGCGCCTGGGTGGCTCAGTCAGTGAAGCGTCTGACTTCAACTCAGGCATGATCTCATACTTTGTGCATTTGAGACCCGCATCAGGCTCTGTGCTGACAGCTCAGAGCCTATAGCCTGCTTTGGATTCTGCATCTCCCCGACTCACACTGTCTCTCTCTCTCAAAATTACATGTTAAAAAAAATTTTTTTTAATAATTCAAAGGTAATGGAAGGTTACAGATGAAACATAACTGAACATGAAATGGTAATTATTGAAGCAGGGTGACAGATAAAAAAGAGTTCACTATACTATCTTCTCTATTTATGCCTGCTTGAAATTTTCCATTAAAAAAAAAAACTTAAAAAGGAAGATGAACTAATAAGGTCTATGTGACAATCCGTAAGAAGGACGACAAAATAAATGCAAGTCCCTCAGAGGTCAAAACAAACAAATGAAAATCTTAATGGTAAATTAGGCAAGCATTCTTGCTGTACACACACTCTTACATGAAAAATGAGAAAATGTGAGACCCAAAGAGGTAAGTCTTGCTAAAGGTCACAAAACAAAACAGGAGCAGAGTCAAAACTAGACCTCACAATTACAAGCCCAGAAAAAGGTCTAAGTTGGAGGTAAGATAAAAGTTCTGAAAAGTCCTGAAGTAGTCTGAAAGCCCATCAAAGGTGTAAAAAAAGATGTTAAAAATTAGGTGAAAAAAACAATCCAGTGGTTTGAAGGGCAATATGCTTAAGTGAGCAATAAGGCTAGAAAGATTACGGAGTACAACTGGGTATTTGGCAATAATCCTCACCAGGGAGCAGAAGAGTTGTATCTATGAGGTAGGTTTGGAAACTGCTTGAATTTTCCAAGGTGTTTATAAAAAAGAATGTCGTCTAGCTTACAAGCTTAAACATGAACTGGTGAAACATAAAAATCATTATTCTAGTAACAATTTTTGAAAAAAGTTGAAAAAGTTTAAATCTTAGTAAGTACACAACTGATTTAAACATAAAAATGGGATTTATGATGGGCGCCTGTGTGGCTCAGTTAACAAAGTGTCTGACTTCGGCTCAGGTCATGATCTCGCTGTCAGTGAGTTAGATCCCTGAGTTGGGCTCTGTGCTGACAGCTCAGAGCCTGGAGCCTGCTTCGGATTCTGTCTCCCCCTCTCTCTGTTCCTCCTCCGCTCATGCTCTGTCTCTGTCTCTCAAAAATGAATAAACATTAAAAAAAATAAATGGGATTTATCTTTCTGTCCAAAAATAGGCTTCAAAATTCGACCATGAAGTGACCTCGTTATTTACTTAGGCATTTTTCATAAAAGAGTAAAGATTCATATTTATATTAAAAGTTATAAAGAATAAAACTCTGTGTATGCCAACAAATTATAGTATCTTTTCTTTTTTCTAGGTTTTACTTTTAAGTAATGTCTGCACCCAATGTTGAGCTGGACTCACAACACCAAGATCTCAAGTGCCATGCTCTACCGACTGAGCAAAAGCCCAGGCATCCCTATACCATTTCTTCCATAAACACAATGACAAATAAAACATTAACTCCACCTAGAAACAACAAAACTCATTAGTAAGACAAAGTAATCGCATTTAACTTATCATTCTGAAAATGTAAAATCTAGTATGTCTGATGTATTTTTAAAAAGTCTTTTTTAAACCACCATTCATACTAAACTGCATTTTAATACTTAGCTGACATGTGTTAGTGACTATTTCCAAAAGTGGTGAATTCGATTCCTTTTTTATTAGAAAAGTGGTCTATTTTTAAAAAGACATCTCTGGCATTAAATTACACAAGACTAAAAAACTATTTTAAAAATTCATATCAAACATTTCAAAGTATATCCTTCACTAATTATAAGACATACCAAACCAGGAAGTCAAGGAAATTCCAGGGTGACCTCTAAAATTTAGTATTAGAGATAACTGAGATCATTTGTTAAAGAATAACTTGTTCTTTAAAAAGCTGAAAGTATAAAAAAGGAGCCTGAAGGAACAAGGCAGAAACAGAAGCTGAGTCTTGAGAACTTCACCACAGACCTAAAGTAACTTAAGTAGTAAATTAGATATGTTTCTCTGACCCTTGCCAGTATCTTCAAAGCAGTAATGTAGCTCCTCTCTTGAAAAACATGTTTTTAAGTAGTATTCTTCTCCTCCAATAACATAATATGAAAGTTAACATGCAAAAATTCACAAAAAGACCAAGACAGAAAACATTATTTTTGAATGAAAAAATAAAAAATACTAAGGAATCATACTGGATAGAAACATGGACTTGACTCTGCTTCTCAATAGCCCCTTTAACTTCTGCATCAATTTTCTTACCAGTAAAAGGGGATAATTACAAAGCCATCTCCCAGGATTGTGAGGATTACTCATGAGGCACTATCATCACAGTACACTTGTAGTAACTGCCTCAAATCAGTAACATTTTCATACCAGCTAAAAGGTTAATTATAGGAAAAATGCTGAACACTCTTCTCATAAAAATATCTCTATCCTACCACTGCTTGTGGGAGAAAAAGAAAAACACAAAAATAAATATATTTCATTTTTTTCTGCGGTCATATTACTTATAGAACTTAATGATCACTGAAGAAAAATAAAAACCACACCCTACAGTTTTAAAAAGTGTGTCAATATCGTGTATGTGTTCAAATCTGCAAAAAGTAGAAAATAGAAATATCCATGTTGTTAAGTGCTGGGTCATTACTATAAATACAAATATATTATCCATTATATAAAGTGATAAGGCCAGTCACAAAATTTTACAACAAAGTATTTTAAACCTTAGAAATAAAAAGGAAAGCAGTTACCTTTGTACAATAAAGCATCCAAAGTTCAAAGAGCCTCTCTCTGGATGCCATTCTGGCTTTCACTCTGGCACTTTAATTTTTCCTCCAAAAAAAAAAATTATGTTCAAGACTACAGCATGTTCATTTTATTTTCCAAGTTTTTCAGCTGTTACAGTAAAGCTCAATGTAGAAGGGAAAACAAAAATAAGTGAAATCAAATGGACTGTCTTCTGGTCAATAAAATTCAGTTCAAGCAGTTACTCCAACCTATCTTCATCATGGTAGTTGGGCGATTAAATCTGTTAAAGACAAAAATACGCAAAAAGTGTGCTAGAAATAGGGTCATATTAAAAACTGTAGATTTATCAGAACTATAGATTTATCTACTTCCCGCAATCAGCTAAGCTTTTATACTGACTGATTTCATAGAAAATAGTGCTTCAGGAAAACATCACTGCTAACACAATATTTCACATCAATATAAAGTTATAATTCTCTAGGGCAGACCTTGAGAGTACTCATAACCAAAAACGCGTCCAGTGATGATAACCCGCAAGACGCCGTTGCCACTATATTTTCTAGAAACAAAGAAAACGACACTTACTAGTGCTATATTTCAAAGACAAAGAATCCCTTAGAATATTCTAGTCTGCTTCTTAAAACTTGTAGGGAATGTTTGTCGCGGAGTTGCAGGGCAAGGCGTGGGGAGGAGGGTGAGGAATTCCTGGTTTGTTTATTTTAACAATCCTCGCTGGGTGAAAGCCGACCTGCCCACCTGCCCCTCTACCTCTCCATCCTGGAAGAAGAAAGGAGCACGCACGCACTGGCACGGGTAAACAACCCGGGAAAGCCTCCCAGTGTTTTTAGGGATCTTTAAATTTCCTCCTCGCAACCCAGACAACCGAAACAGAGGCAAACCTAAGGTGTGCAACCTGCCAAGAGAAGCTTTGGAAATGAGGCAGCGCGAGCTCCGCATCTTCCGACACGCTACCCACACCCTGCAGACTGCACTGGGACACACCCGGGTTAACCTCGCCCCCTCACAGCCGCCCCAGACTTTACAGCGCGCTCCCCACCACGCACCGGGGGCCCTCCCACGTCTGCCACGCGGCCACTTCTTCTCTACAACCCGCTCCCCGTCACCGCGCTCACGTTGGGGGTTGCGCCAACGCCAGCAGTCCGACGTCTAACTTACTTCCCTCGCCCCCTTCCCCAGCCGAAGCCCCGTGTCACCTCGCAGTAGGGAAGGCGGGCGGGAGAGGGAGGCGGGGCGGAGGCAGCGCGAGGCGGGGAGCGAGGGCCTGGAGGAACCAAGGGCGGAGCTATCCTCTCGGCTAATATTTCCGGCCTCTAAGGATTTACCCAGCCCCGGGGCAGTCGCTGTTCATTGGTTGCACAGGCCGGGAGGGGGCGGAGTGACTTGAAGCCACGCCCAAGCATTCCTGCGCATTCGCAGTCGACCGGGGCTCCCGAAGATTCGGGGGCTGGCGCCAGCCAGGACGTTCCAGTCAGTCTTCCCCAAGCTGGACGTGTCGGATGACCGACGTGCTTACGTTAATGCCCCACCAGTACTGGGGCTGGGCAGAGGTACCAGTTGGCTGATGGCGTCATTTCCGGGACTCATTTGGGGGCGGAGAATACTGGAGTGATCACTAGGGATTTTTGTTTTGATTTCCTGTATGAAGGGGATTCGTCCTGGTAGCGTATAGTAACAAGAAAACAGACAACTGCTCCCACACTCTCAAAGAGAGCAACAAAGTCTTTCTACTAATCGCACTTGTACATTCTACTTCCGCAGTCGCGAAATGTCCAGTCCAAAGGGCTTATTTTGAAAGTACTGAAGGCTTCAAAAGAGTTTTTGCTTTTTCAGAAAAACAAAAAAGACAAACGGCTGCGTTTACTAGATAGAGACAACTTTCAGATTTTTGTCAGATGGGGATGGGAAGGAAGACACAGAAGATAAATCACTTTTGGTACACCTAGACATTAAAAAACTTTATATTATGAAAATGTCAACTATATACAAAACTAAACTAGCATAGTGAATCTCCACATACCAAGATTATCAACTAATTAATGCCCCATCTTGTTTTCATCTCTACCAAAACTTGGCAAACTGTAAGCAGTAAATTTTTTAGGTTTTGCAGACTCTTGCTTGGTATGTATTTTAAAAGTCATGTAAGAGTGGGGGCACCTGGGTGGCTTAGTTGGTTAAGCTTCCAACTCTTAGTTTGACTCAGGTAGTGATCTCACAGTTTCAGAGTTTGAGCCACCCCATTGCGCTCTGCACTAGCAGCATGGAGGCTGCTTGAGATTCTCTGTCTCCCCTCCTCTTTCTACCCCTCTCCCACTTGCTCTCTCTTTCAAAATAAATGCACTTTAAAAAATTTTTAATAATAGTGTAATAATAATAGTAATATTTGAAAATTAGATGAAATTCAAGTTTTAGTGTTGTAAAGTTTGTTGGAACACAGCCATGCCCATTCCTTTACTATGTTTTAATAGCTTTAAAAAAAAAAAGTGCTGGACTCCAACTCATAACCCTGAGATTAAGAGTCACATTCTCTACCACTTGAGCCAGCTATGTACCCCTCCTTTACTATTAATACCTGCTTTCACTGCAAGAGGGCAGAGTTGAGAGGAATTTCCAGTAGTTATTTGCCAATTATGCCTTTTCAGCATCTCTCTCTGGTTGTGCAGAACATATATGAAAACCAAGGAAAAGGAGAGGACTTATTTTTGCTTTGGGATCCCCCATTTTAGTAATAAGCAACTCCATTCTTTCAGGTGCTCAGTCCAGGTACCTAAGAAGTATCTTTGCCATCTTTCGCATATACTTCACATTCAATCTAACCTTTCAGTTATAGCTTCAAAATATATCTAGAATCTAACCATTTCTCTACCCCACCACCACTACTCCTCTGATGTCAGGTATCACTAAATAGTTTCCAGATTATTATAATCTCATACCAGTTTGCTCTCTTGTCTCTGCCTATGCACTCTCACCACTCATGGGATTATTCTCAACACAGTAAGCAGAGTGATCTTTTAACATAGAAATAAGGTATTACTCCTCTGCCAAAAACTCTCTAGTGGTCTCCCATCCCACTTGAAACAGCCAGAAAGTACCTGTGTTTTCTCCCACACTTACCTCTTTAACTTCTCCAACAATTCTGGCCTTTCCTTATTTCAGTCCAGAAAAATCGCTGTTGCTAAAATTTGCAAAGCATATTCCATTCTCAGGGATTTTACATAAGCTGTCCCTCTACCTGGAATGCTCCCCAAGTGTACACACACAATCTTCAAGTCTCTGCTGAAGAATCACTTTATCTATTGCTATAGTCTGAATGTCTGGGTCCTCTCAAAGTTCATATGATGACATCCTAACCTCCAATGTGATGGTATTAGGAGGTGGTGCCTTTGAAAGTACTTAGACCACAAGGGAGGAGTATTCATAAGTGGGATTCGTACTCTTATAAAATAGGTCTTACAGAGCTCCCTACTCCTTTCAACTATGTGAGAATACAACAAGTCTGGAAGATGGCATTCACACAAAAAGAAAAGGAAAAGGAAAAGGAAGGAAAGAGAGAGAGAAGAAAAGAAAGAAAAAGAAAAGAGAGGAAGAAAGAGAAAAAGGAAGAGAAGAAGAAAAGGAAGAAAGAAATTGTAATCTACCCGGTCTGTGGTATTTTGTTACAGCAGCCCAAACATACTAAGACCTCAGTAAAGCATTCCCTCATCTTCTTTTAGAAAATACAATCCTTTTTTCCCTTTCTTTCTTTGTTTTTCACTATAGCACTTAACAGCTGACATATAATTTGCCCATTTTGAGTTCCCCCTAGTAAAATGGAAGCACTATGAACACAGAGACTTTATTCCCTGCTGTATACTTTCAGGCTCTTGAATAGTGTCTTATATACAATAAATATATTTTTGCAGACTATAATATGAAATAAATATTTGCAGACTATAATATGAAAGGAATAAATGATCTATTTCACTATATGTCTATGTATTATTCCATGTCCCTTCTTGAGTCTGCGAAATTCTGCATTTAGATGGCGTCTAGGTATCGGCTAGATGCCAACAGTCTTCCTGTGCTGAGACTTATCCTGGAGTGGGGATAAGCCTTGGTTTTATGAGTAGGTGTTTCACCAATACTTAGGTGTCTCCACCAGTGAAGCTATTGCCACTTTTTCTTCAGGCAGACCTTAAGGCAAACACATTTGTCACCTGGAGAACATATTTTCTTAGTAAGACTGTTACTCAGTCACCTTCTGAATCAACATGTCCTTGTTATGTTAAAATGGTATTTCTGGCCTAATTTTCATGACAAAATGTGTTAACCTTAAAAATAAAGCCAGTAAAAACGTCTTTAACCAGGAATAACAGAGAATTGCAATTCAGAACATGCAAAATATGGCAAAACCATAGGCAAGTCCAACAAACAACAGAGAGGAACATTATTTTATAGAGAAGAAGGAGGATGTTGGGAGGGATTGTTCTCAATGAAAGTTGATTGAACAAAAGCACGAGATCTTCATGATGACAGCGTCTCACTGGCTGAATTGCAGGGGTAGTTGATTTCTTATAGAAGACACAGTGTACCTCTTTCCTCATTGGGGACTATAATTGGTGATTGTTTCCCATTTAAGATTCTTCTGTTGGAGTTCATAATTGACATTTCTTCCTATAATTTGATGTTGAGTGGTATGGCTCCCATTTCTAACCTCCTTTTATATCCTTCCTATTCTACTTTAGTAAGATTTCACTTTATTTTCACCAAGGCATACTCATGAACTGAAATGCCCCTGCCTAGGGGCGCCTGGGTGGCTTAGTAGGTTAAGCGTCCGACTTTCGCTTGGGTCATGATCTCGTGGTTCGTGGGTTCGAGCCCCGCGTCGGGCTCTGTGCTGACTGCCAGCTCAGAGCCTGGAGCCTGTTTCAGTCTGTGACTCCCTCTCTCTCTGACCCTCCCTGCTCACGCTGTCTCTCTCTCTCTCCTAGAAATAAATAAAACATTAAAAAAAAAAAAAAAAGAAATGCCCCTGCCTAATCTCCCAGATGGTCCTGTGCTCAAGTAGTTTCTCATCTGATAACAGGGTTAAGAGTCTCAGTTCACTTCACCTATATGACCTTAGAATGTTACTAAATTAATTAACAGTGAAAATTACATCTGCCAAGACAATTGGACTACTTATGTAAATCAGGGCATTATCACCTCAAAGAAATAATTACATAGATCAGGGCACCTGGGTAGCTCAGTCAGTTGAGTGTCCAATTCTTGATTTCGTCTCAGGTAATGATCTCACAGTTAGTGAGTTCAAGCCCCACATCGGCTCTGCACTGACAGAGCTGCTTGGGATTCTCTCTCTGCCCCTCCCTCCCTCTGTTTCTCCCAAAAATAAATAAATAAACTTAAAAAATTAAAAAATAACATAGAGAGGTAAATTATAATCTTTGAGTTGCTTTTTCATCATGGTTTAGAGCAAATAAAATTAATTAGATTATCTTGCATAATAACCTACGTGCAATCATTCCTATTATGGACAACCTGCCAACTGAAGCAGATACTCAACTACAGTAGAGAGAACACAGTTTCCTTGGACAGAGTTGGAGACATTTCACCTCTTTGGTTAAGTTTATTCCTAGGTATTCTGTTGGTTTTAGTGCACTTGAAATTGTTTTCTTAATTTCTCTTTCTGCTCCTTCATTATGGGTATATAGAAATACAACAGATTTCTGTACATTGATTTGTATCCTGTGACTTTACTGAATTCATTTATCAATTCTAGTAGTTCTTTGTGGAGCCTTTTGGGTTTTCTATATCGTATCATGTCATCTGCAAATAGTGAAAGTTTTACTGCTTTCTTGCCAATTTGGATGTTTTTATTTCTTTCTGTTGTCTAATGGCTATGGCTAGGAATTACAGTACTATTTGAGCAAAAGTCGTAAGAGTGGACATCTTTGTCTTGTTCCAGACCTTAGGGAAAAAACTTTTCCATAGATTTCTATTCTTTTAAATGTGTTAAGTTGTGTTTTATGGCCCAGAATGGGGTCTATCTTGGTGAATTTTCCATGTAAACTTAAGAAGAATATGTATTCTGCTGTTGTTTTGTGAAGCAGTTGATGGATGTAAACTATATCCAATATGATCAACATGATGATGTTAGGTTCAATTTGTCTTTAGGTAAGCTGATGGATTTGTCCATTTTTTATATAGTTGGAGCAGATTTATCTATTTCTCCTTCCAGTTCTATCAGGTTTTCTTCACATATTTTAATGCTTTCTTTATTATTTCTTTATTATTTTTTATGTTTATTTTTGAGAGAGAGGGAGTGGGAGAGGGGCAGAGAAAGAGAGGGAGGCAAAGGTTCTGAAGCAGGCTCTGGGCTGACAGCAGAAAGCCTGATGTGGACTCAAAGCCACAACCATGACGTCATGACCTGAGCTGAAAATCAGATGCTTAACCGACTAGACTGAACCACTGAGGCACTCCCCCACACACCTTTTTTTTTTTAAAGTTTATTTATTTTTGAGAGAGCATGTGTAGAAGGGGCAGAGAGAGAGACAGAGAATCTGAAGCAGGCTGTTGATTGTCAACACAAAGCCCAACTTGGGGTCAAACTCATAATGTGAGATCATGACCCAAGCCAAAGTTGGAGGTTTCCAACTGAGTCACCCAGGTGTTCCCCTTAATGTTTTCTTGTTAAGAACATACACATTAGGGGGCACCTCGGTGGCTTAGTTGGTTGAGCGTCCGACTTCAGCTCAGGTCATGAGGGTTTGTGGGTTCAAGCCCTGCACTGGGCTCTGTGCTAATGGCTAGCTCAGAGTCTGGAGCCTGTTTTGGATTCTGTATCTCCCTGTCTCTCTGACCCTCTCCTGCTCATGCTGTCTCTCTCTCTCAGAAATAAACATAAAATTTTTTTTAAAAAGAACCTACACATTAAGAATTATTATATCCTCTTGGATAATTGGCCCCTTTATCATTATGTAATGCCCCTCTTTATCCCTAATAAATTTCCTTGCTCTGAAGTCTTATAGTTTAGATTTTCCTATTACAGTATGGGTCCCCATTGAGGGTTCTGCTTAGGATTTCTGCTCTGGTAAGTTGTAATTCTCAGTATTTGCCTGTCTCTTAAATTTTGGAAGTAGTTTTCTGCCCTGTGACCTCACATCTCTGATGGAGCTAAGCTGTTTTCAGTTTGTTCAGCTTTTTAGTCGGTATTAGGATGGAGTGATGACTTTTAAGGTCTTTACATGCTGATCCAGAAACTGGAAGTCCTGTCCATTCCTCTTTAGTAGGTACTGTAAAACTGCCTAAGTTTCAGTGTCAGACATGCTAATACAAAAACTCTATAATTACACTGATTAGAACATAGGTGTTTCCAAAATTCCTTAGCCACCCATTTATAATTATCTTATTAAGGTACATTACTTATGTATTCTCCTTTAGAATCACAAAACTAGAGGTGTCTGGCTGGCTCAGTCAGCAGAGCATGTGACTTTTGATCTCAGGGTCATGAGTCTGAGCCCCATATGTGGCATAGGGTTTACTTGAAAAAATTAGGATCACAAAACTCGAGAGCTCAAAGTTACATTAGAGATCGTGTAATTCAATATGTCCATTTTAAATATTAAAAAACCAAGGCCTAAATTTAAATGTAACCAAAACTCTTGACCAGCACTTTTCAATAGAAATTTGTGCAATGATGGAAATGTTCCACATCTGGGTTGTTCAGTGCAGTAGCCATTAGCCATTCATTGCTGTTGAACAATTGCAATGTGACTTGTACAACAGGGAAATTAATTTTCAGTTTTATTTAATTTTAACTTAAATATACATATTTGTCTAATGACTACTGTACTGGATAGATCCACATCTAATTTACATTGTAGGAACCACAGATGATAGAGGAATAAGTTAAGTGACTTGTCCTGTAGTACACTGCTTGTTGTGGACAGAACTGAAACGAGAACCCAGAACTCCTTAATCCTAGGCTTTTTTGACTATACTGTGCTGTCTTTTCAGAGTCCAAAGGACAATGCTTTTAAAGCAGGGTTTCTCAAACTCAGCACTATTGACATTTTGGACTGGATTAATTTTTTGTCCTGTTCACTGGAGACTACTTAGCAGTATCCCTGCCCCTACCCAGTAAATACCACTAGTATCTTCCAGCTGTGACAAACAAAACTGTCTCCAGAAAAGGCTATATATCCTGGGAGCAAAACTGGGGGCAAAATCATCCCTTGTTGAGAACTTCAGGTTCCTAGGATTTCCTAGTCACATAAGATGTCATTCAGGACCCTTCTCAGAGGCAGGGTAAATCGAACTTGACAGTGAAATGAGAACTTCAAGAATATGATATAGAAAATATGATATAGGAGCAAGAATGAGAATGGGATAGGGATTGTGACCACACAAAAGGGAGAGACCAGGACCACGATCAGATCAGAGTCGATCAAGAGAAAAGAGCAAGATCATGAAAGGGAATTGGAGCAGGGGAAGAGAGAAAGAATAGGAACGAGAAAGAGAATGAGAGTGAGAGAGTGAGAAAGGGAATGGGAATGAGAGAGAGAGAAAGACAAGCAGTACTGAGAAGAGGACAAAGACGATGCTTATGAACAAAGAAAACTTGAAAGAAAATTCTGAAAGAATCTACTTACCAAGACCTCCTTGAGAACTGGGAAATCTGAGAAGAGAAGAAAATCCAGGAGTATGAGAAAGAGGCTGAAAGAGAAGAAGAAAGAAGAGAAATGGCCAAAGAAGCTAAATGACAAAGAATTCTTAGATTATGATGATGATAGATATGATCCCAAATATTACAGAGGTAGATATGATCCCAAATATTACCTTCAGAAAAGGTTGCCTGGTAGGGAAAAGGAAATGGAAGCAGATAAACAGGACAGAAAAAGAGAGAAGGAAGAGCTAGAAGAAATCAGGCAGCACCTTCTGACTGAAGGGCAGCTGGATCCAGATGCAAAGCTCCAAAGGATGGAACAAGAGGCTAAAAGGTGCACACAACCACAAATAAAGCAAGAACCAGAATCAGAGGAAAAACAAGAAAAACAAGAAAATGAAGAAAAATGAGAGGAACCCATGGAAGACGAAGAAGAGCCCGGGCAAAAGCTCTGTCTCAAATTCACCCTGAGGCCCATTAGTTTTGCCCCATATGTTTCCTCTGCCAGTGGCAATGCAACCCCCAACATTGCTGGGGATGAGTCTCCTTGTGGTACTATTATTCCTCATGAAAATTCACTAGATCTACAAAAACTTGAGGAACATGGGCCCAAAACAGAACTAAGTCTTAAACTGGGTGCTTCCAATAGTTCTGGTCAATCTAATTCCATGAAGAGAAAGAAATTCCCCATAGATAGTGTCTTTAACAAATTTGAGGATGAAGACAGTGATGATGTACCCTGAAAAAGGAAACTGAGCTCAGGTAGTTCATAAAGGTTAATACATATTAAAGGTAGTCACCTCAACAGTGATGAAATCACAATATGTTACACAGTTTTTTGAAGACATTTCTGAAAAAATGTTACATATTTCACTTTTCCTATTTTATTATAATGTATTTAATTATGGAGAAAGATTTTTGTTTACTGAGCATTCCATTCTTGTATTTCCTGCCAAAAGGATCATTAGCTTTTGTTTATCACATGATTCATCATGGTGAAACACATTAGGAGATCAAGAAGATTCAGTTTCCAGCTGTGAATAAGCAGATGGAAAATAGTGCCCTAAAGAAATAAGTATGAATGAAACAAAAGCTTGTTTCACTACAAATTAAGAGGAAGAATAAAAAATTAAAGACAAAAATTTCAATTTACTTTTTAGGTTTCCAGATGAGAAATCAAGCAACCTCTGAAACGGAAATACCCTCAGTTAAATAATTTTAGAAATAGAAGTGGCATACACAAGACTATTTTCCTGGGGTACCTGGGTGGCTCAGCTGGTTAAGCCTCTGGCTTTAGCTCAGGTCATAATCTCAAGGTTCATAAGTTTGAGCCCCATGTCAGGCAGAGCCTGCTCCAGATCTTCTGTCTCCCTCACTCTCAGCCCCTCCCCCACTCATGCTTTTTATCTCTCAAAAAAAAATTAACATCAAATGCCTACTTTTCCAATTATATCTTACTGTTTGCAGTTATCCACTCAGTCTCATTAAAGGCTTTCTGATGTTTTTGTGGATATTTTATTACAAAAAAGAGAACCACTTAGGGGAGTGTAGGATGGGGAGTTATTTAATGGTTATAGTGTTAAAGTTAGAGATGAAGAAAAAGTTCTGGGGATGGATAATAGGGATGGTTGCATAACAGTGTGAATGTACTGAATGGCAAAGAACTGTACACTTCAAGTTATTCCACTTGACTAGGATATTGATAAAAAGGCAAAAAATGTTAAAACCCAAAATAGACCTTTTGTGTAATAATTTAGGCATTATAAATTTTAGTTCTCATTAGAATGTTGTAATAGCTGTTAAAAACAATAGAGGTTATGGAAGAGATTATAAATTCCAGATACTTGAGTGACCAGTAACTCACCAGCTGACTCAGCATATGATTAATTAAAGACAGCAGCTTCCTTTCCCTTTTAGATTTCTGATCCACCCTTTACAGATTTTGATTTAAAGTGATATCTTAATAATTTCCAACATTGCCAACTTCTTGGGCTGTGCTCCTGGGAGTGTCTCTCCACTTTTTTTTTTTTTTAATTTTTTTTAATTTTTTTTTTTTTCCTAGGAGAGAGAGAGACAGCGTGAACAGGGGAGGGTCAGAGAGAGAGGGAGTCACAGACTGAAACAGGCTCCAGGCTCTGAGCTGGCAGTCAGCACAGAGCCTGACGCGGGGCTCGAACCCACAAACCACAAGATCATGACCTAAGCAAAAGTCGAATGCTTAACTGACTAAGCCACCCAGGCGCCCCTCTCCACTCCTATTCTTAACTACCTGTGTAAATTAAGGTGGGGGGGGGAGGAGTTTAATGTAACATAGATATAAAATGCAGTGGATTAAATAAGAATTTTAAATCTCTCTCATAACAGTCTTAAGGTAGGTAGGGCAACTCCATCCCACAATGAGATTCAAGGGCCCCAATTCTCCCCTTCTCATCATCCTTCTAACCTGCAGGATATTGTCCTTATCAACCAGCTTACAGGAGGGAAGAAAAAGTGGAAATGAAGGGCCATTTCCTTTTGGTAACATAGAAGTTGCACTTGAGCAACTTGCACATGAACAAGACTTTAGTCAAAACCTATATCCAGCTGGAAAGGATACTGGAAAATACTATTTCTCACTAGGAATCTATATACCTAGGTAATACTATGGAAAATGGATTTGGGGAGAACAATGTGCAGTCTGAACACTACCCTATTCCCAACATCATCAGGTGACTGAGCACAGTTTGTTTGGTTCTTACAATATCAATATCTCCAGAGACTAAAAACTGTTAGGCTGCATCAATCACAACATTTTTCTAAAAAGTTCCCATTGTCTTTTTATTCCACAATTCTTACATAACAAATCATCTTATAACATTGTGGTGCCCCTTGAAGGCATTATGCTCAGTGAAATAATAAAGAGAAAGACAAACACTGTATGATCTCTCTTTTTTTTTTAGATAAATAAAAAACAAGTTCATAGACACAGAGAACAGATTGGTGGTTGCAAAGGCAGGAGTTGGGGGGTGGGAGTAATAGATGAACTGTTGCTGTTGTTTTGTTTAAACAAATTAAATAATAAGTATTTGGAAAGATCATCAGGTATCTTTAAATGTGAGTGAAATTTCTCTTCCTTTCAGCCAACTTTGTGTCATTATTTGTAAATATGCATGATCCAGAGATAACCATGACAAGTCAGTTATGTCTATTTTCCCCATTTTTCTAAATTTATTCTATGATGCAAGTATATGTTTTTAACAAAATAAAATTATGTTATGCATTAAAAATATCTAGTAAAACTCAGTGGCATAAAACAACAATTTTATTGTGCTCACAGATTAATGGACCAGGGATTTGGGTAGAGCAAAGAAGAGATGATTAGTCTCTACTTCATCATGTCTAGGGCTCCAGCTGAAAGTCTCAAAGGCTGGGTATGACTCAGTGGCTCAGGGCTGAAATAATCTGGAGACATCTTCATTTACGTGTCTGTGGTTGATGCTGCCTGTTGGCTTGGAACTTCACTGGACTATCAACATAGAACATATGCCCCAACAAAGCACCTGGGTGGCTCAGTTGGATGAGTGTGTGACTCTTGATTTCAGCTCAAGTTACGATCCCAGGGTTGTCGGATAGAGCCCTGCATCACACTGAGAATGGACCCTGCTTGAGATTCTCTGTCTCTTCCTCTGCCCCTCCCCTGCTTGCACTCTCTAAACACAAAAACAAAACAAAAAACCCACAACACCTGTTAAATGTGGTCTGTCTGAGTTAGTTTAGGCTTCCACACAGTGATTTCTGAAACAAGAAACAAAGCACTAGCCATAAGGGACAAAATTGGTAACTTTAACTACATTAAGATTTAAAAAGCCTATTCCTCGGGGCACCTGGGTGGCTTAGTCGGTTAAGCGTCCGACTTTCGCTTAGGTCATGATCTCGCGGTTCGTGGGTTCGAGCCCCGCGTCGGGCTCTGTGCTGACAGCCAGCTCAGAGACTGGAGCCTGTTTCAGTCTGTGGCTCCCTCTCTCTCTGACCCTCCCCTGCTCACACTGTCTCTCTCTCTCTCTCTCCTAGAAATAAATAAAAACATTAAAAAAAAATTTAAAAAATAAATAAATAAATAAAAAATAAAAAGCCTATTCCTCAAAAGTGCCACAGAGAGAGCAAACACACCTTGGAATGGGAAAATATATTTGTAAAACATATTTTTAATAAAAGACTCTTATTTGGAATATATATAGAATCCCAACAAAAGAGAGTAATAGAAGCTATCTAGAAGTTTTTAATTTTTTAAATATTTTTATTTATTTTTGAGAAAGAGAAAGAGAGACAGAGCATAAGTAGGGGAGGAGCAGAAAGAGAGGGAGACACAGAATGTGAAGCAGGCTCCTGGCTCCAACTTGTCAGCACAGAGCTCAATTCCAGGCTTGAACTCATGAACCATGAGATCATGACCTGAGCAGAAGTCAGACACTCAACCCACCGAGCCACCCAGGTGCCCCTATAAGTTTTTAAATGAGCAAAATATTTACATTGGCCATTCACAAGAAGGGAAATACAAATGGTGAATATTGAAAAGCTACTCAAACTCAGTTGCAATGAAGTAAATGCAAATTAAAACCACAATTAAAAACCACTATTTTAGGAAGCTATTTAGGAAGCTGACAGTAAAAAGTATTGTTAAAGATATGAAACCACTGTAATTATCATCCACTGTCAGTGTGGGCATACACTGGTACAATCGATTTGGAAACCAGTTTGGCACTATCTAGTAAAGCTATATGTATATCCAATGACCCAACTACTCCATTGGAGTAGCTGGAAAAACTGTGCAGGTGTGTACCAGAAGATATGTATGAAATGTATCATTTAAACATCCATCTATATAGAGAACAAACTGGGTTAAACAAACAATGGAGATCAAGGACTGCACTTGTTTTTTTGTTTTTATTTTTTAATTTTCTAATGTTTATTTAAGAGAGAGAAAGTGTGGGAGGGATAGAGAGGAAGGGAAACACAGAATCCAAAGCAGGCTAGCGGCTCTGAGCTGTCGGCACAGATCCCAACACGGGGCTTGAACTCATGAACCGTGAGATCATGACCTGAGCCAAAGTAGGAACTGCACTTGTGATGAGCACAGGGTGATGTATGGAAGGGCTGAATCACTATATTGTACACCTGAAACTAATATACACTGAATGTTAACTAAGTGGAATTAAAATAAAAACTAAAAAACCTATCAGTCTATGCATTTTACCAACATAATAGACTAAAGGAGAAAAACCATGTAATTATCTCAAAGATGCAGAATGTGACAAAAGTCAACATCCACTCGTAATATAAATTCTTGACAAACTAGAAAATATCTGGAATCCAGACAGCTCCAAATGTGTATGAGTTACAGGATGAAATGCTTACTTTCCAATTTAAATATCCTCTGAGCTATTCAGTATATGAAATCTAAGACAGTAGTGGCTCAGGGCCAATGTTACTTAAAGATTGTCCCTCAGGGTACCTGGCTGGTTCACTAGGTAGAACATGCAGCTCTTGATTTTGGGGTTGTAAATTCAAGCCCTATGTTGAGCGAAGAACTTACATTAAAAAGAGAAAACTTAAAGACTGTCCCTCTATTTATTAGATCTTTATAACAACTTTTTAATTAAATATTTTAAGAGATTTCAAAGATCAAGGTGGGTTGAAAATAAAATTAAAGTGTTAATACTACTTTGGAAAAAAATATTTGTTCCCCCATTAATATATTAACGTATATCCTACAGTCCCTTCCTTATCTTTTAATTTACAGACCCTCTAAGTTGGCAGGAAGCATATTCTTCCTCATGGTGAATTTTGATAGTTCATGAACTGCTTAATTTAGAGTTAAATCTGATTATAACACAGATTTTGGAGTAAAAAAATTCTTGAGGTTAGATCTTTGGTTCTTGGCTTCTTAACTATGTATAATCTCGGGCAAGGTATTCAATCTCTCTGAGTTTTTCTTCCATAAAATTGGGCTAATAATACCCAGGGCGGTATGAGGATTAACTGATAAATATATAGCACTCAATAAATTATCATATTTTAGAACTAAGTAAAGTAAACATATGTTAAATGTTGCTGGGTGAATTCCAGAGACCCCAGGCCCTGGGGCCTCAACCTAGCCCATCCCAAAGATGTTGCCAAAGGTTCTTGTTTTCATCACAAGAAACAATTCAAGGACAGACACAGCACACCAAAGGAGTGACACAAGTGGGAAAGTTCATTAAACTAAAAGTACACTCTTGAGATGTAAAAGGAGATGAGCTTAAGAGAGACAGAGAGAACAAAATCACAAATCAAAGAGAAGTAACAACCAACACCACAGAAATACAAATGATTGTAAGAGAATATTATGAAAAATTAAACCAATGGGACAACCTACAAGAAATGGATAAATTCCTAGAAACATATAACCTCCCAAAACTGAACCAGGAAGAAATAAAAAATTTGAACACACTGATTACCAGCAATGAAATTGAATCTGTAATAAAAAAAAGACTTCCAAGAAAATTATACCAACATTTGAAGAAGAGTTAATACCTATTCTTCTCAAACTATTCCAAAAAATAGAAGAAGAAAGAAAACTTCCAAACTCATTCTATGACGACAGTATCACCCTGATAGCAAAACCAGATAAAGGCACCAAAAGAGACCAATGGTCCAATATTTCTGATGAACATAGATACAAAAATCCTCAACAAATTACTAACAAATCAAATACAACAAAACATTTAAAACAATCATTCACCATGATTAAGTGAGATTTATTCCTGGGATGCAACAGTGGTTCAATATTCCCAAATAAATCAATGAGATATATCACATCAATAAGAGAAAGGATAAAAACCATATAATCATGTCCAGAGATACAGGAAAAGCATTTGACAAAGTACAATATCAATTCATTATAAAAAACCTTCAACAAAGTAGGTTTAAAAGAAATATACCTTGGGGCGCCTGGGTAGCTAAGTTAAGCGTCCGACTTCGGCTCAGGACATGATCTCACGGTTCGTGGGTTCGAGCCCTATGTCAGGCTCTGTGCTGACAGCTCAGAGCCTGGAATCTGCTTTAGATTCTGTGTATCCCTCTCTCTCTGACCATCCCCTGTTCGTGCTATCTCTATCTCTCTCTCTCAAAAGTAAATAAAACATTAAAAAAAAAAAGAAATATACCTCAACATAATAAAGGCCTTATATAAAAAACCCACAGCTAACATCATACTCAATGGGGAAATGCTTTTCTTCCAGCTTTTCTCCTAAGGTCAAGAAGAAGATAAGGATGTATATTCTCACCACTTTTACTCAACACAGTACTAGAAGTCCTAGCCATTGCCATCAGACAAGAGAAAGAAATAAAAGGCATTCAAATCAGTAAGGAAGAAGTAAAACTTTCACTATTTGCAGAGGACATACTATATATAGAAAACCCAAAAGTCTTCACCAAAAACCACAAAACTGATAAATGATTCAGTAAAGTTACAGGATACAAAATCAATGTACAGAAATCTGTTGCATTCCTATACACCAACAATGAAGCAGCAGAAAGAGAAATTAAGGAAACAATCCCACTGGGGCACCTGGGTGGTTCAATTGGTTAAGCATCTGACTTCAGTTCAGGTATTGATCTCACGGTTCCTGAGTTGGAGCCCCACACTGGGCTGTCTACTGTTAGCACAGAGCCTGCTTTAGATTCTCTGTCTCCCTCTCTCTGCCCATCACCTACTTGTGTGCTCTCTCTCACTAAAAAAGGAAGGAAGGAAGGAAGGAAGGAAGGAAGGAAGGAAGGAAGGAAGGAAGCCAGAGGGAAGGAGGGAAGGAGGAAGAAAGGAAGGAAGGCAGACAGGAAGGAAGGAAGGAAGGGAATGAGGAAGAGAGAGAAAGGGAGAGAGGGAGAAAGAGGAAAAGAAAGAGAAAAATCCCATTTACAATTGCACTAAAACCAATAAAATACTAGGAATAAACTCAATCAAAGAGGTGAAGGATCTGTACTCTGAAAACTATAAAACTTTAATTAAGGAAAGAACTGAAGACGACACAAAGAAATGGAAAGATATTTCATGCTCATGAGGTGAAAGAACAAATATTATTAAAATGTCAATACTACTGAAAGCAATTTACATATTTAATGCAATCCCTATCAAAATATCAACGTTTTTCACAGAACTAGAAAAAACAATCCTATAACGTGTATGGAAACACAAAACACCCTGAATAGCCAAACCAACCTTGAAAGAGAAAAGCAAAGCTGGAGGCATCATAATTTGGACTATAAGTTATAATACGAAGTAATCAAAACAGTATGGTACTGGCACAAAAGCAGACATATAGATCAATAGAAAGTCTAGAGGGGCACCTGGGTGGATCAGTCGGTTAAGTGTCTGACTTCGGCTCAGGTCATGATCTCATGGTTCATGGGTTCAAGCCCCACGTCGGGCTCTGTGCTGACAACTAGCTCAGAACCTGGAGCCTGTTTCAGATTCTGTATCTCCCGCTCTCTCTGACCCTTCCCTGCTTACGCTGTCTCTCTCTCAGAAATAAATAAAAACATTAAAAAAAATTTTTAAATAGAAAGTCCAGAAATAACCCCCCACCCCAACTACACGGTCAATTGGTCTTTGACAAAGTAGGAAAGAATATCCAATGGGAAAGGGACAGTCTCTTCAACAATGGTGTTGGGGAAACTGGACAGCTACATACAAAAGAAAGAAACAGGACCACTTTCTTACACTATAGACAAAACTAAGCTCAAAATGGCTTGAAGACCTAAAACCATAAAAATCCTAGAAGAGACCCAGGCAGTAATTTCTCTGACACTAACCATAGCAACTTTTTTCTAGCTACATTTCCTGAGGCAAGGAAAACAAAAGTAAAAATAAACTATTGGGACTATATCAAAATAAAAAGCTTCTTTCTACACAGCAAAGGAAACAATCAACAAAACTATGAGAAAACCTACAGAATGGGAGAAGATATTTATGAATGATATATCTGATAAAGGGTTAGTGTCCAAAATATATAAAGAACTTATACAACTCAACACCTTAAAAAACCCAATTAAAAAAACAGGTAGAAGACATGAACAGACATTTCTCCAAAGAAGACATCCAGATAGCCAAGAGACATGAAGAGATGCTCAACATCACTCATCATTAGGAAAACACAAATCAAAACTATAATGCAATATTACCTCACACCTTTCAGAAGGACTAAAATCAACAGCACAAGAAGCAACATGTGTTGGAGAGGATGTGGAGAAAAGAAACCCTTGTGCACTGTTGGTGGGGATGAAAACTGGTGTAGCCCCTGTGGAAGACAGTATGGAGGTTCCTCCAAAAGTTAAAAATAGAACTATTCTACAATCCAATAATCACACTTCTGAGTATTTACTCAAAGAATACAAAGACAGTAATTCAAAGGAATACATTCACCCCTATGTTTATAGCAACATTATTTACAATAGCCAAATTATGGAAACAGCCCAAGTGTCCACTAGATTGATGAATGGATAAAGAAGATGTGGTATATATACACAATGGAATATTATTCAACCATAAAAAGAATGAATTCTTGCCATTTGCTACAACACGGGTAGAGCTAGAGAGGATAATGCTAAGGGAAAAAAGTCAGAGAAAGACGAATACCATACGATTTCACTCATACGTGGGATTTAAGAACCAAATGAGCAAATGGAAAGAGATGGAAAGAGAGAGAAAGAGAGAGAGAGAGAGAGACACAAACCAAGAAATAGACTCTTAATTATAGAGAATCAGCTGATGGTCACCAGAGGGGAAATGGGTGGGAGGATGGGTGAAATAGGTGGATTAAAGAGTACACTTATCAGGATGAGCATTGAGTAATGTATGGAATTGTTGAATCACTATATTATACACCTGAAACTATTATAACCCTGTATGTTAACTATACTCAAACTAAAATAAAAAAGAAAGTGCAAAAGAAAGAGCAAGCATAGGAACTGTGATTTGGGTTTGGGTTTCTATCTCTTATTAGCAGTTGTTATCTAGGGGGTGAGATATAGATTACTTGGGCTGAGGGTCTTTGGAAGCAGGGTTTTGAGCCTTTTCTTCCTTATTTGGTCAGGGGTTTTCTGTTAGGGCACCTGTCATCTTGGATGTCTGGTCTGATCCAGCCTCCTGTGCAGTGTTGCTAGTACAGGCCTCTGACTTTCCAGATAGCTGTACTTCCTCTTTGCGGGACTCTAGGCCTCCTGCTAAATACTAACTAACTGCCTACTCTATCAAAATAAACAATGACTTTATGTTCCACCATTACTGATAGTATGCATGTTGCATAACTTGGAGAAGGATAGGGCAGGCAAGTTAAAAAGAAAATGCAGGGGTGCCTGAGTGGCTCAGTCGGTTTAAGCGTCCAACTTCAGCTCAGGTCATGATCTCACTGTTTGTGAGTTCGAGCCTCATGCTGGACTCATGTGCTGACAGCTCAGAGCCTGGAGGCTGCTTTGGATACTATGTCTCCCTTTCTCTCTGCCCCTCCCCTGCTCATGTACTCACTCTAAGATAGATGAACATTTAAAAAAAAAATTTTTTTTTAAAAGAAAGCACATATTGCTAGGTTGCAAATCATTATAATCTTCCTTTTTTTAAATGTTTATTTCTGGAGAGAAGCATGTGCACAAGTCGGGGAGGGGCAGAGGGAGAAGGAAGAGAGGTTCTGAAGCAGGCTCCATGCTGAGAGCTAAGACCCTGATGCAGGGTCTGAACCAAAGTCAGATGCTTAACCAACTAAGCCACCCAGGCACCCCTAAACATTTTCTTAAAAGTACAAGGGCAACAGAAATTGATTTTTTTAAAAAAAACTAAATTGCAATATAAAAATGGGCTAGTGAAAAGAGTGTATTTCATGTAAAAAATGTATATATGGAAACATCTCACTAATAAGAAATGTTAATTTGAACAAAATGGTATTTCAAATTAGAAAAATCTTTAAATTATCATATTTAATTCTCATTAGGACACGATCAGCCTCACAATCAAAAATTACTTTGAGACAGGATGCCTGAGTGGCTCAGTTAGTTGAATGTCCTACTCTTGATTTCAGCTCAGGTTATGATCTCAGGGTCATGGGATGGAGCCCCATGAGCCTGGATCTAGGCTGAGCATGGAACCTGCTTGTGATTCTCTCTCTCTCTCTCTCTCTCTCTCTCTCTCTCTCTCTCTTTTCTTCTCCATCCCCTACCTCCACTCGCACTCTCTCTCAAATAAAGAAAAAAATTTACTTTGAGATAGGTTAAAACAATGTAACATTTATGGAAAGCAATTCTATAATATTATCAAGAGTAAAAATGCTTTTGATGTTTAGTTACTTTACGTTGAGGAATCCAAATGAAACACATAGTAGTCAGAGATGCAAAAAATGACTTTTATACAAAAAATATTGAAAATATATAAATGGTAAACAATCTGGGGATTAATAAAATAGATATGAAAACATATTATGCAATATTATGTATCAATTAAAAACAATTTTGAAGAAACCTTCAAACCAGTCCCTGCTGACAAGTACTCATATCACAAGAAATATTATCAACATATTTGTAGGGCCCATGTGGATAGTTCCCATAAGTTCTGGGCTCTATACAGCCAAGCTATTTCACAGAACCATTGAATTCTTTTTTTTTCCTCTTTCAATTTATTTAAATTCAAATTAGTTAACATATGGTTTCAGAGCAGAAGCCCCTGATTCATCACTTACATATAACCATTGAATTCTATCATTCAATTTCAGTCTCTCAGGGTGCAGATGAAGAAATTGAGGGCCAGAGAAATGAAGTGATTCACTTAAGATAATTCAGCTAAGTAAGTGGCAGACTTAGTCCTCTGCTTTTTCTATTACTTCACAACTATTTTATTTATCTCATAAATGACTTATTTTACCAGCATCCATTTCTCAATTTTGCACTGTAGATATTTCCTGTGAAAATACTTTTACCTAAAGAGTATAGACAAAAAAATGGAAGAATTAATTGGACATATAATTGCAGTGCAGGTTTCAGAGAAATTAGAAATAATCAGTATACAGTTATAGGTTGTAACTAAGTGAAATTCTTGATCATTAAAGCCCTTTCTCCCTCCTTTATATTTTTTAAAGTGGAAATTTTTTAAAGCTCTAGCTTCTGTGCTTGCTCCTACAGTTAAAATCTATGGAACTGTAAACTCTCATGTAATTAAAAATTAAAATGATCTCAGTGTTTCCATGGAAATAAAAAGGCTTCATGAATAAATAATCACTATTATGCAACTGATCTAGAAATCTATTACTCTGAAAGCCACAAACTGTTTTATATCTACCACAAGCTAGATATTGTTTTGTTTTGTTCTTTCCCATATCCTTTGGTTAAATTCTTCTTGAAAATTCAAATAGATTCATATTTTTGATTCATATAATTCTAATATCAAAACATTACAATATATTTTCAAATGTTAATCAAATCTAAAAAGAGAGGAAGAATCTTCTTAAAAACAGTTAGTATATTTATATAATTCTAATCATCTTTTTAAAGCCAGAATTTATTACTGCCACCTAAAACCATATTTTAGGTAAAAGCAAAATAAGTTTAAAAAGTTTAATGTTGGGGTGCCTAGGTGGCTCAATCGGTTAAGCATCCAACTTCTGCTCAGGTCATGATCTCATGGTTTGTGGGTTTGAGCCCCACGTCGGGCTCTACGCTGACAGCTAGCTCAGAGCCTGGAGCCTGCTTCGGATTCTGTGACTCGCTTTCTCTGACCCTCCCCTGCTCACGCTCTCTCTGTCTCTCTCTCAAAAATAAATAAATAAATAAATAAATAAATAAATAAATAAATAAATAAAGCATTTTTAAAAATTATAAAAAAATTAAAAGTTTAATGTTTATTAAATCTAAAATTGAATGCATAAAAAAGAAAAAATTGATCTTTTTAGACAGTTGCTTTTAAAAAGACTAGAAAGCAGAGAGACAGACTTTCCTGGAATATTTTTTTTTTAAGATTTTTATTTTTCTGGAATTTTTTTATAATCAAGGCTAGAAATCTGATCTTTCTCACTCGTAGGGGAGCATTATGCCTAAACTTGATATATCAAGGAGTTACCACCTTATATTGTAATGTCTTTTGAACCCAACTGTTTTAATACACTGAATATGTGTCTGTTAAATAAAGGACTGAAGACTTTGCTTTAATTTGCAACTAATCTAATCTGAGATAAGTCCTGCCCTGACATTTCCTCACAGGTTCCAAAGTGGACTGAACGGACCAGTTTTAAGCATTCTTGGTGTTCCTTTTAACTGCTTAGACATATTTCCTGCTGTAGCTAATCCAAATGTTGGAGGGCCTCAGGGCTAGGTCCTAGGCATTCTTCCCTTCTTTATCTGCATTTTTTTCCTCAGGTGATCTCTCTGTTGTCTTGTTTTTCATTACCATCCGCATGTTGATAAATCACAAAAATGTTTATGTCCAATCTTGACCTCTAGACTTGTATCTCTAAGTGCCAACTTAACATATCCATTTGGAAATCAAAAGTAACCAAGTTCAAAAAAGAGATCTTGCTTTTGGTCTTCCAAGTCTATCCCTCCCCATCAGTCTTCCTCCACTCAGTAAAATTCACTACCATTCACATAGTCACTCACGGCTAAAACCCTGGCTGGGGTCATTCTTATTCCTTCCCTTCCTTCACACACATCCCCACATGCCCTCCCCAACAGCCAACCAATCGCAAGTCCTGATGATTCTATCTCCAAAATATATCCTGAGTTTTTCCACTTCTCTTTGCCTCTTGTATCACTATCACTCTAGATCCAAATCACCTAAGCTTTCACATGTGCCATTCTAATAACTTCCTGATTGCTCTACCCATTTCCATTTATGTCCCTGTATAACACATTCTTCTATAACATATAAACTCAGGTATATCACTTCTCCAGTAGAAATCTTCTAATAGGTTCTGTTTTACTCAGAATGAAATGACACTATGATTACCATGCACTCCATGGTTTTCTTCACTTTTTTTGACCTCAGCTCATACCACTTTCTCTATTGCTAATGCCACACTAGTCTGTTTTCTGCCCTTTAATACCTCTTTCCCACATCAAGGCCTTTGCATTGACTGTTCCTCCTACCTGTGAAGCTCCTCCTTCTGCTTTCTGAATGATGGCTCCTTTTCATCTGTTGAATGCTATCTTCCTAAAAATATCACCAAATAACCTGTTGACAAAGCAAAACTAAGTTTTTTGCTTATGGTAGTGAGGAGAATACTACTTTGACAGATCTTAGTGTGTCTGAGGAGGAAGGGCAAAGGTGAGATATTTATGAGGTTTTGGGGATCTAACTTGAGTTTTTCAATGCAAAGGCCTCATTAGTTTTCAATAAACTCTGCAAGGCTGATGGGGAAACCTCAAGTCAAGTTACCCATCAAAGAGTCCTCCTCACAGAAGTGGGACAGATATATCTTAGTACTTTTGTCATGCTCAGTCATTGGCTGAGAGCAGCCTATGAGAGCCAGCAGCTGGGCCCACTTGTCAATTACTTATTCTGCAATAGGAACTTTGAGGGCTCATTTTCACAGCTGCCATGGCCTACCTCTTGCGCTGAATATATTTATCTCTTCCCACAGATCAGATGGCCAGTCTCCCATAGTTCTTCTGGGCCCATCTTCCTGAAGTGAAGCTCAGAAGGAGCCTCTGACACTGCAGTTGATCTTTGGAGCTAAAACTAGTATTCCTATTCTTCTACTTTCAGGAGTTATTCTAATTTTCCTCACTCTTAGGTATTACTTCACCAGGATTTAAGGCCTAACTGGCATTCTGACTCAAATTTTAATTTCTGAGAGGACTGAGTGCCCATACTGTTCTTGTGCTGACACTGCTGAATGCATTCATTCACAGTTACAATGGGGCATGGGAGGACCAAAAGGTGTCCAAATGGATCATCTGGGCTCCACCTGCACTTCCCCTGCTCTAAGTCCTTCGCTGATCTGAGTAGATCATCCCTGCCAGTATGCTGATGCCTCTTTTGCCTGGATACATGGACTTCAAAGTGTACTGACAGCACCCTCATCTTATAGTTGAATAAAAACTTTGTGTTTCCCCTGGCAAGAGCAGGCTCCCTTTGGGGATCAGGACCTCCAAACCTGGAGAGCCCAGAATTAAAAGGATGGGGAACAAAATCTCCAACTATGTCATCAGGAATTAAGGTAAATGGGGCTACTCCTGCTTCTTTCCCATGGTTACTGGACCCATGTATTCTTCCTGTTGTGAACAGAGCACCATACAGAGGTCTCTAATTTATGCATTTATTACCTCTTCAAGGACGGTATCTATCCTTTCAGAATGTTGCCTCTGAGTTAATGCTGAAGCTCTGCTTTTAAGGGCCATTTCAGCATCCTATCAATGTATCCTCCTGGGTGCAACAATTTCTTTAAGAAACAAATATCTCTCTGTAATTATACTGAATATAGTGCTAACTTTATTTAACCTAGGTATCAACTTTTATTTCTCCTTAGATAAAACTGAAAGACAGAAAATGAGGAATTGTTTAGTTATTTTTCTAATGAGCATCTTTGTCATATTGTTTTTATAAATTTTAAGGAAACTATATATATAACAAAATCCAAAAGTATTTTCATATCCTATAAATCTCTATTTTATTTATTTATGTATTATTTTTAATTTTTTAAAAAGTAAGCTCTAGGGCCAATGTGGGGTTGAACTCACAATCCTGAGATTAAGAGTCACATACTCTACCAACTGAACCAGCCAAGTACCCCAATCTATATTTTTAAATATATAAGATTAACATTAAAGTATGTCAGTCATTGTTTTCTTTAGACTTTGTCCAAGTATTCAAAGCCTATGTATCAACTAACTTAGTTTAACCTTTGTCTAAGGTTTTTAAGTTAACCAAGGAACTAAAAATTGAAATTTTAGTTAAGTATAAAGTTCTTAAGAATTTTGATATTAAAGTATTTTTAAAAATTTTTTTTAAAAAAACTTAAGTAATTTCTATACCCAACATGGGGTTTGAACTCATTGCCCCGAGATGAAGAGTCACATGCTCTTCTGACTCAGGCAGCCGGGCATCCCAAGATTTTTGATATTATAGAAATAATTTAAGATTATTCCTTTTTAGAGATACCCATCATTACAATTTTATCTAGTTAATCATGACTCTAAATTTTTGTAACCTTAATTTATAGAAATAATGACACTAATAATTTGTCCCATAAAACCAATGTGAGAAATATATAAAGTTTAAATTATGAGATATTCAATCTTCTTGTATAAACTAGCATATTGTGTTGGCATTAATTTCATATATTAAAGTCAGGAACATAATTGTTTTTCAATCCTTTAAACCAGTATGATTAACTCATTCTATCAGGAATATCTTAGGAATATTTTCTGTATAATACATAAACTTTGTATTCATAAATTAAATTGTAAAAAGTCTATAAATCCTGGTTCAGAACCTTTCATCTTGGAACCAAGAAGGTTTTTTTTCTTCTTTTCTTGTAGTTTTAACCAGAAATATCTCTTAAAAGCAATTTTAAAGATAAACACAAAACAATTTAATGATTTTTCTATTATAGAAATTTCTTCATTAGATATTACTAGATTGAGTTTATAATGACAGAATAATTGTTTTCATCAATTAATCTTTAATGTTTCCCTAGGAAGGGAAAAGGAGAAAAGGAATAGGAATTAAAAATGAGAGGGACCCAGCTTTAGTCAAATACAAAATTATCATTGTAAAAGACAAATTACTTCTCTTTAATTAAAGAGAGGGGAAAGTTTAGATGCAAGAAAACCGATTTTGACATATGTGCTCACAAGAGAGGGTGAAAAAGAGGGAGGGAGAATTGGTCATTACAGCTGGTTTAAATATAAATTTAGGTCCCCTGATGTTTGATTTTTATGATTAAAATGCCAGTAATTGTTAATATTTGAAGTAGAAAAATTAAAGGGTATTTCTTACATTAAACAAAGTGATCTTTCTCTTTTAGACCAATAGGACTATCTCCCTATGGGGTATTTTGAAGGGAAGGAGAAAAAGTCAGAAGGAGAGACAGTACAGAGGGAAACAGAGGAATACAGGATGAGGAAGTAAAATGGAATAAAGGACATCATATTCAAATTGTTGATTTGAAAGGATCTAGAAAAGACAGTTCTAAATTTTTCTTGCATTTGCCAAAGAATCTTATAAGGAAGTAATTTTATAATCTCTTGACTATATTGGAAGTTTCCCCTTGCTTTAAAATGTAGACAACTGTATGTTTGGTATATTGCTTTCTTTTTGCTTCAAAGTGCCTCCCCATAAGAACCATTTTGTTTGTATCAGAAGTTCCCCCCAAAATCAATTCTAATTCCAAGTAATCCTTTTATCAATTACAAAGCAAACAAGACACATAGTGCCTGGGTAGCTCAGTCAGTTGAGTGTTGGACTCTTGATTTCACCTCAGGTCATGATCCCAAAGTTATGAGATCAAGCCTGGCATCAGGCTCCTGAGGGGGGTCCTGCTTGGGATTCTCTCTCTCTCTCCCTTTGCCCCTCTCCCCTGCTTATACACTCTCACTAAAAAAATAAATAAAAGAAAGTAAACAAGACACATTTTGATTCTAGTATAAATACATATAAGATGCAGGAGTCCAGCCCAGAATGGCTACAGAACCAGACTAAAGATAAACATATAAGTCTGACAATGTAATCGAATGTGAACCCTGAATCTTAGGGACTCCCTCCTAAAGAGAACCAGATCCTCATTGACAAGATAAAACAAGAGTGGGCAAAGTTCTCATAAAACTTTCAGTTCAATGACTTGAGACAGTTTTTCCAAAGAATGCCAGTTTGAAGAGAAAACTTCTGAACCTACAAGTTTACATCCCTATGAACTTTCTCTTAAAAGATGCACAATGAAGAAATGGCAAGGACAAATGTACTATTGACAATAATAATGCAGATTCCTACCAAATAAAAGTTTTCAAACCTGATCAATCAATGGATTTTTAAAAGGAGTTTATTCCTAGATGCTACTTTCAAACTAAACAAAACAAACGCTAGCATTTGGAGTATTTGATGAAAAAAATTAGAAATCTTGGGGCACCTGGGTGGCTTAGTTGGTTAAGCGTGCAACTTCGTCTCAGGTCATGATCTCACGGTTCGTGGGTTCAAGCCCTGCGTCAGGCTCTGTGCTGACAGCTAGCTCAGAGCCTGGAGCCTATTTCAGATTCTATATCTCCCTCTCACTCTCTGAACCCTCCACTGCTCACACTGCCTCTGTCTGTCTGTCTCTATCTCAGAAATAAATAAAATAAAAAAATTATATAGAAAAAATTAGAAATCAGAGCTCAGATCCAACATGAACTTACCTTACCAGTCATTGGAGAAACCCTGTGTAGGAGGCTCAAAGGGCCTCAGAAAAGCATGCTGTTTCCAACGTGACCAGATTTTGATAAGACCTCCATGACCGTCAAATGCTGGCTCCTTTAAAATACCTCCAAAATAACCTGTTGATAAAGCAAAACTGAGTTTTTTGCTTACTGTGGTAAGGGAGAATACTATCTGGATAGTCTTAGTATTTCACAGGGGATATCATAGGAGCAATACTTATGAGTTATGGGATCTAGTTTAAGTTTCAAAGCAGATCTGATTGGAATTACACAAAGTTTATACATGATACCTTTTTGATTGGAGACTGGGAGGTGAGAGTTTGAAAGTGATTCTTTCACAGTCTTTTGCCTTCTTAGAGTAATCTGTTTTTTCTTCCATGCTCTGAATTGTTCACTAGCCTGAAACTTCCTTGATTTACAATGCTTTTTCCTTTGTTTGAAATGATAGTACTTATCATACCATTTTACAACTTGTTGATTAAAAAACTGTCTGCCACCACACTGTAAGTCCCCATAGAGCTAGGATTAGGTTTTATTAATCTTTTGTATAACCAACAGGTAATGCAGTGTCTGATTCTCAATAAGCACTCAGCCACTGTTGATCATGACTGGACAAAAACATATAAACATGCTGACTAATTTTCTGATTTTCAATTTATGGACATGAACTTTAAATGTACCCTTAATCAAGTAGACCCATTAATAATACTATATTTCACTTCCCTAATTACTCTCACATTAGCTTTTCTCCCCAACACTCTCCCTCAACACACTCATGGAGTCTGCCTTGTATCCCCTTACAGATGAGGTATCCATGGTCCTACTTAAAGCCAAACCCTTTACCTGGGCACTAGATCCCATCTCCTTTCAATTACTCAGACATTTCTTCACCAATTTTCTCCCCTCAACAACTTTCCCTTGTCTCTTTAGGTTGTTTTCCATTTATTTTCTATAAGGACACTCTAAAATCTTAAATACGGATGGTCATTTATTCAAAAATATTTTCAAAGCATCTATCACTGTCATACATCAATGAGCAAAAAAAGACAAAGATCCCTGATCCTGCATTTTATAATCTAGTTGGGAGAGACAGATAAACTATAGTTTATTCTTTAAAAAAAATTTTTTTTACATTTATTCATTTTTTGAGAGATAGAAAGAGACAGAGGGTGAGTGGGGGAGGGGCAGAGAGAGAAGGAGACACAGAATCCGAAGCAGGCTCCAGGCTCTGAGCTGACAGCACAGAGCCCCATGCAGGGCTCGAACTCACAGGGGGTGAGACCATGACCTGAGCTGAAGTTGGATGCATAACCAACTGAGCCACCCAGGTGCCCCTATAAAGTTTATTCTTAACACAATGGCCAAAATGATCCTTTTAAAGGGTAAGTCATATTATGTTGTCATTCTTCTGCTCAAAACATGGCTATAGCTTCCCATTTCCACGCAGAGTAAAAGGCAAAATCGTTATGATGGATTGTAAGATCCTACGTGATCTGACTTCCTATTATCTCTCCGACCTCATTTCCCAGTACTCTCTCACTTGCTCACTCCACTCCAGCCACATTAGCCTTGTTTCTGACCTCCAGGCACAGCAAGCACTTCCCATTCCTGCAGTTCCCACTTACTGTATTACTCTGCATGCTATCTGCAGGACTCTCTTATTCCCTTTAAGAATTTGTTTGCATGCACCTTCTTAATGAGACCCACTCCGGTTGCCCTATTTAAAATTGCAACTCGTTGGGGCACCTGGGTGGCTTAGTCGGTTAAGCGTCCGACTTTCGCTTAGGTCATGATCTCGCCGTTCGTGGGTTCAAGCCCCGCGTCGGGCTCTGTGCTGGCTGCCAGTTCAGAGCCTGGAGCCTGTTTCAGTCTGTGACTCCCTTTCTCTCTGACCCTCCCTGCTCACGCTGTCTCTCTCTCTCTCTCTCTCCTAGAAATAAATAAAACATTTATAAAAAATAAATAAATAAAATTACAGCTCGTTGGGGTGCCTGGGTGGGTCAGTCAGTTGGGCAGCCAATTTCGGCTCAGGTCATGATCTGTGCTGACAGCTACCTCAGAGTCTGGAGCCTGTTTCAGATTGTGTCTCTCTCTATCTGACCCTCCCTGGCTCACACTGTCTCTCTCTCTGAAATAAATTTTTAAAAAAGTTAAAAAAAACTTTAAATTGCAACTCATATCACACTAACCCCATATTTCCCTCTTTCCCTGCTCCATTTTTATGCTTGATCACCTGTAAACTTAACATATAAGTATATAATATACATATATAAATATATATCTTACACATAAATATATTTTCATATAAATATATAATGCTTATGTTTATATATAGTTACTATGTTTATTATTTATTATCTATCTCTCTCTACTAGACTGTAAGCTCCAAAAGAGCAAGAAATATGTCTGTTTTGTTGAACAAATGAATGTCCATATTTTAGATTTTAGAGTGTCTTTGCAGAATATAAATATAAAACCCCCGAAGTTTCTATAAAGCATTTATAGATGCAATAGTAATGGCCAGAAATTTGTTATTCAATTTCATTATAGTAATCAAAAAATTACTCTATCACTTCCATTTGGTCACCATATCTACCTTCAGAAATCTGTAATATTTAAAGTTTTACCCAGATTTTAGGAAAGCTTTTTGATTCAATGGGCTCCTTTAATGGATCATTTCAATAAGACTTTAAATGTATACTAAGCAAAATGTAAAATTCTTAGTCTAGTCTTCTAGAATTTCTACCATTTAACCTCTCTTACTATTCCAATCTTTACTCCAGCTTCATTCCTTCACTGAATCCTAAAGTTCTCACCAAAATGAACTTTAAAATGTATCCCCAATAAGCTGTATAATTCCATCTATTTGCTCCTTGAATTCTATACTTCTGCATTTTAATCTCATGTCCATATCCTGTCATGAAAGATCCAACTCAAAGATCCTATAATGAAAAGATGACTTGTTTTCTGGACTGTGTGGCCAAAGGAATGTGGAATGATACTGTACAGACCTTGCTACCAATATTAACTCTATCACTTAATAGTTTTTTAACAACCTCAAGCAAGTTATTGAATTTCTGAATTACAGTTCTCTCATTTGTGGGAGTCACCTTTAGTAACTAACAATAGTCAATGAATTCTGTCTTACTAAACAATATTCAATGAATTCTGTCTTACTAAAATATATTTTTCCTTGGGGTGGTGCCCAGATTTTAAAAGAATTACATTTCCTAGCATCCCCTGTAACTAGGGTGGTCATGTAACAGTATAACAGCTCTGATCAATAAGATAAAAATGGAAGTTGCATATGGGTCTCCTAAGAAAGACTTTTGGTTCACTCACTCAGCACAGGCCCTCTGCTCATTCCATTCTTCCTGTCTGAACTCTGATAAATTCTGGAGGTAGAACAACCACCATAGACAAAAAGCAACAAGTATGTAGACGAAAGCCACGTTAGAGATGCTTATATGAAAATATTAAGGGATGCTGGATTCCTAGTAGCCACATGGAACCACCATACACCCCAGATTTGGTTTCATAAAAAAATAAGATCTCTTTATTTGGTTAAGCCACCATAATCATGTCTCTGGTGCACACAGACAAAGATGCTACCTAATAGATACATCACCTTGAGAATAAGGATAATGTTTACCTTTCAGGGTTTAAAATTTAATCGTTAATATTAATTTTAAAAATGAATATATATTGAGTGGCCTGTTACAGATTCTAAGATCTCAACATGAGTTAACTCATTAAATCCTCATAATAGTTCAATTAGGTAGCTACTACTCCTATTTGTTCAAAGAAAAATACAAAGAACTGAAAGTTCAAGGAATTTATCCAGAGTTACACAGCTAATAACGAGGAATTGGGATTCAAATCTGTCTGACTTCGCAGCACAGGCTCCTGACCACCAGTCCAAGCTACAACAATAAGAAATTATTTGTGCCAGGTGAAATGCCAAGTGCTTTAACCAAACAATATAAAGCACCAAGTACAATGTCTGGTTCTTACTGAAATGTCAGTTTTCTTCCTTGCAAGTAATGTCATCATCTTCTTAATTCTTTTATTTTATGTTTTTATGTTAGACAGAGAGAGAGAGAGAGCATGAGCAGGGCACAGGGCAGAGGGAGAGAGAGATCTTAAGTAGGCCCTACCTGAGCTGAAATCATGAGTTAGATGCTCAACTGAGTAACCAAGGTGCCCCATCTTTTTCTTCATTCTTATATAATTTTATCCATATTCCTATAATCAAATTTACCATTTTCTTTTTAGGTTTACTTAGTGGGAGTGAGCTCATGTGTGAGCGTGTGTGAGAGTGGGGGAAGGGCAGAGAGCGAAGGAGAGAGAATCCCAAGCAGGCTCTACGCTTTCGCCATGGAACCCAATGTGGGGCTTGATCTTACAAACCGTGAGATCATGACTTGAGACAAAAATCAAAAGCCAGACTCTCAATCAACAGGGCCACCAGGCGCCCCTCAAATTTACCATTTTCTATATTGTATAAAGCTATATATCTCATGTAATAGACACTAAGTTCCAGTTAGTCAAACTTTTAAATCATTCATTTTGGTATCCTACATGGCCTAACTCTGTCAGGTACACAGAAGGCTTAATCATTATGATGGGAAAGCCATGGTAGTGGAGACTGGAAACTACCATCAAAGATGGTCGCTATACATAAGGCAGTTCTGGAGATTACTTTGGACCAATCCTATACCCTAAGTCCCACAATGATATACCTACTTGTCTCACTTAGATTTGTTGTACCTTACTTCATCTCATAATCTATCCTTGTGCTTCCTTCAACAACCTCATACTGATTCTCCCAACTCTAATGCTCCTGCAGAAACCCAAATGTGACACGGTATCAACATTGTCTGGAGAACTTCCATATCTAGTCAAGATGGAGTAAAAGTGACCAGACTTATCCTCCTGCCTGAAACAACTATAAAATTGGATAAAATATATGAAATGATTCTCAAAATGTTACACATGATGAGAGACAACAGTGATCCCTGAGAGACGTAAAACAGATGAGATGAGGCCTATATTATCCCAGATAGCTGACTGAAGAGACTCCAGGCTGTGGCACATAGCATGGAAAACCAGACAGAGTCTCTCAGAGTAAAGGAGATGAAACTTGGAATCAAGGAAGGCCAAAGCAGCTAGAATTTGTAAGATAAAGTACTGGAAAAGAGAGTGCTATACAGAAAACTCCAAAGATCTGCAGAAGTTCACTCCCTAGCACTGATCATACTTAATGATCAGTGCATGAGTATAAGGAAATGACTTGAGACTAGGGAAAAGAATGACCTGAAAGAATTTGGGAACAACCCTCTGAGGTTCAGAGGGTCTAGAAGAGCACCTATTCCCAGAGTAGAAAACTTCAGACAGTGTAGAAAACCTCATTAGTTCAAAAACAATGTAGAATACTCAGAAGGGATTTGCCTCAATAACAAGACAATACTAACACTACATTAAATGCTACTCAGTTCTACCTAACGAAGCTTCAAAGCAAGCATGAAAGGAATAAACTGTTTCCAAAAAACTTGTGTCCCAAAACAAAACTCAAGAATATTTATAAGAATACAAAAATATCCAGCACCCAGAAGTTATGTCTGGCATCCAATCTAAAGTTAGCAGAAATACAAAAAAGCAGGAAAATATATTAATACATACAAGATAACTGATTATTTAAAGTATAAATAGCAAAAATGTATTGTCAGGGTTGTAAACTATGTAGAAATAAAATGTGTGACCACAATAACACAAAGAAGGGGAAAAGATGTGAGTATATTATTATAAGATTCTACACTGTCTGTTAAATGATGGAATATTGCTTGAAGGTAGACTAGGATAGTTAAAGATATACAGAATAAACACTAAAGCAATCATTGGCTAATAAGTCAATAAAGGAGATAAAATTGAATCACAAAAATGGGCAATTTCACCAAAGGACAGAAGAAGGGAACAAAGTACAGATGGAACAAATAGAAAGATGAAAGGGAAGACTTAAACACAACCATTTCAATAATAACATTAAATGCAAATAAAACCCACCATTTGTGAAATATGTAAAAGATGTAAAACAGGATAATGCATCCTGATAAACAAGTATGATTTATTTCAGGAATGAATGCAAGAATAGAAGGCTTTTGCCCTTTAAAATTAAATTAAAGCCTCATAACATATTGAGACTAAAAAAAAGAAAAACCATATGATCATATCAAAATGCATAGGAAAACCACCTGACAAAATCAAGTATGCCTTCCTAACAAAAATTCTCAGTAAGCTAAGAACAGAGTCTCTTTCTTTTTTTTTTTTCTTTTTTTTTTTTAATTTTTTTTTAATGTTTTTATTTATTTCTAGGAGAGAGAGAGACAGCGTTAGCAGGGGAGGGTCAGAGAGAGAGGGAGTCACAGACTGAAACAGGCTCCAGGCTCTGAGCTGGCAGTCAGCACAGAGCCCGACGCGGGGCTCGAACCCACGAGCCGCGAGATCGTGACCCAAGCGAAAGTCGGACGCTTAACCGACTAAGCCACCCAGGCGCCCCAGAAAGAGTCTCTTTCAATTTGATAAAGGACATATGCAAAAATTATGATTAACATCATAACAGTGAAAGACTAAATGCTTTTCCCCTCAGAAAAGGGGAACAGAAACAAGGGAAGGATGTTCTTTCTAACCCATTCTAATCAAAATTGTACTTTAGGTTCTAGTCAGTGTAACAGTTGAGAAAAAGAAATACAAGGCATCCGGATTGGAAAAGAAGATGTAAAGCAGGATAATTGTCTATGTAGAAACTCTAAAAGAAACTACCAAAAAGCTATGAAAACTAATAAATGAGTTTAACAAGGCTGCAAGATTGAAAATCCATATAAAAAATCAACTGTATTTCTACATTAATGCAAAAATAAGAAGTTGAAATTTAAAAAACAATGTCATTTATAACTTCTTAGTGATAAATCTGACAAAAGATATATGAGATCTATGCATTGAAAACTCTAAAAAGAGAAAAAAATAAAGTATCAATATTAAGATTTCAATTATCCCCAAATTGATCTATAATATTCTACATGATCCCAGTCAAAATCCCATCAGGCATTTTTAAAAAAAGAAGCTGACAAGGTATTTCTAAAATTCACATGGAAAAACAAAGAACTAAGAATAATCAAAACAAAGAACTAAAAATTGCCAAAACAAAGTTGAAAGGAAGAATAAGGTTCAAAGCCACTGTAACCTGACTTCAAGACTTATAAAGCTATGGCAACCAAGACAGTGCTATTGGCATCAAGAGGCACCAGAGTTTCTCAATCTCAATACTACAGACATTTTGGGCCAGACAATTCTTTGTTATGGGGCTATCCTGTGCATAGTACAAGGTTGAAGAGAAGCTCTGGCTTCTGTCAGAAATCAACAATATCTCCCTAGTTGACAATTTAAACCATCTCCAGGTTTTGCCCCATGTTTTTTAGAGGCAAAACTGCCCAGGTTGAGACCACGGAGATAGATAATAAATCAATGAAAAAGAACAGAGTCCTGAAAATTCACCCAAATATATGTGATTAGTGTATTTTTCATCAATGGTATACATTTAATTCAGTGGAAAAATACAGTCTTTATGGTACTAAAACAATTGGATAGTCATATGCCAAAAATAGTCTTGTACTATGTATGTATATAAAAAGTAACTCAAAATAGATCATGCACCTAAATGTAAATTCAAAATTATAAAGTTTCTTAAATGAAAACTCTGGAGAAAATCCAACCTTGGATTAGGCAAAAGTCTTTTAGATATAACACAGAATTATGATCCATAAAGGGGGTGAAAAAAGGCACACTGGACTTAATCACAATAAGAATGTCTGTTCTTCTGCTCTTTGAAAGATTCTGTTAGGAAGGTGAAAAGATAAGCTACAGATCGGGTGAAAATTCTTGTAAATAACATTTCTAAAATGGACTTTTATCTAGAATATACTTTTTAAGCCTCTATAAGAAGAAAACAATTCCATTTAAAAATGAGGTAAAGACTTAAACAGACACTTCACTAAAGAAGATATACAGATGGCAAATAACTCACGAAAAGATGTTTAACAGCACTGGTGATTGTAGAAATGGAAGTTAAAGCTACAATGAGATACTATTAGACAACTACACAGCATCATAATATGCCTACAATATCAAAAGCCTGTCCATACCAAGCATTGACTAGAACTCTCTTACACTCTTGACAGGAATGTAAAGGGGTACAATCACTTTGGAAAAATCATTTAAGAGTTTCCTAAAAAGTTAAATATATACCTAGCATATGACCCAGCTATTCCTCTCCTAGATATTACTTAAGAGAAATGAAACCATATATTCATACAAAGACTTTTATACAAATGTTCGTAGCAGCTTTATTTGTAATAGCCAAGAACTGTAAACAACCTAGCTGTACATCGACAGGTAAGTGGAAAAACAAATTCTGGTATATTCATACATCCTGTGACACAGGATGAATCTGAAAATAACTATGCTGAGTGACAAAAGTCAGATAAAAAAAGGTTCATGTTATATAATTTGTATAAAATTATAGACAAAACAAATTGATCTCTGGTGACAGAAAGCAAATCAGTAGTTGTTTGGGGATGGTGACATGTGAGTGGAAAGCAGGGAGAAGGAGGGATGGATTACTAGGAGGCATTAGGAATCTTCTGGAGGTGATGGATATGTTCATTATCTCAACTGTGGTGATTTTTTTAGATGTATACATTTATCAAAACTTACTAAATCATATACTTTAAATATGTACAGCTTACTGTATATCAATTATACCTCAATAAAAATATTTTTTTTAAATCTCTGCTGGTATCTGATTCCTACTCTGTACTATGGTTTTAGAATTCTTTATTTTCTTAATTGAGATATGACTGACACATAACATTAAGTTTAAGGTATACAATATGTCAATTAGGTAACTTATATTTTGCAATACAATTACCTCCATAGTGTTAATTAACATCACTATCATGCCACATAATTATTCTTTTTGTGGTAAGAACAATTTAGATATAGTGTCTGAGCAACTTTGAATTTTACAATGCAGTACCATTGACTACAATTACCATGCCGTACATTAGAATTCCAGGATGTATTTACTAATCCCAAATTTGTACCCATATAATATTTTCAAAGGTTCTCAATATTAACAATACAATTTAATTATTTTTCTCATGATTCAGAATTAGAATCCCTTAGGGGCACCTGGGTGGATCAGTTGGTTAAATGTCCAACTTTGGCTGAGGTTGTAATTTTCCAGTTTGTGAGTTTGAGCCCCAAATCAGGCACTGTACTGGCAGCTTCAGATTCTGTGTCTCCCTCTCTCTCTGCCCTTCCCTGCTCGTGCGCTGTCTCTGTCTCTCAAAAATGAACAAACATTAAAAAAGGGTTTTTTAAAATTTAGAATCCCTTAGCAAATTTTTCTTTGATTTATTCCTGAAGTTTTAAGAATTCAATCAGCAATGAATATTTGTATTTCACGACAGTATTCATAGCTAACATGTATGTGGTAAAATTACACTAAGGCTTTGCCATTACAGCTAAGTTAATTAAGCAGAATTATGTACTTAGATATTAAAGCCATACACCAATCAAGTAGTCTAAAGCCTAAATCAGCTGATGGGAAATAGTTAATACAGTGCCCCTTCTGGAGAGTCAGATTTTCTATGGTCCCATAAAATAGGGAGGAATAAAGCAAAAGCACCAAAGAGGAAAAACATTAATGATCCCTCCTTTTAAAATCACATACTTCTGTCATTATGCCAAAAATATAAAGCTGTACTTGAAGATGTCCCAGTGCCAAAATGTAGAAAAAAGAATTACTTATACCTTATTACAGGCATTGTTTTAAAATGTTGATGGTTGGCTGAGATGAGAGTACTAAATGTGTATATATCCCTAAATGTAATGATAATAGGAGTTACTGGTAGTTATGCTGAAAAACTTACAGGTTCCAAATTGAACATGAATCTCTAGCCAAAGTTCTCAGGTAATTAAGATGTTTATTTACCATCTTAAAGATGAACAAAACTACAACTATCCCCAGAAAAAGTATAAAAAGAAAACTAACAAGTTTAAGAAAAAAATAACACAGGATTCTTTTAATGAAAAAAATTACATTATAACAAAGACACTATACATTGTTACAATATATATACACACAGTTTAAAACTTTTTAAAACTGGTACAAATTAAATGACAACTTTCTCATACTCACATGATTAAGTATGTATTTTGACAGGATATGAAAGATGAAACACAAGCTGGTGGGCCTCAAAACTGGAAACTAATACAGGACCAGATCCCATTTTCTATCATTTTTGTGACTTTTAGAAAACATTTACCTTGGATAAGACAAGGTACTTCATATAAAAGCTTTTTCTTTTAAGCATGTTAACTGCTTATGGAGAAAATTATCATTGAGGGAAAAGCCCACCATGGTGGTGTTTATCTCTGATTCACTGTAGCATATATAAAATTCACTGGGAGGCTTTGGAACATGAAAAATACAATGATGAAAAAAGCTCAACTATAATTATGAATTTATAACTGCCCAACTTACTACTACAGATATTACACCTTATAATACATGACAGAAAAGAGCATATATCAAACTTTGCTGTAGAGCTGTTAGGAGAATGCCAAGTATAGATAGTGAAAATTTTATGCACTTGTATTTAATACCCTATGCATTTAAAAAATAATCAAATATTTAAAATATGTAAACATACTTTTATAAAAGCGATGCTAAGCACCTTTAAAATACAATACTGATATATCGTGACTAAACATGCATTTAGAGGACAAATGAATTTTTTAAAATTTAGAAACCACTTTTAAAGAGCTACTCATTGAAATACTTACATGAAAATATTGATAGTTCCAGTTTCTACCTAAAAACCAAAAGAGTATACAATTAGGGATTTAAACCTTCCTTCATGCTCTTTTTTAATTTTGTTTTTTGTTTGTAGGGAGGATGCACTGTAACTTTCATCCTCCTAATAAAAAAGAAAACAGTACCAGAAAGAGACATTCACATAGAATGAAGTGAGAGAAATATTTTTAAACTCTATTTTGTTCTTGTTCAAATGCCAAAGTCTGAATCCTCTAACATTTCTCATCCTCACAGGTAACTGACAAGAGTTTGTATCTTAAGAAGCATTTCTCCTTAGCAACTCAACATCAAAAAAGAAAAGAATGTCTCCAAAGGAATATAGTTCAATTGGTAAAATATTTAATAATAAGCTACTGCCATTAATGAAAAGTGAAGATTATTTAAAAACTTGAAAAAAGTTTCCATAAAAATTAGAAATAACAAATGAAAAGAATATTACCTACAAATACAGTAAAACTATAAATTTCAGACTTCTACCCTTTGAGTACACACAGACTACAAGAAAGCTGGGTTTAACTAAGAGCTGTGTTTAACTCAGAGTGACGTAATCAGATTTGGCAGCCTACCTCTGAAATGCTGATATCAAATATTTTCAATTCTTAGGAAAAAGAAAAGCTATTCTAGTTAAAAATCATATATGCAACTAAACATAAACTTTGTATTAAATAGGGGTATAAATAATAAATTTTATATTAAATAGGGTATAAATCTAAAGAGTAAGGATTTTTAGAGTTCCATTCACTTCTAATTTAACAATGCTTTACTTAGGCACATGCTGTGTACTTGCAACAATTAAAGTGAATTAAGAATAGGAGACTGGATTTTAGAAAAGCCAAAAATGACTCAGTCATGTAAAATATTAAGGTTAAATTTCATATTATATTCCGTATACTTTGAATATAAACATTAATATCCATCTGAAATCCTATTACTTTTAAATAGTCTTAAATAAACCCACAACCGGTCCCTGGGGTGAAAAAAGCCTTTAAATTGATCTCTTGACAGCTTATAATTGACATTTCTAGTTTACCAACCTTTCAGAAAACAGAAGCTTATAATGAGTATAGTGATTAGTACTTATTCAGTATTTCAAGTAAATATACTTACTCACCAAGCAAATATAACACATCAGTTGTTTTAAAGTTTTAAATATGAGCTAAATTTTAAACTACAAATACTTACCTTGGAAATATTATAAATTCTAATACCACTAATTCAGTAAGAGCTCTGGCATAGAAAAATAAATACAACTCAAATTATTTTCTAACCAGAGCTGAATCTTCAATAGAAAATAGGAAAAAAAAATCTGTGGATATCAAAAAGTTCCTCAAATTATCTGTACACACCAGGGAAGTTTATTATTCTTTCTGAATTCTCTCAATTTCTGCATTTTTCTATCCACAAGTAGTGCTTTACCTACAATACTATATAAATCCATGCAATATACATTTATTTCTGTTGCTTATCTGGTCAATTCAAATTAAAACTCTAAGTACTTACCAAGAAATTTAAAATTTCTACTAGATAACTATTAGTATGCTATTGGTTTGTAGTTATAAGTATAAAAATTATAATGGAAAAAGCCAAAATGCAACTACAGTTTCCACAGATGTGAATGCTGGGCTTTACGTTATATAAAATCTACTATTGTTTGATCTTTCCTAATGAGACAGACTACAAATATTCTCTCCCCTGTGCTAATTTAAAGAAATTCTTCACAACTTTAAAGAGGAAACAATTTCTTTTATAACTTTAAAAAAAGTCAGCACACACACACACACTCACACACACACAAATTCACACACTATTTTTGTTGTTCTTTTTTCTTTTTTTTCAGAACCCAAATCAGATATTTCCAAGGGATTAGTTAGATAACTATCTGCGTTCAGATTATTTTGTCATGGATAAGTTCAGATGATCTTCTGAAATACTGGCCTTATCAGATAATCAAAAAGCATAAAAATTATACAAAATAAGAGGAATAAGATAGGTTCCAAAAATATGGACTTGGCAACAAACATATCGATTTTAAATCAAAGTTGCTCACTGAACCGGTCTTCAGTTCACTTATCACAATGCTGCGCTTTGACAATATTCACCTTCTTTTTTATGACATTGTAAGTCACCCAAGTTGTAAATCCTGTAAAGCTTCAATAATTTATGTAGTAGATAATTTCTTACAGTCCAAAATTTTTTTTGCTTCCATAGACAATGCTGGTTCTTTGGGTTCTTGCTTAACTTGGTTCACAGAAATGGTACCTTCTGGATTTTCTTCAACTTTAAAACCAAACATAAAAGAAAAACCCTAAAGGTTAATGTAACTTATAACACTGGAATCGTTATATGAATTTAGAGGCAAAGCAAAAAACAGTAGTTTTCTGAAAAGCAGTCAGTGTATTTGAGAACTCAGTACTTCTGATACCTTAATAGTTATTCATAGTAATTCTTGCAGTATACCTACACCTTAAATTAATGTAACATTGTGTGCCAACTAAACTTCCATAGAAAAAACTAAAAGGAAAAGAACAGAAAATTAAATGTTGAGAAGTTAAAAAAAATTCTTTTAGTATTCTTCTGGTAATGAAAAAAAGAAGATACTAAAAAAATTATGGTTATTTTCCTCTAAAGATACTTTGACAAAAAGCAGTCCATAATTTGATAAAATTATGAGGAATATCTCATATTTAAACTTAATTGTCTTTGGGGTACATGGGTAACTTAGTAGTTAAGCGTTGAACTTTTGCTTAGGTTACAATCTCTTGGTTAGTGAGTTTGAGCCCCACAACAAGATTTGCACCAGCAGTGTGGAGTCGGCTTGGGATCCTCTCTCTTTCTCTCTCTCCCTCTCTCTCTCTCTCTCTCTCTGCTCCCCTCCTATTCACGCTTTCTCTATCTCTCAGAATAAATAAATAAATTTAAAAAAAATAAAAAAATTTAAAAACTTAATTGCCTTTAATGAATATATGTGTGAATAAAAGTCAGGAAGCCTCTCATTACTTGAAAATGATGTTTTGCAAACCACAAAATTTACCAATTTGTTACCACCCCCATATGGTTTCCATATGTGGTCATATATCAAAAATAATGTTCTCTCGCTAAAGAAACTCAACTACATTAAGTACTTTAGAAAAAATATGCCACATCTTAATGGATAGCTCTGACTTATGTGCATAAACTGTGTTTGCTTATTTGAAACATTGCATAATGCACTTACCATTCTGATTTTAAAGTACTTATGACCAAATTAATAGAAAGGTAGCATATCAGAAATACTATCTTGAACAGGCAGGTGGAATATCGAAGATGAAATCTTTTTCTTTTTTAGGGATATCAGTTTTTCAATTGCTATAGGGAACTGAGATTAAGGGGACCAATATTTGCCCTGGAAAGTGTGTTGAACACACCTAATGCTTATCACATATGGGTATGTTGAGAGAGTTTAGCCCACACCATAGAGAAAACCAACAGAAAATGGATTTGAGTGACCCTGAGAATTCATATTAAGGTGAGAAAGTCCCTCAGATCACGATCTAACTAGATAAATCATGCAGGTTCAGATCCAAAGAGGGTCTCCTTTAAAGCAATCTGAATCAGAGCTCTCAGAAATATGTTGGTACAACATAGAGGGAGGACGCATGTTAGAGTGGAAACAAACTTTGGAGGCAGATATATCTGGATTTAAATCCCTGTTCTATCACTTTAGGCAATTACTTAACCTCCCTGAGGAGGGCTTGGTCTCCCTATCTGTAGCATGGGGACATCATCAACTATTTCATGGGGTTGTGAGCATTAGTGCACATATATTCTTTACCCTTCTCTTCTATTGTTACAGCCCTCTGGATAAATTTTCTTAAAAGTAATGTTTCCAATAAATTTAAAAGATATGTATTCTTTTTCAGAAGGAACTATCTTATACTTTTCCTTACCCAGAAGAATGATGACTAAGAATGGAGGGTAAATACTTTGTATGTTCTAAGATAATTTCTATGAAAACTTATCTTCTTCAAAGCAAACCGTAAATATTTTCCCATAAAAGTGCCCAATCCAGAACAATCTGTGTGAATGGAAGTGAAACAGGTCAAGTATGAGTTAGAATTTATTACTAGGTTGACTGGGTTTGTTACAAAGTGAAATAACAAGGTCTTGGATTCAGTTAAGTCCCCAAGTCTTAACTAATTCCCTTTCAATTTCTAAAGAACTCAATATTTAAGTCTAGAACTCAAAGTTTTTAACATTTTATAGCTGCCCACTTCATCCCATTTTTCCTTTTAACAAATTTTCCATAATAATATTTATGTTAAATGTTTTCCTTTCAAAGTTTCTCATATTTTCATGCATTCTAAAATGACCCTTTGATTTCATATCACCACAGATTTTCCACGTAAACTGAGGTAGAGAACGAATAATTTTGCTAGAGTAGAAAAAAAATTTAAAGTTTAAAAGTTATGCTCTTGACATTTTCCCCTTTTTCTGGTAGTTTTACTTTACTGATTTATATATTTTAAACCCCTGAGTAGAAATGATAGTTTTTTTCTGTAGGGTAATAGTAATGACACAATAATTGATATTACTCAGCAATCAAAAAGAATGAAATCTTGCCATTTGCAACAATGTGGATAGAACTCAAGTGCATTTTGCTAAGGAAAATAAGTCAGAGAAAGACAAAAATCATATGATGTCACTCATATGTGGAATTTAGAAAAACATAACAGATGAACACAGGGGAAGGGAAGGAAAAATAAGATAAAAACAGAGAGGGAGGAAAACCGTAAGAGAATCTTAAATACAGAGAACAAACTGAGGGTTGCTGGAGGGGAGGTAGGTGGGAGGATGGGCTAAATGCATGATGGGCATTAAGGATGGTACTTACTGGGATGAGCACTGGGTGTTATATGGAAGTGATGAATCACTGGATTCTACTTCTGAAACCAAAACTATACTATATGTTAACTAACTGGAATTTAAATTTAAAAAAATAGTGCTGGTAGTCCATGAAGGCTAAAAAAAATAAAATCACAAGTTGCTTTTAACTTACTAATAGCTGGGTGGTTATCTATAATTTGTATTGGGATGGTCTGCACATTTCCCAACAGAATCCGATGAACACTTCCTTCCATATTCTCTGTATCCTCAACATCTCCAACTTGCACCAGTTGGTCCACTGCAGCCAGATTTTGATCTGATCCTGGAAGGTTACCCATGGTAGAGGTAATAATGCTATTGTTTGGGATCAGGCATGTATCTGCTTGAAGGCTATGACTTTGACCAAGCAGTAGAGAATTATTATTCATTACAGTACTTTCTAATGAATCCAGAAGTCTTGAAGGACTGGAGGAAGGGTGGTTATTTACTGATATCAGAGTTGGTGATCCATCAGGAGAAGTGAATCTTGGTTGCAACTGCAAACCCTTTTAAACCGAAAAGAGTTACATCAAAATATTTAAATTTACAAGTATGATTTTTTTTCATAGGATACATTACTCTTTAGACACATAATTCAAATAAAATATAATGGTGTAGTTAGTAACAAATATTGAGAACAGAAACAGGAATCAAAAGAATAGTAGTACAACTAAATTTTACTGCATGCATAGTCAACTCCAACATTTTCAAATTGTACTGTTTAAATTATCTTATATCAAAATACAGAAAAGTCAAGAAATTAATAATAAAAACATCTTTAATCATTATCATAATTCTATAACATGTCTACTAAATGTCTAGAAAAGGAGAGGTTGAGGAAGAAAGGGAAAGGCTTCAAATGTGTCTATTTCACTAGCTACCTACCTGCAGTTGAGTAAATATTTTTGGCTGAAATGAGGAAAGTGAAGAGAGCAAGTGGGCTGGCTCTGGAGACAAAGAACCCCTTGTCTGATTTGTTTCCACTTTGGTGCTAATTGATTCTCCTGGTGAATTTCCTAAGTTATATATAAAAAAATTAGCCATCAAAACAAAATAACATGTATGGCTTCTAGCATACTACATTTTATTACAACACTCTCACAATTGGAATAGGAAATGAAGTCAAAGGTTTGAAAAAGACTTTAAGAAGTTATTTTTTCCACTAAAAAAAGAAGTTATATTGTTCACTATTTCCAGAAACTGTTAGAATCAGAATCACTAAGGAACTTTTTAAAAATATAAATTCCTAGGTTCAACCTCCATTAGTTTTTAATTCAGTATATCTAGGATGCAATATAGGAAACAGTATTTTTTTTCCTTGAAAGGTTCTCTATCTGTAACTATAATCTAGCCCATTTTCCATGCTATGATGCTGAACTATACCTTAAACTTCTCTAGATGTGTGAAACCTACTGAACCTCTCAGTTACAAAGACCAAACTTAATTCATCTTTGGTAGCCCTAGTGCCTGGATAATGCCTGACATAAAGTGGGTCCTCAATAACAGTACTAAATTTCAATAATTCATTTTTGAATAAATGAGTAAGAGTGCAAATCTCTCTGTTTTCTTAATACCTCAATTGCTAAAGTAATTGTCCTTAGGAAATATAGTTCCTCTCATGTAATTTTTATGTATTTGTTTTGTATATACTTTGTTTTTTTTAATTTAATTTATTTTATTTTTTTCTTACAAATAGTTTATTGTTAGGTTGGTTTCCATATAACACCCAGTGGTCATCCCCACAAGTACCCTCCTCCATGCCCATCTCCCCCCTCCCCCCCACATCCATCAGTCCTCAGTTTGTTTCTCAGCATTCAAGAGTCTCTCATGGTTTGCCTCTCTCCCTTTCCCCCACCATTTCCCCCCTTCTTCTCCCCCATGGTCCTCAGTTAAGTTCCCCATACTTAGTTAACCTCAGTTAAGTTCCTCCTATATGTGCAAACATATGATATTTGTCCTTCTCTGCCTGTAATTTTTATGTATTAACCCAAATAAATTTATCTCCTTAAGTTAATCAAAAACCATTTATCAGCAACTGTTTATTGTTTCCATGCAATAAATAAGTAATTTTTTTAAATGGCCTTAATGTCAAACAAGGATGGATTCAATCAAGCACTAGCTTTTCTCTGTAACATGCTACTTAATTCAGTTTCTAAACTTCAGTTTCTTCATCTGTAAAATAAGGATAGCAGAAGACTCTTCCTCAAAGGAATGTTAATAGGATTAAACAATACTCTCATATTTCTTAGCTTCTTCATTTTCTTCTTTTTTTTTATTGAAGTATAGTTGACACATATTGTTAACATTAGTTTCAGGTGCAAAATATAGTGACTGAATAAGTTTAGCTGTTGGGCTATGCTCACCCCAAATGTAGCTACCTCTATCTGTCACCATACAATGCCATTACAGTATCAATGACTATATTCCCTTTTATCCTCGTGACTTGTTTATTCCAGAACTGGAAGCCTCTATTCTCCACTCCCCTTCACCCATTATGCCCATCCCTGTACCACCCTCTCCCTGGCAACCATCAGTTTGTTCTCTGTATATCTATGTCTGTTTCTGCTTTTCATTTGTTTGTTTTTTTTTTTGGTTTCAGATTCCACATACAAATGAAATCACATGGTATTTGTCTTTCTCTGTCCGATTTATTTCATTTTTTGGCTTCTTCGTTTCTAATTGTCCTTCCATTACACTCTGTTTTACTACTGTCATACCCACTACTATTGTCATAACCTCGACTATTCTATATCTAAAAATCTCTAATTCAAATATCCCATTCTTTGATCACAGACTCTTATTTTTCCAAGGATTTTGTTCAAGTACTTCACTACAATTGTTGTTCAGCCTCATGTGATCCTCCCGTCCATTAATTTCTCAGTTTTCTTCAGATCAACCTCTTCCTTAATAAAACTGTCTCCCTATTCAGCTTAGTACTAGAGTCTTAGGTTTATAATTTCAGTCACTCCCTTACAAACACCCTAAACTCCCTTGCCTCTCTGCACTTTTGTTATAACCTCTGATAAAATCCTAACATTGAGTGAAAATGGCCTCCAGTGCCTATATGCATGAAGCTGAATGCCACTGGAAAAGAAACTTGCTACTACTACTAATACCAATTCATGATCATTAACTTCAACAGGACCTTCACCTGTACTGACAACATTACAAGGTTCCTCTCACTCTATATTATGGATGATTTCAAATGTCCAATCTTGGCCACACTTCCTGAGATCTTTTTCATTCTTAGCACTTTTACTTAAAGAGAAAAGAGAAACTATCAGATAGAAATTTCCTCAACTTCCCATCACCAAAGCTATCAAGTACCTCCATCTTCATCTATCTCTTCAGACATCTCCTATCTGAAAATACCTTTCTTCAACTTCATATTCCCTTCATAGCACATTGCCTCTACTTCTTCATTCATTACCCATTCATTTTTCAACCATCCCAAGATAGCTTCTTCCTAATCCACTCCACTGAAATGGCTCTGATACCCAAGGTTTTCAAACCTGATCTCATGAATTTTTTTCTCTTTCCCTACCACCACCAAATCCTATTCTTATGCCAGCGTTCCCTACCTCAGTAAATGCTACTATCAGTCAATTGCTCTTGGAAGAAACTCAGGAGTCATCCCAGATCATTCCCATTCTTTTACCTCTCATATCTTTTGAATTCTACTTTTTAAAAAACTCTTAAAAAATCTGTTTACTTATAGTATAAATGCCACCAACTGTAGACCAAACTACTATCACTTTTCATTTGGACATCTTGAAAGGGCTTCCTAAACCCATTTTCATACCTAGATTTATCTCGAAGCATTGTCTACGCTTAAAACCATACTGGCTTTCTTAAGTTCCTTGAACACGACCAAGCTCCTTGTTGCTTAGCTTTCAAACACACTATTTCTATCCATTCTTCAATTCTTAGTTTATTTATTATTTTTTAAAGATTTTTTTTTTAATTTTTTTTAATGTTTTTTATTTATTTCTAGGAGAGAGAGAGAGAGAGAGAGAGACAGCATGAGCAGGGGAGGGTCAGAGAGAGGGAGTCACAGACTGAAACAGGCTCCAGGCTCTGAACTGGCAGTCAGCACAGAGCCCGGCGCGGGGCTGGAACCCACGAACCGCGAGATCATGACCTAAGCGAAAGTCGGATGCTTAACCGACTAAGCCACCCAGGCGCCCCTATTTTTTAAAGATTTTTAATGTTTATTTTTGAGAGAAACAGAGAGAGGCAGTGTGGGAGCAGAGGAAGGACAGAGAGAGGGAGACACAGAATCCAAAGTAGGCTTCCAGGCTCTGAGATGTCAGCACAGAGCCTGATGTGGGGCTCAAATTCATGACACTGAGCCACCCAGGTGCCCCTTTAGTTCTTAGTTTAAAAGCCACTTCCATGGGGCGCCTGGGTGGCTCAGCCCGTTGAGCATCCAACTTCGACTCAGGTCATGATCTCGCGGTTTGTGGGGTCAGGCCCCATGTTGGGCTCTGTGTTGACAGCTTGCTCAGAGCCTGGAGCCTGCTTCAGATTCGGTGTCACCTTCTCTCTCTGCCCCTCCCCTGTTCATGCTCTGCCTCTCTCTGTCTCTCAATTATAAATACATGTAAAAAACATTTTTTTAAATAAAAATAAAAAATAAAAGCCACTTCCCTATTCTCTAGATTAAGCTATGTATCTCTATCATGATTCCCACAAAATTTTGTACAACTCTCTCATGGCACTATTCATAACTGTAATTAGAATATATTTGTTTATAGTGTCTTTTTCTCTTGCTAAACTTGAAATTCAGTGGAGCAAGAAATTTGTTCTTTTTTATGTCCAGCAATTACCACAGTGAGGAAAATATGTGCAAAACAAATGAATAATGTTAAGGAATTTGAAAATTATTCTCTATACACAGGCTCTCATAAAGATTATCAGTCAAAGAATAAAGAAAAAATTGTACCGTATATGGTTATTCATTAATTTATTCTAAAACATTTATTTAGATGTTAGCTTTGTAGCAGGCATTATGCCAGGAACTAGGTATGTCAACTTGAATAAAATACAAACTTTGTTCCTGAGGAGCTCAAATCATAATGAAAGCTACTGACCTATAAATTAAAGGACACCATGCTAAATGCAGAGGTCAGTACAAAAGAGTGAATGTCTAACTTTATATAGGGGGTGAAGTTAAGAGAGTACTTAAAACCAAAGAGATTGATTTGGTTAGTGAGAGAGGTTTGCCATATAGAAGCAGAAAAAACACATTTTCAGAAGAAAAAAGAAAAAGGTGAAATAAATTTGGACTAGTAAGAGAATATAAGAGTAACACGTATGAGAAAAAACAAACCATACAAAATGGACAATAGTTTTCTGATCAAAGTATCTTAGGGTTATTACTACTGGAATTAGTCTAACTTTATAGTAAACCGTACTAGTCAACAGCCTCAAAATTTTAATCATAAAGAATAAAATGTGAGGATATTTTTTTTTTACTTTTGTATAATTCTACACCCAATGTGGGGCTCAAACTCACAACCCACAATCAAGAGTCACATGCTCTTCCAACTAAGCCAACCAGGCAGCCTTTATTTTTTATTTTTAATTTGTTTGAGTATAGTTGACACACAATGTTACAATAGTTCCAGGTGTATTAACACAGTGATTCAACTTCTCTATATGTTATGTTATGCTCACAAGTGTAGCTATCATTCGTCAACATACGATGCTATTACAACATTATTGACTATATTCCTTAAGCTGTGCTTTTTATTCTCATGACTTATTTATTCCATAACTAGAAGCCTGTTATCTCCCATTCCTCCTCACCCATTTTGCCCATTACCTTACCATGCCTCCCCTCTGGCAACTATCAGTTTGTCTCTGTATTTTTAAGTCTGATTCTGCTTTTTGTTTATTTATTTGTTTTGGTTTTAGATCCCACATATGATGAAATCATATATTTGTCCTTCTCAGTTTGATTTATTTTATTTAGCATAATACCCTCTAGGTCCATCCATGTTGTCACAGAGGACAACATCTCATCCTTTTTTATGGCTGAATGACACATATAAGGAAGCTTTGACAAAATCTAACATAGTTGCTCTTATCTGTTTGGCCTAGTTTCCTCATCCAAAAAATTTGATTAGATATTATAAATGTCTTCCAGTTTGGGGGTGCCTAGGTGACTTAGTTAAGTGTCTGACTCTTGATTTTGGCTCAGGTTGTGATCTCAGAGTTTGTGGGTTCAAGCCCCATGTCGGGCTCTGTGCTGATACCACAGAGTCTGCTTCGAATGCTTTATTTCCCTCTCTGTCTGCCCCTCTCCCTCTCATGCTTTCCCTCTCTCTCAAAATAAACATTTTTTAAGAATTGAAAAAATAGGGGCGCCTGGGTGGCTCAGTTGGTTAGGCGTCCGACTTTTGCTTAGGTCATGATCTCACGTTCATGGGTTCGAGCCCCGCGTCAGGCTCTGTGCTGATTGCCAGCTCAGAGCCTGGAGCCTCTTTCAGATTCTGTGTCTCCCTCTCTCTCTGACCCTCCCCTGCTCACGCTGTCTCTCTCTCTCTCTCCTAGAAATAAATAAAAATATTTAAAAAAAAAGAATTGAAAAAAATAAGTTTTCCCGTTTTAACACTGATTTTATATTTTAAAGATATTCAGGATAACTTACCTTCTGCAAATGTAACTGTCACAGTCTCTCTGAGAATATGCCCATTATCTGTAGTCCATTGAAGCTGAAATGGAAACATTTACTTCAGTAAAAACAATAAATTATATTGCAAAATATTTTAAAACATCAATACGTCATATTTTATTCAATGATAGTATAATTGTGTTTTATTCAGTGATTACTCTCTTCACTTGTTTACATTCTTGAAGCATGAGTATACTTCATTATTGAAATACATAAGCTTCCTAAGTTCAGATAGCAAGAATTTGGATAGCAAGCACAGATGGCAAAGATCATTACTAAACAAATCCATTTTATTTCCTAAACTGCAGATGGTGTATAATTAAGTTTTCGATGGAAAAGAATAGTAGCACTAGCTAAAATCTGAATCTATTCAGTTAAGAAGACATAATTTGGATAGTAAAAATATGGAGAGCAAAAGGTATTGTTACTAGGATTTTAATGCCATGATTGCTATCTATAATATAATTAGTTTTTGAGTAATTATATTATTCCTTTCAGTGTAAGCAAAATTTTCACAAAAATGACCAATATTCAGGGAAAATTAAAGCATCACATTATGATGTAAAACTAATATCCATAGATGGCATACAGAACCAATATCATCCCTTTGTGGATACAAAACAATGCTGTGTATTCAAGTCTGAACTATTGTATTGAAATTTGTCAACCTATATAAAAAGAGATGGATAAATAAACAGTATACACTCAATAAATATCTGTTAGATGAATAAAATACACTTTTTACAGATAAAATATGTTGATTTTTAAATGAAGATTACTATTGTTGTTATAGTCAGAGCTGAATATTCATTGATATTTATTCTTGTGACAGTAATGTAAAAATTTCAGTCAAATAATCATTTGAGGGTTCATAGTGTTTACATTTTAAGAAAAAGATACTGTTTTTCTTTCATCACAATCATTTATATGGCTTATTAACCACCCCTGTACAGCCAACTAGTAACAGAAGTTGAGAAAGATTCTATAATAAAACAAAGAATTATAGTTATAATCATACCGTTGCTGGAATAATCTCTGAGTTATAGACATTATCTCCATTTCTCAACGATTTCTGTACCTCATGGATGTGATTTTTAATATCATTTACAGTTGGAAAAAAGGATAAATTATGTCTTTCAGGTACCTCATCAGGTTTAAACAGCTCTCTTTCCACAAATTTTCTGTGGAGAGCATAAAACAGAATAAAAACATAAATCATCTAACAATATACTTCAGATAAAATGAGAAAAAGGTTCTTTTTTAGCATAAACTTCTGTAAAGCAGAAGCTTTATTGTTTTATAATTTCTATTTTTCCAGTTTTAATTTTTTCTATACAATAAGCCAAAGAAATCAAGCAGATTAAAAAAAGTAATATTTTCATTAAATACCTGTATATCTTAGAGTGAGATATTTTTGACATTTTTATGAATTTTTAAATGAATCACTATTTTCAGTTTAGGCATAATATGGTTTGAATGCTAACTATGCCAAGCAATGTACTAAACACTTGACATCAAGGATCTCCTTTACTGCTTACTATAATCTTGTGAAGTAAGTGCAATTATCATTCTCACTTTAAAGATGAGGGACCTGAGGGCTGCTGACATTAAATAATTTGCCACAGCTATAAATCTAGCTAGTAAGGAAGAGAGCTTAGGCCTACATCATGTTACACTGTTGCCAAAAGGCATCACTTACTATATGAAATGTGATCTGCTCCAATTTTATAAGTAGGTAAAAGACAGTATAGAAATAGAAGACAGCACTGACACATAAATGTACACAAATACATAAAAGAAATGCTAAAGTCCAGTATTTATATGCTTCACGCATTACATTTTGTAGACCATACTGCAGAATGTATTATACCTCTGTTCTTAAGATTCAAGTTTCATAAATAATGTATGGCTTTACCAAATGTGGGGTATGTTCTAACAATGCCCCAATGAAAATGAATATAAAATGTCTAAGAAAGCTGCTTAATAGGAAAATCATGTATTAGCTAAGAAATAATCCTAGGATATGGAGAAACGGGCACCTTCTTACACTGTTGGTGGGAATGTAAACTGGTGCAGCCCCTCTGGAAAACAGTGTGGAGGTTCCTCAAAAAATTAACAATAGAACTCTCCTATTACCCAGCAATAGCACTGCTAGGAATTTACCCAAGGGAGACAGGAGTGCTGATGCACAGGGGCACATGGACCCCAATGTTCATAGCAGCACTCTCAAGAATAGCCAAAACATGGAAACTGAGCCTAAGTGTCCATCAATTCACGAATGGATCAAGAAGGTGTGGTTTATCTATACAATGGAATACTACATGGCAATGAGAAGGAATGAAATCTGGCCATGTGTAGCAATGTGGATGGAACTTGAGGGTGTTATGCTGAGTGAAATAAGTCAGGCAGAGAAGGACATATACCATATGTTTGCACGTATAGGTGGATTAGGAGGAACTTAACGAGGACTGTGGGGGAGAAGACGGGGAAAAATAGTTGGGGAGAGGGAGGGACTTGAATATTGAGAACAAATTGAAGACGATGGGGTGGGGGAGAGAGGAAGGGGGGTGATGGGCACGGAGGAGGGCACTTGTGGGGATGAGCACTGGATGTTATATGGGAACCAATCTGACAATAAACTATTAAAAAAAATAATAATCCTAGGAAATACTCATTGTATTGTTCAGATCAGACTACACTATAGCTAGTTATAACTACACTATAACTAGGAGGAAGAAGGCCAGTAAAATACCAGAAATCATGGTAAAGAACACAGGTTATAGAATTAGATCTAGATTTTCAGTTCTGCCTCTAACTCTTAAGTCAGTTATTTAACCACTTATAATGTCCATTTTCTCATGTGCAGGATTGAGATAAATATACCAACTTTATAGAGCTGCAGGAATTAATGAGATTGTGCATATAAAGTGCATACAATATCTGGTACATACATAGTAACTGCCACATGATAATAATAATTATTGTATCCTGAGTATCAATAACATTGGACCAGCGTGCTACATGTAAGTTTCATCAAAGAACTATCCACATACTTAAATGAGTATTATTTTATGACTGTTGTTAATAAAATGCTTTCTAGTTAAAAAAAAAACTATCCATGTTCTTTTACTGTAATACAATCTAACTGCATTTCAAATTGCCTAAATAAGTATCTTGGCCTACGTTTTAAAATCTTTGGTTCTACAAAGATTTTTTCTTTTAAAGGTATTTATTATATAATTCAATTTATATATTATTCAGAAATAGTCCAATTTGAAGACTATACTTTCAGGGATCATTTCTATAGTTCGTTACTAGAGAAGCTTCTCTGAACATGTAGAGTACTAGAAATAGTCCAATTTGTTAAATCTGAATATGGAATATTTTATTTTATTTAATTTTGAATATGGAATATTTTAAACGAGTAGTCTGAATAATTACTCATGGCTTGCCAAATATCTGCTACAAAATGATCAGTCCATAAATAAGATTATTTTAATACATGAATAAATTATATTCCTTATCTACTCTGATAGCATATATCCTGGAAAATGTCTATGATAAGAGTATTATTATTTTTTTTACTTTTTTTATGTTTATTTATTTTGAGAGAGAAAGAGAGCATGCATGCATGCATGCATGTGGGAGAGGGGCAGAGAGAGAGAGAGAGAGAGAGAGAGAGAGAGAGAGAGAGAATCCTAACCAGGCTCCATACTCATTGCAGAGCCTGATGCAGGGCTTGATTCCACAACTGTGAGATCATGACCTGAGCTGCAATCAAGAGTTGGACACTTAATCGACTGAGCCACCCAGGCACCCCAATAAATGTACTGTTTTAACCAACAAACAAAAATGAAAAATGTAAAAGAACAATTTGTTTTTACCATACCTTAGCTGTTTCCTTACTGCATACACTTGTTCTATTCCTTGTGACACTAATTCTTGAATCTTATGTGCTACTTGAGGATGGAGACGTGAGGGTAATGCACAATTTTCATCCCTAATTGCAGTTTCCTCTTCTTCAAGAGAAGACACAGGGAAAGGGGAAGGTGACAAAGGAAGGCAGGAAGTCTCTAACTCGTGATACTGATGAGCTTGTTTTGTAGGTAACTGTACATACCACCTGAGAAGTGGAAATATTTAAAATTATGCTATTAAACAAAGGCACAAATCATACTTATGTTAAAACTCATCAAGAAAAGGAATAATCTTTTAAGAAAAGATTATATAATCTCATATTAAATAAGTATAATTAGCAATTTTAAAATAATAAAATTTAAAATGTCTTCTGCTTGACTCTTTTAAGTTGATGCTATACTCAATTAAATCAAAATATTTATAAACCTTTATAGACTTTTACTATGGCCCTCAAGTTAAGGAGGGGCACAGTAGTTTAATATATATGAAAATGGTATTTTAATATATATGAAAATGGTATTTTAATATATATGAAAATGTTAAGTAAATTTTACCTCAAAATAATGAGACTTTTAAAGTCATCATCTTTTATTTATTTGTGTATTTAGTGTGTATTTATTTTGAGAAAGAGAGAACAAGCAAGGGAGGGGCAGAGAGAGAGGAGTAAAGCAGATCCAAAGTGCTGTCAGCACAGAGCCCAATGTGGGACTCAAACTCAAAAACTGCAAGACCATGACCTGAGCCAAAGTCAGACACTAACTGAGCCAACCAGGCGCCCCTAAACTTTAAATTGTGTATTTTCCCATTCTCCTATGATTTTGTCCCCAAATTATAACTTCTGTGTTCCACCTATAATCCTTCCAAAGAGTGGTTATAATACAGAGCCTACTAAGACTGCACTGAGTGGGAGATTCTTCTCTGACAGGAGCTTAGCAAACTGCCTCGACAGCACTCCATCTCCAATTGCCCCAAAGAACAAGAGAATCAACTAGAAGATGAATACAGGTCTTTCATATATCAGTTCAGTGCCCAAAAAACAGATGCTAGGAAACTGAAATGATCTGGTAGGATACTGTTTTAATTGATACTTTAGTATAAAGTGCTTGCAATGATTGATAACTCATGAAATGGAGCCTACTTAAAAATTATATGCAATGTTCTCTAACCTGGATGATCTAACTATTGACTACTTATTTTCTATACACCTGAAAGTTTTTCTAAAGTTCACACAAAAACTATATTCTGTGCACTTAATCCCTTGCATTACTATAAATTCTTCACCTAGACTGAATATGAAGGAAAGAAAGCTAATATTTCTTCTTACGTAAAAACTGAATCACAAAAAACATAAAATGGAATTTTATATAGGGCTTAGAATTAATTTCTGGTTGTTATAGGTAATTAAAGATGGGTAAAAAATATACATATACATGGGGCGCCTGGGTGGCTTAGTCGGTTAAGTGTCCGACTTTCGCTTAGGTCATGATCTCGCGGTTCGTGGGTTCGAGCCCCGTGTCGGGCTCTGTGCTGACTGCCAGCTCAGAGCCTGGAGCCTGTTTCAGTCTGTGACTCCCTCTCTCTCTGACCCTCCCCTGCTCACGCTGTCTCTCTCTCCTAGAAATAAGTAAAACATTAAAAAAAATATATATATATATATACATATACAGGTGACTACAAGTTCGGTTCCAATGAAGTGTCAGAAACAAAGTATGAAATAACAATGATATGTGTTACTAAATCTGTATTTGTCATTTTGGGGGAAAACTTCCATATGGTACATGGAATTCTTTGGTCAGCATTATTCAAACATTTGGCTGATAAACTCAATGGCTTATACAGCAACAAACTTTTTTTTTTTTTTTAATGTTTTTGATTTACTTCAGAGAGAGAGAGAGAGAGCGTGAACAGGGGAGGATCAGAGAGAGAGGGAGACACAGAATCCAAAACAGGCTCCAGGCTCTTAGCTAGCTGTCAGCACAGAGGCCGACATGGGGCTCGAATCCATGAGCAGTGAGATCATGACCTGCGCCGAAGTCGGCCGCTTAACCGACTGAGCCACCCAGGCGCCCCAACGAACTGTTTTAATACCAAGGAAATCACTAGCGCAACATCTTCCTTATAAAAACCTTTTCTTAATGAAATAATTAGAAAACATAATTACAGCTCCTCTTATAGAAAAATTCTTGTAAATGGAGCTAATTAATTTGTAAAATAAAAGAATGATATAAATGTCATACCTAAGAACACCACCAGCATCTACCAAGTTTTTCTTTAGCATGTTAAAGGCTTTTTCCTGCTCCATTCGGATTATTTTCTTGTCAATTTTGGGGTCTGTAGGAACTCTGTATTCAGGAAACTTCTGTACCTTTTTAATGTAAATCCTTTTTATAAGAAAAAGAATTTGTTTCATTATATTATAATCTTAAAATAATCTTATCAAGCGAAAGTTTAAGCATTAAAGTTTTTTGAGAAATTAAATTAGAAAGCATTCAGAGAATTATGTTGAAAAGTAAGCCATATTTCCGTACGTAATACTTAGCAAATTAGCAATACTCATGATGTCAGTAAAGTATCTGAATATTTATGGATATTAACTTTTGTTTCTGGATTTGCCTCTTCTCAATTCTCCTGGAAGCCATAAAAAACTCATGCCGGGGAGTTCCAGCAGGGTGCTGGAAGACGAGGGAGAGGCTGGGTGGTGGCAGCAGCAGTAGCTGGAGGATGAAGAAGGGGCATGTGCTGCACTGCCATTTCTCTGCATGGTATCCACTGTTCTGAAGCCTTACCATCAAGTGTGTCATTCTTCCACTTCCTCAGAATGTGAAGGATTATTGACTCCATCATGGAATTCTGGTGGTTTCAGGAAGGGAAAATTCGCCAACAGGTTCTCAGCCAGTGATGATGAGGCAGAAGAAATGTAGAAAAGCATAGAACATGGCTATGCTTATGGCACCAGAATTTCCCAAGTTTACTATTAAAGTTCCAGAAGCTATCGATTCCCTGGGGTGGGGGCGGGGGCGCGGTAGAGTGAGGTAGGGTGGGGGTAGAGGCAGTGTATTTCCTCAGCTTAACTGCAGTGCCCCAAGGGATGCAAACTTGATAGCAATGAACAGTTCTCTGAAATGTGAAACCTCAATGACAACTTTCCATTGTTCAGGAGTTCTGATTTCATCACTCACGACTTCACTCAACCATTTATTCATTGTACTGATGATTCTCCAGATCCTCGTTCAAGAGGAACTTGTTCTTCAACAGTGGTGTGAATTATTTTCTGGGGCAAAAGTTCTTATGTTTTGTTAAGGAAAACAAGCCTACTGGTATTTTTCAAAGGGACTATACACAATACTATGATCATGTTTCTAAACAAAAGGAAAAGATTTGCAGATGAATACAAGAATTTTCAAGAAATACAATATAAATTCTTAAAGGAAGACTTTATGTTGGATATATGTGGAGATAGTAGTGGGAAAGTGTGGCTGACTGATTTGAATTCATTTGAAGTAACTGATTCACAGCTGTTTACTTGGAAAGAGCTGATAACTGGGAGAAACTTAAAAGGTGATTTTAGTGAAGGAGATGCCCTGGAACAAGATTCTCCAGCTTTCAGCTGCACGAACAGTGAAGTAATAGTTCAACCCAGTCCCTATCTGAGTAACCAACTTCCGAAGAATTTTGTAGACCTGAACACTGCAGAGAATGCTCACAAACTCATAGATTTTCTTAAACTGAAAAGAAATCAGCAAAAGGATGACTGATTAGAGCGCCAGAGTTCAAGTCTGAGGTTAAAGAAGAAACCACCTGGGACACCTGGGTGGCTCAGTCAGTTGGGCGTCTGACTCTGGCTCAGGTCATGATCTCACAGTTGAGGGTTTGAGCCCCATGTCAGGGTCTATGCTGAGAGCTCAGGGCCTGGAGCCTGCTTCAGATTCTGTGTATCTCTCTTTCTCTGCCTCTCCCCAGCACACGCTCTGTCTCTCTCAAAAATAAACAAAAATAAACTTAAAAAAAAAAAAAAGAGGAAACCACATTGGCATCAATAGGCTGCTTTTAGCTCACAACCTCCTCTTATCCCTTCTGTCAGGGTGAGAGGCAGGGTAAAATTAACAGCTACTTATATCCATGTATATTAAGCTAGAAACAAACATGAAGAGACTTTGCTACTTGTAAAAATAAATAATAAATAGATCTTAAACATAAAAATAAAACAAAAACTCATGCCTGGATTATTTTAATAGCCTCCTTCTGGGCCTCTGAGCCTTGTTCCTTAAACCCACTTGATATATCAATGCTATAATAATTGTTCACATTTGTAGTTCTCTGTTGAAGAATTTATCTGCTCTTTAATCAAGTACAAATATCTTGGCAGCATTCAAGGCCTTCCATATGACTCTAGCTTATTTACTAATCTTACTTTCAAGTACTTCAAATGTAAAATTATTTTTTCCATGAAGTTTATCATTTCAATGTTCCTTCTCTGATACCAAAAATATAATTACACCATATCTTTATTTATAAAACTCTCCTAGTCTATAATATCTTCCCTCTAATTCTCTACCTACCCAAATTCAATCTGAACTTCAGTATCCAGGTTAGGTTGTATTTTGTTTCCTGCTAATGAGTTTGCATGGATATATTTCTTCTCTGATGAGTTAGCTAGTTGACACATTTGGTACTATATACTATACTATTATATTCTTCAACAGTTTTTTTTAATACTTTTAAATTTATTTTCTATTTAGTTTTTCTTTATTTATTGTTGAGAGAGAGAGACAGAGTATAAACAGGGGAGAGGCAGAGAGAAAGGGAGACACAGAATGCAAAGCAGGCTCCAGGCTCTGAGCTGTCAGCACAGAGCCTGATGTGGGGCTCGAACTCACAAGCTGTGAGATCTTGACCTGAGCCGAAGCCAGACGCCCAACTGCCCAACCAACTGAGCCCCTTAGGTGCCCTAACAATTCATTTTTTTTTTAATGTTTGTTTATTTTTGAGAGAGAGGGACAGACTGTGAATGGGGAAGGGGCAGAGAGAGAGGGAGAGACAGAATCTAAAACAGGCTGCGGGCTCCAGTCTCTGAGCTGTCAGCACAAAGTCCAACACGGAGCTAGAACTCACAAAATGAGATATTGTGACCTGAGCCGAAGTCGGATGCTTAACTGAGTGAGCCACTCATGTGCCTGCCAACAGTTTTGTGTTTCCTGATGTACCCCAACAATATTTTAACTTTCCTCAAGATTAAGTGAAATCTGTGACTCTTTCAGTCTCCTTCCTTCCCAGTGTATTGCTGGGCATGGAGTTGATACTAAACAAGTACTTGTAGAATGATAGAGAACAAAATTATTTCTTCACACACAGAGATTTTCTCCTAAGTTATACCTGAAATTTCATATTGCTTATATTTAAAAGCAGTTGAAAGTTTTGTTTCACAGTCAGGTTTAAATATTGCCTAAGGTTAACACTATCAGATTAAACATGAAAAGTATTCTGAACTGGCTTTAAAGATTTCTTGAGAATGTGGATTTTGTGTATCAGATGTGATAATGAAATAAAATGTTCCAAAGATCAACTAAACCCAATTTTGTATGTTATCTTTTAAAAATTTATTTTATTTGATAATTTAAAATTTTCAATGTCTGAAAAAGGAATATTAGAAAAGAACATTATAAACATCTTTTATTGCTTCAAACTTTTCATTCTCACCCAGTGCGATGGCCAATCTGTAGTCCTATTCTATTTAAAATGTACTGTGTTGATCTCGTACATTACTGGTATGAATGTTAATTGGTAAAATTTCTCTAAAGAACAACTTTCTTTTTTTTTTTTTAATGTTTTATTTATTTTTTAGGAGAGAAAGACAGCGTGAGCAGGGGAGGGTCAGAGAGAGAGGGAGTCACAGACTGAAACAGGCTCCAGGCTCTGAGCTGGCAGTCAGCACAGAGCCCAACGTGGGGCTCGAACCCATGAACTGCGAGATCATGACCTAAGTGAAAGTCGGACGCTTAACCGACTAAGCCACCCAGGCGCCCCAAGAACAACTTTCTTTACAATACCTGTCGAAATTTAAAAGAATATAACCTTTACCCTAGCAATTTCATTTCAAGAAATTCATTCTACTGGTATTCTTGCACAAGAATACAAACAGGTATAACGTTATTAACTGCAGTTTGATATATAATAATACAGAAAACTTTTCAGACTCTACATGTCTATCATCAGGGGACTAATTTTGTAAATGACAATTCATCTATAAATGTAATAAATTGTATGGCTACTAAAGGAATCATGAAAATAACAATGTTATATGTCTGTTATATTTCAATTTTTAAAATAAATAAAAAGAAAGGAATCCGTTCTTTTTATGTACAGGTAAGAAGGCAGCTTTGAGATACAATGGGAATGAAATAACAAAACATAAAGTAGTACATGTCATTGCATTGGCACTAGTATGAAGCAAAACAGTTGTGTAATAAATAACCATAATAGGCATTCAGAATGGAAATAAAGCAATGTGAATTCACAGTAGCAAAAAAGGTACACTACTGCCTAATTCTAAGGAAAGAAAATTTAATAAGTTTTACTGAGATTTCAACACTTTGAGTATAAAGGATGATATATATGTATGCATATATACAGAGTATCTTTGCAGGGTTACTTAAACTGTTAAGAGCTGTTGCCTTAAAAAGAGACATAAAGAGTAGGTGTAAAAGGAAACTTAGATTTCACTGTATACTTTTTGGCACTGTTTAAACTTAATAGAAATGTGCATATTAGCTATCAAAAATTAAATATTTAAAAAAAGGCAATAAAAAGAAAATAAAGCTTACCGGGCTGGACAAGTGGCTTTGTAGAGCTGACAAGACCTGCTTTCCTGTTCATTGATTTTTTTTAACTGGAAACCTTTTCTCCTTGGCCCATACTGACACTCCATTACCACGGCTCTACTCCCTGTAGGCCAAAACCAACTATTGATATTAATTCAAGTATCCATCTGTTCTGGACACTAAAATAAAAATAACTCAGTGGTGGCAATGTCAAAATTTATACTTTCAATTATGCAACCTTGAGGAAAGAAAACATCAGTACGTCTTACTAAGATGTACAAACATATAAATTAAAAAGTTTATTACAACTTACCTAATATACATTATGGTAAAGAAATTTGATAATACCACATTTACTGAATGTTAACTGATATTTACATACATATAATTTTTAGTAATAAAATTTGCCACCTTATAAGTAGAAATTAGCAAAAGGTACATTTGATAGTAAATACTGTCATTTAAAGTTTTATTTCATTGTATAACTATTTATTTCCTTATTTTTATTTGTACTATTAGAATACAGTAGTCCCCCATTATCTGCGGGGGATATGTTCCAAGACCCACAGTGAATGCCTGAAATGACAGACTGTACTAAATCCTATATAAACTATGTTTTTTCCTATATGTATATGCCTATGATAAAGTTTAATTAATAACTCAAAGCACAGTAAGAGATTAACTATAATAGTTAATAAAATAGAACAATTATAATATACTGTCATAAAAGTTATATGAATGGGGTCTCTCTCAAAATATTTTATTGTACTGTACTCACCCTTCTTCCTGTGATGATGTGAGATGATAAAATGCATATGTGATGAGATGAAGTGAGGTGAATGACGTAGGCATTGTGATGTAGCATTAGGCTACTACTGACCTTCTGACAAAACGTCAGGAGGATCATCTGCTTCCAGACTGAGGTTGAGAACAGGCAACTGAAATCTTGGAAAAGTGAAGCTGCAGATAAGGGGGGACTACAATAATGTAATAACCAGCCTGTAAGATGACCCCCAATGATCCCCGTCTCCTAGTACTCATGTCCTTGTGTAATTCTCTCCCCTTGAGCATGGGCTAGACTTATTAACCTACTTCTAATGAATATGGCAGAAGTGACAAGATGCTATTTTTGATACTAGGTTATAAAAAGACTGTGATTTCCATCCTGAGTACTCTCTTGCTCTTGCTTGGATTGCTCTCTCTGTGCCAGTCAGCTGTCTGTGGTGAGGCAGCTCTGTGGAGAGCCCCCAGGTGACAACGAAAAAGCAACATAAGTGAGCTTGGAAGCACCCTGCCCAGCCAAGCGGTAAGATGACTGCAGCTCCAACCAACACCTTAATAGCAGTCTTGTGACAGAACCTGAGCAAAACTATCTTGCTAAGCCACTCTTGGATTCCTGACCCATAGGAACAATGAGATAAATATTTGTTGTTTTCAGCCATCAGGTTTTGGGTAATTTGTTACATAGCAAAAGAATACAAATAAGTGGATGTGAAAACTATAAAGTTTGTGACTAATTTAATTCAAATATCCAATCTATGTAGAATATAGCAGAGCACAGCAAACTTTTCAAATATAAAAAACACCAGTCATAAATACAAATGTTGATAAAGCTGACATGAAAATTTTAAACTTTAACATTTTAAACTTAAATTAAAAATTTTTAATTTAAAAGACACCATAAGGGGCCCCTGGGTGGCTCAGTTGGTTACACATCCCACTTTGGCTCAGGTCATGACCTCATGGTTCATGGGTTTGAGCCCCGCATCAGGCTCTGTGCTTCTGGCTAGCTCAGAGCCTAGAGCCTGTCTTCAGATTCTGTGTCTCCCTCTCTCTCTGACCCTCCCTGCTTATGCTGTCTCTGTCTCTCTCTCAGAAGTGAATAAAACATTAAAAAAAAAAAGACACCATAAATAGGTAAAAATGTTTAAAAAACATGTAACAAAGAATATAAAGAACCACAAATAATTTTTAAAAATAAAGAACCAAACTGAAAAATGGGGCAAAGACTATGAAAAGTAATTCAGAAAGAAAAAAAAGATGTTTGACTTTATTACTAAATATGGAAATGCAAATTAAAGCAATAGTAAAATACCATTTCATACCCTTTGGATTGGCAAAAAAAAAATTGACAATACTCTATAATAACTGAACCCACTGACCAATCTTAACATCACGAAAAGGTACTGCACATAGGTAGCAATAAGATGGAGACGGCACACCAATGAAGTATTCTTGTACAATAATGGAGATTAAACCCTCATTTAATCAAGCCTCTAGATCTACAGTTCACTGGAAATAGAGGAGATTTTTTTTTTAAATGCTAAACTACATCACAGAGATGGGAATCAGCAAAACTCAGAATATGGCAAACTCTACAGGACAAACTACCTGGGAGAAAAGAGAAGAGAAATTTTTAGATGAAAAGAAATTTAAGAGGTAAATTAACCAAATGTGATCTGTGAACTCTCGATGTGAATTTGAACAAACTTATGGAAAAGGAATTCTTAGATAAGTAAAAAAATGTGAACTTTGGACATTTTATGACAATAAGAAATTACTGTTAATTCTTTTAAAGTATAATAATGTAACTGTCATTTACCATATGCATGTATAAAAAGAGTCCTTATCTTTTAGAGATATATACTTCAGTATATGATATATACTTTGGTAATTACACATAAAACAATGGGATATCTGGAATTTGCTGGAAAATCATCTTGGAGGTAGGAATGAAGAAATGGGTAGGGATATACATGAGACAAGACTGATTGCATGCTAAGAGTTGTTGAAGCCGAATGATGAATACATGGAATCATGGGATTTCATATATTATTACCTTTACTTTGAAATATGTGTATGGGGTGTGTGTGTGTGTGTGTGTACACACACAGATAGATATGTATATATACACATATACATACATATATATCTTCCAGAATATAAAGATTTTTAAAGTCCACAATGCTAAATCATAAAGTGAATAAAAGAAAGGGAAATTTTCATACACTGTTGAAACAAGTAAAAATTGGTACAAGTCGTCATTCCCTATAGAAAAAGTTCAGAAGACAAAATTTTTTGGAACTCATTTGACTACAAAACCTGATTTGAATTTTATGAAGCTATTTATATTCTTTGTTTATCCCTCCTAGTGTGACTATCCATAAAGTATTACTGTGTGTGATTATGTGATAGTGTCTACAGAATACTTGTTATGACTATTCTGTAATATTATATAACATTCCAAAAATTCTGAAATACATGTGGCCAAAAGATTTTAGAGAAGAGACTTAGACCTGTACAACCACTTTAGAGAGCATCTTATAAAGATGAAATGGGCATACTTTACAACTAACTCAGCAATTTCACTTTAAATCATACACTATTAACATAACTATTAACTATTTACATCTTCTCAACAGAAAATGTATATTGTCATGATTTGACTACAGCATTCTTTGTAATACTGAAAAGTTAGAAAAATCCTAAATGATCATTAGTGGTATTATTTTTGATACTACTGATCATATGCTGGAATGTTATGTAATAGTTAAATTAAGTTCTGTAAGTATCGATATGGACAGATTTCAAGAAATAAGGGTAAAAAAAAGAAAGAAGTGTGAATGAAGATTTACATAAGAACGTCTATAGTTTACTATTTATGAATATTTAAAAATATTTAAAATAAAATATATTATTATAAAGATGAACATGTATGCAAAGCATACAAATATAGACTGGAAAGATACACACCAAATTTATGTAGTGGTTGCCTGAGGAGAGTTAACAGGGATAACTGGACTAGGAATAAGAACCAGGGAGGGGGGGAAATGTTGCATTTCTTTTACAAGATAGTGATGAAACTGGGCAGAAGAGGTTACATTTATCTCATCTTCTTCTAAGTATCTTTTTTTACCCTCAGAAGTTCAGGATGAGACTGCAACTCCTTCAGCTGAATCCATATTCCCATAGTCCTGAAATAAATCACTTATTTTTATGTTCTTTGGAGTTTGACTAGTCCTAGGGTGAATCTCTGGGAATTGTTTGAAACTCTACCACTTTAGGGGTACCTGGCTGGCTCAGTTGGTAGAGCATGTGACTTTTAACCTTGGGGTTGTAAGTAGAAGCCTACATTGGGTGTAAAGATTACTTGAAAATCTTAAAAAAATAACTCTACCACTTTAACACACATTAGCCTGGTATTTGAGAATACCATATGTAACACATCTGACACTTGAAAATCCTAATCTTAGAATTCTGTTTAATAACTCGAGATTCCATACAAATTCTATACAGTAAGTCCAGAGTTATAAGCTATATAAAATGGACACAAATTTGTCCCATAAGACAAATAAAGAGAAAAGAAGAAAACATGTGAATTGGATAAAAAAAATAATACAACAGAGACACGTATTTAAAATAATAAAATTGCTATATTAATATTTTTATTTTCTATTTATCAATAGCTCTAAAGAAAGCATTATTTATTCTAATATAATACAATTTTATAATAAAATAATTGGTTATATTTAAGTTTTCTTTTTAGTAATATGTATTTTCATCAAATAACATTCAGCTGTCATCCACCAAAATGAAAATTTTGGTAGAAAATTTTTAGGAAAACCACATTTTCACAGTGTATCATGGGTATGCCGAACCTTAAAAAAAAAATTATTTTAAAAGGTACCTGCATTGACAAATGGAATTCCATCATATGGAACATACTGAGATTTCCACATCAAGCGTGTAGCCGGCTTGGCTGGGCTTGGAGATTGGCGGGTCCCCCAAACACTCTGAGTCTGCTGCTTGTGAAATGTTAGGACACTTTCTAATTCAGTCTCACTTACACAGTAGCCACGGTAAGAATCTCCAATTTTCTGCATGTTATAGAAATTAAATAACAAAATTATTAGTAAATATGTTTCACTGTACCAAAAATGTAATTAAGTGGTTTTCCAAGATAAAAGACTCATCAGTTTTTAAAAGAGAATGTCATTCTCCCCTCAGATCAATGGTCTATTACAACTAGTATATCTGATCTGATTTCAACCAGCGTTATCAAATAGGTATTCTCCAAGTATTTGTTAGAGAATATACTGTCAAACTCATGGCCATCCCATCAGTATCAAAATTTTGTTTGTGAGACATAATACGGAGGACACCTTGAAGAACACATTATGTATCCATTCTTCCATATATTTAAAATTCTACCTCTGGAACCAACCAGATCAGCACAAACTAGCCATAAAGTAGTGGCTCCTTGTGGAGATTCTTTTATTGAAATTAATTTTGTCATGACATTAATCTTTTTGAAAACCTATGAAAATTGTGCTGTATCTCCCATATTGAAATGATATCAAAGAATTTACTCATTATATCAAGATTCTTTTCATGAAGACCTTTTTCTCAGAGAAAATTCTGTCTGAACTTAGAACCGAAAGTAGTTAATGGTTTTATTTTATGGAAATTAACTTAATTACTTTTATCTAATGGACACAGAATTTAGTAACTAACTGGGTTTCCCATTTTTGAAATGTAGATACTTATATTATAGATAAGTGTGTGTGTGTGCACGCACATATATATGCATGTTTGTATGTTTGTGTGTATGTATAGTTCATTAAGATATACATTCCTTACTTCCAATTTATGGTTGGTTACATTCTTGTTTTTTTATTCTTTAGTTTCCACTTTTAATTTCCACCTTGCTAATATATTTATGTATTTTTGTAGGCTGCCTCCATTCTTCCTAAAACAAGGAAGGTTAAGTAAATCATGTAAATAAACTCATACTATTCGCTTACAAACATCAGAGTATCCCTTAACAAAAGTAGAAGTCTGTTCTATACCAGTAGAGAAGTCTGTTAACTGTGATCTGTTACGCTAAAATGCATGAAGACCTAGAAACTGTCTCCACGATATTTATTTCCTCATTAAAGGGAATAAGAGCAGCCTTTTGCCTCGGTGCACCCGAGAGAGCAAGCTGGGCTACCAGCAGCTCTACTGGAACCATCAAGGAAATTTGGCCAGGGTTCTTGTTTTTGCTGCATCAGCTCAAACCAGTGTGGTCTGATCTGGAAATACAGCCTCAACATGTGCCACCAGTGTTTCCGTCAGGACGTGAAGGATGTAGGCTTCATTAAGTTGGATTACTTACACTTCCTTGAATGGGTCATCCAAGATACCTACTTTAACTGCAGATATCCAAGATAACCTACCTTAATGTCAACTCATTGTACATAAAATAAAAATACTTCAATTATGTTTTAATGTGACAAAAAAATAGAAGGAATAAGAGCAGATATATGGGACTAGGAATCATGTTACTGTATTAGACTTCCTATTTCACCCTACAGGAGTACATTTAACAAGGTGAAATTATCAAAATACTGCTGTGGGTGTACTTTGGGCCAAAATAAGAAGAGATCATCTAATGCCAAGCAATACATTATCTCCAATTTCCCCTAAAAATAATAAAATGTATAGGCTTACAAAGTTTTTTCTAGTCTAGATATATCTTTACCAAAATATGGACTACCAATAAAAGTAGAAACATAAAGTCCAGCTATGACATTTTTTGAAACAAATAAAATGAATAAAATTTTCACAATGTTGTCAAAAAAAAAAGGAAAAATTCAGCATTAGTACAATATAACCAGGCTTTATCAGAAGATAAAAGTTTAATACAGTTTTGAAATTTATCCAACACTACATTTTGGTGAAATCTAATAAATACCCATAGAAAAACATTCTGTTGGGCAGTTTTAAGTTTCTTATAAGATGTATGACATTAGAAAAGCCACATGCAATGCATTATGGTTACAAAACATGATTTGATTTGACCACATAATTGCTAATGCTTTAATCTTTATAGCATTCTATAAAGTGTATAATAATGATTTTAAAAACCCTCATCAAACAACAATAATAGTTACTTTTAGAGACCAGTGAAAAACTACTATGAGTAACAAAAAGCATGAGGGGAAAAACAAATCTATCCATCTATACATATACACTAACATATATATGACTTAGAAAAGCAACAATAGTAAACAAGTCCTAATCAATGCAATACATCACATCATTACACTTGATTATTAGAAATTTGGTGGGGCACCTGGGTGGCTCTGTCAGTTAAGCGTCCGACTTCAGCTCAGGTCATGATCTCATGGTTTGTGAGTTCAAGCCCCATTCGGACTCCGTGCTGACAGATCAGAGCCTGGAGCCCGCTTCAGATTCTATGTCTCCTTCTCTCTGTGCCCTTCCCCGACTCACGCTCGCTCGCTCTCTCTCATTTTTTCTCTCTCTCTCAAATAAATAAATGTTAAAAAAAAATTTTTTTAATTTTTCAGGGGGTGCCTGGGTGGCTCAGTCGGTTAAGCGTCCAACTTTGGTTCAGGTCATGATCGCACAGTTCATGAGTTTGAGCCCCACACTGGGTTCCGTGCTGACAGCTCAGTGCCTAGAGCCTGCTTCAGATTCTATGTCTCCTTCTATCTCTGTCCCTCCCTTGGTCGCTCTTTGCCTCTCCATAATAAATAAACATTAAAATTAAAAACAAAATTTTTTCAGGATGGGGTGCCTGAGTGGCTCAGTCAGTTAAGCAGTATTCTTTGGCTCAGGTCATGAGTTTGAGGTTCATAAGTTTGAGCACTGCATTGGGCTCTGTGCTGACAGCTTGGAGACGGAAGCCTGCTTCAGATTCTGTGTATCCCTCTATCTCTCTGTCCCTCCCCCACTCACAATCTTTCTCTCTCAAAAATAAAATAAACATTAAATTTTTTTTTTAAAAGAAATTTTCTTGGGATGCCTGGGTGGCTTAGTTAGTTGGTTGAACATCCAATCTTGATTTTGGCTCAGGTCAAGATCTCATGGTTTGTGAGATCAAGCCCCACATTGGGCTCTGTGCTGACTATGTAGAGCCTGCTTGGGATTCTCTCCCTCCACCTCCTGTCACTCCCCTGTTCGTGCTCTAAATAAACTTAAAAAAAGGATAAAAAAACAAATGGTAATGATGATAAATACCAAAGAATTAAAAGAGATAAATAAATAGATAAAAGCTAAAATAATCATTAGATTATTTACAGAAAACATATATATAGCTTGCAGTGGGATTTGAAGAAAGGTTAGAAAGGTAAACAAAAGAAAACATATTAGGAAATGGAAATAAAGATGAATGAAGGCAGAGGTAAAAGAAGATTCTGAGGTGTTTGTACAAAGTAGGAAGAATAGGCTAACAAGAATAAAAGATGAGTTAGAGAAAAGTAGTAAATAAAACAGGACAAGATAAGGTAATACCAGATAATGAAAGACGTTAAAAGCTATATACAGTGGTAAATGATATGGAAAAAGTAACACTAAACCTGTTGGGCAGTAAGAAAGAATATTGAAAGCAATATTTAAAGACAAGTAGTTATAGAAAACTAGACAGTAGGGACCAGAAATGAGATTAGAGGGAAAGAGTCAAAGAGCTTAGAGGGAAGGCTGTTACTGCAACTGGGTCCAAGGTAACAAAGGTCTATGGAAAAGGCAGCCCCAATGCCCCACAAAAAGAAGAGAGAGATTTTAAAGGAAAAACTATTAGAGTCAAGTGATTACTTGAATATGGGAAAGAAAGAAATTAGTCTAAAACACTGTGCTGGAATGTCTAAGGAAATGGTATTTGTCATTACACAGACAAGGGATTTAGGAAGTACAACTAGTTGTAATATGGTAATTTCTGTTTAGCATATGGTGAATTCAAGGTGAAATTCAAGCAAAGCTTCAAGTAAGTAGCTGGAGATCTGAGACAAGAGCAAGGCCACAATTAAAGGACCAATGATACAGATTTGGAAATCATTTTTCTAAAAGTGAGATTTGAAAATTAACAAAGTTGATCAGCAGTCCAAAGGATAAAGTGTAGATAAAGTCAAACAGTTTAACTTAAAGGATTCCTATTGAGAATATGAAAAGAAATAAGTGCAAGCAAAGAAAGAGAAGGGATTGTCAAAAGATAAAAAGTAGAGAAACATGATAGTGAAGTTTCATGGAAGACGAAGGAAAAGAGTTGCAAGAGAAGAAATGAGAAGCATGAAGGCATTTGTATGATCTCTGCTTTAACAGAGCTTAAAAACTCTAAGGAATAAAAGCATAGATGAGACCAGAGTTAGCATAAACATCAACAAAAAATTACAGAATATTATTTGTACTCAAAAGTGGACATTTGGGGATGCATTACAATCAATTTAGTGAATCTAGGTAAGGAATATTTCTAACTCACCTCACAGCTCCTAAGACGGCAGGCCCACATAGGTGTATTAGAAGAAAGTGGCTGGAGTGGAGCCAGAAATGGTTCTTCAAGCATTCTGGGAAAAGGAAGGAATATATATATAAATACATATTACAGGTTACATTCACACAAACACACACATGACATTCAACTTCTTTATCCCATTAGCCATTGTTAAAGACAATATATTGAGGTCATCAATAAGAAACTGTAGGGGTGCCTGGGTGGCTCAGTCAGTTGGGTGTCAAACTCGATTTCTCCTCGGGTCATGATCACGCAGCTCATGGGTTCAAGCCCTGAATTATCTGGCTCTGCAGATGAATCTGCTTGGGATTCTCTCTCTGCCCCTCCCCTGCTCATCCACACTCTCTCAAAATAAATGGATAAACTTTAAAAAAAATTAAAAAAATTGTAATAGTAGGAGCACCTGGCTGGCTTAGTTGGTAGAACATGTGACTCTTGATCTCAGGGTCATGAGTTTGAGCCCCATGTTGGGTGCAGAGCTTGCTTGCTTACTTACATACATACATACATACATAAAATCTTAAAAAAAAAAGAAATTGTAATAATAATGATAGAGTTGGTGGGCATATTCAATATAATTTTCTTTAAATGTTACCACTTCAAAAAAAATAAAATAAAATAAATGTTACCACTTCATTAGCTGTTAAAGCAAAGGCCTAAGTTTTTTCTTCCAGGTATCTGTAGTCCCAACAAATTTAGGTGTTTTATATATCTCCATCAAAGCTTACTTTGCAGTCTTCTCATTATATAAATTTTTTTCACTTACAAAAAATAAATGAAACAAATCATTTTCAGGTGATTTGTTAAGAGTTAACATAATATTATGTCAAGTTCTAAGATTAATGCCAAAAATAATGTGTTAATTTTAAGTATTTTCAAAAGAGTTAAAAGAATATAAATAATACAAAACCTATGTCTGCATTTCCCTAAATTATTATTATGTTAAGGCAAAAAATAAAAGCTGAAATAGATATATTAATAAAAAACATTTAAACACTTTACCACAGAGGAATTAAATGCATAAGAGATGATAAACCATTAAAAATTTCAGGAAGTCGAATGGATATTTCTTTATTCATTTTTTTTTCTTTATTCTAAAAGCCCTGTTGTGACAGATGTTTTCAGATTGCTTCAAAAGAAAATGGGGAAGTATCACTGAGTAAAGTAGGATGTTATAGCTTCTAGGAAAGCCTCCTTGTTCCCAAGATGTCATTAAAATAATTAAAGATATCTGACAATTTGATTAATGTTTATTCTATTTCCTGAATTTCTGATCTTTTCTATAGCCAGCCAGCTTTAGATGTGATAATTAAAAAAAAAGATTTCCAGATGATTTCAAAAGATAAACTTCTCTCTTCCACTGACTCACCTGGCCACAGTCTTTTTGGGCAATGTGAGGGATGGTTGTGGATGAAGAGTATAATTACTAGTATTGTCCGCTAGAAGATCCATTCTTACGGTTGCCAAGTTTCTGTCACTGGGTTTCTCTTCAGAGACATCTTAACAGCAGTAACAAGAACAAAGCAACATCAATATCTTGAATAAGACTATGAAAAGGTAACTCATTAGAATTCATACATTTGAAATAGGAAAAGCAAGATATGCTCTAAAGATAAAGATGTCAAAACTTATAATGCTTTTTTGATAATTTCTCTAATAAACTTGTTTAGTTTCAAATTATAATACTGACTACAGAAATTGTGTAATTAAATTTTTGAAGCTTAAATTGAATAGCTAGGATACAAAAGTGGTAGGATTGTTATGTTAACTGTTTCACAATGTAATGGGAAAATGTAAAACTCTTTCATTTCTATGCCATGTTTATTTTTTTCTGCAAACTTTTTTTTCTTTTAGTTTTAACTGTTAACAGAGACAAAGAATCATAACACTAAGGTAAAAATATCTATTCTAAATCATTAGCCATGAATGAACAATGCAACAGTGTAGCTATGGTGTTAGAAAAGATAAAAAAGGAAGGGAAGCAAAGGATGAGAACTAACGGATATTATCAAACAGGTAAAGAATTTTAAAAATGGGGAGCACAACTTTCCTTTTTGAAGGAACAAAGAGGGAAACAGCAAAGAGGATGAAAAGAATAGTTAAACAAAAGAGTAATGAGTCACGTGGCTACAAAAGTACCAATAAAAATACAAAAGTAAAAATTTCTCAATAGCTATTAGCACTATATTCTTGTTATTGTTGCTGTTATTATTACTGTTATTATAATTAAGAAGTATTTATTTTATGCTCACTGGTCATTTGGGAGGAAGCAAGAGTCAACCAGCTTCATAGAATTCCAAAATGAAATAGACAGCTAACCTAGACAGGGGTTGAAAAATGAACTTGAAATTTATTTGGGCTAAGAGACTTTTTCTAATTATTCAGTTCAAAATCTTACTCAAAGAGACCAATTTTAGCACTAACTTTCATGAGGTGATTTTCTGGAATATGCATTTGTTCTTTAAAACATTCTCCAATCCCCTATATCCCAAGATTACTCACCTCGAGGACTATTCACATCCACAAGCTGCCCCTGAGGAATAATCACTTGTGCCATTCCTGTCTGGTTAGATGGAATTACACGCAGCACCTGTCCATTTTCTGATGGGCTGGGAACAATCACCTTGGAGGCATTAAAAAAAAAATCAAATGCATAAGCCAGCAATGATTTGAATGAATTATTACTTAAATTATTAAAGACATGCCTACCTCTATGGTGGATACTATTTATTTCCCTCATTTTGAAGACGAAAACACTGACGTACACAAAAATTTTTTTCCAAAGTCTTACAACTGATAAGTGGTAAAGCTAGGATTCGAAACAGGCCATTTGGCCATATGTCCTATGATCTTAACCACCTATGTTCTTAATTATTACACATGGATGAGGTCTAATTATTTAGTAATGTGAACAAGGCTCTGACTGGACTTAATATATTTACTTTTTTCTACTTACTGTATCATATCCCTATGCATTTGAATTATTTGTGTGGTAATCATTTCTCACATGTAAAAACAGTACCTTGTTAGATGTCTAATTAAACAGAACTTATTTACTTTTAATTTTTTTAATGTTTATTTTTGAACACACACACAGACACACACACGCACAGAGAGTGGTGAGTGGGGGGAGGGGCAGAGAGAAAGGGAGATAGAGAATTAGGCTCCAAGTTGTTAGCACTGAGCCCGACATGGGACTCGAACTCACAAGCCGTGAGATAATGACCTGAGCCAAAGTCGGACACTCAACCGGCTGAGCCACCCAGGCACCCCTAAACAGAATTTATTTTTATTTCTCTGAATTTATATATATCCTGTCATGGCCCATAAGGAATACCATAGAATGCCCCAAAAAATCTGAAAATATAGGAAAAATCATAGGTTTATTCTTTTTTTCCTTCAGTTTAACAATCGAATCCATTGCCTCAAATTTAGAGGTCTGTCAACCAAAAGGGTGTCTGAAGCTGAAGAAAAACACTTTACGCCTATCACTTGAAAATAAAACTAATGTATTATTTGAAAATAAGTTTATCCTGTATTTCCAGACTTTGGACACCCTGTAAACTTTATTATCTAACATACTACTCTTCTATTGACACAGTGTTATACCCAAAGTCCCTTAGCCTCAGTTCTCCCTAGTACAAGTAACCCTCTGTAATCATTCCAACCCACTTTCCAAAACTGCCTTTTTGCAATGTAAAACCTGAAAACACTGCTGTTGCCTGAGACTGTAGCTCTAATTTTAAGAGGTTCATTTGAAACAATTTTAATTTGAAAAAAATTAAACTGGAAAACAAACTTAAAAAGGTAGAATGCTTTAAATATAATCATAAACATTTCCCAGAAATTAAGAGTAGTAATTGTTTCCCTCCCCTAATGTTTATCAAGTTTCTTGAGATAAAAATATCTAGCGATACCGCTTATCAATTTATTATGAAAAAGCAATTGTAAATTCTGATGATGATAATTGCTTTACATTTGTTGAGAGCATTCTAAATGGCAGGACTTTATATGCCTTACCATATTTAATCCTTATCACATGTATATGAAGTATATACATTATACTTGAGGAAACTGTCACAAGAGGTTATACAGCTCATGCAAGATAGCACAAAGTTACATAGTGGTAAGTTGAAATTCAGACCCAAATTCCAACAACTACTCTGTACCACTTCCCATTATTTGATCATGTTACTTAACCTAAAAAAAAAAAAAAAAGGCATAAACAATACAAAAAACACAGCTGGACTTTAAAAGGCAACAGTAATAACATGGTTTTAAATTGTTTTCCCCTAAGGGAGCCTGGGTGGCTCAGTTGGTTAAGTGTCCAACTCTTGATTTCAGCTAAAGTCCTGATCTCATGATCTTATGGATTCAAGCCCCACATGGGGTCCATGCTGACAGTGCAGAGCTACTTGGGATTCTCCCACTCCTCCCCTCTTTCTGCCACTCCCGTGCTTGCTCTCTCTGTCCCTCTCAAAATAAGCTTTTAAAAACAAAATAAAGTAAAATAAAGTATATGTTATTTTAAAAATAAATTCTTTTCTCCTTAAATGAGATTAATATTTGTGAAAAATATTTCATTTATTCTTACAAAAGAACAGTGCTGTGGTTATTACTAAATCCAAATAAAACATATAATTTATTCAATCATATGAAAATATAATTGAAATGATCTGTGGGGGGCACCTGGGTGGTTCAGTTAGTTAAGTGTCTGACTCTTGATTTCAGTTCAGATCATGATCTCACAGTTTGTTGAGTTTGAACCCCACATAATGCTCTGTGCTGACCATGTGAAGCCTGCTTGGGATTCTCTCTCGCCCTCTCTTTCTCTGTCCTTCCTCTGCACCTGCTCTCTCTCGAAATAAATAAAATTTAAAAAATGATCTGTGGAATATCTTCTTAATTTTGAAAATCTATTCCCTAGGCATGGTAGAGTCTCCTCCATTTTCTCTTAGCTTATTCTCCCTGATAGCTAAAAAACTATTTTCAGGGGCGCCTGGGTGGCTCAGTCGGTTAAGCGTCCGACTTCGGCTCAGGTCATGATCTCATGGTTCGCGGGTTCGAGCCCTGCATTGGGCTCTGTGCTGACAGCCAGCTCAGAGCCTGGAGCATGCTTCGGATTCTGTGTCTTCTTCTCTTTCTGACCTTCCCCTGCTCACACTGTCTCTCTCTCTCTCTCAGAAATAAATAAAAAACATTAAAAAAATTAAAAAAAACTATTTTCAATTCATGTAATTTGATAATGATAATAATATTACTTTTCCTGTTTTTAAAAAAGTTAATTATCTTTAATCTTTGCTGTGAAAACAAAACAGTTTTGAAAAGTCATCTGTTGCAATATATTCTGTTTGAGGCAAATCATGAATATCATCAGAAAACTTTGGCTAATAAGTAGTCATATTTACTGGGTTCTTTGTGTACTATACAGTATTCCTAATAAATCCAAAATACCATCCCTGCTTCACTTGAAAACCTCATGTGTTGCAGATTCACCCACTAAAGAACCTTTACCAGTTCCTTGATAACTTTTACTTTTAAAAAATCATATTTAGGGGCGCCTGGGTGGCTTAGTCGGTTAAGCCTCCGACTTTCGCTTAGGTCATGATCTCGCAGTTCGTGAGTTCGAGCCCCGCGTCGGGCTCTGTGCTGACTGCCAGCTCAGAGCCTGGAGCCTGTTTCAGTCTGTGACTCCCTCTCTCTCTGACCCTCCCCTGCTCACGCTGTCTGTCTCTCTCTCCTAGAAATAAATAAAACATTAAAAAAAAATTTATTAAAAAAAATCATATTTAAAAAGTCATTTATTTTAAAAAGTTCCACTTGGTGGAGGATGTTGAAAATGGGGAAGAGTATGTGTGTGTAGGGGCAGGAGCTTTATGAGAAATCTCTGTACCTTCTGCTAAGTTTTATTTTGAACCCAAAACTGCTCTAAAAAATAAAGTCTATTTAAAATAAAGCCCCCAAAAGCTCCACTGAGTTTCCTAAAACATCACCACTTTCTGGTCTTTGGTTCCTTATACTCTACGTGTCTTACATTTATTTCCACACTTCATGCTATAGGTTTCCTATTTCATAGCTTCAGATAACTCTCTCCTACTCCTATCATCTCCTACCACAAACGATGTAAAATCAGCTTTATGATCACTTTGTACAGTTTAATACAACTAAAAAGAGAATGAGAACAGTTTTTAGACTCAAACAGTGACTTTAACGTGTTTAAGGCAACTACCATGTGTGTAAAATGATAGCCCTTCATACAATAGAACATAGAATAACTCTAGAATGCTCCAGACTAGAATCAATACAGGGATTAATTTTAGGTAAAATGGTTGCTCACCTGTGGTATAATTTATAAATGAATTTACAACTTGTAAAATAATTTTTATTATGAAATTAATAAATCTCCATTTTAGATAATTTTTAAAATATAGGTAAACAAGAAATACATTATTCTTCATATTATTACTAATGCCAGGATATTCTTATTAATCAGAGAGCAATTGAAAAGTTTTGCTCAGTAATTCTCTTTATTTCAATCAAACCATCTTTTATTTCTTCTACTCGAACTATAAACTTAGTCATAAATACTTTAGCTAACAGTTTAAAGCAGCATTTTCATATTTATACATTGTTTCACCTTTATACATTGTTTAACCTTTATACATGACACACAAATCTACCCATTAGCAAAGGTATGTCTAATTGTCAGTATACCACTGGTATCTGCATAGCTTTCTTTTGCTTCAAGAAAGCATACTAGCATATGGCATGCAAGTCAGTGACTGAGATGTGGATAAAGCAATAAACCGTGAGTTCAAATGTATATACAAAAATAAATATGTTACACGTAAACTCTGGTACTAGTTATGGGTTATGACACATTTCCAACTGATCTCAAAGTGACAGTGTGCCTAGACACAGTGGCTGGGAAGTACTGGTTTAACATAGTATTAGTTCTAAAAGGAAATCTTAAAATCTTCACATAACTTAAAAACAAATGGAAACAGCATTTTCAAAGCAATGTAAGTCAACAGCTTCAAGAAATTAAGGTTATCTAGTAAGGTTAATACATTTGCTAAATCGCATAAAACTGTTTATTTATAAAATGCACTCACCATTTGTTCATTAGAATCCCCCAATGACTGAAGTTCATATTGAATAGGTTGCCCATTTTGGTCCACTAGATGAAACTGTTCTGTAGAAAGAGTCTGTGCCTGAGTCAGGGCCCCTGGTATATTCTGTGATGTGAGTGAATTATCTACTTCGTGAGAGGTGATGGGTAAAATTCTAGGAGAACCATTTTGTCCAAAGGAAGGATCCCTGGAGTCCATACAGGTTAGATGCTTTTGCAAAGAGAAAAACATCACTTGGGTGTTGGTAAAACAATGTCACAATTAAAAAAATTTTTTTCTAAAAATTTTATTTTTAAGTAATCTCTACACCCAATGCAGGGCTTGAACTAAACCCTGATATCAAGAGTCACATGCTCTATCCACTGAGCCAGCCAGTTGCCCCTAATGTCACAATTAAAAAAACAAAACAACAACAACAACAGAATGCTGATCAGCCACTGTGGAAAACAGTAAGGAGGTTCCTCAAAAAATTAAAAATAGAACTACGCCATGATCCAGTAATCACACTACTGGGTATTTACTCCAAAAATAAAAGAACACTAATTCAAAAGGACACATGCACCCCCATATTTATAGTAGCATTATTTACAATAAACTGTGGAAACAGTCCAAGTGTCCATCGACTGATGGACGGGTAAAGAAGATATGCTATATATCCACAATGGAATATTATTCAGGCATAAAATGACTGAAATTCTGCCATTTGCAACAATATAGGTAGAGCTAGAGCGGATAATGCTAAGAGAAATAAGTCAGAGAAAAACAAATACCACATGATTTCATATATATGCGGAATTTAAGAAACAAAACGAATGAGCAAAGGGAGAAAGGGAGAAGGAAGCGGGGAGAGAGAGACAAACCTAGAAATAGACTCTTAATAAATAGAGAACTGATGGTTATCAGAGGCGAGGAGTATGGGTGGATGAGTTAAATAGGAGATGGGGATTAGGGAGTGCACTGGTCGTGATGAGCAGTGGGTGATGTATGAAATTCTTGAATCACTAAACTGTACATCTGAAACTAATATAACACTGTATGTTAACTATACTGAAACTTAAAGAAAAATAGCATGTTATAACAAAAATAGAAAGATTCATTTTTCAGTTAATTATCCTCTTTACTTTCTGTAAGAGTTGCCAATTCACACAGACTAACATAGACAGAAAGTAGTTCTTAGGTGAAATTGTTGATTTTTATATTTTGTTTCAATTTTACTGAAATAAAGTTATCCATGGGAGCACAACTTGAAATGATGATATGTAATTCAATATACAGATTTTTCTTTTTGAATGTTACTTTAAGTAAAGCTCTATATTATAATATTAAATATATAACAAAAAGGTGGATGTGTTAATAGTCATGAATACATTAAATATGACACTATTTCTTATCCATTAAAAAGTTGTTAAATGTAATGGGAAAAAGTTCCCAGTTGAACTCCTACCTCAAATACCTGAGAATCGTTTTCTGATTCTTCAGAATCATTATGGTTGACTCTTAATGAATCATTAGACTCTTCCATCCCGATATATTCAATTCCATCTTCTATTATTTAATAGCTGAAAAATTTTAAATATCTGATTAAAGCACTTAACATTTTTATGGAATGTTTGTCTTAAATAAATCTCTCATTTCCTCTATGGTGTTACCCCATACAATTTAGGTTAAATCATTTCCATTCTTTGGATTATGAAAATAAACATTTCATTAAATGATTTGCCAAGGCACCAGAATACATTCAAGGCAAAGATTACCATTATGTAGTTCCCTCATCCTACCCTTCCCTCATCCTACCACATAATTATACTCATGTGCTGTTTTATAAGATTGTTGTTATGTGACAGGTACTGTTCACCCTTTCAAATACTACTAAAATTCTCATGTTACAAAGACTTAATACAAATAAAGGTTCTTTTTTTTAATGTTTTTTTTTTTTTAATTTACTTTTGAGAGAGAGAGAGAGACAGCATGAACAGGGGAGGGTCAGAGAGAGAGGGAGACACAGAATCTGAAACAGGCTCCAGGCTCTGAGCTAGCTGTGAGCACAGAGCCCGATGCGGGGCTTGAACCCACAATTGGTGAGATCATGACCTGAGCCGAAGTCAGACACTTAACCGACTGAGCCACCCAGGAGCCCCCAAATAAAGGTTCTTAATTTTATGAATTGGGAATGTACGACTGTAGCATTAGATAATTTTAGAAAAACTGAGGGCTGATGGGAGTGAGGGGGAGGGAAAGGGGGCTGATAGGCATGGAGGAGGGCACTTGTAGGGATGAGCACTGGGTGTTAAATGGAAACCAATTTGACAATAAACTATTTTAAAAAAAGATAATTTTAGAAAAGATGTTTTGGTGTAAACAGAGATTATATACACACAGCTCTTACCATATTATACATAATACCACTTAATATTGGCTTGACAAGCTTTGAAAATGAAGAAATATATATTCCAAAAATTCTGGGTCACTTGGGCATAATACAGTGGTTAACACTGGTGACAATTTTGTCTCTACACACACACACACACTACTGTCCCCTGAGGACATTGGGCAATGTCTGGAAACATTCTTGGTTGTCAAAATGGACAGGGGAGTGCTACTAGAATATAATGGGGAGAAGCCAGGAGTACTGCTAAATATCTTACAATACAGTGGAGAGCCCCTACAACAAAGATGTCAGTAGTGCTCAGATTCAGAAACCCTGGCCTAATATATTATAGTGAATACTAGATTCTGTATTAGCTAAAAGGAATGATGTTTTAAGCCTCAATATTGGAGTAAGGACAAAATGAAACTAGTGAAGACAATCACTGAAAAATTTATAATATAAAATAAACTACATCTTTTTAAGAACCCACACATTTTTGGGTTTTTTAAATTTTTTTTAATTTTTAAATTTTAATTAATTTTTTTTTTACTTTTGAGAGAGAGAGAGCACAAGCTGGGGAGAGGCAGAGAGAGAGGAAGACACAGAATACAAAGCAGGCTCCAGGCTCTAAGCTGTCAGCACAGAGCCAGACACCAGGCTTGAACTTGTGAACTGCGAGATCATGACCTGAGCCAAAGTCGGACGCTTAACCAACTGAGGCACCCAGGAGTCCCTAATTTTACTTTTCATAAGATAGCATAAACTATTTTTTAAACATCTTGAAAATTAAATTTTCTTTTTTAAAAAGTCTATTTATTTATTTTGAGAGAGGTAAAGCATGAGCTGGGGGAGAAGAAGAGAGATAGAAGGGGGGGGGGGGGAGAGAGAAGCCCAAGCAGGCTCTGAACTGTCAGCACAGAGCCCAATGTGGAGCTGGAATTCATGACCTGAACTGAAGTCAGATGTTTAACTGACTGAGTCACCCAAGTACCCCAAAAGTTCTGATTTTAAATGTTTAGTTATTTTTGAAAGAAAGAGAGAGAGAGCAAGTGGGGGAGGAGTAAAAAGAGAGGGAGAGAGAATTTCAAGCAGGCTCCACACTGTCAGCTCAGATTCCAATGTAGGGCTTGATCCCACAAAATATGAGATGGATTATGACCTGAGCGGAAATCAAAGAGTTTGAAGCTCTAAGCCACCAGGTGACCCCTCAAAATTTTTAAATTTTTTTATTACGTTTATTTCTCTTGAGTGAGAAAGACAGTGTGTGAGCCGGGGAGGGGTAGAGAGAGAGGGAGACACAGAATCCAAAGCAGGCTCCAGGCTCTGAGCTATTAGCACAGAGCCCGATGTGGGGCTCAAACCCATAAACTGTGAGATAATGACCTGAGCCAAAGTCGGATACTTAACCAACTAAGCCACCTATGTACCCCTTAAGATTTTATTTTTAAATTAACATGCATTAAATTGAACTTTTCTTTTTCTATTTATTTTCTTGGTGTGTAGTTCTATGGATTTTAACACATGTAACCACCATAACCAGCAGGATATATAATAATTCAATCATCCTAAACCCTAATTTAAAATTATACCTGTGGGGCACCTGGGTGATTCAGTCAATTCATGGGTTGGAGCTCTGAGTTGGACTCCATGCTGACAGTGTGGGGCCTGTTTAGAATTCTCTCTCTGCACACCACTCCCACACACACTTTCTCTCTCTCCTCAAGTAAACAAAAACTTTTTAAAAATGTTCTCTTTAAAGGAGCGCCTGGGTGGCTTAGTCGGTTGAGCGTCCGACTTTCGCTTGGGTCATGATCTCGCGGTCTGTGGGTTCGAGCCCCGCGTCGGGTTCTGTGCTGACTGCCAGCTCAGAGCCTGGAGCCTGTTTCAGTCTGTGACTCCCTCTCTCTCTGACCCTCCCCTGCTCACACTGTCTCTCTCTCTCCTAGAAATAAATAAAACATTAAAAAAAAAAAAGTTCTCTTTAAAAACAAAGACAAATTTATACCTTGCAGTTGAGACTTGTTGGTATATATTTGAACACAGTGAAAACTTATTTCTGTGATAGCATCCACATATGTATTTGTAAAATTAAACATTTGAGAAAATCTACAAGGTTTGTCATTTCATATTTCCAAAATATTATAAATAGTTCCACTCAAATATAAAATGTAATAGGCTAAAAATCAGTCTTATTTTTAATATATAACTACAAAATATCTAAAATTGCTTCTCTTAAGATTTTAAATTATGACATGTTCTAATTTAACTCATTACAAAAATTTCAAAAACTTGTAATTACCTCTCAAGTTAAGAGCAATCTTATAATGTTCTGGTTCTGTTTTGAATTTTTTACATGATATACATAAAGCTTTGGAATAATATGTTTTATAAATGGTTTAAAAAATAAAAAGAAAGCTCCACCAATGGCAATATGACAGATTAGATAATAGAAGGCTCTCTTGCTAGAAAACAAAAAAATACGAAGTTGATCTAAAACAAAGTATTTTGTGCTACAGGCAGCTACTACAGGAAGTAACAAAAATCAAAGGTCACTCCCTGTCCTCCCTTATGCCCCTTCCCTCTCCAAAACAAAAAGCAAAAGCTGTGAGCTAAAACCCAAGTGATAAGTATAAGCAAAGAGGAAAATTTCTGCAGGAGCAGTGCTAATAAACAGGTTTTATGGCTGGGAAACCCAAGCTTAGATAAGCAGCTCCTAGGGAAGGAGAACTTAAAAACTCCCAGGATAGGACTGGGAACCTGAAAGGTCTTGAGACAATAGTTTAGCCTGGCTTCTAGTACAAACAAATAGAGCTATTATTTGGAGGAACAAAAACCCAATTAAAGCATTAGTTTCTTTTCACATTAATATTAAATATAAACTTATCATCAGAGTGCCAAAACCACCAGACACTCCCTATAGACTTCAAGTATTGGAACCATCTAATAGTGAATATAAAGTTGTCATTTAATGTTCAAAGAAATAAACATGAGTGAATCACAGGAATAAACAAACAACAAGAGACTATAAAGCTTAATCTCAAAGAGAATCAAATAGAACTTTCAGAAACAAAAAATGTAAGTTGAATACATTAAATAGAAGGTTAGATACAGAAGAAAGAACTACTAAACTAGAAGGCAGATTTTTAAAAAATTACTCAGAATGCAATATAGGAAATACAGAAGATAAAAAAAGAAGAGACTTAAAACTAGGAAAAATAGAATAAGAATAGCATATTTATCACTGAAGTCTCCAAAGAACAGAAAAGAGAAAATGGGTCAGAGAATATTTGAAGGAATAGTGGCTATCAATTTTTCAAAACTGAATACATGAATCCACAGATGAAGCACAAAATGTACCAAAAGAAATCAAAAGAAATCCATACCCAGTGTAGTGAAGACACAAAATTTTAAAAAGAAGGAAAATCTAAACCGTAGCCAGAGAGATACAGTGCCTGGGTGGCTCTGTTAATTAGGTGTCCAACTTTGGCTCAGATCATGATCTCACGGTTCATTGAGTTCGAGCCCTGCATGGGGCTCTGTGCTGAAAGCTAGGAGCCTGGAGCCTGCTTTGGATTCTATGTCTGTTTGTCTGTCTGTCTGTCTGTCTCTCTCTCTCTTTCTCTCTGCCCCTCCTCTGCTCTCTCTCTCATAAATAAACATTAAAAAAAAAATTAAAACGCAGCCAGAGAGATAGGATCACCCACAGAGTACTGACGAGTACTGACTTAAATAGAAAGCAGACTACTCAGTAGCAACAATGGTAGAAGTCATGGGGATTTAAAAAAAAAAAAAGTAATTATCAGTATATGATTATATATGTTCAAAACTATTTTTTCACAAAATAAGGGAAGAGAAAGATACTTTAAGATTAAAAAAAAAAAAAAAAAACTGAGAGAAGGGGCACCTGGTGGCTCAAGTCAGTTGAAGTGTTCTACTTCAGCTCAGGTCATGATTTCACGATTCCTGGGTTCAAGCTTGGCCATCAGATTCTGTGCTGACAGCTCAGAGTCTGGAGCCTGCTTTGGGTTCTGTTTCTTCCTCTCTTTCCCTGCCCCTTCCTTGCTTGTGCTCTGCCTCTTGCTCTCAAAAATAAATAAAACATTTTTTAAAAAAGAAAAATTTAAAAAACTAAGAGTTTATAACAAGTATCCTAGATGTAAGAAATTTCTAAAGAATACAAATAACAAAAATGATACAAGAAGGAAGTCCTAAGATGTCAGAATACTGGTAAACTAGTAAATTAATAACTCTGAAAAATCTAAATAAACACTGTCTATATAAATAACAATAATATTATTACAATTCTGTGTATGTGTGCTTTAAGAATAGAAATAAAATACTAAAGAACAATAAAATATATGTAGAACTAAATAAAATATATGTAATTGAGGAGGGAGTGATGACAGATAAACACGGTATATCAAAACTTGTGGAATGCAGGGAAAACAGTGCTCAGAGGGAAATTTAAAGCAGTAATGCTTGTATAAAAAATGAAAAAATAATTTAAAAAAGGGAAAAAAAACTCAAAATCTAAAAGTAGGCTCTCCAAAAATATTGACAAAATTTGACAAACTTTTACCTAGACTGACCAAAAAAAAAAAGAAGAAGAAGGAGGAGGATACAAATAATGAAAAGCAGAAATCAAAATGGGGGGACATTACTATAAAATCTTACAGAAATTAAAAAGTTTATGAGAAAATACTAAGAACAGAAGTATTACTACCTCTATTTGCATATGGTCTCACGTATAGAAAATCCTGAAAAATCCACAAAAACACTACCAGAGTTAGTAAATTCAACAAAGTCACAGGATATAAGATCAAGATGCAAAACTCAGTTGTATTTTTTATATACTAGCAATGAACAATCCAAAAATGAAATTAAGAAAATTGTTCATTTGCAATTGCATTGATAAGAATAAAATACTGATGAATAAATTTAAGGAAGTGTAAGGCTTGTTTACTAACACTAAAAAATATTGCTGAAAAAAATTAAAGATCTAAATAAATGGAAAGACATACTGTGTTTCTGCAATTAGAAGACATGAATATTGTTAAAACGGTAATACTTCCCAAAGTAATCTATAGATTGAAGGGCGCCTGGGTGGCTCGGTCGGTTAAGCGTCTGACTTCAGCTCAGGTCATGATCTCATGGTTCATGGGTTTGAGTCCCGTGTCGGGCTCTGTGCTGACAGCTAGCTCAGAGACTGGAGCCTGCTTCGGATTCTTTATCTCCCTCTCTTTCTGACCCCCCCCTGCTCATGCTGCCTCTCTCTCTCTCAGAAATAAATAAATTATTAAAAAAAAATTTTAGATTGAATGCAATCTTTATCAAAATCCTAGTGCCCTTTTTCTGAGTTGTGGAAAAGCCAAATTCACACAGAATTACAAGGAACCCAAGTAGTCATAATAATCTTGAAAAAGAACAAAATTGGAAGACTCATTTTCAGAGTTTCAAAACTTACTACAAAGCTACAGCGCTCAAGAGGACGTGGTACTGACTTACGAGTAAACATGGAGATCAATGGAATAGAATTGAGAGTCCATAAATACACTCAAAACATCTATAGTCAAAAAATTTCAACAATGAGAAATGAATAGTCTTCTTCAACAATTGGTACTGGGACAAATCAATATGCACATGCAAAATAATGAAGATGAATCCTTACCTCATAGTACATATAAAAAATAACCGAAATTAGTTCAACAACCTAAATATAAGAGTTAAAACCATAAAATTCTTAGAAGAAAAAGGTAAATCTTCATGACATTGGATTTGGCAATGGTTCCTTAGATGTAACACCAAAAAACTAGAATCAAAAGAAAAATAAATTGGACACTTATCAAAATAAAAACTCTTGTGCAAAGGACACCATGACAAGAATGAAAAGACAACCGACAGATGGGAGAAAATATGTGCAAATCAATTATCTAGGAAGGTCCAGAATATATAAAGAATACATAAAGAACTCCTACAACTAGCCTATAACTCAAAATAAAACAACCAACAATACCCCTGTTATAAAAGGTGCAAAGGAGTTGAATAGATATTCTCCAAAAAAGACAAAAATGGCCAACAAGCATATTAAAAAGATTTTTTTTAATGTTTGTTTATTTCTGAGAGAGAGAAACAGAGTGCAAGCAGGGAAGGGACAGAGAGGGGGGCAGGCACAGAATCAGAAGCAGGCTCTCAGCTCTGAGCTGTCAGCATAGAGCCTGATGTAGGGCTCAAACTCACAGACTGGGAGATATGACTTGAGCTGAAGTTGGATGCTTAACCGACTGGGTGGCTCAGTAGGTTAATCGTCCTTGAGTCATGATCTTGTGGTTCATGGGTTCAAGCCTTACATCAGGCTTGCTTGCTGACAGCTTAGAGCCCACTTCAGATCTTCTGTCCCCCTCTCTCTCTGCCCCTTCCCCATGCTTGCTCTCCCTCTTTCTCAAAAATAAACAAACATTAAAAAAAAAAGATGTTTATGGTCACTAGCCATCAGGATTATGCAAATCAAAGCAACAATGAGATACCAGTTGATACCCACTAGGATAACTATATTAATTTTATTGTATTGTATTGTATTTGAGAGGGAGAGAAAATGTGTAGAAGTAGGGGAGAGGGGCAGAGGGGGCTCTGTTTCTTTCAAATGAATAAATGTTAAAAAATGAAAAGGGACACCTGGGTGGCTCAGTTGGTTAAGCATCCAACTTTGGCTCAGGTCATGATCTCATAGTTCATGGGTTTGAGCCCCGCATGGGGTTCTGTGCTGACAGCTAGCTCAGAGCCTGGAGCCTGCTTCAGATTCTGTATCTCCCTCTCTCTCTGACCCTGCCCTGCTCACGCTGTCTCTTGCTCTCTCAGAAATAAATAAAAACATTTTAAAAATTTTTTAATGAAAAAAAAGAATCAAAAGTGGAAACTACTCTAATGAAAAAAAAATCAAAAGTGGAAACAGCTCTAATTTTCATCAGCTGATGAATAAACAAAATATGCTATATCCATAAAAATGGTAGTCAGCCATAAAAAGGAATGAATTACTGATACATGCTAAAATATAGATGAACCTCAAAAACATTATACTAAGTGATAGAAGTCAGACACAAACTGTCATACATTACATGATTCCATTTATATAAAATATCCAGAATGGGTAAATACATCCAAATAGAAAGCAGGTTGGTGGATGCCAAAGGCCTGGGGGTGGGGGAGAATAGGGAAAAACTGCCAGTTAGGCACAAGAATTTATTTTGGGTTGATGAAAATATTTTGGAATGAGATAGAGGTGGTATTTACACAATACTGTGAAGGTAGAAAATGCCACTAAATTGTTCATCTAAAAATGATTAATTTTAAGTTTTATGAATTTCACCTCAGCTTTTTACATTTATTACCAAAAAGAAAAAAATATATACATATGTAAGTATATGCGTGTATGTGTGTGTGTGTTATGTGTGTATGGCAGTCAGGAAAATATGAATATGGATTAGAGATTTACTAAAAAATTTTTTGGTGTATTTTTAGCGGTATATGTGAATGATATTGTAGATGAAATTGTGTCATGTGATGATGTCCAGGACTTGATATCATCTCATCTTCTCTCTCTGTGCCTGCTACTGACCTTGATTTTCTCTTGTGCGGTCTTATGTGGCATGCCTCCCCTCCTTTCTGGAACTGTGAGTGATAAACTATCTTAATTTTCAGTGGCAGTCATCTCCTGATATGTTGATCTCACCATATCTAAAGATAAAAAAAGGCTATTTTAAAACAATCATAAACATATAAATATTAAAACCTTAAATAAAATCTCAGTGAAAAAAATCCAGCAATATATAATAAAAATAATGCATCTCATCAAATGAAGGATGTCATTGGCTTTAAGTAAATCCAGTGTGGAAACTAAGTTTAGAGTAGAATTTCGTGTAAATACAGTATGATACCAACTGCATAAAATAGCACAATGGAATAAAAAATATAAAAATTTTAGGGCTAAAGTTAACAAAATATATGCAAGATCTATGCACTGAAGACTACAAAACCTAGATGGGAGAAATTAAAGAAGACCTAAAAGGATGAAAGTTACATACTGTGTTCATGGAATGTATGACTCAATATTGTTAAAATAACCAAACTGATCTAAAATCATTTGCCTACAATCCCAATCCCAGTAGGACTTTTTTTTAATTGACAAACTGATTCTAAAATTCATATGAAAAGTCAAAGGTTAAGATAGTCAAAACAGCTTTGAAAAAGAGCAACAGAATTGGAATTCTACCTGATTTCAAGACTTGTGATGAAGCTAGAATACTCAAGACAGTATGGTATTAAAGACAGACAAATATGGGTGCCTGGGTGGCTCAGTTGGTTGGGCGGCCGACTTTGGCTCAGGTCATGATCTTGCGGTTTTTGAGTTTGAGCTCACAAAGCTGTGCTGACAGCTCAGAGCCTGGAGCCTGCTTTGGATTCTGTCTCCCTCTCTCTCTGCCCCTCCCCTGCTCACGCTCTGTCTCTCAAAAATAAATCTTAAACTTTTTAAAAATATAAAAAAAAAAAAAAGACAGACAAGTAGATCAATGGGATAGAAGAATCCAGAAACAGACCTCCATGTATATAGTCAATTGTTTTCTGATAAAAATCCCAAGGTATTTAAGAGAAAAGGAACAGTCTTTTCAACAAATGCAGCTAAAACAATAGCTATATGCAAAACAATAAACCTTGACCCTTACCTGAAATCATATAAAAAAATTAACTCGAAACAGATCATGGCTTGTAAAACTATAAAACTTCTAGAAGAAAACGTATGAGAAAATCTTTATCACCATGGGTTTAACGAAGATATCTTTTTTTTTTTAAGTTTTTTTACTTATTTTTGAGAGAGACAGAGACAGAGAATCCCAAGCAGGCTCTGTACTGACAGATGTGGGGCTTGAACCCACGAACCACGAGACCATGACCTTAGCCAAGATCAAGAGTTGGACACCTAACCAACCAAGCCACCCAGGTGCCTGGATTTGGCAAAGATATCTTAAAAATGACTCAAAAAGCATGAACTATAAGTCTACAAATTGGACTTCATCAAAACTTCATTAAAAACTTTTGCTCATGACAGTTTGGGAGAAAATATTTGCAAAACATATGCCTGATAAAGGAATTTATATCCCAACTCTGTAAAGAGCTGTTCCAACCTAATTATAAAACAACAACCCAATAAAAAGTGGCCAAAATATTTGAATTAAACACTTTACTAAAGAAGATAAACAGCTAGCTAGAGAAAGGCAAATACCACAAGACTTTTCTTACATATGGAATCAGAAGATACAAACTTTCAGTTATACAACAAGTCACACACACACAAAAAGTCATGAGGATAAAAAGTACAGCACAAAGAATATAGTCATTAATATTGTAATAACTTTTTATTTATGATGACAGATGGTACCTACATTTATCACAGTAAGCATTTCACAGTGCGTTTGTTAAATTACTAGGCTATACACCTGAAACTGCTATTGTATGTCAACTGTACTTTAAAAAAATAGGCTATTAAGCCACAAAAGATAAGAAGAAACCTTAAACACATACTGATAAGTGAAAGAAGCCACTCTGAAAAGGCTATAGATTATATGATTCCAAATATATGACATTTAAAAAAATTTTTTTAAGTTTATTTATTTTGAGAGAAAAAGCACATGAGCAGGGGAAGGGCAGAGAGGGAGGGAAAGAAAGAATCCCAAGCAGGCTCTACACTGTCAGTCCAATATGGGGCTTGAACTCACAAACCTTGAGATCATGACCTTAGCCAAAATCAAGAGTAGGATGTTCAAATGACTGAACCACCCAGGCACCCCAAATATATGACATTCTTGAAAAGGCAAAACTATGGACACAGTAACATCAACAGTTGTCAGAGGTTGAGAGATTTTCATTGTGATGAAACAATTCTGATGGTGGATACACAACATTTTGAAGTGGATTTTGTCAAAATCTGCAAAACTATACAACACAAATAGCAAACCTTAATGAAAACTAGACTTCCGTTCATAATAATGTGTCAATATTGGTTCATTAGCTTTATGAAATAGATCACTCTAAAGGTGCCTGGCTGGCTCAACTGGTGGAGCATGAAACTCTTGATTTCAGGGTTGTGAGTTCAAGTTCCCCAAAATAAATAAATATTTTAAAAAAAGAAAGAAATGTACCACCCTAATATAAAATGTTAACAACAGAGACAACTGTGTGCTAGCAGGCAAAGGAAAGAAGTGGGGGGTATAAGAATATGGAATCTTTGTATTCTCTGCTTGATTTTTCTCTAAATCTAAAACTATGAAAAAAAAAAAGCCCTTTAGTTAAAAAAAAAAAGCAGAATCACTGTAAACTAAAGTCAATAACAAATAACAGTACATGAATTCCAAAATTATCTTGAAACTTTATGTTAAGTTACCACAATTTGGACAATGTTGGAATTAGGATATATAAGAAAATATATTATTTTTTCATTAAATTTTTAATAAAAATTTAGAGGGGCACCTGGGTGGCTCGGTCAGTTAAGTGGCTCTCTTCAGATTCTATTATCTTCCTCTCTCTCTGACCCTCCCCTGATCACACTGTCTCTACCTCTATCTCAAAAATAAATAAAACATTAAAAAAAAGCAAATAACTTAGAGAATTTTGTCAATAAAACTGTATAAGATAGTTGAACTATTCTGTATTTATATCGCATGAGTTTGAATTTCAGCTTTATGCTTACTTGTCAAATTAGTTAACCACTCTGAGCTTTAGTTTTCCCATCTACAAAATGGAAATAATATTCATCTACTTCACAGGGCTGTTATAAAGATTAAATAAAATAATGTATGCAAAGGGTATCATGCAGTTCCCAATACACTGCTCAGTGTTCAATAATTTTTAGGGAAGCCTGAGTGGCTCAGTCGGTTAAGCATCTGACTTCAGCTTAGGTCCTGATCTCACAGTTCGTATTTCGAGTCCTGCATCCAGCTCAGAGCCTGGAGCCTGCTTCGGATTCTGTCTCCCTCTTCCTCAGCCCCTCCCCTGCTCATGCTCTGTCTCTCTCTCTCTCAAATGAATAAACATTAAAAAATAAATAAATTGTTTTTACTACCTATAATTATGCAAATAAAGGCCAAAATTTCACCTATCTAAATATAAACTCATTGGTTCTTTTTTTAATGTTTTTTTTTAACCTCATTTTGAGAGAGAGAAAGAAAGGGTGTACATGCATACATGCAAGCAGGGAGGGGCAGATTGGCAGAGAAAGAATCCCAGGCTTTGTGCTTTCAGCGGGGAGTCCAATACAGGGCTTGAGCCCTGGAACTGCAAGATCATGACCTGAGCCGAAATCAAGAGTTGGACAGAGCAACCTAGGTATCCCAAATCCATTAGTTCTTTAGGGCAAAAATCTGCTAAACATCAGTCATCTAATTGATGTAATCAAAACTTATCTGGGTTTAGTATGAAACTTTTTATTTTTTTATTTTATTTTTTTTTAAATGTTTTATTTATTTCTAGGAGAGAGAGAGAGAGACAGCGTGAGCAGGGGAGAGTCAGAGAGGAGTCTGAAGACTGAAAAGGCTCCAGCTCTCTGAGCTGGCAGTCAGCACAGAGCCCGATGCAGGGCTCGAACCCACAACCGCGAGATCATGCCTAGAAGTCGGGAGCAACGCTTTTAACCAGGGCCCAATATGAAACTTTTTAAGTTTTTTTTTAATTTTTTAATATTTTATTTATTTCTAGGAGAGAGAGAGAGAGCGTGAGCAGGGGAGGTCAGAGAGAGAGGGCCAGACTCACAGACTGAAACAGGCTCCAGGCTCTGAGCTGGCAGTCAGCACAGAGCCCGACGCGGGGCTCGAACCCACAATCCGCGAGATCATGACCTAAGCGAAAGTCGGACGCTCATCCGACTGAGCCACCCAGGCGCCCCTTAAGTTTTATTTTTGAGAGAGAGAACATGAGCAGGGGAAGAACAGAGAGAGAGAGGGGAAGCGAACATTTGAAGCGGGCTCTGCACTGACAGCAGTGAGCCAATGCAGGGCTTTAACTCACAAACTATGAGATGATAACCTAAACCAATATCGGATGCTCAAACAACTGAGCTACCCAGGTGCCCCAATATTAAACTTTTAAAAACACTTGTTTATACAGACTTTGAAAATTTTTAAAAATTTACACTTTTAGATACCTAATAGACTCTCATTTCAGTATTATTTAGTTTAAAATTTTATACATTTCGTAAATATAGTAGAGTACATGGAGTCAGTCTAGATTTGATAAAAAAAAAAATATCCAAACTGAACTTTTCTAAACTTCAATTTCTAGTTGTTTAAAACGAAGAGTCAGTATTGGTGATCCTTAAGATCCCAACCAGTTCTAAGATTTTAACAGTTGATTAAACTGATAATGTTTAAAATTCATTTATTGTTTACTGATTGACTTTCAAGGTACAGAATAGAAAAATAAAGAATACTATTCCAAAAAAATTCTTATAAAGTTAGATTCAACTGAAAATGAAGTCCTACTGAGAGATGTATTAAAACTGAAGTAACTGCTGTCCGGAAAACAATTTAATTTTTTAAAGCAAATTAAATATACTGAAATATTTACTGGCTAAACATGATAACATCAATATTAAGAAATATTTTTAAGTTTTTCGAGTTTAAATATAAAGCACTGTCAGTGACAAAATAGATGAAGATTATGAATTTGTCATAGCTATAAAATTTGTTGAATGCTTATTATACTTAATAATTACTAGCTAGGATTATTAATAATCACTCTACTATTCTGTGATGCAGAACCTATTATCACCATTTTACAGAAATTGAGGATCACTGCTCAAGGTTATAAGGTTATCAATTATTAAGCACTATGCTAAGTGTTTTCTGTCATTTTATATAATCCTTTCAACAACCCTGTGACTCAGTTACTTGGTCCAATTTACATGTACGGAAAAAAGATTCAGGCAATTAAGTAACTTCCCCAAGAGTACAAATACATTAAGTGACTGAGCATGGACTCAAGCCTACAGGTGCTAACCCAAAAGCCCACTCTTTATTATTACAATAGGAACTCTTTCAAGGTAACAAACTCCCTCCTTCCTTCATTGGTCATGGCTTTAAATCTTTTTCCTTTTTTCTAATAGATTAGCAAATTCTAGATGCTAAAAGAAATTCTTTGTTCATTATTGTTCTCAACTTTTCCTGGTTGAAATTCAATTAGAGTCAGTCCCTAAAGCTCCAAAGCCCTCCTGCAAATATTCTAAACATCTCTGATCCCATGAAAAAGCTAGACTTCTAATCTTGCAGGCACTGCAGTCACTGAGAAACCATTCTGCAAACAGATTCAAAAGTGGAACTTGGGAAGAAGTGCAAAGTGCAAATAGTTTAGGGGAAAGAATTCTAAAAACTTACTCCCAGTTTCCTAATAGCTGCCCTGATCCCATTACAAAGTATCCCTATTAGCCTAAACTATTTTTCATTTTATTTACTTTCTCTTACCCTAGCTGAAATTTTCATTGGAATTAATAAGCATTTTCTCTTAAAAAGAAAAAACTGTGGACAGAGTATTAGTCATAAACAAATTTGTGTAAATTTATATAAGGCAGCTTTTCTTCCTTTAAGAAAAGTTAAGAACAGCTTCTCTGCAAAGGTTAATTTGGAGATGAGAAAGCAAGTACACTTTAAGCTCAGAACATGTAAAAGCGACTTGACAAAGGCCTGAGCTAAATGCTGCAATGAAGAGGACAGGATGGTGGTGGGGATGGATGTTCTTAACAGAGGAACACTGTCAAACATAAACCACCTACTTCAGGACTTTGCTCACACTGGGATTTTCCCAAAGATAATTTCTTTTTCTACTGTCTTTTAGGAATTCAAAACTCAAGATTTTCCTTTCAGTATGTATGTTTACACGATAGGTTAAATAAGTTTTTTTGTGTTACATTGGGAAAATACTAAAGTAGTTTCTGTATGGAAAAATGGGCTTCAGTATCTATTTACTAACGTACTGTTGAACCAGAGGTTGAAAGTACATTTCTATGTTACAGATATCCTTTTCAAAAGACAAAATTTGAATGAAGTAAAAAGTATTACTCCTTCCTTCCTTAATTACCCCATCACTTTGCATTATACTTTTCAATGCTGACAACTGCAGGGTGACTTATTTTCTCATCTAATCTCAAAGTCAGTACATGCTAGAAATTATTATCCATAGCTTTCAATAAACTATGTCAAAGTAAAGTTTTTAAGGATGAAGATATCAAGTAGCTAGGTATAAAATGCTTTCTTCCAACTGGTAAACACAAATAGAATGAAGACCCAAATAGAAAGTGCAATTTGACTTTCATTAATATGAGACTGGTAAAAACTTTTATAGAGCTGTTACTTTCAATTAAGTTGAAAATAAAGGTGTTACCTTCAGGCAATATCTCAAGCTTAAACTCAGGTCTCAAGCATTCTGCTATTCCCAGAAATACCCTTTCTCGTCCACTGAAGTTCTTCCTTTTGGGGGCACTAAATCATGATAGGCTTCATTTGTGTGAGAGATAAAATTATGTCTTCACAGCAGCATTTTTTCTGTAATGAGAAGGTTTTCAATGTATATTTTCTTTTCCAACACATAAAGAAAACTACTCAATTTTGCTATGCAGGTTTTACTATAAAAGAGCTGTTACCAACACAGTACAGAACCATCAACTGGCTCAGCTGAAGAAAACTAAAGATCAGGACTGACTTTACAGATAACAGCATATGTCCACGGATAGGTGACTTAACCTGTGATTCAGCTTCCTTGTCTAAAATTAGGGATTTGGACGAAGGTTTTGTTTTAACTCACATTCTATACCTACTACTAAAACAAAGAACTCCCTAGGAAATTGCATTTCTCCCATGAAATATTTACTAACAGGGCACTTTCTGGAACCATAAAAGCTTGAGAATAAAGGTTCCCCTCCTCAAACTACACCCTCTGTAAAATCCTGGAATTGATTTGACAAGGTGAGTTCTTAAGCAAGTAGTATTGGGATTACATTAAAAAAAAAAGACAAAAAACAAAAAAAAAGATGAAAATATTACATGTGTACACAGTTAATGACTGGAATTCACAGCACACACTAAAGCATTACATTTTGCTAGCAAGTGGCTTTCTAGCATGTTTCACATCATGTTAGAAAAGTGGATTTTACCTTATATCAAAAGCAAAGATTAGGAAGAAACTGTTAAATTACAAGTTTGATACTTTATAGGGAAAAAGGAAATTTTATTGTTTATAAATATTGAATGCATGGCAGAAAGGAAAAGACTGACTATTCAGACTGCAGTCACTCATAAATCTGTAGACCTTATTTGGGCTATTGTTGCTTTGATTTTGTTCAACAGCAGTTTTATTCAAAACATTAGAGGTAATTCTGTCTTAATATCTGATTATTTTGCTGAGTTTCCTCTACAGACTTTTATGTAGTAAAATGAATCTGTTAAAACCAATGACCTCAGAGTAAATTCCCAAACAGACTAACGGAAGGATGAAACCAATTTTAGTCTTAAAAGATCCTCCTAATTCTAGGTACCTTGTTAGTATCCTAAGACTTAAAGGATCTTGAAATATATTCAATATCAGTGCCAGATCTCATAACTTATTAACATCTAAAAAAGTTGCTCAAAAGTACTTTTGAAAATAAAATTACTCTTATCTTTTAAAGTAAACGACACAATGTTCCTTTTATGATGTATATAAAATTACTATGAATCAGTGGTGTCAAAATTTAAATCAAGACTCCTAGTTCACAAATATTTGATAGAACAATTTATTTTCTTAAAGGTGGGTTTGGAAAGTTATAATGTATTAAGTCAAAGTTTTGAATATATATAAACAATAACCTATTTAAACTTTTCACTTAAACAAATTTAAAGCTAGTGTTCACAATGTCTCTTTTATCTAAGGTTGGCCCTCTTTTATAAACTTCCCTATAATCTTGGTTTCTACTCACTTCTTACCCTGCAACTACATACCTTTTTTGACCTCTATGCTTTTTGACATTGAAACCTATACAGATTATTTCATTTAATCCTCACAATAAGAGGTGGATCTTTAACTCTATAGAGAAGAAAGCCAAAGCTGTCAAGTAACTTGCCTAAAATCACAGAAAGCATTAGAGCTCAAATTCAAAACTAAGTTGGAAAAAAACCCAAAAAACAAATTGCACTGCAAAGTCCATACATAGTCTTCAGATCATACCATACCATGCCATTATATGTAGAAAAAAAGAAACCTATAATAGACACGTATCTTTCAAGCTGTGATTTTCCAGATAATAATATGTCTTCACAAGGACCACAGTAAATGAATCATGTAGGAAATCAAGAACAAAAAGCTTGAAGTTAATGTTCTAACACTCAAAGTAAAAGAATTAACTACCCTAAGTACTTACTACACGGAGGAAACACCAAATATGATATGAGTCACTACTGACAAAACACCAAACCCACCAGAGTGGAGGTTTAGTTGCTTTGAGAACACTTATACTTTTCCTTAACCAAAGGAAGGTCTCAAATGAAAACATGTATTTTAGTGAATTCAACATTTCTGCTTGCAAACTGAAGTTTTATCTTATTAAGCATATATTTAGGTTCTGTATCTTGCTGGCCATATTTTTCAAGTAAAATTAAGACCAATCTGTACTATCAGGTATTGTACTTTCTAATTTTGATAAATTTCAAATTAACAGTCACTAAAATTTATTACTCTAACTATATGTTTTCTGCTGTTGTTGTTCTTAAGATTTTTTTTTTTAGCTAACCTTTACACCCGACCTGAGGCTCCAACATACAACCTACAACGTATAACACGGAGATCGAGTGCTGCATGCTTCATCAACGGAGCTGGCCCCGCTCCCCTGTATGTTCCTAAAAGACATTTTAATCAATGATACTTTATCGACAGTAAAAAAATTATCTGAAAAAGAACCTAATTATTTGAAGCTCATTTCAGGTCTTATGAATTTTAATTCAAGGCAGTTTTACTGCTGTAACTCAAAAATCACTTATAATTAAAGGAGAATGTTTAAAACTGTCCAACTTCTTTTCACGACTACCAGATTCAGAAAATATGAATAGCAATACTTTAAGAAAGTGTTTCAAGCTTCAAGTGATCTAACTTAAGGCATACCATGCTCACCGTTACAATGAATCACATGGTTAAATGACCACAGTTCCTATTTGCGAGCTAGGACTTCAGCACAGAGGGTTTTTTATTCCTCTAACCACGAGACTAGTCTCTCTTATTAACACTGGCAAAAGTTCTAGTCAAACTGACTTCTAAATGATCATGATGGTAACAATAGCTAATATTTACGATGGGGCATTTAATTTCACAGTGACCCAAATCACTGTGGCTGAGACATTCAGGTTCTAGAGCCCGCATTCTAAAAAGGTGAGTGAATTGAAAATAGTCCTACTTTCAATATCATTGCTTTCCGATAAAAGATTATTCTTCGCTTACAATTGTGTACTTTCTCACAGTCTATGGTTGATTTAAATACCAGGTGTCTACTGAATTTTAGCATATCTTCAAGCAACGTGCTCTGCCCACAAATTCTGCAATCCAGTTTTGCCTGATTCTAAACTGCTCTCTCTTGAAGTCCCCCTCTAAGGAGCTTTTATGGCGAAGTGACTTTGAGATCTGGATAATATCCCTCCATCCATCCTCCCACAGCGAAACAACTAAATTGAATTAGAGTAACTCTCCCGACCATTGAGAGTAAGACATAGGCCTTTGGGTAAATTCAACACCAAAAGTCAAAAAGCGTAGTCTAATAATGTGCGGGAGGACGCCTTTCCCCTTCTAACCAGGATAAAATGGGGCTCATAAAGAGACAAAAAAAAAAAACCCAACTAAAAATTGGGGCTCCTGGCTGCGCGAAGGACCACACACGGCGCTCCCGCCCAAGCGCACGGGCACTTCTCCGCGGCGGTAGCGCGTCCTGGGGCTCAGCAACCCTCCTCCAGACACCTAACCTCCACCTTCTCCAGTCCGCTTTCCCGAGGCCCGCGAGAGCGGTCCTAGGAGAGGGGTAGTAGGCCTCATTGTGTGGGACCCAGAAAAGGCCCAGAGGCTGGCCGCGGAAGGCGCCACCCGGGCCCGGTTTGGGGCGGGGGCCGGCGGTTGCTCAGGGAGCAGGCGGGTCAGGAGGTGACGGAAGGAGGAGGGAGGAGGAAAGAAATGGGGGTTGGGAGGTAGCGTCCAGTCCGTGGGCGCAGACAGCTCGGCCAAACCTCCGACTCCCCTAGTCCCGCCGCCTCCGAGAGCCCTACAGGGCGAGGAGGGAAGTCCACAAAGTGCCGGAGCAGAGGGGAGAAAATTCAAAACGAGTCTACTCAACCTCGTCTTGGCTCCGAGGCCCTGCCATGGAGACCAGCACAATGCGCAGGCGCATCCTTCTGAGAACGCGCAGCGCAGTACTATGACACGAGACCACAATCGGCCACCGTCGTCCGTTTCCCTTCTGATTCGTCTTCTCCCGCCCCCCTCCCCCCGTATTCCCGGATCTAGAGCCTGAAGCTAGAGGCGGGAGCGCTCCTCAAGAGTCGGTAGAGTGATTGGGAGTACGCGTAAGAAAATAAAGCCAAGAAATCTTTAGTAAATTAAAGCTGAAGGCAGACGAAATACAATAGATATCTGGCTGCAGTTAGGAAGATTTAAAACGAATAAGATACCTTGACAGCGTGGCAAAAAAGACTACCATTCCCAGTGATTACTGCGTCTGAGAAGCGCTGCTTTCTGGGGATGGTAGAGTCTAGAAGCTGTGTTTGAAGTATCAGGTCTGAAGACAGCCTCTTAAAATTAAAAAGGGAAGCAGTTTGAATTGGGCCTTCCTGTATCTTCATAATCAAACCCAGGCCTACATATGTTTAAAAAAATCTTTAAAAAATTAGGGACACACTGCATTTAAGACATGCTTTATTATCGACGATTCCTTATTTAGGAATAGGTAGTTGATGTGTGTGGGCTGGGTCTCTGTGTGTGAGCAACCTCGTGGTTGCTGAGGAGGCCTCAGGAAAGCGGAAGCCCACTACACGGCCCGCTTCTAGCGCATCTGTGCACGCTAATTTTGAGCTGATTCTTTTTGTAGTCTTGAAAGACCAGAACGCCTGTTGTCTGTTACCCACTTTCGTTTCGGTAGACAATTCTTGTGTATACTTCTCGCCATGGCTCAGCTCCAGGCACGCTTCTTCACTGACAATAAGAAGTAAGTAAGCGTCCCTTTCTTTCCTCTCGGCCCCCTTAGATTTTTTCCAAGAACTCCTGTATGACTTTGTGAATTCTCGGTTTTCTTTGCCCACAATTCCTCTCCCTACTCTTTTTTTTTTTGCTTCACTCTTGACCGAAGCGCGTTTTCCGATAAAGCAGAACCGATACCTGGCCGGGATTTCTCAGGAATCGACATCTGAGATCGCCGATCCTTTTTGCTTCGCTTCTAAGGCTGTATATAATTTGAACTGTGAGTGTAGAGGCATCTGAGGGTCTTTACCTTTGATTGCTGAATGAAGCACATGTAATTTTAACAATGAAGAATGGACCCCTTACAGACTGCCTGTTAGTGGGGTTTCACAGTTTCTCAAAACACAAGTTTATTTTTTTAGGTAGGTGATAGACAGTGCTTTTCCAAACCAGGCTAGAAAGTGGAGTTCTGAATGGGAGTTGGTAGAACTATTTTTTTTTTAATGTGTATTTATTTTGAGAGAGAGAGAGAGAGAGAGAGAATCCCAAGGAGGCCCCATGTATCCAGTGTAAAGCCCAACAGGTTGGATCTCAGGAACCTGAGATCATGACCTGAGCAGAAATCAAAAGAGTTCTACCGTTAACCAAGGAGCTACCCAGGCACCCCAGTAGAACTAGTTTTTGATAAAGAGTGTAAAGTTCTTTCAGTTACAAGTTTGTGTATTCATATACACACTTATACGTGTGTGTGTGTGTATATATATATATATCTGCATGTTTGGATGTATATATAAACATTTTTGCTAATGGTCCCCAGGTCAGTAGCATTTGTTTCAAACCTAATTGTATTCAATCTTGTGGTATACATTACACTATTAACTTTTCTTAGTGTCTTTCTAGCTGTATTGTAAGTCTCTTGACGGTAGGGACTGTATTACTCTTCTTGAATTGATGGAGTCAACAAATGTTTGTCAAGTTCTTCTCATACTCATGATAAATAATGAATATTTGCTGTATTAACAAGTTAATGCCAGTAGTAAGCTAGATAACTCGCACTTTAATTAAAATTATGTCTTTAAATCTTTGTAGCTTTATGAGTTGACCTAGTAAATCATATTCACTGGTCTTGTATTCTTGCTTACAGTAAAGGTAAATTGTATTATCAATGCACATAAGTATATATACTTAGTCTGAATATTTCTCAAGGAATGTGGTGCAATACCATGACCACTGTATTTCTTCTAATTGAAGTTTTTATTGAAATAATTGTTGATTCACATGAAGTTTTAAGAAGTAATAGACCATTGTGTCTTATCTCCTGAGATAAATAAACATATATATGTGTATATATGTATTTAAATTCTTCAAAAAGTTAACAAAACCTAAAAATCAAGTTCTTCCTTCTTATACATTATATAAGTAACAGTTATATATTATATATTCTTATATATTATCTAAGAACTGGTAAGTAAAATGGGGAGAATAGTTTTTTCTTGTATGTGTATGTAATTTACATATACATGTGTACGTGAATTATGCTTCTCTCTCCTGCCCTCTCATTTTACTGACCAAATAGTAGGTGAAAGGAAAAACCAAAAACTTTAATTCTAGGTTTTGTTGCCCTTTGGAGATCCTAAGTTACTACTTAAAAATTTTTTTAAGCATAATACATATAAATACAGCTGTAGCCTTACTACTCAAAGTATATTTTGAAGATCAGCAGCATCAAAATCACTTGGGAGGTTTTAGAAAAAGTAGAATCTCAGATTCCACCTCAGACCTACTGATTTACAATCTACATTTTAAGAAGATCTGAAGCCCCCTTTCCTAGCCCTACCCCATTGTAGCAAAAAGAGATTTATTGTATCATGTCTTGATGAGCCCCTAGATTCTACCTTAACATCTTTTGAAACTTCCATTCTCCACAAATATAGCCTTAGACCTTATTTTGCTTTAGACCTTTTTTTGTAGTAACAACTTTATTGAGATATAATTCACTTAGAACAGAATTCATACTTTAAAGTCTCCATTTCAGTGGTTTTGAGTATATTTGCAAAATTGAACAACCAAAACTGCAACTTTAGAACATTTTTTATCACCCTTCAGCTATTATCCCCTAATCCTTTCAAACACAGCCCTAGGCAACCACTAATCTACTTTGTATCTCTGTGGATTTGTCTGTTCCACAATGGACAATTCATATAAATGGAATTATATAATTTGTGTTCTTTTGTGACTGGCTTCTTTCACTTACTTAGAATGATGTTTACAAAGTCCATCCACACTGTAATATGTATCAGTACTTATTCCTTTTTAGGGCCAAATAATATTCCATTGCATGGATATAACAGCAAATTTTGTTTGCAGTTTTATTTTATTTTATTTTTTTATTTTTTATTATTTTTTAAATATTTTTATTTATTTCTAGGAGAGAGAGAGAGAGAGACAGAGTGAGCAGGGGAGAGTCAGAGAGAGAGGGAGTCACAGACTGAAACAGGCTCCAGGCTCTGAGCTGGCAGTCAGCACAGAGCCCGACGCGGGGCTCGAACCCACGAACCGCGAGATCATGACCTAAGGGAAAGTCGGACGACCAACCGACTAAGCCACCCAGGCGCCTCTTGTTTGCAGTTTTAAAGTTGATGGTCGTTTAGATTGTTTCTACCTTCTGGCTGTTACAAGGAGTGGTGATGTGAACTTTTGTGTGTAAGTTTTTGTGTGGACATGTATTTTCATTTCTCTTGGATATATACTTAGGAGTAGAGTTGCTAGGTCAAATGTCAATTTCATATTTAACTTTTGACAATAAAAAAAATTTGGGGGGGACATCTTGGTGGCTCAGTCAATTGAGCGGACTTTGGCTCAGGTTCATGGATTCGAGCCCCCACATCAGGCTCACTGCTGTCAGCCTGTCAGCGCAGAGCCTGCTTCAGATCCTCTGTCCCACTCTCCCTTCTCCTTCCCTGCTTGTGCTCTCCTAAAAATAAGCATTAAAAAAACCGTTTTTTAAAATGTTTATTTAACTTTGAGAGACAGACTGAGACAAAGATGGCATGACCAGGGGAGGGGCAGAGAGAGAGGGAGACACAATACAAAGCAGGCTCCAGGCTCTGAGATGTCAGCATAGAGCCTGATGCTGAGCTCCAACTCGCAAGACCCGTGATCATGACCTGAGCTGAAGACTGGGCTACTCAGGCACCCCTTTCATATTTAACCTTTTGAAGAATTTCCAGTTTTTTTACAAAGTAGCTGTACCATTTTACATTCCCATCAGTCATGAATAAGGATTTGAATTTCTTCACATCCTCACCAATGCTTCTGATCTTTATTATAGTCATTATAGTGTGAAGTGGTATTTCATTGTGATTTAATTTGCACATCTTTTTTTTTTTTTTTAAGTTTATTTTTGAGAGAGACCAAGCACAAGTGGGGGAGGGACAGAGAAAGACAGAGACCCAGAATTCAAAGCAGGCCCCAGGCTCTGAGCTGTCAGCACAGAGCCTGACATGACATGGGGCTGGAACTCACAGTCAAATCATGACCAGAGCCAAAGTTGGATGCTTAACCAACTGAGCCACCCAGGTGTCCCTGATTTGCATATCCTTGGTGAACAATGATATTGAGCGTCTTTTTTCATGTGTCTGTTGACCATTTGTGTATCTTTGCAGAAATGTCTATTTTACTACTTTGCCCATTTTTTAAATTAGGTTGTCTTTTTATTCTTGAGTTGTAAGTATACTTTATATATTTTAGATATGAGTTCCTTATCAGAAACATGATTTGGAACTGTTTTCTCCCATTTTCTCTTATAAGGGTTTTCTAATTTGACCTGTGTCATGTGTTCCTCTAATCCAGTCTCAACAGTACTGTGAAGAATATCTAAATAAACAAAATTTGGATGTTATTCTTTAATTAGAACTACTGCAGTGGTACCTCATTGCCTAGAGAAAGAAGTAAAAATTATTTCATGTTGTAAATAAACCACTCCATGAACATCTCTTTATCTCATCTTTGGTCACTGTCTAGAGCTAACTCACACTTTGTGGGATAGGCTGGATAGTCAGTTTAATAACTCTCAACTATCATTTGCTACTCTTCCTGCTTCCTGCACCCCTTCTTTCTGTCTACCCCTCCCTTACCTGACAAAAAGCTTAACAGTGATCTTGTCCATTCTTTCACACCCTGTTTTTCTATATTATTCTTTGGTTGAAATGACCTACAACTTCTTTGTCATTCTGTATATCACTTATGACATTGTTCTTAAATAGTTTTATTGTATCTTGATTACCAGACTCTGACCCTTTCTGAGAACAGAGATCATGTCCTAATTCATTTTTAACCCTATGTAGCAAAATCTCTAGCATGTATTAGATACCCAGTAAATATTTGCTGAATGAATAAATGCACATATATTAAAATAATCCACAGACTTGACTTTGACATATCATTTCCTTTTTATAGATATGCAGTAGAGGATGTTCCCTTCTCAATTCCTGCAGCCTCTGAAATTGCTGACCTTAGTAACATCATCAATAAGTTGCTGGAGGCCAAAAATGGTAGGTATATATGCTCCAAGAAGTTAGGAAAGGGCGCAGTGCCACTAACTGCACTAAAATATATCATGTTTTTTATTTTCTTTTTTTAGCCTTATTTTATAATACTGAATGCATTTGTAGTGGTAAAATTTATAAATTATAACATGGCTTTCCCTGCTACATGTTACTTTTTTATATGCTTTAAAATGGAAGTTTTCCGAAAAAATATTTCTTATTTATTTCAGTTTAATCTGCTTTAAAAAAATTTTTTTAATGTTTATTTATTTTTGAGAGATAGAGAGAGAGACAGCATGAGCAGGGGAGGGGCCGAGAGAGAGAGAGGGAAACACAGAATCTGAAGCAGGCCCCAGGCTCCAAGCCGTCAGCACAGAGCCCCATGTGTGGCTTAAACCCACAAACTGTGAGATCATGACCTGAACCAAAGTTGGATGCTTAACTGACTGAGCCACCCAGGCGGCCCAGTTTAATCTCCTTTTAAGGCACTATGGAGATAAGGTGGTTGACGTTTAAGAATATGCTTTTGTTGTAATAGTTATGACAGTGTGGTTTTCCTGGGGAGGACTGGGATGGGTAGGCATAGAATAAGTATCTAGGTGCTTGAGCCCCATTTGCTACACTCCTACAAAGCAAAATGACAGTGTCACTATTTGAGTGTTTATTTTGTGTAATAATAGATGCCAATACTAATACTAGAATTTTTTCAAGTATTTAGAATTCATTGAAAAATTAATGGTAAAATTTTATAAACATGCAAGGGTATCAAGTAAAACGTTTAAGAGATATAAATATTAAACATATGCTGTTGTTTGAAAATAAATTATTAGCCCATAAAATTTACATGAAAACGGTATGCAAAAATACCGATGAAACAAGATTGGCCAGGAGTTGATAACTGTAAAATTATGTGGCAGGTATATGAAGGTTTACTATATTATTCTCCACTTTAGCTTATGTTCGAATTTTTCTATAATCAAATGTATTTTAAAAAGGAAACCATACATAAAATAGAAGATATAAGCATGAAGATTTGAAAATAACATAAAGCATGATCTTTAAAAACAAAATTTGTAAATGAAGTCACCATTTAGAAACAAGCGTATTTTTACCCAGATATTTCTTTTGATTTTACCCTAGTTGGAGGAATGAGGAGTTGAGAATTGTAAACTAATGCCTAATATATTCCTCTTCTCTGTCTTCTAATAATCCTATAACGTTTTTGTTTGAGATGTTTTGTTTTCAATTTTTATTTTTTTCGTAATCTCTGTATCCAACTTGCGGCTTAAAGTCATGACCCTGAGAACAAGTCTCACCATCTTTCAGCTGAGCCAGCCAGGCACCCCTGAGATGATGTTTATGAACAGTTTTTTGGGTTTTGGTTTTTGTTTTTTTGTGGGGTTTTTTTGGTGGCAGTGGCCAATAGTCTAAAAAGCAATTAAAGCTATTTTTCTTGATTGAGAGACATTCATATGACACTTCTCATAGGTCCTTGTCTTTACTTCATCCAGTTGATGCATAGACATTGATAAATATTTACTTTTGATTATAACACTGTCATATATTCTTGTTGGAAAAGTCTTTGAACAAAATAAGAATTATTCTTGTAATAGAATCTTTGCATTACCAGTGTCTGGGTGTTTGTTGTTACCCAAACAATTGTATAGTTTTCTAAAGCTGTAGACTGAACATGGTGGGTTTTTTTTTTTTTGGTATAAATCAAATAATTAAGTCATTGATTGCTCTTGAGTTGAAGATGCAAATGATTCAGATTTCAGATTTTTAAAAAGTAACAATCCAAATAATTCAATGAGAGAATTCTTTTTTCAGCTAATAAATGCAGAAAGAATAAAGAATTTTTAGTATTTTGTAACTCCAAGTGAAATAATGGGTTTAAGCAGTGATTATCAGTAGCTACTTAAACTATTCCTTGGTGAAAGGCTGACGAAGAATATTATAATGGATGGGATCAGACTGACAATATCAGAACCCAGATATAGATTTTCACATCATGAAAAGACACACAACAAGATAATGCATTTCCTGATGTGATGTAATAGGAAGTACATAATGCTATGTAAAAATATTCTTGCCAGGAAAAAAAGCTAACTTGAATTCTAATCAGTTGTTTAGGTTGGCCTGGTATATCGGATGTATAGTTGGTAGAGGAACATTTTATAGGACACTTTGGAGATGTAATCAACCAAATCCAGAATGTAAGAAATATTAGAAGACAGATGACTCAGTTTCTTTTTTATTTAAAAAAATTTTTTTAACATTTATTTATTTTTGAAAGACAGAAAGTGAATGACACTTTAACAAATGAATGACAAGGGGAAAAAAAGAGGAGGAACTGTTAAAGATTAAATAAAACATATTGATCGAATATAATATGTGGACCTTGGATGCTGATTCTAAAAACCTCACTGTAGGTCACCTATCTGGCTCAGTCAGAAGGGCATGGAACTCTTCATCTGAGGGCCGAGTTCAAGCCCACATTGGGTATAGAGATGACTTGAATAAATAAATACACCTAAAACAATAAAATAAAAATAAAAAACTCACTGTAAAGAGAAGGAAACATGAACATTGGCTATTTGATATTAAAAGGAATAATGATTAAATTTTTAATATCACTTTTTTAAGTCCTTTTATTTTAGAGAAACATATTAAAGCATTTACAGATAAAAATGATAGCATTTCTTTTTTAATGTTTTTTATTTATTTCTGAAAGAGAGAGAGCGTGAGCAGGGGAGGGTCAGAGAGAGGGACGGAGATACAGAATCTGAAGGAGGCTCCAGGCTCTGAGCTAGCTGTCAGCACAGAGCCCGACGCAAGGCTCGAACCCATGAACCATGAGATCATGACCTGAGCCAAAGTCGGATGCTTAACTGACTGAGCCACCCAGGTGCCCCCAAAATAATAGCATTTCTAAGGTTTGATTTAAAATAAACCAGTAGACTGGGGTGCCTGGGTGACTCAGTGGGTTGGATGTCTGACTTCAGCGCAGGTCATGATCTCATGTTTGTGGGTTCAAGCCCCACATCAGGTTTTGTGCTCACAGCTAGCTCAGAGCCTGGAGCCTGTCTTCAAATTCTGTATCTCCCTCTCTGACCCTCCCCTGCTCGTGCTGTCTCTCTCTGACTCTCAAAAATAAATTAAAAAAAAAAAATTAAAAAAATAATAAAACCAGCAGAGTGGAGAGAGGCGTATAGATGATTGTCAGTGAGTTGGTAATTGTCAAAATATATGATGGGGTTGGGAATTCATAATGTTATTTCTAGTTTTATATATATTTGGAATTTTCCATAAAGTTTTTTGAAATAGAAATAAATAATAAAAAATTTATATGGAAATAATAGAAACAACAATAGTAAAAAATTATACCAACAGAACAAAGTCCTCTGTTCCTAAAAATCACATAGTGTACTGGAATAGAATACATGGCCTGATTACGCCGTGAAGAAAATCTGAAGAAACTCAGAGGCCACACTGGGATAATAGGTACCTGTTTGTTTGGGGTTTCTCATATATCTCTGCCAATGTCATTTCAGGTTCTAAGAGTGATCATTTTATTATTCATTTTCTTTAGAGTTCCACAAACATGTGGAGTTTGATTTCCTTATCAAGGGCCAGTTTCTACGAATGCCCTTGCTCAAACACATGGAACTGGAAAACATCTCATCAGTAAGTTCATATGTTTACCTGCTCTATTTTAAGTTAAGTATTCTCAGGTAGTGTAGGAAAACATTTAGAATCAGCCTGAATTTTTAGTAACCAAGATTTTTTTGACTAGTATTTTTTTCTAGAAATTTGAACTTCAGTTTTTGTATATTCAATTTTGAAATCCCCTCTTCTGAGAGTATATTACTCAAGAAATGCAGATGAATGAATATGAAAATAAAACCTTTCTATTTGTGGAAGAATTATCAAAAAAGGGAATAGCAAATACATGTTTGTTACCAATAAAGGTGTACAAAATGATTGTGCACATATAAAAACTTATGGGTTTGAAAATTGTGATTTATAGTGGTTCCCCCTTCCTCTAATTTTCAAAATTCCCTTGATATTGCTTTAATAATTTAAAATGTAATTTATAACTGCTTTTATAATTTTAGGCAAGTATTAGAATTATAAAATCTGCATAAAATTTATCATTTAACCATTTTTAAGTGTATAATGCAGTGGCATTAAGTATATTCACAATATTATGTATGCATCACTATATCTATATAGAAGACTGTTTCATCATCCTCATTGAGTAAAATGCTTCTATAATTTTACTTTTTAAACTTTATTATATTCTCCCTCTACCTTGCTTTCGGCATAAATTTCCCAAGGTTATTGATATTTCTTACTATTGCTGTTAGCATACCGTTAAGTCAGATAAAGTTTTTTGCCTTTTGCATGGCTCCACAAATTTCTGGGTCATGAAGGGGACTGACATGAAAGAGACATAATAACCTGGGGGTCCTTTATGTTTCTAATATACTATTTTGAAACTGTACTGCCTGATTGATTTCTGGTTTTTCTCTGTCACTAGGAAGAGGTTGTGGAACTAGAGTATGTGGAGAAGTACACTGCACCCCAGCCAGAGCAGTGCTTGTTCCATGATGACTGGATCAGTTCAGTCAGAGGGGCAGAGGAATGGTATTGCCATTTTATTATGCCACTCCCATTAGCCTTTTTAATTGCACTGTGTGAATATTTTTCTCTGATTGACTCTGTGTTATTTGTAAAAGTAATTTTGTAATATATATATCAGTGTCCATGCCAAAGATCTTTACATTCAATTTATTCAAAAAGAAACATCTATTTTCCTTCTCAAGATGTTGTAGTGACATTTGTCTATAAGTAAATAAGTCAAGTGTCTTAAGGTATTTATTTACTTTGAGTGTGTTGCTTGTAAGACCAAATATATAACTTGTTCCATAGAGGGGGGAAAAACCTTTTATAACCACAAATCTGGCCTACTACCATGAAGATGTAGATCATGCTATTTTAGGGCTAAAAAGGGCAGACTGGATTTGAGAAGTTATGGATGGCTCAAAACAAATCCTTAGTGGCCTTACTTGTTGAAAAGCATCTTGAAAGTGGATCATAGTACAAGCTTACATTTTTAAAAGAATATCCTCCTGGAGTTGTTACACAAGTTTTTACTGGTTTTACTTTTATTTTGGATGGTTTTACTGTTTTTCTGTTGAATGATCTTCACTGGTTAAGTAGAAAGGGCAGTTAGGCTTTACAAGCAATTATCTCTTGAGAGTTGGAGTGTTTACAGTAGTAATTAAAATGAAGTCTAGGTTTTTTAAATTATATTTTTATTTTTAGGAGGTCAGAAAAAGTCACATGTAAGATCTGATCTAGTGTCTTTTAAAATCTTAGTCTTGATATTAAAAACCTTTTTAAAGTATAATCTCAAGGTTTACTTTATTAGTGTTTTAGAATATAATTGATTTCAGGGGCACCTGGGTGGCTCAGTCCATTGAGTGTCCAACTTCCGCTCAGGTCATGATCTCCCAGTTTGTGAGTTTGAGCCCCCTGTCAGGCTCAGTGCTGACAACTCAAGCCTGCTTGGATTCTGTCTACCCCTCCTCCATTCACGTTCTGTCTCTCTCAAAAATAAAAATAAACATTAAAAAAGAAGGAAATATAATAGATTTCAGAATTTGAACAAGCCGCTTTTTGTATTTCATAAGATTTTATTTTATTTTTTTATTATTATTTTTTTTCTCTTCATAGGATCTTGACTGGTTCTTATGATAAGACTTCTAGGATCTGGTCCTTGGAAGGAAAGTCAATAATGACAATTGTGGGACACACAGATGTTATAAAAGATGTGGCCTGGGTGAAAAAAGGTTAGGACTCTTTGCCTGAACTGAAAGTAATCCTGAATAGGGAACTGGAAATAAGCCATCTTCAATGCTGGGGCAAAATGGGGATGGAGTAGGAAATGTCAAGTGCCTCAGTTATTGTGAAGTCTTTCAAAAATACAGTGTTGAAGAAGAAAAAGATAATGTAAGAAAATCCATAAGTGGTAGAATTCAATCCATACATTTTTAATATCATAACAGATAATGTGCACTTTCAAGTTAATACTGTGTTAAACTCATATTTTATAGTATTTTTGAAAGACCATCCTTTTATACTATAAGTTACTTCTTTTTCAAAGCTGGTGCATAGCTCTTTTATCTTCTTAATGTCTTTCTCAAAAGAAAAATCAATTCTTCAGTTTTAGAACATAACATATTTAAAATTTTTGTACTAATCGGTTCTTGTATACTCCTTTCTCTAGACAGTTTGTCTTGCCTACTGTTGAGTGCCTCTATGGATCAGACTATTCTCTTATGGGAGTGGAATGTAGAGAGAAACAAAGTGAAAGCCCTGCACTGCTGCAGAGGTCATGCTGGAAGTGTGGATTCTATAGCTGTTGATAGCACAGGAACTAAAGTAAGTAGCTAGTGTATTACTAGTACTTTTGAATTAGAATTTGAGCTTCTTATGCAAACAGTTTTTTTCTTCATGTATTCATTGTGATTATCCTATTCAAAACAGTTGGTAATTAAAGGCTATGATTTCAAACCCAAAATAAATACTCTTGCAATAAGAGAGATGTTCACTTCCTCAGTCTGGGTATGTCTGGTTACTGCAGAAATTTTAAGAAACCAGGTAAACAAGCAGTGTAACTTTCTTTAATCATAGTGATTAACATTTTCAATCTTCTAGCTACTCAGTGCTTTCATCAATTGAAAAAATCAAGTTGGTCATCTAAGCCGTAGCATACTCAGAGTTTGTGTTAATAGAGGTTGTTTTACTATTATTGCTGATTCACTCTATCCTGACAAAGTGATAAAAGTTAAAAGGAAAAAAACTGGAGTACAACACTATTGACATATGAGGGATTATAAATTCTCTTGCCATTTGAAAGCTTCCTTTTTTTTTTTTTACAAATAGTTTATTGTCAAATTAGTTTCCACATAACACCCAGTGCTCATCCCCACAAGTGTCCTCCTCCATGCCCATCCCCCCCTTCCCCCCCACATCCATCAGTCCTCAGTTTTTGTCAGCATTCAAGAGTCTCTCATGGTTTGTCTCTCTCCCTTTCCCCCACCATTTCCGCCCTTCTTCTCCCCCTTGTTCCTTCGTCAAGTTCCTCCCAATCCTCCTATACGTGCAAACATATGATATTTGTCCTTCTCTGCCTGACTTATTTCGCTCAGCATAACAACCTCAAGGTCCATCCGTGTTGCTACACATGGCCAGATTACATTGTTTCTCATTGCCATGTAGTATTCCATGGTATAGATAAACCACATCTTCTTGATCCATTCATCTGTTGATGGACACTTAGGCTCTTTCCATGTTTTAGCTATTGTGGAGAGTGCTGCTATGAACATTGGGGTACATGTGCTCCTATGCCTCAGCATTTCTGTATCCCTTGGGTAAATTCCTAGCAGTGCTATTGCTGGGTCCTAGGGGAGTTCTATTGTTAGTTTCCTGAGGAACCTCCACACTGTTTTCCAGAGGGGCTGTACCAGTTTACATTCCCACCAACAGTGTAGGAGGGTGCCCGTTTCTCCACGTCCTCGCCAGCATCTAGAGTTCTCTGATTGGCTCATTTTAGCCACTCTGACTGGCGTGAGGTGGTATCTCAGTGTGGTTTTGATTTGTATTTTCCTGATGAGGAGGGATGCTGAGCATCTTTTCATGTGTCTGTTGGCCATCTGGATGTCCTCTTTGGAGAAGTGTCTGTTCATATCTTCTGCCCATTTCTTCACTGGGTTGTTTGTTTTTCGGGCATGGAGTTTGGTGAGTTCCTTATAGATTCTTGATATTAACCCTTTATCTGATATGTCATTTGCAACTATCTTTTCCCATTCCGTTGGTTGCCTATTAATTTTCTGGGTTGTTTCCTTGGCTGTGCAGAAGCATTTGAAAGCTTCCTAAACTACATTGAGTTGTGCCTGGTTTAAGAGTGTTTCTTCAGGGCGCCTGGGTGGCTCAGTCGGTTAAGCATCCGACTTCGGCTCAGGTCATGATCTCAGAGTCCGTGGGCTCAAGCCCCACATCAGGCTCTGTGCTGACAGCTCAAAGCCTGGAGGCTGCTTCAGATCCTGTCTCCCCCTTTCTCTCTGCCCCTCCCCCATTCGCTCTCTGTCGCTGTCTCAAAATAAAATAAAAAGTCATAAAAAATTTTTTAAAAAGAAAAGAGTGTTTTTTCAGCATTTCTTTACCAATTAGTATAACAGAGGACACTTGATGCATTCAAAGGTAAAGATTTATAATTATTCATATGGAGCCATAAAGAAGGTTTACCTGTTGTTGAGTCCAAACTTAGGTGAATTAAGCATACCCTACCCTTTTGGCTATAAGAGATAGAAACTCATCTTGAACTTTTTTCAGCTGAAAAGATTGTGAGATCCAGGGTCCCTGGGTGGCTCAGTTGTTGAACATCCAACTTCAGCTCAGGTCATGAACTCATGGTTTGTGGGTTCAAGGCCTGCATTGAGCGCTGTGCTGACAGCTCAAAGCCTGGAGCCTGTTTCAGATTCCGTCTCTCTTTCCTTCTCTCTCTCTCTCTCTCTGCCCCTTCCCCCTCCTTACTCTGTCTCTGTCTCTCAAAATGAATAAATATTTGTGAGAGACAAAAGATTGTGAGATCCAGGAAGGAATGAACAATCACATCACTAACTGGGTGAGGATGCATTTGAGTCTTAGGAGCCAATGGAGTTGAGCTTGAATGTGGCCAACACATTCCTCTCTCTTCCTCATTCACCTCCCTAGTTGACGACTTATTTTTCACCTCACAATGGCTTTTTCATTTAAAAAAAAATTTTAATATTTATTTTATTTTTGAATTAAAAAATGTTTTTAATGTTTATTTTTGAAGGAGCATGAACAGGGAAAGAGCAGAGAGAGAGGAGACACAGAATCTGAAGCAGGCTCCAGACTCTGAGCTGTCAGCACAGCCCATCGCGAGGCTTGAACTTACAAGCTGTGAGATCATGACCTGAGCTGAAGTTGGATGCTTAACTGAATGAGCCACCCAGGCACCCCAATGTTTATTTTATTTTTGAGAGAGAAAGACAGTGTGAGCAGGAGAGGGGCAGAGAGAAAGGGAGACACAGAATCTGAAGCAGGCTCTAGGCCCTGAGTTGTCAGCACAGAGCCCAATGTGGGGCTTAAACCCACAAACTGTGAGGTCATGACCTAAGCTGAAGTCAAATGCTTAACCGACTGAACCACTCAGTGCCCCCAAACTGGCTTTTTCCACATGACAATAAAACCTGGCCTTTGGTATTCCTAGGTTTCCTGTCCTTTACCATCAGCTCCTGGAAAAGATGAACTTCAACTCTCTGGAACACAGGCTTTCAAAATAAGGTCCTGAATGAAGTAGGGAGAGACCTATTGGTACTATATAGATCAGTTGACTACATTGATCTATGCAACCAAAGCCAGGGCACAGGGCCATGTAAGACTGGCAGCTCTTTAGTTGCCATTAGATTGTGGATACAACTTCCAGGAGACTAGAAAGCTATGCAGATGTTACCATAGTAGTAAAGGATTTCAGAACAAAGTAAAGGTTTTAAGTTCTAAATAGAAAAGTCAAGGCAAATAATATGATAGATTATATTATATACTCTTTTCTCTTTATATATATCTTTTTAGTTTTGCAGTGGCTCCTGGGACAAGATGCTAAAGATCTGGTCTACAGGTAAATATTTGTATATTTTGACTTATTAAGAATGTTTCAAGAATTCCAGTGTGAAAGAAGACTTTTTAACCCCCATTTTGATCCACAAAAATGGATCAGAGCGTTTTAGGACACAAATAAAAAGAACATATCAAGAAAAATTAGTATACTTTGTGTTTCAAAATGTGTTTCTATCTATTACCCCCTTATTTATTCAACCATGTCACTGAATTGCTGCACGTAACCCAACAACATGATTGGTGTGATGGGACATTTCTGCTTAGTTCTCAGAGTTCTCTTATTCAGGAACCTGGAAATAAACAAAAATAGCTTCTGAGTCATTTTGATACACTCCACTGTTAGAGGAATTTCTTAGTTAAAAGATGCCTGGGTGGCTCAGCTGGATAAGTGTCCGACTCTTGGTTTTGGCTGATGTCATGATCTCACGGTTTGTGAGATCGAGCCCCATGTCCATGCTGATAGCGCGGAGCATGCTTGGGATTCTCTCTCCCTCTGCCTGTCCCTCGCTTATGCTCTCTCTCTCCCTCTCAATAAAAAATCTTAAAAAATGAAAAAGATTTCTTAGTTAAGCTAATTAAACTTCTTAAGTTTATTTATTTCCGTTGAGAGAAGTAGACACAGTGTGAGTAGGGAAGGGGCAGAGAAAGAGAGCGAATCCCAGTCAGGCTCCACGATGCCAGTGCAAAGCCTGATATGGGGCTTGAGCTCACAAAACTGAGAGATCATGACCTGAGCTGAAACCAAGAGTTGGATGCTTAACCAACTGAGCCACCCAGTGCTTCTTAAAATTTTGTTTTCAGTGTAAAGTGCCAAACTTAATTTTTTTACTTTGAAAACGTAGAAGGAATAATTAGAGGAGAAAGAGTTGGAGGAAGGACTCTTAAAGGAAGGTGCCTTGATAAGTAGAGGGGAGAAAAAAGGGGGAAAACCCACAAATATTTAAATTATAAAGAACAGGCAGTATAGAATTATTTATTGCCTAGATAAACAGAGCAGAATTCCTATTACTTTTGAGGGAACTGCTTTATTACAATATAACACCCTAACTACAGTTCACAAAGTAGAGTTGAGGGATCAAAAAAAGCCCAAACTATATCAGTTAAGAAATAAAGATATGTCATTTCAGTAGATTTCTCAGTAATGCTTAAAGCAAACAGGTTTGAGGCAGAAAGGAGTTTGGATAGTTTTCCTTTTCTGGCATATTTTATTGTCTGAAATACTTTTAATTCATTCTTGCAAAAGTGAAATAGTCAAGAAGAATTAGCATGACTGGATTGTATCACCGTTTACTGTGTTTGTTTACCTGTCATTCCCTTCTTTTTTTTTTTTTATGTTCATTTATTTTATTTTGAGAGAGAGACAGCATGTGTGTGCATGTGTGGTGGGGGAGGTGGCGAGAGCGAGAATCCCAAGCAGGCTTCTTGCTGTCAGTGCAGAGCCCCGCTTGTCAGTGCAGAGCCCCCAACACAGGGCTTGATTTCACAAACCATGAGATCATGACTGAGCCCAAATCAAAAGTTAGATGCCTAACCAGCTGAGCCACCCAGGTGCCTTGTTATTCCCTTCTTCATAATACCAATACAATGTGGTCAGAACTCTCCTACAACTAACAGTAAGCAATTTTTTATAGATACGGTAAAGTGATGAGTATTCATAATTATGATCCTAAAGACATAGCAGGATATCAGACTTGTTAGGCTTTAGGATTTTAATGTACTCTGTTTTTTGCTTTTTACTTTTGGAGAACTAATAACCCAGGTACTGTTTTTATATGTAAATTGCTGTTAAACAAAATAAGGAGGAATATTTATTCCCTAACCAGTTAAGGTAACATGGAGAAAACATATACTCAGAAATGTACGAATTTTTAAGTCTGTTTGTAATTAATATTTAAATTTTTAAAACATCAAATCTAATTCTCTGTGATACAGTTCCTACAGATGAAGATGATGAAATGGAAGAATCCACAAATCGACCGAGAAAGAAACAGAAAACGGAGCAGTTGGGACTAACAAGGGTAAGTATTTTTGAGAACTTACTATATTTGGCTGAGGTCTGTATTGACAAACGTATGACAATTTAATCTTAGCTATTTAAATTTCGCTTTTTCTTACTTTGCTGCTTCAACTATAATTAGGCTTTCTTGCAGTAGATTTGTACATTTTTATTACAAACACTGTAGTATGCTATATTTATCTGAGTCTTTGAATGTAGTGGTATTTAGTCAGGCTTATAGATTGGTAGGTTGATTATTTAGCTATTATATTTGAACTCATAGTGCATTTTGTAGTAGAATCTTTTAATAGTTAAAGCTTGAACCCACGTTAAGTGAAACATTTAATACCGGATTGTTTAATGATACTGTTTCATGCACTGAGGATATAATTCTTACTAGGAATGCTAATTGTATCTCCTAAATCGGTAGAAACTCAAAATTAATTTGAGTTTTGATTCTGTCATTTAACTATTAGATCCAGTTAGATCAAACTCAGAAAGTTCACCCAGATTCTTACTCTGTTTTGTTAGGAAAATATTTGTCATAATATGATTTGACCTATGTTAATACGCTTAATGAGACGGACAATACTGAATCCGGTTTAGGAAGACATGTTTTCCATTCATTTTCTAACAGCCGTAATGAATGTGCAGTAAAACACACATTTGCACGTTATTTCTTTTAGTTACCAATAACAAGATTTTTTATAAAAATGGTTGAAAAGGAGGAATAAAGTATGATCATAAATTGATTAATCAGAGTCACATAAAATGTAATAAGAAATAGGACTTAACCAGTTCCAACTGAAAGAAGTGGTTTATGATTTCTTAATACATTTAAACATGGACTGCTGAATTGCAAGAGGAATAATCTGGCAGCTACTTAATTTCCTTATCACTTAGTCTTAAGTTAAAGCTGTAAATGCCTCACCAATTGGATATTGTGTAAGTGGTAATTTATTGATGCATCTCCCTGGTCAACATTTAAAGAATATCTGAGGAGAAAAAGATTTCTTAAATTAGAGAAATTAATCACTTAGAGGGTAGCTTTTCTTCCTTTCTTTCAGTTGAAGTTTGACATACATATAGTGTACAGTGAGGTTTAACGAAATATATACAGTCAAATAATCAGAACCCAAATAAAGCATAGAGAATTACCAACACCCTAGAAGATTTCCTCCAGTCTGCTTTGCAATCAGTAGCCTGTAAAGGTTTGAAACTTTGCTAATCTCTCATCTAATATAAGCCACTTACATTACAGATGAGGTAATAATATTTAAGGAGGTTAAATATAACAGTTACAAACGTAGGTGAATTGTCTCCCATTTCAAAACTCTTTCCCTCTTTCACTTGTTCTTTAAGATAGACATTATACCTAGTTTGGGGATTTTAATTTGAGAAAAACATTAGAGATTTTGTAGTATTAATAAATGGACCATGGACATTATTTAAAGTTTGGACAATATAACTTAGAAGATGCTGAGGAAATCGTGAGAGTAACCTATTGAGATGATATATTTACCTGGAAGAGTTGGGAAGAAATGGGTAGCAGCTAGACTCAAACCTAGATCTCTTTGACCCCACAGCCTTTTCAACTAACTTCTACATATAATATGTACATATGAAAGAGTTAAGTTAGTGTTAACATTAATACTTCTCAAAATAAAAAGTAAAACAGATGGAAAAGCAGTAGAACATAGAGGAAAGACTACAAAGCTTTAAGTAATATTTGGGTTCAAACTTAAGTCCGCCATGTATAAACTGTATGACCTTGAGCAAGTTATCTTTTTCAGCTTTCCTGTCTTCATCATGAAATCAAGTCAGAAATGTGTTTTGGACAATTGTTGTAAGGAGGAATTCAGGCAAGATATGAAAGTTAAAGCATCTGCTGTATGGCTTCAGAAGTAAATAACTACTATTACTGTTTCAATTACTCAGAACTAAAAATGCCTTTCCTTTTGGGTATCTTTCATTTCTAGACTCCCATAGTGACCCTTTCTGGCCACAAGGAAGCAGTTTCATCAGTTCTGTGGTCAGATGCCGAAGAAATCTGCAGTGCATCTTGGGACCACACAATTAGAGTGTGGGATGTTGAGTCTGGCAGTCTTAAGTCAACTTTGGTAAGACTTAAAAATTCGGTAATTCCCTGATTAACTTTGAGATTCTAGAGATGGTCATTTCTGGCTTACCATTTAAATGTTCTTTCCTCCTTGTTTTTCAGACAGGAAATAGAGTGTTTAATTGTATCTCCTATTCTCCACTTTGTAAACGTTTAGCATCTGGAAGCACAGATAGGCATATCAGGCTGTGGGATCCCCGAACTAAAGGTGAGTTTTGTAAGTCAGTAGAGGAGAAACATGGGTAAATAATATCAGTTTATCCTCTCACTAGAAACGTGTATAAAAAAAGAAAATTTTCTACAAATACTGTTTTGGGATCTGCCTACTTCTCTTCTAAAATTCAATAATTTTTTTTTTTTTTTTTTTTTTTTGTTCAGATGGTTCTTTGGTGTCGCTATCCCTAACCTCACATACAGGTTGGGTCACATCATTAAAGTGGTCTCCTACCCATGAGCAGCAGCTGATTTCAGGTTCTTTAGATAACATCGTAAAGCTGTGGGATACAAGAAGGTAAATCCTATTTATGATCTACAAAGAGAGTACTTGAAATAACTACTATATACAGAGAAAATGAAATGAATGCTGAAAAGATTATCTAAAAGCAGAAGAGTAAAAAAGTTTTATGATCTGATATAAATATTGGTGTCAAAAAGGAAAGCCAGGACCAAAGGAATTTTGTTCATGTTGATAGGGGTTTTTTCTTGCATTCTGAAAAAATTTATCTTAAACCTTAATATAAATGTGATATTATAGAAGTAGAAGGCAATGGTTTCTAAATAAATGGAACTCTAATCAAATAATAAATTATATGTTAATAGAAAATTAAGTAAAAGTCCATATTAAAAATTTTTTTAATGTTTATTTTTGAAAGAGAGAGGAAGAGAGGTAGAATGTGAGCAGAGGAGGGGCAGAGAGAGGGAGACACAGAATCCGAAGCAGGCTCTAGGCTCTCAGGTGTCAGCACAGAGCCCGATGTAGGGCTCCAACTCAAGAACTGTGAGATAATGACCTGAGCTGAAGTCAGGTGCCTGACTGACTGAGCCACCCAGGCACCCCTAAAAATACATATTTTTAAGATAACTAGATACTAAAGTTTTTTGTTAATAGTATGTACAGAGAACCCCCAGTGAAATGCGTACACAGTGTATTTACGTATTTTTACAGGTAGAATGGAGAGGCATTAATCAAATATCTGTTTTTTTGTTTACCCAAGTCTGCATTTTAACATCGTTATACTACCTTATGATGCATGATTTGTTAATCTCTAGAAGGTTATTTACATATAGTTGGATACTTGATAAAGCAATTAGCATATAGCTTCTGATAGCAGTGCTATGAAGCAAGTAAAGCAGAGTAGAGGGACACTTCTTTAGGAATGGGTTATTCTTGAAAGTGATTTTATAGTAGTGAATTGAACAATGGGAAGGTATCAGCTATGCACAAATCATAGTAGAGGAACAGCAGATAAGGTGGGGAAAATCTTGGCATGTTGGTAAAATAGCAAGAGGGTCAGTGTTGATGGAGTGGAGTTAGCAGGGAGAAGAGTGACAGGACATGAAGCAGGTAGAAGTATACTGAGCAAGACCTTAGGCGCCATGGTAAGAAATTTGAGTTTCATTTTAAGTTTAATGGGGAAGGTTTTGTGGGTTCTAAATAGGGTAGGAAGAATGGAAGCAGAGAGGTCCTGGGTTGGACTCTAGGTATATTTTGAAGACAGCTCTTTAGCAGGATTGGCTCCTGGACAGAATATGGAGATAGGAATCCAGGAGTAATGGCCATATTTTCTGCCTGCACAATTGAGCCATGAATAGTACAACTTACTGTGATGGAAAGGAATAGAGAAACAGGTTTAAGAAGGAAAATCAAGAGTTTTGTTTTGGTTGTTTTAAATTTGTAGTGTCCATGAGATAACCACATGTCAGGCAATTGGATATACATATCAGGGGATATACAAAAATTGGGAGAAGTTTGAGCTAAAGATACAAATATGTGAGTTATCAGCATATATGTAGAAGGATGAAGGATATATAAAGCCATGATTTGAAGGTAAAAGAAAAGTAGTCAAGGAATGTGAAAATGGGCCTAATTATGAATAAATATTTATAAATAAATAGCATTTTTCTTGAATATTTATTGCAATAAATCTCTGTATAATGCTAGTGGTAGGGGAAAATCAGCAGAGCCAGTCAAGTAAATACTCAGGATTTTAAGATTAACTGGTTATTGGGGCAAGGATGGTAAAGTATGTAAAGTTTTCAGAAAAGTATATGTGATTAGTCATGTATGTTTTCTAATACATGAAATGCATATAACATGGTAATACTTTATCTTTTAGTTGTAAGGCTCCTCTCTATGATCTGGCTGCCCATGAAGACAAAGTTCTAAGTGTAGACTGGACAGACACAGGGGTAAGAATTTTTTAGTTCTTTGTTGACAAGGAAAAATAGAGACTAAATCTGGTGCTTGTATTTAGGGAATTATTACTTTCAATATATCTGATAATTATAATTCTGTATTCTAAGGTTCCCTTAATGTTATTCCTAAAATCTCACGTCTCATTCAAAGAAGAAACAAATTTGTCCTTTACTGTTAGGAGTAGTAAAATTTGAAAAGTTTGAAAGTTTTTTTCTCTAGTATTTTAATGAACTGTTTTAAGTCCATAAACTTGCTTCTTCAGACTAATTGGATCTAAGTATTTCCCACCTACAAAAAATCTAGAATAAGTCTAGACCATAAAATATGCTTAAAGGATTACAGCTTACTTATTTTTCTGTATAAATATTAGTTTTTATTGCCTAAGAATTTTTTCCAAATAGAGGTCCTAGGGCTACTTGAGTAATTTATAATATCCATTTATATTCAGACAGTTAATATACTTCCCTATAAAATGTAATTTTCTTAAATAGGTAAACTATATCTTCCCTCAAACTTTTAAATTTTATTATATTTTTTAACAAATGCTTCTAGAAAGTACAATAGTGTATCACACCTCAACCAAATTGAAATGCTCATTTTTAAAGTTTTAATATAGTGTATTGTAGTATTGTAGTGAAAATTGATGTAATTGGTCCATTTATAACTTTCAATGAGAGTTAACTGCTAATCCATAAGTCCTTCTGTAATCAGAACCATTGGTGTTTAACTATGTTTAACTATCATATGAAATAATTCTATTTACTTATATGTTTGTGTTTTTTTTTTTTCCTCTCCCTTTATGCAGTTACTTCTGAGTGGAGGAGCAGACAATAAATTATATTCCTACAGATATTCACCTACCACTTCTCATGTTGGGGCTTGAAAGTGAATGATAGATTTGACTACAGAGATTGTGTCTATAAATGAAATTGATAGAGAATCCTCAGATTACATCAATGACGGTTTAGAAAGCAGCCTCTTAAAGTTTATGGTTTAATTCTAAATAGTAGCTATCACTGTCTATTTCTTTATTTTGTATTTATTATATAGTAGTTTGTGTTGTTAAAATATAAAATGTGACCAGCCTTCTTAGCCATATGCAAACTCTTGAAACTAAACTGAGTTTTTTATTTCCTTTTAGAGGTATTGGTTTGAATTAAGATTTGCTTTCGAAATGTGGTAAAAGCATATATTAAAAATAAAGTAATTGTCCAGATTTTTATTTGGGGAAACTTAAGTTTTCCTGTGTTAGCTGCTTAAGAAAAGTATCTTAAGAAAATTAATAAATTCTAATAGAGAAAAAATTAAAAATACTCTTTGCTTTGGGTAAAATAAGTGATGTCTAATTATCATAAGATTTTGTGGGCATTCAACATTAAAACATAGATTCTGCCAATTAAGAGTTTGCTGAAGTATTTTAAGTGAAGTGCTTTGTATTAAAGATATGTTAGAATCCAGGAGCTCCTGGCTGGCTTGGTCAGTAGAGTGTGCAACTCTTGATCTCAGAGTGTGGACCTCAGAAGTTTGAGCCCCGTGTTGGGTCTGGAGCCTACTTTTTTTTAAAAAAAAAAAAAAGGTATGTCAGAATGCTTTAGAAATTACATACATACAGGGGCGCCTGGGTGGCTCAGTCGGTTAAACGTCCAACTTCGGCTCACGTCATGATCTCATGGTTTGTGGGTTCGAGCCCCACATCGGGCTCTGTGCTGACAGCGAGCTCAGAGCCTGGAGCCTGTTTTGGATTCTGTGTCTCCCTCTCTCTCTGACCCTCCCCTGCTCACGTGCGCTCTCTGTCTCTGTCTCTGTCTCTGTCTCTCTCTCTCTTAGAAATAAAATATTAAAAAAAAAAAAAGGATGTTGCAGTTCATGAGTTCAAGCCCTGTGTCAGGTTCTGTGCTGACAGCTTGTAGGCTGGAGCCTGCTTCAGATTCTGTGACTCCCTCTCAGCCCCTCCCCTGCTCGTGCTCTGTCTGTCTCTCAAAAATGAATGAACATTAAAAAAATTGTTTTTAAAAGATATTACATACAGATTTCATGATAACCAGGAATCTTTCTCCCTAACCTATCCTCGTATGTAGGTAAGAATAGAATTTTTTAGGGGCGCCTGGGTGGCTCATTTGGTTAAGTGTCCAACTTCAGCTCAGGTCATGATCTCACGTTTTGTGGGTTCAAGCCCTGCATCAGGTTCTGTGCTGACAGCTAGCTCAGAGCCTGGAGCCTGCTTCCCATTCTGTCTCCCTCTCTGACCTTCCCCTGCTCACACTTTCTCTCCCTTTCTCAGAAATAAATAAAACATTAAAAAAATTTTAAAAAGATGGGGCGCCTGGGTGGCTTAGTCGGTTAAGCGTCCGACTTTCGCTTAGGTCATGATCTCGCGGTTCGTGGGTTCGAGCCCCGCGTCGGGCTCTGTGCTGACTGCCAGCTCAGAGCCTGGAGCCTGTTTCAGTCTGTGACTCCCTCTCTCTCTGACCCTCCCCTGCTCACGCTGTCTCTCTCTCTCTCCTAAAAAATAAATAAAACATTAAAAAAAATTAAAAAAAAAAAAATTTTAAAAAGAAAATTTTTAGACAAAATCTTTCAGTCAGTATTAGATAATAAACATTCTATAAGTTATATATCATTAGCATTTATCTTAATGTATTCATCATATACTAAATATTTAAGGTAAATGTCTTCTTAAAGTATGATTTCCATCTTTAATGGATTGGTACGTCTCAAGCAGAGCACTACAGCCTCTAAGTAATATATGGAAAATAAGTTTGGTCTCATCACAAGACTGTAACACAGTATATCTCACAAAATGTTACTATCAACAGGGGTCTAGGAAATAATACTTGGCTGCAATTGAGAACAAAATTAACAATGGATTAAACTAGTTAGGAGTTTAGTTCTCTCATAAGTTGAAATCAGATGCAGTCCAGGGCTGGGAGAGTGGTTTTGTTCTACACTCAGGGACCCATGCTCCCTCTCTCCCTAGGATATGGTCCTCATTTTCACACAAGAGCAAGAGCTACAATTGTTAAATCATTTCTTGAAAGTATATTTTAATGCTTAAAAAGTGAATAAAGTTAGCCAGAAAATAATCTATTTTTCTCATGTAGTGCAGCCTGGTATAAAATTCATCATATCTATGGTATCTGGAAATCTAACTTTTACAGGACAAAGAATTTATATTCTTGTTTTGGATGGTCTCTGAAAGAGCCAAGGACAGAGTTATTTAAATGTCTTTCTTAACTCCCCCAATCTGGGCTTTTCAGTTGTACTAAGCCTATACGAGGTGGCTGAAGTAAAGGTAAAGAAACCTATAAATTAGATTTTTTAGAACTGACCCTGATTCCAAGGCAGGATACATTCATGGTTCAGGCACTCTCCCTTGGGATGGGCATAACATTAGTGATCCAGTCTCTGGGAGAAGGATTATCCAATCAATCTCTGCCAAATTTCTCTCCTTGTATAACTCACGTGGTTAGATCTTAAACAGGAAAAATATGAGAGTCCAACAGAAGCCCAGAAGACTCAGTCCTCTTATATTGCTCTCCTACCCGTTTCCTCGAAACTAGGAGTGTCCCTTTCAATGGTCCATTTTCCTCTTAGCTATACCAGAGACAAGGGCTTTGTATGGATTTAAATGCTCCTAAGATTCTCATGGAAAATGAGTGTTGCTTCTTTCCTAGTGCTGGATGAAGTTAGAAATGAGACAGTGCAGTGCTCAGGACATGCTGACTGATAGAGGATTATTTATGCGGTCTTGGTATAGTAATGAGGTTCATAAACATGTTGATACTTGCTCTTAAACCTCATCAAAGTTTTAAGAAATTCCTTTCTTACTGTTTAAACTACCTAAAACTAAAAGTTAGACTCAAAGTATACCTAATTGTCAGTTCAAAGAAAAAGGCTGAACTTCTAACGTGTACTAGGGTTTCTTTGGGAATAGAGAAAAGGGGCAGGGGGACAAGAAAATGTATAAGATATAGACACTACCTCCAAAAAGATAACATAACTTCTCTGACTTCCTAGTATATTTCTTGGAGGGCCTTTCTCTGCTTCAGATTGGACTGGAGAAACTTAGTTTATTATCCTCTTAAACTCAAATTCATCCTGTTTGGAACAAACATTTTCTAAAATATCTCAAGAAACTTAACATATGGTGCATGATAACATTCTGAAAGTCATTTTTCTTATCCTATTAGAATAATTTATTCTTTGGGAAGAAAAGTATTCAGTTCCTTTCAGATATTTTATACAATATCCTTCAGTTGTCAGCTGTCTGTGCGTTTGTTCATTTATTGATTGAATAAACATTCAGAATGCAGTAGTTATTAGGCACAGTGTTAAAGGAGATAAAGCTACTGAAAAGCGTAAGTGTACCTTGGAGGAGCTCAGGATCCAATGGGGAAGACAGACAAAGAATTGCAATTATTGAGAGCAGAGGCATGTCCTTAGGAGGGATGCCAAACTTAGCACAAGTCAGGAAAGATCTGAAGAAGTACAGCAGTTATCCTCATTGCCAAATGCTTATACACTTTGAGATTCTGAAGAAAGCTGTGGACTCTCTGAGGTTGCTGCCCCATGGGGTAAATGAGGTTGAAACTAACGGGAAATCTAAAGCTTGTTTTTCAGAGGCCTGTTTCTCCATAATCAGCTGTTGTTTGTTTTCAGATGCCACTAACAAATCCACTAGAGAGACCCGGGCTAAAAAGTCACTGATATGGTTCCAGCCTATGAACAGCAAGGCCGTTTTCCTTACCCTAGAAAATGAGCCCACGACCCCATCCTTTTTTATCTAGGCTCTCTAGGAATATGCCAAAGCCCCTTTCTGTGTTCTAAGAGGACCTCCTGACAGTAGGGGATGAATTTTGCCTCATTTCAAATCTCTACATCAAAATGAATGTGGGATGTATGTTACATTATGTCTGCTCAATGTGCATGCCCCATCTTTCCTCATGAAGTACCATAAATTTCTCCACCCTTTTTATCTATATGTAATCAGCCCCTATGATTATAAAATCTTGTTCTCTCTCCCTTCTAGGAGTAAGATTTGAAGCTTGCCCTTTTATCTCTTTCTTTGGCTGCCTCTGGAATAAACCCTTTCCTTGCATACATGATGTCTTGGTGGTTGGCTTTGCTGTGCTTTGGGCAATGGAATTTGGGTTTGGTTACATTTCCAACATAAGAGGGAAAAAAGACTGATACCAAAATCTTGCTTATTATTTCAGGTATCACCTGTTCCTTGAAACCCCGTATATCTCAGAGTAAGAATCCCTGGTCTAAAGATATCTTTTTTTTTTCCTTCAGTGCAAATTAACTCTAATATAAACAGCCTATTCTTTTTCCTATTCTAAAACTACTTCTTTCTGGTTTTTAAGGTAAGTACTTGGTAATAGTATTATAGAATCTCACTCCATCTTTCATGATCTTACAGAGCTTAGTTATCACCTGGCGTGTAAGCTTTTTTCCTCACTAGGCTATGTCACAGTTCTACTTCATACTTCGTAAAGCTTTAGAAAAGTTAGTAAGGATTTTTTTTGGGTCACCTTTAAAAAGAAAGCACTTTGAATTTAGACTGTCTTCCACTAGTAACAATTTACTCTTGTTGCCAATTTTTTTCTTTAGTTTTTAGGTTCAAATCTTGCCTTTTACTCTTGAAGACTCATTTATGACAAATTTTGGTTATGTGTATGGTATTTGAAGTCAGTTATTAACAGCTGTTAACTTAATCATATTTAAACCTTCAAGAGTTAACTAAAGCCCGTGAACAGTTACCGCGTGCCGGCACTGGTACGGAGAAGCGCCCCGATTCAGGAATGACTGAGGCTCAGAAGCGTAGAGCCTGGTAGAGGAAGCAGGGAGGAACCCAGGCTTATTAAAGGAACAGGGACGGCCTCAGAGATGTCACAAGCAGTTTAATTCCGATGTTCTGACCGGTTTGGTGTTTGTTAGTAAACTGGAATTTGGTACAGGAAAACAGAAAGGGTCCTGGAGTTAATCAAATAAACGGGTCGAGATCGGGGCCTCGCTGGGGTTTGGGTAGAGCCGGAAAGGGCGAGAACGCGGACGCCGTGCGGAGACGCCGAGGGCAGCGCGGCTTCCGCGCGCGCCAGGCCGCCGGGTTTAAATCTCCCGCCTCCCGCAGCCGGAGCCCGACACCTCCACGCACGGGTGCGGAGGTGCACGGGCTGCGGGAGTGGCCCGGCGGCGGCGCGGGGCTCGCGGGTGGCGGCAGCAGGAACGGGTGTCGTGACGGACCTCCGCGCAACCAAACGCGACCCGAGGTGGCGGAGGACCCGCGCGTCGCGGTTCCACCGTCGCGGTGAGAGTCTGCGGCCTCCCAGCGGCGGTCAGGCCGCGCCCTCTCCGGGCCTGCCGGGCCGGAGGCCAACCAAGCCCTTGGTTCCCGTGGCGACGCCCTGAGGTGGAGGCGCCCGCCACGCGCACACGCTGTCTCTCGGGGCCTCGCCGTCCCCTGCGGCCTCCCTCCGAGACGAGGCCCTGGTCCGCGGTCCCGGTCCGCGCTCCCGCAGGCAGAACCTGCAAGGAGTGGTTTCCGGCGAGGCTGGGTCCTCTCCGGGCGAAGGGAGCTTCCCTTCACGCTGGCCGGGGTAGTGAACGTGCGCGACAGCCTGAGGCTTATTTGGGTGATGTCTCTGGGAGGTGGAGATCGCTTCCATTAGAGGCAGGTGTTCACGGCATTTAGGTGCTTTCCTGCTGACCTCTCTTTTCTTTTGTGCTTGTTTTTATGTCATTATTCTGTGATGGAAATGCCTTCTTTAGAAACGAAGTGGCAAGCGTTTGGTAAAAACAAAACAAGAAAATGTGCGGCGTAAGGCGAACTGCGGAATGCTAGACCTCCCGTGGGGTTCCGCTCACAAATCCTGTGGCCTGAGGCCGTGAACCCAGCCCCGTGCACCTATCCGGCTCTTGGAAACGCGGATCACCTGGTCGGGTGCCCAAATGATGTCAGTGGTCAGATACCTGATGCTCTGAGAAAGATGGAGAGGGGGAAAAAATCCGACCTGGCAACGAAACCGCGATGCTGTGGGTTTGCCAGTAGAGGGGGTGGGATTATTTTTCATGTAATAGATGATGTTAAAGCACAGAGCATTAAAGCTGTTATAACAGTGGGTCACTGTGAAATAGCTTATTGGGAAGATCACGTTTGCCCATGGTTTTCGATTTTCTTTAAGCATTTATGTATTGGTTTATTTAGTTTAGACTTAGGCAACGTACTGTAAGGCGATATTACTTTCATCATCTTAACATCAGTATGGAATAGCCACAGGTGCTTCATCCTTTAATAGGTCAATCACGCATTTATTGACCAAATAAACATCTAATGGTATGTATGTATTTTATATGATGAAAAATTTTAATCGTTTTGTTTGTGCCCGTCATTACCAGTATTCTTTGAAACGTCTGTATTTAATAGCGCAGAACGATCGTGCATCTAGCCATTGAAACAGCTATGTGCAAGATATTATTCTAATTATCAGTAATTCTGATTGCTAGACAAATCATTATAATTTTGGAGTTAAATGGGTACTCAGAAATAACCAGTCCGAAGTGTGAAAGCTGCAAACATGAGACCGGTGGAAAAACTAGGAAGCCACATTTTTATTAGAAATACTTATTATAAAGCAATTAATAAAATTTATACTAGTGACTGAACTAGTAACAAATATCAAAAAATAAATATCAGATATAAAACAGATAATATAGGTTTTTTTACTACACTGTCAAACTAAATGATTTTATCGTGTTGTATGTCCTGTGTTTTACATATTTGACTTTTTGAATTTCTCTATTTGCTGTTTTCTATTTCACAAATTTCACTGTTTTCATTTTTTTCCCTTTGGGTTTAATTTCCTCATCTTTTTCTAACTTATTAAGGTGTAGGCATAAATTATTTAATACTTTTTTCTTTTTATGTAAGCATTTAAAGCTATAAGTTTTCCTCTAACCATGCTTTAGCTACGTCCCACAAATATGGGATATTTTTATTATCATTTGGTTTAAAAATTTAAAAATGTGAATTCTTTGATCCCTTATTTATTTAGGTGTGCTATTTTATTTCCAAATATTTTGGAATTTTTTAAGGTAAATCATTGCTGTTTTCTAAATTACCAATGTTGTGTTCAGAAAACATGTATTATTTCAATACCTTTAAATTTATTTAGAATTTTCCCCTTATCTAACGTATGGTCTGTCTTGGTGAGTGTTCCTTTACACTTGGGGAAAAATGTGTATTCTGCTGGTGGTAGAATAGTCTAAATGTCAGGTCAGGCTGGTTGAGAGTGGTGCTTAAACCTTTTATCTTCACATTTTTAATGTTTATTCTGTCAGTTATTCTGGGAGAAGTGTTAAGTCTTTAGTTATGATTAACTGATTGTAGATTTGTCTAGTTCTCCCTTCAGTTGTCAGGGTGTGTTTTTTTTTTTTTTTTTTTAATATTTGGTAGTGTTATTAGTCACATACACATTTAAGATAGCTGTGTCCTTTTGACAGATTAACCCTTGTATTATTATTAAATGTCCCTTCTATCCCTGAAAATACTTTTTACATGGAAGCCTGTTCTGACATTAATACAAGCTTAATGTTTGCCTCTTGCTTTTTCCTTTTAACACATCTGTGTATTTATGTTTAAAGTGTGTTATAAACTATATACAGTTGGGTTGTAGTTGTTTATCCAATCTCACAATAACCTTTGTGTTTTAATAATGTATATAGTTCATTTTTTATTTTTGTAACTTTTTTATGTGTTTGGATTAAGTACATTGGTATTCTTTTTCCATTTCCTCATTTATTCTTTAGTCCTCTTCCCTGCCTCCTTTTTGGGTGAATTGAGTTTTTAGAAAAATATTTCTTTTCCTGTCTTTTTAGTTTTGTTTCTTCATGTTATTTTTTTATTGGTGGTACTAGAGATTTCATATGTATCTTAAATTTGTCATAGCTTATTTTCGTATCTATTTTAGTATTTTATGAACAGTGTAAGAATATTACCATTCATACTTGTAATTACCATCTCACCTTTTGAGCTCTCACATATATTACTTCTACATGTGTTCTATTTTCTTACAAATATAAAGAATCAATCTTTTAGTGAAATTTAAAGATGCATGTATATATGTAATGTTTAAAAATTCCTTTGTATTTATCAACATATTTACCCACTTTGAGTTCTCTCTTGCTTCTTGTAGAATTGAGTTTCTATGTGTTATTTTTTAACTCTAAAAAATATTTTTTTTGTAGTGCAGGTCACTGTGGCATAAATTCTTTCAGCTTTTTCTATATGAAATTTTACTTTGCTTTCATTTTTGAAGGGTATTTTTATTAGATACAGAATTCGTGGACAAATTTTTTTTTTCAGGACTTAAAGATACAGTTTGCTTATCTTTTGCTCTTCTTTATTTTGTGAAGTAGCCTCCTCTTCTTCCTGCTGCTCTGCCCACAAAGAGAGCAGCCAGGAATCTCTTCAGTCCTGGGTAGGACTGAGCATTTTCTGGATTTTCAGATGATGAGCTTTCCTACATCCTCAGCCCCCTTATGTGCTTTCAGAAAACACTAAATTTTGTAGGTTATTTAACTTAGTTTCAGTGTTAGGATGGAATTAATCTTCTCTTGCAACTTTCTGAAGTGGAAATGGAAGACCAGTACAATACTGACTGAACTGATATTGCTTAAAATCTTGTTATTACTCTTATCCAGATTTTTTTCCTGGTTGTTTTCCTAGTGAATTTTATTTTATTATTTTAATGTTTTTTAACATTTATTTATTTTTGAGAGATAGACAGTGTGACCAGGGGAGAGCAGAGAGAGAGAGAGAGAGAGAGAGAGAAAGACAGAATCTGAAGCAGGCTTCAGGGTCCTAGCGCTCAACCCAGAGCCTGACGTGGGGCTCGAACTCAGGAACCGTGAGATCATGACCTGAGCTGAAGTCAGCCACTTAAATGACTGAGCCACCCAGGTGCCCCTTATTTTATTATTTTTAAATGTTTATTTCTTTGAGAGAGAGACAACGGTGAGCACAAGCAGGAGAGGGACAGAGAGAGGGGGAGACAGAGAATCCCAAGCATGTTCGCATGGAGTCTGATACAGGGCTCAGACTCCTGAACCGTGAAATCATGACCTCGCCAAAATCATGAGTCAGTCACCCAACCGACTGAGCCACCCAGATGCTACTAGAATATTTTTTTAAAATAAGCTCTGCGCAACATGAGGCTTGAACTCACGACCCTGAGACCAAGAGTCCTATGCTTTATGGACTCAGCCAGCCAGGTGTCCTTGAAACACTAAAAAGAAAAGATGCATGCTAAATTTTATTAAATACCTTTTTATCATGAATGATGACCAATTTATCATACTTTTTGCTAACATTTTAATGGTATGGTCAGAAATTTTTATCACAGATAACTTTTATCAAAAATTTCTTATATTTTACATGCACCTATTTTAATAATTATAACAATTCTGTTTTGTTATAATCACATTTAGAGTTAACTGAATTAAATCCCTTTTTACCATTTCTCCATTTTAAAATTCTTCATTTTTAATTTTTTTATTATTTAATCTTTTTGAGATACTAAGAGGGTGCAAGTGAGCAAGAGGCAGAAAGAGGGAGAGAGAATATCCCAAGGGGCAGAGAGCGGGGAAAGAGAGAAGCAGGGGCCCCTTGAAGCAGGGTTTGTGCTCAACCATAGCAGGGCTCAAGCTCATCTGATGCAGGGCTCGAACTTATGAACAGTGAGATAGTGATCTGAATCAAAGTCTGATGCTTAACCAACTGAGCCATCCAGGTGCCCCAATAAAGTCTTCATTTTTATTTTATTTTTTTTTTAATGTTTTATTTATTTCTAGGAGGGAGAGAGAGAGACAGCATGAGCAGGGGAGGTCAGAAAGAGAGGGAGTCACAGACGGAAACAGGCTCCAGGCTCCGAGCTGGCAGTCAGCACAGAGCCCGACGCGGGGCTCGAACCCACAAACCGCGAGATCATGACCCGAGCTAAAGTCGGACGCTTAACCGACTCAGCCACCCAGGCGCCCCTAAAGTCTTCATTTTTAAATACATTTTTGTTGTGAGGGCACCTGGGTGGCTCAGTCGGTCGAGTGTCCGACTTTTAGTTTCCGCTCAGGTCTTGATCTTGGCATTTATCAGTTTGAGCCCTATGGTTGGCTCTGCACATACAGTGCAGAGCCTGCTTGAGATTCTTTCCCTCTCTGTGCTCCTTCCCTTCTTGTGCTGTCTCTCTCTTACTCTCAAAATAAACAAACTTAAAAAATAAATATAAAGGCATTTTAGTTGTATCGATTGTGGCTTCAAATAATTTAGTTTTGTTTTATTTGTTCTGGGAAGTATTTATGTGTTCTGTATTTCTGATTCTTGCATATTTAAAAAAGATCCTTTTCAGGTACTCAGCCTTTCTTTTTTTTTTTTAAAGTTTTATTTATTTCTAGGAGAGAGAGAGAGAGAGAGACAGCGTGAGCAGGGGAGGGTCAGAGAGAGAGGGAGTCACAGACTGAAACAGGCTCCAGGCTCTGAGCTGGCAGTCAGCACAGAGCCCGACGCGGGGCTCGAACCCACGAACCGTGAGATCATGACCCAAGCGAAAGTTGGATGCCTAACCAACTAAGCCACCCAGGCGCCCCTCAGCCTTTCTCATATATCTTGCTGATTCTAACAAGCACCTGTTCATATTTTCACATCTCTGAAATTATTTCTGATATCTGAACTTTTAAAAATGTTTATTTATTTTTGAGAGAGAGCACAAGCTGGGGAGGGGTAGAGAGAAAGACACACACAGAGACAGAATCCCAAGCAGGCTCTAGAGAGCCTGATGTGGGCTTGAACTCAAGAACCTGAGATCATGACCTGAGCCAAAGTCAGACATTTAACCTGACTGAGCCACCCACACACCCCTGAAATCAGAACTTTTCATGTATTTGAAAATGGATGATTTGAAAGCATAGTTTACTTTGTAATTCTTTTTCTGGGATAGAGGTATATAAAATAATGGTATACCTTTCAAATGATGTTGTCTTCAACTGATGAAATATGGTAAGATAATTCCAAATTATTAGGTTACCATAAAATAATTTTTATCTTTAAGGTTGAAAAAGATCAGAAATTTAATAACAATATACAGACTTGCAGTGAACAAGCACTTGTGAGCAAAAATTTCCATTACTGGTGAGCAAAAAACCTGATACAATCCCTTATACAGAACAGTTTAGCAGAATAAAAATTTCAAATGCATGTACCCTTTGATTCAGCTAATACACTTCCAGGACTTTATCTTATAGATAAACTTGGATGTATTTTAAATAATACATATGTTTTCTTTCTTTTTTTTATTCAGCATGGTTTAAATAATTTCCAGAAACAGTCTAAGTATCTATCAATAATAGACCATGTTAGGGGCGCCTGGGTGGCTTAGTCAGTTAAGTGTCCGACTTTCACTTAGGTCATGATCTCGCGGTTCGTGGGTTTGAGCCCCACGTCGGGTTCTGTGCTGACTGCCGGCTCAGAGCCTGGAGCCTGTTTCAGAGTCTGTGACTCCCTCTCTCTTTGACCCTCCCTTGCTCACGCTGTCTCTCTCTCTCCTAGAAATAAATAAAACATTAAAAAAAATTTTTTTTAAAAATAATAATAGACCATGTTAGTAAATTAATAGAGTACAACCATTAAGTGGAATATTAAATATCCATTAAAATTATATTCCACTAAGTAGAAAATCCCATGTCATATTCTTTTTCACTCTGCGTTGTACACAGTACTCCCTTTTATCTACTGTCTCATGTTGCTAAGGAGATGTATGAGGCCAGTATAAATTATTTAATTTGTAGCTGACCCTAATTCTTCTGGATGCTAATAGCATCCTTTCTTTATCCTTAAAATGTGGCAAAATTCCATACTATATCTTAAATCTTGATCATTCCTGTTAATTTTTCCTGAACATGATAAAACCTTTCAGTTTTTCACCTCTATATCCTTGAAAATTTTGGCTGTTCCTGTTATCTGTTTTCTGTCCAAGAAAGAGTATTACTTCTATTAGATCTCAGTAGTCTGTCTTACAAATCTATCATTTTTGTTCTAACTACTTTGTTAGAATCTAACCACCTTTATTTTGTAACATTTATTCTGAACAATTTTCCCTGGCTTGCCATCCAAGTTAACTTGGTTTTCTGAATTATCTATTCTAGTCCGAGCTGTTTCTAATATAATTTCAAATTCTGTGGAATTTTTTTTCCTTTTATCTTCAGCTTTTTTCAACTCCTTTTAAAAATCTGTTTTTTTTTTAATGGATATATTCTATTTATTTGATGCAAAGCAGTTTTCTTTAAAATTCTATTTTATGAAGTAGTTCTTCAAATTTTTTTTTTCTCTTTTCCACATTCTGGTCCCTCCTCCTTTTCTTGAAGTGCTACTTTTTTATGTTATCTATTGTTGAAAAGGGCAGTTGTGTTCTGGCCTGCTCTTTGCCCAAGAATGGTATAAGTCATTGGAATAGCTGCCTTAGAAGCTGAGATAGAAGACTGACATTATTGTGATCTCTTCTTTAATTGGCTGCTTGCTGTATGGTTGTCATATGTTCTCTCTAAGCAGGTTCCCACAGCATGTGTAATCATTCATTCCAGAGACAGATCAATGCTGATATATCTCTGATGATCTTCTTTAGTCTACTGTGCATAGTTGGCCACTAGCTCACTGTTTTGTTTTTCTACCGGCATGCTTTGGCTCTTGAAAAGAAAAAAAATAAATAAATAATTAAAAAATGTAAAAAAAAAAAATAGAAAAATAAAAGATGTCATGGCAACTGTAGGTTTTAGGGAGCCCAATACATACCGCTTCTTGCCTTAAAAAAATTTTTTTAAATGTTTGTTTATATTTCTTTTGAGAGAGACAGAGTACGAGCAGGAGAGGGGCAGAGAGAGAGAAAGGGAGACACAGAATCTGAAGCAGGATCCAGACTCCGAGCTGTCAGCACAGAGTCTGTGGCTCAAACTCACAAACTGTGAGGTCATGACCTGAGCCGAAGTCAGATGCCCATTCACTGAGCCACCCAGGCACCCCATCTAGCCTTCCCCCCCCTTTTTAATGTTTATTTATTTTTGAGAGGGGTAGGAAGAGAGAGTGGGAGAGGGGCAGAAACAGAGGGATGCAGAAGATCTGCAAAGTGGGCTCTGCACTGACAGCAGAGAGCCCAGTGTGGGGCTCAAACATATTGTGAAATCATGACCTGAGTTGAAATCAGATGCCCAAGGGACTGAACCACCCAGGGGCCTCCACTTCTTGTCTTTTTTTTGTTCCCTCCTGAGTTTGGAACCAGTTCAGATGTAGTCAAAGGAGCTAGGTAAATGGAGATAAAATATCAGCTTTATTGATGGGAGAAGTGTTGGAAGAAATGCATGTTATTGGTGGTCTTCTAATATATCTATTCTCCAGCCCAGACCTGGAATAGCCCACTAAGGGAAAGTTTAGGTCTTTGTAATAGACATATTTACCTAAGACTTTTGATAAAATTGGCTCTACCCAGTTAAGAAATGTGGACCTTAATAATGGCATTACTAGTTTTTATTATAATTATTTAATGTTTATTTTTGAAAGAAAGAGAGAGAGAGTGCAAGCAGGGGAGGGAGACACAGAATCCAAAGCAGGCTCCAGGCTCTGAGCTATCAGCACAGAGCCCCACATGGGTTTAGAACTCATGAACCATGAGATCATGACCTGAGCTGAAGTCATATGCTTAACTGACTGAGCCACCCAGGTGCCCCAATAATGGCTTTACTTTTTAATTTACTTAATTTTCTGAATTCCAATTTCTCTAACATTTCTGCTGTATGTCTATGAGTAATATGCCGAAATATATCAGTTATACTTCCTACGGGTCTCTTTTCCAGAGCCAATCCTCCTTCTTAAATTTGAGCTGCTTGTTCTATGCAGCTGTCATCTTGAGCCTTCCCTTCATAGCTCTTCTGGGTTCAATTTTTGTCTTTTATATTGTATTGCTACTTTTGAGCAATCTGCTCTTTTTCTGACTCTCAGTGATTGGTATATAATCCACCTAAAACTTCCAGGATCTCCCCCCTACCCCCAGTTTTCTGAAAGTTCATAATGATGCGTTTTGGAGTAAATCTCTTTTTGGATGGAGATTTGGGTTTTTCAGTTACTTTTCAAACCTTTTATTAAATTTTTTAAAAATTTCAGCTATCCTATTTTTTCCTCAGGGGTCCTTTCTTATTCTTGTTGGAGGGTTATGTTTTGTTTTGTTTCCTCTCTATATTGTCTTAATTTCCTTTAGCTATTTTCTTTTTTATATTTGTTGGTTTAGGTAAGAGGTCTTTTATTTTAATGTTTTTATTTTATTTTATTTTTTAATTTTATTTTTGAGATTGAGAGAGAGAGACAATGCGAGTGGGGGAGGGACTGAGAGAGAGGGAGACACAGAATCTGAAGCAGGCTTCAGGTTCTGAGCTGTCAGCACAGAGCTCGATGCAGGGCTCGAACTCACAAGCCGTGAGATCATGACCTGAGCCAAAGTCAGACACTTAACCCACTGAGCCAGCCAGGCGCCCTAAGAGGTCTTTCTTGATGGAGGCTTCCTCAGATATCTGTTGACCTTTGGTTTTCCGTTTATATTTAAGAGAAAGACAATAACAAAGCTATCAGAAGATTTGTATGTACAATGGGTAAATTTTGCTCTAGAGTGATTAGGCAAAGACCCATCCTTTTAGAATATCCAAATGGTATACTGCTTTTCTCTGTAGCTTTTAATTCTTTCCAGAGAAAAGAATGTCCCAGACTTTTCTGAGGAATGGAAAGGGGTGTGTGTGTGTGTGTGTGTGTGAGAGAGAGAGAGAGAGAGACAGACAGACAGAAGGAGAGAGAGATAGAAGGAGAGAGAGCTTTGCTACTGGTGAGCAAAGAATGGGAAAGAGCTTGACATTCAACAGTTCTGTGTATAGACTTTCACTTAATTGTTTTATTTTCAGGCCGTCTGCTGTGTTGTCTAGCCCAAGTCCAGAGCTTTCTTGGTTCAATTTCTTCAGCTCCCATTGGATGACACATATTAGAAAACGGCCTCAGGGTCTAGCCAGCTGTATATAGACTTCAATGAATCCTCCTTCTACTTCCAAATGGTGAGTCTTTCAGATGTTCTGACAGGTAACTGACTCACTGCTCATTAACATTCCTCTGTTAGTTGCTTAGGTTACTACTTTCTCTCCAAAAATATGTTGTAGTCTCTTCTCTGCTCTTGTCACTATATTTTTGCTTCTTATACTTATGAGTTAATTGGCTACTTTTTGTTTTACACTTCTACTGTAAATAGGTTAGGGAAGGGAAAGCAGGGAAGTGCATGTGATTAGTCTGCATTTTTAACAGTGCACCTGTATTTTTTTTTTTTTTTTTACAAATAGTTTATTGTCAAATTAGTTTCCACATAACACCCAGTGCTCACCCGCACAAGTGCCCTCCTCCATGCCCACCCATCCTCCCCCCCAATCCACCAGTCCTCAGTTTTTGTCAGCATTCAAGAGTCTCTCATGGTTTGCCTCTCTCCCTTTCCCCCACCATTTCCGCCCTCTTCTCCCCCTTGGTCCTCTGTTAAGTTCCTCCTAATCCTCCTATACGTGCAAACATATGATATTTGTCCTTCTCTGCCTGACTTATTTCGCTCAGCATAACACCCTCAAGGTCCATCCATGTTGCTACACATGGCCAGATTTCATTGTTTCTCATTGCCATGTAGTATTCCATGGTATAGATAAACCACATCTTCTTGATCCATTCATCTGTTGACGGACACTTAGGCTCTTTCCAGGTTTTAGCTATTGTGGAGAGTGCTGCTAGGAACATTGGGGTACATGTGCTCCTATGCATCAACATTTCTGTATCCCTTGGGTAAATTCCTAGCAGAGTGCACCTGTATTTTAATATCTGCATAACCTCTTCCAGGTTATTCTCAGTGTTGAGCTTTAAAATTATGTCTGTTAAATAAAAAGAGCTTGGGGTTTTAAAAATTTACATCCTATATATTTTTTGTTTATTTACAGGCTATTTATAATAATTAAAAGAATGTCTTACACTTGTATACAACTTTATTTTTTTTAAGTAAGTGCTGTGCCCAATATGGGGCTTAAACTCACGACCCAGAGATCAAGAGTTGCATGCTCTAACAACTGAGCCAGCCAGTCGCCCCACAACTTTATATTTTCCAAAGCAGTTTTGTGCATGTTATCCTGTTTGTTATATCCCATATGTCATTTTCATAGTATGAGAGGCTCTGCATTTGAAAACTTAGTGCACAGTAGAGGACTGAAAGAGCTGTTGGCCTGAAATATGCAGTAAAGTTAGAAATATTCTTAAATTTCATAGGAGATTAGCTTTAATACCATTTTAACGTAAGAATTTAGTGTTGATACTTTATTAAAAGCATTTGAAATATAATTTTTCAGCTCTTCTTTTCAAAAATATATTTTCTTCTGTAGTTCACTTCCTTTTCTTCAATATATTATTTATAGTTTGAATGGTCTTAATGATTTTATCGACTTTTTCAAGTCTTATTTTCCAATAACCTATTAATTTTTGAAATGTTTATTCATTTTAGAGGGGGAGGCAGAGAGAGAGGTACAGAGGATCTAAAGTGGGCTCTGTGCTGACAGCAGAGAGCCTGATGTGAGGCTTAAACTCAAAATCTGTGAGATCATGACTTGAGCCGAAGTTGGACGCTTAACCAACTGAGCCACCCAGGCCCTCCAATGATTTATTTTAAATGCTATTCATACATTCTTTATTAAATGATATGACTAAAGTGGTATAAGTAAATTACATTATTATAGTAAATTCTTAAACAGAAAGTCTGAAAAATAGATAATAATCCTAAAGCATCACTTTTGGGAAAAAATGAACTCTAATTTGTCTTTTTTTATTTAATGACTTTTTTACAGACTAAAATTAATGCTGACTCCTGAAATTGTAGACTGGTTATATAAAAATAAATTTTGTTGTAACTAGAAATTTGACTGAAGTTTGCAATATAAACTTGTCAGTTTTGTTAATGATTTGTTTCTCTTGTTTTCATTCATACAAACAACCATTTTTTGGTACCTGGCTAATTCTTGGAGACCTATAGGTTTTTGGAAGTAGGTTACCTGAAAATTAGGAAACTAAATAATTAACTCACTGTAAGATTAGGAGACAACTTTAATCGCACTTTTTCTTCCTTCAAAATGGAAAAGAACACTACTTGTAGTGTGAAAAGACCTGCATGTGTACTAAGTTATCAAGATGTTCTTACTATATGTATATCCTTGAGAAAGTTCATTTCACAGAGCCTCAGTGATCTCCTCTCTTAAACTAGAATAATAAAATCTACCATTTCTATTGTGGGGATGAGCACTGGGTGTTATTACTTTACAATAAACTATTTTTTTTAAAAAAATGTACTATTTCTAGCTCTCAGGGTTATCATAAGGATCAAAGGTGATAAAATGTGAAAGTTTTAAAAATTGTCAAGGGCTCTACAAGTATAATTACTTTAGTATGTAGTGATACTAAGATTTTCAGAAACATCTAGGTGTCTTAAGCCTCTTCTAAGAGTTTACCTTTTATATAATTTTTAACTCTTGTAGAAAAATTATTAAGCTCTAGTCCTTTTATAAGAATTATTTGGTCAAGGTGGTAACCTTTCTGTGTGCAACCTACCTGCTAAGTATGGGAGTTTTGGGTCTGTAATTTAATGGTGGCAAGTAATTGCCATCATCCTTCTGTTTTAGATAAACAGAGGTCTGTATTTATTTATTTTTTTGAGAGAGAGGGTACAAGTGAGCGAGAATGGGCAGAGGGAGAGAGAGAGAGAGAGGGAGAGAAGCAGGGCTCACCTATGAAGTGGGGCTTGAACTCATGAACCGTAAGATCATGACCTGAGTTAAAGTAAGACACTTAACTGATATGAGCCACCCAGATGCCCTGTATTTAATTTAATTTAATTTTCTCATATTAATGTCTTATTGGTGTTATGAGTGCAGTGCCAAGTTGTAGCACCAAGAACAAAGCCAGCGTTTAATACGTGTGTTAAACTGACTTCCTTATTGGGACTATTTGGAAATTTCAGCTAATTCAATTCTGCGCTAGTTCTTGTGTCCATTGTATTTGTTAATTTCAACTACTGTAGTCCTGTAATGCTTCTAGTTTCTCAGTAACCAAACCACGTTTGACTAAATAACAGTTAAATTTATGTGTCTGAAAGAATTCATGTTTATAACCTTCATGCACTTCTAGTCAAATATTAAAGCTGGTACTTTATAACATATATACTTTAGAGCTGTTTCAGAGGCAGATTCTCAATCGGTGACTTGATAGTTTGTCTTTCGTATCAGTAGTCCTAATAATCTTAGTGGGCTTCAGTTTATCTTCATACATGAAAGGAGACAAAGAGTCTACTCATTGGTTGGCTAGAGCTAAAAACCATTCCCAAATTAATGGACAATTGATGAAAGATTACTCAAAGCAGTATCTCTAAAAATTATATATGATATATATAATGTGTATATATATGTATATATATGTATATATGAACAAGGAATAGATATTATAAACTGTAAAGCTTAAGAAACTTATGATTCTTCAGACTGTACTTTGAGAATCATGGTCTAGATCAGAGGTCTGCAAAATTTTTGTGTAAAATGTCATACTGTCAGTAATTATAGCTTTGTGGGCCATGTAGTCTGGTGGATCTACTTATCTCTGCTGTTGTATCAAAAAAGCAGTTCAGAACTGATTTTTTCTCCAGGCCAATTTGCTAGTCAGCCTACTTTCCTGACTTGAGATGTGTTCTTGGTTAGGCAGATCATTTGCCCACAAAGCACTTTCTTCAGGGATGAGTTAGATCACATTGGTAAACTTCGGTTCCTTTTATTAGGTTGAACCATATGAAACTGTTGATTTTGTAGGTAAAAAATGGCCTACTGTTACCAATTTCATACTAATCAGTCACATTTAAAAAGAAATTTTTTTTAATGTTTATTTATTTTTGAGAGAGAGAGAGAGAGAGAGAGAGCATGAGCAGGGGAGGGGCAGAGAAAGAGGGAGACACAGAATCTGAAGCAGGCTCCAGGCTCTGAGCTGTCAGCACAGAGCTCAACGTGGGGCTCAAACTCATGAACCATGAGATAATGATCTGAGCCAAATCTGACACTAACCGAGTAAGCCACCCAGGCGCCCCATAATCAGTCACATATTAATGAAAACTGTCTAATAAGCACATGAAATCTATTGCTAATGTATCTAGTGGATTACTTTGTAACAGATGAGGGCAAACAATACTCTGAGTCCTTTTATAGTACTGTTGAGTGATGGAATTTTTCACTTTAACTCTATCGAATATATTTTCTATATAATTATTGTTTTATACCCTCAGTTATGATAAGGCTTTTTTAAAAACTTTTTTAAATCTTTATTTATTTTTGAGAGAGAGACAGAGTGTTAGAGAAGGAGCAGAGAGAGAGGGAGACACAGAATCCAAAGCAGGCTCCAGGCTCTGAGCTGTCAGCACAGAGCTCGACGTGGGGCTCAAACTCATGAACCATGAGATCACGACCTGAGCCAGTCAGATGCTCAACCAACTCAGCCATCCAGGTGTCCCAATAAGGCTTTTTTTATAAGCTCCTATTGGTCTCTCATTTTATGGAAGTCTCCATCCCTTTTGAATCAAAATAGAAAGTTGAACTAAATAACCTTTGAAGTTCTTTTAAATTTCTTTTAATTATGTGATTTAAATGTCTATTATATAAAGAATACATTTCTCATTAACCTATCATTCATATCTTGGTGAATCCATAGCATAGTACCAAGAGCCTGATCCAAATTTGATTCACCTTCCTGAAACCTCCAAATTTTACCACCTTTCTGCTTTCTTTTTTTAAGGTCTTATCAGTTATCACTGCTTAACTGTCTTTTTTAATATAATTTTTTAAATGTTTATTTTTGAGAGAGACACAGAGTGCAAGTCGGGGAGGGGCAGAGAGAGAGGGAGACAGAATCTGAAGCAGGCTCCAGGCTCTGAGCTGTCAGCACAGAGCCCAACGTGTGGCTGGAACTCATGAACCATGAGATCATGTGACCTGAGCCAAAGTCAGATACTTAACTGACTGAGCCAACCAGGTGCCCCTTTACTGTCTTTTTATAGATAACTCCAAAATCACCATTTCTAATCTGAGCTCCACTAAAAATGAAATGAAAAAATATAAAATACTCATTCTAAGATATCCACAATTTCTGTTCTAAGTGCTTTACATGTATTTTCTCATTTAATTCTTATAACAATCTATTTACTTTAATATTCCTATTTTACTGATGAGAAAAATAAAGGCCATAGAGATTAATGCAACTCCTACAAGGTCCTACAGCTAGTAAGTAGTAGAGTTACTAGGTTCAAACCGAGGCAGTCTGACTAGAGACCCAAACTTGAAACAATCTTTATCACTACAGTTGTAATTGCTTTTAGATATTTCTGTAAATTCAGATGCTACTTAACATTTCAGACTCAGAATTTCACACATCCGATGCATCATGTTCCCACTTCTCCTGATTCCCTTTATTTTTCAGGAATAGTTAAGTCATTACTAACCAAATTCTATAGATTCTTCCTTCAGATTTCTTCTTATGGTAATGATCCTTGGTCCTCATTCTTACTAGATTATGTATGGAATGTAGAAAGACTGTTATAAACTTTCTGTTTAGTCTTTCTGCTGCTCAGAAAACTTTATTAGCTCCACATGACCTATTAAAGAAATATAGAGACCTCTACAATTATCATCAATCTACCTTTTTTTTTTTCAGCCTATTTTTGGAATATTTCCTTGTCTCCTGCTGCTAAAATCTCTGTTTTTCTTCCATATATCACTTATGACACCTACTATGCCTGAATTCTAATCTTATTTCTGTTAACAACAGTTGAGAGATTGTTCGCAAGACAGGGGGAATAGGAGTTCTCTTATAAATAATGTATGATTTTAATATTATTTTAATACATAGTTTTTGTCATAACTTTTAAATTCTCAAACTTAATGCATTTACTAACTCTTGCTAATGTGTCTAGTGAATTATTTTGTAACAAATGAGGGCAAATAATACTCTAAGCCCTTTATAGCACTGTTGAGTGATGGGATTAATGTAAACTTTTCACTCTAACCCTATATGGAATGTATTTTCTGTATGTAATTGTTTTATACCCTTTATATGGTATTTGTAAGAAAAGTTATATTTCAGATAAGAAAAAAGTCTATATAAAAGTATAACTACTTAATGTATATTTAACAATGAAAGAATGACTCTCACCTTTGGATAAGGGCTTGCTAGTGCTGCAAAACAATAATATGAAAAAGACAAAACCAAAAGATATAACTAGGCTAGATAATCAAATAGACATTTTTCACAATAATAATAGTTATACAAAAGATGGTTATGTATGCTAATTGTAGTAAATTTGGAGACTACAGAAAACTATCACCCTTATCCTACTGCAGAGAAAACTTTGTTGACATTTTGGAGTGTTCCATATCCTTATTTGAAATCATTACCAACGGATTCTTTGAGGAAATGCTGATTGTGTTTGTAAGAAAATTTATGGTTTAGGAGCCAGGGTAATCAGGAGTACTACATTAATATTAAACGGCAAACTTGTCTAATGTATTTTCTTAATTGCATCAACCAGTTATGTTGTATTTGGTCAAAAGTCTTTATCGATTTTTTTTTTTCCAAGGGGATTTCACTGCCTCATTTTGCACATCACCGTCAGTGTATATTGCTTCCTTTTTAGTCATGTCACAGTAATGAGATGATAAAGGGAGGATAGAATTACCTCTAAAGAGAATATTTATTTGTCATAATTTATGATTTGTACCTCAAATACAGGAGATAGCTAAAAAATAGTATAGTGTAAAAAGGAATAAAGTGTTCTATGTGGTGACTGTTCAAGTAAAAAAAAAAACACACGCAAAAACTACTCTTACTGGAAATAAAGGAGATCTATAGTTAAGACAGCATAGTAACATTTGCTCTCTACTCATAGTAATTATAAAAGAAATTAAGAAGTAAACCCAAAAGGATGTATCTTGGCTAGCTAATTGAGAAACATGAACCAGGGGTGCCTGGATGGCTCAGTTAGATAAGTGTCTGACTCTTGATTTCAGCTTAGGTCATGATCTCACAGTTGGGGAGACTGAGCCCAACATCACGCTCTCTGCTAACAGCATAGAGACTGCTTTGGATTCTCTCTCTTTGCCCCTCCCCTGCTTGTGTGCATGCAGTCTAAAATAAATTTTTAAAAATGAGAAACATGAACCAACAATACAGTAGAAAGATAAAATAGTGAGTGAGGCTGAGATGGATGTGCCGAGCTATCAGTATAGATGTAGGCTCTGGCATCTAGGAGTTCAGTTTCTGCAGGTGGTGAGAAATTAAAAGTGTTCCTATGCAGCATTCCTTCAAATGTGATTATATCAATAGTATTTCAGATATCATCATATATCACTATATCATTAAAATGATCAGTATAAAATGCTGTGGAAGTGGGAATCCGTGGGAATCCTGAAGGTGAATTGGAGTCAATTATATAACTACTAGTGAGGAGGAATAGCTACAGAGGGAAGGAAGGAAAAAATTAAGAGTCTGTACTCAAAATGAGCCTAAATAATTCAACCAACAAAATCAGCATAGCAGTTATAACTATAGGATTTTGTAAGGAAATGAAACTAATATGCAAAGATGTATATACATATCTCTCAAATATAAACACTAAAAAAACACACTAACTAGAGAAAGAAAAACTGATCAAAGATTTAAAAAAATCAAAAGTTATAGGCTAGGCTGTGGCTGAAAAAGGACATAAGGAAACTTTATGGGGCATTAGAAATGTTCTATACTGTAATATCCATTTGTCAAAAGTATATAGCTAAAAACTGTATACTTCATGCATGTAAATATTACCAAAAAGAACCATATAGTAATATGATAGAATGAGGTGGAAAGGGAGTAGGGGAAGGTATAAATGATCTAAAAATGGCAGAGTACTGACAATTAAGGTTTTGTTTTTATTTCTATCTGCATATGTTAAACTATAACTTTTAAAGAAATTAAGAAAGGAAAAACTCATATTTGCCCAGACATTTTCCAATTCTGGTTATCTTCATTATTTCCTTTAGATCCAAATCACTTGCAATTTTCCTTCAGCCTGAAGAATTTGTTAGCATTTCTGAAAGTTCCCTGGCCATCATTTTTTAAAGAACAGTTTGGATAGATAAGGATTATGGGTTGACGGTTATTTTCTTTTTTTTTAAATTTTTTTATTTTGGGGGAGAGAAAAAGTGGGAGAGGGGCAGATAGAGGGGGACAAAGGATTGAAGCAGGCTTTGTGCTGACTGGCTGACAGCAGCAAACCTAATGTGGAGCTTGAACTCACAAACTGTGAGATCATGACCTGAGCTGAAGTCGGATGCTCAATAAACTGAGCTACCCAGGTGCCCCAACAGTTTATTTTCTTTCACTCATTACCCTAAATATATTCCTTTATTGTAGTCTAGCTTTTGTTGGTTTTGTTGAGAAACTGCCTGTAAATGTATTTTTGTTGCCCTGTATATAATATGCCATTTTAAAGATAAATTACGGGGCGCCTGGGTGGCTTAGTTGGTTAAGCGTCCGACTTTCGCTTAGCTCATGATCTCGCGGTTCGTGGGTTCGAGCCCCGCGTCGGGCTCTGTGCTGACTGCCAGCTCAGAGCCTGGAGCCTGTTTCAGTCTGTGACTCCCTCTCTCTCTGACCCTCCCCTGCTCACGCTGTCTCTCTCTCTCTCCTAGAAATAAATAAAACATTAAAAAATTTAAAAAAAAAAAGATAAATTACAAGTTTTCCCTCAAGACTCTTATGTGTCAGAACAGTAGAATGATTATATTAAATCAAATTTCACTCTGTACCAAGATGAAATTCTATTTTCCATCAACTATGTCCTTCCAAGTTACCCAGCATAGCATAAGAGAGGTTCTCCAATTAAATGGTGGCTAATCTATACTGCCAGGAATCCAGGAGAATATCCAGAGGACATCTGGAAAAGTGGTCACCCGTGGACTTTACATTTTAACTTTGTTCTGTTTAATGCTTTTTATTTAAACCTTCTTGCTCTGATACTAGTATTACTATTCCTGCTTTATTTTTGTTTGTATTCACCTGGCTTATCTTAACCCTTAATTCTTCTGTGTCATTTTGTTTGAGGTTGACCCCAAATAGCATGTAGTTGGATATCATTTTGGGTTTTTTTTTTTTATGGTTTGAAATTCTTTATATTTGAAAGTAAGTTTGCATTTATCATACCAAATAGTGTAGTTTTTATTCTGTCATCTTAGTTTATACTTTTTGTTATGTTGACTTAATCCTGTTTTTCCCTGCTGTTGCTTTTGCTAGTTTTTTCTTGCTCTTTGGTTTTTCTCCTAGTAATTTAGAAAGTAGACATTCTGTACTGAGAACAAACTGAGGGCTGATAGGGGCGGGGGTGAGGGAGAGTGGAAGAGGGGTGATGGGCATGGAAGAGAGCACTTGTTGGGATGAGCACTGGGTGTTATATGGAAACCAACTTGACAATAAACTATGAATGAAAAAAAAAATTCAGCTCTTTTTCTGCTTTAGTAATTGGTACTTATGTTGCTTAAGCAACAATCCTAGCTGAAATTCATATTTCCACAAATAAAGATCTGAACAATCAAAAAAAAAAAAGTAAACATTCTGGTTGTATTTAATTAGCAATTACTTTAAAAAAATAAGGTGAATCTCTATTTCTTTACTAATATAAATAATACATTAACATCTGTTGATTCGGAAAAAGATGAATGAATCACATCAATATCTCCCTGTGTTCCTGCTTCCCACCATTTATTGGAATAACTTAGGCTTTTAAAACCATTATTATTATTATTACTATTATTTTACATCTCCTTAAGGAACACTTTTCACATTTGCATTTCCTTACATAGCTGTGTTAATCATATAAGAAGAATTACTTAAACATTAATTTTCAAGTTCACAGGTTTTAATTTCTATCTTTATTTCTAAAATAACTCCCCTATACCTGAGATCTTTATTTTTTTAATTTTTAAAAATTTTTAAATAATGTTTATTTTTGAGAGAGAGCATGAGTGAGAAGGGGGAGAGACACAGAATTGGAAACAGACTCCAGGCTCCCAGCTGTCAGCACAAAGCTCATTGTGGGGCTTGAACTTGTGAACTATGAAATCATGACTGAGCCAAAGTTGGACACTTAACTGACTGAGCCACCCAGGCACCATTTTTTTTAATTAGAAAAAATGTTTTTTAATGTTTATTGAGATCTTTATTTTTATTTATTTGATACTAAAGCATTTATTTGAATGATTTTTGAAGAAGAGTATGTATCTGAATCTTTTTTTTTTTTAATTTTTAAATGTTTTATTTATTTCTGAGAGAGAGAGAGAGAGAGCATGAGCAGGGGAGGGTCCGAGAGAGAGAGAGACAGAATCTGAAACAGTCTCCTGGCTCTGAACTAGCTGTGAGCACAGAGTCCGACGTGGGGCTCGAATCCATGAATTGTGAGATCATGACCTGAGTCGAAGTTGGACACTTAGCCAATTGAGCCACCCAGGCGCCCCTGAATCTTTGAGTATCTGAGAATATTTATTAATTGTGCATTCTGACAAAGCAGTTATAACTGTAGGAGGCTTTTCTAAGGAAATGATACTAATATGCAAAGATTTATATACAAGTTCATTTTGCAGTATTATTACAAAAGCAAAATTAAAAACTAATAGATGTCTACAAATAGGTTGGTTAAATAAAATTATTTCCAGTCATTATTGCAGCAAAATCATAATAGTTTTATCACCTTTGTCTCCTAACTGAAATATAAATATCATGAATCTTTTTGCCTGTTCCTTGTACAAGTTATAATTATAACAAGTTTAGACCTTACAGAGCAAATATTAGAATGTTTAGCTATTAACATGGATATTCTACTTAGTATCTTTTTTACTTTTTCAATTGGATTAAATATTGGCTAGATATTTATTATTGAAAAAAATTTAAGAAATTTAGTCTGTTCCTTGTAGTCACTTCATGGATTCCTTTGGGCAACCCAGACCAGAAGATAACCAGTCAGTAGTTAGCAGAATGCAAAAGAAATACTGGAAAACTAAACAGGTCTTTATCAAAGCAACAGGAAAAAAGGAGGATGAGCACGTGGTAGCATCTGACGCTGAACTGGATGCTAAACTCGAGGTAAATTTGGGGATTCTTTGTATTGCATATAACTGATTATTATTTGTGACTTTGAAGAACTTGCAGATTTGATAGTGGAATATTTAATTGTATTCATCTGTCAATCAGATCTGAGTAAGAGGTCACAATTCGCACAAATTAAGAATTGGCAGGACTAGTATTTATAAGTTAGATAAGTAATAAATCAGTTTCTTTGGTACAAGTATAAGTTTTTAAGCTAAATATTAATTATATTGATTAGATATCTACAAATAGATTGGTTAAATAAAATTATTTCTAATCATTATTTACTAATCAAAATAGTTTTATCACCTTTATCTCCTAATTGAAATTAATGTAAATATCATGAATCTTTTTGCCTATTGTACAAGTTATAGCTGCATATAACATGTCAAAATATTTTGTACCACTTTTATGTGAAGCCTTGTGCTTCACTGAAATTAGTTGAAATCAAATAGTGAAGATTTTTATTTCTATTTTTTAAATATTTTTAAAAATTTATTTATTTAAGAAATTTACACCCAATGTGGGTCTCAAACTCAAGAATTTGAGTTGCATGCTTCACCACCAGAGCCAGCCAGGGTCTTCTGAGTGAGGATTTTTATAAGTTAGAGTTTTTGTTTCTATTTAGGGATAAAGTTATTGAAGTATTTTATAGTGTGTTTTTGTCCATGTTTTTCATTTTAAATAAAGTAATTACCATGAAATGACTTTAAACCTATGAGTGTTTTATACTTTTAAGTAATTAAGCTAATTAGCGGAAAGTCTCATGTATATTAATGAACAGTCTGGGTTTTTAAATGCAGGTTTATTGATTCCATGTATGTATACTAATTGAAGATGCTTTTTACAGGTATTTCCAAGTAGGAGTTCTGTTACGCTTAGAATATAATAATTTGTTGCAATCTTTAAAAGTATAGGCCTAATTAAATAGGTCTTAATCTACTAAACATTTTTATTCTAAAAAAAGTAAATTTATGTCATTGCCATAACAAATATGGAAATAGATAACAAATTAATAAGCTTTTACTATGTGTGTTGAAAAGCATTCTTAGGATTCAGTGATAAATGTGGAGAAAATGAAGGGACTTAATTATAAGCAATAAATATTTTAAGGCTAAGGAAGAGTTCGCTATTTCAACATATATTCCCACAGATGTAGATTTTTCTGTCTTGTTTTACATCGTTAGGTAGGCTGTGTTACATATTTTATATTCTTGTCCATTAGTCAAATATTTTGAATCACCCAAGTACTTTCTGTGACATTTGTAGTATATCTTTTAAGAATGAGAAAAATATTCATTGTATGTGTACTTAAATCATCATGTTGTGCACTTTAATTATATTACAGTTTTATTTGTCAAATTATACTTCACTCACACTAAAAAAATGTCATTGTAAAAATAAAAACCAATTGCATATAAATCTTTCAAAGACCCATGAGGAAAAAAAATCAACCATAATCACTTCATCATAGTAGAGCTATCATTTTTGTATCCTTTTCTAGTCCTCCATATGGATTTAAAACAGCTTTTTAAGCTGCAATATACCAAATTCATTTCAAACATACCTAAACTTATGTGGAAAGTTGATGGTTGTTTCTCCATTTAGATTTTAGTGTCTGTCACTAATCTTCCTTAGGTCAGATCACATATCAGAATAACAAAACTGTTTCAGAGAGAGAATATTTAGGCTCAGTGGTGATATTAGAAATTTATTTGATTCAAATAAATTCAAAATATTAGGGCCTAAGACTTTGCTGCAGTGTGAAGGTCTTTTTTTTTTTTTTTTTTTTTCTAGAGAGAGAGAGACAGCGTGAGCAGGGGAGGGTCAGAGAGAGAGGGAGTCACAGACTGAAGCAGGCTCCAGGCTCTGAGCTGGCAGTCAGCACAGAGCCCGACGCGGGGCTCAAACCCACAAACTGCGAGATCATGACCTAAGCGAAAGTCGGACGCTTAACCGACTAAGCCACCCAGGCGCCCCTGTGAAGGTCTTTTTTAATTAAAGTCTTGTAACAATTCTTCAGCCTAGGACTTTGTGGGAAGAAGGCTGTACCCTAAAACCTATGACACCTCATCTGCCTCGGAAAACCTAAATTTACAGTTGTGTATGAAGAGTTACCTCATGTGTATAATGTGTGTCCTAATCTCAACTTTCCATGTGCTTACTTTGAAATGAGTGTCTCCTGGTTATTTTATTTTACTTTTAGCTATTAGCAACAATAGTAATGAAGGGAAAATTCCAAATTAAAATAGAAAAGTAATTTATTTATGATGTTGTAATACATTATTTAGTTTTTATGGTAATTTACTGACCTGCTTTGCTTAGGATAATATTATAGAAAAACCAGATTGAGAGTTAACATTTTCTCGGGTTATCTATACTCTTCATCTGTAGTTAGCAGTATTTGATACAGTTTATATTGGATTTACATTTTTGCTATTTAGATAGTTTGGAACTGAGGGGAGGACACGCTTCACAGTTATAAATCTTTATTAGTTCCCATGTATTTATCACCATTTTTTCCAGCCTGCAAGAGAGAATCTAAAAGTGCCTTCTACACCTGTATAAAACCAATACTGAAGTACATCAAAGTCAAGGAAAATAGACATAATACATAAAAATGTTCTGTTTTTGAAGTGCTTATAACAGATATTTTATGTTTATGGTCCTTAAATTGTCCTAATAAAATTTATATTTCAAAGGTTTTTCACTCCATTCAAGAGACATGCACTGAACTTCTGAAGATAGTTGAGAAATATCAACTAAGACTTAATGGTATGAAATCCCATATATCTATTCAGTAATTCCCATTTAAAATAAATAATTTACTTACATTTTTGAGAATGAAAGATTTAATGTAAAAACAGTAGTTTACTGAACTATTGTGTGATTGAGGTCCCTTAGGACAAAGAAGTGACAGCGAGGAGAAGTGTGAGTAGGGAACTAGTTAGTGAGTGGGCTTGAGTTCTGCTGGAAGTATCAAGAGACTACCTTTTCAGTTTTTGTAGGTTATTTTTTTCTTTCCTTAAGTAGGCTCTATGCTCAACATGGGGCTTGAACTCACAACTCTGAGTCAAGAGTCGCATGCTCCACCCACTGAGCCAGCAAGACACCCCTTTCCGCAGGTTTTCCATCAGTAAACCAGGGTGAAATTAGGCATGACATTTGTCATTTTTCACTTTAAGCTAATAATTTGAATACTTTATGTATTCCCCCTTTATTAGTCTTACTGTGTGTGATTAGAGGGTCAGACGTCCAAAACTTTGTTGTCAAAGACCACTTTTTTGCTTTGTGTGTTACTTTCAATCTGTTGTAAACTGACACTTTTATAAAATACAATGAAAATGAATTTCAAGACAAATGAGATTAAAGAAGACACGCAAAATATAAACACACTTCATCGTCATCATCATTATTATTATATTCAACAGATATAAAATACTCATCAAATTAGTAAGCTTCTCAATAGTTTCTTTGTTTTGGTGCTTGTGACAGGCTGATAGCAAGTGGCTCTGGACTGGAATTGGTCAGTGGACCACACTGAGTAGTAATATACTATATGACTGACAAATTTTATGGTTTCAGCAATAAAACCGTGGATGTCTGTGGGCCTGGAATACTGAGCATAGGTCACTGAAGCCAGGGTGGGAGTCAAGGTTAAGTTTAAATAGAAAACGAAGACTTTGTTAGAGGCAGTAATCCTGAAATGCACGTCTGCACGTTTGAAAATGCATTTGTAGTTTTGTCATTTTGGAATCTTTTTTTTGCCCCCTTGCTTCCCAAAGCAGAGTCCATGAATTCATTACATCAAAACCATCTGGAGTACTTGTGGGTAGGGGGAAGCAGATTCTTAGACCTATAAAATCAGAATCTCTGGAAATGGAGCCTGGGAATGTACATTTTTAAAATAAGTCTCTCTTCCTCTTCCCCAAGTAATTCTTATGTATAGAGAATTGTTGCTGTGAGAATTTCAGTCATGTGTCTTTAACAAATGATGAAAGAAAACAATTAACTGTATTGTAATTTTTTCCTAGTCATATCAGAGGAAGAAAACGAGCTAGGCCTCTTTTTAAAGTTTCAAGCAGAACGGGATACAACGCAAGCTGGTAAAATGATGGATGCTGCTGGCAAGGCACTCTGTTCTTCAGCCAAGCAAAGGTTTATAGTTTTACATCATCCTTAAATCTGTAGTCATTGTGACAGTTTTGATCTGTGTACCTTAATTTGCATATTTGTAAAGGTTAGTGATCATTTCAGTAGAGGGTTCAAAGAGAAATATAGCATATAATTGTTTGGATGCCTCTTATTTTTTTGTATATAAGATAATTACTTCAAAAATTGACATTCTAGTTGCTTAATTCCTATAAATAGGCTTTAAGCCTATATTTAAATTCCTTATGTGGTTTAATGTAACAGGCACATAAAAATATTTTTATATGCATATAAAATGCATATAAAATATATTTTTAATTTTTTTTTGGATACTGTATTACTTAGGAGTACATTAAAACTTCTTTTTAGGTGGAGGGAATTTTTTCTACTTAATTATCACTTTACAGATTTTTAACATAAAGATACTTCAGAGAATCTCCAACAATTACTAAATACAGCCGAAATCTTTCAATTTTCAGAAGAAAAATAAAAACAGACTTTATCTGTAATGACAATATATAATGTAAGTGGCTTTATTCTGAAACACAACATCAGTGCAGAAGCCCATCATTAAGAAAATGACAGGACACTCAGTTCAAGGCCCTTCAGTGCCACTAAGCCAGAAAAGCAGATCAGAGGAGCTGGGTTTGATTTGTGTTTCTTAAATTAGATTTTTTTGTCATCATCCTTTCCTGCTAAGAACTCAATACTCATTAGTTATTTTAGCATTTTATCTGCTTTTCTATATCTAGGTTTTACCTAAATTTGTCAAATTTAAGCTTTCTATTTATTTATTTATATATAGGATTATACTTTGTGAATACAGGATCTCTACTACCCATGGACCTCTTCTAAATGGCAGATATACTTGACAGGTTATTTACACATGGATTAATATCCAAAGTGTTGGAAAAATAACATTTCTTAAAATAAGCAAAGGGAGAGATACAGACACATCATTATTAACAATTCAAAGTTGGCTGTCTGATCTTTATTTGCTATATAAAGTTCCTTAGGCATCTTAATAATTACCTGTTTTATAGACTCATCTGGACAGCAGATATGCTTTAAGGTTGTTTTAAACCTTTGTTTTTGTTTTGTTTATGGAATGTACATCCCTCTGATTTTTACCTCTCTGCCATTAGATTGGCCCTGTATACTCCTCTGTCTCGTCTTAAGCAAGAAGTGGCAACATTCAGTCAAAGGGCAGTGTCTGATACCTTGGTGACAATTAATCGGATGGAGCAAGCACGCACAGAGTACAGAGGAGCGCTGCTGTGGATGAAAGATGTATCCCAAGAGCTGGACCCAGACACCCTAAAACAAATGGAAAAGTTCCGAAAAGTATGAAAATATATCCCTTTCCTTTTCTTGGTACACAAACCTGTTGAATTTACACAGAATAATTTAATTGAGATCATAAAATATCAGGCTGTTTTTGAAAAATGTTATATTATAAATTCTTGGCTGCTTGGAGATCTTTGAAGTACTAAAGATTGTTACACTTTTTTTTTTTTAATTCTTTAGTGACATCCGGACCCCGTCAACCTTTTCTATTAATTTTTTTAATCCCTCTCACAATATAAATGTTGCTTCCATTGATTTATTTATTTATTACATTTATTTATTTTCAAGAGACAGTGAGACAGTACGCCAGCAGGGGAGGGGCAGAGAGAGAAGGAGACACAGAATCCAAAACCAGCTCCAGGCTTTGAGCAAGCGTTCAGCACAGAGCCCAATGCCAGGCTTGAACCCACAAACTGTGAGATCGTGACCTGAGCCAAAGCTGGACACTTAACCAACTGAGCCACCCAGGAGCCCCAAATGTTGCTTCCCTGGGCTTTTGGGATTTGTTTGCAGGAGCGAAATCGTTTATTCGTTGAGGAAAAAATAAATTTAAGTAACAATTCAGGTAAATTCAGGTATTATAGGAAAAAGTGAAGATTATCGTATTTTTATTCTGCTACAATACATATTTTGACCACAGAATTTTTTTTTTAAGTTTATTTGTTTTCAAAGAGAGAGAGAGAGACCATGGAGGAGGGGCAGAGAGAGAATTCCAAGCAGGAATTCTCCTGAGAGAATTCTCTCAGGAGAGCCAGACACAGTTCAAACTCGTGAATCCAGCTGAAATCATGGCCTCAGCCAAAACCAAGAGCCATATGCTTAACCGACTGAGCCACCCAGGGTCCCCTTGGCCACAAACTTTGAAAGTAACTATGTATAGACTGATGTGTTTGCTAAATAAACTACTTTTGAATTGTATCCCCTAAGTTCACCATACATGAATAATAAAATTCAGTCCTTCATTTCATAAATATTTAGAGTACATATAATACAAATCATATTTAATATTGATGTAATCTTTATACCAGCTGTGTAGACCACAGCAACATGTTATTCTTTCCCCTTTATAATCCTTGACAATTAGAATACAATCCAAGAAATTTGTTGAACAACATTCTGAATGCACTCATGTCACTGAATTCTGTATTTTTAAATGGTTAAGTATATGTTACCTACATTTTATTATTTAAAAAAATTTTTAATTTATTTTTAAGAAAGAAAGTACTAGTTCGGGAGCTGTCAGCACAGAGCCTGACATGGGGCTTGAACTAATAAACCATGAGATCATAATCTGAGCCTAAGTTGGATGCTCAACTGACTGAGCCATCCAGGTACCCCACACCTAAATTAAAAAAAAAAAAAAAGGCATTTCAAACTTATCTGGGCCCAAATAGCTCTGCACAGTCTGGTCCCTGTGCAGCCATATTTTATACTTTTCTAGACTCTAACCCTTTCCATGCCTCAGGAAGTAATATGCTTTAGCCTATTTTGTATTGTCCTACAAGCTTGTTAAGCTCTTCACCTTCCATTCCCAGGACTTTTGTCCTTGCTTTTCTCTGAGCCTGGAATGCTCTCTTCAGAATCTTAGCATGGCCTACTAATCATCTTTCTGCCCCAGTTCAAACATCTTACATGAGCTCACCAAAGACTTCCCTAACCATCTTAGCAAAAGTAGTAATTTCTTTTCACTTATATGTAATCTTTGCAACTTGAGATAATCTTATATATTTATTTACTGCTGCTTTTTCCTGTGCCTCCCCACTCAGAGATGGTAGGAAAGAACATTGTTTTGTTCATCACAATATCCCAGTGCCTGGCACATAATAAATACCTTATAAATATTTGTTGAATGAATAAATTAGTATATTTAAAAATTGAATATTCATGCTACTTGGTGACATATGAGTTACCTTATGTATAAGAAATATAATAGGCATATATTTAAATTTATAAATGTTATCCCCCTGATTCTGAGTAATTATTAATGCCTTTCAACACTTTAATGTTTCCTTTCCATGTGTTCTTCTATTAGCTATGTATTACCCATCAGTAGTTTTGGATGTTTCTTTTTAATTGGAGTCTGTAGAGGTTTTTTTTCTTAACTGTGCACTTTTCATTTATCATTGCATACTTTCTCAGCAAAGATATCTGCTGGAAAGAATCTCCAGTTATTAAAAATAACCAAAATCTTTAACAGTAATCAAGAAATAATAATACAAGGAAACGGAATTAGTCTTCTTTATTACAATTTCATGTGTCTGAAAATTAGTCTTCTTTAATGCAATTTCATGAACCTATATGGTATATTTATACCTGTATTATCAGTAATAATAATAAATATTATTGTGATTGCAGGTACAGGTCCAAGTGAGAAATAGCAAAGCTTCTTTTGACAAGTTAAAGATGGATGTTTGTCAGAAAGTGGATTTACTTGGAGCTAGTCGCTGCAATATGTTATCCCATTCACTCACTACCTACCAGGTACCCACCTCCATGGTCAGCATGTCCTTGCAGTAAAGATGAGTGGTGAGATTCCTTTTTAAAAGTTGTCTAATGGGTGTAAAAAATTGCATAACTAATCAGATTCCTTTGACTTTGAAAATTGACTTACTGAGGTTATGACAGAGAATCATAGAATTCTCGACTAAAAAAGACCTTAGGGATTGCTTACTCCTATATCTTCACATTATTCCCCTTGGGGTCCTAGGAGGGAGATTTAGGGGTCATCTAGGTTTGAGTGGGAGTGTTGAAGCAGGATTCACAGCCCATGAGCCCTGGATCCCCAGGCTACTCCATTTTGAACTTCTACATACAGTTTGATTTGAAGCAAAGATTCTGGGGCCCAAAAGTGTAAAACTTTACTGTCATCTTATAGCTGAATAAAGTGAAACCCTATGAGAATTAAAGTAAACAGCAATGTTGGAATTAAAAACCTATTTTCTCATGCTAGGTCGTGTGTTCTTTTCATTCTGCCACTTTCATATCAGCAGTCTCTCAGTTGTGCTTCTGTTACCCCAAATCACACATAAATAGCATACAGTGAATAAGTCAGATGTTAATTAGTAGCAGGTACTGATATTAACATGTATTTTTAAATGGCAAAATAGAATGAACTGTATTTACCTAAGAAAAGAATAATAAACTAAAGGGAATGGACACTCATTGATGCTTGTAGGAAATCTACCTAATTCAGGTCAGTACTGTGGATGGAATTCAGGAGTCACCAAAGGATGCACTTGAAAATAAAAGTACCTGGCAATCATGTAGCATATCCCTGAAACACAACAGCTGTTAGTTCAGTTCTCCTGTATTCTCTCCATTCAGCCCCCTCACTTTGAATAGGAACTTTGAAGCAGCAAGGAAAATGTCCAGTTACTTGAGTTAGCTTGAGAACACATTTTTTTTGGCAAGTCTTTTGAGCCCTAAATGAAAGACTAATTTATTGGTACATATTATTTTTGTCCAACTTAATAAGGGCTTATATGCGCTTACCAACATAAAGATTTACACGCATACCCCTAATACAGATGTGGTCTTTTTGTGCTTTTAACATTTCTTTTTTAAACTCTTGCAGGGGTGTTCTAATGCACTAATATTATTCTCTAGCTGACTCCAGTGTACTTTCCAGTGCTATATACAGATAGGTACATATATATGCTGATACAGTTGCCAGTTCTTATGCAGAATTATTATTTACACTGCTTTCTGGTTCCCCCAACTTAGAAATTGATTTTACTTCCTACTGCTTGTTATTTAGCAACCATTCATCTACTACAACAGGATGTGAGGAAAAATAGCAGTGAAAAAAATTGTAACTGTAGTGACAACCTTTCTTTTTCTGCAGAGGACACTGCTTGGATTCTGGGAGAAAACAGCTCAATTGATGTCCCAGATCCATGGGGCCAGTACTGGCTTTCATCTATATGATTTTGTAGCTCTCAAGGTACAATTATTTCGATGTTCTTTTGTTAGATGTACTTCATTTGGATAACACTGAAACTAATTTTGAATTTACAAAATATGGGGAACATTTTTCTACACTCCTTCAGCCAATTATTTTTCTGTACTTCCCTGATTCCAAGTGCTACCAGCAACACTAAACAAATAAACGAGAATACTGCTGTGGGCTCAAGATATTGAGGTGAGGAGTAAAGGAGGGAGCAAGAGAAAAGAAAATTAAAATGTAAACGAGATAAGAAAAAGTGATTTAAGAGAAAAACTTAAGAGGATCAAGTGATGGAAAATGGTCTTTGGTTTTCAGTAACAACCAGAGTACTTACCAACAATTTTAGAAGTTAAAGAAAAATTTCCTTGCTTTATTTTTACACTCCTGTCATAGATATGATTCATGATACAAAAATAATGGGTGACTACAGCTGAAGAGACTACTGTATTAGATCAGCTTTTTCTCTAATACCTACATGTAAAAGGTACCCTCGGGCTTTGATTATAATGCTTTTAACATTTGTATATCTTCTGGTCAGCCTTCTGTGCATATGGCTTATCCAGCAGAATAACTATGGTACTGAACTATGGTAATCAGTTCTTTAATTCTAGTAGGCTAGGTTTCAGTACCTTTGACCTTATCATTCTGTCTTGTTTTCAGTAGAGCTTGAAAATGTTATTGTTGAGATTGCTCAAGCTAGATGTAGTATCTGTGATGGATTCATCTCTTGCAGCTTGATATGGATATTTAAGTCATGTTCTGGCATAGCATCTTCTAGTCTTTATGTTTTTTGTTGTGTGTATGGTTTTTTTTCTTTACTTTTTCTATATTAATGCTTCACTGGATAGCATACTATATTTTTAGGTAAATTTAGTATCTAATTTCTGTTCAGATGAAGTTGAAAATCTTCAACATTGTATTAGAAGTCAGCAACACAGTGTAAGTCTTTTTTGGCATATCACAAACTTGTGAAGCTTGGTGCTGGCCCATGTTATGGTCTGTGTGGTTGTCATAGGCAGCCAGGATAAACTGGGACATCATGCCCAGGTCAAATTACATTATTATACATTTCCCATATTTCTCACTCTGCTTCAGAACTATCCCTATTTTATGTTGTTCTTTAGAATTTTTATTCTCAGCTCATGTGCACAAAGAGATAAACAGATTCCATCTACTTAACATTGAATTTCTTATCCTTAGCAACTACAAGACACTCCAAGCAAGCTTACTGAAGACCACAAAGAAGAACAAATAGAGAACAGTTCTCTCACTGAAAACGTCAATAAGTAAGCAGGCAGAAATATGGGGTTATGGAAGTCCTAGATACTGTTATATGATATATTCGGAAAGAGTTGTTTCTTTTCCGACTTACTGAATATTTATTTCTATGTCATTTTCCAGTTAATATTTTGTAAGTTTTTTTGTTTTTTAAGTAGGCTCTGCACCCAATGTGGGCTTGACCTCATGACCCTGATATCAAGAATTGGGTGTTCTACCCACTAAGCCAACTAGGCATCCCATTTTTCCAATTAATATTAAACATTTGTTTTAAAGCCTTATCCACTTCCTGCTGCCATTTTTAACATGGCAGGTAAAGTTGATGACAGGAGTATAGAACAGAAGAGGCAGCTTGAAAGAGAAAGGGACAGGTATCAGCAGCTATGAAACAGAAGCTATTGAAAATCTGTAAAGCAACACAAATGGGACTGGGGCTGGTCACCTGGAAATGGGAGCTCTTGCTGTGCACATCCTTCATGTTGCCTGTTTCCCTGTTATTATATTTTACCTTTGTTTACTTCTCATCTTAGATTGCACTGAGTATAATAATAAACCCAGAAATAAAGACTAGAACAGTGACAAGCCATATATTGTTGAGTGGAAGGTGATCCAGGATATACGCATTCCCCTTTAATCTCTATGGGGAAATCCACACAGATTTTTTGCGTAATTTGAATATATAGACAATTTAAGATGTAGATAAAATATATATCAAATGTGTAGTTGTAAATGCAATTTATTAGTTAAACATTGATCATTAAAATCCTATGTTACATTAAATATATTAATTTAGTAAACTTTCTCCATTGTCACATTTCATGAAAGTTTTATTCATAATCCTCTCATGCATATTCGGCATTCTGAGTTACCTTTTGAGTTAACAGATTCCAAAGCATTTCACCTTCTCTTCCATCCAAGTAATTTAAATAATCATGTATATATACGGTCATTGGAGATTTCGTTCCAACCCATTAGCATCTATTTGCTCTATTTTTGTGTGTTTTTTTTGCAAATAAATGCCATATAGGTTTCCCTTGTTATCTGAAAGTGGAGTGTTCCAATGAAACTTTTTGTAAGTCAATACAGTATAAGGCAAAGAAGCAATTACCATTAATTTTTGTGGAAAATGAGTATTCTTAGATCCAAAAAATAACCTTTCTTAGGCTATTCTGACACCCTAGGACACATCTTGCTAATGTATGCACAGAATAAATGGAGATGAAGCACAGTTCATAATGGCTTAATGCTGAGATGCTGAGTGTAGTTCCCAGGGAAGGAGCTTGGTGGTGCTACTGTTGCTGCTCAGGGTGCACACTGCCTCCATGAGGGCTCCCTGCATCATAAACACTTAACACTACTTTTGCTTTTTGCCTTTTTTGTAAAAGTGAAAATCCTCTTCGGACTTCTTTCAGTTAGCAAAGACAAGTACTAATAAAGATCTTCCAGAGAAGCATAATGCAAACTTCCAAAAAGCAGGGGATACCTGTATTGCTTTTTAAGTATCTTTAAGGATTTATTACAAGCAACTTCTAATACTAGAATTGTGAGGTTACACTCCAGGAATAATGGCTAAGTGTATGTTCAATGTCTTTGTCTAATTTTTTATTATCATCCCAGATGGATGATATAAATATCCAAAATTAGTATTTTCCGAGAATATTTTAGGCAATTGAAGCTTCTTTTGCAAATATCACTTTGCTGTTCCAAAATACAGTACTCAATTTTTTCTGCAGTTCTTCATTTCCTCTATTTAGGTCTCAAGTATTCTTGAGCAGATCCTTCAGTGCTTGAAAACTAAACCTCATACTCAGTGACTTTGGTGACAGACGTTCTCCATGATGTATTACTTAGCACAGTACTTGTAATAGTGACCATGGTGCCTGGTGCTTCGTCAGACAGTGTAGGTTGTTCAAAGAATAAGAGATGAACGATTATTCTCATGGTCTATGTAGATCTAGAGAAGAGGAACATTTGTCTCAGATTTTAGTATATCTGTCTACTGGGCAACTATTTTATATGTTATCTCAGTTAAAAAATGTTCTTAACCATATAAAACTGTAGAATATGAATCCTGAATGTTTTAACCAAATTCTTTGCATTTTTTGGTTTTTACTTTAGGTTAGTTTTGTCAGATGAGGAAGTGAGCTTGGGAAGTAAACCAGGTAAGGTGGTAAATTCATTAAAATGTGAAATGACCACATTTTAAACATCAAAACAGTTTGTCACAACCTTTTAAAACAGATTGTATTAATATCAATTCAATTAGAAAACATGTTAAGTCAATTTATAAGTCTCTTCTATACAGACACTTCTGAGTTAGTTTCTTTTCCCCAGCTTTATTGAGTTATAATAGATATATATAACACTGTGTAAGTTTAAGGTGCACAGTGTAACTTGATATATGGATGTATTATGAAATGATTATCACAATAAAATTAACACATCCATCACCTCATATAGTTACTATAGATCTTGCGGGGGCAAGAACAGAAGATTTATTTTCTTAGCAACTGTCAAGTATGTTATTAACTATAGTCCCATGCTGTATTTTAGATCCCTGAAACTTAATTATTTTATAGCTGGAAGTTTGTACCCTTTGACCAAATTTCCCCATTTCCTCCACCTCCCAGACCTCAATAACCACCAGTCTGTTCTGTTTCTGAGTTTGACTTTTTAAGATCTCACATTTAAGTGAGATCATACACTATTTATTTTTCTCTAACTTTTTCACTTAGCATAATGCCCTCCAGGTTCATCCATGTTATTGCAGATGGTAAGATTTCCTTCTATTTTAAGACTAAATAATATTCAATTATATTCTACTACGTATGTACATAAATAACATTTTCTTTATGCATTTATCTGTGAAGGCCACTTAGGTTGTTTCCATGTCTTGGCTATTGTAAATAAGACTGCAGTGAAGATGGGGGTGCAGATACTTCTTCAAGATAGTAATTTTGTTTCCTTTGGATATATAGCCAGATGTGGAATTGCTGGAATATATGGTAGTTCTGTTTTTAACTTTCTGAGGAACTTCCATATTCGTCTCTGCAGTGGCTACACCAATTTACATTCCCACCAACAATGCACATCCTTTTTTCCACGTCCTGTCCATCACTTGTTAAATCTTGTCTTTTTTATAACTGTCATTCTAATAAGTGTGAGATGATCTCTCAGTGTGGTTTTGATTTGTGTTTCCCTGATGAGTGAATAGTGTTGTTGAGCACCTTTCCATGTATAGTTGGTCATGTATATGTCTTCTTTGGTTGTAAAAATGTGTATCTAGGTTCTTGGCCCATTTTTTAATCAGACTGTTACTGTTTGTTTATTTTGGCTATTGGGTTTGAGTTCCTTACATATTTTGGATAGGAGCCCCTTATCAGATACATGGTTTGCAAATATTTTACTCATTCTGTAGGCAAATGTGGTTGGGTTTTTGACTGTTGATTGTTTTGTTGTGGTTATTTTGTGTTTTTTTGTGCTTTTTGCTGTGCAGAAGATTTTTAGTTTGATATCATCTTCTTTGTTTTTGCTTTTGTTTCTTGTACTTTTGGTGTCCTGTGCAAAAAATCATTGCCACATTGTCAAGGAGTTTTTTCCCTTGTTTTTTAAAATATACATTTAATTGAAACAGAGTTGACATATATTAGTTTCAAGTACAGAACACAGTGATTCGACAATTATGTCCATTACAAAATGTTCACCATGTTAACTGTAGTCACCTCTGTCATCATACACAGTTGTTACAATATTGTTGACTGTATTTTCTGTGCTGTACTTTCCATCCTCATGACTTATCTATTTTATCACTGGAAGTGTGTACCTCTTAATCCCTGCTGTCTATGTCGCCTATGCCCCCATCCCACTCTGCTCTGGCAGCCACTTGTTCTCTGTATTTGTGTGTCTGTTTCTTTTTGTTGTTGTTTTGTTTTGCTTTTTTTTTTTTTAGATTCCACATATAAGGGAAATCATATGGTATTTGTCCTTCTTGGTCTGACTTGTTTCACTTAGCATAATACCTTCTAGGCCCGTGTATTGTCATGAATGGAAAGATTTCATTGTTTTTTATGGCTGAGTAATATTCCATTCTGTATGCTTACATGAAATAATATCCTATTTTAAGCTGGTATTTAAAGCTATATCAGTAGCATATAGAAACTCGGTATATTTCTCCTCCTCACCTTTTAGGTTACTAATATTATAATTTATTTTTTTTCATTGTGTATCTAATAACAAATTATTGTAGTTATAGTTCTTTTTAATGTTTGTTTTTAACTTTTAAACTAGAGTTGAAAGGGGCACCAACTGGGTGGCTGGTCGGTTAAGTGTCTGACTTCATCTCAGGTCATGATCTTGTCCATGAGTTCGAGCCCCACATCAGACTCTGTGCTGACAGTTTGGAGACTGGAGCCTGCTTTGGATTCTGTGTCTCCCTCTCTTTGTCCCCCCCACCCCCAAAATAGACATTAAAAAAAAACTAAGGGTGCCTGAGTGCCTCAGTTGGTTACATGTCCGACCTCAGCTCAGGTCATGGTCTCACAGTTTGTGGGTTCAAGCCCAACATCAGGCTCTCTGCTGACAGTGCAGAGCCTGGAGCCTGCTTCTAATTCTGTCTCTCCCTCTCTTTTTGCCCCTCCCCCTCTTGCAGTCTGCACTCTTCTCTCTCTCTCAAAAATAAACATTAAAAAAAAAGAACTAGAGTTGGAAGTGATTTATGCCCCAGTCTTCCAATATTATAGAATGTAACTTTGATTACATATTTACCCTTTCCAACAAGTTGTACACATTAATGCAGTTTTACGGGATTTATTTAACATCCTCTCATTTCAGCTTGTAGAATGTCCTTTAGCCTTCCTTGTAAGGGAGGTCTAGTGGTGATGAACTTTCTCAGCTCCCATGTCTTTGGAAAGGGCTTTATCTCTCTTTCATTTCTGAAAGACAGCTTTGCTGGGTATATTGTCCTTCACTGAGTTTTTTTCTTTCAGTATTTTGAATATATCCTACCACTCTCTCCTGACCTGCAAAGTTTCTCCTCAGAAATCTGCTTTCACTCTTATAGGGGCTCCCTCATATGTGACAAGTCAGTTTTCTCTTGCTGCTTTCTCTTTGACTTTTGACAACATAATTATAACATGTTGTTGGCTCTGACTGGGTAAAACTGCTGCTCATGCTCTGAGGTGGGGGTGGCCCACTGGCTATATTTTGTGTTTAAGCAGTGTTGTTGGCTGGTAAGGTTGTGCTCAGAGGTCAGGCAGGATCACTAATCAGGGCTTCAAAGTCCTTTCTGATCAGGCAGGGTTACTGGGTGCCACTGCCTAGTCTCTTGCACGGTCACAGGCAGGGCTTTATGGTCTGATGTGGCCTCAGCCTGTGGTTTGCAATTAGGCAGGACTGCGGAGGCTCAATTCTAAATCAGGCAGGATGGTGGCTGTGCTCTGCTGTTGTGCAAGTTTGCTAGCCACACTTCCTAGCTGGTTGGACCTCATGCTATACCCCATTGGGCAGGGATTGAGGCTCTGCTTCACAGGGGACGTGGTCACTGACTGGTCTCCTTACCTGGGTGAGACTGCAGGTTGTGCTCAGCAACTGAGCATAGCCATCAGCTGGGCTCCAGTGCCAGGCATGGCTATAGACTGGGGTTTGCTGCTAGGCAGTGCTGTAAGCTGGGCTGTGATGTTCCCCAGAGTCACTGTTAGACCTTCCTAGTCTAACAAGGAAGCTGGAGGTTATGCCTCCTGCTTAGGGGTGCTGCTAACTACTTCTCTGTCTGGGTGGGTAATATGATATGCTCTGCAACTTCCCATGGTCATTGCAAGCTTTCTGGTCATGTGGGACTGGAGGCTATGCTCAACAGTGAGTTAGCTTTCTAGCAGTACCTAACCAGAGAGTCTACTTGTTTTCTTCAGGGAATTTTGATTTTTTCGAATATAAGGACTCTTAATATAGACATTTATTTCACAGAGTTGTATGATTAAGTTTCAAGCTTTTTCTCACATTTAAATTCATATTATTATCTTTTTATAAATACATATCATATACATTCAATTAGTGTGGCTTTGGAGCCAGAAAAATCAGGCTGGCTGATTTTTAAAACAAGTGCTGGCTTGTGCTTGAGTGCTGGCTTTTTAAAACAAATCATTTATGCCTCATTTTTCTCGTCTGAAATAGGAATCATCTACTCCTACCTTACAGAGACATTAGGACTAGATATAATGTTTATAAACTACATAGCACAGGATAGGTGTACAGTAAATATTAGAGGCATTTTTTAAAAAATAGTCTTCACACCCAGCACAGAGCTCAATGCAGGGCTTGAACTCATGACCCCAAGATCGAGACCTGAGCTGAGACCAGGAGTTTGAAATTTAACTGACTGAGCCACCCAGGTACCCCACATGAGAGGCATTTTTAAGTGTACACATAGAGATCATACTGAAAAACAAGCCGTAATAATTTTGGAATTATATATCTAACATAGCTTCAAATGAATGTTCAAAAGGTTAGCTACTTCTGTATAGATAATTCTGTAACCAGGTAGAGAACATTTTTTTTAAAGTTCCAAATGGAGTATAATGGATAGTGGTGTAGTTTTACCATTCATTTGTAGCATTATTGAATCTTTTAAAACCTGCTGTATCAGTAGTTATACCCACTTTTTCATTCCAGATGAATGGTTTATTCTGTCAACAAATCAGCTTTTGGTTTCGTTAATCCTTTCTATTGAATCTTTGTTTCTTTCATTAATTTTAGTTCTTTATTATTTTCTATTATTTTTTTAAGGCTAAAAGTTTCCTTTTTCTGTATCCCACAAGTTTTTTAAAAAAAGCTTTATGATGGGGCACCTGGGTGGCTCAGTCGGTTAAGTGTCCAACTTCGGCTCAGGTCATGATCTGATGGTTTGTGGGTTCGAACCCCACGTCAGGCTCTGTGCTGACTGCCAGCTCAGAGCCTGGAGCCTGTTTCAGATTTTGTATCTCCCTGTCTCTCTCTGACCCTCCCCTGTTCATGCTGTCTCTCTCTCTCTCAGAAATAAATAAAACATTAAAAAAATTTTTTTAAATAAAGTTTTATGAGGTATATTTTATATATCACAAAACTCATTCAGTTGTACAATTCACTAATTTTAGTTACTACTGAGTGTTGCAACATCTCTGTAAGTCAGTTTTAGAATCTTTTCATCCTCCCATTAATAAGATCCCTCACATTCATTTGCTATAATCCCCATTTTTATTCCTAGTCAACCACTAATCTACTTTCTCTATATATAAATTTGCCTTTTGTGGGCATTTCATATTACTAGAATCATGCAATATGTGGTCTTTTTGTACTTGACTTTTTTCACCTCATAACACTCTTTGAGGTTTATCCCTGACATAATTTGTGTTGGTAGTTCCTTTTTATTGCTTAATCTATTGTATGGATGTCCATAAACTTTAATATATAGTATTTTTTTAATTAAAAATTTTTTAAATTTATTTTTGAGAGAGAGAGAGACAGAGTGAGAGGAGCAGAGAGAGAGAGAGAGGGAGGGAGAGAGAGAATGAGAATGAATGAATCCCAGCAGGCTTCATATTGTCAGCATGGAGCCCAATGTGGGGCTTGAACTCACGAGCCATGAAATCAGGACCAGAGCTGAAACCAAAGTCAGACGCTTAACCGACTGAGCCACCCAGGTGCCCTGATATATAGTATTTTCGTTATCATTTGATTTAAATTGTTTTAAACTTTTCATACTACCTTCTGTGATCTATGGCCATGAGTGATCTTAAACTGTGTTTCTGTTGATGGACACTTAGGCTCTTTCCATGTTTTAGCTATTGTGGAGAGTGCTGCTATGAACATTGGGGGACATGTGCTCCTATGCCTCAGCATTTCTGTATCCCTTGGGTAAATTCCTAGCAGTGCTATTTCTGGGTCATAGGGGAGTTCTAGTGTTAGTTTCCTGAGGAGCCTCCACACTGTTTTCCAGAGGGGCTGTACCAGTTTACATTCCCACCAACAGTGTAGGAGGGTGCCCGTTTCTCCACATCCTCGCCAGCATCTAGAGTTCATTGATTTGCTCATTTTAGCCACTCTGACTGGCGTGAGGTGGTGTCTCAGTGTGGTTTTGATTTGTATTTCCCTGATAAGGAGGGATGCTGAGCGAAATAAGTCAGGCAGAGAAGGACAAATATCATATGTTTGCACGTATAGGAGGATTAGGAGGAACTTAACAGGGGACCAATGGGGAGAAGAAGGGGGGAAATGGTGGGGAAAGGGAGAGAGGCAAACCATGAGAGACTCTTGAATGCTGACAAAAACTGAGGACTGATGGATGTGGGGGGGGGGGGGATGGGCATGGAGGAGGACACTTGTGGGGATGAGCACTGAGTGTTATGTGGAAACTAATTTGACAATAAACTATTTGTAAAAAAAAAAAAAAAACTGTGTTTCTGAAATTGCCAAATTAAGAAGATATTGAAATTAATCTTTTTGTCATTGATTAAAAAAACTTTTTATGTTTATTTATTTTTGAGAGAGAGACAGAGCACAAGCAGGGGAGGGGCAGGAAGAGGGAGACACAGAATCCACAGCAGGCTCCAGGTTCTGAGCTATCTGCCCAGAGCCCAACATGGGGCTTAAACCCACGAACCACAATATCGTGACCTGAGCCAAAGTTGGTCACTTAAATGACTGAGCCACCCAGGCACCCCTGTTATTGATTTTTAAATTTAATTTCATTATAGTCAGAGAATTTATCTTTGTGATACTGATTCTTTGAATTATTGAGACCCTCTCTATGGACTAAAAGGTAGCCAGATGTCCTAATTATCCCATGTGCTTGAGAAGAATATGTGTTCTTTAACTGTTGAATGCAGGAGCCTATATGTCTATTACATCAAGCTTTTTATTTGTGCTACCCTAAGTCTTTTATATATTTAGTAATTTTTAATTTATTTTATTTATCAATAATTGAGAAATATATTTTGAAATCTCGGCTCTTTAAGTAGATTTTTATTCTTTTTGTATTTTTTAATTTTTTATATTTTTAGAATTTTGAAGTGATGGTTACATATAAATTTAGCATTCTTATATCTGTTCAGTGAATTAATCTGTTATCAATATAATGAACCTCTCTGTTCCTAATATTACTTCTTGGCTTAAAGTTTCCTCTGTATGATATTAGCTTAGCTTAACTAGTTTTATTTTTGTTAGTATTTGCTTTCTTCTATGTCTTTTGCTAAATAACCCTGAGTTTCTTGTACTTTTCTTTTGATTTTGTTTGTCTTTTGATTACTTTGGTTGATTTAACTTTTTCTATTTTCTTTTAGTTTTCCAAGCTGAGCATCAAATTTTATGAGAGTGTAGTACAGATACTACTACCTTGTCTTTAGATGTATTACACCTTCTAAGTTCACTATACATCAGCAAGACTATTCATGTTGTATATATGAGATATTTACATTTCATTTATCTTTTTGAAAAATGTCCTTAATAATAGTTGAAGATGCCAAAATCTTGGGCTTTATGTTTCTCTTTGTTTGGTTATTAGTTTTGTTTTTGTTTCTGGTCTCTGTGTTTTTACTAGGTTGCAAATGAGGTACAGGTGGATTATGTGAGAAACTGACTTCTGAATTAATAATGTGGCATAATTTGTCACAAACTTGGAGATAGTTTTTTTTTTTTAATATTTTTATTTATTTCTAGGAGAGAGAGAGAGAGAGACAGCGTGAGCAGGGGAGGGTCAGAGAGAGAGGGAGACACAGACTGAAACAGGCTCCAGGCTCTGAGCTGGCAGTCAGCACAGAGCCCGACGCGGGGCTCGAACCCACGAACCGCGAGATCATGACCTAAGCGAAAGTCAGACACTTAACCGACTAAGCCACCCAGGCGCCCCGAGATAGTTTTTTTTTTTAAACATTTTTTTTCTGCCTGAGGAGCTTTGATTTGTATGGTATTTTTCTTCTTCTTTTTTAATGTTTATTTATTTTTGAGTGAGAAAGAGCGCAAACAGAGAATCCCAAGCAGGCTCTGGCTGTTGGCACAGAGCCCAGTGCGGGCCCTGAACTCACGAAACTGTGAGATCGTGACCTGAGCTGAAATCGGGAGGCGGACACTTAAGTGACTGAGCCACCCAGGTGCCCCTGGTTTTTAACATTAAAAAAAAAAAAAAACCTAAAAGTATGCTGTCTTTTAGCACCTATGTTTGATCTTTCTCTTGGTATGAAATCACTACTACTCTCACTTTGGTATAGGGGAGGAATGTGGGGAAGCTGCTTACAGCTGTTCACACATAAAGTAAATATCTGTTGTGCAGAGACATGGAGATCAGGCAGAACAAAATATAAAACGGACTTTCAAAGAATGCAGAATTAGACACAGGTCCACTAGGGAGAGGATAAGCTGTTGAATGTGAAAACTTTTATATTAATTGATATATAAATGATTCACTAGTTTCAGATTCATAGCATGATTTAATATTTGCATATATTGTGAAATGATCACCACAATAAGTCTAGATAATATGTTACCATACATAGTTACAAAAAAATTTTTCTTGTGATAATATATTTTAAGATTTATTCATTCAGCAAATTCAAACATACAATACAGTATTATTAACTAGTCACCATGTGAGACATTATATCCCTATTATTTATTTATTTTTAAGTGTTTACTTATTTTGAGAGAGAGAGCACGGAAGTGCGCACAAGCATGAATGGAGAGAGGCAGAGAGGGGGGAGAAAAAGAATCCCAAGCAGGCTGTGTGCTGTTAGTGCAGAGCTTGAAGCAGGGCTCAATCTCACAAGAACATGACATATCCTGAACCAAAGTCAAGAGTCCCCAGACGTTTAACCTACTGAACCACCCAGCCCCTCCCCCTTTAGTCACCTATTTTGCCTACCTCCCCACCCCCCACCCCCTGACCCCTGCCTCTGGCAATCACCAAATCTGGTCTGTGGGCTTGGTTTTTGTTTCTTTTTTTTTAACTAAAAAAATTTTTTTTTTACAAATAGTTTATTGTCAAATTAGTTTCCACATAACACCCAGTGCTCATCCCCACAAGTGTCCTCCTCCATGCCCATCCCTCCACCCCCCCACATCCATCAGTCCTCAGTTTTTGTCAGCATTCAAGAGTCTCTCATGGTTTGCCTCTCTCCCTTTCCCCCACCATTTCCGCCCTTCTTCTCCCCCTTGGTCCTCTGTTAAGTTCCTCCTAATCCTCCTATACGTGCAAACATATAATATTTGTCCTTCTCTGCCTGACTTATTTCGCTCAGCATAACACCCTCAAGGTCCATCCATGTTGCTACACATGGCCAGATTTCATTGTTTCTCATTGCCATGTAGTATTCCATGGTATAGATAAACCACATCTTCTTGATCGATTCATCTGTTGATGGACACTTAGGCTCTTTCCATGTTTTAGCTATTGTGGAGAGTGCTGCTATGAACATTGGGGACATGTGCTCCTATGCCTCAGCATTTCTGTATCCCTTGGGTAAATTCCTAGCAGTGCTATTGCTGGGTCATAGGGGAGTTCTAGTGTTAGTTTCCTGAGGAACCTCCACACTGTTTTCCAGAGGGGCTGTACCAGTTTACATTCCCACCAACAGTGTAGGAGGGTGCCCGTTTCTCCACTTCCTCGCCAGCATCTAGAGTTCTCTGATTGGCTCATATTAGCCACTCTGACTGGCGTGAGGTGGTGTCTCAGTGTGGTTTTGATTTGTATTTCCCTGATGAGGAGTGATGCTGAGCATCGTTTCATGTGTCTGTTGGCCATCTGGATGTCCTCTTTGGAGAAGTGTCTGTTCATATCTTCTGCCCATTTCTTCACTGGGTTGTTTGCTTTTCGGGCGTGTAGTTTGGTGAGTTCCTTGTAGATTCTGGATATCAACCCTTTATCTGATATGTCATTTGCAACTATCTTTTCCCATTCGGTTGGTTGCCTATTAATTTTCTGGGTTGTTTCCTTGGCTGTGCAGAAGCTTTTAATCTTGATGAGGTCCCAACAGTTTATGTTTGCTCTTGATTCCCTTGCTTTTGGGGATGTGTCAAGTAAGAAGTTGCTGCGGTGGAGGTCAAGGAGGTTGTTTCCTGCTTTCTCCTCTAGGGTGTTGATAGTTTCCTGTCTCACGTTCAGGTCTTTGACCCATTTTGAGTTTATTTTTGTGCATGGTGTGAGAAAATGATCTAGTTTCATTCTTCTGCATGTTGCTGTCCAGTTCTCCCAACACCATCTGTTAAAAAGGCTGTCTTTTTTCCATTGGATATTCTTTCCTGCTTTGTCAAAGATCAGTTGGCTGTATACTTTTGGGTCCACTTCTGAGTTCTCAATTCTGTTCCATTGGTCTATGTGTCTGTTTTTGTGCCAATACCATACTGTCTTGATGATGACAGCTTTGTAGTAGAGGCTAAAGTCTGGGATGGTGATCCCTCCCATTTTGGTTTTATTTTTCAGTATTACTTTGGCTATTCGGGGTCTTTTGTGGTTCCACACAAAGTTTTGGATATAACTAAAAATTTTTAAATGTTCATTTATGAGAGAGAAAAAGAGTGTGAGTGGGGGAAGGGTAGAGAGGAAGACACAGAATTCAAAGCAGGCTTCAGATTCTAAGCTGTCAACACAGAGCCGGATGCAGGGTTCAAACTCACAGACTGTGAGATCATGACCTGAGCCAAAGGCTTAACCAGCCGAACCACCCAGGTTCCCCTGTTTCTTTTTTAAATTTCACAAATGAGTAAGATCATACAGAATTTGTTTTCTCTGTCATATTTCACTTAGTATAATTCCCTTAAGGTCCATCCATGTTGTTGCAAATGGCAAGATCTCATTCTTTTTTTTTTTTAATGGCTGATTAAAACTTCATTGTGTATATATATACCACATTGTCTTTGCCCATTCATCCATTGATGGGCACTTAGGTTGTTTCCATATCTTGGCTATTGTAAATAATGCCACAATGAACATGGGGTGTATATATCTCTTCAAAGTAGTTGTTTGTTTGTTTGTTTGTTTTTGGATAAATAGCCAGAAGTGGCATTCCTGGATCATTTGATGGTTCTAATTTTAATTTGGGTGAGAACATCCATACTGTTTTCCATAATGGCTATACCAATTTACATGGAATGTGAAAACTTTTAACTTTCAGGGGAATATAGATATAACATGAGACCTGAATACCTGTGGGTATTAAAAAGTTATCTGTGGGGCGCCTGGGTGGTTTAGTGGGTTAAGCGTCCGACTTTCGCTTAGGTCACGATCTCGCAGTTCGTGGGTTCGAGCCCCGCGTCGGGCTCCGTGCTGACTGCCAGCTCAGAGCCTGGAGCCTGTTTGAATCTGTGACTCCCTCTCTCTCTGACCCTCCCCTGCTCACACTGTCTCTCTCTCTCTCTCTCTCCTAGAAATAAATTTTAAAAAAAAAGTTATGTGTATGTGTATATATATGTATACATATAATATGTATATATACATACTATATATATATAATACATACATGTAAGTTGTACATATTGTATTATAGTTCTTTCTTAACTTCAGATATGGTTACATCCTGATAAACCCATCATAAGCTGAAAATACTGTAAGTTGTGCAAATCGAATCCAACAGCACATAAAAAGAATTATCCACCAAGATCAAGTGGGATTCATTCCTGGGTTACAGGGCTGGTTCAACATCGCAAATCAATCAATGTGATATATCACATCAGCAAAAGAAAAGATAAAAACCATCTGATCCTGTCGATAGATGCAGAAAAAGCATTTGACAAAATACAGCATCCCTTCTTAATAAAGACTCTCGAGAAAGTCAGGATAGAAGGAACCTACTTAAACATCATAAAAGCCATCTATGAGAAGCCTTCAGCTACCATCAACCTCAACAGGGAAAAACTGAGAGCTTTTCTCCTGAGATCAGGAACACAACAGGGATGTCCCCTCTAACCACTGTTGTTTAACATAGTGCTGGAAGTCCTAGCATCAGCCATCAGACAACAAAAGGAAATCAAAGGCATCAGAATTGTCAAAGAAGAAGTCAAACTTTCACTTTTCACAGACGACACGATACTCTACAGAGAAAACCTGACAGACTCCACCAGATGCCTACTAGAACTGATCCAAGAATTCAGCCAAGTTGCAGGGTACAAAATCAACGTACAGAAATTGATCCCATTTTTATACACCAACATGAAGCAACAGAAAGAGAAATCAAGAAACTGATCCCATTCACAATTGCACAAAAAACCATAAAATACCTTGGAATAAACCTAACCAAGGATATAAGAGATCTGTATGATGAAAACTATAGAAAACTTATGAAGGAAATTGAAGAAGACACAAAGAAATGGAAAAACATTCCATGCTCATGGATAGGAAGAATAAATATAGTTAAGATGTCATTACTACCCAAAGCAATCTACACATTCAATGCAATTCCAATCAAAATTGCACCAGCATACTTTTCAAAACTAGAACAAACTATCCAAAAATTTGTATGGAACCACAAAAGACCCCGAATAGCCAAAGTAATCCTGAAAAATAAAACCAAAACGGGAGGGATCACCATCCCAGACTTTAGCCTCTACTACAAAGCTGTCATCATCAAGACAGTATGGTATTGGTACAAAAACAGACACATAGACCAATGGAATAGAACTGAGAACTCAGAAGTGGACCCAAAGGTATACAGCCAACTCATCTTTGACAAAGCAGGAAAGAATATCCAATGGAAAAAAGACAGCCTTTTTAACAGATGGTGTTGGGAGAACTGGACAGCAACATGCAGAAGAATGAAACTAGATAAATTTCTCACACCATACACAAAAATAAACTCAAAATGGATAAAGGACCTGAACGTGAGACAGGAAACCATCAAAACCCTAGAGGAGAAAGCAGGAAACAACCTCCTTGACCTCCACTGCAGCAACTTCTTGACACATCCCCAAAAGCAAGGGAATCAAGAGCAAAAATAAACTGTTGGGACCTCATCAAGATTAAAAGCTTCTGCTCGGCAAAGGAAACAATCCACAAAACTAATAGGCCACCAACAGAATGGGAAAAGATAGTTGCAAATGACATATCAGATAAAGGGTTAATATCCAAAATCTGTAAGGAACTCACCAAACTCCACACCTGAAAAACAACCCAGTAAAGAAATGGGCAGAAGACATGAACAGACACTTCTCCAAAGAGGACATCCAGATGGCCAACAGACTCATGCTCAGCATCCCTCTTCATCAGGGAAATAAAAATCAAAACCACACTGAGATACCACCTCACACCAGTCAGAGTGGCTAAAATGAACAAATCAGAGAAATCTAGATGCTGGCGAGGAAGTGGAGAAATGGGCACCCTCCTACACTGTTGGTGGGAATGTAAACTGGTACAGCCCCTCTGGAAAACATTGTGGAGGCTCCTCAAAAAATTAACAATAGGACTCCCCTATGACCCAGCAATAGCACTGCTAGGAATTTACCCAAGGGATATAGGAATGCTGATGCATAGGAGCACATGTACCCCACTGTTCATAGCAGCACTCTCCACAATAGCCAAAACATGGAAAGAGCCTAAGTGTCCATCCACAGACGAATGGATCAAGAAGATGTGGTTTATCTATACAATGGAATACTACGTGGCAGTGAGAATGAATGAAATCTGGCCATGTGTAGCAACATGGATGGACCTTGAGGGTGTTATGCTGAGTGAAGTAAGTCAGGCAGAGAAGGACAAATATTATATGTTTGAACGTATAGGAGGATTTGGAGGAACTTAATGGAGGACCATGGGGGAGAAAAAAGGGGGAAATGGTGGGGGAGAGGGAGAGAGGCAAACCATGAGAGACTCTTGAATGATGAGAACAAACTGAGGACTGATGGGTGTAGGGGGGGAGGGAGTTGGACATGGAGGAGGGCACTTGTGGGGATGAGCACTGGGTGTTATATGGAAACCAAATTGACAATAAACTATTTGAAAAAAATAAAAATTTAAAAAATTTAAAAAAGAAAATACTGTAAGTTAATTAAATGTTTTTTAAATTAATTAAATTAAATTAAATTAAATTAAATTAAAAAAGAAAATACTGTAAGTTGAACAGTACTGGAATTTAAAAAACATTTTTAAAAATCAAATGTATGTTCCCCTCTATACCAAAAAATGTAAATCAAAATGCATTTAATACATCGAACATACTGAACATCATAACTCATCCTGGCCTACCTTAAATGTACTAAGAACACTTACATTAGCCTACAGGTGGGCAGAATGATCTAACATAAAGCCTATTTTATAATAAAGTATTGAATATCTCATGTAATTTATTGAATACTCTACTGAAACTGAAAACAGAATGGTTTTATGGGTACAGAAGTTTGTAAGTGTATCAGTTGTTTACCCTGTGATCACATGGCTGACTCGGAGCTGTGGCTTGTTGCTGCTGCTTTGAATCACAAGACAATATTGTATTACATATCACTAGTCTGGGAAAATAGTAAATTCAGAATTAGAAGTACAGTTTCTATTGAATGTGTATCTCTTTTGCATCATAAAGTCAAAAAATGGTAAGTTAAACCATTGTAAGTAGGGGACCATCTGTGTGTGTGTATGTGCATAATATATACACATAGTACCCACACATATACATGTATAAACACATATAAGTGTAATTTTTATGTATGGTTCTTTAAATTTTTACATCTCCCTTTTATATAAATTATAAACTGATTTGGCCAATTGAACACTTCAGCCAATAACTACAAAATACAGTAAATACAGTAAATTATAAAATACAGTAATAAGCATGCCTTTTATGTGATTTTGTTTCAGCAGCCAAAGATCACAAGGAAAAGCATTTTCAAATAAGAGAATTTGGAGCACCTCAGGTTTCTAACTATGAAAATGGTAAGAAATTATAATTTCATCATATATATGAATAATTTATTATTTAAAATTCTTTACTTTTAATTTAATACTTAATTCCTCAACATTAAAACTGTATAGGTCTCTATATAGGGATGCAACCCTGCACTTCTACTTTGTAACACATCACAATGGAATTGAAGTCATTATTTGTTTTGTATGTTTGGGCCCTTGTCCAGATGTATCTGTGTAACTGTGAGTCATACTGTCTAGTGTACCTCCCCTATCCAGCAAGTTTAGATACTCAGTAGAAACTAACTTGAATATCTTCCCCACACAGTTATTTTGCAAATATTTTCTCCTACTTTGTCATTTATCTTTTGATTTTTCATTTGTTTCTTGCCATGTAAATTTTTAAAAATAATTTTATTTAGTCAAATTTATTACTCTTTTCTTTTATTGGATCTTGATTTTTGTCGTATAGAAAACTCCGGTTAGAAAAATTCATTGATGCTGTCTTCTGGTATTTGTGTACTTTTATTTTTTACATTTATTTATTTTGTTAGTATTTATTTTGAGAGAGAGAGCACGCATGAGTTGGGAGAAGGGACAGAGAGAGAGGGAAAGAGAATCCCAATCAGGCTGTGCACTGTCAGCACAGAGCCAGACTCGGCTTGATCTTACGAACCTTGAGATCATGACCTGAACCAAAATCAAGAATCAGAAACTTAACTGACTGAGCCATCCAGGCACCCCCACATTTAGAAATCCAATTCATTTGGAGTTTATGCAACCATATAGTATTAGCAGTAGATTAAATATTATCTTTTGTAAGTAGTCATCCTTTTATATCTTTTTTTTTAATGCCATCTTTGCCACAGTAATTTGAGATAGTTTCCAGTCATATACTAGGTTTCTATATGTATTTGGCTTTGTTCTGGAGCTTCCTTTATATTTCATTGATATGTGCATATACCAATGCCATATGATTTTAATTATAGAAATTTTATTTTGTGTTTTTATATCTGGTAGGGCTAGTATCCTTTTCATTATTTTTTTAGCTATTCTTGCATGTTTTTCAATATAAATTTTATATTGTCCAGCTCCATAAAACTCATTATTCCTTTTATTGTGTTTATATTAAATGTGAAAAACAGCTTGATGGTGCTGAGACATCCTAACCAGAAACAAGGGATTTTTTCTATTTAAAATTTTCTTGTATATCTTTTATATACAGGATTTTTTTAATATAAGTTTTGAACAGTTTTGTTATTTCTCAGTATTTTATCTTGTTTGTTGTCATTGTAACTGAGGTTTTCTTTTCCGTTACTTTTTATGTATACATAAATTTATATATATATAAAATATATATGATATATTTTTAATAATTTTATATAAATTTTATATATACAAAATATATATATTATAAATTTATATAAATTATATATAATATATATAATTTATATATGGTATATATTTTATATATAAAATTTATATAAATATATAAATTATATAATATATAAATATATGTAATTATATATTATGTATAAGTTTTATATATAATATACATATTATATATAAAGCTATATATCTAATCTATTAGATATATATAATATATATATTAGATAGATATATCTTAAGTAATCTTTATGCCCAATGTGGGGCTTGAACTTACGACCTTGAGATCAAAAGTCAAATGCTCTACCAACTGAGCCAGCCTGGTGCCCCTTTTCTGGTTATTAGTTTGTGTATATAAATGCTATTTTTTTTAACCTCTGATATCTATCTATCTATTTATTTATTTATTTATTTTGATTCTGAGAGACCAGAAGCTGGGGAGGGACAGAGGGAGAGAGGAGAGAATCTTAAGCAGGCTCCACACTCAGCATGAAGCCCAACATGGGCCTCTATCTCACAAGTGTGACCTATGCAGAAATCAAGAGTTAGAGCTTAACTGACTGAGCCGCCCAGTGCCCCAAAATGCTATTGATTTTTTTGCATGTTAGTATTATATGTTGCTACCTTGTTGAATTTTTTTATAATTAGAGTTTGTTTCATCATTGATTTTCTAGGGTTTTCCAGATACACTATTATGTCATCTACAAATAGAATCCTGTTTTTTCTTTACCAGTTCATGTTACTGTAATTGATTTCTTTTATTTAATTGCATTTGTTTCTACCTCCAAAACCAGTTGAATGTTTCTGAATTAATTAAGATGCTGGCTTTTGAAATGAAGTATCAGTTTTGTGGCATTAAAGAAGTATCCACTGGGTGCATGGCTGGCTCAGTCTGTTAAGCCTCCGACTCTTGATTTTGGCTTAGATCATAGTTCATGAGATTGGGCCCCATGTTGGGCATTGTTCTGACAGCACAGAGTCTGCTTGGGATTCTCTCTTTCTCTCCCTCTCTCTCTGCCCCTCCCTTGCTCTCTCTCTCTCTCTCTCTCAAAATTAATAAATAAACTTAAAAAAAGGAAGTATCCATATATTCCTAATTTCTTAAGTTTCATTAGGAATGATTGTTGAATTTTTATTCATTAGATTCCTAGAAGTGGAACTGCTATGTTATGCAGCAAATTTAACTATCTTTTTGAGGATCTGCCAGATGGTTTTTCAAGATGGTTTTACTACTATTTCATTCCGACTAGCAAATTATGAGGAGGTCTAGTTTCTCCACTCTTTGGCAACATTTGGTATTGTCTTGTTAACCATATACATTCTAGTGCTTTTAATTTGTGGCTTTAATTTGCATTTCTCCAGTGACTTATGATGTTGAGTATATTTTCTTGTGTTTATTGGCCATTCATATATCTTTATTAATAAATCTATAAAATCTATTGCCTATTTTTAATTGGGTTATTTACCTTATAATTGCAAGATTTCTTTATCCTTCATACAAGTTCTTTGTCAGACATACGACTTGTAGATATTCTAGTTATCTTATTTTCTTAATTTTGCATCTTGAAACACAAAATGTTTAAAATTTTATGAAGTTCAACAACATTTTTTTCTTCTCTTGGTATCACATCTAGATCTCCCTACCCAAGATTCAAAGATTTTCTCATATGTATTCTTGAAGTTTTATAAATTTAGCTCTTACCTATAGGACTATAATCATTTTGAGTTAATTGTATATAGTATAAGGTAGGTAAGTTTTATTTTTGTTTCTGTTTATTGCATATGCATATCTACTTGTACCAGTACAATTTATTGAAAAGACATTCCTTTTCTCCGCTGAATTCTCTTGGCATTTTTGTTAAAATCAAGTGACCCAAAAAAACGTAAGGGTGTGTTTCTGGATTCTAGTTTCTGTTCCACTGATCTGTATACCTAACCTTGGCTAGTACCACTGGCCACTGTTTTGATTACTGTGGCTTTATAGTAAATTTTGAAATTAGGTAGTATAAGTCCTACAGCATGGTTCTTTTTTCAAAATTATTTTGGCTATTATAACTTCTTTGCATTTCCATATAAATTTTACAATCGTCATGTTGGATTCATACATCAGTTTGGAGTTAATTGCTATCTGAACAATATTGTTCCTTTTAGTCTGTGAGTGTGAAGATTTTTTCCGTATTGTTCACTTTCAGTGGTTTGCCTATGATGTATCTAGATACAGATCTCTTTATATTGATTCTAATTGATTCTACTTGGGTTTTACTAAGCTTGTTGGATGAGTACATTTATGTTTTCAACAAATTTGGGACATTTTATCCATTATTTCTTCAAATTCTGCCCTCCCCCATCCTTTTGAAACTCTTATTGTGTGTATACTGGTACTTCTGATACTGACCCACCATTTCACTTAGATACTCTGCATTTTTCTTCATTCTTTTTTCTTCTCTCAGTTCTTTGGGTTGCATAATCTCTGTCAGTCTATCTTAAGGTTAGCTAATTCTTTCTTATGCTAGTTCAGATCTACTGGTGATCCTTGAGAGTGAATTTTTCATTTTAGTTATTGTACTTTAAAAAAATTTTTAAGATTTATATATTTTAGAGATACAGGCAGACACACCATGAGTTGGGGAGAGGCAGAGAGGGAAACATAGAATCAGAAGCAGGCTGCAGCACAGAGCCTGACATGGAGCTTGAACTCACAAACTGTGAAATCATGACCTGAGCCGAAGTCGGATGCCCAACCATCTGAGCCACCCAGGCACCCCTCAGTTATTGTACTTTTTAAAGAAATGTTTTTAAGTTTATTTATTTTGAGAAATAGAAAGAGAGAGCATTCACACACAAGCAGGGAAGAGGAAGAAATGAAAGAGAATCCCAAGCAGGGTCCACACTGGCAATGCAGAGCCTGACATGGGGCTCGATTCCATGAACTGTGAGATCATGACCTGAGATTAAATCAAGAGTCAGACGCTTAACCAACTGAGCCACTCAGATGCCCCAGTTATTGTAGTTTTCAATTTCAGAATTTCCATTTGGTTCTTTTTTGTAATTTCTGACTCTTTATTGATATTCTTTATTTGATACAGTATTGTCACAACACCTTTCTTTGCTTTTTAAAGATTGCTTTAACAAAATTTTCAGTTTTACTGAGGTAAAATTGATAAATAAAATAAAGGTATTTGAAGTGTGCTGATATGATATATACCTTGTGAGAGGATTCTCTCCATCTAGTTAATTACCATATCTATCAACATACTTCCTTTACTTTAATCATACTATCTTTTAGTTCTTTGAATATATTTATAAGAGTTACTTTAAAGGTTTTGCCTGTTAATATGACATTCGGTTTGCTCTCACAGGCAGCTTGTGTTGCCTGCCTTCTTGCAATTGTATGGTCCTACTTTTCCCATTTATTGTTCATTTGTTTTGGCCTACCTTGTTTTTTGTTGGAAACTGGACATTTTAGATAATATATTTTAGCAACTTTGGCTACTCTTCTTCTTTGGGGCTTGTTATTATTATTTGCTTGCTTTATTTGTTTAGTGACAGGCTGGATTATTTTGGTGGAGTCTATTCCCCACCCCTCCCCAGCCCCTCAGCCCCCAACAGTGGAACAAGGATACAGAATTAGCTTTACCTACAGTCACCCTGGGATGACAGTTTGTTTTGGTAAGGGTTCTCTTTGACAGTGTTTTTCCCTGATCACACCCAGCTGTTAAGCACCACTAATTTCCATCTGATTGCTTTATTATTTTTAAGAATGCTCTGGATCATAAATTTTTCTGCAAACAAAACCAATAAAATTTGGACTCCTGTGACAGGATATTTCCCAGAGTCACTGAGATTTGTTCTTACCCTACCTAGGCAGGCTTGTCCCCACAGGCTTCTTCCCTGATTCTTTCAGGCAAACTAGTTGGCCTACATTTATCTGATGATGGAAACAATGACATTTATTTATTTATTTACTTACTTAAGAGAGACAGACAGACAGACAGCATGAGCAGGGGAGGGTCAGAGAGAGAGGGAGACACAGAATCTGAACCAAGTCTCCAGGCTCTGAGCTAGCTGTCAGCACAGAGCCTGATGAGGGGCTCGAACCCATGAACTGTGAGATCATGACCTCAGCCAAAGTCGGACACTTAACCGACTGAGCCACCCAGGTGACCTCTCAGTGACATGTTTCTGAACGAGATCCTTGCTCTGGGAGCTGGGTGCTAAGTGAGGAGGGTGATGGTAGTCTCAATTCTTTTTGGCCTTGCTTTTCCTGAATGAAACTATCACATTATGAGCAGGGTCGCATAACCCAGAGCCCTTGTATTCTCAGCATCCCACACCCAAATCATAGTCTCCATCTTATGACTGGGATCTTGTTATCTGGGTGGAAATGGGAGCTGGCACCTCTTGACTGTACTGCCCTGACTTAGCCAATAGGTAACTGAGGACACGATATGAAAAGCTGATACCCTGCCCCTCCTGGGAACATAACTCTTGACTGAGACTTTTGGGAGCAGGAGCCCTATGTTCTTGGCTACACAGGGCAAGAGTGGAATTTCCATCTTGCTAAATTGGGAAGGGAATGCATTCCGTTCTTAGTTCAGATACCATAGTCTGAATTTTAATAGATTTTCTTAAGTGTTTCCTCATGTGATGTATGTCCTTGGAACAATTTCTAGAGACTTTAATGATTATTTTTTAAACATTTTTCCACCAGATATTTAAAAACTAGTATGCCTCTCCATAGACTTCCTCACTGTATCATATGGGAAGCCTTTTTCATTTTTATCAGTAAAGGTGTTCAGGATTATTTTTTCTCTGTTAACTGCTATTTAAGTTTCCATGGATTATAACTGAAATGTCTTTTTTATTATTATTTTTCAGAAATTCCATACCCCTTTAACCAACAGTTGTTTAATAGACCGTATTAAAATTTACAAGTAGAAGAACCTTTTAGTTTTTAGTTTCATTTTTTAAATTACTTCACTTTCTTGCATGTTGTTTGTAGTATTTCTACTTTAAGAAACTCATTGATTTTTATGTGTGTGCTTTAGTATAATTAATTTTTGTGAATTTTCAGTGTGTGGGAAGAAAATATAATTTCTTTATCTTTTTTTTTTTAAAGATTTTATTTTAAGTAATCTGCACACCCAATGTGGGGATCAAACCCACAACCCTGAGATCAGGAGTTACATGCTCCACTGACTGAGCCAACCAGGCAGCTCAAGTGTGTTTTCTATTAATTTTATATATATTCAAAATAACTATCTTATTAATTATGGTTTAAATCTTTCATGTCTTTACTTTTGCCTTTTGGGCATATTTTTTATTGACAGTGATATATTAAAGTCTATTGTTTTTTACTGAGAGTGGTATATTAAATTCTATTATCATTAATTTGTTTCTACTTCTTGCATCCCCTGTAGTTTTTGCCTTACATAGTGGCTGCTTCATTATTTCACACATAGATACTCTTAACTATTATATCTTCATTGTGATTTTTGATCTTCATTTTGATCTATAGCCTACCCAATTAGAAATAATTTCATATGAACTTCCAATCAGTTTAATTGGTCATTAAAAATTATGTTAGAAAATCATTGTAATGTATAAGAACAGTGAACCAAATTTGATTTGCCCTACACCCTACTCTCATTTCCTCAAAAAGAGCCATTGTGTTTTTATTTTCATTCAACAGTTGCAAAAGATTTACCTGTTGATTCACTGGAAGATGATTTTGAGAAAGAATTCTCATTTCTGAACAACTTGCTAAGTCCTGGTTCTTCAAGTACTGGTGAATTTACCCAAGAATGCCAGACAGCCTTTGGGAGCCCAGGCACCAGCCTCACGTTCCAGGAGCCTTCTGTGGGATCTGAGCCTCTTGCTCATTCCTCACGATTCCTTCCTTCACAGCTGTTTGATCTTGGCCTTCATGCTGCTGGAGCTTTCAACAGTAAGTGTCTCTGAAACATTTGGACACCTGTGGCTTATTTTATCCTTGTAATCCTTGTAAAGCAAAACTATGTGCATATGGATGCTAAAATCAACAAGGATATTGGTTTTAACATTAGTACCACTAGATTAAAATCTGAAGTCACACCTATCAACTGAAAAAATAACAAATATTACTACTGGAGTGTATCAATAAGGCTGAAAAAAAAGGACTGCTTTTCTTCCACCTCCACCAAACCCCACATTTTCTAGATTGACTTTCCCAGATGTCTTCTTAACATAGAAAATCAGTGTCTTATTTAAAAATTTTTTTTAATGTTTTTATTTATTTCTAGGAGAGAGAGAGAGACAGCGTGAGCAGGGGAGGGTCAGAGAGAGAGGGAGACACACTCTGAAACAGGCTCCAGGCTCCGAGCCGGCAGCCAGCACAGAGCCTGATGCGGGGCTCGAACCCACGAACTGCGAGATCATGACCTAAGCGAAAGTCAGACGCTTAATCGACTAAGCCACCCAGGCACCCTCAGTGTCTTATTTTAAACTCTTGACCTGCTAAGCTATCTCTACTTTAGGGCAGGTCATATTGTTTCTTCCATCTAGCAAAGGTTGGTGTGTTCTCTTCCTGTGAGTTTAGAGTAGATAAGGCTAGTTCCATGGCAGCCTCCTAGGCAAGGCAGCAGGACTAGAGGGTTGTGGTAGAAAGCTGGAGAGGGTGTTTTCCTGAGGAAAGGGTCACCTGCTTTGTATATATGTCAGGGACTCCCTCTACTGACCTGCTGTCCCAGCAACCTGTGATCAACCTAGCACCTTGGGAGTCATTTTGCTCCCCACTTCATATTTGTTGCTAAGTACTGTCAATTCTATTTCTAAAACATGTCTCCAATTTCATGCTTCTCCTTTCTTCCTCTATTATCGGAGGCATTTAGAGCCTTATTTGGTTTACTGCGCTGCTCCAAGAGTCCTCCTACCAGACCTTCCCAACTTCAGGTCATCTTCCATGCTTCCATGGAAGAGTTCTTTCTCCAAGAAGCAGATTCTTATGTCAGCACCCTTACCTTACCTTATGCTTACCTTAAAGTGAAGGACCATGGGCTCTAGGTTAAAACCTCTGCCTGCATTTCTACTCATCTCTTACCTTACTTCAGAATACTTACATTTTCTTTTTTTCTTATGGGTTCTTTTCTGTTTTTGTTTTTTATTTGTTTTTGTTTTTTAGAGAGAGAGAACATGAGTTAGGGAGGGGCAGAGAGAGGGGGAGACAGAGAATCCCAAGCAGGCTCCACACTGTCAGCCCAGAGCCCAGTGTGGGGCTTCAGCTCACAAAACTGTGAAATCATGAACTGGGCTGAAACCAAGAGTTAGACACTTAACTGTCTGAATCACCTTGGCACCCCCAATACTTTCCATTTTCTGTAACTATTTTCATATCCCTCTGAGACATCAGTGCTTGTATTGCTGCTTTAGCTTATGATGTTTATGAAATAAAGCATGGGCTTGCACCTGTGTGTTAGATTCTCAGTCTAGTGTTTTCTCCGTGGTGGCCAACTAGCCTTGAATACTTATTCAGTACTGCCCAGTGGAGTGGTTTCTCCCACTTCTGGCCTTGCATAGTGTTTTATGTGTTTTAATGGCTATAATCATAGTTCATCTTGCCTTCTGTTCCTATCTTTCAACCCCTAGTAGATTTTATCCCTGGGAAAATGGTTCATGGCACCTAACAGTGTCTTAATGTATTATACTTTGTATTAAAATACTTACATTCATACTGTATCTGCAAGACCATCATACTTTATCCAGTCTGCAAGTATCTCAAGGACACAGTATGTATGGTAATTTATCTTTGCGCTTTCTATGACAGCAGCATAAAGTTAGCTCAATAAATAAAATAAATATCAGTTAGGGGTGCCTGGCTGCCTCAATTCCTAGAGCATTTGACTCTTGGTCTCAGGGTTATCAGTGTAAGCCCCACATTGGGCATAGAGCCTACTTAAAATAGGTGTGCCTAGGTGGCCCAGTCTGTTAAGCACTGGACTTCGGCTCAGGTTATGATCTCTTGGTTCGTAAGTTCGAGCCCCGCATCAGGCTCTCTGTTGTCATCACAGAGCCCACTTCAGATCCTCTGTTCCTCTCTTTGCCCTTCCCCTGCTTGTGCACACATACACACTCAAACACACTCTCTCAAAAATAAACATTAAAAAACTAAAAGAAAAAAAAAATCAGTTAAATAATCACTCAGTAAGAATTTAACCTAGAAGTAAAAAAGGACACTATTATTTGATAAAGAGGCGCTGTATCTAGGATAATTCAGATGTTTTGCTAAAAAATTTTAGAAAACAATTACTCTTGCACACATATCAGTGACCTAATAAAGATTTACAAACAGATTCATTCTTCACATAAACACCTATTGCTTTTTCTCCTTAACTGGCCACATCTCTAGCAGCACTGGATTCTTTTCTTATTTTCTGGCAATACATTATCAACAATATTTCTTTACCACTTAGAACATCTGTTCTGATCCCTGCCTGCAGGCTGACAGATGTTCCCATGCAATGGCTGAGGCAGTTGATATTCGGTGTTTAATGAGCATCTTGTTCGAGATAACTAGGCAGTTTAAACAATTAAGAGGGAACCAAAATCTGGTCTTCTGCCTCTTACTACAGGACTCTCTCTACTTCACTCACCTTTTCTTTATGTCTACTTCTTTCTCTCCTGTAATGTAAACCAGGAAAATGAGCTGCCCTGAGTTAGAAGATCTGTGTTCTAGGAACCCTGAGTAAGAACATGGGCTTCAAATGATCTCTTCAGTACAAGGAAGGTAGTAGACAGGATAGTTTAAATTCCTTTCTAGTACTGTGTTTTAATTATAAACTAAATAACTTTTCATGTTACAGCAAATACTACACAATCTTACTAAGAGAGTATTCATAGTGATACATTTTACTTTTAAGATTTTATTTTTAAGTAATTTCTGCATCCATCATGGGGCTCAAACTCACAACCCCAAGATCAAGAGTTGCTTCCTCTACCAAATGAGCCAGCCAAGTGCCCCTCATAATGTACTTTTTAAAAATTTTATTTAAATTCCATTTAGCTAACATATGGTTTAGTATTGGTTTTAGGAGAAGAACCCAGTGATTCATCACCCACATAACACTCAGTGCTCATCCCAGCAAGTGCCCTTCTTAATTAGCCATCACTCATTTAGCTCATCCGCTCACCCCTCTCCCCTTTAGCAACACCCAGTTCTCTGTATTGAAGAGTCTTTTATGGTTTATCTCCCTCTGTTTTTATCTTATTTTACCTTCCTCTGTGTTTATCTGTTTTGTTTCTTAAATTCTACATATGAGTGAAATTGTATGATACTTGTCTTTGAGTTATTTCACTTAGCATAATACACTCTAGTTCCATCCACATTGTTGCAAATGGCAAGATTTCATTCCTTTTGATTGCGAGAAGTATTCTATTTTGTGTATGTGTATATAATATATCACATCTTCTTTAGCCATTCATTAGTCAATGGACATTTGGGCCCTTTCCATAATTTGGCTATTGTTGATAGTGCTGCTATAAACATTGGTGTACATGTTCCCCTTCAAATCAGCATCTTTGTATCCTTTGGATAGATATCTAGTGCAATTGCTGGGCCATAGGGTATTTCTATTTTTAATTTTTTTAATGTTTATTTATTTTTGAGAGAGAGAGAGAGACAGAGCGTGAACAGGGAGGGGCAGAAAGAGACAGTCACAGAATCCAAAGTAGGCTCCAGGTTCTGAGCTGTCAGCACAGAGACTGACGTTGGGCTCAAACCCGTGAGCCGTGAGATCATGACCTGAGCTGAAGTTGGAGCATAACCAACCAAGCCACCCAGGCGCTGCTCTATTTTTAATTTTTTGAGAAACCTCCATATTGTTTTCCAGAACAGCTGTACCAGTTTTCATTCCCACCACTAGTGCAAAAGGGCTCCCCTTTTTCCACATCCTTACCAGTATCTGTTTCCTGAGTTGTGAATTTTAGCCATTCTGACAGGTGTGAAGTGGTTTTGATTTGTATTTTTCGGATTATGACTGGCATTGAGTATTTCATATGTCTTTTAGCCATCTGGATATTTTTTTTGGAAAAGTGTTCATGTCTTCTGCCCATTTCTTCACTGAATTATTTGCTTTTTGGGTGTTGAGTGTTTTCATAATGATACTTTTTAATAACTGCATAGTAATTTGTCACATTTATCTTCCATAATCTTCCTTCCTTGACTTTTTCATTATATAGATAATGCTGCAATAAACTTAATCATACATGCACTTTTTTCCTTCAGTTAAATAATTTCCTTTAAATAAATTTCTGGGAATAAGATTACTGAGTCCAGGGTATAAACATAGTTAAAGGTTTCAAGATTCTTTTTTTTTTTTTAATTTTTTTTTTAATGTTTTATTTATTTCTAGGAGAGAGAGACAGTGTGAGCAGGGGAGGGTCAGAGAGATAGGGAGTCACAGACTGAAACAGGCTCCAGGCTCCGAGCTGGCAGTCAGCACAGAGCCCGACGCGGGGCTCAAACCCACGAACTGCGAGATCATGACCTAAGCGAAAGTCGGACGCTTAACCGACTAAGCCACCCAGGCGCCCCAAAGGTTTCAAGATTCTAATCGTCAGATTTCCTCTCTCCCAACTCCTTAGAAATTCTCTTTCTATACCTTATCTATCTGCATTTGTTTAAAAAGAACACTTGTATATTTATTTCCAAACCACTTTGAAAACTGTTAGGAAGTCTGATCTAATTCTGCCTGAAACTAAACTTGATGATAAAATCCATAATTTCAGATACATTTTAAGTGTTTTCTACCTCTTCTATTGTAGAATCATACCCTAGTAGAAAGATTAAAGTACTCATTAGATATTTTTACCTTTTCTTATGTTTTCTGATGCTGCTTCCTATTTGACTAACAGTGGATAATTCCTTACTTCTTTTCCCCACAGGCTGGGCCTCCCAAGGGGGATTAGAAGTTCCTCTTTCAAATACTGATAACCAGCCTGTGCCTTCACAGAGTCCAAAGAAATTAACAAAGTGTAAGTTATTTATTTATATTCTTTGCTATCATATTAACAATCAGTTGCATTCAGATAAATTTAGAAAAGAATTACTTTGTAGTTTTGCCTCATATTGTCCAGGAAAATATTTTATTAGTAATGAATTAAAATGAAAGTTATACCTGGCATTCCTCATAATGGAAAAAATTGAATAGAAATTATGAACTTGTCAGAGTAAATTCTGTACTTTAATTTTTTATATTTTGTAGTGAAGTTTGTTGGTAATGGATAATACCATTAGGATAGAAGGTGTTCTTTGATTACAAGATGCCTGTTGACAAAAAGTGCATTCAGGCATTTAGCATAGGACCTAGTACATAGTAATTGCTGACATTTATTGAGTACTTACCATATTGTTGCCACAGAATTGGTCCATGTTGTAGTTACTGTGTAGGGTATGCATAGAAAATAGACACTCTGTCAGGATTTTAGATACATAATAATCTTAGTCACTGATGTGGATTTTTAAAACTTTGGAAAGAATTGAAAATGTACAAGTGATACATAAGTAAAAATAGCACAAAGAACATTAGTATACCCTTTACCTAGATTCATCTACTGTTAGTATTTTGCTGTCGGTTATGCATGTGTTATTTTATTCTGAATCACTTGAGGGCGAGTTACATACATCATTACAATTTACCCCAAAATACTTCAGTTTGTATTTCATAAGAACAGGTATATTTTATTGCATAACCACTGTATGGTTGTAAACTTTAGGAAATTTAATGTTAACATATTTTTATAACCTACCATGTATTTGTATTCTGGTTTTGTAAGTTGACCCAGTAATGTCCCCTCTAGCACATTCCCCCTCTGCACAGAGAGACTAGGGTCATGATGTATTCAGTTGCCATGTCTCTTTAGCCTCTTTTATTTTAAAACATTTCCACAGCTTTTCTTTGATTTTTGAATACAGGCATTTTAATAGAATACAGTCCCTCTGCTCCACTGTTTTTTTTATTAATAGAATATTTCTTATTTCAGTTTTATCTGAAGTTTATTGTGATTAAATTCAGGTTCTTCATTCTTTTTTTTTTTTTAACAGTTTATTCTCAAGTTGGTTTCCATGTAGCACCCAGTGCTCATCCCCACAAGTGCACTCCTCCATGCCCATCACCCCCCTTCCTCTCTTCCCCATCCCCCATCAGCCCTCAGTTTGTACTCAGCATTCAAGAGTCTCTCGTGGTTTGCCTCTCTCTCTTTCCCCCACCGTTTCCCCCCTTCTTCTCCCCCATGGTCCTCCATTAAGTTCCTCCGAATCCTCCTATACATGCAGACATATGGTATCTGTCCTTCTCTGCCTGACTTATTTCACTCAGCATAACACCCTCAAGGTCCATCCATGTTGCTACACATGGCCAGATTTCATTCTTTCTCATTGCCACGTAGTATTCCATGGTATAGATAAACCACATCTTCTTGATCCATTCATCTGTTGATGGACACTTAGGCTCTTTCCAGGTTTTAGCTATTGTGGAAAGTGCTGCTATGAACATTGGGGTACATGTGCCCTATGCATCAGCATTTCTGTATCCCTTGGGTAAATTCCTAGCAGTGCTATTGCTGGGTCATAGGGGAGTTCTATTGTTAGTTTCCTGAGGAACCTCCACACTGTTTCCCAGAGGGGCTGCACCAGTTTACATTCCCACCAACAGTGTAGGAGGGTGCCCGTTTCTTCACATCCTCACCAGCATCTAGAGTCTCCTGATTGGTTCATTTTAGCCACTCTGACTGGTGTGAGGTGGTATCTCAGTGTGGTTTTAATTTGTATTTCCCTGATGAGGAGGGACGCTGAGCATCATTTCATGGGTCTATTGGCCATCTGGATGTCCTCTTTGGAGAAGTGTCTGTTCATATCTTCTGCCCATTTCTTCACTGGGTTGTTTGTTTTTCGGGTGTGGACTTGGATTAGCTCCTTATAGATTTTTGGATACTAGCCCTTTATCTGATATGTCATTTGCAACTATCTTTTCCCATTCCGTTGGTTGCCTATTAATTTTCTGGGTTGTTTCCTTGGCTGTGCAGAAGCTTTTAATCTTGATGAGGTCCCAGTAGTTTATTTTTGCTCTTGATTCCCTTGCCTTTGGGGATGTGTCAAGTAAGAAATTGCTGCAATTGACATCAAGGAGGTTGTTTCCTGCTTTCTCCTCTAGGGTTTTGAAGGTTTCCTGTCTCACACTCAGTTCCTTTATCAATTTTGAGTTTATTTTTGTGTATGGTGTGAGAAAATGATCTAGTTTCATTTTTCTGCATGCTGCTGTCCAGTTTTCCCAGCACCATCTGTTAAAGAGGCTGTCTTTTTTTCCATTAGATACTCTTTCCTGCTTTGTCACAGATTAGTTGGCTGTACATTTGTGGATCCAATTCTGAGTTCTCTATCCCATTGGTCTATGTTTCTGTTTTTGTGCCAATACCATACTGTCTTGATGATGACAGCTTTCTAGTAGAGGCTAAAATCTGGGATTGTGATGCCTCCCATTTTGGTTTTCTTCTTCAATATTACTTTGGCTATCTGGGTCTTTTGTGGTTCCATACAAATTTTAGGATAGTTTGTTCCAGTTTTGAGAAGAATGCTGGTGCAATTTTGTAAGATTTTTTTTAATGTTTTATTTATTTCTAGGAGAGAGAGAGAGAGAGAGAGAGAGAGAGACAGCATGAGCAGGGGAGGGTCAGAGAGGGAGTCACAGACTGAAACAGGCTCCAGGCTCTGAGCTGGCAGTCAACACAGAGCCCGACGTGGGGCTCAAACCCTCGAACCGCGAGATCTTGACCTAAGTGAAAGTCAGACGCTTAACCGACCAAACCACCCAGGCGCCCCTGCTGGTGCAATTTTGATTGGAATTGCATTGAATGTGTAGATTGCTTTGGGTAGTAATGACATTTTAACTATTCTTCTAATCCATGAGCATGGAATGTTTTTCCATTTCTTTGTGTCTTCTTCAGTTTTCTTCATAAGTTTTCTATAGTTTTCATCATACAGATCTCTTATATCTTTGGTTAGGTTTATTCCTAGATATTTTATGGTTTTTTGTGCAATTGTGAATGGGATCAGTTTCTTGATTTCTCTTTCTATTGCTTCATTTTTGGTGTAGAAAAATACAACCGATTTCTTTATGTTGATTTTGTACCCTGCAACTTTGCTGAATGCATGGATCAGTACTAGTAGGCTTCTGGTGGAGTCTATCGAGTTTTCTATGTAGAGTATCATGTCGTCTGCGAAAAGTGAAAGTTTGACTTCTTCTTTGCCAATTCTGATGCCTTTCATTTCCTTTTGTTGTCTGATGGCTGATGCTAGGACTTCCAGCACTGTTAAACAACAGTGGTGAGAGTGGACATCCCTGTTGTGTTCCTGATCTCAGGGGGAAAGCTCTCAGCTTTTCCCTGTTGAGGATGATGGTAGTCGAAGGCTTCTCATAAATGGCTTTTATGATGTTTAAGTAAGTTCCTTCTATCCTGACTTTCCCTAGGGTCTTTATGAAGAAGGGATGCTGTATTTTGCCAGATTCTTTTTCTGCATCTATTGACAGGGTCATATGGTTTTTATCTTTTCTTTTGTTAATGTGATATATCACATTGATTGATTTGCGAATATTGAACCAGCCCTATAACCCAGGAATGAAACGCACTTGATTATGGTGGATAATTCTTTTTATGTGCTGTTGAATTCAATTTGCAAGTATCTTGTTGAGAATTTTTGCATCCGTATTCATCAAGGATATTGGCCTGTAGTTCTTCTTTTTGCTGGCTCTCTGTCTGGCTTGGGAATCAAAGTGATGCTGGCTTCATAAAATGAAGTTTTTCTTCAATTTCTATTTTTTGGAATAGCTTGAGAAGAATGGGTATTAATTCTTTTTTAAATGTCTGGTAGAATTCCCCAGGGAGGCCATCTGGCCCAGGTCTCTTATTTGTTGGGAGATTTTTGATAACTGATTCGATTTCTTCATTCATTATGGGTCTGTTCAGATTTTCTCTCTCTTCCCTTTGTGATTTTTGGTAGTGAGTGTGTGTTTAGGAATGTGTCCATTTCTTCTAAGTTGTCCAGTTTGTTGGCATATAATTTTTCATAGTATTCCCTGATAATTGCTTGTATTTCCGAGGGGTTGGTTGTAATAAGTCCATTTTCATTCATGATTTGCTCTATTTGAGTGCTCTCTCTTTTCTTTTTGATAAACGTGGCTAGAGGTTTGTCAATTTTGTTTATTTTTTCAAAAAACCAACTCTTGGTTTCGTTGATCTGTTCAGCTGTTTATCTGTTTTTTTTTTGTTTGTTTGTTTGTTTGTTTTTGGTTTCTACATTGTTTATTTATGCCCTGATTTTTATTATTTCTCTTCTCCTACTGGGTTTCGGGTGCTTTTGTTGCTCTCCTTCTAGTTCCTTTAGGTGAGCTGTTAGACTTTGTACTTGGCACTTTTTCTAATTTCTTGAAATAGGCCTGGAATGCAATGTACTTTCCTCTTAGGACTGCCTTTGCCACATCCCACAGAATTTGGATTGTTGTATTTTCATTTGTTTCCATATATGTTTTAATTTCTGCTCTAATTGCCTGATTGGCCCATTCGTTCTTTAGTAGGGTGTTCTTTAACCTCTATGTTTTTGGAGGTTTTCCAGACTTCTCCTTGTGGTTGATTTCAAGTTTCATAGCATTGTGATCTGAAGGTGTGCATGGTATGATCTCAATTCTTTTATATTTATTGAGGGCTGCTTTTTGTCCCAGTATGTGATCTATCTTGGAGAATGTGCCATGCACACTTGAGAAGAAAGTGAATTCCATGGCTCAGGATTTAGAGTTCTAAATATATCTGTCAACTCCATCTGGTCCAATGTATTATTCAAGTCTATTGTTTCTTTAGTGATTTTCTGTCTAGTTGATCTATCCATTGCTGTAAGTGGAGTATTAAAGTCCCCTGCTATTAACACATTCTTACCCATAAGACTGTTTCTGTTTGTGATTGTTTTATATATCTAGGTGCTCCCATATTTGGTGCGTAGACATTTATAATTTTTAGCTCTTCCTGATGGATAGACCCTGTAATTATTATATAATGCTCTTCTTCATCCCTTGTTACTGCCTTTAAAGTCCAGTTTGTCTGATATAAGTATAGCTACTCCAGTTTTCTTTTGACTTCCAGTAGCATGACAGATATTTTTCCATCCCCTTACTTTCAATCTGAAGGTGTCCTTAGGTCTAAAATGAGTTTTTTGTAGAGGGCAAATAGATGGATTTTGGTTTTTTATCCATTCTGCTACCCTATGTCTTTTGATTGGGGCTTTTAGTCTGTTTACATTCAGTGTTATTATTGAAAAATATGGGTTTAGAGTCATCGTGTCTTTTGTGGGATTCATGCTTGTGGGGGTGTCTCTGGTATCTTGCGTTCATTGCGACATTTCCTTCATAAAGTCCCCCTCAGGATTTCTTGTAGGGCTGGTTTAGTGGTGACAAATTCTTTCCATTTTCGTTTATTTGGGAAGATTTTTATCTCTCCTTCTATTCTGAATGACAGGCTTGCTGGATAGAAGATTCTTGGCTGACTATTTTTTCTGCTCATCACATTGAAGATTTCCTGCCATTTCTTTCTGGCCTGCCAAGTTTCAGTAGATAGGTCTGTAACCACTCTGATAGGTTTCCCTTGTATGTTAAGGCCCTTTTATCCCTAGACTCTTTCAGAATTCTCTCTTTGTCCTTAATATTTTGCCAGTTTCATTATGATATGTCGTGCAGAAGATTGATTCAAGTTACGTCTGAGGAGAGTTCTCTTTGCCTCTTGGATTTCAATGTCTGTTTCCATCCCCAGATTGAGGAAGTTCTCTGCTGTAATTTGTTCAAGGACTCCTTCAGCGCCTTTCCCTCTCTCTCCCTCTTCTGGAATTCCTATGACACGGATGGATATCATTCCATTCTATTGTATCGCTTAGCTCGAACTCTCCTTTCGTGTTCCTGGATCAGTTTATCTCTCTTTTTCTCACCTTCCTCTTTTTCTATAATTGTGTCTTCTAAATCACTTATTCTCCTTTCTGCCTCTTGAATCTGTGCGTTGTATGCCTCCATTTTATTATCCATCTCATTTATAGCATTTTTTAATTCATCACAACTATTTTTAAGCTCCATAATCTTTGTACCAGTAGTTTCTCTGATGTCTTCCATGCCTTTTGCAAGCCCAGCGATTAATTTTATCACTATTATTCTAAATTCTTGTTATGTTCCTTATATCTGTTTTGAGCAGTTCTTCAGCTGTCATTTCTTCCTGGAATTTCTTTGGAGGACAGTTCTTCCGTTTTGTCATTTTGGTTAACTTTCTATCTCTTGTTTTAAAAGCTTGTTTTAAAAGCTTGTTATGCACTCTGCACTTGTGAGTGCTGCTGTACCAAAGGAGGCTCTTTGTCCAGGGCCTCTCCTTTCAGGAAGTGTTCTTTGAATGATGTCTCTTGGTCTCTCTTGTTGAGACCTTGGTTATTTTATTTCCCTACTAATAGTGGTATTTGGGACTGTCCACCATGTGTACTTTGGCTTCTTTTTTTTTTTTTTTTTATTTATTTATTTATAGGAGAGAGAGAGAGAGAGACAGCGTGAGCAGGGGAGGGTCAGAGAGAGAGGGAGTCACAGACTGAAACAGGCTCCAGGCTCTGAGCTGGCAGTCAGCACAGAGCCCGACGCGGGGCTCGAACCCACGAATCGCGAGATCATGACCTAAGCGAAAGCCAGACGCCTAACCGACTAAGCCACCCAGGCGCCCCTACTTTGGCTTGTTTCTTGAGGTATCCTCTTTTGGGTCTGATCTCCCTGTACTGCAGGCGTAGCCAATTGGGCCATGCTTATATCCCAAGCCAGGCCTCGTTTCCAGATCTTAGTCTGCACACCCCATTAATATTGCCCGAAATATAAACTTGCCCGCGAGTCCCTCCGAGCAGTTTCAAACCTCTCGCCTCCCCACTGGGAATCATGTGATCCAGAAGCACAGTGGCGGGGCTTCAGGTGCCGCCATTTCCCCTCCAGGTCGAGCTGGCGAGCGAGGAGCAGTTTCTCCCGGGGCCACCTGGGACCAGTGCGTCCCATCTAGGGTCAGGCTTAAGGTTTTCTGAGCAGACTCTGTCTCCTTTTCCTCTCAAATTCCTGGATTCTTTAAGAGTTCCTATGGCTTCAAGCCTTCCCTGTTTGAGAGATGGGGGCGAGTGAAATGTACAGAGCTCCCTACTTCTCCGCCATCTTGCCTCCCTCTCAGGTCTTCATTCTTGACTGGAATACTACACAGGTACCCATCCTGTCTCAGGGTTCCACATCTACGGTTCATGCAGTCCATTCATTTCTCCTTCATTGATGATGTTAATTTTGACTATCCATTCAAAGTGTTTTCCACTTTTTCTCTTAAATAATAATAATTATTTTTTATGTTATTTTATCCTCTCTTGCAGTTACTAAGCAGTCTTTGAGGAGACACTTTGTGACTGTGCACAAGTCCAGCTCTTAATCAGAATTTCTACTTAAATGTAACTTCCATTATTGTTACTTTTTGCCTGATTCAGTCTTTATAATGAGTGTTAAAAAAAAAAGATTCTCTAACCATAGCACTCCCTCCACATTTTTATTGTAGTAGAATATACAAAACAAAATTTACCATCTTAACCATCTTAAAAAGTATTTATGTGGGGCACCTGGGTGGCTCAGTTGGTTGGGCGTCTGACTTCGGCTCAGGTCATGATCTCACAGTTCATGGGTTCGAGCCCTGAATTGGGCTCTGTGCTGACAGCTGGCTCAGAGCCTGGAGGCTGCTTCGGATTCTGTGTCTCCCTCTCTCTCTGACCCTCCCTGTTCATGCTGTCTCTCTCTCGCTCTCTCAGAAAAAAAAATAAATCATTTAAAAAAAATTTTTAAAGTATTTATGTATTTATTTATTTTGAGAGAGACTGAGGGAGCCCAAGTAGGAGAGAGGCAGAGAGAATCCCAAGCAGGCTCCATGCTCAGTGTGGAACCTGATGCAGGACTTGATCCCATGACTGTGAGATCATGACCTGAGATGAAATCAAGAGTCTCTCAGCCAACTAAGCCAACCATGTGCCTCCCACATCTTAACTAGTTTTAAGTTCAGTAATGTTAAGTATATGTTGTTTTGTGAAACAGATCTCCAGAGCTTTTTCATCTTACAAATCTAAAACTTTATACCCATTACACAACAAATCCTCTTTCCCTTTCCCCTGCTAACTGCGATTAGAGTTTATGTTTCTATGAATTTGACTACTCCAGGTACCTCATATAAGTGGAACCATATGGTCTTTTCATGACTGGCATATTTCACTTGGCATAATATCCTCATAGTTCATCCATGTTATAGCCTGTGACAGGACTCCCTTTCTTCTTAAGATCTAACCATATTCCATTGTGTGGATATACCTCTTTTAAAAATCTATTTAGCTATTGATCATTTTCTTTGTTTGTTTGGTTATTTTCCTTTGTGATTTTTTAAACTTTTTTTTTCACATTAAATCCAAGTTATTTAACATATGGTGATTCATCACATACATATAAGTGCTTACCTAGTGCTCATTACCAAAAAATGCCCTCCTTAATGCTCATCAGTCATTTAGCCCATTCCCCCCACCCAACTCTCCTCCAGCAAACTTTAGTTTGGTCTCTGTATTTAATAGTCTTTAATCATTTGCCTATCTCACTGTTTTTCTCATTGTCTCTTCCCTTTCCCTATGTTCATCTGTTTTGTTTCTTAAATTACACATATGAGTGAAATCGTCTTTCTCTGACTTAATTTCATTTAGCATAATCCTCTATAGTTCCCTCTATGTTGTTGCAAATGGCAAAGTTTCATTATTTTTAATTGCTGAGTAATATTCCATTGTATATATCTACCACCTCTTTTTTTGGTGGCACTGCTTAGTTCACTGGGGTTGATCCATTTGTGGGTACATTGGAAGTGAAAATGGCTTCACCTTGCTCTCTATTCTCTGGTATGTGAATTTCATGCTCTCACAGATGTATAATCAATCATCCCTTCTCTGTCTAAGCCTTCCATCTCCCCCTCCCCTTCACCCCCCCCCCTCCTTTACCCTGTGCCCAAGCTGTCCGCCTACCAGGCAGTACCTCCCTCCAGAGTTTTATCTCAGAAGGAACTGTGTTTCAAAACCCACACTTCACAGACTCTCTTGGCTTGGACCCATGCTGATTCTTTTGGGGAGGGTCTCACTGAACAATGGCCCAGTGCTGGCTTGTCCCAGAAAACACTTGCACAATGGTGCAGTGGCAGAGGCTCAGAATTTATGGTAAATCACAACACACAGATGGTGCCAGGCTTTGCTGCACTTAGCTGGCATTTGTCCCAATATCCGTAACTATGGCAGCTCTCTGGGGTCCACTGGGACTTTTGCTTGTGAGGAGGTCATAACGCCTTTACCAGATACACTCCATGCAGGGGAACCACTTCTCCCCATGTGGCACATGGACCCCTCAGACCAAACTGCCTGACCCTGGGGATTTGCTCTCCTTCCTCACCGGAGCACCTCCAGGCACTGAGCTCCAAAATTTCAGACTCTGTGCTCCACTGTTTATAGAAAGCTGGTGGTATTGAAACCTCCTTTTTTCTCATCAGTGGTTTTGGGGAACAGATTTTTGCCCAGTCCCCTGCAAGTGTTTTTATTCTTTTTCTAGCTGCTTTCAGGATGAGTGCTTTTCTTGCATGATCCTGATGTGCTATACTCTCTCCCCCTTACTCCTTCTCTGTTCTTTCTGTGAAAATGGCTCCCTGCACTCAGCGGCTCCACGACTTTTATCTCCCCCAGTTCACCTCTCTGTACTGTTACCTGCCAAGTTCTCTGGCTCAAATTATGCAGACTGTTGTGTTAATCCTCAGATCAGTTTCCTAGGTGTTCAAAATGGTTTGCTGATCTAGCTGTGTTTCAGGGATGAGCCAAGCTCATGGTCCCCATATTACTCCACCATCTTAACTCCTCAGTCACAATTTTAAATAGACTTATTGACCTATAATTCACATGCTATACAGTTCACTTCTACCAACCTTCTTTTTCCTCATTTATGTATTATCTGTATGGACTCATTTTTTTTCAGTGGTTGATAATACTGTGATACCAATATTTTTAAATTTTCAAATAATTTCAGACCTACAGATAGGCTTACAAATGTAATATAAAATATTCCCATGTCTTCACCTAGATTTCCCAAAATGTGAACCATGTTTGCCTTATTCTGTGTGTGTGTATAATATATATAATTTCTTCTGAAGTGATATTCTGAGACTAATAAGTAGTACATGTGAACCATGTTTGCCTTATTCTGTATGTGTATAAAATATATATAATTTCTTCTGAAGTGAAATTCTGAGTCAAGTAGTAGACATAATACTTCTTTAAGCCTAAATACTTCACTGTCTATTTCCTAAAAACAAGGATACTTTTATATAATTGTAATTCATTGATTAAAATCAGGAAATTAATATTGTCATAATGCTATTATCTAATTTATAGACCTTATTCAGATATTGCCAATTATCCCAATAATGTTTTTTTTATAACAAAAGAGAAAGAAAAAGGGCTTCTTTTTCCTAGTACAGGATCCAGTCCAGGATGCCACATTGCATGTAGTATCAAGTCTTTTTAATTGCTTTTAATCCAGAACAATTCCTTAATCTTTGTCTATCATAATCTTGACTTTTCTGTAGCATGCAGGCCATTTATTTTGTGCAGTATTCCTCGAGTTGAGTTTATCTAATGTTTTTTAATAATCAGATTTACATTATGCATTTTGGCTGGACTAGTAGAAAAGGAGTGATATTATGCCTTCTTAATGTCAGGAGGCACATGATTGTATGTCCTACTGTTTGTGATGTTAAGTTTGATCACTTGGTTTAGATGGTGTCTCCCAGGCAACTGCACTGTAAAATGACTATTATATTTTTCTCTTATTGTAATAAGTATCTTGTGGGAAAATATTTGTGTTAATGGCTTGTTTCTAGCAACTTCACCCACTAAGCATTCACTGATAATTCTTTGCATGCAGTATTTATTACTATGGTTGTTGCCAAATGGTGGTTTTCTTTTTCCTCATTCCTTCTACATTAGTTGGCATTCTACTCTATGGAACAGCTTTCTCTTGTCCCTCATTTTTAATTTATTTGTTGATATGTATCATTGGTAGGCTCTTGGAATACTATTCTTGCCAGTACTTTGGGATAAATCAGTTGGAAGTTCCATTAATTCCAACCAAATCAGAAGTTCACACCAGCCATTTCAGAATATAGCCATCCGTTTGGAATTCAGCCTATTTATAATTATAGTTTTCTTTTCTGAAACCCACTAAAACTAAATTCTTGGTTAATAATTTAAAATAGGGACAAGAAAGTAACTTTCAGAAGTGAACATTAGGAAAGAAGTATTGGGAAAGCTGCTATGTGCCTATAATCTTTGAGGCTTCAATTTAATAAAATTAAGCCTGAGAATTTTTATAAAAAGTGAAATTCTTAACAGCTTTAAAATTTATTTACTCACTTTGTTAAAGAAATGAAATTTAAAATCAAAATACAATTCCATATTCACCTACCAAAATGGCTTAAATGAAAAATAAAAAATCCCATGTGACCAGAAGGACATGGAAAAACCCAGACACTGCTTGTGGGAGTGTGAATTGGCTTTACCATTTGGAAAACTGCTAGGCAATTTCTACTAAAACTGAACATGCATATGTATAACACATAATACTAAGCATTTCCACTTTTTTTTTAATGTTTTATTTCTGAGAGAGAGAGAGAGAAAGCAGGGGAGGGTCAGAGAGAGACGGAGACACAGAATCTCAAACAGGCTCCACGCTCTGAGCTAGCTGTCAGCATAGAGCCCGACGCGGGGCTCGAACCCATGGACTGTGAGATTATGACCTGAGGCAAAGTTGGACGCTTAACTGACTGAGCCACCCAGGCGCCCCATAAGCATTTCCACTTCTAAGTGTATACCCAGGAGAAATGTATCCATGCTGACCAAAATATATACACAAGAATGTTATCACAACACTGCTGCTAACAGCCTAGCATGGAATTTATCTCAGTATTGGCTGGGTTGGGGGATGGAGTGTGAACAGTGAAGGGTGTCACAAGGGTAGCTTCTAAGAAATAGTCATATTCTATTTCTTGATATTAATATTGTTGATGGTTGCTTTTACTTTATGAAAACTACTAACAGTTATTTAGGCTCTTTTTTTTCAATACTGCAATTCAGTATAGTTCATTCACTACTGTTGTCCTATAAGAATTTCTGGAGGGAAGAAAAGTGTACAGAAGGAGATCCTCCATGAAAATAATGCAACTAAGACCTTCATTTTCCATGATAGATGAATATGAAAACATCCCACAAGTGTAAAATGCTGTGGGATTTTCATATACTTATCAGAACATCTCCACCGCTACACCAAGGTCAAGTATTACTTGAATGACCACATATCCTGATTCACACCTATTCTTCCAGTACAGTTATTATTTTTTCAGTCACTAAAAAATTCTAATATACTCAACATACAGTGTTCTATTAGTTTCAGGTGTAGAATATAGTCAACATTTCTATACATGTCTCAGTGCTCATCATGATATGTATACTCTTAATCCCCTTCACCTGTTTCACCTATTCCCCATCCACCTCCACTGTGGTAACCATCAGTTCTCTATATTTAAGACTTACTTTTCTTTTTCCCTTTGCTCATTTTTAAAAATTTCTTAAATTCCACAGTGAGTGAAATCATGGTATTTACCTTTCTCTGACTTATTTCACTTAGCATTATGCCCTCTAGATCCATCAGTGTTGATGCAAATGTTAAGATTTCATTCCTTTTATGGCTGAGTAATATTCCATTCTGTATACCACATCTTCTTTATCCATTCATCTATTGATGGAGTGCTTCCATAATTTGGCTATTGTAAATAATGCTCCAATAAACATAGAAATACGTGTATCTTTTTGGGGGTTTTTTTGTTTGTTTTTTTTTTCATTATTTGGGTAAAGATCCAGTAGTAGAATTACTGGATCATCTGATTAATTTTTTGAGGAAACTCCATACTGTCTTCCACAGTGGCTGCACCAGTTTGGATTCCCACCATCAGTGCACAAGAGTTCCTTTTTCTCTACATCTTCAGCAACACTTGTTGTTTCTTGTGGTTTGTTTTTTTGTTTGTTTGTTTGTTTTTAGTCATCCTGACAGCTATGAGGTGATACCTCATTGTGGTTTTGATTTGCATTTCCCTGGTGATGATTGATGTTGAGCATCTTATTATGTATCTTTTGGCCATCTGGATATTTTCTTTAGAAAAATGTCTGTTCATGTCTTCTGCCTCTTTTTAGAAAATTATTTATTTTTGAGAAAGGAGGGGGTGACAAGTGGGGGAGGGAGGGGCGGAGAGAAAGGGGGATAGAGGATCTGAAGTGGGCTCCACATAAACAGCCTCATGTGGGGCTTGAACCCATGAACTGTGAGATCATGACCTGAGCTGAAGGCAGCCGCTTAACTGACCTGGCCATCCAGGCACCTCTTCTGCCCATTTTTAATTGGATTATTTGTTCTTTGGGTGTTGATTTGAGTAAGTTCTTTTTGTATGTTGGATACTAACCCTTTATCTTTTCCCATTTGGTAGGTTGTCTTTTTCTTTTGTTGATTGTTTCCTTTGTTGTCCAGAAGTTTTTTACTTTGATATAGTCTTCTTTATATTTGCTTTTATTTCCCTTTCCTCAGGAGACATATCTAGAATGACCAGTGTCAGAGAAATGACTGTCCATGCTCTCTCCTGGGATTTTTATTGCTTTAAGTCTCACCTTTATGTCTTCAATTCATTTTGAGTTTATTTTTGTGTATGATGTAAGAAGGTGGTACAGTTTTCCCAACCCATTTGTTGAAGAGACTTTTTCCCATTGTATATTCTTGCCTCCTTTGTCATAGACTAATGGACCATATAATTGTGGGTTTATTTCTGGGTTCTCTGTTTTGTTCCATTGATCTGTTTTTATTGCTGTGCCAGTACCATATTAATTTTTATTTTTGTATCATATTGTTTTGATTACTACAGCTTTGTAATATATCTTGAAATCTGAGATTGTGATGCCTCCTGTTTTGTTTTTGTTATTCAGGGTCTTTGGTGGTTCCATTCAAATTTAGGGTTATTTGTCCTAAATTTGGTTAAAACTGCTGTTGGTATTTTGATAGGGATTGGATTAAATCTGTAAGTTTCTTTGGGTAGTATGGACATTTAACAGTATTTGTTCTCCCATTCCATGAGCATCTGTCTATTTATTTGTGTCATCTTCAATTTCTTTCATCAGTGTTTTGTAATTTCCAGAGTACAGGTCTTTGACCTCCTTGGTTAAATTTATTCCTGAGAATTTTATTATTTTTGGTGTAATTGTAAATGGGATTATGTACTTCACTTTTTGCTGCCTCATTATTAGTGTATAGGAATGAAATGAATTTTTGTACATTGATTTTGTATCCTGCAACCTTAATACATTTATCAGTTCTTGTACTATTTTGGTGGAGTCTTGTGGGTTTTCTCTATATATAATCATGTCATCTACAAATAGTGTTAAGTTTGACTTCTTCCTTACCAATTTGGATGCCTTTTATTTCTTTATGTTGTCTAATTGCTGTGGCTAGGACTTCCAGTACTGTGTTGAATAAAGTGGTGAGAGTAGGCATCCTGGCCTTGTTCTTGAGCTTAAGGAAAAAGTTCTCAGTTTTCACAATGAGGTTAGCTGTGGGTTTTTTTATATGAGGCCTTTAATACATTGAGGTATGTTCCCTCTAGACCTGCTTATTTTTGAGGGTTTTTATCTTGAATGGATGTTGTACTTTGTCACAGGCTTTTTCTGCATCTATTGAAATAACCATATGGTTTTTATCCTTTTTCTTGATTGATTTGCAAATAATGAACCACCTTTGTATTCTAGGAATAAATCCCACTTGATCATGGTGAATGATTTTTGAAAATGTATTATTGGATTCAGTTTGCTAGTACCTTGAGTATTTTTGCATTTATATTCATGGGAGATACTGGCCTGTAGGTTTTTTTTTTTTCCTGTGGTATCTTTGTTATATGTATCATTTATACACATGTACATCATGTATCCCTTCTTCTTGTATTTTTTGGGAAAAGTTGGGAAGAATAGGTATTAGTGCTTTTTTAAATGTTAGGTAGAATTTGCCAGTGAAGGTGTCTGGTCGGGGTATTTTTTAAATTACTGATTCAATTTCATTGCTGATTAGTCTGTTCAAATTTTCTATTTCTCCTGATTCAATTTTGGGAGATATGTTTCTGTGAATTTATCCATTTCTTCTAGGTTGTCCAATTTGTTGGCATAATAACTTTTCATAATATTCTTATAATCCCTTCTGTGGTGTTACCTCTTTTTCAGTTCTGATTGAGTCCCCTTTTTTTTTCTTAATGAGTCTGCCTAAAAGCTTATCAATTTTATGATCTTTTCAAAGAACCAGCTCTGTTTGATTGACCTGTTTTACTGGAATTTTTTAGTTTGCATTTTGTTTATTTCTGCTCTAATCTTAATTTCCTTCTATTGATTTTGGGTTGTGTTTGTTTTCCATTTTCTACCTCTTTTAAGATTAGGTTGTTTGAAAATTTTCTTGCTTCTTGAGGTCTGTATTGCTCTTTTCCGGGATACTTCTTAATATGCCCCTTGTTCACTCTCAGGTGCCTAGTTTTATGATAAACTATTGTTACTTTACAGATGAGTAAATAAGAGACCCTTATTTAAGAGGTTAAATGACTTGCCCATTATTACTTTTTTAGTAAGTAGTGTGCTGAGGACTCAAGGCCAGAATTTGTGTGGGTATCACACTAACTTGGGAGTTCCTAGAAACAGAAGTGGACATACACAGAAGCCTTTCACTCTGTCCTTATCTTTGAGGCATGGGATCCTCCAGGCCAAACTATAGTCCACTGGTTTGTGGAAAGTGGAAACCATGATTTTTGTAAAGGAGGGTTGCCCTAGATTCTTCTGAGTATGCCTGTTTTCCATTCTCTGCTCACTCTGTCACTCATCTCATATCTAGGTTTTTATAATGTCCCCTAGGTCTTAACCCTGCTACTGGACCCCTTGACCCTCAAGAGCCTAGCTTTCTGAGATGACTCACTGTGTGTGCCGTTGTGCCTTCTTTTACTGGCCTCAGCCTAAATGTATATCCTTGAAATATTTGCCCCAGTACAATCTGTTGACTATTGACATATATGCTTCTCTAGTCTCCAGAGAGGTGGGAGGGAATTGGTTAATAGAAAGTTGAGCACAATCCACTTTACAAATTCTTGATAAATATTTTATAATTAGTTATAATAAATATTTTCTAATTTATCAAGAATTTGTAAAGTGCACATGGAAAAGCCAAAGGAAACTGCTGTAAACCAAAATGGGAACTGTTGGGTATGTTAATAGGATCAAAAGGATTTTCTTCCTCTTATGTTTAATAGTTTAGTATTTTATAATGTAGGTTTTTTTTAATTTTTATTTATTTCTAGGAGAGAGAGAGAGACAGCGTGAGCAGGAGAGGGTCAGAGAGAGAGAGGGAGACACAGACTCTGAAATAGGCTCCAGGCTCTGAGCTGGCAGTCAGCACAGAGCCCGACGCGGGGCTTGAACCCATGAACCGCGAGATCATGACCTAAGCGAAAGTTAGATGCCTAACCGACTAAGCCACCCAGGCACCCCTATAATGTAGATTTTAAAACAAACACATTTACAAATGTAATGTTCCTACTTTGTAGAAACAAATGTTACTTTTACTTTTGAACCTTACCTGAAGAGACTTCTATAAATTATGTGGTTTTTTTTTTAATGTTTATTTTTGAGAGAGAGACAGAGTCAAGGAGGGGCAGAGAGAGACAGACACAGAATCTGAAGCAGGCTCCAGGCTCTGAGCTGTCAGCACAGAGCCTACATAGGGCTCAAACTCCTGAACTATGAGATCATGACCTGAACGAAAGTTGGACACCAAACTGCCTAAACCACCCAGGTGCCCTTATCTCAGTGTTTTTAAGAAGACTTTACTACCACTTGCCTTTTCACTTTTTTTTGCCTTTTTACTTTAAATCATTTCTCAGAGCAACATGAAAATACTTACATATAAGATCTTCAACAAAGCACAAGGTACCTGCATTTGCTTCTCAAAATTATCAAGGAGATATAATTGATAGTTTATTCTTGTCAATCATCTTAAATTTTTATTAAGCATATATATATAAAATATATATAATATATAAATACGTATGTAAATTTATATATATATAAGATCACATATATGGTACAGTAATGTGATTTCAAAAATCTGAGACTCTTCACTTTTTTCTTCTTTAATAGCTCCCAGCAATGGTAACCAAGACATGTCAGCCTGGTTCAGTCTGTTTGCAGACTTGGATCCACTTTCAAACCCAGATGCTATTGGACACTCAGATGATGAACTTCTTAATGCTTGATTGAAATTATGTCGTCACTTCAGTGGCCTTGAGACATCGATTTACAACATACTGCCTTTATGGAAAGGAGTTTATATTGTAACCCATACACAAAAGCATGGTGTTTGTGAATATAACACTTTTCAGCCAACTTTAAACAGATGGTAAGGATCACATTTGAATAGATTAAGTATCTCTTTAATATCTTGGATCTACAGCTATTGATAATATGTGGAAAATATTACAAACTATTGAGTGAAATAGATACCAAAATTTATTTCAAAATAACAGGAAGGAATAATTCTGTAAATAAGGAGTTGCGCTTATTTCTTTGAAAAGCCTATTATGTTCAAGTTGCCTTGCTGGCTGTGAAAGTTCTATATGTGGATAAAGAGCATGTAAATTGGGTTGCAATTTGAGGTTGGTTTTTAAATAAAACCGTAGCAGGGTTTTCTGTTGTGGAAAATAGCACTAGAACCAGACCAGTTTCGTCTTTAGCTAGAAAAGTAGATTAAGATTTGAGAACTCCATTTGCTTTCAAGAAATCACAGAGAACTTGGTGCTTTTATCCACCTGGGGGCTAAAACGTATTACCTAGTTTTTTTTCCCTCATACAAAATCATGGACACCCCTCAATTCCATGATTGAATTTTCATAGGGAAATAGCAGGATGATTTGTTTGCTAAATCCATCCTCTGTAGAAACCTGACCCATCTCCTAAACCACAAGATTGTTTAGTAATATTTAAGACATTGTACACATGTGTATAGGCTTTTTTACATGTTGGCACCATAATGTACAGTATTCATATTCTTTTTAAAAAGAAAACAAGGGGAGGATAATCTCTAAGCAAGTGGCAGTAGTATTCCTGAAATTACCCAGAAACTTCTTTCTGAATAAGGGAAAAATGATAAACAGCTTATCCTGATAGACATACATTCACTAATAGCCTTTTTCTTGACATGTTTTAGCCAAGATTACTTTTCTGGCCATCATAGGAAGGGTCTATAAGATCAATAAGAAATGGTCTTCTTATTCTACTTTTTTCTTTTTTGAGGGCGACATCATCTGAGGCTCTGTTTGATTACTATGGAAAAACTGTTACCCTTACTGGAGGGAAGTTAGTGTAAGCTAATGAATACATAGCTATTGTATATATGTGTCCATCAATGTCCTGTTCTTTTTTCTTGCCCACCCTTCTGTTTTGAGGCATTTCTTCAGGTGTCTCATTTTTGTTATGCAGTCCATTGCATCTCCATAAGGAAACATTTTAACTAGGTTGTTCATAGCAGTTTCCATGTACTCTTAGTTTTAAATAAGCTTATTGATCATTTACAAGAGAATGGCTTGTAGTGTCTGAGTCACTGTATATAGAAGAAATGGACCAGGGTGAGTAAAGTGCCGTCTATGTCCATGCATAGCACTCTGGCCTAGCTACAATCTGAACCACCCAGGAGCTCTCCAGAAAATCACAACTATGGTGCAGTACTGCAGAGGCCAGAAAGATTTTACCTGAGGATCAGAAACATGGACCCAGGAAAAGATTATGTAATCTTTTCATGCTTATTCCCAGTTTTTTATTTGGTTATCCTTTCAGAAGGATATTTTCTTCAAAAGGATATTTTATTCAGTAAAATTCTCCAGAATGCAGTAGTATTCTGCCAAGATTCAACCACCCAGGGTCATGATTCATTATCTAAATTCTATGCCGATAGTGACTGTGCTCTCAGCTTTGAGTGAGTACTTCCAAAAAATACTAACTTTATATCATGAGTTTGTGCCTTTAATTTCCTTTCCTAATGCATTAGTTCAGAAATAATTTGTGTACCTCCTTCCCATGCATGTTATTTGTATAAACAAAGACTCCTCAATACAGAGGAAACCTGCTGGTCTCTCCAAGCCAGAACCCTGAATTCCCGACCATAAATGTGTACAGATACTGCCTTCAATTTTCAAAGAAAGAACAAAAGTCCTCCAAAAAAAAAAAAAAAAAAAAAAAAACCCACACAATAGGTTTTTATTCGGTTCTGAGATTCTCTTAAAATATCTTCTCTCAATACAGAGTACGTGGTTGCTCCTTTAACCCGAAGGCAACATTAACTGTCTTAGCAAGTTCAGTTATAATTTCAACAGATCTAACAACTCCATTTTTGAAGAGCACATTGAAAACTTTGTTATTAAAATGAAGGTAACTGTATTTTTTCAGTATTAAAGTTCAGTCATTAATTTAGAGGCCAGAAACAAAAATCTGGCTATATTACACCCAGATTACTAATAAAGGAAACGAACCACATATTCAGTAGGGAGTGAAAGGAAGGACAGAATAAACATAGAAAGGTGATCAGTTGCTATTTGTCTAAATCTAGATCAAACATTCAATAAGAAGTAAATTAATTACTCTTAACCAAAAGTAGGCTGAGAACTCAAAGTAAATGTATGGTTTTTATATTAAATGGGGGAAAATAATCTCTCCTACTTTTTAATGCCAAATGAGAATGCATTTAACCTTTGAAAAGTCCCCAAAGAACTGAAATTTGTCTAATCTTTCTTACAACCACTTTACAAATTAGGAATAGGAATACCAGGGCATATTACCATCAAATTGATAATATCTTTGTATTTCTTGAAATCTTTCATTAATTGTAAAACATAGCTCTGTTAGAAACAAACTATTTAAAAAAATAGGTTTTAGTATTTATACAATGAAAAGTGTTTGTATTTCAACTATGGATATTTATTTCACATAACTATCTTTATAGACCATCTGGAAATGTAGAGGTCTTTACAGCTTAAGAACAAAAGGAAGTTTGTGCTCTATTTTACTCAGCCTCTTTTAATAAAGATTACAAGAAGGCATAAAACAAAAAGTTTATTTCCTGAAGTATTCAACACAAATGCAATTATAGTTAACCTATTCAAAAATTTGGGTTTTACTTCAGGACCATAGTAGTAAAAGTTGGTTTGAATTGATACATATAACACAGAATTAAAATAAAACCAAGGCGATTAATATCTTTGTGAGACTGATTTTTAACTTCATACATGTAAGATAGGGGAAATAACAGAATGTGTATGTGCTTTGTGTGAATACATTCAGTAAGAAAATATGAATACATTCAATAAGAAAATACAAACCATCAAAATATCCAAAGTTTGAGTCCAGAAACAATAATCAATGAAATATAAGCAAAGTATTTAACCTGACTTGCTGAAGGCAGGAATAAAATTGAAGAAAGCCAGAACTGATCTAGTTTATTTCAGTCTTCCACAGTATTGGCAGGGCCCTGTGCTTTCTTTGAGCAATGAAGCAGCCCAAGAATCTTGGGATACTGAGATTAAATTCAGAAGGAAAACCAAACTTTAAATATTAATTCAGCAGTACTGAAAGTAATGCACTTAAAACACACAATGGTAAGGTGTTTAAATATGGCCATGAAAATCTATGAAACAGGATGAATCACATCAATATGCCAAGCTTTACTAAAATACCTCCTTTTTTATGGGCCATTTAAAAACACTAAAAAGTTGAGGGGCGCCTGGGTGGCTTAGTCGGTTGAGCGTCCGACTTTCGCTTAGGTCATGATCTCGCGGTTCGTGGGTTCGGGCCCCGCGTCGGGCTCTGTGCTGACTGCCGGCTCAGAGCCTGGAGCCTGTTTCAGTCTGTGACTCCCTCTCTCTCTGACCCTCTGCTCACGCTGTGTCTCTCTCTCTCTCCTAGAAATAAATAAAAAATATTTAAAAAAAAAAACAAAAAACAAAAAAAAAACACTAAAAAGTTGAATTAAAAACTGTCCTTGGTGTGGCTCAGTCAGTTAAGTGTCTGACTGCTGATTTCACCTCAGGTCACGATCTCATGATTCATGGACTCAAGCCCCACATCTGGCCCCATGCTGGCTGGCTGTGCGGAGCCTGCTTGGGATTCTCTGTCCCTACCCTGTTCTCTCTCAAAATGAAAAAAAAAAAAAAAAAAAACACCCAAAACTATCCTTGGCATATAAAGTCAAAACATGGTTCTTCACTCAGTGATATAAATAACCGAAGTCCAAAAAGTAAATACCAAAAGGAGATTCAGGTGGCGGTAATAGGTAAGATTTTGAAGTGCATGGTTTTTATATTAAAGAAAAAAGTTTCCTTTTTCCTCACCTCAAAATAATACCATCCCTTTAAAAAACATCATCCATAGCCCTACCATCCAGGAATAACCCTTATTAACATTATACACTATTATTTTATTATGTCTTTGGGCTCACATGTTGTTTATTTATTTTGAGAGAGTGTGTGCACCCGCATGTGGGGAGGGGCAGAGAGAGAGAGAGAATCCCAAGCAGGCTCTCTACTGTTAGCACACAGCCCAGTATGGGCTTAAACTGTGAGATCATGACTTGAGTAGAAGTTAGATGCTCAACCAACTGAGCCACCTGGGTGCCCTTGGGCTCAGATATTAAATTATGATCCAGGTGATTTCATTTTGTCCTCTAAAATGGCTGTACCAAATTAAGATTAAAAAATTAACTTTGGGGTGTCTGGGTGGCTCAGTTGGTTAAGAGTCCAACTTCAGCACAAATCAGTATCTCACGGTTCATAGGTTCAAGCCCACAGAGCCTGAAGTCGGCTTCAGATTCTATCCCTCCCCTACTTGTGTTCTCTCTCTCTCTCAAAAATAAACATTAAAAACATTAATTTTGACCAGACTCATCTATATACCTGCCTAAAAGACTCATTTCAGACCAAAAGACCTACATTAAAAAAAAATTTTTTAATCTTTTGTTGAGACAGAGCGTGAGTGGGGGTGGGGGGGAGAGACACGGGGAGACACAGAATCTGAAACAGGCCCCAGGCTCTGAGCTGTCAGCATAAATTCGGGAACAGAGAGATCATGACCTAGGCCGAAGTTGGATGCTTAAGGACCTACATTTTGTTAAAATTCTTTTATTAATGTTTTATTTCTGAGAGAGAGAAAGAAACAGCATGAGCAGGGGAAGGTCAGAGAGAGAGGGAGATACAGAATCTGAAACAGGCTCCAGGCTCTGAGCGAGCTGTCAGCACAGAGCCTGATGTGGGGCTCGAACCCACGAACCTTGAGATTGTGACCTGAGCCAAAGTCGGACGCTTAACTAACTGAGCCACCCAGGCGCCCAAAGGACCTACATTATTATTTTTTTTTAATAAAGTGATTTTTTTTTTAATGTTTTATTTATTTCTAGGAGAGAGAGCAAGACAGCGTGAGCAGTTGAGGGTCAGAGAGAGAGAGAGTCACAGACTGAAACAGGCTCCAGGCTCTGAGCTGGCAGTCAGCACAGAGCCCGACGTAGGGCTCGAACCCACGAACCGCAAGATCATGACCTAAGCAAAAGTCAGACGCTCAACCGACTAGGCCACCCAGGCGCCCCAAAGGACCTACATTATTAAAGTGAGGGAAGAGAGGGGCGCCTGGGTGGCTCAGTCGGTTAAGCATCAGACTTCGGCTCAGGTCATGATCTTGAGATTCATGGATTCAAGCCCTGCAGCAGGATCTGTGCGGACAACTCAGCCTGGAGCCTGCTTCAGATTCTGTGTTTCCCTCTCTCTCAGCCCCTCCCCCGCTTGCTCTGTCTCTCTCTCTCTCAAAAAAATAAACATAAAAAATTAAAAAAATAAAGTGAGGGAATAGAGAAACATTTATCATGCAAATGAATGTCCAAAGAAAGCCAGGGTAGCAATACTTGCATCAAAGTATATTATTCTATTTCAGGTTTGTTTATTTAAGTAATCTCTACACCCAACATGGGGCTCAAACTCAGGACCCTAGGGATCAAGAGTCACTTTCTTTTCCAACTGAGCCAGCCAGGTGCCCCCCAAATAAATTAGACTTTAAAAAAAAGATAGTAATGAGACAAAGAAGTACACTATATAATAGTAAACAGAACAATCCAACAAGGTGTAAAGATTATAAATACTTATGTACCCAACATGGGGGTGCACAAATACATAAAAGTGTTAATAGCAAACATGAAGGAAATAATCAACAATAATACAACAGCAGGGGACTTTAACACCCCACTCACATCGATGGACAGATTATCCAAACAGAAAATCAACAAGGAAACCATGGTTTTCAATGACACACTGGACCAGATGGATTTCACATAATATTCAGAACATTCCATCCTAAATAGCAAAATACACATTCTTTTCAAGTGCACATGGAACATTCTCCAGAGTAGATCACATATTAGACCACAAAACAAGTCTCAATAAGTTTTTTAAAGTCCAAGTCATCACATGTATCTTTTCTGACCACATGCTATGAAACCAGAAATCAACCACAAGAACCATCTGGAAAGAGCACAAATACTTGGAAGTTAAATAACATTCTACTAAACAATGAATGGGTCAACCAAGAAATCAAAGAAAAAATCAAAATTACATGGAAACAAATGAAAATAAACACTATGGTCCAAATTCTTTGTGATGCAGCTAAACTGATTCTAAAAGAGAAGTTTAGAGTAATATAGCCCTACCTACCTCAAAAAGGAAGAAAAATCTCAAAACAGCCTAACGGAGCTAGAAAAGTAAGAATAAAACCCAAACCCAGCAAAAGGAAGGAAATAATAAAGATAAGAACAGAAATAAACAAAATAGAAACTTAGATCAATGAAACCAGAGCTGGTTCTTTAAAAGATCACAACCTTGATAAACCTCTAGCAGGACTCATTAAAAAAAAGAGAGAGAGGACCCAAATAAACAAAATCACTGATGAAGGAGGAGAAATAACAACCAATACCACAGAAATATCAGCAGTTTTAACAGTATTATGAAAACCTATATGCCAACAAACTGGACCACTTAGAAGATACAGATAAGTTCTAGAAACATACTCAGCAAAACTAAAGCAGAAAGAAATAGAAAATGTGAACAGACCAATTACCAGCAATGAAATTGAATCAATTCTCAGAAATTTCCCACAAAAACAAAAGTCCAGGACCAGATGCCTTCACTGGCAAATTCTACCAAACACTTAAAGAAGAGTAAATAGGGATGCCTGGGTGGCTCAATTGGTTAAGCAGCTGACTTCGGTTCTCATGAACTAAAAAACCATGATCTCAAGTTTGTTTAGTTCAAGCCCTACATCGGGCTCTGCCCTGACAGTGAAGAGCCAGTTTGGGATTCATTCTCTCTCCCTCTCTCTCTCTGCCCCATCCCCACTTGCACACACTTTCTCTCAAACTTGAAAAAAAATTAGAGATAATACCTGTTTTTCTCAAACTATTCCAAAAAATACAAGAGGAAGGAAAACTTCCAAGTTCATTCTATGAGGACAGTATCACCCTAATACCAAAACAAGATAAAGACACCACACACAAAAAAAGAGGATTACAGGCCAGTATCTCTCATGAATATAGATGGAAAAATCCTCAACAAAATAGTAACAAACCAAATCCAACAATACATAAAAAAAAATAATCCCACATGATCAAGTGGGATTTATTCCTGGGATGCAAGGGTGGCTCAATATTTGCAAAAACGTGATACATCACATCAACAAGAAAAAGGATAAAAACCATATGGTCATTTCAATAGATGCAGAAAAAACATTTGACAAAGTACAACAATATTCATGGTAAAAGCCCTCAACAAAGTAGATGTAGAGGGAATATACCACAACATAATAAAGGCCATACATGAAAGAGCCACAGCCAACATTAACCTCAATGGTGAAAAACTGAGAGCTTTTCCCCTAAGGTCAGGAACAAGACAAAGATGTCAACTCACCACTTTTATTCAATAGTACTGGAAGCTACAGCCACAGCAATTAGACAACATACAGAAATAAAAGGCATCCTAACTGGTAAGGAAGAGGTCCTTTCACTATTTGTAGATAACATGATACTATATATATAAAAAAATCCTAAAGACCACCAAAAATTACTAGAACTGAGCAATGAATTCAGTGTAATCAAAGGATACAAAAATCAATGTACAGAAACCTGTTGCATTCTATACACTAATGAAGCAGCAGAAAGTGAAATTAAGAAAACAATCCCATTTACAACTATATCAAAAACAATAAAATATCTAGGAATAAACTTAACCAAAGAGGTGAAAGACTCTTAAAACTATAAAAGCACTGATGAAAAAATACTGCTAAACTGTCTAAGTTTAGCTTAGACAAAGCTTAACTACCCAAAGCAATCAACAGATTTAATGTAATTCCTATCAAAATACCAACAGTATTTTTCACAGAACAATCCTAAAATTTGTATGGAATCACCAAAGACCCCAAACAGCTAAAGCAATCTTGAAAAAGAAAAAACTGGAGGCATCACAATTCCAAATTTCAAGTTACAAGGTGGTAGTAATTAAAACAGTATGGTACTGGCATAAAAATAGATCAACGGAATAGGACAGAAAACTCAGAAATAAACCTACAGTTATATGATCAATCTTCAACAAAGGAGGAATGAAATATCCAATGGGGAAAAGTCTCTTTAATGAATTGTGTTGGGAAAACTGGACAGCAAAATGCAAAAGAAAGAAATGGGACCGCTTTCTTACACCATACACAAAAATAAACTCAAAATGGATTAAAGACCTAAATATGAGACTCAAAGCCATAAAAATCTTTTTTTTTTAATTTTTTTTTAATTTTTTAAATTTATTTCTAGGATAGAGAGAGAGAGAGCATGAGCAGGGGAGTGTCAGAGAGAGAGAGGGAGTCACAGACTGAAACAGGCTCCAGGCTCTGAGCTGGCAGTCCGCACAGAGCCCGACGCGGGGCCCGAACCCGCGAACCGCGAGATCATGACCTAAGCGAAAGTTGGACGCTTAACCGACTAAGCCACCCAGGCGCCCCTCAAAGCCATAAAAATCTTTGAAGAGAACACAGGCAGGAACCTCAATGACCGCATCCACAGCAACATTTTTCTAGATATGTTTCCTGAGGCAAGGAAAATAAAAGCAAAAATAAACTATTGGGACTACATCAAAATACAAACTTTATACACAGCAAAGGACAGCCAACAAAACTAAAAGGCAGCCTACTGAATGGGAATAGATATTTGCAAACGTCATATACAATAAAGGTATGGTATCCAAAACATATAAAGAACTTATACAAATCAACACCCAAAAAACAAGTAATCCAGTAAAAAAATGGGCAGAAGGCATGAACAGACATTTTTCTCCAGAGAAGACATCCAGATGGCCAAGAGACACATAACAAGATGCTCAACATCAATCATCATCAGGGAAATGCAAATCAAAATCACAATGAGATACACCTCACAGCTGTCAGGATGGTTAAAATCAAAAACACAAGAAACAAGTTGTAGTTAGGATGCAGAGAAAAGGAACCCTTATGCACTGTTTGGGAATGCAAATTGGTGCAGCCACTGTGAAAAACAGTATAGACGTTCCTCAAAAAATTTAAAATAGAACTACCTTATGACCTAGAAATCACTGTGTATTTACCCCAAAATACAAAAACATTAATTCAAAGGGATACATACACCCGTTTACTGCAGTATTATTTATAATAGCCGAACTATGAAAGCAAAGTGTCCACTGACAGATGAATGGGTAAAGAAGATGTGGTATATGTAGATTTATATATATTTATGTTTACTATGGAATATTATTCAGCCATAAGTATAAAATTTTGCCATTTGCAAGAACATGGTTGGAGCCAGAGAGTATAATGCTAAGTAAAATAAGTCAGCCAGAGAAAGACAAATACCATATGCTCTCTCTCACATGTGGACTTTAAGGAAAAAAAAGAGAGACAAACCAAGAAACAGTCTTAACTATAGACTGATGGTTATCAGAAGGGAGGTTGTGGGGGGATGGGGGAAATAGGGTATAGGATTAAAGAATACACTTATCATGATAAAAAAATGTTTTTCCTTTCCTTAAAATGTCAGGTCAAAAAAAATTTCACCAAAAATGTGATTGAAGTCAGCTTCTGCCTCTCTAAAAGAGAGCAGAGAATTCATGTCAGTAACTTCTTTGGTAAGGAACTGGTGTCTTACTTGTGTACTTTTTCTTCACCCTCTGAACCAAGCTACCAGCAGCTAACGTAACAAAGAGGATGACAAAGGAAAATGAGGGAATGACCCAATAGCATATAATCTGCAATGATACTAAACGCCTACATTTTATTAATGTTACTGTTCTGGAAGTAGCAGTGAGGCTTTGTGTTTGAGTTCTACAGTCAGACTTGGTTCAAAGCCAGACTTCGACATTTCCCAGATGACCATGGAAGAATTCATCTAATTCCAATTTGGTCATCTACAAGATAGTAAAAATAGCAGTGTTTGGCTTTATAGGATTTAGTGTAAAGATTAGGGTACACAGTTAACATATAAAGTGCCTGGTACTTGGAAAGCTATCAAAAGTGTTACCTATTTATTGATTTCAGTTCAATATCCTTGACTATACAGTTATCCCTTGAACAATATGGGTGGTTAGCTACCCCCACCCCTATGTAGAGTTAAAAGTCCGTGTGTAACTTTTGACTCCCCCAAAACTGAACCACTAATAGCCTACTATTGACTAGAAGGTTTGCCAATAACACATTATATAGGTTATATTCTCTACTGTATTCTAATAAAGCTAAAGAAAATATTTAAGAAATCATAAGAGGGGCGCCTGGGTGGCTTAGTCGGTTAAGCGTCCGACTTTCACTTAGGTCATGATCTCGCAGTTCGTGGGTTCGAGCCCCGCGTCGGGCTCTGTGCTGACTGCCAGCTCAGAGCCTGGAGCCTGTTTCAGTCTGTGACTCCCTCTCTCTCTCTGACACTCCCCTGCTCAGGCTGTCTCTCTCTTTCTCCTAAAAAATAAATAAAACATTAAAAAAATTAAAAAAAAAAAAAGAAATCATAAGAGATGATACATTTGCAGTACTGTACTGTGTAACTTAACTGACACCATATGTCAACAAGTTTAATCATGTCAGTACCTACATCAGCAGTGTCTACATCTTACACAAAACACTGTAGATGCTGTGTATTATCAACACTAGATATCAAAAATGAAGATAATGTAAAAAAAAATTCATATTTATTCACAGGTATAACAGTTCACACACTGATAATGAAGCAGCATCAATATGATTGCTTTACTGTAGCTTAGTATAATCCATACCAATGCTTCACAGTAGCCTAGCCTATCATGAATGGATTATTATAGGGGCACCTGGGTGGCTTAGTCGGTTAAACATCCGACTTTCACTTAGGTCATGATCTCACGGTTCGTGGGTTCGAGCCCCGCATCGGGCTCTGTGCTGACTGCCAGCTCAGAGCCTGGAGCCTGTTTCAGTCTGTGACTCCCTCTCTCTCTGACGCTCCCCTGCTCACGCTCTCTCTCTCTCTCTCTCCTAGAAATAAATATTTAAAAAAATGAATGGATTATACTTTTATGGCATATATTAAGTAGTAGTGTCATTCATAATACAGTACTGGAAAAGAGTACAATTTTAAGAACCACTTATCCTGTGAAGATAGGCTGACACCGTTTTTTCAATTATGAGGGGCATACTGTAATGGAACTCGTTGAAACCAATAGTATAAATCAAAACACATTAATCTTACATTAAATATCACTTACCTTAGGGGCGCCTGGGTGGCTCAGCCGGTTAAGCGCTCGATTTTGGCTTAGGTCATGATCTCACGGTTCGTGGGTTCGAGCCCTGCATCAGGCTCTGTGCTGACAGCCAGCTCAGAGCCTGGAGCCTGCTTCAGATTCCTTATCTTCCTCTCTCTCTGACCTTCCCCTATTCATGCTGTCTCTCTCTCAGAAATAAAAACATTAAAAATTTTTTAAAAAATCACTTACCTTATTAATACCTATGTAAGGACAGGTTATCCACTTTGTCTTGCACAAAATGTTCTACACAATGAATACTTAGGCAATATGATGATTATAAAAATAGCTCATGCAATTCTTGACTTACAATTATTAGATTTTCACGAAGACACAACATATACAACAGATAAGTTTGTTAACAGTAATGGAATAATGATTAGTTACTACTGATTAAGTGGAAGTATCACTAAAGGTCTTCATCTTCACACTGAATAGTATACTGGCTGAGGAGGAAGGGGTGGAGGGTCAATCTCATGGTCTTTGGGATGGCAGAGGCAGAGGAAGTGGAACAAGGCAGGAAAGAGGCACATGCAGTGTTAACTTTTTGGAAATACATTGTCATTTCTGACTTGGCTTTTCATTTCTCTAAAAATATTTCCATATGGTATCAATCCTCCTTCCACCATTTGCTTTAGTTTCAGTGCCTGTATCACAGAAGAGTCCATGTTATGAAATCAGCAAAATAGTCGTGAATAACCACAACGCTACTGCCAGATTGTCTAATGCCAATGTTTTCTGGCACTAGATCTTCACATCTTCTTCCTCATCATCTTGCACTGGTTTGGTAGCATTCATCTCCATCAAATATTTTAATTCTTCTGGTGTGGTGTCCATTAGCTCTTGAATTTCTCCAAGATCCAAATATTGAAAGTGTTCACACACACACACCTTTTTTGTGACATCCAAAATCTTTCATTATTTCGATCGACTGTCCTAAGTCCTGTGAAGTCATGCAAAACATCTGGACACAATTTTCTCCAGTAGGAATTTATTCTATTAGGTTTTGTGGCTTTCATGGCTTTTTCTCTAACAATGCCAGCCATCTTCAGTGGTGTAATCCTTCAAGAGTTTCATGATGTTCTATCAGGTTTCTCTTCGACAGTGTTGACAACACTTCCCATTAAGTACAGTGTGTAATGAGACTTAAAAGTCTTATGACCCCTGATCTACAAGGCTGAATTAGAGATATTGTGTTTAGGGGCAAGTAAACCACTTTGATGTCTTTGGTGTTGAAATCATAGGTTGTAGGGGCACTGTCCAGTATCAGAAGAATTTTAAAAGGCAGTCCCTCACAGGCAAGTTACTTCCTGACTTCAGGGACAAAGCATCAATGGAACCAGTCCAAAAAAAGGGGTCTCATTATCCAGACCTTCTTGTACAACCAAAAGCCTGGCTGCTGGTATTTTTCTTTTCCTTTTAAGGCTTGGGGATTAGCAGCTTGATAGATAAGGGCAGTCCTGATCATTAACCCAACTACATTTGCACAAACCAGCGAGACTGGCTTATCCCTTCCTGCTTTAAATCCTGGTGCTCACTTCCTTACTATTAAATGTCATTTGTGGCATCCCCACTCCAGAATAGGGCACTTTCATCTGCATTAAAAGCCCATTCAGGAAGATATCCTTTCTCCTCAATTGTTTTCTTAATGATGTCTGGGAACTCATCTGCTCCCTCTTGGTCATCAAAAGTTGTTCTGTTATCTTTACATTTTTTAAGTCGAAGCACTTTCTAAATGTTTATTTTTGGAAAAAAGAGTAAGTGAGCAGGGGAGGAGCCAAGAGAGGGGGACAGAGGATCTAAAGCAGGCTCCACTCTGATAGCAGTGAGCCCAATGTGGGGCTCAAACTCACAAACCGTGATGTGAGATCATGACTTGAGCCAAAGCCAAAAAGCTCAACCAACTGAGCCACCCAGGTGTCCCAAGCCAAACCACTTTCGAAACTTACCAAACCATCCTTTACTGGCATTAAATTCTCCAGCTTTAGAGCCTGCATTTACCTTCATAAAATGATTTTGGGTTTTCTTGTATTAGTTTACAAATATGCCTTTCTTATAGCAATCCTGCATCCTCATAAAAGCTGCCATTTTCAATATGAGATTTCAAAAAGGTATTTTGCAAGGTTTTCATGCTTGCTGATGTAACTACAATGGCTTCACATCTCTTTTTAAAAATAATGGTTCTTATACTGGATTAATTTATTTTGAAAATGTTGCCACTGCAGCTTCAGACCTCAGTCCATGGTATTTTAGCAAGCAATTCCACTTTTCTCTGCTGCTTAGGGAAACTTCCAGCATCTCTAGTGGCACTTTGTATGGGTCCCATGGTGTTATTCAAGGTTTATGGTACTGTACTAAACATGATGAAAAATACATGAAAACTGCAAGATCACTTTTAACTGCAACATGCAATTTACTGGAGAGACAAACTGCTCATGACGTTAGTGTCACACTGTGTGTTAAGAGGATACTTGCAACACTTGTGCTTACTCCAACAGCAACAGGTATAAATGAAATTACAGTAATACAGCATGTACTATAATTTTATGCAGTTATGATTTGATACTATATCTCATTTGTTTACATTTCTCCTCACTGCAAATGGCACCAAGTTATGTGTGCACTTAAGTTTTGATAAATTTTAACTTATGATAGATTTGTGTATATTTTGTGGTGGTAAATAATAAGACTACTATCTACATATATTTTATGCATTCATGAGCTACCTTCTCATTGGGGGGGGGGTAATTCTAAGCTATGCAGTTCATCTGTGAGTTTTTTCAAATTGTCAAAAAACCTTTCAAATTTTTCCAATATATTTATTGAAAAAAAAAAAAACACGTGTTTTTCAGGGGTTAACAGTATGATCACTTTACAAGCTACAATGAATTATATGGGACCATTTTCTATGACTGAAAACTTTTGGCTTTCTTAAGGAGTGAATAAACTTACCTAACAAAATATAAAGGAGATAACAAGTGTTTGCTTCCAATTTTATAAGTTGTTCTTTTCACATTCTAGTAGCCATTTAATGGATAGCACTATCAGCATTTCCTTCATCTCATAAAGAAAACTGAGGCTCAAAGATCACAGAGCTCACTTCTTTGCTCAAGATCCCATGACCATTAAGCTGCAGAGCCAGAACTGGTACCCAAACTGTGGCCCTAAACCCAGGTCTTTTTCTGCATCTCCTCTGAATTATCCCAATGATCTCAAAAATAACTGTATTAAAGCACGGAATTGAGATGAATGGTTATATTTCTGGTTTTTTAACCAAGAGAGCCTCCATGATAGTCTTCTATAAAACCTAATGATTTAGGAAGACTAATCCATACTAGTGTACAAAAATCAAACCAGGTGAATTCTCAGTTTGAAGAAGTTGCCAATTGCAGAGACAACTAGTATTTTATTTTTACCAAACTAGCAATTTGGAGATACTTATTAAAAGGGAAGTAGAAGCAGTGTCTTAAAGACTCCAGTCTCATCTCTGTGTTAGGATACCAGACCAGCCCTAAGGCATACACACAAAAGCTATCTCTGGAGTTAGAATATTTCTCAAACCACTTTGATTCCAACTCACTTTATAACCTAATGCTATGTATGTATTTCTATGTCTAACAAAAGTTTTCACACAAATAATATTCTCACACAAATAGTAATACTTATTTTGTTCTATTTTGATTCATTTTTTTAAATGCTGGCTAGACCCATCAAATTCATTTCAAGACCTAGTTTGAAAAACAGTAAACTAGCGAGATACAAAGGCTATTTGTATTATAATCCCATGTTCTAGTAGAAGTTTAAAATAAAGGTATTTTAAAAGCACACCTTATTTTAGCAAAGAAAAAACCCTGATATTGATATATATTGGCAGGCAAATGCTATAAAGAGGATATTATCTTTCAGTGTGCATATCACTTACCACAAAGATCAGGAACTTTAAGTTTTAGAGCAAGTAAAGAAATAGTAAGGAAGTAATAACAACTGATAATGTTATATGTCCTGTTACTTAACACACTCATTTTCCTATACATCTGTGAAAAAGAATATTCTATTTGTAAGTTACTTCAGGCTACACGTGTCAGAAAAGCAAATGTGAATTGAGGCAACAGTCATAAAATTACATAGAAAAAAACTCTCAAGAAGAACAGACTTTATTTTTAACATAAATGTTCTATTTTCTTGTGAGGCAGCAATAAGTGTTCAGATACAGGGAATACATAGTACATAATAACAATATTTATCACCATTGGAAATGCTGCTTTTTGGGAGATTTTTGTTAGAAAAACAAAATTTTTAAAAATTGCATTTTAAAAAGATTTATACAGCTTAAACAGATGAAAGATACAGACTTTAAAAAAACATAAATTATATTCTTCAACAGGATTGTATAAACAAAATATTGTTCAGGGCTGCTCTGCTTATCATTAATTTAAGCAGAGTAAAACTTAAACTTTAAAGTGCGAAGTATTCTTAGCTTTTTAAATGCAAATTCAGCACTTCCACTGGTCTGATTTTGAGACATCAAAATTCCAAGCATTAAGGAATGAATCTTACATTTAGAACAGTGAACGAAATTCAGTAATGTCAATTTTTCTTTTGTTTCCTTTACAAAAGAAAATCTTGACAACCCAGTCCTAATCTTGGACATACAGAAGGCTATAAATTCTGCCATTTTTTAAAATCTCTTTTCTGGTAAAAGCCAACCATTTAAAAGAAAAATATGGGGGGGGGTGGCGTTCTTGTTGCCAGTTATCCCAAGGTTAGCAATAGCACCTTCCAAAAGGCTGATTTGGCTTGTCATACGTGTAAGAAATATTTTAAACAAAATGAAGACTCTAGTTCAAAAATATTTTGGCCTCCATGCTCATATTAACCAAAGAGACAAAACAGATATTTAAAAAATATAATTGCTAACAAAAGCCATGACAATAGACTTAGTCATGATCCAAAACAATAAATTTTTGTTTTTATCATCACAAGGAAAAAAATCAAGAATAAAAAATAACTTAAACTTAAAACAAAGTAAATAACCAGAGAATACTTTTACCAAAATATACATGCTACCTATTTCTTTTACTGCAATGGAAGTAAATTTATTTAAAACTTAAAAAAAATTTAAATTATATTCCCATTGAAGCTATTCTATTTTATCTTCTGTATAGTTTTCTACAGAAAAACAAGATAATCATGGAATGTAATTTTAGAAAATATTCTATTGAGAATAGATCCATGTAAAAAAAATCAGCCATCTGTGAACTAATAAGGGTTAATAAGCAAAAGAGCTGAATGGGACCTATGGTTAATATTTTTTCAAGACAGCAATAAAGCTCATATGCTTAAAAATTAGCCCTTTGGCACTGGCAGTTAGAGTTGTTTGTACCTTGTACCTTTTTTATTCTTTCAAATCTCAGGCTCTATTTCTCCCAAATGCAAGGGATATGTTTGGTTACCATACAATTCATTTACCTGCAAATTCACATTCTCCTTACAACCAAACATTAAAAGTTCTACTTAGAAGACTCTGTAAATAACAACTCTTAAACTTGTTTTCCCAATCTGGTTTTAAATTACTTTAGATAAAGGATATATGAAACTCTACAGAAAGATGTGAATTACACAAGCATGCACAACAGAGTAAAAGGAAAAATTGTTTATAAGATGGCATTTAAGTTGTAAAATGCCCTTGTGATTTATAGGAATGGACAGAAGAAAGTAAGTGTAAAGTAAGGAAAAAAACACAGATTTAATGGAATTCAAGTAATCCAAAAACTGAGGATTTTTTTAAACTTAATTTTTAACTTCCTCCTCACCTGATGAGTTTCACCTTTTCTTCTGTACTTTCGATAGAGCAGTTCTCAGTGGTGAAACAGTAAAGTCAAAAGACGTAACATATAAGGCAAAGAATCAAGATTCTCAAAAAGCAACCAATCAGAAAATACAGACCCTGAATAACTGAGTTTTACTGATTTAGAAGCCACAAAGTACTAATTACCAGTAAACTAGTTTTGGATGGAGAAGGTACCAAAATTTATCAGTGTTACCTGACAGATTTATTCAAATGTTTGAATTTATCTAACCTAAATACATCTCCATTTCAAACTTCACAGGGCATAATTTTAATTACTTAGATGTTTTAAAGGTGCATGAGTAGAAGTCCTTTCAGAAGATTTATTGCTACCACTAAGTTTTCTTTGATGGTACATGTCTGAACTGACATATTAACCCTCTAAACTGTATTCCTTTTACAAGTATTTAAATCTTTCTCTCCCTATAATATGTATAGGAATACTGAATTATTGCATCATAGGTAGTATATGAAGGTCTTAGAATGTTGATAAACAGTGTTTGCTGAAACTCATTTTTAAAAAGAGCCACTCCTTAATTTCACTACCACATACACAAACATGAAATAGTGTTGTCATGTGATATTGGCAGTGATTCTATTAAGATGAGCCTAAATCCAAAATTATATGGATTTTTCAAAGAATCCTGTTGTTTATGTGCTCCAAAGCTCTCTTTGCCTGTCTTCCACATTGTGTGGAATGCTGGAGAAAAAACTAGCAAAACTTGTAAGCAACATTATCTCAGTGCCAACCACCATAAAGAAAATGTCAGCCGCAAAATTCTGTGACTACGGATTGCTATTCAATGGATTACACTCCTGGCAAACTACTAACCCTGACCAAATCCACGAGACAACAACATCACAAAAGCAAAGGAGGAAATCCATGCACAGTCATTTTAGGACCTCTTGGAACTATGATACAGTGATGATAAAGGGAGAGCATGTGATAAGACATTTTGCAGAAAACCAAAGGGGCTCCTTACTCCTAGCTAGCAATCAACACTGGGTAGTTTCCTTTTGGTTCACTGACTTTCAAACCAAGTTCCAACAATGGGTGAGAACGTATTAAAGCACTTGTCTCCAGACTATAATTTTTCTGACCACATGGTGAAATGTGTACAGGAGTAGTGAAGAAAACAGTAGTTTTACAAGTATTTCACCCAAAGCACAAACTTCTGACATCAAAAAACATAAATCACATAATTTACTATTATTCAATATTGCTTTTTTATCTCATTATATATTTGTTCAATGCATCAATTCTTGTTTGGGAGAAGAACATAGTCATGAGATTAAGATTGCTGGGAAAATGTCAACAATCCCTTTGGTCCCAAAGCTGAAAACAGCTGAGAAAAGCACACATCTAGAAAGGGAAACAAGAAACAAGAGGCCACCAAAGAATCTTTGAACATCCTGTCTGCTACGTTCAGAAAATGTAACATTGGTATTATAAAATAGTCATTTTCATATAAAAGATGGTTCTTGCAGCATCATTCACGTCTCCCTTCAGGAATTGTTTGCAGGGATCGGTTTTTTGTTGTTTTTAAAGAAGTTTAATTTGAAAACAAAAAGTATGATACTGGCCCTCCAAAAGTAAAGAATGACATCTTATTTGTTTCAGTCAGTGCTTTTAGAAAAAGCAGGCTAGGCAATGAGGGCTGGCCTTCATGAGTGAGCAAAGCCATCAGAGGACGCTGCTTTCTTCCAGAAGTCACACTGTGGTGTGTCACCATGGAAGTGGGAGCACATCACAGCTGACTGGGAGTGCGCGATGCCATCACAATGAAATGATCCGAGGAGGTTCTCAGTTGCCCAGAAAAATGGCCATAGAGCCTGTAACCTATCCTTCGGCTTCCTCAATTGGTTCTGGTGGTGGGAGTAGAGAGGCCGATGGCATGACTGTACTTGTTCCTCGAGAGACCCGGTCTTGCTCTGTGTTTGTAGACAGGGAGGCCACAGCAATAGGCTGCAGCAGAGTGGTTGTCATGCCAGTGGTAACTGTCAGACTGTGCCCAGAACCCTTGAGGGTAAGATCTGGTGTGGGAAGGAGTGGCTTGAGGATGCTGACGAGGCAGAAGGCAGAGCCGCTTTTAGGAATGAAATTCACCTTGTTTTTGTCAGGACAGTAAAAGGCTGGGATTTCATGAAGTTGTTTTGGCCTAGGCACAGAACAGACAACCCAGTAGTTTTAAGTCACAAAACACTGGAAGTAAATTATTTTACTTTTTTTTTTTTCTAAACAGATAACTTACAGATAATGAAAGGAAGACAAAACTCAAGTTATGCCAAAAGCTTCAAATGCTATGGGCCAAAGCGGAATTAGACACCTAATTCAAAATATGTATCTTAGAATGCCAGAAGTACATCATTCATCTCTGCTGCTTTCAGTTCCCTGGAGAGGCTGCCACACCATTCAGGTGACTCAGGCTGATGACCACTGTATCTCAAATGAAGATTTAAGACAGCCATTATGAATAAAGAATTTCCTACAGCAAAAGAAATTCTCGATGTTTAAAGACAGAAATATGTTCCACTGTTACATTTTTTCCAAAACCTGTACTATTTTGAAGGGAGGAAGGCAAGTAAATTAAGGACATAAAATGCCCATCTTTTGCTGAATTCTACCCCTGTTATGACTCAACTTCAGCAGGCATGAATTTTCTCTTCAAGTGTGCTTAAAAATCTCTGACCGGAACAATTTTTTTAGTTAACCACGATGGTTTTCTGAGAAACATAATGGAAATATAAAATCAAAATAAAATCACTGTCCCTTCCTGTCCCCAGGGGCTCCTGAAAATTCATTCAAATGGCTGGAAAAAGATACTATTACTGATATTTTATGAAAGTAAAGATATTAAAAAATTAAACTGTTCAAGTAACATGGAAATGCCAAAAAATTAAAAAGGTGGGAGAACCTAAATAAATCACGATTCAGGTGGAAAAAGGTAGTATGATGATATGATAAAAGTATGATTTTCATCTTTCCTAATGAAATTTAAAAATTTTAAATTCAAGTATGCCCTAAGTCTGCACCAGATTCTGGGGATCCAAAAATGAAACTATCTACAAGGAGAAAGACTAAATATGTAGTTCTTGGGGGGAGGGGGATGCTGGGAATAGTAATATATTTCAACATAATTAATCTCGTTTATAATCTTGTATGCTTTATGCATTTAAAAACATTATCGGGGCACCTGGGTGGCTCAGTCAGTTGGGCGTCTGACTCTTGGTTTCGGTTCAGGTCATGATCTCACTGTTTGGGAGTTCGAGCCCTGCATCAGGCTCTGCACTAACAGCGTGGATTCTCTTTCTCCCTCTCTGTCCCTCCCTTGAAAGCATGTGCTCTCTCTCTCTCCTTCAAAATAAATAGACAAACTTAAAAAATAAATAAATAATAAAAACATTATTCAGAGAAGTTACAAATTACTTCAAAGTATCCCTAATCTTTGCCAGACTGCCAGTGGGGTCCACAGTACAAAAAAGAATCAAGAAGTCCTGTAAGAGGTGTGACAAATGTGATAAAAATGGGTTGTAAAGGGTTTAAAGGTAACACAGAGGAGTGGATAACCTGTGTCAGAAGAAGAGAAAGAATTTGATAGGAAGAAGGCTTACAAGGGAAATGACATCTGAGCTGGGTCTTAAAAAATTAATCAACAATGGTCCTGGCGAATGGGGGCAAAAAAAAAGAAAAAAAACCTCCAAGCAGACAATGCTTTTAGTGGGCAGATTTTATTAACAGTGAATACTACCCAAGGACAGCTTTGGCAAGTACATTTATTTAAGAACAAAGAAATCATTTAACTGATGTTTTATTTGTGCACTCTTCTTATATACAATGGAAACGTCAAGTATTTTTAGGATCACAAGTGTTATCTGGGTAGATTAATGATAACAAGAGCACACACTCCTCTATTTTTACTATGTGAGAGTATGGTTTTCAATTCTAGGAAGTTGAGGTTAGATTTCTATAATTAAATTATGCTTGAATTTTCTTGGAGTGGAATTATTAGAAATAACTTTAGGGGCTCCTGGGTGGCGCAGTCGGTTGAGCGTCTCACTTCAGCTCAGGTTATGACCTTGTAGTTCATGGGTTCAAGCCCCACATCGGGCTTGGCTGCTGTCAGTGTAGAACCTGCTCTGGATCCCATCCCCCTCTCTCTCTGTTCCTCCCCAACTTGTGCTCTATCAAAAATATATAAATATTAAAAAAAAAAATAAAGAAAAAAACCTTCATTCCTATCTTACTGGAAAATGGCCGATCAATTTTTATACCCTCCTCCAAATGAGGTGTAGGTTTTTGTCAATTTTTTGAGGTTATTTTGTTAAAAAATGACTTAATTTTCTTACTGCTTTCGTTAAAATAGAACTCACACAAAATAATATAAACAGTAATAAATTATCTAACTAGCACCAAGATCAAAAAACAAAATAGTTAACGTAAAAACCACCAACCTCCCCATCAAACAAAACACACAAAACAAACAACACCTTCCTTTGTCACCCTCCAGCTGCCACCCCACCAGCAAGAGGAATCACTCCGACTCCTCCCATTTTCTAGGAGCTCACTCCCCAAGAAACAGGTTATCTACCCCTGGGACATGTGACCTATACCTATGCTAATACTACTCAGTACCAAGTACCAATACTCAGTACCAAGTACTCATACCACTTCAAAGCTTCAACTTAATACCTACAAATACAAAAAAAAAAATCTCAACTAATTTAAAATTTTCATTTTTCCTTAAGAATTATTCCAAAAAAATTGTGTCTCAAAATAGATACAACTGTTTACAAACAGACTTTCTGAAAAACCGATAGGCTGGATAATACTTATAGGTATTCTTATACTGATTCAAGGAATTCTTCCTGTTTAAAAGACTTGTGCAATTTTTTTTAAATGCAGGAATTAATTATCAGCAAAGAAAATGGTGGGTCCAAGTTACTTATAACTGGAAGAAGGGAGAAAGAGGGAGGATCATGTTATATTTTTAAAATTACCTCTGTATTGCAAAAAGGCCAAAACACCTAGGAATCTAAAGTAACTAAGGCCAAAGAATTCCTTAGTTTGGAGGAAGAAACAGCGTACTTGACTTTATTTAAACAAGGACAAAATGCAGATGACATGGCTATGGTATATGCTGGATCACAAAAAATACAGAGGCTGAAAGAAGTACAAAATCTGGTATAAATTCTGGGTCTAAAGTCAACCACCGATTTGCATTCAGGTAAATGAACACACATTTCTAGAAACCAGAGATCAACCCTCAACCCACTCCAGTTCCCAGTTCCAGTCAGAGTTACTTCTTTCAAACCAAAAGTAAGAGTTATAGGCAAAAGTATTCCTCAAAGAATGATTAAATAAGCTCAAAACTTTTTAATTTGAACGAATAATCTATTTTTGTTTGTTGCTAGTATGCCCAGTGGGTTTAGCTCTCATTTTGACAAGAGGTAGTACAAAAGAGACTAATTTTTTTAGACTTCGAATAATTTGTTTAATTCACAGAAAGTTAAAATTACCTCTAAGAAATCCACTCTTGGGTTACTGTTATAAATTTTTTTTGATATGTAATGAAAATGCTTAAAAATGAGTAAGTTTTTAAATGCTACACATCCTTTGTATTCAATATAATTTATAACTATGTACACTTTAAAAAGAGTAAGTTTATCTTCTAATAACATGTGCATATGCCATAAAACGTGTAACACATCAGGGTTTATCTATTTCTTTGACCTATCTATCCATCCATATACACACACTCTCTTCCCTCCTCTTAGACACAGATAATGTAGCAGTGTGTGTATATATATATATATTTAGCTCAGACAGTACGTTCTGAGACAGTTTCTAAATGCAAGAGATTAAGGCAAATACCACAGTACACCAACCTACATAACAAATATTCACAGAAAGTCATTTATAACAGAAATTCAAACTATTTCTGAGCCAACCAACAATTTCTCTGCATTTGGCCAAATCTTAACTACCAATGAGTAAATCAAAGAGCTCAACTCCAAAAAGGTCCATTTGGATCAGTTGATTTTTACTTAAAAACTTAAAAAAAAAAAAGAAATGGGATAATTCTATTAAGTTTATTTAACTTGAGAGAAAGTGCACTTGGAAGCAGGGGAAGGGCAGAGAGAGAGAGAGAGAGAGAGAGAGAATCCCAATCAGGCTCCACACTATTAGCTTGGAGTCTGATGGGGGGCTTGAACTAACAAGCTATGACATCATGACCTGAGCCAAAACCAAGTGTCAGAGGCTTAACCAACTGAGCCACCCAGGTGGCTCTAGAATAATTCTATTTCTTTTTTTGTTTTTAATGTTTATTTTTGAGAGAGAGAGAGAGAGAGAGAGAGAGAGAGATAGGAAAGGCATCAAAAGAGGGAGACAGAATCCCAAGCTGGCTCCACACTGACAGTGCAAAGCCCAATGTGGGGCTCAAACTGATGAACCATGAGATCGTGACCTGAGCTGAAATCGGTAGTCAGAGATTTAACCAATTGAGCCACTGAGACATCCCTTAAGAACTCTCAAAGGAAAGTCCAAGCCAGCATCTGCAAAGCGGGCATAAAAAATATGAGGTATTTGTTAGAGATATGTAGTTCAGGTCCTATCTCCATATTTATGCATTAGGCCTGGGAATCTGCAGTCTCAACCATTACTCCAGATGGTTATGATTCAGGGAATCCATGAAACAAATCTGGAGAAATTCTACTTAAATTCTCAGCTTGCTCCAGTCAAGCTTTTAGACTGACACAGGGATAAAGCAGTTGCTCAAACAGAGTTTTTAATTAGTGTCACAAAAGCTGATAGGAGACTGAGAGCTGGGATTTCCTAGTATAGAAATTAAGGGGATTCAAAAACAATGTTCTTTGTTTGGCAAAATTATTCAGAATTTAGGTTACAGGAAGCACTGACAGGAGGAGCATACAGAGGAACAAAGGACACCATATTTCAAAATGATTCTAAGATGTTCATAATGGAGGAAGAAGATAAATTACATTGAGTCAGACAAGGCTGGACAATCTTCACACTGTGTTCCACACATTTCATAAGTGAGAAAAAGCCAGAAGGCTGACTATTAGACATGCAGCTATAGTGAGATTGGAAGGTGAGGGCTAAGTACTACCATTACATCCCCAAATAATGTTCATCACCTAATTTGCTGTCTCATACATACCTACCAACTTATAGCCACCACTTACAAAGCAAGGAGTCATGAAAATATGAAGGCTACAATACCTTTTGAGCAAATTTTGAGTCTAAAATTCTGGTGCTTGAAGAGCATACCAGCCAACAGAAACATGAGTATAGGAGATTACATACTAACAGTACTAGACACTTCTTAAAATCCTGCTGCTTATGTTAACTTAATTACAGTAACACGATTCTGTTACTGGAACAATAATCAAATTCTGTTTCCTAAAGTGGCAGACAAAATATTTCTAATACTTTTTAAAGAACTAGAGATCAAAAGTATATAAAAACTGAAGGGAAATCAATCCTTGAAAGAAGGAAGACAGACTAGATGAGAGCCATGGTCTACCTTTAATAAATATACTGCTAAATTCAATGTGTGATGTTGACTGTATACAGGCTCAAAATTAACAGCCACAGAGGACACAATGGGGACAACAGAGGAAATGTGAAAATCAAATGGATATCAGTTGATATTAAGCATTACTGTTAATTTTGTTTGATGTGATAATGGTATTGTAGTTATATAGGAGTACTATGATTACTTTTAGGAAACAATATTAAATTGTATTTAAGGTTAAGTGTAATGTCGTCTGCAATTTACTTCCAAACACTTCAGCAAAAACCACCACCACCATCACATACAAAGACAAAGCACATATAAGAAAATGTTAACTACAGAGTCTGGGCTGTGGATATATGGGTGATCACTGTACTACTCTTCAACTTATTTGAAAATTCTCATATGACAAGTTATTTAAGGGGTACTTACGAGCATTCCTCAAAGACTTTGACCCGTTCACAGCCCTCAGGAGGTTCCCTTTTGAACATATAACTGTTGTTAGGTTTTGGTGAGGTTGCATACTTAGGTAAAGGAGAGTTGTTCCCATTCTCTGCAAAAAATGGCATGCTGGATTATTAAGAAACACCACCACATAAGTACAGTTATACTGCATTTAATTGTTTGTGACCTCCCCCTATGTGACCATGAACTACTTGAGGATAGGAACAGTGTTTTATCATCAACATCATCCCCCAAGATCTAATACAATACCAGGTAAAGAGAAGAAGATTAATGTTTGTTAAATCTATAAAACTAAATAATTTTATTTCTTTTCCACTTACAATTACTACAGCTTAGGCCTGTATCACTTAATCTATGGCACTGAACACTGATCTCTCTTGCTCCCTCATTTCTTATACACTCAGCAAAGACTCATATGCCACTTCCTTTCTTCCCAGTACATGTAACTGAGATGACTCTTCACTGGTTGCTTATCAGTCACTCTTAGCTTGCCCTTCAGAATCTCTCGATTTCTCTGCTCCTCTGGTTACAATCTCTGCTCCACGTATTTAGAAGCCAATCTCTGCTGCACTATATGCCAAAGGCTTCCTCTTGCCTATGAACTTCTCCATACCTAAGAGGTCTATCTCTGTTCATATGCCCAAACTTCCTTCAAAGTCTAGCTCAAAGTTTTTAAATCCTTCCAAATTAACCTTATCAAAGTGAATACTTCTTTACTCTGGTATTCCTGTTCAATGTTGATGTCTTCAGTTTATATTCTATTAACTTAAAATTCTTGATATGTTACCTAAGTGTTCTACAATTTCCAGTCTGTGTCAACTAAGCTATAAATTTTCTTGCTGGCAGCAGTCCTATTTTCTTATAAAAGAAATTCAGAGACTAGTGTCTTAAAGTCAAATATAGCATTACACAAAATTCATGAGGTTCCTACTTATTACTGAAGTAAAAGTAGAAACCAGGAACCCTAAGTACCAAGAGCCATGCTAAATGGTTTGCACTCACCACTCCTTTTAATCCTGAAGGTATAGGTAGTAGTTAATATGCAGATTCCTGATAAGAAACACACGGCCCAACCAAAGATTTAATTCAGTGTCAGACTGGGGTGCACAATGGAGTTACTAGAGCATCAAAAACTCCCGGTACCTGTGTTCTACACCCCCACCCCCACCCCAGGGGCTGTAATTTAATTGGTCAAGGTTGTTGGCCTAGAATAGCTATATATTACTTAACCTAAAAGCTGGCAAAACAGGTCCAAATAGTAACATTTACAATTGCTTATGGCTTTAAATAACTTCTCCGGGGAAATCTTATGTTCTTTGCATTTGTTACAGTCTCAATTAACTTAGGAAACTGATAGTAACAGCCAACTGTAACATTTTAGGAACATTCAATACACTGTGATTAGTAGCTTCTAAATAAATGACTACTGAACTGAGCGGCAGAATTTACAAATATATTATTGCTCTCAAGTACACACAGTAATTTGGCTTAGGCTAACAAAATATTGCCCTGATATAGACAGAAGAAAGGTCATAGTTGTTTTAAAAGGTAAGAACATTAGTAATTAACATTCAAACAGTTTATGTTTCCAAGTTATTTTTTAAGTTGTGCAAGTAGTTTAGTACTAAAAGGAAGCCTTCCAACCTTTTACTACAGGCTTGCCTTCAATACTAATTTTGCATTGTTTTGCAAATGTTTTGCATTTGCTTAATTATTGTTAGAAATTTCACAAAGAGATTCTAAAAAAACAATAATTTGAAGGTTTCAAGTTCAATTAAAAATAGTAAGGTAGTAAAAACAACACAACTAAGGTGAAAGAGAACTAAGTGCTATTCAGGACCAATATTCATTTATACCAAAAAGAATGTTTCTCACTAATAACAGACTTGAATTAACAAGTGGAGAAAAAGAAAAAAAAGGTCCAAAAAATTCCATAAACCCACCCAACTAGACCGTCTCTTGAGCACCATGGTAAAACCTACTGTTGTGTACTTTAATTTTTAAAAATCTATGTTAAGAATGTATGTCAAAGTAATTACCTTAGTAGCCTTAAGTGTGTGTGTGTTCTGCTAGAAAATGAATAGAATGAATGATAAAATAGGTGGTGTTCATTTATTATCTGGCAACAAATTCCTCCTTCATTGTACCTTTATCCCTGGGATCAACAAGCAGGTCATCAGCTGAACAAGGGCTCTCTTCACTACCTTCATTTGAGATGGTGAGGAAAGATGTGGGGGACACAGACTGAGAGCGGCTGCTGTTGTTGCTTTCCCTGTCTGCCCCACCGGGGGTCTGCGTATCGATGCTGCGTGTGCTGCTGCTTCTCTGTACAAGGGGGGGTGGTGCACGATGGCCATCTGGAATATCTTGTGGCTGTTATAAAAACATACATATACTTATCACTGATTTTGAAAAGTCACCGGAAATGCACCCAGTATCAACCTTCCCCTACTGTTCCAGATAACTCACAGATCAGAAATGTCCCACTTAATTAGGTCCAACGGGGGTGGGGGGGAGAAACACCTTTGTGCTGCTCCATTAGTGACATCTCTATCTAATATGACTGCCATACTAACCACTGAACAGCATATGCAAAGACTGTGTATTCCCAAGGTTTGGCATATGACAGATGGTCAGTGCTTGATGAATGATAAATTGCAACGAATTAGTTATCACGTCGTAAATATTTTTTAAATTGTGAAGAATTGCCATGGTAAAAGAGGAGAAATCTAGGTGTAACACCAGGTTCTATATTAGAAGAAAAGGTTATCCATTGTGTGAACTAGCGATACTTGATGACAGGTCCTGCTACCTTCTCCCTCTGCCCACTTCCCCCTGAAAGAGTTTTTCCAAAGAAACCTTCCCAAATGAGGAAAGATTAATGGTAGCAATGTTAATTATAGGGGAAAATCAAGGAAAACATTAAAAGGAAAGCTTGCGTGGCTCACTTAGCAGGAAAACCAACTCCCTGGTACACTTCCAGTTCATTTATATTTGTTACATCCAGGAGTTACTCCCATCATGCACTATGGACAAGAGGGTATGGGGGAGCTGTGTTTTCTCTAAGCTAAACCAACCTTTAATCTTCAGGGAGAGGATCTTTTTTTTTTTTTTAAACAAATAGTTTATTGTCAAGATGGTTTCCATATAACACCCTGTGCTCATCCCCACAAGTGCCCTTTTCCATGCCGATCTTCTCCCTCCCCCCACACCCATCAGTCCTCAGTTTGTTTCTCAGCATTCAAGAGTCTCTCATGGTTTGCCTCTCTCCCTCTCCCCACTATTTTTCCCCTTCTTCTCCCTCATGGTCCTCCGTTAAGTTCCTCCGAATCCTCCTATACGTGCAAACATATGGTAGCTGTCCTTCTCTGCCTGACTTATTTCACTCAGCATAACGCCCTCAAGGTCCATCCATGTTGCTACACATGGCCAGAGTTCATTCTTTCTCATTGCCATGTAGTATTCCATGGTATAGATAAACCACATCTTCTTGATCCATTCATCCATTGATAGACACTTAGGCTCTTTCCATGTTTTGGCTATTGTTGAGAGTGCTGCTATGAACATTGGGGTACATGTGCTCCTATGCCTCAGCATTTCTGTATCCCTTGGGTAAATTCCTAGCAGTGCTATTGCTGGATCATAGGGGAGTTCTATTGTTAGTTTCCTGAGGAACCTCCACGCTGTTTTCCAGAGGGGCTGTACCAGTTTACATTCCCACCAACAGTGTAGGAGGGTGCCCATTTCTCCACATGCTCGCCAGCATCTAGAGTTCTCTGATTAGCTCATTTTAGCCACTCTGACTGGCGTGAGGTGGTATCTCAGTGTGGTTTTGATTTGTATTTGCCTGATGATGAGTGACGTTAAGCATTGTTTCATGTGTCTGTTGGCCATCTGGATGGCCTCTTTGGAGAAGGGTCTGTTCATATCTACTGCCCATTTCTTCACTGGGTTGTTTGTTTTTTGGGTGTGGAGTCTGGTGAGTTCCTTATAGATTTTGGATATTAACCCTTTATCTGATATGTCATCTGCAACTATCTTTTTTTCAGGGAGAGGATCTTAAGCATCAATAGAAATAATACTGCAAACCATCCAATTCCTCTTTCACTGAAGAATGAAAGCTTAAATATATTCTGTAACATGCTTTTCAATATAAACTGGAAACTTTCTGTCTGTGTCTTACATATGAATCATTCTTGTCTTACGAATATTATAGGTAAGCAGAACTGTACTTCATGATGATAAAGTCAACCAAATAGTAACTCACGAACAGTAAGGAACAGGTATATGAAGTCCTATCCCTCCATCCCCAACAAGTTTTAATCTAAACTTTTGCTACATGGAGTTATAACAAACGAGAAGTGCAAGCAAAAAGTAGTTTCTGTTCAAGGATCTAAATTTAAGTCCTATCAGTTGTCTCTAAGAGATGCAAAGAAATTAAAGCTTTTCATTAACGTCCCAAGGTCAAAGTTTTTCAAAAGATAAATTTTCATTCTCTTTCAATGAGAAGGAAGAAACTTAAGTATATATGGAAAATGAAACTGTAATTTTTTTTCTGATATATATTTTTAATATAGTTTATTGTCAAGTTGGTTTCTGTGTAACACCCAGATCTCATCCCAACAAGTGCCCTTCCCCATGCCAACAGTCCCCTTCCCCTCCCCCCCCATCAGTCCTCAGTTTGTTTTCAGTATTCAAGAGTCTCTCATAGTTTGCCTCCCTCCCTCTCCCCCAACTGTTTTTCCCCCTTCCCCTCCCCTATGGTCCTGTTAAGTTTCTCCAGTTCCACATGAGTGAAAACATGGTATCTTTCTCTGCCTGACATATTTCACTTAGGATAATACCCTTGAGTTCCATCCATGTTGCTACAAATGGCAGATTTCATTCTTTTTCATTGCCATGTAGTATTCCATTGTATATATAAACTGCATTTTCTTGATCCATTCATCAGTCGGACACTTAGGCTCTTTCCATATTTGGCTATTAGCACATTCTTATCGATGTTTGTGATTGTCTTATGTATTTGGGTGTTTCTGAATTCCGTGCATAGACATTTATACTTGTTAGCTCTTCCTGATGGATAGGCCCTGAAATTATTATATAATGCCCTTCTTTGCCTTTAAAATAAAAACTAAAGTCCAGTTTGTCTGATATAAATATGGCTACTCCAGCTTTCTTTTTGATGTCCAATAGCATGATAGATGTTTTCCCATCTCCTCACTTTCAATCTGAATGTGTCCTCAGGTCTAAAATGGGTCTCTTGTAAACAGCAAATAGATGGATCTAATTTTTTTAATCCATTCTGCTACTCTGTCCTTTGATTGGAGCATTTAGTCCATTTACATTCAGTGTTATTATTGAAAAATACGGGTTTAGAGTTATTGTGTTCTCTGTTAGATTCATGCTTGTAGTGGTGTCTCTGGGACTTTGTGTTCCTTGCAACATTTCCCTCATAGGATCTCTTGTAGGGCTGGTTTAGTGATGATGAATTCCTCCATTTTTTGTTGGGGTAAACCTTGATCTCTCCTTCAATTCTGAATGATAGGCTTGCTGGATAAAGGCTTCTTGGCTGTATATTTTTCCTGTTCATCACACTGAAGATTTCCTGCCATTCCTTTCTGGCCTTCCAAGTGTCAGTAGATAGGTTTGCTACTACCCTGATATGTCTCCCTTTGTATGTCGGGGCCCTTTTATCCCTAACTGCTTTCAGAATTCTCTCTTTGTCCTTGTATTTTGCCAGTTTCACTGTATGTCGTGCAGATCGATTCAGTTTACATCTGTGGGGAGTTCTCTGTGCCTCTCGGATTTCAATATCTGTTTCCTTTCCCAGGTTGGGGAAGTTCTCAGGTATTATTTGTTCAAGTACACCTTCTGCTCCTTTCTCTCTCTCTTCTTCTGGAATTCCTATGATATGGATATTCTTCCGTTTGATTGTATCACTCAGCTTTCGAACTCTCCTTTCATGTTCCTGGACCTATTTCTCTCTCTTTTTCTCGGCTTCCTCTTTCTCTATAATTGTATCTTCTAATTCACGTATTTTTTCTGCCTTTTCAATCCGTGCAGTAGCCAACGCCTCCATTTTATTTTGTGTTGCATTTTTTAGTTCATCAGTGTTTGCAACAGTAATGGCTTGGATGTCATCCAAGCCCTTTTAAAGCCCAATGAGTAATTTTATGAGTATAATTCTAAATTCTTGTTCAGTTATGTTGCTTAGATCGGTTTTGAGCAGTTCTCTAGCTGTTATTTCTCCCTCGAATTTCTTTAGAGGAGAGTTCTTCCGTTTTGTCATTTTGGCTAGCTTTCTTTCTCGTTAGTTTTAAAAGCTTGTGATGTGTTCTGCCCCTGTGAGTGCTGCTATATTAATATTAAAGGAGGCTCATACACTGTCCAGGGCCTGGCCGTTCAGGAAGTCTTCTTTGAAGGGTGTCCCTTGGTCTCTCTTGTGACTTTGGTTTTATTTCTCTACTCGTAGTGATGTTTTGAACTCTCCACGATGTGCACTTTAGGTTTGTTCCTTGAAGTAGCCCTGCTTCTCCGCGAGCGCAGACAGAAAAAGAAAACTGTAATTTTTAAAATCATTAGAACAGTTAATGTGGCAGTACAATTTTAAGATACAAGATTACTTACTATAAGTTGTTCTTCCTTTTCCCCAGTCTCTTTAATTATTATTTCAATCTCCTGATTCAATCCTTCTACACTATTTCGGAACCGGGAACCTGTTGATTTGGTGATGGGAATTACTGGAATAAGTGCACTCTTTGGAACAGGAGCCTGAAGAAAAAGAGGTAGAGAAGGGAGAAAAAGGCTTTAATATGCCACCTTTTAATTCTCTCGTTTGAAGCATACTCCAGTTGACATCAATAACTCTAAAATAAATCAAAATTAAGTTTACAGACCTCACAAAAAGTTATGAGTAGCCAATCATGCTCTGTGATAAACACAAAATACAAAAAAGCCAAAATCCCAGATAGTCAAGTTAAAATTTCAGAAGTAATTCGTATCTATGAGGGACTATAAAGAGAGGAAGGATAAAGGAAAATACTAAAAGAATGTCTACCTCAGAAATGTTTTTATGACTGTAACAGTTCAAATTTTAATTTTTCTTTTTTTTTTTTGAGAGAGAGAGAGAGAGACACACACACAGACACAGAGTTGGGGGAGGGGGGGCGGAGAGAGAGGGAGACACAGAATCCGAAACAGGCTCCAGGCTCTGAGCTGTCAGCATAGAGCCCAACGTGGTGGGGCTCAAACTCACAAACCAAAGGATCATGACCTGAGCCGAAGTCAGACGTTTAACCGACTGAGCCACCCAGGCATTCCCAGAGTTCAGATTTTAGAATATAACTTGAAAAGTCCTCTAGTGCCACAATTATCTATACTCAAGGAAAGGAATTTTTAAAAGGCAATTTATCAAAAAATATGTACATATTTTGGTTGGAAAAACAAAATCAGTTCCCAAGTCAATATATACTAGCGAGATTGTAGAAATGAGAATAACTTCCCTATGAAATTTAATTTATACTTTCACCATAATGATTTTACTATGTTTTGTTAAGTAAAGAAAATGATATAATTCATATTCTCCTTTTTCCACTTGCACATTATTACTTTTGAAAAGAAATAGAAGATTATATAATTAAAGGATATTGCATGGTTTCCTGATAAGATACTCAAAGTAAAACATGAACAAGAATTGTAGAGGTATCTGCTAAAGTTAACGGCAGCAGTGTGCCAGAAGATCATCTTGTATATTGTTCTGTGGTCTAGTAAAGAAATGTGATTAGTCCATCCTTCATTTAGAGGGGTTTCACTGAAAAACCTCTCTTTCAGGGGAATGTGGACAAGAAGACAAAGGTAACAGGGCCTCCAAATCATCACTAGTTTCCATTCAATGGATATAACCCTGTTGTGTGATATAGAACTTAGTGTTAAACCTGTTATTTCTCCTCTTTTATTCCTGCTCACCTTTATAATTAAGATTTTTTTAGAAACAAGCATTATATATCAACAATCCTCGGAAAAGGCAAATTTCCAGCCTTGGAAAACTGGTGAGAAAAAAGCCAAAGGGGAGCATCAATCTGGAGTGGACAGGAAGAAAAGATGGAAGTGAAAAGGGAATAGACAATATGAGAATCTTGAGGGCATGAGAAGACTGGGGAACAGAGGAATTAAAGGGGGGAAATGAGAAGACAGTATTAGAAGAAAACGATACCTGAAAAATATTGTGAAAACGCAAGAAATTATTTTAATAATAAAACACATAATAGAGAAAGCACAAAATAAAAATTATAGCTGTTGTTTACTGAGCATCCATCCAAGGTAGGCCAGATACCACATGCCCTCTCACTTCATTTTCAAAACCATTCTCTGATGTGCGCTGCAGTGGTTCCCATGTTCCATGTGAAGAAAGTAAAATTCTGGGGCCCAACAGTAACTAAGCAATGACGAAGTGCTGCCACTTATGCATCTCCTTATTGCCAATGCTCAAAAGAGAGCCTAGAACAGACATGATGCTTATTCAACAAGACTTGTACTATAAAGTGAATGTCTGTGTCTCCTTTCAAATTTGATATGCTGAAATTCTAACCCCAATGTGGCTAATATTTGGTGATGGGAGTTGTAAGAAAGTTAAATTTTAGGTTACATAAGAATGGGTCCCTGATCTAATGCAAGAAAAGAAATAGTGAGGTGACAAGAAAAACAGACTCAGACTAAAGCAGTTAGGGGTTAAAAGAAGTCTACAGCTCACGAGCATGGCATTGAGAACATAACAGAACATTTCTGTCATACACTCATCCTGCTTATGGATGGACTCACCCTGTCGGGAAACAATGGCAGAGAACTGGTACAGACTAAGAAGAATCTCAGAAGTTAGTATATATGTAACAAATTCAACTCTGAGCTTAATTTTCTCTTCTAAATGTCACAAAACAACAGATTGCACTGGATGCCATTTTCAGGCTGCTTTCAGATATGCATTTGGTTTATAATGGTTAAGTTATAGAAATGAAGGAGATTAAAATAATTGACACGGATAACAAAAAAAAAAAAAAAAGAAATGAAGGAGATTAGAAGAGGAGGATGTTCTGACAAGGCTGTTACAAAATGCTGACCTCGGATTTTATAACCATAAATATATTAAGAACAGAAAGCTTAAGTTTCCTGGCTGTTATGTTGGGAAATGCACACACACAGAAACTTGCCAGTTTAATAAATAGCAGTATATCTGGTTACTGTTTTTCAAGGTAGCTAAGAAGTCATATCCTACACATCTGGTAAGAAGTTTTTCTCAAATATATCTAAATAGCAGCAAGTATTTATCAACAGTTTAGTCTATTTAAAGCAAAGGAAAGAAAAGAAGGAACAGAAAACTGCCACTTCCCTAAGGTCAACACAGCATTTTAGGTAAATGAAACAAAGATTCAACTATAATTAATTTAACTAGTTATAGGATTCAAAGAAAAATAATCCACTCAAGTTGTTGGGGATTTTCTTCATTAAACACACATCCCTTACATAAACTATATTCTAAAATATCTAAAAATTAAAAAAAAATTATATACTTAAATTTTCACGCTTCAAATTTCAAGGACTCTTAAGGAATTTTATGTGCATGTGCATATAATTTATTTTTCCCGTATCTATAGATTTCAGTAACAAAATTTGTGTTTCTAAATATAAGTCAGTATATGCAAGTGTAAGTGGGTTATCATAACTGAGAGGTCATCTTCAGACAGCTCTAAGAGATTAAAATTTCTTCACTGTACTAAGGTAAAATCTCTTTCTCCTAAGAGCTGTCCTTTGGAAACGTCAAGAACAAAGATCTCCTCTATTTTCTCAACTTTTGTTTCTTCTTCAAATCAGAGTATTTTCTAATCAATTAAGGGTTTTAAGGAGATAAATTGCTATGTTAAAGCTTAATTTTTCCATTTTCATTCTTCATACATCTATATACATTACCATTTAAAGATCAAATTCTTCCTAAAAACTGAGAGTCTGCCAAGTCCACCAAGAGGTTTGGCCAATACTGAATCTTCTAAGATGAATCTACATTACAACTTAAATATCTGTTTCAAAGTGTGGGGATAAGACTGCGTACAACATAGAGTGAGGAAAAATGTGAAGAATACCCACTGAAGCAGTAGATGAATAAGGAAAAGAAAAATAGAGTTAAACTTAAAGGAAAAAAAAACAGAAGATAAAGATCTGTTCAGTGACTCAACAGAGATCTATGAGAGAAATATGTGCCACAACAAATAAAAGCCTAATATAACAAATATGAGCCTAATATAACAAAAGGGATGGGAAAAATGTTTAGAATGGAAAAAAAAAATAGAATACATCAGAAAAAAGCTTTCCTATCTTAAGGGCTTTTGATTTGGAGCCTCCAGGTGCCCTTGATGCCTCCTGTTCTGCCAACATAACTGTAGTTCTACCTTCTCATCTGGTATCCACCTCTTAGCTCTTCTAAGCTGCAGCTATACTCTCTAGTAAAGGACGCAACAGAAGTACCTATTCTTTTGATTTCTAAGTGGTAAAATCTTTAAGAATTTAAGAATACCAACCATGTCCTAGTCTGCCATACCAAGATTCCAAAGCAGAGCAGCAATTTTATTTTTAATGCCCTTCATTCCTCAGATGGAAATAGGTTTTTTCCTTTTCTTTCTTTTTTTTAATGTTTATTTTTGAGAAAGAAGCAAAGAGAGAGAAAGGGAGGAGCGGGGGGCGGGGGGAGACAGTTTCTGAAGTGAGCTCTGTGCTGACAGTAGAGTCTAATGCGGGGCTTGAACTCACAGACTGTGAGATCATAAGTTGAGATAAATTCGGACACTTAACCCTAGTTTTCTTCTTTTCTTCTTCACTACCCCTTTGCTCTCAAACCTGCCTAGGTTGCTACAAAACTACAGTGTTCCCAGCTCATATGAAGAAATAAGAAAATCCTACGTGAAGGCTTTCTTGCTTGAGGCTATAACAACCAGAAAACACCTGCATGATTTTTCATTCTCACCTCTAAATTAGTTTATGTGGCTGTGAAGATGCTGGCACCTCCCACTCTTCTGTTACTAACATCTAATTCTAATCCCCAAACAATTCTGAAATGTGTTGGATATATTTTCTAATGACAGTATTTCCTGAAATACTCCTTAAAAATTATAAGCATCTGAAGGCTTTGTCAATTTTCGAAACCAAGGACATGTTGAAGATTCTAAGAAACTTGGCAGTATTTATTCTTCACAACAAATAATTCACCCCTGAATTTCCAGGAAAAGAACCATTCAAAAAAGTATGTGAGAATTCTTTTCTAATTGTAATAAATCCATAGTAAGCCCAAGAAAAATATCTTTTGTTAACTAGTGGTTGTAGACTATACTACTAGCAGAAGAGCAATACTGTCCCCCTGACTGTTAAGGAATATTAAAGGAATTTCCCTACTAAAAGTAATCTACATATCATGAAATACAAAGAAAACATTTTAATAATTTGGAAAGCCTATCAAGAGAAAAATCAAAGAGGAACCCTTGTGTGGCTCAGTTGGTTAAGCATCTAAGTCCTGATTTCAACTCAGGTCATGATTTCACATCAAGTCCTGAGATCAAGCCCTGTGTTGGGCTTCACACTGAGCATGGAGCCTGCTTAAGATTCTCTCTCTCCCTTTGCCCCTCCTCCACTTGTACCTCCCCCTCCAAAAAGAGAAAAATCAAAGATCCCTCCCCTAAAATATTCAAATTTCCTAACCAAATAATGGAAAAGGAAAAGGAAAAATATAGAAAAAGCTTTGAGCACAGACACTGGACCCAACTAAATGGCAAATATTTGGGGAATGCTCTATAGAACCTGAATATTAAAAATGTTCCTGAAGCAGTTGTAATAACAAACATTTTTCCATGTTAAATATAAAAAAAAAATACAAAGAATAAAATATGGTGTGATCTCAAAAAGGAACACAAAGAAAAAGAAATAGAAGAAAATGTCTTTTCAGAATGAGATTCCTGATACGTTTTTTCTATTTGATTTTTTATTTTTTTTAATATTTTTAATTATTTATTTATTGATTATTTTTTTTTACAAATAGTTTATTGTCAAATTGGTTTCCATATAACACCCAGGGCTCATCCCCACTATTTGATTTTTTTTAAATACCACCTTTACTAAGATACAATTTTTTTTTTAATATTTTTATTTCTAGGAGAGAGAGAGAGACAGCATGAGCAGGGGAGGGTCAGAGAGAGAGGGAGTCACAGACTGAAACAGGCTCCAGGCTCTGAGCTGGCAGTCAGCACAGAGCCTGACGCGGGGCTCGAACCCACAAACCGCGAGATCATGACCTAAGCGAAAGTCGGACGTTTAACCAACTAAGCCACCCAGGCACCCCACTAAGATACAATTTTTTAAAAAAATATATTTATTTATTTATTTTGAGAGAGAAAGAGGGAAAGAGATAGGGTGAGAAAGAGAATTCCAAGCAAGCTCCATGCTGTCAACACAGAACCCAATGCGGGGTTCAATCTCACAAATTGTTAAGATCATGACCTGAGACAAAATCAAGAGTCAGACCCTTAACCAACTGAGTTACTCAGGTGCCCCTAAAATATTTTTCTATTTTTTTTTTTTCCCTAAAATTTCTGTGATAAGTATATAAACACTTTTTTTAATGATCTGCTTCTGGAAAGCCTTTTTTAAAAAATGTTTATTTTGAGAGAGAGTGTATGCGTCTTATGTGATTGGGGAAGGGGAAGAGAGATACGGAGAGAAAATCCCAAGCAGGCTCCACACTTTCAGCACAGAGCCTGATGCAGGTCTCAACCTCATGACCTGAGCCAAAATCAAAGAGTTGGATGCTTAACAAACTGAGCCACTTAGCCACTCCTTATACAAATACTTTCAAGGATAAAAAATTGGGGCATCTGGCTGGCTCAGTCAGTAGAGCATGTGACCCTTGATCTTGAGGCTGTGAGTTTGAGTCCCATGTTAGGCAAAGAGATTGCTTTAAAAAAAAAATAATGAAAATAAAATATAGCCCAAATTTTAAAAAATAAAATAAAGCTTTAAAAAATAAGTTCAACATTAAACTGGCAGAAGAGTCTGGTGAAAAACCCAACTGGTTTACTTTTTTTATATTAGATTCTATCTCAAATGACCTAAAATTCACTAAGCACTTCTCAGGTGCCAAGAATTATATTAAGTGTTTTATAATATTCTATCCCATTTAATACTTAGGACAACATAATAGATAATATCATAATACAAAGATCCTGAGAAACTTCATACTGTTAGCAAGTGGCAGACCTAGATCTAAGCTAAAGAGTCTGACCTCAGAGCACCCATACTCATTCTCTATATTGTTACATGCCCTCCCAGTTTACTTTTTACCACCTAATCTATTATTTCCAGACCATTAAATTTGTATTTTATGTATTTGTTTTTAATGTTAGTAGATACAGATATTTTTTATAAGAGCTTAGTGAAATTGGTAATACCACACCATTCACCCAATTAAAGTATACAACTTTTGCTTTTTTTAATGTTACTGAACAGAGTTGTACAACCATTACAATTAAGTCTAGTAGCACACTAAAAAAAAAAAATCCTTCACCCATATGAAGTCACTCCATTTCTCCCCAACTTTCCCAGCAATTTGCAACCACAAATCTATAATCTGTCTCTACAGGTTTGCCTATTCTGGAGATTTAAGTGGAATCATATAGTATGTATGTGTCCTTTTGTATTTGGCTTCTTTCACTTGTGTTTCACTTCTTTCAGAATGTTTTCAAGGTTCCTCCACCTCGTGGCACATATCAGTACTCCCTTTTCGTGACTGAATAATATTCCATTATATGGATATACTACATGTTATTTATCCACTCACTGGTTGATGAACATCTGGGTTGTTTCCAAATTTTGTGAACTACGCTTCTATGAACATTTGTATACAAGTTTTTATGTGAACATAGATTTTCAATTCTCTTGGGTACATACCTAGGAGAGGAAGTGCTGAGTCATATGGTAACCCTATGTTTAGCCTTTTGAGAAACTGCCAGACTATTTTCCAAAGTGGCTGCACTACGTTATATTACTATCAGCAATATATAAATGTTCTAATGTCTCCATATCCTAACACTTAGCTGCCTTTTTAATTTTAGTCATCCTTGTGAGTATAAAGTAGCACCTCACTGGAATTTTTAACTTCACTGGCATTTCCCTATGGTCAAGAATGACAGCATCTTTTTCATGTGCATAGTGGCTATTTGTGTAACTTCTTTGGAGAATTCCCTATTTTGCCCCTTTGCCCATTAAAAATTTTTTTAAAACTCTTTATTTTTGAGAGAGAAAGACAGAGTGTGAGCGGGAAAGGGAGAAAGGGAGAAAGGGAGAGAGGGAGAGAGGGAGAGGAGAGAGGGAGGGAGGGAGAAGAGGAGGGAGGGGGGAGAGAGAGAGAGAGAGAGAAAGAGAGAGAGAGAGAGAGAGAGAGAGAGAATTTGAAGCAGGTTTCAGGCTGTCAGCACAGAGTCCGATCTGGGGCTCGAACTCACAAACCACAAGATCATGACCTGAGGTGAAGTTGGATGGCCAACTGACTAAGCCACCCAGGTTCCCCAATCCTTTGCCCATTTTAAAACTGGGGTATCTTTTTATTACTGAGCCACAAGAGTTCTTTATATATTCTAGATGCAAGTGATTTTTCAAATAGCATGATTTGTAAATAACTTTCTATTTTGTCGGTTGTATTTTCATTTTTTTGTGTGTCCTTTAAAGCACAAAAGTTTTCAATTTTTATAAAATCCAATTTATCTACTTTTTCTTTTGTTGCTTGTGCTTTTGCTGTCATATCTAACAAACCATCGCCTAATCAAACCCTACATTTATGCCTATGTTCTCATCTAGAGCTTTTAGTTTTATCTCTTCCATTTAGGCCTTTGATCCATTTTAAGTCACTTTTGTACATGGGTATGAGGTTGATGGATATATATACATATAAGTCGAACGCTTAACTATCTGGGCCAACCAGGCACTCCTCGATGGATATATTTTTAAAGTCATGTTTTAAAAGTTAAAATTGGTATTACCCTTTTACTCCTATCTCTCCATTGTTATCATCTCATAAATCATCAGCTAACATAGATTTAAAAATTTAGATTCTTGAAGTCAAATTGCCTGGGGGGTTAGAATACTAGCTCTAAACATGTACCCCAATGTTCATAGCAGCACTCTCCACAATAGCTAAAACATGGAAAGAGCCTAAGTGTCCATCAACAGATGAATGGATCAAGAAGATGTGGTTTATCTATACCGTGGAATACTACATGGCAATGAGAAACAATGAAATCTGGCCATGTGTAGCAACATGGATGGACCTTGAGGGTGTTATGCTGAGCGAAATAAGTCAGACAGAGAAGGACAAATATCATATGTGTGCATGTATAGGAGGATTAGGAGGAACTTAACAGAGGACCAAGGGGGAGAAGAAGGGCGGAAATGGTGGGGAAAAGGGAGAGAGACAAACCATGAGAGACTCTTGAATGCTGACAAAAACTGAGGACTGGTGGATGTGGGGGAGAGGAGGGGTGGGCATGGAGGAGGACACCTGTGGGGATGAGCACTGGGTGTTATGTGGAAACTAATTTGACAATAAACTATTTGTAAAAAAAAAAAAAAAAAAGAATACTAGCTCTAACCTAGACTGTTATGACCTAAGACAAGAAACCTAAATTGTTTGGGCCTTAATAGTAATGAACCCTACCTCAAAGATGAGGAATAAGCGGTAATAATACATACAAAAGCTAAGTAAAGCGTTTGCCAAATATTAAGCACTTCATAGATTTCAATTATTAGTTATTACTTTCTAAATACCACTCAGGTTTGGCCATTCTCTCCAACACCATAGCTTCTACCTTATTTTAGGCCACTGTCATATCTTACCTGGATTACAAACCCTATTCTTAAATGGTTTTCCTTCCTCTAATCTTGTCCTCTTCCAAATTCATTCCTACTCTGAACTCATAATGGCCACTCTAAAACCAATCCCCTGCATTGAGAAAAATAGCTCTCTGGTGCCTCTAGGACAAAGTCCAAATTTCTTAACAACTGAGACATGAAGACTTTCAGATTTGTCTGCTATTTAACTCTCTAGCCTAATCTCTTACTTTTACTCCTACCTGGAGCCATGATTTCTTCCACCTCTAAAAGACTGACTAAATCAGCTTTCAGGTATCCACCTAGACACCATGTTCTCTGAGAAGCCTTTATAGATGGCTCCAGAACCAATCCAAGGATAAATACCCCTTTTCTAACAGTGTAAACTCTCCCAAACACTATCAACACATTCATTACACTGTATAATAATAAACTGTTTACTTATATCTATCTGACACTGGTGGAGGGCAAGCCCCAATATTTCATTTATCATTGTATCTTCTGAGTACTACAGTATAAGCCATACGACAGACATTTAACAAATGTACAGATGGAGGAATAACCTCAAAAGTACACAATCTCTAAGTGTTACTTTTATCCACTAGAGAGAGAACATACTAAAATTAAGCCATACCCGTAACTCAATTATTTTCATGTTCAGAGTATAAAAACTTCAATTAAACATGAATACCACTGTTGTAGCTATCATGATGCATGTGCTTGACCTCTGATTGTCTATTAACACTCAAAAAAACAAGTGGTCAAGATATTTGGTGTGCCAGATGTACAAAACTCAAATTATATAGATTTATTTTTCAAGTTACCCTATTTTCTAGTCCTTATTTTCCCTGAAAAGAGATGCTGTAGAGTTAAACATGAATTTTGTGCAAACTCCAATAATGTTATTAAGCAAATCCAACTTACAAGGTGGAAGAAAAAAAATTCTGAATAATTTACTACTTAATTGATGATTTTAATGCAACTTTTAAAAAGTCACTTCAAGGGCATCTAGGTGGCTTAGTCGGTTAAGCATCCAACTTTTGATTTGAGCTCAGGTCATGATCTCATTTTGTGGCACTGAGCCCTGCATCAGGCTCTTTGCTAACAGCACGGAACCTGCTTGGGAGTCTCTCTCTCCCCCTCATCCCCACATGCACTCTCTTTCTCTCTCTCTCAAAATAAAGAAATATATTTTTTAAATCACTTCATAATAATCTATTCATAAACTCCTAAAATCAATTCAATAAAGTTCAACCTTAACCCCCATTCTACTTAGAAGTAAAAATATGAGTGTAAATAAAAAGTGGCTTTATCCTAGAAATACATAGGAATTATTAATGGATAAATCCGAGAGAGTAAAAGGTTGGCAAATTCACCTATAAAGCCACCTGTAAATTCACCTATAAGGCTTCACTTCTGAGACTGAAGGAGTTTGGTTTAATTAGTATTCCAATTTTGACAGTTATTAGTCTATTCAAAATTTTCATTTCTTATTTTGTCAATTTTACATTTTCTTCAGACATAAATCCAGTTTGTTCAGGTTTTTAAATGTATAGTGTACATTCATATTTTATAATTAAACTACTTCATATATGGAAAAAAGCAATTAGAAATTACAAACTATACATTTATGAAATCAAACCTGACCCATGTATTTAAGGGCAAAATTACTTTGAAAAAATATATCTCTACTTATACTTTCTTGAAAAAATCCGCATATACTTGGCATCATCAGAAGCTATCAACCTATAAAAAGTGTTGGCAACCTTTTTCTTGCTCTTTTTGCAAAAGGACCCGATCTAATTTTAATTCAATTTAAGAGAAATGTTTCCTGGGTAAGCCATCAAGAACAGTTCACAGAGTTCTATAAAGGAATCAAAGCAGTTAAAGGTTTTCCCCTACCAGAAGACTTTATGAGATATATCTTCATTATCTTCAATCTTTAGATGAAGAAACTGAAATTCAGAACAGGATGCTCATCCAGGGTCTGGTTCCATAGCCAATGCTTACCTTTCTATATTATTCTGCCTCAATATACTGAATTAATAAAGACAAAATTATGGTAAATCAAAATATATAATTAGCTAGGTCTCCTGAAAGTCAAATCACAGATCACTAAAAGAAAGTATCATTTCGTCAACTTAGTATTTTGAATTTTTTAAGGAGGCTAATTCAGTATTTAATCAGTTTCAAATATGCTTTTGGACATTTTAATCCTAATCAGTTACCTATAAAATAACATATCACCAGGAAAACAAGTGCCTTGTTTTGATTTTGTGGCATTTGGTTTCCTACCTGACACTGGTTAATAGCTGCATGGTTGCCATGGAATGGAGACTGTCTTTCTTTATCCCGATGATGCCGACTACTGTGTTTACTTCTCTGTAATTGCTGGCGTAATTTTGCAATCTGAAAAGGGGAAAAATAAAGAGATCAGAGTTTTCCAAGGAACATGAAATATATCCTTGCTTAGTAAGAACTAGTAAGATTCAGCCTTAATAGATCTTTTGACCTTTAAAAGCCTATCACAAAATCTGACTGTACAAAATTTACATATATACACATACATACATGTATCTCTCTTTTTGAGAGAGACAAAATTATGTTCCAACACTATTCGGAGCCTTCAAGTTTCCCAAGTACTAAACCAATGAAGCTTTTAGCACTTTAGAATAAATTACATTATAGCTTTCCCAAAGAACTTAAAAATAATGAAAATTATTCTCATTGTCCTAACAATGAGCCTTGTTTTATTTAGATTTAGATTTCTTTAAACACCTAACCTTTAACAGCTCTAAAAATCAAACAGTATTTAAAAATCAACTGAATCACATGAAGTGTATTCACAGATACTATCTTTAAATAACAAATACAATTTCAATCAATATCTTATATTATTCCTTGACTGAATCTTTGTTTTAATTCTCTATTATATATAAAGTGCAAATATCTTAAGTGTAGCCACAGAAAATGGTAAATCAGCATAGGACCATAACTAATTTGGTTATATTTGATCAATGAATTTCAGAAACAGTACCATTATATTCAGAAATAATACGTGTGAATTTGTTGTATCACTATAATTTTATAAATCTGACACTTAGATGAATAGGTATGGACTCTCATTTAGTAAGAAAAAAGACAAAAACATAATCTGTAAGTAATGTATATATTTCTCCCATTCAAATCCTTATCCAATCAATGTGAGAACTGTTTGTTATTTCTCAAGTAACCAAAAACAAAACAAGAAAAAACCCCACCCACACAAACCAAAATAATGGAAACTGACAAATCCTTGTTGCCCACAACTTCAAGGAACTAGCCAAGGAAGAAATCAAACTTCCACACCCACTTCCTTGGAACCATTTTCCTGACCTCCTTAAGCTGGTCTGTACTGCCCCATGATGCTGAACGCTTGTGAGACCCTTTCTTCTTTTCAGCATATTCTTCAGCCCATGCACTCTCTGTCTTTAATGGAAAAAAGAAGGGATATGTTAACCATTTAACGATAATGTACACTACATTTGCAACAAAATGGATTCATCTTCAGGACATTATGCACAATCAAATAAGTCAGGTGAAGAAAGACAAATACTGAATGACCTCAGTGTGAAATCTAAAGAACAAACTCAGATAAAAAGAGGTGAGACTTACGTTTATCCGAGACAGTAGGATTGGGGGAGGCTCCTGAAGGGGAACTGGGTGAAGGTGGTCTAAAGGTACAAACTTCCAGTACTAAGATTAAGTATTGCAGAGGTAATATATAATGTGATGGCTATAGTTGATACTGTGTGGAATATATGAAAATTGCTAAAAGAGTAGATCCTTTTAAAAGTTCTCATAAGAAAAAAATTTTTTAACTATATGAGGCAATGGATGTTAACTAAACTCACTGTAGTAATCATTTCATAAGTATTTCAAGTCATTATGCTGTACAAAAACATACAGTATTGTATATCTCAATTATATCTCAATAAACATGAAAAATAATTTCATATCTTAAAAAAGTATACACTTTTCTATTATACACACTCCCATTATAGAAAAATTAAGTACTAGAAATATTTAAAATAACACTAGAAATATTTAAAATGACCCAAAATTCTTCTAGCACCAGTTGCTTTTATTACAATATTTTAGTTTATTTCCTTCATTAATAAAAACTTTATTTTTACATAATGATAAATATAGCATTTATTGAACAAATGTATACAAATAATAACATTCCTGTGATGTTTAAAAAAAATTTTTTTTAATGTTTGTTCATTTGAGAGAGAGAGACAGAGAGCATTAGCAGAGAAGGGGCAGAGAGAGAGGGAAACACAGAATCTGAAGCAGGCTCCAGTCTCTGAGCTGTCAGCACAGAATCCAGATGCAGGGCTTGAACCCACAAATCATGAGATCACCACCTGAGCCAAAGTAGGATGCTTAACCAACTGAGCCACCCAGGCACCCCCCGTGATCTTATTACATGCTAGACACTCTGCTTTATGAAAGCACAGTGAAAGGTCTTCATTTTATCATCTGATTTAATACATACAAAAAATTCTACAAGTTCTGCAGATAAGGAAGCTTGCTTGATAAGTTGCCTAATGTCTCCCAACTAAGAAGTGGCAAAATTAAGATAGAACCTAAGACTCTGGAGTTCATAATTTTAATCTGTTCTATGTCTAGTGTTGCTTTAAATATCAGCAAAATAGGGGTACCTGGGTAGCTTAGTTGGTTAAGCATCCAATTCTTGGTGTCAGCATCCAACTCTTTATCTCAGCTCATGTCATGATCTAGCCCCACGCTGGGCTCTCCCTCTCTCTTTTCTCTGTCCCTCCCCTGCTCACTCTCTCTCAAAATAAAAACTTTAAAAAATTTAAAATTCTGCAAAGTACAGCCTCAAAAATGTTTAATCCTTAGTGGTTATTCAAAATTCAGAATTTAAAAATCAGAAAAAAATACAAATGAGGTTTTAGTACATAAAAATATGCTCAATCTCAGCCATAAGATAAATGCAAATTAAAACTTCACTGAAACTAGGTGATTTGATATCATACGCTCTCCTACATTGCTGGTAGAAGTATACCTTAGTACAGCCTTTATGGAAGGAGACTCAGCAACTGTTGTCAAAGTTACAAATGCACATAGCCCTTTATCTCACCCTTCTTTTAGTTATTTATCATGCAGATGTACAAAATGTTCATTGTTATGCACAAAATACTACACCATATTATTCCCTATATCATTGTTTTTTACAAGTAAAAGATTAAAACAATGTAAATAGAGGATTTGTTAAATTATGGCATATCTTTACAACAAAATACTTGTTCAGCTATTAAAAATGAATAAGGAAATTCACAATAATCTCTATGAGATATTAAGTGAAAAGCTCAAGGCTCAGTACAGTGCGTGTAACAACTTTTATAGAGGACCAGTAATAAAGAACATATACATATGTAAAGTATTTCTGCAAGAATATACATGGTAACAAAAGAACTGTCAGTGGCTGCTTCATGGGAGGAAGATCCTTCCTTCACTGTATATATTTCTCTAACTCTTGAATTTTGTACTATAAGAATGAATGTACAGTCTGTTCAAAACAATACCTCTCTATGTATAAGGGGGGGAAACTTTTAACGGGGAATTTTTTTTTTTGAGAAATGTATTTTTATTTTTAAGCATTTTATTTAAATTCTAGTTAAACATACAGTGCAATATTGATTTCAGGAGCAGAATTCAGTGATTTTTCACTTACACACAATACCCAGTGCTCATCACAACAAGTGATGTAAATTTAAAATTTTTTGGTGGAGCGTTTCAGGTTTTCTACATAGAGTCTTATGTGGTCTGCAAATAGAAGTCTGACTTCTCCCTTTCCTATTTAGATGACTTTTACTTTTTTCTGATGTCTGATTGCTGAAGCTAAGATTTCCAGTACTATGTTAAAAAGCAATGGTGACCGTGGACACCTTTATCTTATTCCTGACCATAGGAAAGGCTCTCAGTCTTTCTCTACTGAGGATGACATTAGCTGTGGGTCTTTTGTATAAAGACTTTATAATGCTGAGGTATGCTCCTTCTATCCCTACTTAAGGGGGAATCTTTCTATATGGATGGAGTGATGTCTACCAAAAATGTATTAACTTGAATCTAACTGTGAAAAAACAGACTTAAGTTGAGAACATATAACAAATATACTGGCTTGCACTCTTAAAAATATATCTATGTCATGAAAGACCAAGAAAAGCTAAGGAACGGTTTCAGAGTTAAGAATACCAAATATGGGGCGCCTGGGTGGCTTAGTCGGTTAAGCGTCCGACTTTCGCTTAGGTCATGATCTCGCGGTTCGTGGGTTCGAGTCCTGCATCGGGCTCTGTGCTGACTGCCGGCTCAGAGCCTGGAGCCTGTTTCAATCTGTGACTCCCTCTCTCTCTGACCCTCCCCTGCTCATGCTGTCTCTCTCTCCTAGAAATAAATAAAACATTAAAAAATTTTAAAAAAAAGAATACCAAATAAACATAACATCTAAATGCTATGTGTGTTTCTTGACCAGATCCCAGCTTACATGTGAAATTACTACAGAGAACAATGAGAAAACTTAAAAAACTTGACTATGTATATTATATTAAATAATAGCATGGTATCAATGTTAAATCTCCTGAATTTAGTAATTACTTTGGTAATTTTTTAAGTCCTTTTCCATAAGTGAGAATGTCTGCAACTTACTAACAATTAGCAAATGTTAACAATAACAGCAATTATATACACACAAAAATTAAAAATATATATTAAAATGTTCAAATATAAATGTTTATATTTAGTGAATATAAGTAAAGAGTCTACTGGTGTTCAATCTACTATTCTTGCAATTTTTCTATAAATGAAACTTTCAAAATAAAACTTTTTTCAATTACGGAAGTCTAAATATATTATCTGTAAGACTTAAGGAAAAGCAAAAGAATATAAAAGTTTCCTATAGATTTGTTAAGAACAAATTAAAATGAGAACAAGAGTATTAATTAAGTGAAACAAATAAAAATAAACATGAAGAGCCCCAGCTTTGCTAACTTCAGTTGTAAGATGTTCAAACAAGAAAAATCACTTAGCAAAAATCACTGATTTTACTTAAACTCCTAACTCAAAAGATAATTGCTCTCTTTGTTCCATTAAGAAGCTGTGCCTTGAAGACACTCTTAGGTATTAATAAAAAGTAAAACCGGGTTTTAATTAATTACATTTCAATCTGGTTCAGTATTGCACTGTATACCAGAAAATTATTAGGCATCTACTACTAACATGTCAGACACTAGACTAGGTACTGAGGTTAGAGAGGAAACAGTGCTTATTTTCAGAAAGTTTTTTCTAGGAGAGAAAGGATAAAAAGCCAATTATATTATGCTAAATAGCCACATGTGATGATAGAGGTCCTCTCGAAGAAAGGCATCTAAACCAGAACTACGAGGACAGGGAAGCAGGTAGGCAAGATTTTATGTTATTAGAGGATGCTTTAGAGTATAAGTTATCCAAGCAAATGGAGGGAGAGCATTCCAAACAAAATAGAAAACCTGGGAAGCATTAAAGAATAGAGTACACAGGGCACTGCAAGTCCACTATTGAGAGTAGGAACGGATTTTCTAAATTGTTTAATAGGCAAAAAGAAAAATACCAATTACACAGTCAAGAAACTGTGTTTGTTTTATAGGAGTCCATGATGTAAACCTACTTTGTTACGCTTACACCCCAGCCTATTGAAAAAAACAATGTATAAAGTCACTGGCCTAGAGAAATCTGACCTAACATATAAAACAAAAACAACAAAAACATGAACACCAGTCAAGTGCTAAAACATTTGGAAATTTAAAAAAAATAATGTTTATTTTTTGAGAGAGACAGTGCACGAGCAGAGAAGGGGCACAGAGAGAGGGAGACACAGAATCCAAAGCAGGCTCCAGGCTCTGAGCTCTCAGCACAGAGCCTGACACTGAACTCAAACCCACAAACTGAAAGATCATGACCGGGGCGCCTGGGTGGCTTAGTCGGTTAAGCGCCCGACTTTCGCTTAGGTCATGATCTCGCAGTTCGTGGGTTCGAGCCCCGCGTCGGGCTCTGTGCTGACTGCCAGCTCAGAGCCTGGAGCCTGTTTCAGTCTGTGACTCCCTCTCTCTCTGACCCCTCCCTGCTCACGCTGTCTCTCTCTCTCTCCTAAAAATAAATAAAACATTAAAAAAAAAAAAAAAAGATCATGACCTGAGCTGAAGTCAAGCGCTTAACCAACTGAGTCACTATGGTGCCCCATGGAAATTTAGATTACTTCAGAATCCTAGGTTAACCAAGAAAGTCAAATCTACTGGGAAGCAACTACAGAGCTTATACAGAGATCATTATATTAAGTCTTAAAAAATGTAACACTTTCCTTCTCTCTTAATATTACAGTCCGATTTTAATGAGTGAACCAAGGTTTTATACAAAATAGCAAGTTGCTTCAAAAGTAGTTTTTTTAAAAAGCTAATCTACCTCTTTAGTACTTTCATTTCATAACCCTATGCTTACAAATAGCTACCTTCAGTAAATCTACATTATTGCAGTCTCCAATTTACCAAGTATATAATTTTATTAGGCTTTAATAACAGGCCATCTTAGAGTTTCTGAACTTGGACTATAATTTCAAGCCAGTGCATAAAATGGAAAAAGAAAACAATAAGCTCTTAACCAAAATAAACCCCTGAAGAGGAAAAAATAGCCTCTGAAATGTAGGAGTTCCAAGAGAAAATAACATGAAATTTTTAAAAGCAAAAGATGACTGGTTTATGTAATAAAGTAAACCAGACACCAATCACATGAATCACAAATTTACATACTCACATGTCCCCTCTGAAGAAGCCTAGGTGGTTAGGAAAGTTGGGAAGAGATTACTTTTTGAGTCAAAAGAATGTCAAATAATCCAGCCACACATATACACTTCATTTCATCCCCACAAACTGGTACAGTAAGAAAATTCAAAAGGCACCCTTTAGAAATTAGGTAAATTAAATTAATGGAATTGCAACATAGATTAATACTAGGAACACAAGTTGGTCTAAATTTGGAAGGCAAGCTGGCAAATGGTCAGTTTTTAAAAGAATCATTAAAAGAATATGAGAGGAGAGGGGCCAGGAGGTAGAGGTTGGTGACAATGTAGTATTTAGTAGTGAACCAAACTCTGAAGCAGAAATGGTAGATCAGTCCTTCAGATGGTCTCTTTGACCAGCCCTGCTCCACTGGCAACGGCAAGCTAAAGCATTGCACTAGAGAGACTCTTGGGCTATTTGAGTTCACAGGGAATGAGCAATGTCTGCCAAAGACACATAACAAAAGAAATGTCACATTTTTGTTATCGTTGTGTCAAGTAATTAGGATGACAAATAATCATGTACAATAAAATCTTAATCAAGCACTCATTCTCATGACCAAAAGCAAATGATAGGGTGGAGGTACAGCAGGTGGGGAGATTAACATCTTTAAAAACTTGCCGCTATACTCCTGTGCTTTTTGTTTTTAATGTTTATTATTTATCTTTGAGAGAGAAAGAGTGTGAGCAGACAAGGGTCAGAGAGAGAGAGAGAGGGAGACACAGAATCCAAAGCAGGCTCTAAGCTGTCAGCACAGAATCGGACACAAGGCTCAGACCCAGGAACCGTGAGATCAAGACCTGAGCTGAAGGCAGACACTTACTTAATCAACTGAGCCACCCAGGTGCCCCTTCCTAAACTTTTGGATGTTGCCTTTCTCTGTATTTTTCACAATCTCCTCTTCCCATTCCCACTCATCCCTGAGGTACTGAGATAGACCTTGGAGTCATATGTATTTTTTTAAATGAGGAACCAGGGCTGAGTTATAACGTGAAATGTTTTGTCAAAAGTCTAACAGCAACTTCCTGGAAGCACCCATCTACACTATAAAATAAATTGCTTTCATCATATTGTCTGCTCTAGCACAGTCTGGACCAGGAGTGATAAAAGAGCCCTGAGCCTCTCAACATAGGCAAAAATAGCTAATTAGTCCCTATAATCTTTAGCCTTAATCTTTTTCAACATAATTCTCCAGGAAAGCTAATAGCAGTTAACAAACTGCACAGATGAAACCTACATGCCATTCTTGTTTTGACAATAACCAAAGGTAGTGATTTTCATGGCAAGCATTTATTAAATGCTTACTATCTGCCAACCACGCTCCAAGTGTTTTATATATATTTCCTTATTTAATCCTTGTTTAATCCTCATAATAACCTTAAAAGACTGGTACTATTCTTTTCCCCATTTTATATTTTTTTAATGTTTAATTATTTTGAGAGAGATAGTGTGTGTGTGTGTGTGTGTGTGTGTGTGTGTGTGTGTGTGTGTGCGTGCGCAAGCAGGGGAGGGACACAGAGAGAGGGAAAGAGAGAATCTCAACCAGGCTCCACGCTCAGCCCAACACAAAGCTTGATCCCATGACCACAAGATCAAGACCTAAGCCAAAATCAAGAGTGGGGTACGTAACTGACTGAACTACCCAGGTGCCTTGCCCCCAGTTTACAAAGAGGAAACAAAAGCACAGAGATATTAAGAAGTGCCTCAACTCCTAACAATAGGCAAAGATGCTCAACATCGTTAGTCATTAGGAAAATATAAATAAAACTCACTAGATAAAATTTCATACCTACTAGGACAGCTACACTTAAAAAAACAGAAAAATTGTAAGTTTTGGTGACAATATGGAGAAACTTGAGCCATTATACACTGCTGAAGGAAATGTAAACTGGTGCAGCTGCTGTGAAAAACAGTTCAGCAGTTCCTCTAAAAGCTAAGTGTAAGACCCAGCAATTTCACTCCTACGTATATACCAGAAGGAATTGAGAGCAGAGATTCAAACAGATACCTACATACCAATGTTCGTTTCAGCACAGTTCACAATTGCCAAAATTTGTAAACAACCCAAATGTCCACAGATAAATGGATAAGCATGTTTATCCAACCAATGGAATATTATTCAGCCATGAAAACAAATGGTACAACATGGATATATCTTGAAAACATTTTGCTAAACAAAATGAGCCAGATATAGAAGTACAAATATCATATGCTTCCACTTATATGAAATACCTAGAACAGGCAAATTTACAGAAACACAAAGTTGAATAGTGGTTAAAGGGGCTGGAGAAAGAATGAGGACTTATAGAGTTTTTGTTTGTGTGATGAAAAGTTTTAGAAACAGATAATGGCAACAACACTGTGAATGTCATTGATGCTGTCAAATTATATACTTAAAAATGGTCAAAATGGAGGCAGCACCTGGGTGGCTCTGTCAGTTAAGCATCCAACTCTGAGCATGGAGCCTGCATGCTTACGATTCTCTCTCCCCCCTCCCCCTCTGCCCCTCCCCTGCTTGTACTAGCTCATGCGCACACTCTCAAAAAAATAAAAAAGAATTTTAAAAAATTTTCTTAATGTTTATTTATTTTTGAGAGACAGAGTGTATGTGGGGGAAGGGCAGAGAGAGAGAGCTCCTCTCTCTGAAGCAGGCTCCAGGCTCTGAGCCCAATGTGGGGCTCAAACTCACAGACTGCGAGATCATGACCTGAGCTGAAGTCAAGACGCTTAATGGGCTGAGCCACCCAGGCACTCCCCCCAAAATAAAAAATTTTAATAAACCTACCTGTGTAGCCTTGTCCCTCATGCAAGGAGCAGCCTGCCCATGACTATCACGAGGCCAGTGCCCTGCAAGGTATGGAGCAGCAAGCGTATCCAAAGAGGAAGTGCGCCGGATAATACTAGAGGGGCTTGAGGACGGTGGTCGTGTTTTGTCACCTAGATTTAAGACAAATATATGTATTTTTAAAATAGATTAGTTAGGAAACAAAGTAAAAACTAAGTATTAAGCTATGTGGAAATTCTCTATCTTAAAAAAAAAAAAAAGTAATAAAAAGGAATAAGCTACTGATTCACAAAAACTTGGATGAGTCTTCAGGGAATTATACTGAGTGAAAATAGTCAATCTCCCATGGTTACATACTATATGATTTCATTTGTATAACACTTTTGAAATGAAAAAAAACCTGAGAAATGGAGGAAAAATTAGTAGCTTCCAGGAGTCAGAGACAGGGGAGGAAAAATGAACTGGCAGAAGAAAAGCAGGTGTTATAAAAGGGCAACAAGAGGGACCCCTTATGGTAAGGAGCTATCCAGCTTTACTGTAGTGACAGACATACAAACATACAAAGGAAATTTAAACGATACAGAACTATACACATACACAAATGAGTTCAGGTAAAAATGGAAAATCTGAATTAAGAAGAGCAGATTGTACAATGTCAATATCCTGATAGTAATATTGTACTATAATTCTACAAAATGTTATCACTGAGGGAGACTGGGCAAAGTGTACAAAACTTGTGTATTTTTTACAACTGTAATTATCTCTAAAGAAAAAAAGAAAATAAGACAAATGTGTATGTACCCATTTTAAAAATGTTCATCTTGGTTTTAAGATTAAATAAGTATAACACACAAAATACTTATTTATCATTATGTCACCTATACTCAAAAGGATATATGACAGCTAAGATAAAGTTATAGGGAAAATTCCATTGTAATCAACTATGTATGACACGTATCTTAGGGAGATTTTGTTACAATAAAACCATATTAACCAGGCTATAAGGAACTTACATTGAAGCCACATATGCAAAAATCCTTTTTCATTTCAAGCTACAACACATGTATATAAATGTGAGCAAAAAACCTAGGTAATGCGAAGTGAGAGGTGACATAAAAGAAACACCTTTATATCTCCTTTGATTCTTTTTTTTGATGGGCAAAGGAAATAGGCTTAGCTAATTTATATTTTAAGAAAGGAAGGAAGGAAACGAAGGAAAAGGCTTTAAAATATTAAATATAAACATATGCATAAGTTGGACTATATTATAAAGCTATCATTCTAGTTCTATGTAACAAATACCTTGCTCTTCTTTAGCTCATTCATGAACACTTTGAGACACCTATCTTCTATTTGTATTACATTATGTCTTAATAAGGGTCTTGCATAGTTAACAAGTATAAAAGTTCAGTTCCTGGTTATGTGACCCATATAGCAAAAGATTCAATTCCACTAAGATAATATTTACAGCAGCTGTGTTGCTGATAATCATAAAGCTGCTTCACAGATCTGCCTGAGATACATAATTTGCTTTCAAAATGGCAGTTATTTCACTGAAACAATGCCTAATTGTTGCAAATGCTAACCATCTCTGCATAGTCTTCCTTTTATAGTAAACAGAAAATAAATGCAGTACATATCCAGAAGTTCAAGAAAGCATGTTCTACATTATTATGACAAGTAAAAAGCAATAAATGTACATGTTCACAAATTTCCTCTAACTAAAAAATTAATTTCTACTGGGTCACAAGAAGACTGTTCTCAGCTAGGAAAAAAAAAGACATACACTATGTAAACTGGGGTATATTCATCAGAATCAAATTGCCAGAAGCTTTCTGGTACTTTTTTCCTACTATGATGATGCTTCAGTCCCCCACCAGTGCACTAACCAAACAGATCTTACTAATGGATATGATTCCATTTTGAAGATTTTTAATTATCAAAGAGGTGACTTTTCAATTAGAGCTCCTAAGACTATTAAAGTTTCTTTTTTTTTTTTTTTTTAATGTTTAGTTATTATTGACAGAGAGAGACAAAGTACGAGCATGGGAGAGGCAGAGAGAGAGACACAGAATCTGAAGCAGGCTCCAGGCTCTGAGCTGTCAGCACAGAGCCCAATGCAGGGCTCTAACTCATAAACTGTGAGATCATGACCTGAGCCAAAGTCTGATACTTAATCCACTGAGCCACCTGGCGCCCCTAAATTTTCTATAATGGGAGCACCCAGGTGGCTGAGTGTGTTGAGTGTCCGACTTCAGCTCAGGTCATGATCTCATGGCTCAGGAGTTCAAGCCCCATATCAAGCTCTGTGCTGACACCTCAAGCCTGGAGCCTTCTTCAGATCCTGTGTCTCCCTCTCTCTGACCCTTGCCTGCTCATGCTCTGTCTCTGTCTCTCTCAAAAATAAAACAAAAGCGACAACAACAACAACAAAAAACTTTTAAGTTTTCTATAATGAAATGAATAGAAAAATTATACATGGTCACGTGTAAAAATACTAAACATTTTCTCTTTAGAACTCCCTATAACCTATTCTTTTGAACATTTACTAAGGGTCTGTGAGCCAAGGCAAAGACCTAGAAATTAAAAAGACTCAAGTTACAGTCTGTTGTAAGGAGCAGTCTATATCTAGCTTGTCATTATTTCATTTCAATCCAAATTCCCAAAATTGACAAGATTTGGTGCCTAACTATGAGAGAGTTTAAGAAAGGGAAGGAGCCTCAACAGTCAAAGATGACTCAAAGATTCCCATCCTACCTGAACAAAGGCTGTATTTATAAAATGTCCAGAGGAGGGGCGCCTGGGTGGCTCAGTCAGTTAAGCGTCTGACTTCGGCCCAGGTCATGAACTTCTGGTTCGTGGATTCGAGCCCCACATCAGGCTCTGTGCTGACAGCTCAGAGCCTGGATGGAGCGTGTTTCGGATTCTGTGTCTCCCCCTCTCTCTCTGTTCCTCCCCCACTCATGCTGTTTCTCTCTGTCTCAATAATAAAAACATTAAAAAAAATTTTTTTAAGTCTAGAGGAATAAACTCTATGACAGCTGACAAGACCCTTCAGGATCCGGCCTCTCCAGTCTCACTCTGTTACCTGTACTACTTCAATCCCCACCAGGCTGAATGACCTGCAGTTCCCAATAAGTACTGTGCCCTTGCATGTGTTACAGAACCTGGTCTGGATCACCTGGAGGAAGAACCAAGCAGCACTCAGAGATCTTCAAAGGCAGGAGGTTTATTTTACACTGGCAGGCTCAGAGGAGATCACTCTCCAGAGGTCTGAGCCCCAAGCGTAAGCAGAGGGAACAATTTATAGTCTGTTACTTCCACGTTCTGCATTAGTAGTAATTTGGCTCACATGGCAAGCAGGGTAGGAAGAAGAACCCGGAAGGGGAGTCTTTGGTCAGGGACTGGAATTTCCCTATCAGTCCTGCTGGCCTTCTCATAACAGATTTTTCCCTATCACATGTCTCCATACTTTTGTGTCTACCTAGATTTCCCTAGATAGCCCATTCTTTGGTTTGGCTAATTCAGGTTTAACCTTTCAAATTTCAGATGTCTAAACTGAAACTCAAAATTCAGTTCAGGGGCCCCTGGCTGGCTCAGTCGGTTAAGTGTCCGACTTCAGCTCAGGTAATGATCACATGGTTCGTGGGTTCAAGCCCCAGCAGTGGGTTCTGTGTTGACAGCTAGCTCGGAGCCTGGAGCTTGCTTCAAATTGTGTCTCCCTCTCTCTCTGACCCTCCCCTGGCTCATGCTCTGTTTCTCTCTGTCTCAAAAATAAATAAGCTATAAAAAAAATAAAAAATAACTAAAAAAAAGGAAAAAAATTCAGTTCAGATATTTCCCTCTGGAAAATCCTTTTATTATTTTTTTAAGTTAATTTATTTTGAGAGAGAGAGAGAGAGAGAATGAATCCCAAGCAGGTTCCTCACTGTCAGCACAGAGGCCAATGTGGGGCTTGAACTCGCAAACTGTGAGATCATGACCTGAGCGGAGATAGACACTTAAGACTGAACCATCCAGGCACCCATTCCCTGGAAAATCTTCCTTGAACAGCCACCCAAGCCCAAGAAACACACCAACATCTAAGTCAAAAGTCCTACTGTTGTGCTGCCATAGTATGTTTCACAGAAATAGTCCCTTGACTGTTCAATGCTCCACTAAAGAATGAGATTTTGGAGGGCAGGAATTTTATTTCCCCTCCATCCCAATGATTAAGACAATACCTGATATATATACAGAGAAGAGAATGCCTTCTAATGTAACTATTCTTCATAAACATGGGCAAGTGTGCACCATACTCTTGTTAATCCAAAGTAAAGCAACAAATACTCTCTGGTATTACTTACATGTGGAATCTTAAAAAAGTCAAACTCCTAGAAAAGTGATTGCCAGGGGGCATCTGGCTGGCTCAGTGGTTGAGCATCCCAACTGTTAATTTCAGCTCAGATCATGATCTCACAGTTGCCAAGTTCAAGCCCTGCATCAGGCTCTGCGCTGATGGTGTGGAGCCTGCTTGGGATTCTCGCTCTCCACCCCTCCCCTTCTCGCTCACTCGTTCTCTCTCTCTCTCTCTCTCTCAAAAAATAAACTAAAAAAAAAGGCAAAAAGAAAAGTGATTGCTGGGGCATGGGAAAATAGAAGCTCATGAAAGGGTACAAACTTTCAATGAATAATGTACAATGAATAAATAATCTGAAGATCTAATGTACAACATGGTGACTACACTTGATTATCACTGTATTATACAATTAAAATTTACTGCATGTAGAACTTTAAAGGGACACAACTCAGGTCATGATCTCACAGTCTGTGGGTTCAAGGCCTGCATCGAGCTCTGTGCTGACAGCTCAGAGCTTTGAGCCTGCTTTGGAATCTGTCTCCCCCTCTCTGCCCCACCCCCACTCCTACTCTGTCTCTCTCTCAAAAAATAAATAAAACATTAAAAAGTGAATAAAAGAGAGGCGCCTGGGTGGCTCAGTCGGTTGACTGTCTGACTTCAGCTCAGGTCATGATCTCACGGTATGGTTTCGAGCCCCGCGTTGGGTTCTGTGCTGACAGCTCAGAGCCTGGAGCCTGCTTCGGTGGATTCTGTGTGTGTGTGTGTCTCTCTCTCTGACCCTCCCCTGCTCATGTTTGCGCGCACTCTCTCTCTCTCTCTCAAAAATAAATAAAACATTTTAAAAAGTAAATAAAAGATAAATATGTGAGATGATGGATGTGTTAATTTAACAGATTAGAGGACTCCTTTCACAATGTATACATACACCAAGTCATCATGGTGTGCACTTTAAATATCTTAAATTATTTATTATTTGTTAATTATTATTGACAATTATTTGTCAATAAAGCTGAAAATAAAAGTAAATCAAAACAACAAAACAAAGGTTCAAACTTGACTTTGTTTTTTAACAATCAGGTCTTTAAAGAAGTTAAAGACAGCAGGGTGTGGCACTAAAAACAGCAGTCAATGCCTTGGGCTCTGGAATTCAGAACTCCCCAGCTATCCATGACCAGTTCAGCTGGTTCCTGAGTAACTTCAATGGCAACAATAGAGCATCCCAAACCACAGGCCCTAGGTATTACATTAACAGGTTCTGTAGATTAGATTTAGGTGTTTGTAGAACTTAATCAGGTACTGCTTAAAGGTTGTATTCATACTCATTTGTTCAGAAAGGGGGAAAAACTCTCACTTTTTTCAAATATAAAAATAAAAATGCTTATTATAAAGAAACCTAACAGCACAAATAAAAGAAATGCCAACAGGACACAACTCAGAGATAACTATTTTAGTATTTATTTCAGAAATTTATGTACCATTTCATATAAATGAGGCCATTAGGCATGCTATAACTTATTGTTGAAAAATAAAACAACAGTTTTATTGTTTGTTGAGTTTGTTGAGGACCTATTTCCACTGCAATAAATATACATCTACAATGCATCACCATTTTTAATAGCTGTATACTATCCTATTGAATGGATATACTTAATCCCATAACGATGGACATTTCTAGAGGCAGATCACTATCTTTTTATACGTAATTATCTCTGTGAAAAATTTCTAGACATCAAATGGTATATGTAACGACACACATATATTAAAATTTTAAATACTGCTACATTGCCTTCCACCAGAAAGGATTTTGCCCTCACAAGAATACTTATTTGCCGAATCTGCAGTGTGCTTTATCATTTTCTGCCAAACTAAAGAAAGATTTAAAATAGCATTTTAAAAATTATAAAATATTCATCTTTTACTGGCAATTTATATTTTTTCTACATTACCAGTATTTTTTAAATATTACTCCTGATCTCTCTTTTAGAGATCTTTTCTTCTGTTGAACATTTAAATTAAAGGAGGTTCCTTCAGTTTCATTTTAGCTTCCTTTTCTCATTAATTTTAAGTAAAACACAGTCAATTGTATGTTAAATAGTATGATTAAATTCTTATAAAAGTATATGCCTATTCATCCACTGTCTAAATAAACTTCCTCCTTTTCCCTCTCTCTCCCACCCTCCTTCCCTCCCTCAAAATGTCTCTGGAAATTTTATTTCAGACCTCATTTTATTGTGCTTTGCTTTACTGCACTTGACAGATCGTGTGTGTGTGTGTGTGTGTGTGTGTGTGTGTGTGTGTGCGCGCGCGTGAGCCTAAGTGTCCATCAACAGATGAATGGATCAAGAAGATGTGGTTTATCTATACCATGGAATACTACATGGCAATGAGAAACAATGAAATCTGGCCATGTGTAGCAAAATGGATGGACCTTGAGGTGTTATGCTGAGTGAAATAAGTCAGGCAGAGAAGGACAAATATCATATGTTTGCACTTATAGGAGGATTAGGAGGAACTTGACGGAGGAACAAGGGGGAGAAGAAGGGCGGAAATGGTGGGGAAAGGGAGAGAGGCAAACCATGAGAGACTCCTGAATGCTGACAAAAACTGAGGACTGGTGGATGTGGGGGGAGGAGGGATGGGCATGGAGGAGGACACTTGTGGGGATGAGAACTGGGTGTTATGTGGAAACTAATTTGACAATAAACTATTTGTAAAAAAAAAAAAAAAAAGAAAGAAAAAGTCTGTGCCAGTTTTCAAACATCATTTGCTCACTTCATGTCTCTGTATCACATTTTGGTAATTCAGTACTTCAAACTTTTTCATCATTATATTTGTTATGATGATCCGTGATCAGTAATCTTTGATATTATTGTTATTAATTGTTTGGGGGCACCATGAACCACACCCATATAAGACTTAGAAGTTTACTTGATAAATGCTGTGTGTGTGCTCTGATTGCTCCACTGACCAACAGGTTCCCCCTTCTCTATCCCTCTCCCTTGAGCCTTCCTTCAGACACGATAATATTGAACTTAGACCAATTAATAACTCTACAATGTCCTCTATGTGAACTCTGAGTTTCAATCAAAAGCTAAAAATGTTTAAGCTTAGTGAGGAAGGTGTGTCCAGAGCCTAGATATGCTAAAAGATAGTCCTCTTAATGCCAGTTAGCCAAGTTGTGAATGCAAAGTATTTTTAAAGGAAATTAAAAGTGCTACTCCCGTGAACATATGAATGATAAGAAAGTCAAACAGCCCTACTGCTGATAGGGAAAATGTCTTAGTGGTCTGGATAGAAGATCTAACCAGTCACAACATTCCCTTAAGCCAAAGCTTAATCCAGAGCAAGGCCCTAACTCTCTTCGATTCTATGAAGGCTCAAACATGTGAGGAAGCTACAGAAGAAAAGTTGGAAGTTAGCAGAGGTTGGTTTGTGAGGTTTAAAAAAAGAAGCCATATTGGGGCCCCTGGTTGGCTCAGTTGGTAGAGCATGCAACTCCTATCTCAGGGTCATTAGTTTGAGCCTCATGCTGGGCATGAAATCTACTTAAAAAGTAAATAAATAAAAATAATGTTTAAGAAAAGGAAGAAAAGAAGCCATCTCTATAACATAAAAGTGCAAGAAGCAGCAGCAAGTACTGATATAGAAGCCGCAGCCAAGTTATCCAGAAGATCTAGTTAAGATAATTAATGAAGGTGGCTATACAAAACAACAGATTTTCAATGAAGATGAAACAGTCTTATATAGGAAAAGGATGCCATCTAGGACTTTCACAGCTAGAGAGAAGAAGTCCATGCCTGGCTACAAATCTTCAAACGAAAGGCTGACTTTCCTTGTTAGGAATTAATAGCTGGTAACTAGGGTGAAGACAATGCTTACTGATCATTCTGAAAATCCTAGGGCTCTTAAGATTTATGCTAAACTACTCTGCCTGTGCTCTATAAATGGAAAAACAAAGCCTGGATAACAGCCTATCTGTTTACATGATTTACTAAATATTTTGAGCCCACTGTTGAGACCTACTATTCAGGGGAAGAAAAAAAAAGACTCCTTTCCAAATATTACTGTTCACGGAGAATGCACCTGATCACCCAAGAATTATAACGGAAATAGGCAATGAGATTAAGGTTATTTTCATGACTGGTAACATAACATCCATTCTGCAGCCCATAGATCTAGATCAAAGAGTCATTTTGACTTTTCAAGTGTTAGTATTTAGGAAGCATATTTCATAAGGCTGTAGGGCTGTAGCTGCCTAGATAGTGATTCCTCTGATGGATGTGGGTAAAGTAAAATTGAAAACCTCTGGTAAGGATTCACCATCCCAGACACCATGAAGAACATCTGTGATTTATGGGAAGAGGTCAAAATATCAACATGAATAGAAGTTTGCAAGATGTTGATTGCAACCCTCATGGATGACTTTGAGGGATTCAAGACTTCAGTGGAGGAAGTAACTGCCCATATGGTAGAAAGAACAAAACTAGAATTAGAATAGTCTAGGGATACAACTAATTTGCTGCAATTTTATGATAAAACTTGAACATATGAGAAAAGAAAGTAGTTTCTAGAGATGAATCTACTTCTGGTGAAGATGCTGTGAAGAGTGTTGAAATGACAACACAAGAATTAGAATACTACATTAAGGGAGCTAACAAAGCAGCAGCAGGGTTTGACCTGAATTCTGAAAAAAGTTCTACTGTGGGTAAAACTGCTATCAAAAAGCATCACAGGCTACAGAGAAATCATACATGAAAGGAAAAATCAATGCAGCAAACTTCATTGCTGTCTTATTTTAAGAAATTTCCAGAGCAATCCCAACCTTCAGTAACCACCACCCTGATCAGTCAGCAGCCATTAACATCAAGGCAAGACCCACCAGCAAAAAGATGACTCTAAAAAGTTCAGATGGCAGTCAGCATTTTTAGCAATAAAGTATTTTTTTTTAAATATAATGCTACTGCACACTTAATAAGCTACCTACAGCACAAACATAACTTTTATATGCACAGGGAAACCAAAAAACTAATTTGATTTGTTTTATTGCAACATTCACTTTATGGTGATGGTCTGGAACCAAACCAGCAACATCTCCAAGGTAGACCTGTATTTTGGATGTAAATCCTCTGTCAAATATATATAGGTAAAAATTTTTGCCTAGCCTGAGGTAGGTCTTTTCATTTTCTTAATCATGTTTTTTGAAAAGCAATTTTTAATTTCAATATAATAAACGTATCAGCTAATTCTAACAGTTTGTGTCTTTTATTTCCTAAGAAATCTTTGCATACCCTAAGATCAAGATTTGCTCCTAAATCATCTTCTGGACATTTTTCAATTTTAGCTTTCACATTTAGATCTTTGATCAATTCAGATTTCATTTTTGTGTATAGTCTGATCAAGGACTATGACTCCCAGACACACATTTATTCCAAAACCACTTGCTGAAAATACTATACTTGTCCTCACAGAACTTAGGAATCTTTAGTGAAACATGGGTTATTTCTGGATATTCTATTCTGTTCCATTGATCTCTATCTCTGTCCACAGGCAGTATAGTAGTATAAGCTCTTCAACTTTAAACTGCTATTTTTCAATACTGTTTGCTTATGTGCATTTCAATATAAATATTAGATCTTTGCAATTTTGTATAATTTTAAAATTTAATAGTAAAAAATCAAATTTTATGTATTTTTAATGTAAATTTTAAGAACAGAATGGGAGTCATGGGAAGTAAAATAGTTTTTCCTGATCTTATGAGGAAAGATCAGCATAAGCATATATATATACATATATATATGCTTATATATAATATAATAGAGTAGGTTTTAGTTAATAAAGTTGCTTTCTAGTCTGAGTTTCCTGAGAGTTTTTAACAAGAAGGGATGTTTAATTTTGTCAAACACATTTTTCTGCGTAAACTAATAGTGATTTTCCTTCTTCGCTCTTAGATAACAGGGTTAAATACAGTCAATTTTCATTATTCATGGTAATTATGTACTATAAAGTCTCCAATGAACACTGAAATTGTGAACACTGAACCACTGTTCCTAAGGGATAACCAAGTTCAGACCCCTATGCGCTCTGATCAGAGTTTCATCAACGAATTAATAAACAGCTTTGTTTTATGTGTTTCTGTTTAAAGACATCTAATTTAATACATAGGAGTGATTCATAAACACTGAAATCATGGCCAATACCACTATAATTCATGCCTAAGCAAAGTTTATCTAACACACACATTTTCTCCACAAAGCACATAACAACCTTCTAATGTTTAGATAGCACATCAGCACTACACTTGGAGGCCATTTTAAAAACAAAAAGCAAAAAGCAAAAAATAAGAAAAAAATGTAACACTAAATAGACTGAAAAGAATACTTGCTTACAGTATGAGAGCTAAAAGAAAGCAGAGAGCTTTGTTTGGCCTCAGCTGGGAATATGTGTATCAGGTGACTCAAATTTGTCACTAAATGTCTGCAAATGACCCCCAGTATCACAAGTACTGACTTTGAAGTCTACAAAAAAACTAGTAAGCAAATTTTCAAATGTGGCATCTCTAAATATAGTCAGTCTTGACTGACTTGACTGACTATCTGATTTTTTTTTTTTTACTATTAAACCAAACTTGTATACTTGGCATAAACTCGACTTAACTCTGATATATCATATTTATACTGCTGGATATGACTTGATCATATTTTGTTAAGGAGATTTATGTTTGTATTTATGAAGGATACTGTGTGTAGTTTTCTTAAAATGGCTTTATATGGCTTTAATATTGGTGTTATACTATTTCATAAAATGAGATAATTGATTTTGAAATATGATCTCTATTTTCTGAAAACGTTTAGGGACAATTAGTATTATTTATTTCTTAAAATTCTGATAGAGGGGAACCTGGGTGGCTCAGTCGGTTAAGTGTCTGACTTCGGCTCAGGTCATGATCTCACAGTTCATGGGTTCAAGCCCCGCATCAGGCTCTGTGCTAACAGCTAGCTCAAAGCCTGAAGCCTGCCTCAGATTCTGTACCTCCATATCTCTCTGACCCTCCCCTGCTCATGCTGTCTCCTTCTCTGTCTCAGAAATAAATAAAACATTAAAAAATTTTTTTAACAATAAAACAAAATTTTGATAGAATTCACCTCTGAAGCTATCTGACCAGTTTATGAGTTTTTAATTATGAATTCAATTTACTTCATTTCATAGATATAGGGATAAAGGGATATTCAGGTTTTCTATTTCTTCTTGTGTCAGTTTTGGTAGTTTGTCTCTTTTAAGGAATTTATCTACTTCATCTAAATTGTTGAATTTACTGGCATAAAGTCCACAATGATTCTTCCTATACTTTTAATTTATGCGTGATCTGTAATAATACCCTTTCATTCTTGGCATTGTTAATTTGTACCTTTTTTTCCTTCATCAATCTAACTAAAGTTTTGTCATTTTTACTTCCTTTCAAAGAACCAGCTTTTGATTTCACGGATTTTTCTCAATTATTTCATCAATTTTCTAGCTCACTGATTTTGGTTTTATTTCCTTCCTTCTACTTCGTGTTTAATTTGCTCTTCTTTTTCTAGCTTAAAATAGAAGTTTAGAAAATTACTAATTTTAGGTTTTTCTTCATTTCTAATACAACCATCTTTCAAAACTATACAGTTCTCGTTAAGCATGTCTTAGCTGTATCCCAAATAATTTATTACCATTCAATCCAAAATAATTTCTAATTCCCCAGGGTTCCTAGGTGATGGTTGGTTAAGCCTTCAACTCTTGATTTTTGGCTCAGGTCATGATCTCCTCTTTTGTGAGATCAAGCCCCATGTCAGTGCAGAGTCTGCTTAGGATTCTCTCTCTCCTTTCTCTGCTCCTCCCCTGCTCCCTTGCTCTATCAAAATAAACTTAAAAAAATATTTTCTAATTACCATTGTGGTTTCTTCTTTGACCAATGGATTTAGAATTCTTTTTTCAATTTCCAAATATTTTCCATATAGCTGTTATTGATTTCTAATTTAACTGTTATGTTCAGAGAACACTTCTATATGATTTCATTCTTTTTGAAGTAAATGAGACTTATCTTATGGTTCAACATATGGTATAACTTGGTGAATGTTCCATGTGCAGTTGAAAAGATGTGTACTGTACTACCATTAGTACTCTATAAATGCAAATTAGGGTTATGTTTGCTGATAATGTTACTTAAGTCTTCCACTTACTCTTTCTGTCTACTTGTATTATCAATTACTAGGAAAGGAATGTTGACCTCTACTTCATGAATTTTGAGGCTTTACTAATGGAAACATACACACCTAAAGAACACATTCCTGATAAATTGATTCTTTTGTCATTATGAAATATCTTTTTCCTTATCCCTAAGTCTATTTTAAACAGTAGTTAATATTCTAGCTTTCTTACACTCTACACTCAGTTTTGTACAATGCATATTTTCCCACCTTTCTACTTTCAACCTATTTACTTCTTTAAAGTCTTTAGCTTGCACATAATTGGATCTTGCTCCAGTTTGATAATCTCTGTATTTTAATTAAAGTGCTTAGACCATTTAACACTGTTATGGGTATACCAGTTTATTTTCTATTTGTTCCATCTGTTCTTTGTTCTTTTTCTCTGCTTTTCCTAAATAATTTTGGCTTGAGTAATTTTACTAGTTCATATACTCCACTGATACATTAGCTATACCTATTTTACTTCTTGCTTGGCTGCTCCAAGGTTTTACAACATGCATCCTAACTTATCACAGTCTACCTTCAAATTTTATCACTTTACATATAACAGAAGACTCTCAGGGCTGTATGTTTCCACTGTTGCCTACTGTCCTTTGTGATACTGTTGTCACATTTTTATTTATACTTTATATATATATCCTATATACATATACTTTATGTATACTTTATACATATATTATATATATATATATATATAATATATATATCTCCTATATAGGATATTACTATTTAACTTTAAGCAATTATTTTTATTTTTTTTACAAATAGTTTATTGTCAAATTAGTTTCCACATAACACCCAGTGCTCATCCCCACAAATGTCCTCCTCCATGCCCATCCCTCCTCCCCCCACATCCATCAGTCCTCAGTTTTTGTCAGCATTCAAGAGTCTTTCATGGTTTGCCTCTCTCCCTTTCCCCTACCATTTCTGCCCTTCTTCTCCCCCTTGGTCCTCTGTTAAGTTCCTCCTAATCCTCCTATACGTGCACACATATGATATTTGTCCTTCTCTGCCTGACTTATTTCGCTCAGCATAACACCCTCAAGGTCCATCCACGTTGCTACACATGGCCAGATGTCATTGTTTCTCATTGCCATGTAGTATTCCATGGTATAGATAAACCACATCTTCTTGATCCATTCATCTGTTGATGGACACTTAGGCTCTTCCATGTTTTAGCTATTGCGGAGAGTGCTGCTATGAACATTGGGGTACATGTGCTCCTATGCCTCAGCATTTCTATACCCCTTGGGTAAATTCCTAGCAGTGCTATTGCTGGGTCATAGGGGAGTTCTATTGTTAATTTTTTGAGGAACCTCCACACTGTCTTCCAGAGGGGCTGTACCAGCTTACATTCCCACCAACAGTGTAGGAGGGTGCCCGTTTCTCCACATCCTTGCCAGCATCTAGAGTTCTCTGGTGTGCTCATTTTAGCCACTCTGACTGGCGTGAAGTGGTATCTCAGTGTGGTTTTGATTTGTATTTCCCTGATGAGGAGCGATGCTGAGCATTGTTTCATGTGTCTGTTGGCCATCTGGATGTCCTCTTTGGAGAAGTGTCTGTTCGTATCTTCTGCCCATTTCTTCACTGGGTTGTTTGGTTTTTGGGCGTGTAGTTTGGTGAGTTCCTTATAGATTCTTGATATTAACCCTTTATCTGATATGCCATTTGCAACTATCTTTTCCCATTCCGTTGGTTGCCTATTAATTTTCTGGGTTGTTTCCTTGGCTGTGCAGAAGCTTTTAATCTTGATGAGGTCCCAGTCATTTATTTTTGCTCTTGATTCCCTTGCTTTTGGGGATGTGTCAAGTAAGAAGTTGCTGCGGTGGAGGTCAAGGAGGTTGTTTCCTGCTTTCTCCTCTAGGTGTTGATAGTTTCCTGTCTCACGTTCAGGTCCTTTATCCATTTTGAGTTTATTTTTGTGCATGGTGTGAGAAAATGATCTAGTTTCATTCTTCTGCATGTTGCTGTCCAATTCTCCTAACACCATCTGTTAAAAAGGCTGTCTTTTTTCCATTGGATATTCTTTCCTGCTTTGTCAAAGATCAGTTGGCTGTATACTTTTGGGTCCACTTCTGAGTTCTCAATTCTGTTCCATTGGTCTATGTCTGTTTTTGTGTCAATACCATACTGTCTTGATGATGACAGCTTTGTAGTAGAGGCTAAAGTCTGGGATGGTGATCCCTCCCATTTTGGTTTTATTTTTCAGGATTACTTTGGCTATTCGGGGTCTTTTGTGGTTCCATACAAATTCTTGGATAGTTTGTTCCAGTTTTGAGAAGTATGCTGGTGCAATTTTGATTGGAATTGCATTGAATGTGTAGAGTGCCTTAGGTAGTAATGACATCTTAACTATATTTATTCTTCCTATCCATGAGCATGGAATGTTTTTCCATTTCTTTCTGTCTTCTTCAATTTCCTTCATAAGGTTTCTATAGTTTTCATCATACAGATCTCTTGTATCCTTGGTTAGGTTTATTCCGAGGTATTTTATGTTTTTTTGTGCAATTGTGAATGGGATCAGTTTCTTGATTTCTCTTTCTGTTGCTTCATTGTTGGTGTATAAAAATGCAACCGATTTCTGTACATTGATTTTGTACCCTGAAACTTGGCTGAATTCTAAGCAATTATTTTCTAAACAAATCAAATGATGACCCCAAAAAAAGTTTTTATCTCTCTCATACTTACTATTGCCAGTGTTATTTCTTTGTATAGATCCAATTTTCTACCTGGTATCATTTTCCTTTCACCTGAAGAACTGCTTTAGCATTTCTTGCAGTGCCAGTTAGCTGGCAAATAATTCTTTTAAAAATTTATATATAATGATATGTATTTAGCCTTCATTTTGAAGGATATTTTTGCTGGGTATGACAATTCTATGTTTACAGTTTTAACTTTCAGCACTCAAAAGATATCATTCCAACAGATTAAGAGGTATAAACTTCCAGTTATAAAATAAGTCACAGGGATGAAAAGTACAGCACAGGGAATATAGTCATTAGCACCATAATAACATACGGTGACAGATGGTAAGTATACATTTATAGTGGTGAAACTGTGTAATGTACAGAATTCTTGAATCACTACGTTATACACCTGAAACTAATATAACACTGCATACCAATTAAAGTTCAAGTAAAAAGAAGAAAGATGTCATTCCATTATGTTGTCATATATTATTTCTAGCAAGAAATCTGCCATCATTTTTTGTCCCTCTGTACATAACATGTCATTTTTTTCTAGCTGCTTTAAACTTTTTTCTCTACCACTGTCTTTCAGCCATTTGATCATGATGTGCCTTTGTATGGTCTTCTTTGTGCTTATTCTGCTTGGGATATTGAACTCTTTGGATTAGATTTATAACGTTTATAAAGTTGAGAAATTTTCATTCACTTTTTCTTTAAAAATGTTTCCCTCTCCTTCTTATCCTGGACTAAAATTATACCCATATTATACCTTGGATTACAAAAGTTCTGTTCATTTATTTATTTACGTCTTTCTTTTCTCTGTGTTTAATTTTTGGATAGTTTCTATTGCTAGGTCCTCAATTTCACTGATCTTTTCTTCATCAGACTTAAAAAAACTGATGTTAATCTCTGTTACTTTTTTCATTTCACCTAGTGTATTTCTCATCTGTACAAACTCCATTCAGTCTTTCATAATTTTTTCTTCTCATTACAGTTTTCCTTTAAATCTTTGGGCACACTGAGCATATTTATGACGTTTTTGTATGCTAATTCTACCACCTTTGTTATTTTAGTCTGTTTTTACTGTCTTAGTCTTCTCCTGGTGTTCATGTTTTCCTGATTCTAGTAATTTTTTATTGGGTGCTGTACAGAATAATATACCTTTAAGTGTCTAGATTTTGTTATCTTTCTTTAAAGATTTTTAGGCTTTGTTCTGAAAATCAGTTAAGTAACCTGTGGATCGGCTTTATCTTTGAAGTTTATTTTTAAGTTTTAGGATAGACTGGGGATTGATTTTACTCTTGACTAGTTTAGCCCTACCACTAAGACTAAGACATAGGCCGTTGGGGTCTCTACTGAACATACCAGGTGATGAAAAAGTTCTCACCACTCTGTCTGCTCAATGCTTGAGCAATTCCCCAGCTCTGGGAATTACTCAACTTACAGCTCTCTAGTCAGTCCTTGTCCAGCCTCTTGAAGTTTTACTCTATATACACACATTCTATATTACTCCTTTAACAAAGGCTAGAGGAAACCCCTATGCAGATTTCAAGAACTCTTTTTCCACATAGCTCCCTCTTCTCTGAAACTCTGTCTAGCAATTTTCAGCCACTTCAACCTCCCTGAACTACAATCTCTATCTTATCAATTCAACCAGACATTATGCACCAAGACTCCTCCTGCCTGCACCATGCTCTGAAATGTGTCTTTCAGCAGAAATACGGGGCAATTACAGCAATCATCTTATTTGCTCCCCTCTTCTCAGGAATCACATTACCACTCTTCCTGTTGTTCAGTATCTAAAAATAGTTGTTTGACATCTTTTGTCCAATTTTCTTATTATTTACCTCAGGAGGTTAAGTCCAGAGATGGTTTCTCCTCATGGCCAAAATAATAATACTCTTCCTGTCCAAATAATAATACTTTAAACTCAAGTTATTCCTGAAGTATCATCCAGAACTATAAAAAAACCTTTTGGTTAATGAGTTGTTTTATTCATGGGGTAGTTTTAATGCACATAGAATTATATAAATAATGAGGAAAAAGGTGAAAATAAAAATGAGGGAAAAAATGAAATACCTAATACAACTAACACTGAGCAATTTTTATCAGGCATTATGCTAACTGCTTTCCATACATTACTTCATTTGAACTGCACAGTAGCAGTCTGAGGTAAAGAATACTCGATTCATTAATTCAATAAGCCTTTATTAAACACCTATTACTAGACTCATCTAGGTACTGGTGATACACTGGTTAGCACAAAAGTCAAAATGCATAATCCTTAGAAGTTTATCATCATTAATCCACCCTCCTCCATATGATAAAACTGAGCATTAGAAAAGTTAGGTAACTCGTCACCATTACAAAGAAAGAGGCAGAGTGGCACCTGGGTGGCTCAGCTGGTTGAGCTTCTGATTTCGGCTCGGGTCAAGATCTCATGGTTTGTGGGTTCGAGCCCCCATGTTGGGTTCTGTGCTGACAGCTCGGAGCCTGGATCCTGCTTTGGATTCTGTGTCTCTCTCTGTCTCTGCCCTCACCTCACTCATGCTATCTCTTAAAGATAAACATTTTAAAATTAAAAAAGAATAAAAAAAGAAAAGAAAGAGACAGAGTCAAAGCTTGAGAGTAAGTCTCTTTTAAACTGGACTCTGGGCAAGATCTAAATTACTACAATTAGAAGGTCTGTCACAGGACTCAGTCTACTAAGAAATACAGGTAATTAAGTACATAGAAGATACTATAACAAATATTGGAAAAGCGATTATGTCCACACAATTAAGAGGAGAACTCACAGGGCACCTCTTACATTTTACTCAAAGCAGCAAGAAGAAATCTGTTCAATATTTTGCTTAGAAATCTCCTTACCTAGGGCCGCCTAGGTGGCTCAGTTGGTTAAGTGTCCAATTTTGGCTCAGGTAATGATCTCACGGTTCATGGGTTCGAGACCCGCATCAGGCCCTGTGCTGACAGCCAGCTCAGAGCCTGGAGCCTGTTTCAGATTCTGTGTCTCCCTCTCTCTGTGACCCTCCCCTGCTCACAAACACATACACTCTCTCTCCGTCTTTCTCTCTCTCTCTCTCTCAGAAATAAATAAAACATTGAAAAATTAAAAAGAAAAAAAAAGAAATCTCCTTAGCTAGATCATCCAGTTCATAAGGCACATTTCCTACTTTCCATGTTACTGAAGGCAAGTGTTATTAAGATTTTTTTCTGCCTCAATATAACAAGGAACCCCTTTCTTCCAGTTTTCAACAATATACTTCTCATTTCTTTCTGAGCCCTCACAAGGAGCTTCCTCAAAGCCTAAATTTATAGTTCAAAGAAACTGCTCCATCATGATCAACAATATTCTTATAACCTCCACACACTGCTGAGATCCAAAGCCACTCCCATGTTCATATATATTTGTTATGGCAGCACCCCACTTGCAGTTACCAAAATCTGTATTACTCAATCATTGTTGCAAAACAAGTTACTCTTAAAACTTACTGGCTTAACATATCACACATTCATTGTCTCACAAATTCTGAGGGTCAGAAATCTACGTTTGATTTAACAAAGTGTCTCTGATTCTGGGTCTCTCACAAAGATGGAATCAAGGTGTCAGCTGGGGCTGCAGTTATCAAGTCTCAAGCGGAGAAGGAACGCTTCCAAGACCATTCACAGAACTACTGGCAGACCTCAAGTCCTTGCTGACTGTTTTTGGCCACAGACATCAATTTCTTTCCACCTGGGCCTCTCCCTTGGTCTACTTAAATGTAACAAGTTGCTACCTCATAAGAATGAGGACTCACAGAGAGCAAATAAGCAAGGGAAGGCAAGATGCAAATGACAACCTTTCAGTAACCTAATCTCAGCAATGCCGTCCCATCAGTTTTGCTGTATTCTTTCATTAGAATTGAGTCACTAAGTCCGGCTCACAATCAAGGGGACAGTCTTTTACAAGAGTGTGAATACCAGAAAGTGGGACCAATTGAGAGCCATCTCAGAGGTATGACCAAAGCAGCAGTGATCACAAATGAAAGAGGAAGAGGAAATGCCTAGAAGAGCATCTGTGACAGATGGGGGACTTGAGCCAACTCTGAAAGGGATTTTGACAGTGAGCAACAGGAAAGGACATGCCAAAGGGAGGGAAAAAAGAAATGGTTAAATATAGCTCTAGGAACTGTATCTACCTTATACCTTACTGGCTGAAACAAAAAAAACCATGCACTATGACTATGAATTGGCCAGAAAAGGTCTTGAATGCTATGCCAAAGATTTTAGATTTCTTAAGGGAAATGACATAACCAGATTTGCATTTTAGAAGAAATTCTTAAGCAGCAGTATGGATGGAGAATAAACTAAGTCAGGAAGATCTATCAAGTGGCTGCTGCAATAACCCAAGTGAGCAAGACAGCTAGAGTCAAGAAACATGAAATATTTCTGAGCAATTCATCAAGAGATAGCACTGAATCCTTAAGGGTGTCTATGTGTGCTGTGTTCATGATGCGGGGGGGGACAGAAGTACAGCAGAGTGGCAAGAATATGGCATTTGAAACTATCTAGACCCTGTTCAAATCCAACTATCAGCTCTATTGGCACCTGGTTAAGTTACATAACTGCTCTGAACCTCTCTTAATGCATCTGTAAAATAAACAGGGTTGCTCTGAGGACTAATTGAGAATGCTTATGCACAAAGCCAGGACATAGTAAATAGCATCTAGCATTATTATGAATTCCAAAAGTTCCAGGCATAGGCAACCAGAATATAATTATTTCAGTTTCAAACCTATTGAGTTTCATATAGGTATAGAATACTAAATTGAGACTTAATGGACAGTTTTATACATTAGTGTGGTTACAGAGTGTGTCTGGAGTTCTGTGTCAGAAGGACAAATCTGGAAATAATCCATATAAAAAGCTATTGGTATACAAACAATTGATGATGCATAAGAGAAGTGTGTATTGGGTGCCTGGGTGGCTCTGTCGGTTAAGTGTCCAATTCTTCATTTTGACTCAAGTCATGATCTCACAGTTTGTGAGGCCAAACCCCACTTCAGACTCTGTGCTGACAGCGTAGAGTCTGTGTGGAATTTCTCTCTCCCTCTCTGTCTGTCTCTCCTCCTCTCTATGGCTCTCTCAAAATAAGTAAACAAAACAAAAAAACAAACAAAAGAAGAAGTGGTTTTGATTTGTATTTTCCTGATGAGGAGGGATGCTTAGCATCGTTTCACGTGTCTGTTGGCCATCTGGATGTCCTCTTTGGAGAAGTGTCTGTTCATATCTTCTGCCCATTTCTTCACTAGGTTGTTTGTTGTGTCCATCATCGGACGAATGGATCAAAAAGATGTGGTTTATCTATACCATGGAATACTACATAGCAATGAGAAACAATGAAATCTGGCCATGTGTAGCAACATGGATAGACCTTGAGGGTGTTATGCTGAATGAAATAAGTCAGGCAGAGAAGGACAAATATCATATGTTTGCACGTATAGGAGGATTAGGAGGAACTTAACTGAGGAACAAGGGGGAGAAGAAGGGGGTAATGGTGGGGGAAAGGGAGAGAGGCAAACCATGAGAGACTCTTGAATGCTGACAAAAACTGAGGACTGATGGATGTGGGGGGAGGGGGGCTGGGCATGGAGGAGGGCACTTGTGGGGATGAGCACTGAGTGTTATGTGGAAACTAATTTGACAATAAACTATTTGTAAAAAAAAAAAAGAAGTTAGTACTGACTGGAATCCAGGAAACAAGAATATTCCAGGGACCTGCAAAGAAAAAGAAATTGGAGAAAGACACTGCCTCTGGATTCCTATGAGGATTAAAAAGAAAGAAATATTTAAAACACCTAGCATGTATTCCCTTCAAAAGCTGTTTCAATAAAGCCAAAAAGCAGAAGTCACACTGGATAATCTGAGGCATGACTAGGAAGTGAAAAGGTAGACATGATTCTTTTTTTTTTTTTAGTTTTTTAAAATGTTGTATTTATTTCTGAGAGAGAGAAGACAGCGTGAGCATGGGAGGGTCAGAGAGAGAGGGAGACACAGAATCTGAAGCAGGCTCCAGGCTCTGAGCTGGCTGTCAGCAAAGAGCCCTACTTGGGGCTTGAACCCACGAACCATGAGATCATGACGTGAGCCAAAATCGGACGCTCAACCGACTGAGCCACCCAGGCGCCCCAGACGTGATTCTTTAATAAAAGTTCTTCATGAAGGGAAAGAAATAAAGTAAAAACTTTATGAAGGAATGATTGGCCTTTAATTCACTCTAAAGCCAGCTCTAGCAACTTTTTTACACTAAAATCAAGTCCAAAACAAACAGTAAGAGGACATGCTTTGTGGCGAAACAAGGACAACATCAGCCAGCTGTAAACAAAGTTTATGCTTAGTTCATAAGCATGCCATTAGCTCCTTTCTGGGCTCCCAGTTGTAGTGTTTCACTTTTCTTGAAAACAAACAAAAACCCACCCCAAACTAAAACAGATCCATCTGCAACTAATAAATACTTGCGAATAGCAGTCTTCAAAGAGTGATAATAAAGAAACAAATACAAATGGAAACAGAACTTAAGTTTCATACTTCAAAAGCTACTTTAGAACTTTAATATCTAGTAGTAGTACACACATATTAGGCTTATTAACATCCATACCATTAGCTCACTCTCTCTCCTTTGTATGAGACACGAATTTAGAACTGCCTGCCATATATATGTATATACATATATATACACACACGCGCATGCAGTTAGAGGTGAACCACAAGCTATTCTGAACCTATCATTTTTCCTAAATTTATTTATTTGTTCTGAGAGAAGGAGAGAGAATGCAAGCAGGGAGGGGCAGGGAGACAGGAGAGAAAGGGAGAGAGAAAATCCCAAGGAGCCTCTGTGCTCTCAGTGTGGGAGCCCAATCCTCTGTGCGCTCAGTGTGGGAGTCCAATGCAGGGCTCAATCCCATGATTGTGAGACCATGACCTGAGCTGAAATCAGGAGTCAGACACATAACCAACTGAGCCACTCAGATGCCCCTGAACCTATCATTTGTATTGCCTTCTCCATTCATCCTATGTTGCCTACCTTCCGCACTATTCATTCAATAAATATTTACAAGTATCTATTATAGATAGAGGAATGAACAAAAGAGAAAGGTTCCTGCTTTCGGAAAACATATTCTAATAGGGAAAGTGAAACATAAACCAACAAATAATGTTACATAATAAAAACAGAGAAAAACCAAGTGGGGCGAAAGAATTGGGGAGCATGCTGTAGGGGGTTTCCATTTTATACAGAAATTAGCGAAAGCCTTTCCTAGTACGGTGACATATAAATGGAGAACTTAGAACAGACACAGGAGAGAGAAAGGACATCTGAGAAGTGATCCAGGTAGAGAGAATAAGTTGAAAAAGCCCTGGCCTCCCCAAATAACTTAGCCTTTTCTTCTCCTACCCTCCTAACCAAAACTTTTAAGATTCACCAAGACAAAACCTTTCTAGTCATTCCTTCCTTTCCATATCCATGACTATGGTCCTAACTTCAGCTTTTGTCACTTCTTGCTTAAACAGGTGCACCAAACTAGTCTGCCTTCAGCTTCTCCCTCCCTCCATCCTACACTCTGCTACCATTGGTTTATGTTACTAATTTCCTCAAAAGTTTTCAATGATTCCACAAAACACACTGAATAAAATCTATGATTTTAACCTGGCATTTGAACACTCCTCCAAATCTGCCCCAGCCTGTATTTCCTATTTTTCCTACTGCTCCTACAAAGAGCCATAGAATATGGTGGTTAAAACAGAGGTTCTGACACCAGACTGTATGGATTAAAAACCTTAATCTATCTCTTACTAGATATATGATTTTACATGTTATTTACATCTCTATACTTTCAGTTTCCCCAGTAAAATGGGGATAATTATGATACTTTAAGATGGTTGTGAAGAGTGTTTAAAAAAATATCTATGCAAGGCATTTAGAATCATCCTTTGTACATTATAATTATCATTTGAAAATGATTTCAAATATTAATCTATAGTGTATACATACAGATTAATATTCATTTTCTTATAAAGTAGTTACAATGTATGAGGGATGATTCTAAATGCTTTGCAGAGATATTTTTTAAACACTTCACAACCATCTTAAAGTTTACATATTCAATTAAATTTATTAAATCATGATACATCTACATATTAAGTACAATTTCAATAAAATGAGTGAAGTTTATGTTAGTCAGTTATACCTCAAAAATAGTTAAAAATACATATAGTACTTCCAAAAGAGAGGTAGCTCTATATATTAGAAACTCTCCAAGTTTAACAGTAAAAATGTGTAGCTTTATATACAGTATGATACCATTCTACTAAATCTGTCAAAAGTTTATAAAATATATGTATGTATTTGGGGTATGTGTGCATGAATGTTATGTGTATTCCAATATAAAAATTCTGCAAGAATATCCAAAAAACTGTTAATAAGGGGCAATGGAGAAGATTTACTTTTCATTTTAAATCCTTGCATGAAGCATGAGTTTTTAAATCATATGTACACATATTCTTAATTTTGAAACTTAAAAAATATTTGAAACCAATATATGCCAGGCCCTATACTCATTTACAGTTTATTGGGACAGGCAGGTTCTAAATAAGCAATCAGAAGTCTAATGAACTTTAGGCAGGGAGAAGAACAGATAGCTCTGAAAGCTTATGAAATAGGAAGTGTCATCAAGCTGAGACGTGTCATCAAGCGGAGTCCTGAAGAATTATCATGAGTTAACTACATAGAAGAGTTCAAGCTACAGGAAAAGAAATGTGCAAAAGACATGAGGCAGAAAAGAGCATTTTTGTTCGCGAAATAAAAATACAGTCCATATGGCAAGGCCACAGAGATAAAGAGTATTTCCTTTCTTCTTATCCTGATGAAAGCCCACCCACTCTTCAGATCCGGTTTGAGTATCATCTCCAAGAAACTTTCCCCAACTTTCTGGGCCAAATATTATTTCTTCTGTGTTCATATCAGGACTGAGTATACACTTGAACACTTGCCATACACTCTACCGAACTTAACTACTTGTTTCTCACACTAGTCTGTGAGAACCTTAAAGGAAGAGATCCATGTCTCCTTTATCAATTATAGAGTACAGCAGAGATCAGCAAACTATGACCAGGGGCCACCTAGCGAAGATTTGGTATTTGTATTTCTAGAAGGTTGGAAAAAACACCAAAAAATTTTTTGTGACATGTGAAAATTATGTGAAATTCAAATTGCAGTGTCTGTAAATAAAACTTTATTAGAACACAACCATATTCACTTATTTGCATGTCACAAATAGCTGTTTTCTCCTACAATCTCAGAGATGATTATTGCGACAAAAACTATATGGCACACAAGTTCAAAATATTTACTGTTTGGCCCTTTCTAAAAAAGGCTTACCCACTCCTGGTAAGTTTAATATCTGGCGTAAGGTCCCTGAGCTCTTTTTATGGTCCTTTCTATAACCTCAGTCATTTGAAAGTTCAGTAGGCTAGGGAATATCAGAATTTCCAGGGTAGTAATGTACACTTAATATTACAATTTCTTATTTGGTATATAAAATAATATCTATTGTTTTCATAATTATAGTCTCCTTACAAAAAAACAAAATTCTACCAAGACCGTGACAGTTTATACTTTCTTAACATAATTATAGATATTTTCTATTTTGAAGAGGACATGTTTCATTTAAAAATAAGACTCAATGTTGAAGTACCTAAAGAAACACAAAAATGTATCCTGAGCAGAAGCCTCATATTCAACACACAGCCTACTGAATGCCTTCCTGGAATCATTTTTCAACTTAAAGTGAGCATAGTTTTCACGTATATTGGGCAAAGGTGAGGTGTTCACTTCCTCAGCATTGTGTTTGAAAATCCTAAGCACAAAGGTCTTTTATCTTAACCCCCACTTACTGGAACTAATGCAAGCATTATTAAAAATATTTTTTTAGATTGGATTACAGAACATACTGGAATCCATGAAGACTGCTAAAAGTTTTATGACAAACTGTACTTTTTTAATCATATAGAATAATTTAGCCACTGGAAAATCCTTTTTGAAAACATACACCATGTCATGCCAAAACTTAAAGACAAAATTAAGAAATTCCACTATATCTCTTTGTTAGAAGATAAACTAATAAGTTAGGTAAGAATCTTCAATTTTGTGAAAACTAACTCCCCTTATTTTTATGGTTTGTGATGTATCTATCAATAAAGGAACACTAACTATATATGTTCAATATACAATTAAAGGGAAAAAATGCACTTTATAGGTCTCAGAGTCCACCGTTATATGAAGTCTTCACAGTTAAGTGAAAATTCTTCATTGTCATCTAAGTCAGGGATAGTTAGTGCCTCCCTTCCAGTTAGGCTGGAGCCACGTGAGCTGGTTTTAGCCATGCGCTATGAATAAAGTGACAAGTCCAATGACAGTGTAAGAATAGGTGTACTGTATCCAAGCTTTCTCCTGTCTACATGGTGCCCAGAAAGGACTCTCAGATAGTGGAGTTTCAGCTTGGGTCTCTGGGTCATTGGTTGAGAGAGGCAGTGACCCACCCAACCTACAAAAGGCACGATAAGCCTTTGTTGTGTTAAGTCATTGAAATTTCGGGAGGGTATGTTTTAGTGTTAACTACCACAATGCAGTGTAATAATGGGAGACTGGGGTGGGAGAAGCATGGTTAGTGTAAGTACTGATGTTATTCTAGCAATATATGGGAATTCTGATGAAAAACCAAAGGAAAAAAAATCTATCTACTTTGAGGACATACAATATCTTTCACCATTTATACTTGAATTTATCAGTATCCTACCCATATTCATTCATAGCCACTATCCGAGGCACGAATAATTCTCCAGATAGTTTCTTAAGCACTGGTGCCTCTGAGAGCTTTCTCTAACATGAAGGGGCGTACTCAATTTGGCAGCAGAAAGTACCTGGGGGTCAACACCCTTAAAACCTTCAACCCCTAAAGATCAAGAGGTGGCGGATAAATACCCTAGCTTCTTCCCACAATGGGGCAATTCTGAGGTATTTCTACATAATCTCCAGAGTTGTTCCTTAAAATTTAGCTCCAGTTGCCCCCTGTACTTATTATGCATCCTCATTGGCTTTTGTCCCTTGCCTGTCTTTTCTCTACTTCCTCAACCAAACAAGCCCTTGTTTCAGGATCTTCTCCCGGGGAATCCAAACTAAAACACCATGTAACACTAACATTCAAAACTATGCCTTCTTTTATAGTCTACAAGACTACAACTTTCTTGTCAATATGGCAAATGATGTGGGAAACAATACACTGAATCATTAAAATTATCTGTCTGGCCCTTTGGGCATCAAACTGAAGATCACAGTTACCCTAGATTTAGAAACCAAGAGAAAGACTAACACTTTCAAGCTTTCAAAGCTAGTAAAATGTTGACATACTTGGTAAGTTTATTTGAAACACTCACTGAATGTAAGGACTCAAACTTCAAAAGAAGAGCTACCATCTTTGCCTGTCTAGTATATACTCTCTTTCCACCCCTTTCCTTCTTTTGGTAACAGACCCTAGTGTCTGTACAGCATAAATGTACATTTTTTACTGTACAGTGTAAATGACCCAGACTCAGTTAATAATAGCACCTCATCCTTCTGGGTGTAGTAACTCGTTCTGGAATGGGCACAAAACCTAACATAGTTCTTCCCTGGAATTTCTGTAGCTGGTGCTAGTGGGGAAGAAGCCCTCTTATCTCATGGGTCTTGCAGATGAAAATATGAGTCTAGAATGGTCTGTGGCCTTGTTCCCAGCTATGTATTGAAAGTTACTACACTAGAAAGTATGATTCTTGAGGACACAGGCTTACTCTGTTTTGTCTCATTTATTTCAATTGTTTCCCCAGCAACTAAAATCATGTCTAGCACTTGGAAGATACTCAATACTTATTAATTTGAGACAGCAGGACAGAGTGAAGGTAACAGACACAGATGAAAGATTAAGGGACTATGACAAAGTATCCTGAAAACATTTCGTCGTTATATAAAGATCTATCCAAGTTATTGGTTATTTACAATTTTCTCAATTCTATTGTCATTCTGTAAGTTGGGTTGTTATTTGCAACCAAGAGTCTAGAAAAATGCTACCGCAAGCAAACAAAGGAAAAATCCAAGAAAATGGTAAAGCAAATTGGTGCTTTTAACATTTCTTCACTTTGACCTAACAAAACACTGAAAGATTAAGGATTTCAAAGGAAAAAAAGCAATAGTCATCTGTTTTTTCTGAAGGATGATTTAAGGAAACACTTTCACAATGATATGCCTGAAAACTTCATCTGAAACAATGTGAGGAACATCTTAGTTATATTTCCTCTTGGCCAAAATATCTCCAAGAATAGTTTTTATAATTTAGGCTTGATTCAGTTAACAAAGTAACTTTCAAAAAAAAAACCAATCTGAATAATGTTAGCAGAAAATAGCTCCTATTCCCTTCTCCCACTTTCCAAAATAAGCAAACTTTCTTGATTATTTGTTTTGCAAAGTAGTATTTTTATTGTACTTCTGGCAATAAAAACAAAGATTTCCATAAGTAAAAAAAACCCTTCAGATTTCCACACTATGTGGGACTGACAAACTTGTTGGCAAGTAAACACACTGATATTACATCATAATTGTTTAAAAAAATACTTTTCTTTTTCAATTATATTTTCTCCTTGAATTACTACTGCTTTATTTTTGAAATTGTCTGTTTTGAAATGTCTAACCTTACAGTCCAATATTTGTGTTTACCAAATATTGATGTGATTTTAAAATGCTGAAAAATATTTCTACTTAAAATGCCCTGTTTTACAACTCTACAACTCAGATTTTTCCAGCTCACTCTATCCACTGATCTATCAGTATATTTACTCTCTATGATTCCCCTAAGACTACTCCTTTACCAATCTTAGAGGCACTCACTACTAGACACTCCTCCAACTAGAAGCGAGAAGGAACTTCTGGTATACATTATGCCTTATTTTTGTGTTCTTTCAAACCATCCAGTTTACAATGATATCTATTCATAATAAGTATTCAATGTAAGCCAAATTTCAGTACATAATATTGTGACAAGATTTAAAAACACAGGCCTCGAAACAAAATAGTTAGGAATTAAAATCCCACATCTAGTAATGCTGGAATACTAAATGACTTAACTTCCTGGGCCCGAGAATTCTCATTTATAAAATAGGAATAGATACAGCCTAATCTGGAAGCATGCATCCAATACAAGAGGCATGGATTCAAATGTTACTTCATTTCCTCTTTCTTTGCTGATACAGAAAATTTAAAAAAAAAAAATGGACCCTAAATCCAATTCTCTGTAGAACACTTTAGATAATGCTCTTTTAAACAAATCCTTATGTCAGATAAGGATTATCACTAATCTCTCTTTAAAAACAGAAAACAGAGGTGGCTCAGTTGGTTAAGCTTCCAGCTTCGGCTCGGTCATGATCTTACCATTAGTGAGTTCAAGCCCCACGCTAAGCTCTCTGCTGTCAGCACAGAGGCCACTTCTGATCCTCTGTCCCCCCCTCACCCTCTGTGTTCTCTCTCTCTCAAAATAAAAAAAGCTTTAAAAAATATGAAACAGTATATATATATATATAAAACAGAATATTTTAAAAATTATACTTCCCAATGTTTAGATATTCTAGATACACTAAAGTTTTTGCATGTAGGGTAGTTCTGCCCATCGATGTGACAGGTGCTTTTTTTTTTTTTTAACATTTTTATTTATTATTGAGAGACAGAGAGAGACAGAGCATGAGCATAGGAGGGAGAGAGAGGGGGAGCCACAGAATCTGAAGCATGCTCCAGGCTCTGAGCTGTCAACACAGAGTCCGACGCAGGGCTTGAACCCACGAACTGTGAGATCATGACCTAAGCTAAAGTCTGACGCTAAAATCTAAGCCACTCAGACGCCCTGTGACAGGTGCTTTTCAATAAAATCTTTAGGACCTAGTTATTTTGACCAGTCAGTCCTATGCATGCCAGTTTGACAGTGATTTTACTTCTTTTCTTTCTTTTATTGTAAAGAAAGAAAGAGCAAGCAGGGGAAAGAGGCAGAGGGGGAGAGAAGGAGAGAGACTATCTTAAGCAGGCTCCATGCTGAGCATGGACACAGAGCTCAAACCCACAACCCTGAGATCATGACCTGAGCTGAAATCGAGTCAGGCCCTTAACTAACTAAGCCACCCAGGCATCCCTGATAGTGATTTTACTTCTAACTTTACCACTATTCTCTGTTTTATTCCATAACCTCATCCACTACTCTTTTCTGTGGGTCACCCATGCCTGATGTCTACTTCACAACATATCCTCACTAGCCACTATCAAAGGCCTCAAAAGATGGAAACATAGCAGAAAGAAACACCCAACATACCTCTTCAATGCTTAATCACCCAGGCACCTACCTAACATCACTGTTATGAAAATACAGTACACATACATAGAAGAAGGCTTCTCTAAGCCAGCTCAGAGAAAAATTTACCAAAACAGTCCAGAGACTGGAGGAAGTAGAAATAACATTGATGCTGCATTTTAATCTTTTTTTTTAACCCTTAACTCCACTGTAAATCACTGCTATAATACCAATAGATTTTTATTAGCCTTTTTATTATAGAAATGAAACATTCAGGGTGCCTGAATGGTTCAGTCAGGTAAGCATCTGACTTCAGCTCATGTTGTCATCTCCCGGCTTGTAGGTTCGAGCCCCACGTCGGGCTCTGTACTGACAGCTCAGACCCTGGGGCCTGCTTCATATTCTTTTTTTTTTTTTTTAATATTTTATTTATTTCTAGGAGAGAGAGAGAGACAGCGTGAACAGGGGAGGGTCAGAGAGAGAGGGAGTCATAGACTGAAATAGGCTCCAGGCTCTGAGCTGGCAGTCAGCACAGAGCCCGACGCGGGGCTCGAACCCACGAACCGCGAGATCATGACCTAAGCGAAAGTCGGACGCTTAACCGACTAAGCCACCCAGGCGTGGGGCCTGCTTCATATTCTGTGTCTCCCTCTATCTCTCTGCTTCTCCCCCACTGAGGTTATATCTCGCTCTCTCAAAAATAAACATCATAGGGCGCCTGGGTGGCTTAGTCGGTTAAGCGTCCGACTTTCGCTTAGGTCATGATCTCGCGGTTCGTGGGTTCGAGCCCCGGTTCGGGCTCTGTGCTGACTGCCAGCTCAGACCCTGGAGCCTGTTTCGGTCTGTGACTCCCTCTCTCTCTGACCCTCCCCTGCTCACGCTGTCTGTCTCTCTCTCCCTCCTAGAAATAAATAAAACGTTAAAAAAAATTAAAAAAAAAAAATAAACATCAAAATTTTTTTTGATGAAATGAAATATTCTACTTCAAAGTACTCAAAAAACCCACAACTGTTAAAGTAGAAAGTGAAAGTTATCTGTGCTAAACTACCCCACCTCATCAGTGGAAACCCAGCTAGCAGGTAAAAATGCCCTACACTTTTCAGAATATAAATATATATATGTACACATTCAGATACAATTTTTTTTTAAAAAAACAGATATAGCAATTAGAGCTTCTCTGAGTCCAAGTCTTTTATCCCTGCCATCCTAACCCAAAGCTATGAGTGTATGTATCTGTTATATGTGTATTTGTGATTTACATTACTTTTTTACGAACAAAGTATTTTCCGTGGCAAACTCTGAGTCAACTTATTTTTTCATTAACTTACTAAAGGCTAGTAATTACTTTTCCAATCTTCATGTTTATTTTGCTTCCATTTTTCTTCCATTTCAACTGCTTTCAATACAGAGATTACAATAAAGACTCAATCTGTCTCTGAATATATCAAAATATAATCAATTAGAACCTTTATTATAAGGAGTTTTCTTCTGAAACAATTACTATCATATCTAATTTTATAAAGGCAAATTGTGCAGATACATACATCTGATCCTATGTATGATTTGTACAGGGCTTTCAATGTATTAAAGATGTAATATATATGACTATAACAAAAAGGAAGAGTATAAACAGACACAATTGATTAAAGAACTGCTATTTTTTATTTCAAGTATATAAAAAGCTATCTATATTGAAATTCCCATAGCTACCACCAACAAAAAATGTATACAAAGAGAGAGTCAAAAAGCCAATATATAAATTAAAATGGATTACTAAAATATATTCAAGTAATCCAAAGGAAAATAGAGAAGGTGGTACAAAAGAAAAAAAAAAAGGAAAACAGAAAACAGACATGTAGCCAAACATAATAATTTCACTGAATATAAATGACCTAACATATTAAAAAACAGAAATAATCAAACTAAATTAATACAACAAGACTCTAGGGCACCTGTCCGGCTCAGTTGGTAGAGCATGCAACCCTTGATCTCAGGGTTGTGAGTTCAAGCCCCATACTGGGCCTAAAGCCTACTTAAAAAAGCAAACAACAAAAAAAACCCAAGACCCAACTATATGAAAATATAGAGTAATACAGTAAGGATGAAAAAAACATAAAGCAGATTTCGGAAGAAAATCAGGATAAAAATGCTAGTAATAAAAAGGCCAATCCCAAAAAACAAGGATTCTGTGTTTCTGCACATTAAAAATAGTGTCAAATGAAACAAAAGCAACAGAAATGAAAGAAAAATCCACCATTATATTTGGAGAACTCAACACCTCTCTCTAATTGATAAAATAGAAAATCAGCAAGAATACAAAACCATCAATCAATTTTACTTAATTGACATTTACAGAACATTCCACCCAAAAACAGAATGCACAGGGCACATTTCGCAAGGCGGATGAAACATCTGTCAAGGTTGATCATATACAGGGACATAAAACAAACCTTAAAATATTTAGAAGAAATGAAGTTATAGAAAGTATGTTCTCTGACATAGATTCTAACTAAAAATCAGTATAAGAAAGCTATCTAGAAAACCCTCAAATATTTAGAAACTGAACAAAAGTTTTATAAATAATTCATGAGCCAAAAAAGAAGCCTCAGGGAAACTAGAAAATATTTTGAACTGAATTAAAATGGAAATACAAAATGACCAAATTTTGTGGGATGCAGCTAAACAACTGCTCAGAGAAAAATGTATAGCATTAAATGCTTCTATTAGAAAAGAAGGTCTCAAATTAGCAATTTAACCTTCTATCAGAGAAACTAGAAAAAGAGCAAATTAAACCCAAAGCAAGTAGAACAAAGAGAATAATAAAGACAGGAGCAGCAATCAACAAAACATTAAAAAAGCAATGTAAATGAAACCAAAAGCTGTTCTTTGACAAGATCCAAAAATGATAAATTTCAGACTGACTACAAGAAAGAAAGAAGACACAAATTTCCAGTATCAGAAATGAAAACCCCTAAACATCCTTCAACTAGTGAATGAATAAACAAAATGGGGTACATCTATATAAAGGAATACTACTCAGATATAAAAAGGAATGAACTCCTGATACACTCAGTAACATTAATGAATCTCAAATGCATTATGCTAAGTAAATGAAGCCAGACATATGAGACAAATTACTGGGTAACTCATTTATAATATGTTCTGAAAAAAGTAAAACTACAGAAACCAAAAACAAATCAGTGATGGTTATAGCATAAAGGTAAAAGGAGGGAAATGGCTTTAAAAAGCATGAGAAACATTTATGGGTAATAGGAAATATTCTATACCTTGATCATGGTTGTGGTTATGCGACTATGTTATTTATCAAAATTCATACAGCTATGTATCAAAAAGGACAAATTTTAGTGTATGTAAATTATACCTCTATAAACCTAATGCCCCACATGCCTACCAATGAGGCAAGCCTTTTAAAAACAGGAAGTTAAAAATGTTAGTTACATCTTCAATGAATAAAAGGATGAGGGGGTGTCTGGATGGCTCAGTTGATAGAGCATGCGACTCTTAATTTTGGGGCTCTGAGTTCAAGCCCCACATGGGGTGTAGAGATTACTTTAAAAATAAGATCTTTTAAAAAAATAAAATAAAAATAAAGGGTCAGTCAACAGATACAGAGTTAACAGACCCCACATAAACAGTGAATAAGCATCTTAAAAGAATATTCAGTGCTGTTATTTGTAACATTATTTCTTTATTAAATAGTATTAAGTAGCTACTCTACTAGGATGATTAAGTGTATCATCTCAAATACTACGACTTAAGAAAATATGCAAGGAAATACAAATGAAAACTATGATCTACTCTATCGTACACACTGAATTAGTAAAACTAAAGAAAAGGCATGAACTCTAATTCTGACAAGGCTTCACAACAACAGGCAGACACACTCCTTTCTGTTGACAGGGTAAAGTGATTCAATACTTTTTTTGAAAAGCGATACTGAAAAGCATCACATCATTTAAAACTTCACTAAATAATCTCAATCCTGTGACTTTTTTTCTTAAAGAAGATACACAGAAATGTACACTCATACCAGACCCCAAACACATACATTTACAAAGACTTTTACTAAAGCAATTCATAAGGCGGAAAATAGAAACAAATGTCCACTTAAAAGGAGAATGATTAAGCCAAAGTATATAAACTTCATGGAGATTTCATCCTTATATATAAATAGCATCCCATATTATACTTTCTTATCTCTTATTTGAAGGTTCAGACTCCTTAAAAATTTATATCACTTTACAAATATTTTTTAAGTGGTCAGAATATGATGCATGTCTGACTCTAATTCTGTAAATTGTATTAAGCCTTACATTTAAAAGCTTTAATAAAGCGATGAACTGTTCCATAATCTCTCACTATATACTTAGCCTTAAACCCAGTTAGAAATTAAAAACATACTATTAATCAAAAAACGATCAGGCAAGAGTGCATAGAGGGACCAGAATCATCTAATCAACTGTTGCTAGAAGCATGCAACTTTCCAGTATTAAAGGCATTTCCAAAAGGGGGACTCGAAGGATTTTTGAAGACACTATACTCAATAGTGAGCCAGCAGTATAATCTTCATACAAAAAATTCATTTATAAGACCAAAAAAAAAAAAAAAACACTACACAGTACTCAAGTCAGGCAAAATCCACCAATACCCAAGACTTCCAATCTAATAGGTGAAAATATAGACAAAAGACAAATAGAGGATGAGGCAGGGTCTTCACAAATTTTTTTTTAAAGACAGGAATCCATCCATTCCTTCAAACAAAATTTTTACAGGGTCTCATTTAAATCTTGCAAGTTCTCCCTACTCCAATTGAAGGGAGAAACGAACACATTAATTACAATAGAGGTACTGGGTGAGTCATACTGTATTAAAAAAATTTTCATTAATAGAGAGACTGTTCAAAGGTATAGGTCCTAAGCCTTTCTTATACAAATGAAACATAACATTTCTGAAGTAGATCAGGTGCACTGCTAGGACATGAATCAATTTCCAGGAGCAGATGTTCCAAGAATTCTTAGGGATATCAATAATGGCAACTGTTTTCTAGAGAAGTGAAAAATGTCTACCTACAAATCACCTAGCAACCCCTGACTGCACCTAAAGCACTCCTGACTCACGATTCAGTCCCTTATGGCCATTATCAGGCTTTTACCATTAAATACTACTCCTTACTAATATTATATATTTTCTTGTTTTTACTGCTAATCCCAGAATAGTGCAAAATTCTACACTGCCTCTCTCTTTAATTCTAAAGACCAGAAGGTCAGGGATGTCTCCTTAATACCTTGGAAGCTGCTCTGCACAGAGTGAGCTTGAGTTCTAAAATAATATAAACAGACATCATGCGTACTTATCTTTAGAAATATCAGTACATGCACAATGAGAAAACATGATTAATGTGAAATAGTTTCCCAGAAACTACTAGCTAGAGCTCAGTAAATCTTAGTATAACACAAGTAAAATAATTTTTAAGAAATGATAAATTAGAGGGGCGTGTGAGTGGCTCAGTTGGTTAAGCATCTGACCCTTGATCCTGGCTTAGGTCATGATCTCATCGTTCATGAGTTGGGCCCAGCATCAGGCTCTACACTGACAGTGAGGAGCCTGCTTGGGATTCTCTCTCTTTTCCCAATCTCTCTGCCCCTCCCTGTTTGCTCTGTCGCACAATAAATAAATTAATTAAAAAAGAAAAGAATGGTAAATCAGAAGAGTATGCGTAAAAAAAAAGTTTTTCTTTCTCTTCCAAAAGATCCGTATTATATTACTTTTGAAATATTAAGAATGTTGGGGCACTTGGCTGTCTCAGACTCAGCTGAGCCTATGACTGTTAATTTTGGCTCAGGTCATGATCTCAGGGTCATGGGATTTAAGCCCTGCATCAGGCTCCACACTGAGCCTAACATATTTTATTTCTCTCTTTCTCTCTCTCTCTCTCTCTCTCTCTCTCTCTTTCTCTTCTCTCTCTCTCTCTCTCTCGGGGCACCTGGGTGGCTTAGTCGGTTAAGCATCCGACTTTCGCTTGGGTCATGATCTCGCGGTTCATGGGTTCAAGCCCCGCTTCGGGCTCTGTGCTGACTGCCAGCTCAGAGCCTGGAGCCTGTTTCAGCCTGTGACTCCTCTCTCTGACCCTCCCCTGCTCGCGCTGTCTCTCTCTCTCTTAGAAATAAATTTTAAAAAACATTAAAAAAAAAAAACATTCTCTCTCTCTCTCACTCTGCCCCCTCCCTCCCTCACCCACTCATGCTCTCTCTCTCTTTAAAAAAAAAAAAAAGTGAATGTACTATGCTCTAAAAGTTTATGGTCTACTCTGTATGCATACAGAATATAAGAGCAGTAATGAAACCAGTTAATGACAACATTATTAACCTTATCACCCAAGTACATTCAAAACCTCAGCCATCATTATGCTCCCTCATCTCCTTCATCTTTCAGATGTAATGAGTTAACAAGTCCTATCAATTATTTGCTTCTCAAATAAATTGTTTTTCATTCACACTACAACCACTCTATTTCACATAAACTGTGAGTGCTGAAGATGGTAAAAATGAGTAAATATAAAATTTTTTATTTTTAACTGCTTAATAAAAGATAATCATCTAAAGTAAAAACAGTAACAATGTATTGTAGGACTTCTAACAGAGAAGCAGAATATTTGATAATGACAGCATAAAGGATGGAAGGCAGGAAATGGAAGATACTAAAATGAAATATTAGACAACACAGACATAGAACATATCCATCACTGCAGGGAAGTTCTTTGGGACTGTGCTGCTTGAGTGCAACCACTAACAGCACAGTAAAAAGAGATATAACTAATAACTAATAGTGGAGATAAAATGGAATCATAAAAAAAATCCAAAGGTAGAAGAGAAAAACACAGGCTCCTGGAAGTATGAACTGATATCAAGTCCAGAAATATATCTGACAGCAGAAAAAAAATGTGTACTCTGGCCAAGAAATTTCATTTTTAAGAATTCACCCTACAGATAAACTCATATATAAGTAAACAAAGAAGTATAAACAAGAATATTCAACATAGTAAACCATTTAACAGCAAAATATTAGAAATGATCTAACTGTTCAAACAAAATCATGATCTAACTGTTCAAACAAATGCCTGATAAAATGTCTGGTATATAATAAACCTATATGCACAGTAACATGTACATATTTATATATGCATAGAATAATTCTGGAATAATATAAAAGAAACAGCTATCTGGATTTCTCTAAGAATAATGAACTTAAAGTAGGGGGAAGAGTTTTTATTGTATTTTCTTTTATCATTTATAATTTTTATCATGTGTATATATTATCTACAGAGAAAGAAAGGAAAGAAGAAGGGGAGGAATGCATGCTGGTAGGTTACTACAGCATACAACTACAAAATCAGCTCTTTGAAAGCAAGAACTCCAAAAATACATTTAAATTTTACCCCAGCTAATAAAGAAGAATGGTCAATTTAAAATGTCATGTAGATTTTGGGGGGAATAAACTATAGGTAATTTCACCTCCATTGCATGCAAGCCTTTAACAGAAAGAATATCAAAGACTTACTATAATACTAAAGAAATAAAAAGGTATAACCCACAAGGACAACAGACAGGAAAAGAGACAACAACAAAAAGATGTTTCAACCAAGTTTTGAAAGCAAATATGTAAGTGGTAAATTAGCTGCTGTCTAATTATAAGCTCAACCCAAGATTTCCTGATCTGCCTGATAGAAGTTCTAAATTTCTGTGCAAAAAAAAAGTGTCTTGCCATTCACAGGAAAGCAATGAATAATTTGCTGCATTTTCAACTTCTTATATGAATAAACAAACTTTTTCTTGTTTAGCAAGCATCAAGAGCAAGGAAAGAAATGTTTCATTTCATTTGAAAATGAAATGTGGGTGTGCTCATTTCAAGTTCAACTCCAAATTAAGTATTTGTACAGCAAAATAAGAACACCAAGTAAATGTTTTGCCTTTAAGAGATAAATTTTGTTTTTATTTTTGAAACATCGCCTTTTAAGTCTAAAAAGACATCAAAAAACCAACATATATGTACAATTCTGCATAGTTTATATTTGAGACAGATCATGTTTTTCGGAATTTTTTTCAAACTCTGAAATTTATTCAGAATATTCAAACTCTGAATATTCTAAATTCAGAATATTATGCCAACCGTGTCTCAGGCTAAATTTTTTTCATATTATCTTGGCTTATGGTTTCCATAGTTTTATTATATAACTTTGTCAATAGATTTTCATATTTTAAAAAACTAACTTTACTAACTTTATTTAAATTAAATCTCCTGAGGGTTGCCTGAGTGGTTCAGTCAGTTAAGCGTCCAACTCTTGATTTCAGCTCAGGGTCATGGTCTCACAGTTCAGTGTAGGGTCAAGCCCACATTGGGCTCTGCACTGACAGCACAGAGCCCACTTGCGATTCTCTCTCCCTCTCTCTCTGCACCAACCTCCCTCTCTCCCTCTCTAAATAAACATTTATTAAAAAAATAAATCTAAGCCTACCTTTAGAAAAATTAAATCTCATTTGGTTTAACCCAAGTATTTAATCAAAATGTATTGTGACTGTCTTATGAGTTTTGAAAATCTATGCAAAGGAAAGAGATTGGAGCACCCAGGTGGCTTGGTCAGTGGAGTATGCTACTCTTGATCTCTGGGGTCATGAGTTCAAGCTCCCCATTAGGTATGGAGCATAAGGAACAAGATGGGACAGGACAAGGGGAGGGGAGGCGGGAGAGATGAGGGGAGGGGAGGAAAAAAGAAAAGAGATTAATTTTTAAGAAAGGTAAGCCAAGCTTAACTATGTTTTCTCCCAAGAAGAGGTAGAGGGGAAATTTACACAAAATGAATAAGCTTATAATATGCTGGCCAAACAGATCCACAGTGAAATCAGTCTGTACTCAGAAGAGCATTGATTACCACCACCCCAATATATCTCAACTTACTGATCATGATAGCTGAGGTTTCTTGAAAAACGGAAATTATTCCAAGGGCTTCTCCAGAGCAAAAAGACTGGGAAAAACTGCTCTAGAGAGATTAACTAGGTAGGCTCCGGACTTAAAGACACCAGACGTATCCTCAGAGATGATACTGTACAACTCTTCCCTGGGAAATCTGGCAGAAAAACCCTACATTAGAGAGTCCTTGCATCATCATTCTCCTTTAAAATCCTCCGGTCTACCAGCCAGACCCAGCCAGACAGAACACCTAATCATTTTTGTCTCTTCTTTAAATATTAATAGAAAACAAATGGCAGTTTCAACATGACAAAGCTCAAGACAAAAAGAGCTCTGAAAATAATGCAGAGGGCAAAAAAAAATAATAGTTTTGAGGGTTTTTATACCTTTTATAAACATTTTTAGAAGACCCTGACAAAACAAGGAATAATCAGACAGCAAGGTAAGTTTTTTTGAAAAATGAAAATATAATGGCCAAGATTTAAAAATCAATTAAAAAGACAGAAGATAAATCTGTTAGAAAGAAGAACAAAAACGTACAGAGATGGAGACTAATACAGAAATTTAAAAAGTATTAGCTCAATTCAAGAGGACCCGTAGAGCAGGGGTTCCAAAAGATAAAACAAACACAATAGAAATGAGAAATAATAGAAAAAAATTCCCCAGAAACAAAGACTATCAAGAGTTGAAAGTGACTGTCTCTAGGGGGCAGGAAGTAGGAGTGGAGAGAGCTGCGACAGGAAAACATTTTATTTGATTATAAGTTCAGTGTTATTTGATTTCTTTAAAAAGATCTGTTAAGTAATCTCTACACCCAACACAGGCCTTCGACTCACAATCCTGAGACAAAGAGTCACACATTCTACCAACTGAACTAGCCAGGCGCTCCTAGTGCTCTCCGATATTTTTAATTATGTATATGTACTTTAATAAAAACAAAATTTAAATTTAAAAATATAGTATTCAGACAAACATGCTATTTTTTTCTTCAAGTAGTTTGGAGATGGATGTAGCTGACTTTCTCAACTTCCTGCTTCCTTCCCTTCTACTGCTAAGTTATCTATCATTTTAACCCACCCTTACCACCTTCCCATCCTCAGAGAAAGAAGTGTCCTTAGTTGTTTCTGAGATTTCCAGACTCTAACATGTGCTGGATCCCACTGCCTCTCACATTTTTCATGACCTTGCTCCATCTACTACTTCCATTTTCTCTTACACTTGCAGTCTCATTCTCCTATAAATTCTCTCCCACACCTATAAAACATGCTTAAATTTTTCCCATCCTATAAATAAATGAACCTTAGCTCAACTCTGCATCCTGTTTTGTGATATAAGAGTAACCTGCACTTCTTAAGAGTAATTTATCCTTACCTCTATTTTCTCACCCACCACTTTAACCCAATTTGTGTCCCCCACAAACTACTCTCTCTCAGAGATTATCAACTGAGGGAAATACCAAATTCAAAAGCCTATTCTCCAAGATCAGCCTACTTGTTCTCTTGGCAGAATCTGAAAATCTTTATCATCCCCTCCTTGAAGTCCAATCTTTCTTTTGGCTTTCTCAACACTATTCCACCATTTCCCCTCCTTCCACATAATTAGGCTTCTTCATTGGCTTTTCTTTCTACACTTAAAATGCTTGTTTTCTCCCAGAGTTCTATCCTCAGCATTCTCCCTATCATCTTATCCATTCTAATGAATTCACGTATTGCCCACATGCAAATGCCTAGCATGAAGTACATGTTAAATGAATGTTACTGAAATCAGTGAGTTCCTATTTTGTGTCCCCAATTCAAACCAAACTCCTGAGATCTAAAACTGTATTTTCCACAGTCTAGGAAATTACCTGGGTTTCCCGAGAGCACAAACCAAACAGGCCTAAAATACTGTTCACTTTCTTTCCCCATATTTGCAGTCCTTATTGTGTTGCTTATCACAATTAGTACCATCAACCAAACATATTATCTTCAATTGACCCTTTCTCAATCTCTATGTCCAACAGGTTACCAAATCAAAGTCTCCCCGCTCTCTTTTATCCTTGCCATTCCTACTGCCATTGCACCTAAATTCACGTGTTCTATAACTTAGTGAATTATTATCCTACAGTTTTTCTCATCTCAAATTTGTGCTCTATCATAAGTAATTATAAACTCTGGGGTGCCTGTGTGGCTCAGTTGGTTGAACATCCGACTCTTTTGATATCAGTTCAGGTCATGATCCTAGGATTGTGGGATCAAGCCTCACAGCGGGCTTTGCACTGAGCGTGGAGCCTGCTTAAGATTCTCTTTCTCTCCCACTCTGCCCCCTTCCCTGCTTGCAATATCTCTAAAAAATAAATAAATAAATAAAATAAAAATAAGTTCTAAGCTATTATAGACTCTACACATTCTAAGAATGTAAATACTACCACCACTAACAAATTAACCTTGAATGCCTAAACCCTTGGATAATGAGGATAAAGATGATATGAAAATAGCTAATATTGAGAGATTTCTATAACCACGCAGAGATTACAAGGATTTTATTCTTCTAATAATCCTCTACTGCAAACACTATTAGCTAGTATACCCTTTTTAAAGGTGAAGTGGATTTACTTAAAATTAAACAAGTGGTAATGCCAACATTTGAATCCTGGAAATCTGCCTCCAGAGCTATTACCCATGGAATACATTCTAATTCATACATTCTCTTCAAGGCTTTTCTGAAAACTTACCTGTCTACTTTCTTTTCTACTGTTCCCTCTTTTCTCCTATATCCAATACTCTACACTTTAAGACATACAGGTCTGAATATCCTAGGTATATTTTCACACCTCTATGATCCAAATATAAAGTTCTATTTTTCCGTTTCCAAGCTAAATGAAAAGCCATCTCCTCTGGCTAAACTTCTATACCCATTGCCTACAGAACTACTCACTTCTCTTTTAGCTGAGAGCACTCATCAGATCATATGCTTTTGTATGTGTCTTACATAGCTGGTTTGTGAGTCTCTGGAGTTCCCTGTGTCTTCTACATCTTTGTAGGGCACGGTTACTAAGAGTAGTTCAATCACAGCTTACAGAACTGAATTAAATGTAAATTCTGCTAACCAAGATATTGGACTAACAGTAAGGTACCACTTTGCCTCATCTTCAACTGTAAATTACAGACATACAAACCAAAAGGATTCCCCCAAAGATATGAAGCTAGCATCAATCTCCCAAATGTTAGAGAAACACTGGATTCTTAAAGCTGTGTACTTCACAAAGTACTAGAAAGCAGAAGTCTAAGATGCCACAAATATGAAATCCTGGTAACCTATCTCCTGATTCTTAATCCAGAGAAGCCCACCTCTTGTTTCTGCTCTTGCCACTGTCCCATCCTAACAAAAACCAAAATCATATATGACATAATACATAACAAGAGAAAAATTAGCAAAAACACAACTTACTATTTACATACAGCCACCATGCAAAAATACATACTGCAAAATGTAGCAACACTCTTCTGTAATGAGTTTTCAAACTGTTTTTCTTTGGTGCTTCTAGTGACTGCTTTTCAAATATAAAGTACATCAAAATCATAGGATGGGAGGTTTTCAAAGTCTGCATTAGCAAGGACCCCAAGTAATTCTGATACAGACAAACCACAGACCACACTTGAGCTACAATTCTGGATGTTCACAAGCAATGTTCTCTCCAGTTTGAAATTTCACACAACCATGAAAAACAAGCCTACACTGGCAAGTTATGTTACATCCACTGAAACCAGAAGAAAAGCTAATGATACACAAGAGCTAACTTTTATACTTAGGTACTATGCTGAGTATTTTTCAATTTCCTTTCATTTAATCCTCATCACCATAGGAAGCAGATACAATGATTATCACCTATTTTACAGACAAGGAAGTTAAGGGTTAGGGACACCTGGCTGGCTCGGTTGGTGGAGCATGCAACTCTTGATCTCAAGGTTGTGAGTCTGAGCACTGGTCACTTTAAAAAATAATAAAATCTGGGGCACCTGGGTGGCTCAGTCAGTTAACCATCCAACTTTGGCTCAGGTTGTCATCTCACAGTTCACGGGTTCGAGCTCCGCATCGAGCTCTGTGCTGACTGCTCAGAGACTGGAGTCTGCTTCAGATTCTGTGTCTCCCTCTCTCTCTGCCCTTCCCCCACTCATGCTCTCTCTCAAAAATAAATAAATGTTAAAAATAATAAGAAAAAATTTTTTAGAAAGTAAGTTAAGTCTTAGAAAGTTATTCACTTCCCCATACCACATGCCTTCTAAGTGGTAGAATACAGGTATTTAACCCAGACTTTCTATTCAAAGCCTATGCTCCTAATATGCCCCCATCTGTAATCCATTTGAAATCCATTTGACATTTCATTAAGACAAAAGGAAGGGTGGGGCGCCTGGGTGGTTCAGTTGGTTAAGCGTCCAACTTCAGCTCATGTCTTGATCTCATGGTTCTTGGGTTCAAGCCACACACTGGGCTCTGTGCTGACAGCTCAGAGCCTGGAGTCTGCCTTGGATTCTGTTTCTCCCTCTCTCTCTCTCTGCCCCTCCTCTGCTCACACTCTGCACGCTATCTGTCTCTGTCTCTCAAAAATAAACATTTAAAAACTTTTTTTTTAAAAAAAGGCAAAAGGAGGGAAAGTGCAAAAACAAATCTCACCTTCTTCCTCATTTTGTCTGCAGTTAACACTGTTGCCTAGTTACTTTCTCTGAGCATATCTCAGTTCCTAACGGCAAATCATTTTACCATGGAGATGGCAGGCCTGAAGGTGTCAGGGACAAGTACTTGGATTACTTTATAGTAGTCAAGAGAAAACAGTTCTGGGTTAGCCAGTTATTACATCTAACCCTGGGGTGATAAAGCAACTGGGTAGGGATCTGGCAAAATAGGAACACCTCTCCAAAGATTCTAAGACCTTCAACTCAGAGGGTTTTGGACACTGGATCCCTAAACAAAGGTTAAGGCATCCAGTTCATCTGATAGACACCTTGAAGTTGGTAGCTATATCTAGAGGGTCCCTGGAATTTGAGTTATATGAGGTTTACAGAACTACAGACTGTTCTCCTCTATCAGTAAGGATTTCTACATTTCACTAACGCTGCAAACTGGTGATACTTTCCCTTTAATCAAAGAGAGTCACAGGGATCAAAAAGATTCTCCTCAAAACGATTCTCCTTTTTCCCTCTTCTCTCCTTCCGTATGTAGCCTGAGAAAAACAGCAAAGTGTCTAGTTTGTGTTATGAAGACCTGAAATCTAAAATCTGAAAGTCCTAACAGAACTACCCTATGGCCCAGCAACTGCACTCCTAGGTATTTATCCAAGGGATACAGGTATGCTGGTTTCAAAGGGGCACATACACACCAATGTTTACAGCAGTGCTATCAACAATAATCAAAGTATGGAAAGAGGCCAAATGTCCATCAATGGATGAATGAATAAAGAAGATGTGGTATCATATATACACAATGGAGTAGTACTCACTAATCAAAAAGAATGAAATCTTGCCACTGCAACTACATGGATAGAACTAGAGGGTATTATGCTAAGCAAAATTAGTCAGAGAATGACAAATATCATATGACTTCACTTATATGAGGACTTTAAGATACAAAACAGATGAACATAAAGAGAAGCAAAAATAATATAAAAACAAGGAGGGGGACAAAACGTAAGTGACTCTTAAATATAGAGAACAAACAGAGGATTACTGGAGGGACTGTGGGAGGGGGGTTGGGCTAAACGGGTAAGGAGCATTAAGGAATCTACTCCTGAAATCGTTGTTGCACCATATGCTAACTAACTTGGATGTAAATTAAAAAAATAAATTACCAAAAAAGTAAAAATGGAAATAGTAAAAAATAAACTTGAGAGTCCTTTCTGCATGAAAGTTCGCTAGAGTGCAATGAGGCATTTCAGGGAAGGAAGCTATCAGATATTCACTTCAGTATAACTTAATGACCCACACTATTCCTTTCATACCTAGTTGAGCATACTGTAGTAGAAGAAAAAGTTCTTTATTTTCTGGGGAGTTTTTTGGTGGGAGGACAGGGGAAGCTTCTGAGAAGGGCTAATTTTATAGCATGAATGGAATGACAGATCTAAGACATGGGAGCTTTGGGAAACATGAAGAGTGGGCACATGAGACTGAGATCCCAGAAAATAAATCCTAAACAAAGAAGACCACCTTCTTCCACTCTTTGCCAGCACTTAACTGGGCTCTCCTCAGGTTGCTGCTCTGCTTTAAGGGTCACATAGTTGAGAGGGCAGCCGGATTTTGTTGAGATTGCAGTTACCACCCCTTTCTTCCCTTCCACTTGCCACACGACACCACCTCCAGAAGGCTGAAGGTAAACTGAAGTAATTACGTTCACCAAATACCCCTAAGAGTTGCTTCAAAAACTAAGCACATGTGATTTTGGTATGTTATATATATCCCAGATCCTATCTTATACATCATGAAGCTACCTCCTTGATACAATGTGAAAGACATGGTTTTGGAGTACCACCCAGCAAAATTCCAGTATCTTTTAACGTGTTACTTTACCTCTCTAAAACCTACTGTGAGAGTTAAAATAAGATCTTGTAGGTAAATTACCAACCATACAGTAGGAGCTCAGTAAAGTGATAACTATTATTTGAGGGGAAAGAGGATTCTAGTACCTTTAACAATCTAAGTTTAAAAAAACAACAATACATTTTCAAACAGTTTAAAATCATATTCTTGTTCTAATTAGAAAAAACTATTGATCTTTTTTCAGGGCAACTTATGCCAAAAATGTATCCACTATCTAAAATCTTTGATAAAATAACAGTGAAGAGTCATCCTACTCCTTGCACTTCTGAATGAACCCTTGAAAACACTTAATCTGTTTTATTTGGTTGAGAAGTACTGTACTAAATTTCCTGAAATTCACAGCAATGCTGCATGAAAGATTCTAAAGAGATTCAAATACTGAGAACAAACTGAGGGTTGATGGGAGGTGGAGGAGAGGGGAAAGTGGGTGATGGGCACCGAGGAGGCCATTTGTTGGGATGAGCAGTTTGACAATAAATTACAAAAGAAAAGAAAAGTTCTAAAGAAATTTCCCCAGACAAGGGAAAAACAAAGGTATATATCACCAGTATAATGGCATAAGCCAAAAACCATCCATTTCTTTTTTACACTAGATTCTAACAGAAAAGCAACTGAACGACAAATTTTCTTTCCACTTTCACAATTTGAAACTTTTAAGTTACTCTTTATGAATGACTCCAGTAGAACCCAACAGTTCCATTCAGGACCTTTTCCAAGAAAGCTCCCAAGTACACAGAAAAACAATAGATTTTTTTTATTCTTTTGTTTTGTTGGGATTCTTTTTGTCCCTAAAATAATAACAAGACAAAAAACGTTGATCTGTTTTTTTTAACAAATAAACGGTTTTACATCTAAATAAAATTAGTATATCAAAAATACACCCGGACTCTAAGACAAAGTTCATAAACCTTCCCAAGGAATCCTCCTTAACTTCTTTCTTGCTACCCACTTATCAAGTCTAAGGAAACGCTAACACGTTTCCAGCCTCACATCTCTTCGGGGATCCAAATTTGCTATGCTAATAAATTCAGTCTTTACAATCTGAAACTGTTTCACAAAAAAAAAAAAAAAATACTTAGCAGCAGACATGTCCTATACTAACATTAACCATGTCACTAAAACAAAGTGACAAACCACTCCTAGCCTCATCCCCAAGAGAGGGTTAGCAGCAACCAGCGGGCAGCCAGAGTCCCAGGTTTATCATTAACGTTTCAGCCCAAACAGAAGGTTAGCAGCTGCACCTGCACTAACGGAGACCCGCGCAAGGTCGGCAGAGCAATGAATGAGACAAACAGGGAACGGTAGAGAGGGCGCGGGGCTTGCCCGGGGAAGACAGCACCGCACCACTCCGGCCCCGCCCCCAGTCCCGCCCCCCAGCCGCCCAGGCTCGGCCGAAGCGCCGCAGCCTCTGTGCGAAAGCAGCGCGCGCCCAGGACCCCTTCCTGCTCCTTTACCCTCACCGCGCGGCTCCCAGCACGTACCCGCTTTGCAAACCGGGGCGCTGGGGCTCCTCCTCTCTGGGGAGCTACGGCTTTGCTCCGGGGACCTTCTCCGGTGCCGGACGCGGGCTGGGGGTGGGGCCGCGCTCACCTCCCCAGTCCACAGGTGGGTGGGCGAGGAGCTAGGCGACGACACAGTGCCCAGCAGCGGCGGTGGGGGCTGCGGCCGTGGGGGGCTTCCGCGAGCCCCGGGCGCGGCGCCGCGCGTGGGGCTGGTACCTCGCGTGGACGTCGCGGACGCGCCCGTCTGCGTAGCTACTGTGGGGCTGGTGCGCGCGGCCGCACTCCCGCTGCCGCGCGTGGGGCTAGTGCTGCGCGAGGCAGTGCGCGGGCCCCCGCCGCCGACGCTGCCGCCGCCGCTGCCTGAGGGGCCTGAGGCGCCACCACAGCAGCCGCCGTTGTTGCCGCCGCCGCCGCCGTTGCTCCGCGTGGGGCTGCCATGTTGCTGCTGCTGCTTCAGCTGGAACGGAACCGTCGCCCTCATGGGTTGCAGGCGGCTCCCGGCTCCCCCGGCCGTGGCGACCGCACCGCCCCCGAGAGAGCCGGCCGGTGTGGGGGACCCATTGCGCCTCACCCGCTGGGACATGGTCCCCCCCCTCCCCGGTGACTGGGCGAGACGGGGGGGGTTGTTGTTGTTGGGATGCAGGGGTTGGATTCTCGAGGCCGGAGGGAAGGTCCCCGCGACGGGGTGACGAAGCCGGAATCCGTGGAGCAGAGGGCGCCCGGGCCGCGGCCGGCAGCAACGAGGTGGTGCAGCCGCCGCCGCCGCCGCCGCTCCTCCTCATCAACAATAGTGTCTCCTCCGCTGCCCCCGCCCCCCGCGAGCGCCCATTGGTGTAGCGTCAGCCGCGCTCGAGCCGCTCCACCGCGCCCATTGGCTGCGAGCAGCTCGGGTCCCGGGCCCCCGGGGCCTTAGAGAGCCTGGGTTTGCGCGAAGACCGTCTGCTCTTTAAAGAGAAAGAGACCCCGCCCCCCGGGGCGGGGGAGCGAAGGAAACAGTGTGTATGTGTAGTGTACGCGCGCGCGCTTGTGTGTGTGGGTACACGTGAGTGTACGCGTACGCGCGCCTGGCCACGCGCGTCTTTCCCATCCCATTGGGGGGAGCCCTGGGGACTCATATTCTGGAATATTGCCAAAGGGAACGTCCCAAACCAGAGCGGTCTCCAAGGATGTCTGAAGTCTTTCTCCCAAAACTCATTTCCTTACCTCAGTCTTAACGTGCAGAGGATGTGTAAGCGCGTCTCTTTTTGTTCGTCCAAATTCAGTGTTTGTACAGAGCTCAAAGGAGAAATTTAATTAGTGTATTGGCATTTTACATCTCGTCTCTTTTTTTATGTTTGTTTAAATTTCTACAAAAAGCCAAATCTCAGATTAAAATTGCTAGTTAGAATGTGGTTTTAGATTGTATCTATGAAGTCCAGTAACCAAATGCTGTTGCTACCCTCATGTATCTCAAGTAATCAAGAATTTAATCAACAACTTAACAGTTTCTTGATACCTTGGAAAAATGTGTGCTACCTTACAAGTTTGTAAAGTGCCATAATTTACAAAGGGCTTTATTTGATCCTCACATCGTTATTTGAGACAGAACTGAACCAGACATTAGTATTTTTGTCTAAAGGAGGAAACAGGTCTTTGTACTACGGGCAAGCATTAAGGAAGACAGGCAGTAACACTGGCCTAAAATAACATTAGGAGCGCCTCATCAAGACAAAAAAAAAAAAAAAAAAAAGACACATACACTACATATTCGCTTCTCAGGCTATAAACTGCCTACACATGATCTCTTTTTACTGCTTTATTAGATGTACATTCTAGACAGACTTCGTCTTGTAAAAGTGTGAGAGTGGAGGGGCGCAGTATGATTCACTCTGGACCTGAAATTCTACTGGGGCCCTGTGCACTAGGAGGAAAGCCTTTGAAAACCTGGAGAAGAGATTCAGATCCCAGACCCCCCACTTACTCTATGACCTTAGAAAGATCACGACCCAGTTTCCTTATCTGTAACATGCAAAACCATCTCCTTCATACGATTGTGATTATTAACCAAGGGTTAAATGAGAATATGGTGTGCAGAAGATACTCAGAAATTTTAGAGTCTATGTGATTCAGAGGCCCACATCTCTCCTTATCACCCATTCCTCCTCTCTCCCCCACCACTAAAAGCACCCCAAGCCCTTAGCTAATGAACCTGCCTTAAGTTGTCTAGTGCTCTGGATAGATCTGGCATTACTACCCATCCCCACAACCTGTGGTAAGACAAAAATAGCTTCTTGTGAGACAGGACACAGGAAATTGCCAACTAGATCCATGCAGAGAGTGAAGTCCCATCTTAAAACAACACATAAGAGAAGACAAACCTTTAAATAAAGACGTTGGGGCACCTGGGTGTCTCAGTTGGTTAAGTGTCCCACTTCAGCTCAGGTCATTCTTTCCATTCATGGGTTCGAGCCCCGCATTGTGCTCTCTGCTGTTGGTAAGGAGCCTGCTTGGGATCCTCTGTCTCTCTCTCTGTCTCTCTCTTTCTCCCCTTCCCCTGCTCTCTCTCAAAAATAAAACAAACATTAAAAAAAAAAGATGTCATGGATGCTATATCTGAACTTTGTGCTCCATAAACTGGGAGCTCAATACATACTGAATTAAACTGAGTTCAGCAGTCCTCTTGTTTTAGACTTCCTGATCAGTTACTTTTCTCTTCCGGATGAGTTCAAGATTATTATATTTTTGCCTACCCTTTTAATTCATCCCTCCATCCTCAGTGTTTATTTATTTTTCTTTTTTAATTAAAATTTTTTTATTTGACTTTAGTTGATGCACAATGTTATGTTATTTCCATGTGTACCTGATCAATTACTTTTGGTGCCACCAAACTAAAGAGCTATTTGTCAGTGGCAAGACAATTTCAGCTTTTCTGATCTAAAGTACTGCTTTCAGTATATACTTTCATTAGATCAAAGAGTTAAAGTGTCCTTAAGCTCAATCATGAGTTTACCTTTTGCTTCTAGTCATGCTTCCAATAGGAAAACTCCACAGTTCCAGAAAATGCCTGTTTTTCACCTTCCTCACTCATTAGTTTAGGGTTTAACTTTAAACAAATGAAAACACTTTAACTGAAGCCGGTAATAACCATTTCAGCCTCTTTGTACGAAAGGGTATTTGTGATGGCTTGTAAATAAAACTTTGAAGGTATAAAATCATCAAAGATTTTATACCATCAAGATCACATACATATATATGTATGTGTGTAAGGTTCTTGGATACATTAGAACTCTTCAATCAGTTTTTAAGATTTAATGGCATTACATAAAAGCATCGTTTACTCTTGCCCTTGACTTCATTTTCTGCTGTTGAAGATTCAGAACAATGTGCATCACGGTGATATATTGATCTTCAGTTTCCTAGTTAATATATGAACTGAGTCTTTGTATTTCAAGGATCAACAGTGTAAGCATGTCTCCCTCTAGTTTAACCCTGTTGTTCTTAGGATGTCATTCAAATTATGTAAGAAGTTGAAAATGCAAAATACTGGAATTGGTTTATCTGTATTTAAACTACAGAAGACAACATTACTAATAGGCTCATTTGCTTCTGTGGTTTTTTTTTAACTCTTTAAAATGATCTTTATGGTAAAGGAGGGTGGGTTATGAGAAAAACGTTATCTTCCTGTAGTTTTTTTTTTTCCTTCCTATAGTTTTGGTGGAGTCAGCCATATCCTTTTATACATCTCTAAAATGTTATCGAATGGAACATTAGATAGCCACTAAAATGATAATTATGAAGTTCATTTTATTTTAAAATGGAAAAATAAAATACATCCATTATAATTTTTTTATGGTTTTTTTTTTATTTATTTCTAGGAGAGAAAGAGAGACACAGCGTGAGCAGGGGAGGGTCAGAGAGAGAGGGAGTCACAGACTGAAACAGGCTCCAGGCTCTAAGCTAGCAGTCAGTGCAGAGCCCGACGCGGGGCTCGAACCCACGAACCGCGAGATCATGACCTCAGCGAAAGTCGGTCGCTTAACCGACTAAGCCACCCAGGCGCCCCCATCCATTATAATTGTAACAGTACAAAATGGTTATGCATTATAAACAAATATTGAGGGGGTGCCTGAGTGGTTCAGTTAGTTAAGCAACTGATTCTCGGTCTCAGCTTGGGTCTTGATCTCAGGGTCATGAGTTCAAACCGCTTGCTGGGCTCCATGCTGGGCATGAATCCTACCTAATAAACAGACAAACAAATATTGAAAGATAAAATACTAATATGAAAATAAAATAGTCATTTTTAAGGTTGGGATTTGAGGAGGTGTTTTTTCCCAAGAAATATTGATACAATAAGCCCCTCGTATCCATGGGTTTTTTTTTCTAATTTTTAAAAATGTTTTACTTATTTTTGAGAGAGAGACAGAGCATGAGCAGGGGAGGGGACAGAGACAGAGAGGGAGACACAGAATCCAAAGCAGGCTCCAGGCTCTGAGCTGTCAGCATAGAGCCTCACGTGAGGTTCAAACTCACGGACTGCTAGATCATGACCTGAGCCAAAGTCAGACGCTCAACCGGCTGAGCCACACAGGCACCCCATCCATCATTTTGTTTTCTGTGTTTTCAGTTACCTGCAATCAACCTCAGTCTGAAAGCAGATGATCCCACTTCTGACAAATGGACAGCTCAGTAGTAGCCTGACTCTATGTCACAATTCCTACAACATTAATGTCACCTCATCTCATCTTGTAGGCATTTTATCACTTCACATCATCACAAGAAGCGTGAGTACAGTATATTTGGAGAGAAACATCACATTCACAGAACTTTTATTACAGTATATTCTATTTTATTACTAGTTATTGTTGTTAATATCTTACTTTGCCTAATTTCTAAATTAAATTTTATCATAGGAAAAAAACATAGTATACATAGAGTTTGAAACTATCCACAGTTTTAGGCAATCACTGAGTGTCTTGGAATGTATCCCTCTTGGATAAGAAGGGTATACTGTATACAGTTTCCTAATGAAGGAGGGGAAATATCAGAACTTAAATTGCTGAGTGATGTTCTCTACTTAAAATCTGACTGCTACTTCACAAATAGTTTTGTTTAAGACCATCTCATCAAGGCCTTCCATAGCATCACACGTTCTGATGTTGCTCTTACCTCTCTAACTATTCCTTGATTACTTTTCCTGGCTTCTTCTCAATCTGGCACTTAAATGGTGAGAGTACCTTGGGACTCCATCCCAAGACTTTCACTCGACTCGCTCCCTAGACAGATGGCTTCATTTGTATGAAGAGTCCCACTGACCATACAGTGCCATCTATTTACCTGCCTGCTTGGCATCCCTCCTTGTATACCTCACAGGTGCCTCAAACCTTGTCCACAGCTGAATTTGTCATCTTCCCTCCACTCACCCACATAGAACAACTGGCTCCTCTTCCAGTTTTCTCTTTTTTTTTAATCTTTTAATTTTTTTTTTTAAGATAAAGTACAAGGGGGTGGGAAGAGAAATAGAGGGACCAACAATCCCAAGCAAGCTCTGCACTGACAGCAGAGAGCCCAATGCAGGACTCAAACTCACACACTGAACTGTGAGATCATGACCTGAGCCAAAGTCAGATGCTTAACTGGCTGAGACACCCAGGTGCCCCACAGTTTTCTCTTATCTCAATAAATGGTGCCATTATCTACTCAATGTTCTAAACTGAAACCCTGGAAGTTATCTAGTCTCTCATACTCCATTATGGCAAGTCCAAAGACTCACCATATTTTAACTATTCTAGCTTCTAAATATTTTGTGAACCTACTACTATTCTCCAAACTCATCACTTGCTCTAGCCATGCCTCTATCACCTCTGGCCTGTGCTCTTACCCTTATCTGGACAGTCACCTTAGATCATCTCTTCCCCAGCCTACTTCTCCAAGCTCCCCATTACTCACCTGTAACCCATTCCCCATACATTTATAGTGGTCTTTTGAAACCACAAACTTAACTGCCTTACTCTATTGCCTGCAGCTTTTCATTTCTCTTAGGAATAATCTCCTAATGCTAAGGCTTAACACAAGTTGTCTGGACCCACCTCTTCCTCTCTAGACTCCACCCATACTGGTCTTCATTGGTTGCCCCCAAATACTTCCTACTTTCCTACTGAGACCTTCACACTTGTTATTTACTCTGCCTGGAACGCTCCTCACTCTCATCACTAGGCCTATTCTGAATCTGTTCTTAGATCAGGGAGGCTTAGATTCTCTTGCTCTCCACATAATTTAGCTTCCTCAGGTTTATAGTAGCACTGTTGCAGTCATAATACAATTATCTATTCAGTGTCTATTTTCTTCTCAATGTTAAGCTCCGTAAGAACTTATTTTTTTCACTCAACAAATATTCATTGGCAGCCTTTGTGCAGAGCACTGTGAGGCATTGGATCTACAGCAATGAACAAACTCACAAGCTCCTTGTCCACTTGGATGTATATCTGTGAGAGACAGATAATGAGCAAAACATGTAAGTGTACACACACACATAACCACACATGTGAATAAATTACCACCTGAACAGTTCTATAAAAGAAACCACAGAGTGCCATGAACAACAACAATTGAGACCCAGCTATGTTGGATAGAAAACATGTTCTGAAAAGGTGACATTTTAGATGAGACCTAAAAGATAAGAGTGGGCTATCCATGGAAAGAACATTTCAAACAGGGAATAGCTGGGTAGAGACTAAGAAATTAAAAGGCTCTGTATCCTTAAGGAACCAAAAGAAGACCAGTGTCAGCAAAGGGGAAAGTAGTTCAGATATAATATTGGAGAAGTAAATAGAGGCTAGATGATTTAGAGATTTTTAGGCCCTTAGATGATTTAGATTTTATTCTAAGTGCAATGGTGTATTTTGAATAAAGCTCATTGCCTGTATCAGAATAATGTCTCATTCAAAAGAAACAGATACTGAACATAAAAATGAAAAGTAGTCTAATATTTACTGAGGTCTATGAAATAAGCACAAAAGGAAAATTTTTGTGTATGAATCTCAGTAAACATGATTTAAAAAATTTTTTTTATCTATCTCCTAAGTTCTACTCAGCACTCCACAACAACACTCTCCAATCTCTCTTCTTTGTAAATATTACCCCAAAAAAGTAGGCCAGACCTGGTCTTGGCTCTTATTTATTTAGCTTAATTCTCTCATCTTCAAGATTCCACTGTTGGTCCATGAATAACTCCCTCCCTGCCCTTGTTAATGTACGTCGATCTATCCTATCTAACCTAAATCTACATCTCAACCAATTTATCCTAATAAGCACAAGGGAAGCCCCAGACTTGGGGCTGGTAGTGGGATGGGGGTAGGGTGGGGGTGGGATTCTTCCCAGAAAGATGTGGGAATAAACAAATTCTTATATTTTTGTTTAATTTGTTTTGTTTGTGTTGTTATCACTACTGTTGTTGCTGTTGCTTTCATGCTGAGGATCTACTCTGGCCACTGTAGCCAATGGCTTGTCAGGGAGCAAGAAGTAGCAAGGAAAATAGTGAGGAGCCTATTGCAAAGAAGACTGAGCAAGGGGGATTGCAGAGAGAAAAACAGTGGACGGATTCAAGATCTACCTTCTAGGTAGAACTAATTTGTTTTGCGGGTGGTGGGACATAAGGGAGAAGAGCTTTCAGGGATGTCCCCAAGATCTCTGGCTTGAACATCTTGGTGGATGGTCTGTTTACAAAGATGGGAAAGGGAAGAGGGTGGGATGGCCTTGGGATCAAAATCAGTCTAAGTTTGGAAGTATTATGTTTGAGTTTCTTATGAATTATTTAAAGGAAGTCATCAAAAAGGCAGTTGTATATGTAAGACTCAAGTTCAGAGAGGACAGGCCAAGAGGTATAAATTTGGGAATTTTAAGCATATAAATATTATTTGCAGCTGTGTGAGTAAATGAGGCAACCTAATGATTTGCCACTACTTCTTGGTTTTAGCGCAGTGCCAGCACACACTGAGTTCCTATCTATCTTACTCACCCTTTCATCCTCATGTCTTGGACAGTGTGTGCAATATGGCAGATACTCAATAACTTCCTGTGAATGGAATGAATGATTTAGCAATTGTACCATTCACAGCAGCATAACAGTAATTTTAAACCCATGTCTCTTAGACTCCAAAGATAATTTGCTTTCACCATAGGATGGTACTCCAGTTCAGCAGATAGTCTCGAAAGCTGAATGAAAAAGACAAGTACATGGTATCCCATTATTCAAATGAGGAAACTAAAAAGGTTACACGAATTGCCTAAAACTAGAACCCAAGTCTTTTGACTTATAGTCTAATATTCTTTCACTATAGTAGGGATGACCTTCAACAAACTAGCATTTGCTCTAGATATTTTGTACCTACCAATTAATATGTACCATGAAGAAAGAAAAAGAGAAGACTCAAATATATAGGTTTGGATTTGGTAAGTATTATCACTTTTAACAATCTTTTACTTTTCTGCCATCTAGGCTTTTCCATGAAGATTCAGCTCAAACATCATGTGGCATTTTCTACTTCCCAAAAGCAAAGTATTGGCTCCATCCTCCCTTTGTTCACTGATGATGTGCTTTTAGAGATATAGTTCCCCTATACCACCAGTTTTTGTACTTTTTCAAGAACTCTTCGATCTAATCTGTGTATTAAAAGGTACATTAATGAACAGAGGCATGGTATAAAACAATGTACACTGCCAGCAGGACTTTTCTTTTAGGGATTATAGTTGTATGCATGCTTGTATGTGTATGCATAGAGTATTTCTGGAAATTGGTCTCTGAAAAGAGGAACTGGGTGGGGAGGGGAAGGAAGATGTTCTTTTTTTATGCATACTCTTTGTACAATTTTTGAAGTTTTTAAAGCATGTTTATGTATTAATTTTAGCTCAAAAAATGTAATGTAAAAAAATTAATCTCAGAAAACCCCAGGTTATTTTGGTGAATACTAACGTTTGAAATTAGGACTTGTAAATGATAATTGCATTCTTGTATAAGCTTCAGTACCCAAAATATTTCTGTATTTTGTTTAGATTGGATAATATTGAGAAAACCCTGATCAACAAAGCTAAGTGATTGTAAATGATAACAGTTCTTTTAATTGCTCTTCAACTAGGGAGATTCAGAAACCTGAGAGTAATAGAAAATGTTTATTGGAAAAAAATAACCAAGTGGGGAAACAGATGGAGATTTGAATGACATGAGAATGACAGAATATTCATAATTGTTGAAGCTGGGTGGTAAGTATATAGCTGTTCATTATTCTACTGTTTACTTTGTATCTGTTTCAAAGTTTCCATAATAAAATTTTTAACTGGTTCACAAAAATAGACAACTGTTCATGTCTTTTATTATAAAAGTTATAAAAGTCAGGCAAATACTGGAAACTTATAAAGCTCTAAACTTTATTTGTTCTTGCAGGTAAAAATACACATCAGGGGGCATGTGGCTGGCTCAGTCGTTAGAACATGCAACTTTTTTAAAAAAAATTTTTAATGTCTTATTTATTTCTGAGAAAGAGACAGCAGCGTGAGCAGGGGAGGGTCAGAGAGAGAGGGAGACACAGAATCGGAAGGAGGCTCCAAGCTCTGAGCTGGCTGTTAGCACAGAGCCGAACGCGGGGCTCGAACCCACGAACCGTGAGATCATGACCTGAGCGGAAGTCTGACACTTAACCAACTGAGCCACCCAGGCGCCCCTAGAACATGCAACCCTTAATCTCAGGGACCGTGACTTCAAACCCCACATTAGACATAAGAGTTTACTTTAAAAAACAAAAGAGAAGCACCTGGGTGGCTCAGTTGCCTGATTCAACTTTGGCTCAGGTCATGATCTCACGGTCCGCGAGTCCGAGCCCTACATTGGGTTCTGTGCTGTCAGTGCAAAGCCTACTTGGGGTCTCTCTCTGGCCCTCCTCTGCCGGTGTGCATGCGTTCTCCCTTCTCTCTCTTTCTCAAAATAAATAAATAAACTTTTTAAGTAAATAAGTTAGAAAAAAGAAAAGAATGTGCATCAGCCAGATGAACTTTGCTATGTATTTAGTTGTGCTCAGCACTTATGCTATGGCCACAGTCACCTGTAGATTTTAAAAATTTTTTTTCATGTTTGTTTATTATTTTGAGAGAGAGAGAGAGAGAGCAGGGGAGGGTCAGAGAGACAGGGAGACAGAATCCGAAGCAGGCTCCAGTCTCTGAGCTGTCAGCTCAGAGCCTGACACGGGGCTCGAACTCCCAGACCGATAGGTCATGACCTGAGCCGAAGTCCGTCGGACGCTCAACCGACTGAGCCACCCAGGTGTCCCATGTAGATTTTGTTTTAAAAATTTTTTTAATGTTTTATTTATTTTTAGGAGAGAGAGAGAGACAGCGTGAGCAGGGGAGGGTCAGAGAGAGAGGGAGTCACAGGCTGAAACAGGCTCCAGGCTCTGAGCTGGCAGTCAGCACAGAGCCCGACGCGGGGCTCAAACCCACGAACCGCGAGATCATGACCCAAGCGAAAGTCGGACGCTTAACTGACTAAGCCACCCAGGCGCCCTCCATGTAGATTTTTTTTTAATGTTTATTTATTTTAGAGAGAGAGAGACAGGCAGAGCATGAGGAGGGGAGGGACAAGGAGAGAGGGAAACAGAATCCGAAGCAGGCTCCAGGCTCTGAGCCGTCATCACAGAGCCCAATGCGTCATCACAGAGCTCAAATTCACTAACCGTGAGATCATGACCTGAGCCGAAGTCGGACACTTAACTGACTAAGCCACTCGGTGCTCTCAGGCACCTGTAGATTTTTGTATAAGCAGACATATGCAGACTGGATTTTTAAAAGACTGATATAAAGACAACCTTCCTACATAATGACATGTTTATAATAAATTCAAATATATGATTTAAAATTACAGGAAAAATTTATGTCTGACAAAAGAATAGTTCACCTGACAGTAGACATTAGCAAGTGGTGGTCTCAATGTACTGAAGTTTATTATATTAAATTAATTGATTTTTGTTACAGATGTTTTAATAGTTAAAATACATTTTGAAAATGAAATTCAGATCAAATATTTATTCCACCCCTGAAGCACAGGGCAGTTTTAAAACCATTCCACCAGACTCTGATAAAATTGAAGGCAGAAAATGCATTTTATTCATCTGTCTCTCCAATACCAAACACAATAGTTTGATGAATGAATATTGTTAAGTGAAGGTATGGAAAAATTTATTTCTAAGCCCTAAAGTAATCTTATTAAAAATTCATCTGTGTTGATTTTTGAGTACACATCCTCATTACAAACAATAGTTCAATACAAAAAACATTAATGAAAAAGTAAAACTTCACAGTTGCTCAATCTTTTGTTTTTCTATCTATAAGGTAATATATATTTATAAGATTTTTTATTTTAAAAAATAGGATCTCATTATAGGGACAAGTTTTGAAACCTGTTTTTCCCCTTAAATATATATCTAGGACTCACTAAGTAGGCATCTAGATTCTTTCTCCTTCTTTCTAAAAGATGCATAATATTCTATTATTTGGCAGTACCTATAATTCAATCATTCTCCCACTGATGAACACTTAGGGTATTTTCAATTTTGTGATACAACACACAGTGATATAATGATATCTTTGCACTTACACTTTGCATTCTTGTGAGAGTATTTTAAAGTTAATATTGTATGAAAGCAATATACACAAGTATACACAAATTAAGAAATCAAATAGTTTTAGAACACTGATTTTCTTTGGGGCGCCTGGGTGGCTTAGTCGGTTAAGCATCCGACTTTCGCTTAGGTCATGATCTCACAATTGGTGGGTTCGAGCCCCGCGTCAGGCTCTGTGCTGACTGCCAGCTTAGAGCCTGGAGCCTGTTTCAGTCTGTGACTCCCTCTCTCTCTGACCCTCCCCTGCTCACGCTGTGTCTCTCTCTCTCTCTCCTAGAAATAAATAAAAATAAAACATTTAAAAAAAATAAAAAGAACCCTGATTTTCTTTGTTTTAGCAATTTTTTTAATCAATCCTTTCTTTTAATGTTGATTTATTTATTTTGAGAAAGAGAGAGAGAGACAAAGTGTGGGGGAGAGACGGAGGGGGGAGGCGTGGAGAGGGAGAGAGACAGAATCCCAAGCAGGCTCCACAATGTCAACACAGAACCTGTTGCCAGGCTTGATCTCACAAACTGTGAGATCATGACCTGAGCTGAAGTTGGACACCAACTGACAGCCACCCACATGCCTCTAGAAGACTGATTTTCTTTTTTTCTTTTCTTAAAATTATTTATTTATTTTTAAATTCACATCCAAGTTACTTAGCATATAGTGCAACAATGATTTCAGGAGTAGATTCCTTAACGCCCCTTACCCATTTAGCCCATCCTGCCTCTCTCAACCCCTCCAGCAACCCTCTGTTTATTCTCTATATTTAAGAGTCTCTTATGTTTTGTCCTCTCCCTGTTTTATTTTTGCTTTCCTTCCCTTATGTTCATCTGTTTTGTATCTTAGAGTCCTCATATGAGTGAAGTAGAAGATTGATTTTCTTAAGTAGTCATTTGCTTCACTTTTATCACCTTTCCCAAACCCTCTAAAGAATTGTTAAAACTCTCCAAAAGATAATGGTTTCTTTTTTCCGTTAAAGTCATATTAATGGAAGCATATTTTCTTCTGCTTTGTTTAGATATGTTCTAGGATTTCTGCATAGCTGTCCACCTAGGCTTTACCTTCATTTCTTGGTTGTACATATATCATGTTCCCTCAACCCAGGGTGTTCCATTTTTGTTTAACTGTTTGTCGACTCCTTGGTTTTGTAATAGCTTCCTGAGAAATGGTGTATAGAAGGTAATTTTTTTTTTACATTTGATACATATTTGCAAATGTCTTTATTTCAACCTTGTACTTGACTGATGACTTAGCTTGGAAAGAATATTTCTTCAGAAATTTGAAGACATTGCTTCCATTGTCAGATAGCATTCAATGTTGCTGTTGATATATCCAATGCCATTATGGTTTCTGATCATTTATATATGATTTATTTTTTCTTCTCTGGAAGATTTTAGGATATTCTCTTTGCTAATAGCATTCTGAAATTTTATTGTGTTGAGCCTTATGTAGGGCGTTTTGTTTTTTAAATTCCCTGGGATGGACAACAGATGTTTTTCAGATGGGAAAGTATTGTATTATTCGTTAATAATTTATTTCTTTTCACATACTAGCCCTGCCCTGCCCTGAGAGAACAATTCCTGTGGACCATAATTATAATGACTGGTTTCTGGTTAGGTTTGGCCAATGTGAGATCAAATCACAGGAAGAAAGAGAAGTCAGAATATTTCTTCTCTGCTGTGTCCCTTATGCAGAACCACATCTCTCACACAGTAGCTGTATCTCCCACGGGGAGGCCCTTGCTACTGGGCTCAAGCTGTCACTGAGCTCCATTTATACTACTTCCTCTGACCTAGCCATTTCTGCCCTAGCCCTGGGAATATAAGTTTCCCATTGTGGCTAGTCTCTGGACACTATACCACCCTATGTGTTCCCTAATCATTCTTGCTCACACTTCTTTAAGTAGTCACTTGCTAAAAACCTCTTTATCCGCACCATAGAGGGTGAATTGGGTTTGCTATTGGGACCCTTATACAGTCTGTTCTCTCTCTCTGTATCTCTGTCTTTCCATTTCCCAAGAAATATTGAACTTCCTGGACTAACCCTCTACCTTTCCCTTCTATTTTCTATTTCTATGTCATCTCTTAGATCTTCCTTCTGGGAAGTTTCCTTGTCTTCATCTTCCAAATCTTGTATGAATTTCTTATTTCAGTAATCATATGTTTCATTTCTAAGAGCTCCCTTTATTCTCTGATCAGTCCTTTTTAATATAGCATTCCATTGTTGTTTACTCATGTTTCACGGATATAATTTATTTATCTTTGGTGCGTTGTCTATGCTTTCCAAAAATTCCTTTGTTTTAGTGTCTGCCTTTCATGATAGAGACATTCCTCAAGTGTCAAGTGACTTTCACATAATAAGTGATTGTTAGTTCTGTGTATTCAAATGGGGTTTGTCTTTGGTGGGCTTTAATTTGGGGTCGTCAAGCAGGAATCTACCTGCTTTATTGTAGGGCCTCCAAAATTCATTTCTCTTGTGTTGTTAAATTTTTTCAGAAGAGATGGGGCGCCTGGGTGGCTTAGTCGGTTAAGCGTCCGACTTTCACTTAGGTCGTGATCTCGTGGTTCGTGGGTTCGAGCCCCACGTCGGGCTCTGTGCTGACTGCCAGCTCAGAGCCTGGAGCCTGTTTCAGTCTGTGACTCCCTCTCTCTCTGACCCTCCCCTGCTCACGCTGTCTCTCTCTCTCTCTCCTAGAAATAAATAATACATTTTAAAAAAATTAAAAAAATTTTTTTTTCAGAAGAGAATCTGCTGATCTCTTGTCTGGCATTCTTAGAGCCAAGAGTAGAAATTAGGCTGAGCAGTTTCAAGTTCAGAATGGACTTTCATTTAATGGGAATATTTTTTCTGGAAGAAATTCCTTGAAGTTTAATTGTAGTATCCAAGGATATGCATTTTAAAATTTGACAGATTCCAATGCGATTTTGGAACTTCCAAAGAAAGAAGTTCAATGTGGTTTAAAAGAACCAAGCAAATGCATTTTATAAGCTTTAAATGCCAGCAGAATTTAATAAAATGTTTTCCTTAAGGAACTAATGTTCCAAGTGGTAAAATAGACTGAAATAAATTCTTTTCTACTTTGCTTCAGAATTAGTGCTAAAATAGGCTGTTTGAAAGAGTAAATTCTTTATCTTTCTAGAAAACAGATTCTCCAAAAAAAAGGTAAAAAAAAAAACCCACTTTGTTGGTATAGCAATGGAGACAAAAATGGAAACCTATAAAGAATTGTTCGGTCTTATTTATCCATAAGGACCTAGAGATAGCAGATTAAAAAATTGCTTAAACCACATGATCTTTGGTAACTGATTTTGAGTTTATGACTTCAGTTTTTATGGGAGATTTAATCTCAAGGCTGTGTTTGCTCTGTAGGTTATGAGAATAATTAGGCCAAGAAACTATTCAACAACACACCAGAGAGAGGCAAGCCAGAGAACATGAAGATAAGTTACTTCTAGAGTACCGAAATTATATTCAGGTCATAACTGACCTGTATGACCTAGCTGTATGCTAATCAAAATAGGTTTTTTCTTTTTTATAATTGTTAATCATCTTACCCCATAAGGGTGCTCCATATTTTGTGCTAAATTCCTCGCAACATAGTAGACAATAAGAAACTCTTTATAAACTCTACTTCAGAGAGTCCAAGTCTCAGCCACAAACAGACATTTCTCTTCCAAAACAATTGTAAGGAAGTCTTCAAGTTTTCTGTCTCTATGGTGACAGTTTGATGGAGACATTGAGGACTTGTACATGAAATATGCCTTGCCCTTTCAAATTCTGTAACAACCACTCAACATAAGCTCATAGACACCAATCATTGCTGTGTAATAGCAATCACTTTACCATTGCTGAACTGGAGCTGGGATTTCTTTTCTTTTTTTTTTTTTTTTAATGCTTATTTATTCAATAAGAGAAAGAACGTGACCTGGTGAAGGGCAGAGACAGAGGGAAAGAGAAAAATCCTAGGCAGGCTCCATGCCATCGGTGCAGAGCCCGACACAGGGCTCCATCCCATGAACTATGAAATCATGACCTGAGCTGATATTAAGAGTCAGATGCTTAAGCAACTGGGAGCCACTCAGGCACCCCTGGAACTGGGATTTCTTAGCAAAGAAAAAAAAGTGAGAAAATACATCCTATCTACATTGTACCTAATCTTTCTTACCTGTAGCTATAGTTGAATTTTGCTTAAAGAAATGCAGTTAAGGAGCGTCTGGCTGGCTCAGTCAACAGAGCATGTGAGTCTTGATCTTGGGGTTGTGAGTTTGAGCCCCACATTGGATGAAAAGATTATTTAAAAATAAGTTTGCACGTTTAGGAGAATTAGGAGGAACTTGACGGAGGAACAAGGGGGAGAAGAAGGGCGGAAATGGTGGGGGAAAGGGAGAGAGGCAAACCATGAGAGACTCTTGAATCCTGACAAAAACTGAGGACTGATTGATGTGGGCGGGGGGATGGGCATAGAGGAGGACACTTATGGGGATGAGCACTGAGTGTTATGTGGAAACTAATTTGACAATAAACTATTTGTAAAAAAAAATAAAAAATAAAAAAAAATAAAATCTTTTTCAAGAAAGGAAATATAATTAAATGCTGTATATTGGCAAATGTGCAGTCCAAGCACTGACTCATGTTCAACAAAATATAAACTTCTACTGTGTTCCAGAAACTGTATTCTATTTAGATACTCACCATTGTCAATAAATATTTACAAGTGAATGATTTTAAGAGCACCAGTATCACCAATGATATTGCCATGTCAGAATACAGAATGAATTCAAAGGGCAGGATGTCAAATCACTATTTCCTGTTATACTCCGTGGGAAGTAGCTTAACTCCCTACGTACGCTGTCTCTGGTCAGTGAGGAGATTTAACTAAGCCATGGTACTCTGTGAGATGACTTACGTAGCTAACATGTGAATAGCTTAACTCTGTACCCCACCCATGCAGTGAAAATACAGACCTGCCCAGACTTGGTATTTAGATAACTAAAATAAGATTTCTTGTTTGACTCAGCTCCTAAAAAGTCATTACACATGAGGCAAAAGACCTCTTCTTGGGGATCTCTCTAGGAAGAAAAGGATTTCAGAGGGCCAGCAACACTCTGACCGACTTATGAACAATAGCAGTCACCAATCCTGCTACTGCTTTTTGTATTTTTCTTTAAGAAATGTCCTTTTAGGGGCGCCTGGGTGGCTTAGTCGGTTAAGCGTCCGACTTTCGCTTAGGTCATGATCTCACGGTTCGTGGGTTCGAGCCCTGCGGCGGGCTCTGTGCTGACTGCCAGCTCAGAGCCTGGAGCCTGTTTCGGATTCTGTGTCTCCCTCTCTCTCTGACCCTCCCCTGATCACGCTGTTTCTCTCTCTCTCTCTCTCTCTCTCTCTCTCTCTCTCTCTCTCTCCTGGAAATAAATAAAACTTAACGTTTAAAAAAAAAAAAAAGAAATGTCCTTTTAAAATCTCTCCTGCTAACTGCATCTTAACTACATACAGTTCTGAGGAGGAGTTGGAGCATAGATTACTTCTCAATATATCCATAGTCTATTAATAGGATGAAAAGAGGTAAACCAAAAGGGAAGTTAAGTTCATTCTCAATCTATAAGTTAATAAGATGGCAATCCCATTCCTCCCTGCATACAACCCAAGAGGCTCTACACTAACCAAAGTCTTAGCCTCCCTAGCTTTCCTTTCTTTCTAACTCCTAACTTCTAGCATGATTTTTCTTCAATGATCTGTAAGACTGCATTTTCACTTAGTTCTTCTCTTAGGAACATCACTCTATTTCTCATTACTTCCCTCAGTGTGATTCTACTGATCCCTAAATCTAAAACTTAAGAGCAAAGGACTTTTGAGAGGAAAATAACCTTTTTTTTTTTTTACAAATAGTTTATTGTCAAATTAGTTTCCACATAACACCCAGTGCTCATCCCCACAAGCGTCCTCCTCCATGCCCACCCTCCCCTCCCCCCCACATCCATCAGTCCTCAGTTTTTGTCAGCATTCAAGAGTCTCTCATGGTTTGCCTCTCTCCCTTTCCCCCACCATTTCCACCCTTCTTCTCCCCCTTGTTCCTCCGTCAAGTTCCTCCTAATCCTCCTATACGTGCAAACATATGATATTTGTCCTTCTCTCCCTGACTTACTTCGCTCAGCATAACACCCTCAAGGTCCATTCCATGTTGCTACACATGGCCAGATTTCATTGTTTCTCATTGCCATGTAGTATTCCATGGTATAGATAAACCACATCTTCTTGATCCATTCATCTGTTGATGGACACTTGAGGCTCTTTCCATGTTTTAGCTATTGTGGAGAGTGCTGCTATGAACATTGGGGTACATGTGCTCCTATGCATCAGCATTTCTGTATCCCTTGGGTAAATTCCTAGCAGTGCTATTACTGGGTCCTAGGGGAGTTCTATTGTTAGTTTCCTTAGGAACCTCCACACTGTTTTCCAGAGGGGCTGTACCAGTTTACATTCCCATCAACAGTGTAGGAGGGTGCCCGTTTCTCCACATCCTCGCCAGCATCTAGAGTTCTCTGATTGGCTCATTTTAGCCACTCTGACTGGTGTGAGGTGGTATCTCAGTGTGGTTTTGATTTGTATTTCCCTGATGAGGAGGAATGCTGAGCATCATTTCATGTGTCTGTTGGCCATCTGGATGTGAGAGGAAAATAACCTTAAACCAAATTTCCCCTTTTCTTATTCTCGCAATTATAGCACTATTTTGCCAGGATCCAAGGCATGGGATGATAACAACAATTTTATTGGTAGTTAACTTTTTAAAAATTTACATCCAAGTTAGATAGCGTATAGTACAACAATGATTTCAGGAGTAGATTGTTTAATGCCCCTTACCCATTTAGCCCATCTTCCCCTCCCACAACCCCTCTAGTAACCCTCAATTTGTTCTCCATAATTAAGAGTCTCTTATGTTTTGTCCTCCTCCCTGTTTTTATATTATCTTTGCTTCTCTTCCCTTATGTTCATCTGTTTTGTATCTTAAAGTTCTCGTATGAGTGAAGTGATATGATATATGTCATTCTCTGACTAATTTTTCTTAGCAAAATACCCTCCAATTCTATCCATATAGTTGCAAATGGCAAGAATTCATTCTTTTTGATTAGTGAATAATAATCCATTGTGTACACACACACACACACACACACACACACAAACACACACACATACTACATCTTCTTTATCCATTCATCTATCAATGGACATTTGGGCTCTTTCCATGTTTTGGCTATTGCTGAGAGTGCTGCTATAAACATTGGGGTGCATGTGCCCTTCAAATCAGCACATCTGGGCCAATAGGCACATGAAACAACTCTCAGTGTCCCTCATCATCAGGGAAATACAAATCAAAACCACACTGAGATACCACCTCACGCCGGTCAGAGTGGCTAAAATGAACAAATCAAGAGACTCTAGATGCTGGCGAGGATGTGGAGAAACGGGCACCCTCCTACACTGTTGGTGGGAATGTAAACTGGTGCAGCCCCTCTGGAAAACAGTGTGGAGGTTCCTCAGGAAACTAACAATAGAACTCCCCTAGGACCCAGCAATAGCACTGCTAGGAATTTACCCAAGGGATACAAGAGTGCTGATGCATAGGGGCATGTGTACCCCAATGTTCATAGCAGCACTCTCAACAATAGCCAAAACATGGAAAGAGCCTAAAGTGTCCATCAACGGATGAATGGATCAAGAAGATGTGGTTTATCTATACGATGAATACTACATGGCAATGAGAAAGAATGAAATCTGGCCATGTGTAGCAACATGGATGGACCTTGAAGGTGTTATGCTGAGTGAAATAAGTCAAGCAGAGAAGGACAGATACCATATGTTTGCACGTATAGGAGGATTAGGGCGAACTTAATGGTGGACTGTGGGGGAGAAGATGGGGAAAAATAGTTGGGGAGAGGGAGGCAAACCATGAGAGACTTGAATGCTGAGAACAAACCGAGGGCTGATGGGCGTGAGGGAGAGGGGAAGAGGGGTGCTGGGCATGGAGGAGGGCACTTGTGGGGATGAGAACTGGATGTTGTATGGAAACCAACTTGACAATAAACTATTTAAGAAAAAAAACAGCACATCTGTATCCCTTGGATAGATACCTAGTAGTACAATTGCTGGGTTGTAGATCAGTTCTATTCTCAATTTTTTGAGGAAACTCCATACTGTTTTCCAGAGGGGCTGCACCAGTTTGCATTCCCACCAGCAGTGCAAAAGAGATCCTCTTTCTCCACATCCTCACCAACATCTGTTGTTGCCTGAGTTGTTAAAGTTAGCCATTCTGACAGGTGTGATGTGGTATCTCAGTGTGGTTTGGATTAGTATTTCCTGGAAGATGAGTGATGTTGAGCATTTTTTCATGTGTCAGTTGGCCATCTGGATGTCTTCTTTGGAGAAGTGTCTATTCATGTCTTCTGTCCATTTCTTCACTGGATTATTTGTTTTTTGGGTATTGAGTTTGATAAGTTCTTTATAGATTTTGGATACTAACCATTTATCTGATAGTCATTTGCAAATATCTTCTCCCATCCCGTCAGTTGCCTTCTAGTTTTGCTGATTGTTTCCTTCGCTGTGCAGAAGCTTTTTATTTTGATGAGGTCCCAATAGTTCATTTTTGCTTTTGTTTCCCTTGCCTTTGGAGATGTGATGAGTAAGAAGTTGCTGCGGGCAAGGTCAAAGAGGTTTTTGCCTGCTTTCTCCTCTAGGATTTTGATAGCTTTCTGTTTTCTGTTTAGGTCTTTCATCCATTTTGAGTTTATTTTTGTGTATGGTATAAGAAAGTGGTCCAGGTTCATTTTTCTTCATGTCGCTGTCCAGTTTTCCCAGCACCGTTTGCTGAAGAGACTGTCTTTATTCCATTGGATATTCTTTCCTGCTTTGTCAAAGATTAGTTGGCTATATGTTTGTGGGTCCATTTCTGGGTTCTCTATTCTGTTCCATTGATCTGAGTGTCTGTTTTTGTGCCAGTACCATACTGTCTTGATTACAGCTTTGTAATACAGCTTGAAGTTTGGGACTGTGATGCCTCCAGCTTTGGTTTTCTTTTTCAGGATTGCTTTGGCTATTTGGGGTCTTTTCTGCTTCCATAAAAATTTTAGGATTGTTTATTCTAGCTCTGTAAAGAATGCTGGTGTTATTTTGATAGGGATTGTGGTAGTTAACTTTTATTGAACACCCACTGTGTGTCAGGGACTGGGATGAGTAGTGTACACACTACAACACATTTATACTTTACAGCAGTCCTATAAACAGGTGCTATTTATTCCCATTTTTATAGACAAGGAAAAGGAAGGGTAGAATTTTAAATGGACCAGGAGTGTATAGCTAATAAGGGTCATAGACAGGACAAAATTCCAAGGAGTCTGAATCTAAAGGTCAAACTGTCAACCCCTGCACTAAGGTAATTTTCTTCCTTACATTTTGACTTCAGAGATGCAGTCTGCATAGTAGTTAAGTTGCTTTAGAACCAGAGTACCTGGTTTCAAATTCCAGTTCCTCACTTATACTTGTATTATCTGGAGCAAGTTATTTAATTTATTCTCATATAGTTCTACTGAGGTTGGAACTCATTAATTCGTGTAACAAGCCCTCAACCCTGTGACCAGCACATAGAAAGCCATCAGTGGCAGCACTTGTGTGGTGCAGTCAGTTAGGCAATGGACTCTTGATCTTAGCTCTGGTCATGATCTCACAGTTTTTGACTTTGAGCCCCATCAGGCTCTGTGCTGATGATACGGAGCCTGATTGGGGTACTGTCTCTCCTCTTTGCCCCTCACCTGCTTGTGCTCTCTCTCTCTCACTCTCTCTCAATAAACAAATACAATTTAAAACTTTTTTAAAAAAAGAAAGCAATCCGTGAATGTTGGCTATTATTGTCCAAACCTACAGCTGCAGCCTGAACCTGGGTCTTGCCACTAACTTTTCTAGTTAGTTTATATACGGCAAGAAGATTCATCTTCCTTAGATCATTTCACATGCCATTTCCATTTTCAAGAAACCTCACTGGCTTCCTATTGCAAATTTTATCAGATCCAATTCCTCAGCTTGGCATTCAAGCATATTTTACAAATGCCTATTTAGCTTCTTCATTCACTCTCTACTCAAGCCCTCATTGTTTGCCATATGATTTTTTTCATTTGTGTCTTTTGTATTCTCTGGTGGGGCTTTCTTTAATTATTTATTTAAAAGAAGTTTTTAATGTTTATTTATTTTTGATAGAGAGCATGCGGAAGGGGCAGAGAGAGAGGGAGACACAGAATCTGAGGCAGGCTCTAGGCTCTGAACTGTCAGCACAGAGCCCAGCATGAGACTCGAGCTCAAGAACTGTGAGGTCATGACCTGAGCCGAAGTCAGAGGCTTAACTGACTGAGCCATCTAGGTGCCCCTTTAATTATTTAAATCCTTTGTAAAATTGTCCCTGGGTTCTCTAGGTGTATATGTTAATATATTCAATTAAATTTGCAGTGATTGTTCTTCTAAGAACCTAGAGGCTTTCTTTGATTAACTTTACCTAAGCTAGATCATGACAGTTAACTCCTAAACATGTCTGGAAGTACTCTCCATTATGTTCATTTGTACTTGTTTCTATAGTACTTAGTGTTTTCATGCATTCTCAGACCTTCTCTCAGCATTGTTTTAGTCCTCAAGGTCAGAGATTATGGTTCCCTTCTTTCCTGACCTTCCTTCATGTTTAAGGGAAGGGCTTCATAAATGCTGTTGAGTGACTGATGGTGTGACATAGTTGATAGAAAAAAGAAAGGTCTGTTAGAGGCAAACAAAATAATGCAACACAGGGCCTTATGTTCCTTTAAGTGTAGGTAACAAACAACTATGCAGTATGAAGCTTTGCACATCAGGGTAATTTTCAGGATAAGTCAGGCCACTTGCCTCTGACAAACAGGGCATCCTTTCAACAGCAGCCAGAAAACTGATCTCTTCATTTTCTATTCCTGGGCATGTAGACATGTAAGCAGAAGAAGGCAAAGGATAGGCTGCCTTGACATGTCTAGGGGACTTTACAGAGACAACACAAAGCCAGTAACCCCATAGTGGGGAGAGGAGTCAGGTTGCAACTAACTCCTTGTCACCTACTGCACCAGAGTCAGCAACCTGACAGCTTTCCTTCTTTCTACTTTATGTTCCCTCTTCTGGACCCCTCCCTGCATCCCTGATCCTGAGGAGACACTATGACCTCTCTTGCAACTCCACTATAAGCCAGAGAAGACAGGATCCATGGATACCATGTAACTCCAGATAAGTGATAGCTAGAAGAGGAGGTTTAAAGATTTTCTAATGCTTGAAATAGAACTCAAAGGAACTGAGTCATAGATTGACTTTTACTCCTTCGGTAGAATGATAAATGGAAGATAATAACTGAAGCAATTGAAGTGAAAATTAAATCATTCCAGTTATAAGAAACAGAGCGGAGAAGGTCAACATTCACATAAAAATATAAGGGTGATCAAATTCCACAGGGCTTAGGTGTGTCTTTTACTTTAGATGTAGAAAAAGTTTTTAATTGTTTATAAATCAGAAGTGGAAACAGGTAGAATTATAGGACTTTAGAGCTCATATGGTTCAGGTTCTTTGTTTTATAAATGAGGAACTGAGGAAAATTAACTTTCCCAAGGCCACAGGAGTGGTGAAAGAGCCAAGATGAGAGATCAAGTCCCTTGACATTCCAGTGCAAGGTACATCCACTGAGCAGTAAAGATATCTGCACTTGGGCAAAGCTCTCACAGTCAGCCACTGCCCAGAGAACATGAGTACATATCTTTCCAGAAAGATAAAGTCTGTGTTGTTATTGGGCCACAACACAGTATTTCTAAAACGTTCAGTTTTTCTAAAAACTTGCAAGTTCTCTGATTTGCATGTTGATCTCATGTCCAAGTGGGAGGAGAAAAAAATAACATGTGGTGAGAGACACACACACAAAAAAAAGGAAATAAAAACAAAAACAAAACTCTACAACCTAAAGCAGAAACAGTCTTTTTAGTGGCTCACATGTATTTAGTGGTAAATTGGGAGCCAGGAGGACTTAGATTCTCCTGGCTTCATCGCTATCACTAACCAGTTTTGGAAAGTCATTTAATCTTTCTGGACTTCAGTTTCCCATTTATAAAATGAAGGCATTCTACAGTAAATTATCTATAAGACTTCTTTTATCTTTAATATTTTAAAAAAATTTTAAATGTGTATTTGTTTTTGAGAGAGAGACTGAGTATGAGCCAGGGAGGGGCAGAGAGAGAGGGAGACAGAATCTGAAGCAGGCTCCAGGCTCTGAGCTGTCAGCACAGAGCCCAAAGTGGGGTCAAACTCATGAACCATGAGATCACAACCTGAACGAAGTCAAATATTTAACCAACTGAGCCACCAGGTGCCCCCCATCTTTAATGTTTTTAAAAAATATTTATTTATTTGGGGCACCTGGCCGGCTTAGTCGGTAGAGCATGAAGATTCTTGTTCTTGGAGTTGTCGAGTTCAAGTTCCACGTTGGGCATGGAGTCTACTTAAAAAAAAATTTTTTTTTATTTGAAGTACAGTTGACACACAATATTACGTTAGCTTCAGATGTGCCATTCATCTCCAAAATTTAAAATAGTATTAGAACAGTATTCAAAACCTCATGATACAAATAGAATTTTATACTATCCCACATTAGTAACAGAACAATACATATAAATTGAAGGCAATGAGTAAGTAGGTAGTTGATTTTGAATTAAATCAAACAGATATTTATTAAGTGCCTGTTCTATGCCAGGCCTAGAACTCCCAAGACAAAGAAGACACGGTCCATACTCTTGAAGAGCTGAGAGCCTAGAGGAAAGACCTATAAGACTCTGTATTCACAGGTAATCTCTTATCTAAGTATTATCTAGGTCTGACCAAAGATCAAACAAAATCTGGCCTATTAAGGAGGGTTTTGCCAGAAATACCTTGGTAGGCAACTTCCTGGTTTCTTTCTCTTCTCCCAGGTATTATAAGGTTGTAAGGGCTAACTGGTCCTTGCAAGAACCCACCTGAAGAGAATTCCTGACTCATACTTATGGCCAGAAACATGGAGGTCAGACACTGTAATCAAGGTTACTCACTGAGAGTGGTTATAAATAATAAATGTAACAGTCATTTAATCAAATTTGATCCAAATTCTGGATCAAAGCAAAATTCTAGGAATCTAGAGTGGATACTTATTACACTGCTCTGAAAGTGGATAAATCAACATAAGCATCTCTGTTTGCTTGATAAGTTGAGAGCAAGAGGTGATCTATGAAATATGTGTCTCTGGAGAGGATTCTTAATTCTAGAGGTATTATTAAGACTTGTCAGAAGTGTAAACAAGGTGCTCAATATAAGATACCTTCTTTATTATAAGATTCAGTTTTCAAGTTCTGCTCTTGTTGTATACCACCTGCTTGTACAGGTTTAGTGATGCTAAGTTCATTGCTACTCCATGTAATAACCAGGGGAGTAGCTACATTTCAGTTCACCAAAAATTTTGATGGCCATATAGGTATATTGTGCAGAGTAAAAGATTAACATGTGGAATCATGTATACAGGTAGCCTCAAATTACTTTATGTTGTATTTTTATTCAAACATTAAACCTATTTTGTGCATAAATTACCCAAGCTACAGAAGTGGGATGGGGTGGGGGGGAGGCAGATGAGGAACAAGCATAGAAAAAAATAATTAGAGTGGTATGCTCAGCCTCTGAAGAAATAACAGACTTTAGAAGAAAAATGACTGCAGTTTATTCTCCCATGAATGAGGTGTGAGTAGGCATCTTCTGCCTCCTGAGCTAAAAATCACAAAGCTCAGGACTCTGAACATATTCACCTTTCTCTCTCTTTGGGAACCCACTCCATTTTTAAAAAATCTTCTCTATAAATTTGAAAATAGAGTCCAGAGCCATCTGATCATAAGCCCTAAACCAAGATGAATCATCTACTCATAATATCACTGGCTTCAGTGATGCCTTATGATTAGGCAAAAACCTTTCCACATAACCTCCAAAAAAGAATAAAGTACACTGAGCGCTTCACTGCACATTAAATGAGCAAGCCATTACTACATAGGGGCAAATAGAAACAGCAAGCTTTCATATTCCACTAAAACTCAGCTTAGGAACAGAAAAACAGAAATGGCTAAAGGACAACTCCGTGAAAGAGAGTTATTATCCAAAAAAATGCTTAGGTTTTCCCCTCTTCTTTTTTTTTTTTTTTTGGCAGGGCCAGGTGGGTGTTTGTGTCAGGGAGAGTTTCTTTTAAATATTTCATATGCTTATTCTAGAAAAACATCAAATGTACAGTTAAGTGGGGCCCCTGGGTGGCTCAGATGATTGAGCATCTGACTCTTTTAGTTAGCTCAGTTCATTATCTTATAGTTTGTGAGATCAATCCATGTGTTGGGCTTGTGCTGACAGTGTAGAGTCTGCTTGGGATTCTCTCTCCCTCTCTCTCTCTGCCCCTCCACCTGCTTACACACACACACACACACTCTGTCAGAATAAAAAATAAATAAAAATAAACTTTAAAAAATATAATAAAAAATAAAATAAAATAAATGCAGTTAAGCAACAAATAAGTAAACAGAAATAAAACAAAGTAAAATCATCCATACCATCCCCCAAATGTAATTACCATTAAACATTTTCAGCTATTTTTCTGTGCATTTGTATATTTATTTCACATATAGAAAGAATAAGAATCATGCTACCTATATTATTTTGTAGCCTGTTATTTTCACTGAGCAACATATATCATAAAATTCTTTTTTTGCCATATAAATTCCTAAGGATAAAATTTAATGGCAGTTAAAAATTCCTACATGAACTAAAATGTATGGATGTGCCACTGTGTGAATGTATCATGCTTTATCTAACTAATTCCAAATTCTTGGATTAAGTTGTGTTATCGACTGAATCACATCCCACTAAGCCCACTATCAGAATGTAACTTTATTTAGAATTTAGATTTTAAAAGGGTAATTAAGTTAAAACGAGGTCATTAGGTGGGCCCTTATCCAGTAGGATTCATCCCCTTATATGAAGAGGACATTTGGACACAGACATATGTAAAGTGAAGACCATATGAAGACACAGGGAGAAAATGGCCATCTCGAAGCCAAACAGAGAAGACTCATGTGCCATTACACTGATCTTGGAATCTAATCTCCAGATTTGTGAGAAATAAATTTCTGTTGTTTAAGCCACTTGGCCTGTGGTGCTTTGTTATGGCAACCCTAGCAAAATGATATTGGTTGTTTCTAATTTTTTCCAATTAAGAACATCCTTTATTTGACTCTGGGCACATGTCCAATTATTTTCTTGGAATACAAGTCTAAGCAAGGATTGTTGGGTGAAAGGGTGGGTATCTTTTTTAGGGTTTTGACATATATTGTCAAATTGCCCAGGCCAAGGGTGTGGTTTCCAGATACTCCCAAGGCCACTAGTCTTCCAGGTGCCAGGGTTTTTCACAGATTTTTCTTCTCTTTCCTAATTATGTGTTTTTCAAATTTTCCATTATACATACTGCTTTTATAATAATAAAATATATTCATTTAAAAATTTTTAAATGTTTATTTATTTTTGAGAGAGAGGAAGAGAGAGACAGCATGAGTGGGAGAGGGGCAGATAGAGAGGGAGACACAGAATCTGAAGCAGGCTCCAGGCTCTGAGCTGTCAGCACAGAGCCCAACACAGGACTCAAACTCACAAACTGCGAGATAATGACCTGAGCTCAAGTCAGATGCTTAAACGACTGAGCCAGTCAGGTACTGCAAAATATATTCATTTTTTAAAAAGAAAAGAAAGCCTATTACAATATGGAAGATTTCTATATTTGACTGAATTAAAACGAAACATGAAACAGTGGTTTGAAGAGATAAAACTGAAAGCTAATCAAGATCATGAGAAGACAAGACACAATCTGGGAAGAAATATTTGCAAAGGACATATCTGATAAAGAACTGATACCTAAGGGACTTCCAGGAAAGATAGTTGAGTAGTAAGCCACTAAGATCACCTCATTCCATGGATATAACTAGATAACAACCACATCAGTATAAATAACCCAGAAAATAACCTGAAGACAGACAGAACAGATCCTTTTCACAGGTAAATGTAGAAAAGAGGCCACATAGAAAAGTATAGTAAGGGTAGAGACTCAGTCAGGAGTAAAAACGACCCACAGGACTGTACACAGGAGGGAGGGACATGGTGGGTGTGGAGAGAGGAGAGGAGCAAACCCCCACAACAGGCACCCCTAGGCATGGGGGACCTGCACTGGGAAGGTGAATCTCCATAACATCTGGCTTTGAAAATGAGAGGGGCCTAACCTTGTGAGTTCTTACAATCAGTGGAGCTTCACATCAGAGAGAGCCAAAGGGCAATAGGAAACCAAGTCTCTGTCCTCAAAGAGAGCACAATAAACAGCCCCACTGTTGTATGCCAGCCCTACTGAGATACACCATAGATGCAGCAGTTTGAAGAATGCCTGGGGTATATGGGAAAAAGATTTATTTACTAATCTTCAAGCATGAGGGGCAGGAATAATTGGGAGACTTCTCTAAGAACAAAAGAGCTGGCAAGTGCCATTTCCCTGCCCTGCCCCTCAACCTGGATACACAGACACCTGCTGGAACCAGTATAGCAGCACATTCTCCACCTAGCTTGCTAACAGCACTCACAGGCCTGCCCTTTTGTTGGTCTTCCCCCTTCAACCTGGCTGGTCTTGGCAGTTTTGGCAGGAGTTTTCCCAAGTGGCTGCAGCTCCCTTCCTGCAGTGGATCAGCATGGACTTTGTTGGCACTCCACACCCCACCTCCACATTCTCCTGCAGACCTCCCCTCCAATAAGCCCTTGGCCAGAGCTGACCCAAAGCAGTGCCACAAGCCTGTCAGTATGCAAGCAGCTCCAACAAAGGGAAGAACCACTCCAAAGTGACTCCTGTCCTGGGGAGAAGGGAAGATAATCACACACTGGCCTAACTCTGGCTCCAGCAGTGGACTGGGGGCAGGCATCAGGTCTGACTACAGGCACCACCCACCAATGAAAGCTTCCCAGGGGAAGATACAGGGAAATCACCCTATAGTTCAGTGCTACTTCATCTTGAGAAAATGCCTGGTCTGACTCAACTCAAGCCAAAGGTGGCTCCAGACTGGCTCACTAACAGCACAGGGACTAAACCCTGACCATGACAGGCAGAGAGAGCCATTAGAGAGGACTGGACTGAAGGCAAACACAGCTCAGCCATAATAGTATGGCACATGCAACACACAAAACAGATAGCCCTAAAGCCCAGGTTCTGGTGAACATGGGACATTGCACTGCAGTGCACTACAGAATCTCTTATTCAGAAGGCCACAACTTTCAAGAGCAGGAGACACAGCTGACTTTCCTAACACAAAGAAACAGACACAGAGAGTTAGGCAAAATGAGACAGAGGAATGTGTCCCAAATAAAAGAACTGACCAAAATTGCAGCAAGAAAGCCAAACAAAACAGAGAAAGTAATATGTCTGATAGGGAATTTAAAGTAATGGTAATAAAGATACTCACTGGACTTGGGGAAAGAGTGGACGATCTCAATGAGATCTCCAATAAAGAGATAGACAACATAAAAAGGGACTAATTAGAGATGAAGAACTCAATAACTGAAATTAAATATACACTAGACTAAAGGAAGCGGAAGAAGGGATGGGTGATCTGGAAGACAAAGTAATAGAAAGCAATCAAGCTGAACAGGAGGGAGAAAAAAATAATAAAAAATGAAAATAGACTAAGGGAACCCAACAACACCATGAGTGTAATAACATTCACATTACAGGGATCCCAGAAGGAGAAGAAAGAGAAAAAGGGGCAGAAAATTTATTTAAAGAAATAATAGCTGAAAACTTCCTGAATCTGTGGAAGGAAACAGAAATCTAGATCTAGGAGACACAGAGAGCTCTCAATAAAATCAAGCTAAGGAGGTGTGCACCAAGACACATAGTAATTAAAGTGGCAAGTAGTAGTGATAAAGCGAGAATTTCAAAACCAACAGGAGAAAATTACCTACAAGGGAAAATCAATTGATTTTTCAGCAGAAACTTCATAGGCTGCGAGTGCCATGATATATTCAAAGTGCTAAAAGAAAAAACTCTGAAACAAAGAATAGTCTATCTAGCAAGGCTATCATTCAGAATAGAAGAGATAAGTTTCCCATACAAAAAAAGTTAAGGGAATTCATCACCACTAAACCAGCCCTACAAGAAATATTAAAAAGGACACTTTGAGTATAAAGGAAACACTGTAAGTAGGACCAAGAAAAGTAGGAAGCACAAAAGCAGTAAAATTAAGAATATCTATAAAAATCAGTTAAAGGATTCACAAAATAAAAGGGTGTAAGGTACGACACCATATGCCTAAATCATGACGGAGAGAGGAGCAAAGAATGGGTTCAAACTAAAATGACCATCAACTTAATATAGATTGCAAATGCATAAGATGTTATATTTAAGCCTAATGGTAACCAGAAATCAAAAACCAGTAATAGATATGCAAAAAATAAGAAGAAAGCAACCCAAGTTTATCAGTAAAGATAGTTGGTAACCCATGAGAGAGCAAGCGAAGAAAGAAACAGAAAAACCACAAAACTATGACAAGTAATAAAATAGTAATGAGTACATATTTATCAATAACTACTTTGAAAATAAATGGACAAAACCCTCCAGTCAAAAGACATCTGGTGACTGAATGAATAAAAAAGCAAGAACCATCTATATGCTACCTACAAGAGACTCATTTCAGACCTAACGACTCACACAGATTGAAAGTGAGGGGATGGAGAAATATTTCTCATGCTAATGGATGTCAAGAGAAAGTTGAGGTAGCAAGACTTATATGAACAAAATAGACTTTAAAACAACCGTAACAAGAGACAAAGAAGGACACTATATAATCATAAATCAAAAATCTAACAAGAAGATATAACCATTGTAAATATCCATGCACCCAACATGAAGCACCCAAATAAAGCAGCTAACAACAAACATAAAAGGAAGTAATCAGTAGTAATACAATAATAGTAGAGGATGTTAACACTCCACTTATATCAATGGATTGATCATCCAAACAGAAAATCAACAAGGAAACAGTGGCTTTGAATAATACACTCGAACAGATAGATCTATCTGTTCAAAACATTCAATCCTAAAATAGCAGAATATACAATTTTTTCAAGTATATATGGAACATTTTCGATAATAGATCACATGTTAGGGCACAAAACAAGTACCAACAAATTAAAAAAGAGGGAGGTCATACCATGCATCTTTCCTGATCACAACACTATGAAACTAAAAAAACCACCGCAAGAGAAAATCTAGAAAGAACACAAGTACATAAAGGTTAAATAACGTACTACTAAACCATGAATGGCTCAGCCAAGAAATCAAAGAGGAAAGCAAAAAATACATGGAGACAGATGAAAATGAAGATCAATTGTCCAAAATCTCTGAGATGCAGCAAAAGTTGTTCTAAGAGGGAAGCTAAAGCAATTTAGGCCTACCTCAAAAGCAAGAAAAATCTTGAATAAATCAACTAACTTTCCACCTAAAGGAGCTGGAGAAATAACAAACAGAACCAAACCAAGAGAAATTAGGAAATAATAAATATTAGAGCAGAAACAAATGACAGAAACTAAAACAAACAAACAAACAAACCCCACAAAACTAATAGAACAGATCAATCAACCAGGAGCAGATTCTTTCAAAAGATCAACAAAATTAATAAATCTTTAGCCAGACTCATCGAGAGAGAGAAAGAGAGACAGAGAGACAGAGAGAAAGAGAAGAGAGAGGAGAGTCAAATAACAAAATCGGAAATGAAAGAGGAAAAATAACAACTAATACCACAGAAATACAAAGGATTATAAGAGATAAGAGAATATTATGAAAAATTATACGCCAACAAATTGGACAACCTAGAAGATATGGATAAAATCCTAGCAACATATAATCTCCCAAAACTGAATCAGAAGGAAATAGAAAATTCGAACAGACTAACTACCAGCAATGAAATTGAATCAATAATTTTAAAACTCCCAACAAACAGAAGTCCAGGATCAGATAGACCTCACAGCTGAATTCTGCCAAACATTTAAGGAGAGTTAATTCCTATTCTTCTCAAACTATTCCAAACAATAGAAGAGGAAAGAAAGCTTCTAAATTCATTCTATGAGGCCAGCATTACTTACGCTGATACTAAAACCAGATAAAGACACCACAAAAAAAGAGAACTACAGGCCAATAACTATGAGGAACATAGATGCAAAAATTCTCAACAAAATATAAGCAAACCAAATCTAACAATACATTTAAAAAATCATTAGCCTCAATCAAGTGGGATTTATTTCTGGGATGCAAACGTAGTTCAAAATTTGCAAATCAATCAGTGAAATACATCACATAAACAAGAGAAAAGATAACCATATAATCATTTCAATAAACACAGAAAAAGCATTTGACAAAGTACAACATCCATTCATGATAAAAATCCTCAACAAAGTAGGTCTAGAGGGAATATATCTCAATATAATAAAGGCCACAAATGAAAATTTCACAGCTAACATCATACTCAGTGGTGAAAACCTGAGAGCTTTTTCTCTAAGGTCAGGAGCAAGACAAGAATATCCACTCTCAGGAAACTAACACTAGAACTCCCCTAGGACCCAGCAATAGCACTGCTAGGAATTTACCCAAGGGATACAGAAATGCTGATGCATAGGAGCACATGTACCCCAATGTTCATAGCAGCACTCTCCACAATAGCTAAAACATGGAAAGAGCCTAAGTGTCCATCAACAGATGAATGGATCAAGAAGATGTGGTTTATCTATATCATGGAATACTACATGGCAATGAGAAACAATGAAATCTGGCCATGTGTAGCAACGTGGATGGACCTTGAGTGTGTGATGCTGAGCGAAATAAGTCAGGCAGAGAAGGACAAATATCATATGTGTGCACGTATAGGAGGATTAGGAGGAACTTGACGTAGGAACAAGGGGGAGAAGGGTGGAAATGGTGGGGGAAAGGGAGAGAGGCAAACCATGAGAGACTCTTGAATGCTGACAAAAACTGAGGACTGATGGATGTGGGGGAGGGGATGGGCATGGAGGAGGACACTTATGGGGATGAGCACTGAGTGTTATGTGGAAACTAATTTGACAATAAACTATTTGTAAAAAAAAAAAAAAAAGAATATCCACTCTCACCACTTTTATTCAATATAATAGTGGAAGTCCTAGCCACAGCAATCAGACAACAAAAAGAATTAAAAAGCATCACAATTAGTAAGGAAGAGGTCAAACTTCTACTACTTGCAGATGACACTATACTATATATAGAAAGACCCAAAGACTCCACCAAAAAACTACTAGAACGGATCAATGAATTCAGTAAGGTTACAGGATACAAAATCAATACACAAAAATCTGTTGCATTTCTACATACTAATATGAAGTAGCAGAAAGAGAAATTAAGAAAACAATCCCATTTCCAATTGCATCAAAAATAACAAAATATCCGGGAATAAATTTAACCAAAGAAATGAAAGACCTGGGGGCTTAGTTGGTTAAGCATCCAACTTTCGCTTAGGTCGTGATCTTGCAGTTCGTGGGTTCAAGCCCCGCGTCGGGCTCTGTGCTGACTGCCAGCTCAGAGCCTGGAGCCTGTTTCAGAGTGTGACTCCCTCTCTCTCTGACCCTCCCCTGCTCACGCTGTCTCTCTCTCTCTCCTAGAAATAAATAAAACATTAAAAAAAAAAAAGAAGTGAAAGATCTGTACTCTGAAAACTATAAAACACTGACGAAAGAAATTAAAGATGACAGAAACAAATGTGTCATCTTTAATTAAACAAATTAATTAAATAAACCCATGTTCATGGATTGGGAGAGCAAATACTGTTAATTGCCCATACTACCCAAAGCAACCTTTACATTGAATAGAATTCCTATCAATGTATCAATAGAATTTTTCACAGAAATAGAACAAATAATCCTAAAATTTGTATGGAACCAGCAAAGACCTTGAATAGCCAAAGCAATCTTGGAAAAGAGAAACAAAGCTGGAGGTACCAGAATTTCAAACTTAAAGTAATAGTACAAAGCTGTAGTAATCAAAAACAGAATGGTAGTGGCACAAAAACAGAAACACAGATCAATGCAACAAAATAAAAAACTCGGAAATAAACCCACAACTATATGGTTGATTAATTTTTGTCAAAGGAGGCAAGAATATCCAATGGGAAAAAGACAGTCTCTTCAACAAACGGTGTTGGGAAAACTGGACAGCTATATGCTAAATAAAGAAAGATATTGGACCACCTTCTTATACCATAAACTCAAAATGGATAGAGCTAGAGAACATAACGCTAAGCAAAATAAATCAGAGAAAGACAAATACATATGATTTCACTCATATGTGGAATTTAAGAAACATAGCAAATGAACAAATTAAAAAAAGAGAGAGGGGGCAACAAACCAAGAAATAGACTCTTAACTATACTCCTGGTTACCAGAGGGGTGGTGAGGGGATAGAGGGTGAAACAGGTGAAGGGGATTAAAGAGAACACTTATGATGAGCACTGATTAATGTATAGAATTGTTAGGTCACTATATCATACACCTGAAACTAATATAACACTATATGTTGACTATAGTGAAATTAAATTTTTTAAAAATGAAAAAATATATATATACAAAGAACTCTTTAAAATGCTTTTAAAAAGAAAATATACCAAAAAAAAAAAACCCACTTAAAACTTATCAATAAGAAAATGAACAACTTGAGGTGTCTGGGTGGCTTAACTGCTTAAGTTCCAACTCTTGCTCTCAGCCCAGGTCTTGATCTCAGTGTTGTGAGTTCAAGCCTACGTTGGGTTCCACACTGGGTTTGGAGCCTACTTTTAAAAAAAAGACAAAAAAGAGAAAATGAACAACTTGATTTAAAGAAAATGGGCAAAAGGCCTGAACAGATATCTCACCAGAGAAGACATACAAATGGAAAATAAGCATATGAAAAGATGCTCAACATATGTCATTAGAGAATTCTGAATTAAAGCAACAATGAGATACCAAGACACCTAGTAGAATAGTGAAAATACAAAACACTGACGACACAAAATGCTAGAAAGGATGTGAAGCAACATCCATTGATGATGGGAATGCAAAATGTTATAGCTCCTTTGGAAGGCTATTTGGAAGTTTCTTACAAACTAAATATACTCTTACCATGTGACTCAGCAATTATGCTCCTTGGTATTTACCCAAATGAATTGAAAACTTATGTCTACCCAAAAACCTGCACCGTGATGTTTACAGCAGCTTTGTTCATAATTGCCAGGGCTTGGAAGCAACCAGGAAGTCAACCAAGGATAAACTGTGATACTTCCAGACAATGGAATATTATTCCATGTTAAAAGGAAATGAGCTATCAAGCCATGAAAAGACCGAGAAAACTTAATACACGTTTCTAAGTAATACAAACCAATCTGAAAAGGCCATGTACTGTATAATTCTCATGATATGACATTCTGGAAGTGAAATGATAGAAACAATAAAAACTCATGGGTTACCAATAAAAACTCATTGGTTACCAAGGGTTAGGAAGAAGGAGAGATAAATAGGCAGAACCCAGAGGATTTTTAGGGTGGTGAAACTATTCTGTTTGATACTATAATGGTGGATACATTTCATTACACATTAGTCAAAACTCAGAGAATGCACAAGAAGGGTGAACCCTAATGCAAAGATAAATAGGCAGAACCCAGAGGATTTTTAGGGTGGAATGAAACTATTCTGTTTGATACTATAATGGTGGATACATTTCATTACACATTAGTCAAAACTCAGAGAATGCACAAGAAGAGTGAACCCTAATGCAAAGTATTAATGTGGGGTGATAATGATGTGTGAATGCAGATGAACTGATTTTAACAAATGTACCAGTCCCATGTGAGATGTTGGCAGTGAGAGAGGCTGAGGGCGGAATGGGCAGCGGGGGAAGAGAGGCAGGGGGTCTTTGGGAATTCTCTGTATTTTCTACTCAATTTTTGTGTGAGCCTAAAACTGTTGTCAAAATAAAGTCTTTAAAAAACAAAATAGCTAGAAAATCATGGAGAGATGCATGTTAGATCAAGTCATTGTTAGGAAACCTGCCTCTTACCAAACTTCCCATTAAGTAAAAATCACGAGCATTCCTAGTTATACAAGCCAAAAACCTGGGCCTCATTCTTGACAAGTTCCCTTTCCTCATTCCTCACTTTCATTCATTCTTATTGAAGACGTATCTTTATCTTCTTTCCATCTCTGTTTGCCATCTTTTGAGGTCAAGCCATGATTATCTTTCTCCAGGACAAGAAACAACCTAACAGGTCTTCTAGCATCTATTCTTGCCAAATTCTATCTGTTCTCTACATAACAGCCAGAGTAATGTTTTGGAAACATGAATTTATGTGATTCCATTGCTTAAAACTTGGACTTTTTTCCTGCACTTTGAATAAAAGCCTAATTTTTCAAAGCTGGTCAGGTGTCTGCTTATCTGCCAGCTTCAATTCACACTCCTCTCCCTCTTGCTCATCAAGTACCAAGAACATGAGCCTTCTTTGCTTAATAAACTTCTTGTAATTCTTTCTCTGAATCTGATTAATTTCCTTCATAGTCCTTTAATTTTATAAATTCTTATTTGTTTACTTATTCTCTGTTGATCTTCCAATAACTTGGAAGTGCCATGAGAACAGGAGTTTGTTTATTCTGCTTAACATGGCTTGCCAACACTTGATACCATGCCTGGCTCATAGTAGGCACCCGTGTAAAAAGGGCAGAGCAGTAGGGATAGTGCTTTCCTGGTTCAGTCAATAAGGGGATGTATTTTAAAACAACAATAAAAACAAACTGGGACTTGGTTTGCTTTTTATTATTATAGTTAGTATTTAATTCTAATAATAACAGTGATCGAATACTCCCTCCCAAATTCTTTTGTGGATATAAATGCTGTACCGATGTTGCCATTACTGCCACTAATGAAAGCTTCATATGTGTTACTTATGCTTCAATAAACATTTTATTTTACATAAAAGTTAATTCAGAGAATTCCCAGTTATACAGCAGGCTCTCAAAAAATGCAGATTAATCTATACAGAGGCATTTTAAGTGTACATTCACAACAGTTTAGAATTGCAGCTTTTTTGGGGACCAGTTTGCATCTCAGACTCCTGTAGTACAATATATTCTTGAATTTAAATAGTAGATTCAAAAGAAATGATAGCATGTGATTGTAGGGATTAAGATACACTATGATTTCTATTCTCTCATTCTATGTAATCATTTAAAGTTTCATTTATGATCACAATTTAAAACAGCTAAATAGAATGCACACTATAGGATATAACATTTTCATCTGGTTAGTTCATATTTTAGTTTATACATAAAGTATTTTACTGAATTTGAGTAATACCTTACAATTTTTAATTCTTTTAAAATTATTATTCTTATTATTTAACAAGCTAAAATATAATTATTCATGAACAAACCAATATATGGGTGTAAGTTTTTTGATATTTTTCAAAAAATACACTAATGTAAATAAAAACTATCAATTACTTCTTTCCTTTCTTGTCCTGATATATTAATTTTATTATTTATTTATAAATGTCATGATTACATACATATAAAGTTCAATAAAACAAAATTTTCACTTTCATGTTCTCATGTTCCTTTTCTGGCTATTATTATTGTTCATTTTACTTTATGATTCTTATTAATAATAAATAAGTTATATAGAGGAGGAGTGATAAAAACTGATCTGGTCCAGGTTTAAAATGTGTTAGAAATGACAGTAATGGGGGGGTACCTAGGTGGTTCAGTGGGTTAAGCATCCAACTCTTGATTTTGGCTCAGGCCATGATCTCACGCTTCATAGATTTAAGCCCTGCATCCAGCTCTGTGCTGACAGAGTGGGGCCTTCTTAGGATTCTCTCTCTGTCTCCATCTCTCTCTGCCCTTCCATTGCTCATGTTCTCTCTCTCAAAATAAATAAATAAACTTAAAAAAAATGACAGTAATGGTAGATGATCAAAAACTATTTGCTGAATGATGAGTTAGTCAATTTTATTTATTTTCATGAGAGAGAGAGAGAGACAGGGCATGAGTGGAGGAGGAGCAGAGGGAGAGGGAGACACAGAATCTGAGCAGGCCCCAGGTCTGAGGTGTCAGCACAGGGCCCCACGCGGGCTCAAACTCACAAACTATGAGATCATGACCTGAGCTGAAGTTGACACTTAACCAACTGAGCCACCCAGTTTCCCCTGAATTAGTCAATTTTTAAAGTAACTAATATGTAAGTATTAATCTCTTTCCAAAATAACCTACCTACTTACTAACTAAAGACGTGATTTTATTTCTACTTGGTATCTACTTACAGAAGATAAAAGACTAGACAAATAATTTGTTTTTTCAAATTTCAAAAACAACCAAACAGGGTTCACGTCTGGAGTGATTGTTGATTACTCCATTTTGCATGGTGATACTTTTATAGTAAAAGTTTGTTTTTGGTTTAAAGCCATATTGGGACAGAATACAACAATGAAGTCAAGGGTTGACCTAGATCATAGTCATAAAGCAACAGTTTAAAAATAATCCATATATTCTGCACAGTAAGTGACCCACTTTGGAAGTACAGACTCCTGAGTTGACCAGACAAAGGTGTAGAATTGGTGAGTACAGAGTGAAGCATGAAATTTCCTACACTTAGCTCCATGGGAAAAGGTGGAAAGAGGGTGTTTTTCCAGCAGAAAAGAATGGGCAGCCCACTCCAACCACTTATTTCCTGTGGCCTGCTATGTTTCTAGGACAGTAAGTTCCCTATGTTTTGCCACTTCTAACTTCTGGGTAACAATGTAAGTGAACTGGATTTTCCACTGCTCTAGGGATCAAAAGTGTTCTGGGCTTGGAGCTTTATGAATCCAGTAACTGTTTCTGTCTTCTCAGTTTTAATTTGTCATCTGTCTCTGACTCTGTTGCTCTCTCTCAATCTCTCTCTCTGTCTCTCTCTGTCTCTCTCTCTGTCTCTCTGTCTCTGTCTCTGTCTCTCTCTCTCTCTCACACACACACACACACACACACACACACACGCACACACGGAAATATTGTTCCCTAATCCCAGGTACAAAAGGGATTTGGGTGTTGGCTCATAACTTTGAGACATCAGTGCTGCCAAGGGTGGAGCTTATCTGAAAAATTCAAGGAACTGTTTGAATTATAAGGGAAGTTCTTGCTTAGTATATTTTAGTTAAACTGTAATCTTACAATATAGTCAGAGTCCAAATCAATCTATTTTGAAGCTAAAAAAGGAAGAGAGATTATTAATACATATGTTTGCTTTCTCTTCTTTTAATTGAGGAGTTAATTTCATTTGTTTACCTACTATCTGAATTGAGGAGTTCAATTACTTAAGCTGAAGGATAACAGAAATGAAGCCCTTTAAATTTTTCTTTTGGTTGGAGACTTGCTAAGAAAGTTGTGAAAAAGAGCAGTGTAGAATAACATGACATAAAGACATACTGTTACTTTCTATAAAATTGGCAGCTTTTATATTGTTTCAAATTACAAATAGTTTTCTTCTTACTCTCTCAAATTATACAAGAACATGTCAATTTGCATAATAAATGTGTTTCTAAAAAGACTGTATCAGAGAACACCTTAGGTTTAAGAAAAGTATTGGTAAATCCTTTTGACTAAAGTATCATGTTATAGTCTTTCAAGCCAGGTTTTCAGGTAGCAGATTTGGTTAAAGAGAGGTACATCTGTAAGCTGTATATTAAAACATACACCTTTTGACTCTAGCTAAAGTTTTGGTCTAGAAAGGTCAGTTTAGCAGGATTAGTAGCATTAGTATCCTTCCCCAGAATGAAATTGCAAGTTACTCATTATACACTAAAATTGAAGGTACTAAAGGTCTGATTTGGACCCCCACAATTTAAGTAGAAACAAAACAGAAAAAGATTAACAATAAACCAAGAGAGCATTTCAAAATAAGACATATAAGAAGGCTAACAGGCAGGTGAAGGAGATTTTATAGTTTAGAGAAGAAAAATTATAGGGGAGATTTTACATTAACTTTGAAATTTATCTATTTAAAAGCATATCACCAAGTGCTTCTTTTGACATGAGCGACTAAAAGAATAAATAGCCCAGAATTACCACCAAAAAGATTTTAGGCGAGAAGGTAAAGGACATTGAGGTGAGTTTCCGAGAAGGCCTGCGGCACACAGCTCCATACATCTTTGGTTCAGTTTGCCATAAATCAAGGGGTTTGACCAGCAAATGATTTCTGGATGCCTTTTCTCTCTGGTTTTGCCATTCTAAAAGGCGGAATTGAAACTTTCTGTCTCCTTTTCCTTTCTCAAGTGTGGCCTTCCTTTTCTATTTTTGCTGATCATCTCTCCCACCAAGTTAAAAAAGAAAGCATTAAGAAAGAGAAGTCTCTGTAAAAAACAACCAAGCAGTGTTCAAGTCTGGGGTAATTGCTGATTACTCCACTTGGCATGGTGATGCTTATATAGTAAAAGTTTAGTTTTGGTTTAAAGAAAACCATATTGGGACATAATAACACAGCTTAAAAAATTAAGTCATGGGGTGCCTGGGACATAATAACACGGCTTAAAAAATTAAGTCGCGGGGTGCCTGGGTGGTTCACTTGGTTGAGTGTCTGACTCTTGATTTCGGCACAAGTCACAATCTCATGGTTGTGGAATCTAGCCCCACACTGGGCTCTGTAGAGCCTCCTTGAGATTCTCTTTCTCCCTCTCTCAAACCCTCTCTCCCCTCAAAACAAATAAATAGACTTAAAAATATGAGTAGTCAGGGGTGCCTGGGTGGCTTAGTCTGTTAAGTGTCCGACTTTCGCTCAGGTCATGATCTCGCGGTTCGTGGGTTCGAGCCCCGCGTCGGGCTGTGTGCTGACTGCCGGCTCAGAGCCTGGAGCCTGTTTCAGTCTGTGACTCCCTCTCTCTCTGACCCTCCCCTGCTCACGCTCTCTCTCTCTCTCTCTCCTAGAAATAAATAAATAAATTAAAAAAATGAGTAATCATTTATCCCATCAATGAGTATTTATGTGCAGGTTTCAAAGGGAGATAGAGAAAAAATGAAGATGTAAGAGTTGACTTCTTATGGAAGAAGAAAAGTACTCACCAGTGGAGAGAGCAAACAAGCAGGCTTCCTTCAGTTTTAGCCAGGGCTGCCTTTCCTCTTGAGTTTATTCCAATATGGCAAGCATTTCCTCTAGGCTCTTATATCTATGTAAGGCCTGCGATGGAAATTCCTGGAACAGGGGGCACAAATCAAAAGTTTACAAAGATTAGGAATTGCTGGGTTTTGGAAGAGCCCAGGCCCACCTAAAAGACATTCAAATAAAATCAAATTTTAATTATGATACAGACCAGGAGCACCTGGGTGGCTCAGTCTTTTAAGTATCTGACTCTTGACTTCTGCTCAGGTGATGATCTTACGGTTTGTGAATTTGAGCCCTACATTGCACTTGCTGCTGTCAGCACAGATTCTGCTTTGAATCCTGTCTCCCTCTCTCTGCCCTTCCCCATGCATACTCTCTCCCACTCTCTCAAAACAAACAAACAAACAAACATTAAAAAATAATTATTATACAGGCCAAACAAAATAGAGCTGACTGGCGGATTTCAGCTCCAGGCTCATTATGATTTTACTCCTTTCCCAGAGAATAAAGTATTCTTCTCTTACATGTTAAATATATAAATGACACAGAAAATCAAAACTAATTAAGATGAATATCTAGATAGAATATAATTTGGTGAGAGTCTACCTACCTTAGGACAGGTTATTTCTAGAATTTAACAAATCTATGGATTAAAGGTATCATAATCCTGATTTTTTATTTTAATTCTTTTTACTTTTTTTTTTTTTTACAAATAGTTTATTGTCAAATTAGTTTCCACATAACACCCAGTGCTCATACCCACAAGTGTCCTCCTCCATGCCCATCCCTCCTCCCCCCCACATCCATCAGTCCTCAGTTTTTGTCAGCATTCAAGAGTCTCTCATGGTTTGCCTCTCTCCCTTTCCCCACCATTTCTGCCCTTCTTCTCCCCCTTGGTCCTCTGTTAAGTTCCTCCTAATCCTCCTATACGTGCACACATATGATATTTGTCCTTCTCTGCCTGACTTATTTCGCTCAGCATAACGCCCTCAAGGTCCATCCATGTTGCTACACATGGCCAGATTTCATTGTTTCTCATTGCCATGTAGTATTCCATGGTATAGATAAACCACATCTTCTTGATCCATTCATCTGTTGATGGACACTTAGGCTCTTCCATGTTTTAGCTATTGTGGAGAGTGCTGCTATGAACATTGGGGTACATGTGCTCCTATGCCTCAGCATTTCTGTATCCCTTGGGTAAATTCCTAGCAGTGCTATTGCTGGGTCATAGGGGAGTTCTATTGTTAGTTTCCTGAGGAACCTCCACACTGTTTTCCAGAGGGGCTGTACCAGTTTACATTCCCACCAACAGTGTAGGAGGGTGCCCGTTTCTCCACATCCTCGCCAGCATCTAGAGTTCTCTGATTGGCTCATTTTAGCCACTCTGACTGGCGTGAGGTGGTATCTCAGTGTGGTTTTGATTTGTATTTCCCTGATGAGGAGTGATGCTGAGCATTGTTTCATGTGTCTGCTGGCAATCTGGATGTCCTCTTTGGAGAAGTGTCTGTTCATATCTTCTGCCCATTTCTTCACTGGGTTGTTTGTTTTTCAGGCGTGTAGTTTGGTGAGTTCCTTGTAGATTCTGGATATCAACCCTTTATCTGATATGTCGTTTGCAACTATCTTTTCCCATTCCGTTGGTTGCCTATTAATTTTATGGGTTGTTTCCTTGGCTGTGCAGAAGCTTTTAATCTTGATGAGGTCCCAACAGTTTATTTTGGCTCTTGATTTCCTTGATTTTGGGGATGTGTCAAGTAAGAAGTTGCTGCGGTGGAGGTCAAGGAGGTTGTTTCCTGCTTTCTCCTCTAGGGTGTTGATAGTTTCCTGTCTCACGTTCAGGTCCTTTATCCATTTTGAGTTTATTTTTGTGCATGGTGTGAGAAAATGATCTAGTTTCATTCTTCTGCATGTTGCTGTCCAGTTCTCCCAACACCATCTGTTAAAAAGGCTGTCTTTTTTCCATCGGATATTCTTTCCTGCTTTGTCAAAGATTAGTTGGCTGTATACTTTTGGGTCCACTTCTGAGTTCTCAATTCTGTTCCATTGGTCTATGTGTCTGTTTCTGTGCCAATACCATACTGTCTTGATGATGACAGCTTTGTAGTAGAGGCTAAACTCTGGGATGGTGATCCCTCCCGTTTTGGTTTTATTTTTCAGGATTACTTTGGCTATTCGGGGTCTTTTGTGGTTCCATACAAATTTTTGGATAGTTTGTTCTAGTTTTGAGAAGTATGCTGGTGCAATTTTGATTGGAATTGCATTGAATGTGTAGAGTGCCTTAGGTAGTAATGACATCTTAACTATATTTATTCTTCCTATCCATGAGCATGGAATGTTTTTCCATTTCTTTGTGTCTTCTTCAATTTCCTTCATAAGTTTTCTATAGTTTTCATCATACAGATCTCTTGTATCCTTGGTTAGGTTTATTCCGAGGTATTTTATGGTTTTTGTGCAATTGTGAATGGGATCAGTTTCTTGATTTCTCTTTCTGTTGCTTCATTGTTGGTGTATAAAAATGCAACCGATTTCTGTACGTTGATTTTGTACCCTGCAACTTGGCTGAACTCTTGGATCAGTTCTAGTAGGCTTCTGGTGGAGTCTGTCGGGTTTTCTATGTAGAGTATCATGTCATCTGCGAAGAGTGAAAGTTTGACTTCCTCTTTGCCAATTCTGATACCTTTGATTTCCTTTTGGTGTCTGATGGCTGATGCTAGGACTTCCAGCACTATGTTAAACAGTAGTGGTGAGAGTGGGCATCCCTGTCGTGTTCCTGATCTCCGGGGGAAAGCTCTGAGTTTTTCCCCGTTGAGGATGATGTTCGCTGAAGGCTTCTCATAGATGGCTTTGATGATGTTTAAGTAGGTTCCTTCTATCCCAACTTTCTCGAGAGTCTTTATTAAGAAGGGATGCTGTATTTTGTCAAATGCTTTTCTGCATCTATTGACAGGATCATATGGTTTTTATCTTTTCTTTTATTGATATGATGTATCACATTGATTGATTTGCGAATATTGAACCAGCCCTGTAACCCAGGAATGACTCCCACTTGATCTTGGTGGATGATTCTTTTTATATGCCGCTGGATTCGATTTGCAAGGATCTTGTTGAGAATTTTTGCATCCGTATTCATCAAGGATATTGGCCTGTAGTTCTCTTTTTGCTGGATCTCTGTCTGGCTTGGAATCAGAGTGATGCTGGCTTCATAAAATGAGTCCGGGAGTTTTCCTTCGCTTTCTATTTTTTGGAATAGCTTGAGAAGAATTGGGATTAATTCTGTTTTAAATGTCTGGTAGAATTCCCCAGGGAAGCCATCAGGTCCAGGGCTCTTATTTGTTGGGAAATTTTTGATCACTGATTCAATTTCTTCACTCGTTATGGGTCTGTTCAGGTTTTCTATTTCTTCCCGTGTGAATTTTGGTAGTGAGTGTGTGTTTAGGAATTTGTCCATTTCTTCTAAGTTGTCCAATTTGTTGGCATATAATTTTCATAGTATTCCCTGATAATTGCTTGTATTTCTGAGGTGTTGGTTGTAATAAGTCCATTTTCATTCATAATTTTGTCTATTTGGGTGCTCTCTCTTTTCTTTTGGATAAGTCTGGCTAGAGGTTTGTCAATTTTGTTTACTTTTTCAAAAAACCAACTCTTGGTTTCATGGTTCTGTTCAATTGTTTCTTTGGTCTCTATGTTGTTTATTTCTGCTCTTATTTTTACTATTTCTCTTCTTCTACTGGGTTTAGGGCATTCTTGTTGCTTTGCCTCTAGTTCCTTTAGGTGAGCTGTTAGATTTTGGACTTGCGCTTTTTCTAATCTCTTGAAATAGGCCTGGAGAGCAATGTACTTTCATCTTAGGACTGCCTTTGCCGCATCCCATAGATTTTGAATTGTTGTGTTTTCATTTTCATTTGTTTCCATATATTTTTTAATTTCATCTCTAATTGCCTGATTGGCCCATTCACTCTTTAGAAGGGTGTTCTTTAACCTCCATGTTTTTGGAAGTTTTCCAGACTTCTTCCTGTAATTGATTTCAAGTTTCAAAGCATTGTGATCTGACAGTGTGCATGGTATGATCTCTATTCTTTATATTTATTGAGGGCTGCTTTATGTCCCAGTATGTGATCTATCTTGGAGAATGTGCCATGCGCACTTGAGAAGAAAGTAAATTCCCTGGCCTCAGGATGTAAAGTTCTAAATATATCCGTCAGGTCCATCTGGTCCAATGTATCTTTCAAGTCCATTGTTTCTTTAGTGATTTTCTGTCTGGTTGACCTATCCGTTGCTGTAAGTGGAGTATTAAAGTCCCCTGCTATTAGCACATTCTTATCTATAAGCTCGTTTCTGTTTGTGATTTATTGTTGTAAATATTTAGGTGCTCCCATGTTCGGTGTGTAGACATTTATGATTGTTAGTTCTTCCTGATGGATGGACCCTGTAATTATTATGTAGTGCCCTTCTTCATCTCTTGTGATTGTCTTTATTTTAAAGTCCAGTTTGTCTGATAGAAGTATCGCTACTCCGGCTTTCTTTTGATATCCTGTAGCATGATATATATTTCTCCATCCCCTTACTTTTAATCTCAAGGTATCTTCCCGTCTAAAATGAGTTTCTTGTAGACAGCATATAGATGGATTTTGTTTTTTAATCCATTCTGCTACCTATGTCTTTTGACTGGAGCATTCAACCCATTTACATTCAGTGTTATTATTGAAATATGTGGGTTTAGAGTCTTTGTATCTTTGTAGGGTTCATGTTTGTGGTGGTGTCTCTGGAATCTTTGTTCCTTGCAACCTTTCCTTCAGAGCATCCCCCTCAGGATTTCTTATGGAGCTGGCTTCATTGGTGACAAATTCTTTCAATTTCTGTTTATTTGGAAAGGCTTTTATATCTCCTTCTATTTTGAATGACAGGCTTGCTGGATAGAGGGTTCTTTGCTCCATATTTTTACTGTTCATCACATTGAAGATCCCCTGCCATTCCTTTCTGGTCTGCCACGTTTCAGTAGATAGGTCTGTCACCACTCTGATAGGTTTCCCTTTGTATGTGAGGCCCCTTTTCTCCCTAGCTGCTTTCAAAATTCTCTCTTTGTCCTTGTATTTTGCCATTTTTACGATGATATGTCGTGCGGAAGATCGATTCAAGTTACGTCTGAGAGGAGTCCTCTGAGCCTCTTGTGTTTCCACATTGACTTCCTTCCCAGGTCAGGGAAGTTCTCTGTAATTTGTTCCAGGACTCCTTCTTTCCCTCTCTTTTCCTCTTCTGGATTCTATGGATATTGTTGCGTTTGACTGTGTCGCTGGGCTCTAGAATTCTTCTTTCCTGTTCCTGGATCAGTTTGTCTCTTTTTTTGTCAGCTTCTTGTATTTCTAGATTGGTGTCTTATAAATCACTTATTCTCCTTTCTGCCTCTTCAATCCGTGCATTGGAGGCCTCTAATTTATTATGTATCTCATTGATCGCATTTTTAATTCTTCATGCCTATTTTTATTTTCCATTCTGTCTGTAGCCATAGTTTCTTTGATGTCCCCTATGTTTTCAAGCCCTGCTATTAATTTTACCATTATTATTCTAAAATCTTGTTCAGTTATGATGCTGATATCTGTTTTGAGCAGTTCATTAGCTGTCATTTCTTCTTGGAGTTTCTTTGGAGGAGAGGTCTTTCGTTTTGTCATTTTAGTTAGCTTTCGGCTCTTGTTGGTTTTAAAGACGTGTTATGCTCTCTGTTTCTATGAGCACTGCTATATCCAAGAAGACTCTTTGACTTTCCAGGGCCTATCCTTTCAGAGATTGTTTTTGAATGGTATCCCTCGGTCACTCTTTTTGGGACCTTAGTTATTTTATTTTCCTATTCGTAGTGATATTTGGGACTCTTCACCTTGTGTACTCTAGCTTGTTTCTTGAGGTAACCCTGGAAAGAAAACAGACAAACACATAGGGAGCAGGAGCACACAAACGCACAGGCTAATTCAACTAACATGCAAAGCGAGAGGGAAGAAGCAAGAAAAAGTTAATGAAAAGATGGAGGAGGGAGGGGCGGGCAGGGAGCATAAAATACATAAAAGGGTCAAAAAGGGGAAAAGAAAAGGAAAAAAGAAGAAAACCGATGGACAAAGTATGGTTTAAAGCATATATCTGGATTTCCCAGCTACAGTTAAATAGCTGTGTGTATGCAGTGCTGGTTGAAGAGCATAGAGAAAAAGAGAGAAGGCAGGGCGAGACGAGGCAGATTTGGAAATAGAATGCACAGGCAGAAGGGATAAGAAGCTTTTTTCAAAGAGGTAAAGGGTAGAATATGGTTGGATAGGTGAGAGAAGGATGCTGGAATTATCCAGAGAAACTATATAGTCTAATTACCCCTGAGAGAAATAGCTGAAAAAGTCGGTAGGTGTAGAATTTACATTTACAGAATGGACTTGTGATTGTTTAAGCAAGCTGGCGACCAGAGTTAATCAGGTCAGTATTTTGGGGAAAAAAGCGAGAAAAGAGAAAGAAGAAGAAAAAAAGAGAAAAGAAAGGGAAAAAGAAAAGAAAGAAGAAAAAAAGGAAAAAAACAAAAAAAGGAAAAAAGAAAGAGAAAAAAAAAAGAAAAAGGGAGGAGGGCATCTCTCAGGCAGGGATGGGCGTGCCATGATCCGATGCCTCAGGCGGGGGTTCTGCCTTGGTGATTGTGGGGAGGAGAGTGACGGTGCTCCAGTCCCTTCTTGGACCCCGCGCTGCAACTCGCTTTTTTTTTTTGGCATGTCAACTCCCCGTTCCGGGGACGCAGCCGAAGTTGGTTGCACTCTTATCCAGGCCAGTTCCAATCTCCAAATCCCAGTCCGCGCGCCCCGCTGATGTTGCCTTAGACACAGCTTCCCAGACAACCCCCTCGGGCTATTCCAGGCTCCCTGCTGAGCTCTGGGGGCAGAGTCAGAATCGCTGCTTCCTTCTCTGGGTCGGGCTGGCGCGCATGCGCGGGGGCTTTCCTGCCGGGTCCGCGTAGCCTGAGCCCGCTGGAGTGAGGAAAACCGGGTCTCTCTATGGCTCGTCACCCGAAACACGAACTCACAGGCAAATTTCCCAGTTTTTAGCTCTTTGCCTTCCCTCTCGAGTTCCAGCCAGCCAGGAGCGCGGACGCCCGTTGTCTGCGTGGCTCTATCAGGGGTCCCAGCTGCCCTGGAGCTACAATGGCGGCAGGCGCGCCTCCGCCGCTCTGAAATCCAACCTCCAGGAGCGGCACAAAGAAGCAGTTTTTGTGCTTAGCCTCCCCCAGGACCAGTTGTCGCGAGGGGACCTGGTGTGCAGGTATTTGGCAAGTACGGTCTTTCTATGCACCGAGCGGAGGTTTTTCTGTCTCGGACTCTCTCCTTTTCCCCTCTCACTCCCCGTAGAGGGTAGAGGGGGATCACCTCCCACCCTGGAGTCTCCGATCCCGGCCCAATTTTACCTTCCCCGGTTCACACTCACGTTAGAAGCTTTCTCAGTGGATTCTGCGTCCTTTTTTCTCCCAGTCTCTCAGGTTTTGTAAGGTTTCCAATGGCTTCAGATCTTTTCTGTGTGATGTATGGGCGCGAGTGCAAGTACGGAGCTCCTTACTTCTCCGCCGTCTTGCCCCCCCTCCCTATTTTAATTCTTTAAATCAGCTTCATGTTGCTAATAATTTTCAGGTTGAAAGAGGTCCTATTTGAAATACATGGAAGACTTGGGGTGCCTGGGTGGCTCCGTCGGTTAAGCGTCCAACTTCGGCTCAGGTCATGATCTCACAGTTCATGGGTTCGAGCTCCACGTCAGGCTCTGTGCTGACTGCCAGCTCAGAGCCTGGAGTTGTTTCAGATTCTGTGTCTCCCTCTCTCTCTGACCCTCCCCTGGTCATGCTGTCTCTCTCTCAGAAATAAGTAAATCATTAAAAAAAATTTTTTTTGAAATACATTGAAGACTTGAATTAATGTGACATAGTAGAAACAGCCTTCAAATCCAAAAGGATTAATGTTTGGAAGATGGGGGAAAATAATTTCTCTTTTGAGAACATGAGAAAATAGTAGCTCTGATTTGGGTAATAAAATAATATTGAAAATTATCTAGCATTCCTGAAATAGGTAACCTGAAGTCATATTCAAGTCAAATTATGATCTATGATATAGCTCAACACTATATCCCTCATCATTTGGGATATTTTGGTTTATTAGGCTAGATATAGCAATGTCTCATTCACCCCTAACTATTATATTTTCATCTTTACTAAAGAAGATATCAGTATCTGAATTTACCACATAAAATTCCAAATAAGTTCTTTTTTTCTTTTTCAAGTAGGCTTCACGCCCAATGAGGGGCCCAGTGTGGGAACTGAGCTTATGACCCTGAGATCAAGACCTGAGCTGAGATCAAGTACCTGAAGCTCAACCAACTGAGCCACCCAGGTACTCCTCCAAGGAAGTCCTTATAATTGGGGAACCTCCAATCAGTTTATAAACCTTCTGGTTTTTTTCTTCTTCTTTTTTTTTTTTACTTTCTTTTATTTATTTATTTTTTGGTAATGTTAGCTCTACACCCAACATGGGGCTTGAACTCTCAGTCCTTAGATCAAAAGTCACATGCTCCTAGGCACCTGGTTGGCTCAGTCGGTTGAATGTCTGACTTCCGCTTAGGTCATGATCTTGTGGTTTGTGAGTTCGAGCCCCACATTGGGCTCACTACTGTTAGCCTGACAGCACAGAGCCAGCTTCAGATCCTCTGTTCCCGTCTCTATGCCCCTCCCTCATTTGCACACTCTTCAAAATAAATAAATATTTAAAAAACCAACAAACTTACAAAGAATCACATGCTCTTTTGGCATGCTCACCCTTATATATCTGAAGCTTCTTGATGGAAACTTAGACAAAAAAATTTTATAGTAATAGAAAAATGATACTTTTTTCCTTCTTAATGTAATACACAGAGTAATCCTTTTTATTATTTTTACTTTTTTAAATTACTTTATTTTAAATTGCATTCAAGTTAGTTAAGAATATAGTACAACAATGATTTTAGGAGTAGATTCATAATGCTCCTTACCCGTTGCTTAACACCCTCCCACAACCCCTCCAGTAACCCTCTGTTTGTTCCCCATATTTAAGAGTCTCTTATGTTTTGTCCCCCTCCCTGTTTTTATATTATTTTTGCTTGCCTTCCCTTACATTCATCCGTTTTGTATCTTAAAGTCCTTATATGAGTGAAGTCATATGATGTTTGTCTCTCTCTAATTTTGCTTAGCATGATACCCTCCAGTTCTATCCATGTAGTTGCAAATGGCAAGATTTCATTCTTTTTGATTGCCAAGTAATACTCCATTGTGTGTGTGTGTGTGTGTGTGTGTGTGTGTGTGTGTGTGTGTGTGTGTATATGTCTTCTTTATCCATTCACCCATCGATGGACATTTGGGCACTTCCCATACTTTGGCTATTGTCGATAGCGTTGCTAAAAACATTGGTGTGCATGTGCCCCTCTGAATTGGCATTTTTGCATACTTTGGATAAATTTCTTGTAGTACAATTGCTGGGTCATAGGGTAGTTTTATTTTTAATTTTTTGAGGAAACTCCATACTGTTTTCCAGAGTGGCTCTGACAGTTTTCATTCCCACCAGCAGTGCAAAAGTGTTCCTCTTTCTCCTCATCCTTGCCAACATCTGTTGTTGTCTGAATTTACACAGAGTAATTCTGAAGGCTGTTCAACAACTCTGAATATTATATAAATGCAATTCTAAAGTAGAAAATAATCAGCAAAGAGAAAATAAGAGGAGAAAATAATCAGAAATTGTTTTCTCAAAAAGTGAATTATCAAGACAGTCAAAGTCAATAATGGTTTTAAAAAAATCTAAAACCTAGGGGTACCTGGGTGGCTCAATTGGTTATGTGTCTGACTTCAGCTCAGGTCACAATCTCACAGTTGGTGACTTCAAGTCCCATATTGGGCTCTGTGCTTGACAGCTCAGAGCCTGGAGCCTGCTTTAGATGTTGTTTTTCCCTCTCTCTCTGCCCCTCCCCTGCTCGTGCTCTGTCTCTCTCTGTCTCTCAAAAATAAATAAAGATTAAAAAAAATTTTTTTAATCTAAAACCTAACTTTGCTTATAAAATGCCTCATAGAACTCTGCTAAACTTTGATAGAATCCTGGCAAATGCTAGTATTCCATGAAAATGTTCAAACAACTCTGGATTAGACACTTATGCCAGTGTCTCAGGAATTGTAAATTATGTTTCACTGCAGAACTAAAGAGAAGTCCCAACAAGATCTTGTTTGTTAATTCTGCCTTTGGTGTTTGTGTTGTTCTTGAGAGAAGGGATAATCTGTAGACTTTTGCTTAGTAGCCCCAATCTTCTCTGCCAATGCAAAGCAATGGCTTATTCTAATGTAAATAGTTCATGGAGGCTGTTCTGCTTATTATTCAAATTTTAAAAAATTGGAACCAAATTTAACAAAACACAACTAGACATTGAAAAGAAGATCTCCAGTTTTTAGAACATGAAATAAGGGAGCCGCCTGGTGGTCAAAGTGGTAAACGGTCTTGTTGCTTGGGTACCTGAGGAAGTAATTTTACTATTTTATTAACATAACTGAAAAAGTAAGGAATAAAAACACTGTAGTAAAAGAACAAAAAAAGATAAAAGCATTTAACTAAAGGACCTATTTTCCAAACCCACTTAATCTAACTGACTTTTTCTAAAACCATAGCCTAACACCATAACCAAGTGGTTTATTGAAAATATTGGTACCTGTTTATTTAAAATTCTCTCTCTGGCTTCAGATATAGATATATCTCACATCCACACATTCTCTCAGTGCTTATCATTTTGGTCAGTTTTAGCCCAAAGATATGCCACAAATCTGTCAGAATTATTTCACTTCATTGAATGACTTAGAGTTAAATAACTTTCAAGTACATAGAGAACTCAGATTAAGAAGTCTGATTAACTACTCATCATCAGGGAAATACAAATCAAAACCACAATGAGGTACCACTTCACACCAGTCAGAATGGCTAAAATTAACAATTCAAGAAACAACAGATTGGTGAGGATGTAGAGAAAGGGGAACACTCTTTTAAAATGTTTATTTATTATTGAGAGACAGAGAGAGACAGAGCATGAGCAGGGGAGGGGTAGAGAGAGGCAGAGACACAGAATCCAAAGAAAACTTCAGCCTCTGAGCTGGAGGTGGGGCTCGAACTCACAACCTGAACCGAAGTCAACTGAGCCACTCCGGCGCCCGAAAGGGGAACACTTTTGCACTGTTGGTGGAATGCAAACTGGTGCAGCCATTCTGGAAAACAGTATGGAAGTTCCTCAAAAAATTAAATAGAACTACCCTATGGCCCAGTAATTGCACTACTAGGAATTTATCCAGAGAATACAAAAATGCTGATTCAAAGGGGCACATTCACCCCAATGTTTATAGCAGAGCTATTGATAATAGCCAAATTATGGAAAGACCCCAAATGTTCATGAACTGATGAATGGATTAAGAAGATGTGGTTTATATATACAATGGATACTACTAGGTGATGAAAAAATGAAATTTTGCCATTTGCAACAACGTGGATAGAACTGGAGGGTATATATTATACTAAGTGAAATAAGTCAGTCAGGAGAAAGACAGGTATCATATGATTTCACTCCTGTGGAATTTGAGAAACTCAACAGATGAATGTGGAGGAAGGGAAGGAAAAATAAGACAAAATAGAGAGGGAGGCACACCATAAGAGATTCTTAAATATAGAGAACAAACTGAGGGTTGCTGGAGGGGGGAGCTGGGTAGGAAGTTAAGTAGGTGACAGGCATTAAGGAGGGCACTTTTCAGGACAAGCACTGGCTGTCATATGTAAGAGAGTTGTTGGTTTTTTTCTAAATATAATTTATTGTCAAGTTAGCTAACTTACAGTGTATACAGTATGCTCTTGGTTTGGGGAGTAGATTTCCATGATTCATCGCTTACATACAATATGCAGTGCTCATCCTAACAAGTGCCCTCCTCAATGCCCATCATATCATTGGGTTCTACTCCGGAAACCAAGACTGCATTGCATCTTAACTAACTTGAAAATAAATTTAAAAAAAGAAAGAAAGAAAAAGAAACCTGATAAGCAGAAGTTAAGTTCTTCTTAAAACTTAAAAAGCTATTTTGGTATCAGCATATCAATCAATTAAAATCAGTACTTGAGGGACAGAAAAAAATTGTAAGACTTCCTCCATGATACAAAGGGCTGACAATCTAGTAAGAAGATAAAGTAAAGAAGTAACTAGAAACTATTTAGTAGAGTGGTGAAAGATAAAAAAAAAAAAAAAGTAAATTGCTGCAACTTGGAATTTCACGTTTATTGGTAATTTGGTAAGAATATTGACAAGAGGACTGGCAACAGAGCATAAAATTGCTTATAGGAGGGAGAAAGATAACAAAGACTGAATGCCTATTGCAATAGCTCACAGTGGGGTTTTGAATGTTATTTAAGAAAAGGCAGTGGGAGTTAAGGAGATACATCTAACAGTTTTTACTTAAAAATTTTACTGAAAATGTTTACTTTTATGCATATGAGAATCTGTGACTCCGAAAGGGCATCACCAGTGTCATGAATAAACCAGTTTAATAAACTTATTTTCTTTTACTTTAAAACCTAAGTTTTTACTTTAAAAAACCTAAGGGGTGCCTGGGTAGCTCAGTCAGTTAAGTGTTTGACTTCACCTCAGGTCACGATCTCATGGTTCATGGGTTCAAGACCCGCATTGGGCTCTATGCTGACAGCCCAGAGCCTGGAGCCTGCTTCAGATTCTTTGTCTACCTCCCTCTCTGTCCCTCCTCTGCTTGTGTTCTGTCTCTCTCAAAAATAAATGAACATTAAAATTTTTTTTTAAAACCCAAGTAGTTCTGAAGTTCTACATGACATCTGAAGAGAATAATTTGTTGGGGCACCTGGATGGCTCAGTTGGTTGAGTGTCCAACCAGCTCAGGTCATGATCTCACGGTTCTTGAGTTCAAGCCCCACATCAGGCTCTGTGCTCATAACTCAGAGCTTGGAGCCTGCTTCAGATTCTGTTGTCTTCCTCTCTCTGTCCCTCCCCTGCTCATACTCTGTCTTTCTCTCTCTCAAAAATATACATTAAAAATGGTTTTTAAGTTTAAAGAAAATAATTTTTCTTGAATATATTTTTCTTAGGAATTGAGGTATATTTCCATGATGTCTTACATAAATTATGGATTGGTTCAATCTATGGAAAGGTTGTCAAGCAAAAGACAACTTCCTCTGTTATCTGTTCCATTTATCCAATTAAAAACAAACCACACATTTGGGATACTTGTTTACTTGAATAGGAAATAGTTTCTATGCTTTTCTATCTTCCTTTTTTTTTTTTTAAAAAAAAATTTTTTTTAATGTTTTATTTATTTCTAGGAGAGAGAGAGAGAGAGAGAGAGACAGCGTGAGCAGGGGAGGGTCAGAGAGAGAGGGTGTCACAGACTGAAACAGGCTCCAGGCTCGAGCTGGCAGTCAGCACAGAGCCCGACGCGGGGCTCGAACCCACGAACCGCGAGATCATGACCTAAGCGAAAGTCGGACGCTTAACCGACTAAGCCACCCAGGCGCCCCCTATCTTCCTTTTTAATTCCATAGAAAGGGAAGGATGACTCCAGGGTTGAGAAGTTAAGTAGGTTAAGGACTTGATGGGAGAAGGAAACGTTGGGCAAGAGAAGGACACACATCTACCATCTTGGAAGATCACACATTACAACTTCCTCATTATCTTTTCACCAACTACCATCTTAGGATATCTTTTTGATGCTATTGTTCCTTTTAAAAAATTTTTATTTACTTATTTATGTATTTTAAGTTTATTTACTGATTTTAAGAGAGAGAGTGTGTGTACAAGAGCAGGAGAGGGACAGAGAGAAAGAGAGACAGAGACAGACGTGGGGCTCAATCCCAGAACGAGATCACTACCTCAGCCAAAATCAAGAGTTGGACACTTAACCAACTGAACCACCCAGGCACCCCTGCTGTTGCTCCTTTTACAGATGCTCTTGATACTCATTTTTATCAGGAGGGCTACCCTCAATGCCCTAGTACAATAGTATATGCAACAAGTTGGTCTAACAAGGCACTTACTCAAAAAGATAAAATTGAACTTCTGTGTGACTTACCTAGAGAAGGCTCTGTTCTTGAAGCATTTCTACAGGTAATAGGTGAAAGGTGTCTCCACATATTTTTGGAACCAAAAATCTGAATGCATGGTGTAAAAACTGTCCTATTTAAGAAACTTATGAAGGCACTTAGTTGTACATTCTCTGATATTTTTAATTTCTCTCAGTCCTATGCCATATTGGAACCTTGAAGTTACAATCTTCACCTCTACAATGCTCATCCCACTGCCTGTCTTAAATCCTGACTAAATCTACTCCCTCTTCCTTTTCATCATTCAACCTTGGATTAGGCTCTCATGATCTCTTGCCAGCACCACACTGGTTTCCATGTTTCTATATCAGATCCCTTTCTTTCAATTCATTCTTTATAATACCAGCTGAGTTACCTAATTTGAACCTCCTCTGATTAAACTCTTCCAGTGATTTCCAGGATAAGTCCAAACTCTTAGCATATCATTCTAGCCTGTCTGTGATACAGTCCCATCTGGGTCATCTGGGTTCTTCTGGGCCATTTCTCTTCATACTCTCCCTTAGTATCCCAAATTCTACTCCAATTTAATATCCTCCAATCCCCTTGGAAAAGCTGCATCCTCTCAGGCCTCTATAGGGCCTAATTCCCACTCCTATGTTAAGACAGTGAGCAAAGTTCTCTCAAAAGGAGAAATTATGTCTGACTCAATAAGAGTGGATTAGGTATCTTTGCCATGTACTTCTGTAATACACTGGATTTTCACTCTGCCATAATACTTATAACCTGTACTATAATTTTCTCCAAATCAACAACAAGCAACTTGAAGTTGGGGCTATGTCTTTTACCTTCTACTATGGCACTTTTTACAATTGCACATTAGGTATCCAAAATGTATTTTGAGGCACCTGGGTGGCTCAGTCGGTTAAGCATCCGACTTCACCTCATGTCATGATCTCACAGTTCCTGCGTTCGAGCCCTGAATCAGGCTCTATGCTGATAGCTCAAGCCTGGAGCCTACTTTGGATTCTGTGTCTCCCTCTCTCTTTGCCCTTCCCCTACTCATGCTCTCTCAAAAATAAATATTAAAAAACAAAAACATATTTTGATGCCCTTCTGAGAAAGGAATTTTTTAGTCACAATGGAAACTGTATTTTATTTGTAGTTTCTCTTATGCCCTCAGTCCAATCACTTTCCTTTCCACCTATCCTGCATACTGGTCAGTCCAAACTTCTTCAAATTACTGTCAAGGTCCTTCCTTATTAAGAAAATTTGGTCTCCTTATTATCTATTACAGCAAGTCTAGACATCTGGGTCTGGCTTTTAAAAGATGTTTGGAACTAGTTCTGCCTAATTTCCAGTCCCTATTCTCCCTTATTTCATCACTTCAAATATTCTGCCTTTACGCTATTAAAACCTCACTCATCTTTTCAAGATGTTGCTCAGCAATAATTTCCTCACAAAAGTCTTCTTTGGCTCTTCAAACACATATTGAGCATACAGTTTACCATTAATTTGGGCACTTACATGTCATCTTCTTTGGATGTAACTATTTCTTGTGTAGGCTTTCCCTCCACCACAAGATGGTCTAAGTTCCTGGGGGACAGGAATAATATCATTCTTTTTGGTATCTAGTAACACTGATTCAATTTCAGAAAAGTGAATAATACATTACAACAATAAAATGAAAGCTACCCAAATATAGAATTTAATTTGAAAAGCACTAGAGAATAAAGAGGAAGATTAATCATTAGAATTAAAAGATTAATCACTAGCTTAAGTTAGTCACTTGCAGAGGATGTAAACTAGGAAGATGGATCAGATAGGTATAGGTGTAAATGAAAATAATTTTACTTGTGATAAGTCCTCATTAAAAGTTTCAGTAGATCATTATTACACATTTTTCTCAAGCCTACATATTCATAGTTTCTCTAACGACATTTAATCATCATCCTGAATGTCTTGTAGAGAATTGCAGCAGTGCCTAAAACATTATAATGTAAGGTTGTGCATGCAAATCAAAAGGGAAAAGATACCCCAAATCTATTATTCTTAAAATATTATTTCAGGTGACAACAGAGCCTACTAGAGTAGGCCATCCTTCTCCTGAAGCAAAAATTCCCTTGGTATCTAAATAAGACATGTCCAATACTTTTTTTTCCAATCTTTGGGGTAATATCTTAATTAATTAATTTTAATTCTTTTAAGTTTACTTATTTTGAGAAAGAGAGAGCATGAGCATGGGAGGGGCAGAGAGAGGGACAGAGAGAATCCCAAGCAGGTTCCACGCTGTCAGCACAGAGCCCAATGCAGTGCTCAATCCCATAAACCATGAGACTGTCATCTGAGCTGAAATTAAGAGTCAGCTGCTTAACTGACTGTGCCATCCAGGTGCCCCAAATTTTTATTTTTTTGAAGTAATCTCTATGTGGGTCCTGTACTCAGTTCCCAATATCAAGGCTCTACTGAACCAGCCATGTGCCCAAACCTAGCACTCTTTCAAAACATGCTGGTTCCAGACACCTAGCTAATACACTGGATTCATCTAGAGTCAAAAACAATGTGTTGCTTTCAAAAACTCATATTGCATTTTAACAAAGACTTATAAAAATTCAAGGATCTAACTGAAAAGATTATTTGATGATGGTTAGCACAAACATAATGTTAGGCCAATAGATATCATTATTTTGGTGCCTGCTAGTTTTTCAGTAACTGCAAATTGCTTCATGTATGTCCCAGGCTATTCTATTTAACCACTGGGCCATTTTCACTTTTATTTTTGAATTCTCTTGGCATAATCAGAGATTGAAAACTGTATTTCAAAGCAAAATGAAAAATTCATTAGAATCTCAAACCAGTTCTGTGGCTTTGGACAAGATATTTAACTTCTTCAGCAACAGTTTTTTAAATGTTTAAAACCGGGATAATACTGTATTTTGTAGGATTGCTATGAGGATTATCAACATATGTAGAAAAACTACCAAAGTGCCTGACAAACAGAAAGTATACAACTGCTATTCTAATGTTAGTTGATTTTTTTTAATGTTATTATGCTGAGTAATGACAGTCACATTAGGACATTTACTACTCTGGTACAAAACACCTAAAATATCACACCAATAGTCTTAATTTCTGGTGACTTCATAAAATCAAAAGATACAATCATTGTTGTCATTAATATGATCTTTAATAAATGGAATAATGCACCATTTTACAGCAAGCCTTTTTTAAACCTAAAGAACTGTCTTAAAATCTCCTTCTCCAATGTCTCTGCAGCAATACAATCTTTTTATTTAGGTTTATATATATCAAAGCATTTACTTACAATTATTCATAAAAAACTCTTTAGTGGCTTAATGTCAGCTTTCATAGTGGCATCCATAGATAATACAAAAGAAAAGTGATCTGTTTTATTTCATACTCACACTGATCCATCAAACACAACTTATACAGCATAGCAAGGTCTCAGACGGCTTTTACAAAAGCAAAATAACTGAAAGTAATTTTTCATAAATTCATATGATATTCTATCTGTAATGTAAGAGCAAAACACACCAACAAAAGATACCCGTTAACAAGAAAGAGGGTTCTGAGGAATTGCCAATATTTTCAGCCTTTCTTATTTCAGAAAAGCATCCTCAGAAATGAATACTCTGTAGCTTATGTTTCTCCTGTCCATTCAGAAAAACCATGGCAGCTACACATCTCCATGTTTCAGCTACTACAACACCCTAAGAGTTAGTGTACTTTACAATTATCCACTTATCTTCATTTGAAAAATTATCAACAGAAAATTAAGGATGATTCCAGCTTATACAAACACTTACACAATATAATTTCCATGGAAACATGACAACAAGGCATACAAAAACTTTAAATAAATAAATGTGACGAGAAAAACAAAAGCCACAGAAGCCAAGCAATTCAATTTTAACTGGAACCTATCTTTGAATTACATCTTTTAGTAATTTAGTTTTATTATTAGGCTTCTTTAAAAATATGTTTCCCTATCATACATAAGAGGATTGGTAATAAGGCAGAGAGCCTGAGACAAGAGACTGGTTACAAATCACTGTTAGGATTTTAAGTATACAGCATATCAATTTGGAGCTTGAACATTTGGATCTGAGAAAGTGATAAATAGCTTACCATACATTACCTTCTTAAAACCATCCAAATTATTACTAAAACTATAAACTCATTAATTCACTTTTAGAAGACAGTTTTATAATGTTAAATTACCTCAGTTAAATTTTATCTCAGAGGAACTACTTTACTAAGTTCTCCCATTAAAAAACAAAGCAAAATGAAATGATTTGTCCCATCATGTATAACCATTTACCCAAAGAAAAGGTCTGAAGATGGTGTTTCCACTCTAAGGCCTAAATATGCTGCAACATGTAGCCAATTAGTTGAGTCATTTCCCTCTATTCAGTAATTATAGAATGCGGCAAGTTTTTATGATTAATGAAATCTGATGTTATGTCTATTAAAATTAAGTCAAATCATAAGATGAAACATTAAAGGAAATGTGTGTGCAACAAACACTTTAAATATTCAACTGGACTAATTGCTTGTTTACTACCAATCAAAGTTTCTCATGTGCAAAGGGATGAAAAGGGCCCTGAGTTTTTAAGTAATGTTAGGTTTACAGAGTGAGTCTAAAACATGAAGATGTTTCTGAAATTTAAAAGTACAAATAAACTGAAAACAAATCTATATGTTGCCTTTTGAAACATTTTAAAGAAGTTGTTTAAAATCCAGTAATTTGCTTAAAAATTCAATCATAAACTGGACGCCCTAGTGATGTGATTTATTTCTAAAGATTCCTTCTCTCTTACCCAAATGTTAGAATCTGGGTTGCAAATTAAGTTTAAAAATGAGTATCACCACAATAATGTTCATAGTAACATTATGAACATCATAGTAATAACAGAATTGGAATTTTTTAAGATCTGATAGATTTGGGGCACAATTTTAACACACAGCATAAAATCTTCTGAATTCTGTATTTTCAAATGTATCAGCCATGAGATAAAATCCTAAATTTTGCTTTATATGCACACTCAATTTTAGCCAGCCACTTAAAAGTTAAATGAAAATTGTTATAGTCCAGTCTATGCAAAATAATAAGTATTTCAAAAGTGGTCTGCAGAAATGTTCATAGATAATACCTAATTACTGTAAGGTTTTTGAAAGTTAATCTTGCATTTTGTGTTTAACATTTGATACAAAGAAATATGTAAAATGTTGTGGCTCAATCACAATGTTAAGCTTGCTGCAATATAGTTTAACAATTTTAATGGCAAAATTACATACAATTCTGTATGCATGGCTTTTTAGTTTCAACTAATGAGAATATAAAACTGTAAAACTCCACAATAGAAAATGTTAGATAATATAAAATTAAATTAAGTACTGATTTTCTGACAATCTGATGGTTGGATTCATTATCAAACGGTAACATCCTAATTTTTAATTCTATTCTACCGAACTGTTATTTAACTGGAGTAATGAATTTGAATAGAACATAAAATATAATTTTAGGTTCTTAAGCATAAATAGTTATTAAAATAGGGCAGAGAAGAAAATGCTAAGGAAACCAAAGTAATTTTGTCTGAAGAACTTAGATGTTGAGAAGCCTGAAGCATACTGAAGAAAAGCAATACTGAAGAGATCAACTCACTCTCTTTTTAGTGGTGGAGAGGAGAAATGCTTTTAAGATGAAACAGGAGAGAAGCAGAATAGACATGAAGAAAATTTTCCTGATACAGAAGATTGCAAGTCAGATAACCAAGAGAAAGAGTAAGTCACAAAGAGGTGATTGAAGGAAAGTAATGGGTAGGTGCACCACAGCACCCTGAGATTTCCTCTTTTCTTCTGTTAGTTTAATCTGAAAAGCTATAGAAAAGCCTTCATTTGATAATAACATTTGTGTAACTAGCTCAAACAGTAATTTGACAGATTTACTAAATCAAAGAACATATTTAAGAGTAGATCATGTAGTTTTGGTTAAAGTTTGCATTGTTCAGAATCTACAAATTAAAAGACAATTTTATTAGCTAAAGAGCAAACTGACAGCAAAAGATATATTTAGACCCATTGCAGTCTGAAATAAACCTCTTGGGGTATATGTGGGAGTGTTACACAATTTCTGGAATAACAGGTCTAGATAATCAACTAATGTGTGTACAGATTCTAGTAAGTTAGCTTAGAAGATAAAGTAATAGATATAGTAATCTGTGAATGGTTATGCAATCACCTGCACATCACTGGTTTTAAGTTCAACATGAATTTATAAAAGGTTGTATAGAAATACAATGTAATCTCAAGTTCTAGGAGCTAACTACCTCCAGTGAAATATTCGTTTCCATAAATATAAAGAAAGACAAAATGTATTGAAATATTTTTCCATTTCAAATGAGTTTGAAGAGAGGTTTACAGAGAATGTGAAGTTCAGTAAATAACTGCAGCCTACCAGATATTCCATTTGGCTTTAGATACCAAACTTGAAAATATTTTAAATACAAATACTTGTCAAATTTTGTGACAATTCCCACTGAAACACATACTTGGCTTGTGTGTTCTCACCTTTCTTCAGTTATTTTCACATTCACAAACAATGTATATTTTCTGGAATAAGTGTATACATGTAAGGAAGCTACTGAAACTGCTTTATAAAAAAGATATGATCCTTGTATCCTTCCTATATCCTTCTCAATTAGTTTTCTGGATTAATAAAACTTTCTATCACTACAAGCAGAAATTTTCAAGATGGAGTTAAAGAATTGATGAGACTTACAGTCCATGTTAAATTAATTCCTCCAAATCAAGTATGGAACCAAGTTAGGGGAAACTCTCTGCTCCCAAAAGCCACCTTCACTTGTCCCTTAAAATTTACTTTACATTTAGTTCTGTCTGCTGTGTAAGAATATTAGGAGTGAAGAAAAGTGAAATTATTTTGAGATACATGATGGCAGATGGGGACTGAATTTTATCTTGAATTAGTAATTATTCCTCAAGTAATAGTCAGCATAGACATGTCTACAGGCTGTATGTTTGCCTAACTTATAAAGTCATTAAGGTATCTGGTTTGGCTTATATACAAGCCACAATGGTGCTGGGAGTGCAATAATCTGAATTTCTTACAAAATGTCAATATATTACACATTCTGGCACATTATGTGTAGGCAGTATAGTGTGGGTGAAAGAGATCTGGAGAGGTAACCCTGAGGTTAAAATCCAGCTTTCTCTATTACTAGGATGTGGAACTTGGGCAAATTACTTAACTTCTCTTAGTTTCAGTTTCCTCAATCTGTAAAGTGGGAATATTAACTATAATCCTCAAATGGTTGCTATGAGGATTAAAAGATATTGAGTATGTATACCCCAGCATTCAGCATATAATAAATTGTCAGTTAGCATTATTTAATTCCTGTGCATTCACATAATATTTTACACTGATAATGATCCCCCCCTCAAATTACGAATTTAAAAGGGGGAACACTGTTAGGATTTATAATTACTCATTATTGTTTAAACACAATTCAAATCAAGTTCTTTCAATGACTTAGTTCTGATATACAATTAGGATAGTTAAGGGATTAATATTAGATTTTGATTACCAATTATGATGCTTTTGAGGTTGTAAAACTAGCAAAATGAATTTTAATATTTATTCATTAAACATTTTATTTCATTCAATATCTTATTCATAAGGACCCAAATGCTTTTCTACATGCAGAATTTTGTGATAGCAGTTAAATATTAGCTTCAAGAACCATTTATTATTAGATGAATAAAGTTACCAAGTATTTTAAGTAATTTTGCTTGCTTGTAGATTACAGATTCTGAATCCATCTGACGTAAAATTTAATTTAAAATTTATTAAAATGATCTACACTTTCTACTTCTACTTTTTCCAGAGTCTACTAAAAAACTAGGGAAAGAGAATTATTTGTTTTAAACATGCTTGCATGAAACGGGAAACTTATAAGGATTCTTTTAATTTGGTATATTAATTTTTAAAAGCATTTTATTATTAAACATCAAAAAAATGCTAGAAAATTACAACCTACTAGCCTAAACACAATGTAGAGTGTAAGATAACTCTTCTTCTGTCAGGAAAAGATAAGTTAGATCTCAAATAGTCATTCATCCTCAATGCTTTCAATTGGAGAAGGAATATAATTTGTTTTGACTCAAAGATACCTACAAATGTTTTCAAATAATATTCTGACATGCAGTTCAAAGACATTTAAAGGCAAGAGAACTAAGTGAAAATTTGGTGAGAAAGAATATAAACAATTTGTTTCATTGATAGAAGAATAACTAATTATTCCAGAAGACTGAAAAATATGTTAAGAATCTGAATCAACAGAAAGGTCAATAAAACATAAAAGGTGGAAGTCCTGGGCACTAGAAAAATAATATTAATTCTAAAAATTCAAAACTGTGTTTAGCCATCCATTAGAGTAAATGTTAAGTGATATAACATCTAACTCATAGGATCATCGCACATAAAAAAAAAAGTAAAAGAAGGCTTATACAGTAAATCATAAATATTTTGGACAGAAAATTGGGAAATTTGGCTTGTCATTAGCTAAATGGTGAAGACAGAAGAATATGAGTGAGAAAATATTTTTCAGGAGATGAAAACCTAAAAGAAAGAATATGGGGATTTGTGTTTTCCTCTTGGTTTTTTATCTCCCAGAGAAATCTTAGAACTTAGTTAAATAACATCTATCTAGAGAATTTGGAAAAAATAAGTGAGATCATCACTGTTTGCAAATTGATAGAAAATAATTTGTGCTTATAAAAAAAGTCCCTTATTTGACATAAAGTGCTTTATTTAAAAAAATGTTGAGGTGTTGTTTAGAGACAGTTATCAGTAATGAAAGAAGCAAAGGAAGCTTTTAAAGACAATATGATTTGAAGGATACATAACATGTTATCACTAAAAGGTATACTCTATTATAATGTAAATAATAAATGCTTCTCACATATCAAAGATCGTATGAAAACTGACAGAAAGAGAAATTATGAAAATAGGATTAGTGAAGAAACAGTTATGAAAAAAGAGAGGTAAGCCTCAGTCTGCTCAACAATGATAGGTTTGGCAGCAATCCTTCCTTCCACAGGGATGTGGCATGCTAGATGAATGATTTTTCCACACAGTGTTTTAGGTCATGGGAAGAGGACTCATTTTCAGATAAAGTCACCAGGCTTTGCTTGGGAAGGGAATAAAAAGATACTACCAGTTCAAAACTACAAATTATTTTTGAAGTTATTTTAAATGGGAAATGTAATTTTATTTGAGTCAAAGATGGCCTATTCAGAGAACGAAGGCTATTAACACTATGTAGTCTTAACCATCTACCTACTTAAAAATTCCATATAAGTATAGCTCTGTAAGTTTTCTGATAAAAATGTGCTTCTTAAATAAATGAATATGGAACATGACACACATATAAAAATAAAATAAAATGAAAAAAAGGCTAATATTTGACTTCATCTACTTTGTTCTATGCTCTCTTACGAACTTCCAAAAACCATAAACAAATATGTTTGTTAAAATGCCTGGAAAGAAACGTTTAGGACTTGGAAGGTTAAAAGAAATGGCATTTCAAACTAGGTTTTGGTAGTTCCTCCCCTAGAGCCCTTTGAGACAATGTTTCTGCATTCTCCATTAGGAGAGAGAAAGCAAATCAGGTAGCTGCTTTCTCTTGTGCAAAATTCACTGTCATAGAACTGACCTGCCAAAAGTATGGGGGATGGGGCAGAAAAATTTTGGAAGAATGTGTACTCTGTTAGGAAGAGAGCTTATAAGAAAGCTTATTTGTGAACTATAGACTATTGCACGTTCAAACGAAACACAAGAGAAAAGAATGTCCAACAGGTAATATGTTCAGAACAGTTCAACATATACACTAGCTTGTGCCCAGAAAGAAAACATGGATACCAGACACCACTGCAGTCAAACCTGTCTTAATTTGCTTCTGTTTTAATGACCTTTAGAAACTGGTCCAAACTGATTATCAGCAATACATTGTTTTTGCTTTTTTTCTTAAAAAAATATTTTGAGACCACTTTTGATACACACACATATAATTCTGTGGTCATAACAGACAAATATAACTTTAATGAGACTAAACAAAAGTGCAAAACTTAAAAAAACAAAATTAAAAAATATGGAAGCATAAGCTAAATTTTTCTGCATAGCTGAAATCTATTTAAAGCAAGTCCTGTTGCAGGGGTAGGAGGGGATACTGACAGGAAGATAAAGCAGTTTTTTTTTAATGTCTTCTGCACGTTTAAATGATGCAAAAAATAATTTCACTCCATAGGCTTGAAACTATTTCACAGACAGTTCATTCCTATATCTTTAGACACCATAGTAGTGGCAGTGCCTCCTTCTGCAAGGTAAACTGCGGTGCTGGATTTGGAATGAACTGCCCTGTCACTGCCGTTGTTGTTGACCTCACAGTCCAGAGGTTCAGTGGAGATGACCCAGGTTGAGGGGCGCCACCGCTTAAGAGAATAAGGAGTTTTCACACGTTTCTTGATCTTTTCACCAGATCCTGATTTGCCATCTTGTGTTGATTCACCTACTAGAAATAAAAGTACAGAAAAATAAACTATATATAAAGAAACTCTTAAAATAGTAAAAACCTAGGGTTGTAACCTAAGAACAGATCAGACTAATATCTACAGGATATTTTAAAAATTACTACTTGAAATTCATAATTACAGGTAATTATTTTCTAAAAAAAACTTAACCAACTTATTTTGAGACTCTTCAAGTCCAATGTTTTTATAACTGGTTGAATTATTCTGCAGGGCAAGCAAAAATAAAGGAGAAAATGAAAACTGTATTCTCAAATCCTTTGGTTATTGGTAGTGATCCTAACTTGACAAATGCATTGAGACACTTTAATTAATGTTCAAAGAGAATCAAATTTTTTTAATTTTATTTTTTGAGAGAAAGCGAGAGAAAGAGAGAGAGAGATATGCTTGAGCAAGTGGGGGATGGGTGGAGAGAGGAGGAGATGGAATCCTAAGGAGGTTTCTGGGGCTCAAACCCATGAACCGGGAGATCAGACCTAAGCCAAAATCAAGAGTCATTGCTTAATCAACTGAGCCACCCAGGCACCCACCAAAAAATCAAATTTTAAAGGCATCTGGCATATAATATTTTCAAAAGAATGACATAAATATAATATAAATTTTCTAGTAATTCCCCTTTCCCACACCTAACAATACATTTTAGTGATATGAAGCCCTGCCGCAGGTGTGTCAATTGATCTATGATACAAGCCATCTGGCAAAGGGCTAGATTCTACTGATTTTTTTTTTAATGTTTTATTTATTTCTGAGAGAGAGAGAGAGACAGCGTGAGCAGGGGAGAGTCAGAGAGAGAGGGAGACACAGAATCCGAAACAGGCTCCAGGCTCTGAGCTAGCTGTCAGCAACCAAGCCTGACGCGGGGCTCGAACCCACGAACTGTGAGACCATAACCTGAGTCTACTGATTAAATTTTTAAGTAATGTCCAATGTGGGGCTCGAACCCCAAAATCAAGTTGCATGTTCTACATGCAACCAGGTGCCCCTCTGCTGATTAATTTTAAAAATTTTTAAATGTTTTTATTTATTTCTGAGAGAGAGAGAGAGAGACAGACAGCGTGAGCAGGGGAGGGCCAGAGAGTCAGAGAGAGAGGGAGACACAGAATCCGAAACAGGCTCCAGGCTCTGAGCTAGCTGTCAGCACAGAGCCCGACGCAGGGCTCGAACCCATGAACCGTGAGATCATGACCTGAGCCGAAGTCAGACACTTAACCAACTGAGCCACCCAGGTGCCTCTCTGCTGATTAATTTTTGAGCGCTAAATCCTTTCATCCCATTTTGTAGTCCTTGACAACAACCATAAAACATAACTTTCCTTTTATTTCCCATAAAGTGCTGTCAGTCTAAAAGATAAATTGTTTTGTATAATGATGACTGTTAAAGATTTTGGTAAGCTCTCCTGTCTTGTGTGATAACCTCTTTACAGCCAGAAACCAAGTATTGAGTTATTTGTTTAGATTTCTAGGGGACCCAATGACACAATGCTATAGGCATTTAGGAGGCTCAACACATCTCTTGAAAAAGATGACACTAAAAAAAGAAAAAACCCAAAAAACCATAACAAGTTTAGTTTTTTTATAGTGACTTTTTCTGAATTTTCTCTGGACTTCTAAGATTTATTAAGGTTAGTCTGATAAAATCTACATGTGTCTATAATATATATTAATATACTCAACAAACTCTTTCAAAAGTTCTACTGGCATCATTTTACCTGGAGGTTTTTTTAAAAAAATATTTATTTTTGAGAGAGAGTGCACAAGTGCATGCGCATGACAGAGAGAGAGAGTATGTGCATGAGCACAGGAGGGGAAGAGAGAGAGGGAGACAAAGGATCTGAAGCAGGCTCTGTGCTGACAGCAGACAGTCTGATGTGGGGCTCAAACTCACCAACTGTGAGATTATGACTTGAGCTGAAGTCAAACATTTAACTGACTGAGCCACCCAGGTGCCCCTTACCTGAAGCTTTTAAACACGTATTTACTTAATCTCAATGATTCACAGTATTTATCTAAACTGCATTAAAAACCAGGAGCTACATAAAGTATGTATTAAGTTGGTAATTATTCTGACTATTGTGACATTGACTATTTCATTATCAGCAACAAAAAATTACTTTTTTCTTTGCAATAGTCTGATAACTTCTGAGGTCCAACCAAGTGGTTTATTTTATTTCCAAAAGTGGTAAAAATAAGTAATTGCTAGTTGAAACACAATTTGATTTTATCTAATTAATTATTTAAATTGTCCCAAAAGACAAGCAGGAGAGATTAAATGATCCCTGCACTTACACTGCAAACCACTGCCATCAAGGACATTTGTGGCTGAAAGATCCAAAGAATTAGGCCTCTGTGCTTTTCTGGGCTTCGATGGTCCAGGATCTGCTACTGTGCTTGGAACACCCTGCGTAAGAACATCTTGCTCTGAACATGGATTACTATTGTTGTTATTGGAATTAGTTCGGCCACCTTCCAGTGGTCGTTCCCTTCTGTCCACAAGACGATCCAGAACACCTTCATCATGGCCAGCCTGTTGCTCTCGTCTCAGTAAAGGTTCATGCTCATCAGGACTGGAATTAATATTCAGCCGGGTATCCTCACCAATGAATTGATTCTGCAGCATTTCTTGGCCCCTGTGTGCCGCTGTATTGGTTGTCTGGCCAGATGGTACTGCCCCATTAACATACTGGGTAGCGACAGTGTGGGAGTTAACACTGTGGTTTCTACCTGCCACACCATTCATTGTGACTGTCACCACATGAGGTTCTGCAGCATTGATTGTATTCATCTTGGCAACTCCAGTTTCTACTTGTTTCAAGTTTGATTTGTGCTTGCTGCCAAATTTCAGCCGGGGCTCCTTGGTTGAATTTTTGGTGTTTAAAGGCAAACTAGTAGGTCTCTTAGGAAGATTCTGTTGCTTGGGCAGAGGATAGATCTGAGTGGGTGGAACATCAGGAATTAAACATGCTTGGCCATTTGCAGCTTGTGTGAAGTCCTGCTGTCCAGTCACTTCTACTGCAAGTTTTATGAGTGGGTAAAGCAAGCTAGAACTGGTACTGCTCAGTGGGTCTGGTCCACTGAACTGTTTAAGAGAATGCTCCATGAGATTCTCATCAGAACTTTCCTTGAGGTTCTTATCAACTTCTTTTGGGTCCAGCTTGTTGGTCTCCAAGTCTTCTTCTGTCAGTTGTAAGCAGACAGGGGTTGGCCCAATTGGCTGAGAAACATTTGTGGCATGCAGATTTGTTTCATCTGAGTATGGCATCTCAGATATAGTGGTCATGCCAGTGCTTGGAGTGAGGCCAGTGGTGTTTGTGGTTGTTGTATTGGTGGACAGGCTGGTGACGCTTGTTTCAGGGCTGGGGATTCGAGCTTGTGCTTGCTGTCGTTCATAGTTAATTGAATTTCGGTTCTTTTCCCCTATAGTCAAAGGTGTGCTAGACATTGAATGCTCAGAAGAAATATTCTTCACAATGCTGTCAGTATGATGGATAGAGTCTTCAATGTATGAGGAAGAAGAATAATCGGGATAAGGGCCAATCTTTGGCACACGCCTATTGTGTGACAGGTTGCTTAAAGAAAGAAAAAAAGTGCCACATTGAGAATGTACATTTATGACAAACGGACCCTCCAAGCGTAAGACCTCTGATTTTAAAGTATGAACTGCTCTTTATTTTATTCCTAACTCATATTATTCTAGAAGTTATTTAAAAATCCTGATCACATAATCAAGCATCAATAATTTGCTAAATGCTAGCTTTATATGATTTAAGACTACTGGAAAACTTAAGTAGATCTAAATATGATTTCATAGATATTCATTATTTTTATTTGTGAGTTAATTTAAAAATGTTCTCTATAGTTTTATACTACCAAATATATTTTTATGAATTGTATTCTTCCACAAGCAGACATAAAGCCTCATGAGAGGAGGAGCCATGGTGTATATTTCTTTTGTTCTCCTACAATCCTAGACACATCATTGTGGCTACAGAACAAATACAATACCAATTAAGTTCCAACGGCCAAATGGCATAAAGAAAATAAGCTTTTAGGTTGTTCCAAAGTGCTTTCATTAAGAGGCAGTCTAGCAATGAAATGTATCTTCCTGGGGGTAAACTGAGCCATATCAATCAAAGTCCTACAGCCTTAGAGTATAATGCAGAGTGAGACATTCAGATAAAGGAACAACAATTCAGAACTGCTCTCCAGGTCTTCACAGCCATCAACACATCGAGAGGGATGGTTTTTGAGCATTACACTGTAATTTATTTGGGTTATTTAAAATAAAAGCCAGGCGTAACTTTAATTAAACAATGGCAACATTAATAGATACAAATGTTATAGGAGAAAAACAGCAGCTAAAGGAAGAGAGGTGCTATAAAGAATGACTGATAAAGTTATGAGGGGAATGACAGGAAGGTGAAGAATAAAAAACAGTTGTATGGCACAAGAGGTCTGGGGGTGGGGGGTAAAGTTCAAAACAATGAAACCTAGAGTAGAATGACTATAGAATGAACCATGATTTAGGGAAAACTATTTTGAAGTGACTGGACACGAGAAACAGCATGTAAAGCATAGAGCTGAAGGATCGGGGGGCAAAAATTGGGCAACACAAGGAAGGGGGGGTCACATCAAGGATTTCTTCTTACCATTCAGGAAAAATTCAAAAGTACTTAAAAATCTAAATATAAGCAGTGTAAACCCAATTTTGGGCCTACAATTCATAATACAAATTGCTCCTAGAAATTAGAAAAATGGAAAATAGCCCCCCCCAATTTAATAATCAAGTATATTTTTATCTCAGTTTTCTCTGGTAACACTTTCCTGGGTGCTTTTCTGAAAAAATTTTAACATGTTTTAAATAAAATAACCTAGTGGGAAAATTCCCACCCAAAACATGAAACAAAGAAAGTTCCAATTTTTAAAAAAAATTTTTAAAAGCCCTTTCATTTAGAACCAAAAATCATAGTTCTGACAGAAATGTCTCATAAAATAATATTCATGATGAGACAGAAAGACCTTATGAATTGCTTTCATGTAAAAGTAATAGTAGTATATTCTATACAAAAGAGCATTGGATAGGAAGCATAGAAACCTTAGTCTCCAGTGAAACAGTGGTTAGATACATAGGCAAGTTCATAGTTTTATTCTCTCTTAAAAATTTTAAAAATTAATAAAAATTTTAAAAACAAGAGAAAGAGAGATAATAACAACAAACAATAAGTGAGACAATTTATGTAGAAGTGCTTACAAATTTTTGGAGCTATGAAAATGTTTGCCTTTATTATTTTAGGGAAGTAGGAGCATTAATAATAATAAAGACTAGCCTCTTTTACCGTATTTTGAGATACAGAAAAACAGATTCCATCTTGCACTTGTACCAAACAAAAATCTCTATGAAAAAACGAGCATATTGAAAGAAAAAGTATAATGTTAGAGTGTATGAATTAATCATTGCTATTAGACTGGTTTAATAATACATTTTTCCTATTCTCTGTTTAGCCTCAATTTTCAATATTGGCTGATGAATGCGAAACCCCACTAGGTCTTACCGTTCATTCTGCATAGCAGTAGACATGGGATTGACTGTTGGGCTCACAGATTTGTTTCTTTCCCATATCATCATAAGTTCAGCCATCCTCTCCTCAGCACACTGTGCAGTAAGCCGAGCTTCTGCATCCTGGTCCCAACAGTCTTCGATTGTCTCCTTGAGTGACCTCACTGCCTATAATAAATGTCAAACAGTATATCTTTAAATGTTTTTATTTATTTCTGAGAGAGAGACAGACAAACAGACAGCATGAGCAGGGGAGGGTCAGAGAGAGAGGGAGATACAGAATCTGAAGTAGGCTCTAGGCTCTGAGCTGGCTGTCAGCACAGAGCCCGACCCGGGGCTCAAACCCACGAACTGTGAGATCATGACCTGAGCCGAAGTCGGATGCTTAATCAACTGAGCCACTCAGGCGTCCCTCAAACAGTATATCTTTAAAGAAATAGAAGTGCTGAGATTTTTAGTGACATGAGATAAAAGAATGTTCTTTAACCAATATTTTACACAGCTATCATAAAATATTTTAGACTTCAGAGATTTGTAAAGGGTCACATTATCAAAAGATGAGGAACAAGTAAGCAATCAGGGTTTAACTTAACTTCTTAAGAGTTACCCATAAATGTAAGCAGTTGAAAAAAGTTACATGGTTTGTCAAGGTTACAGGTCTGTCATTATTCATTCATAGGCCTGTTATTTCAATCAACAGCCACTAATTCTACTTCAGAAATGAGATTTGAATTCGATGGAATTTTGGCATGAGGCTATCTTCAATCTCTAGGTGAGCTTTTTTTCCTTTTAGTAAAGAGTATTTCATTCTAACTGTGAAATTTAAAGGGTTGGCATTTTCTTTTTCTTTAAACTACTTTGAATGGTAGTATCTAAAGCGGTCTTCTTCTGCAGTATTCACCTATATCAGTAACGAACAATAGTTTCCCTTTTAGGGAAAGTTGGTTTGAACATCTTTTTAAAGAACATTTTGGGATGCCTGGGTGGCTCAGTCGGGTAAGTGTTCGACTTTGGCTCAGTTGAATGATCTCACGATCTGTGTTGGGCTCTGTGCTGATAGCTCAGTCTGCAGCCTGCTTCAGATTCTGTGTCTCCCTTCCTCTTTGCCATTCCCCTGCTCACACTATGTCTCTCTCTCAAAAATAAACCTTAAAAATTTTTTTTAAAATAAAAAGCAGATTTTGTACATTTGACAAATTGTCCATCCAGAATCTTTCAGACTTGTTTTTGGATTTGTTTTTATTGAGCTTCAAAGCCTTTGACCTGCTGATATTCATAGTTCTTGTGCCTTTAAAACACTTTCAAAAAAATTAAGGTAAGGGTTGTCGAATTTAACAAATATAGAATACCACTTAATTTTAATTTCAGATAACTAACAAATAATTTTTAGTATATATTCCATGCAACACTTAATCTGAGCATTTTATCTCATAAGCCTATTTTAAGCTAAAATTCTAGTTAGCAATCTTGGCAACATTTTTAGTGTTTTCCTAATAATCTCTGTTCTGTGGCAAACAGATTCAAACCTGTAGGAAATTTGATAATGTTTATTCTAGGCATATGCTAAATGAATACCTGCACCATGGCCCACTCCTGATGCCATCTTTCCTGTTCCCTTAGCTCTTCTTTTTTTTTTTTTTTTTTTTAAGTTTTTTATTTCTGATAGAGACAGCGTGAGCAGGGGAGGAGCAGAGAGAGAGGGACACAGAATCTGAAGCAGGCTCCAGGTTCTGAGTTGTCAGCACAGAGCCCGATGTGGGGCTCGAACTCACGAACCACGAGATCATGACCTGAGCTGAAGTTAGATGCTTAACCGACTGAGCCACCCAGGCGCCCCTCCCTTAGCTCTTCTAAGCTGCCTGCGTCAGTGCCACAGCACAAATCCAAGATTATATCTTTTAAGGCTGAAATTTATACTGAAGACTTTTTACGTTTATTTATTTACTGAGAGAGAAAAGGAGAGAGAGACACAATCCCAAGAAGGCTCTGCAATGTCAGTGCAGAGCCCCACACGAGGCTTACACTCATGAACCATGAGATCACAACCTGAGCCAAAATCAAGAGTTGGATGCTCAACCAACTGAGCCACCCAAGTGCCCCGAAATTTATACTGAATCTTGAAATCTATTTTAATATATGTTCCAGGCTCTGACTACTGAGTAAAAATTAAAATTCAAACAACAAGTATAGATATCAGTCAATTAATAATCCTCTCATTAAATAATAATCTAACTATTTCTCAAATTTTAGAAAAACCTGAGGAATAGATATTGATCATCTGGAGTTTAAGGTAACTGTGTACCTCTCTGAGGTAGAAATTTGGTATTTATGTTAGAAGTACAATTGCATCCATTATTTATGGTAGTTATGTTCTACAAAGTTACTGTAAATGCTGAATTAGTGAACACTGAACCACTGCTCCTAGGGGAAATACAGGGTTAAACTCCTGTGAGCCTCTGGCCACAAGAGTTTTGCTAACTTATCAATAAATAATCTTGTTTCATTTGTGTTTCTGTTTAAAGACATCTTTTCTTAAGTTTATTTTGAGGTGGGGGCAGAGAGAGTGGAGAGAGAAACCCAAGCAGGTCTGCACTGACAGTGAGGCTCGAACCCATGAACTGTGAGATCATGACCTGAAGCTAGATGCTCAACCACCCAGGTGCCCCCTGTTTAAAGACATCTTTAAAAATATTTATTAATTTATTCACTGTGCTCATGGCCCACAGCACTCTATATCATCCCATTACAAAGTAAATCTAGTATACATTTTTCTTCTTCAAAAGGCACATCACAGCCTTCTAGTGCTTGGGAGCACTGTATTCAGCACTTCAGCACTACAGGTGGAGGCTATTTTAACACAGAAATCACTAACAAAATGCTGCAAATGTGCAAAATATGCTAAGCAAATAGCAAAAAGGACACTTGTTTATAGTTTAATAGATTAAAAAAAAAAAAGAGTGCCTTGTTGATCTCAGATGTATATCTGATGACTATAGTTTTTCGCTGCTCTGTGTATATCCATGAATGACCATAAAAGTATTCAGAGTACTGATTTGGGGATTACAAATCAATTTTAGCAAACAGTCAAATTCCAAATGTGAAATCCATAAACATGAGAAAAGACTGTATGTAATGGATTTAAAACTGACTTTGATTTGAAGAGCAAAAAGGAAGTTCAGAAATCAACTTAATTTTTTAAATAAACACACCTCTAAAAACTAGTTATACATTTATCTTAGTGGATTTTAATATTGGTTTGATAAAATGAATTGGTCTCAAGCTATGAAATGATAATTTTTTCTTTTTATTTTGAAATAATTTCAAATTTACTTTCTTGTCTTTCATGGCCTTGACATTTTTGAGGATTACTGTCCAGTTACTTTTTAGAATCTCAATTTAACTGCTGTTTCCTCATGATTAGATTCAAGGTTTGAAACTTTGGCAGAAAAATCACAGAAGGGATGCTGTGTTCTTCTCACTGCATCTTATCATGTGGTTCATAATTTTGATTTGTTTCATTACTAGTAAAATTACCCTTAATCACATGTCTGAATTGGTGTCTGCCAGGTTTCTTTCTCTATTGTAAAGTTCCATTTTCCCCTTTTATATTCAATCAGTGGAGTTTTTAAAACTTTAATCAATGTTTTTGGGGTAGAAGGAATATTTAAGGTCTCTGTAAATATATTGTTGTCTATACACCTTTTCACCCACCTTTTTTATTTTTTATTATTTTTTTTTACAAATAGTTTATTGTCAAATCAGTTTCCACATAACACTCAGTGCTCATCCCCACAAGTGTCCTCCTCCATGCCCATCCCCCCTCCCCCCCACATCCATCAGTCCTCAGTTTTTGTCAGCATTCAAGAGTCTCTCATGGTTTGCCTCTCTCCCTTTCCCCCACCATTTCCTCCCTTCTTCTCCCCCTTGTTCCTCCGTCAAGTTCCTCCTAATCCTCCTATACGTGCACACATACGGTATTTGTCCTTCTCTGCCTGACTTATTTCCTCAGCATAACACCTCAAGGTCCATCCATGTTGCTACACATGGCCAGATTTCATTCTTTCTCGTTGCCATGTAGTATTCCATGGTATAGATAAACCACATCTTCTTGATCCATTCATCTGTTGATGGACACTTAGGCTCTTTCCATGTTTTAGCTATTGTGAAGAGTGCTGCTATGAACATTGGGGTACATGTGCTCCTATGCCTCAGCATTTCTGTATCCCTTGGGTAAATTCCTAGCAGTGCTATTGCTGTTCACCCACCATTTTTAGCATCTCAATGTTTCTTGGTTGAATTTCTGTGATGCTTACTAGTAACAAGACATTTAAAAAATGATAGTAAACACAAAAGAGAAATATGGACAGAGGGCACATAAACAAGAAGTGCAAATTGTCTTATAAAATATGCAAAGATGTTTAATCTTATTCACTATGTTGAGGCAGTACATATAGTAAAGAATATTAGTTCTGGTTTTGTAGCAAGGGTGCCAGCTCAGTTAAGAACCTAGTTTCTGGGGCGCCTGGGTGGCTCAATCAGTTGAGCGTCCTACTTCAGCTCAGGTCATGATCATACACTTCGTGGGTTCAAGCACCGCATCCAGCTCTGTGCTGACAGCTAGCTCAGAGCCTGGAGCCTGCTTCAGATTCTGTATCTCCCTCTCTCTCTGACCCTCCCCTGCTCACACACACACTCTCTCTCTCTCTCTCAGAAAATAAATAAAACACACACACACACACACACACACAGGCACAGACAAAAGAACCTAGTTTCAAATCTTGGCTCTATGACTGGCTGGGTACAAATGAAAACAAGATCCATTTTCACCTATCACGCTAACAAAGACTAACAAAAGTTCCTATCCACCAACTATCCATTCTCCCAGTCTATAGGCAACCAATGGTACCAGTTTCTTGGGTATTCTTTCAGAAAAACTTTATGACATTTTTCTTTAAACACACACCTGTCATATACCACATGAATTTATAGTTTCATTCATTACCAAACATGAAGTGCAACACAGTGAAATGTACACAGTGAAATCTTTCTAAAGCAAAGATTTGGACAGCTTTCCACACAAAACTGAAAAAGACCCTTCCCTTCCCCAAAACAGAGCACTATCTATTGTAGAGTCCCATTCACCAGCTGGTGGCCCAGAAGAGCTCAAAAATACCAAAATCCAAGAAGCTAAAAATTATATATTGACTGTTTTCTGTATCTGGAGGAAAGAGAGACATGGAATGAGGCTGTATTTGTTACTTTTCATTATATAGTTGGGATATAATTTTCAAAAAACTTTTTCAAAAAGAGACCCCACCCTCCATCAAAATAAGACACTTATCAAGGCATTGTCCTGGATGTAAATAAAATTTGATAAATAGAAACCTTTGTCCCTACCTATTAGAAGTTTCCATTTTTAAGACAGAATCATTATTGATGCATAATAATACGTGGTGGTTAACAGTTGTTGAGATCTTACTATGTACTAGACTGTTTTCTAACTAATTTAATTCTTTTATTTTTTAAGTAGGCTCTATGCCTAATGCGGGGCTTGAACTCATGATGCAGTAATCAAGAGTTCCATGTTCCATCGACTGAGCCAGCCAGGAGCCCCTCAATTCATTTAACTCTTATTTGAAGTAAGTGAGAATTATCATCTCCACTTTTCATATGGAGGAAAAGAAACCCAGAGGAGAAATCAGGGTACACATCTAGTAAGTGGCAAAGCTAAGGTCAAAGCCCAGGCTGCATAGCACCACGGTTTATATATTATCCTATGCTGAATGACTCTAAACCATGCTGACCGAACACAGCCAGTTTCTAGTGAATAAATGGGTTCTATTATAAAAGTTGTAAGTTGAGTTTTTGAGAAAATTCTAAGTTCCAAACAAAGTATAAATAATGGCTAATAAGTCATTTACACAATTAAAGATTTAGAAGTAAATTAATATAATAGGGGAAGGGAAAAATAAAAAAATAGCTGAGAATTTAAAGAGGTTGACTACAAACAAGATTCTGAGGGTCCTAAATGATTTGGTTATAGATGGTTGTTCTAAAAGTAAGTAAAGCAATATTGAATGTCCCAGAGTAAAAAATTAAAAAGTAAGCAAGTAAAAACACTAGAGAAGAGAAAGTAAAAAAAGTAAAAAGGTAGAGAAGAGAAGATTAAGGAAATAAACTGTATAGAAACAACAGGAAGATTAAGTTATCACTAGGGAGTTAGTTTAAGGTCTTTAAACAAATATTAGAAAGGACTTGACAATTTAGATGAAATGGACAAATTCCTTCAAAGACAAAGACTGTCAAAGTGCATTCAATAAACAACAGATGACTTGAATGATTTCTGTATCTATAAATTTGTAGTTAAAAACTTTCCCAAAAAGAAAACTCCAGGCCCAGATGGCTTCATTAATGAATTCTACTGAACATCTGAGAAGGAGATAATGGCAAATCTACCCAGGTCTTCCAGAAGAAGGAAGAGGGAAAAATATTTCCCAACTTATGGGGGTATCAGTGAAATAGCAGAGGAAGGAGACTAGGGAATATTCTTCCCCAGAAGCACCAAAAATCCTGGTAAAAACTGTCAGAATTGGGGTGCCTTGGTGGCTCAGTCAGTTAAGCATCTGACTCTTGGTTTTGGCTCAGGTCATAATCTCACAGTTCATGAGTTTAAGCCCCACATTGCACTCTGTGCTGGAAGTGAAGAGCCTTCTTGGGATTCTCTCTCTCTCTCTCTCTCTCTCTCTCTCTCTCTCTCTCTCCACTTCCCCCACATGTGCATGTGCTCTCTTGCTTTCTCTCTCTCAAAATAAACAAAAAGAATCCCCACAACTTTTTAAGGAAAAAACTGTCAGAATCAACCTTATTGAAGCTCTAAAAGTTGGTCAAATGTTTACAGCAGCTAAGTAAAATATCAAGATGATACTCCCCATGTACCTGGTCCCAGAAGGAAGAAAGTGATATTGTTTCCAAGCAATTATGTTATCTGTTTTGATAGGTCTATAAATTCCCTGAAGACCAAAGAAAGAGGCCTGTCTTTATTGTGTCTAAATTAGAACTCTCTCAGGAAAGAGAAGTAGATATGCCTAAGTGGCGAACATTCCTTGAAATCACTGAAAGTCAAATGAACAAGTGTTACAAGCCTGGTGTAAAATACGACAGTTGAGCCACATAACAGAAATGCTGAAAGTGAGGGAGAGATAGCTGGAGTGTAAGAGACTTTGGGGAAGTGAGGGCTTTGAAAAGCTCTTGCATATACTGGGAAACCTAGAAAAGCCATGCATACATCCAGTATGGGATGCATGCTCAGGGAAGCCCATAAGCTTTCATAACTGGCTGTCTTTAGGCTCACTACTAGCAGAAAGTGAAAGCTAATGCAGAATCATAAAAGGTCTGGATAAATGTTAAAGGAAAGCCCCAACACAAAGTCAATCTGCAAGACCCAGAGAGTATTTTCTTTTCTTTTTTTCTTTTATTACCTTTCTGCCTATTAGGATATTCAGAATGTCCAGTCTTAAATAAAAATTACAAAGTATGCAAAAAACCCAGGAAGGTATGGACTATTCATAGGAAAAAAGAAATTAAAGAAACTGTCCCTGAGGATATGAAGATATGGGGGTTACTAGACAAAGAGCTGAAATATGCTCAAAAGATGAAGAAAACCACAGACAAAGAATTAAAGAAACCAGGAAAACAACATCCCAACAAATGCGGAATAGCAATAAAAAGATAAAAATTATAAAAAAGAACCAGAAAGGCACTTTGGAGCTTAAAAGTACAAAAACTGAAATGAAAAATTCACCAAAATGGCAGATGTGAACAGAGGGAAGAAATAATTGGTGAACCTGAAGATAGAAGAAATTATGCTATCTAAGGAACTGAAATAAAAAAGAAATGAAGAAAAAGAAACAGAGCCTAAAAGCCTTGAGAGGCACCATCAATTATAACCAAATACACATAATGGAAGCTCCAGAAAGAGATGAAAGAAAAAGGGGCAGAAAGAATATTTGAAGAAATAATGGTCAAAAACTTTCTCAATTTAATAATAGAAATGAATCTACATATCCAAGACACTCTATGAACTCTAAGCAGGACATACTGAAAAAGATTTATCCAGAAACACACTATAATCAAACTGTAAAAAGCCAAAGATAAAGAGAAAATCTTGATAGCAAGAAAGAAGTGAATTGAAATGCACAAGGGATCCTCCATAAAAGTTAATAGCCAATTTCTCATTAGAAATCGTGAAAGCCAAAAGGCAGGGGAATGACATACTTAAAGTGCTGAAAGAAAACAAATGTTAACCAAGAATTCTATATCAAACAAAATTATCCTTCAATAATGAAGGAGATATTAAGACATTTCTAGATTAAAAAAAGAGATGAGGAAGGTTGTTGCTAGCAGAGCTGTCCTATAATAAATGCCAAAGGGGATCACTCAGATTCAAGTAAAAGGGTACTGGACAATAAGCTGAAGCCATATGAAGAAATACAGAACACTGGTAAAACAAAACAAAACAAAACAAAACAAAACAAAACAAAAACCCAACTACACGTAAGTAAAGATAAAAGCCAGTATTAGTGTATTTTTGGTTGGTGACCCTTCTTTTTTTTTCAATACAATTTAAGAGGCAAATGCACAGGAAATAGCTCACTCGGTTAAGCATCCAACTCTTGATTTTGGCTAAGGCCATGACCTCGTGGTTTGTGAATGAGCCCTGCACTGGGCTCATCTGTCAGTTCAGAGCCTGCTTCAGATTCTCTCTCTGCCTCTCCACCATCTCTCTCTTTCTCTAAATAAATAAATGAAACCTAAAAATATTTTTAAAAAGAGACAAATGCATAGAACAATAATTATAAATCTATACTAATAATGTTTCAACATTACTAAGATGTCAATTCTTCTCATATTGATTTCCAGATGTAATTGAATTCTAATGAAGTTCCCAGCAGGCTCAATGTAGAAATTGAAAAGCTGATTATAAAATTCATGTAGAGGGGTGCCTGGATGGCTCAGCCAATCATCTTACTCTTGATTTCAGCTCAGGTCATGATCCTAGGGTCATGGGATTGAGCTCCACATCAGGCTTTGTGCTGAGCATGAAGCCTGCTTAAGATTCATTGCCCCCTCTCTGCTCTCTCCTTCCCTCCCCCTCTCTCATGCTTTCTGTCAAAAAAAAAAAAAAAAAAAAAAAGCTCATGTAAAACAAAGATGGAGGACTACTAATGTTAGCTGATTTCAAGACACAGTATAATGCTAAAGTAATTAAGGTTGTGGTTTTGACATTGAGATAGACATACAGGTCAATGAAACTGAACAGAATCCAGATATATACCTGCATACATATGGACAATGAATTTTTGACAAAGATAAAAAGGCAATTCATTCAATGGAGAAAAAATAGTCCCTAAAAATAAATGGTGCCAGAACAACTAGATATCCATATGCAAAAAAGTGAATACTGATCCATACCTCACACATATGCAAAAATCCAAAAAACAAGACACAAAACAACCTCAAAATTGTTCACAGACCTATACAATTTCTAGAAGACAACACAGAAGGTAATTTTTGTGACCCTGGGTTACATAAGGATTTCTAAAATGTGAAACCAAAAACATATCCATGAAAGAAAAAACTAATAAATTGGACTTTAGCACAATTAAAACCATCTGTCCCTATAAACACACTGTTAAAAGAATGACACAAGCCACAGTCTGGGAAGAAATATTTTAAAATCATGTATCTGATAAGGGACTTGTACTCAGAATATACAAAGAAATTCAAAACTTAATAGCAAGAAAACAATCCAATTTAAAGTAGGCAAAAGACCTGAAGACACCTGTCATCAAAGAAGGATGGCAAAAGCAAGTGAAAAGATGCTAAATATTATTAGTCACTAGGGAAATGTAAATTAAAATCATAATGAGATACTACTGCATACCTGTTATCTAAAATTAAGAAGAATGGCCATACCAAATGTTGGCAAGTATGTGGAGGAATTAGATAGAACTCTCATACTGCTGGCGGGAATGTAAAATGGTACAGCCACTATGGAAAACTGTTTGGCACTTCCTCAAAAAGTTATGCAGACATGTATTACATGATTTACCCATCCTATTCTTAGGAATTTACCCAAAAGACTGAAAGCATATATACATACAAAGACTTTCATATGAATGTTCATAGGAGGTTTACATGTGGTAGCCAAAAACTGGAAATAATCCAACTATTGACCACCAAGTGAATGGGAAAAAAATTGTAGCATAACCATTCAAAGGAATGTTACTTAGCAATAAAAAGGAATAAACTATTGACACACATAACAACATGGATAATCTAAAAATAATTATGCTTTGTGAAAGAAACCAGATAAAAACAGTACATACATACTGTATGATTCCACTTATATAAAATTCTGGAAAATGTATATAAATCACTAGTGATAGAAAGCAGATCTGTAGTTGCCTGGGGATTCATGGAGAATAGAGAGAGGCAGGAAGGAGAGACTTCAAAAGGGCAAAAGAAAAATTTGGGGGCTAAGTGACATGTTCATAATTAGGACTGTGGTGATGGTCTTGGGTATATACGTATGTCAAAACTTAACAAAGTATAGACCTTTTTAAAAATATTTATGTATTTTGGGCACAGTGCCAGTAGGAGAGGGGCAGAGAGAAGAAGATAGAGTATCTGAAGCAGGCTCTGCACTGACAGGCTGACAACAGTGAGAGCCTGATGCAGGGCTCAAACTCAAGAATTGTGAGATAATGACCTGGGTCGAAGTTGAACACTCAACCAACTAAGCCATCCAGGTGCCCCAACAAATTAAATATCTTAATATGTACAGTTTAATCTATATAAATTACCTCTCTTTAAATGTTAAAATTTGTTGAGGAGATAAAATAAGTTTAGAGAAAAATATAGACATTCAGGTAGAATCAGATGAGTGCTTCAACAAGAGACTAAGTGCAAATATATAAATAATGATATCCAACATTTGGGTAAATGAGATAAAGGGGTTATCATTATTAACAATGATGAAAAAAAGCAGAAAAAAATAGAGAAAAAAAGAAAAGACACTTTAAAATTTTTCTTACCTAATGATAGGAAAACAAAAATGGGGGCTCATGACATGAAGTCAGTTTAGTGGGTTGGGAACCAACATTTAAAACAAACAACTATACCAGTCTCCCCAAACTAAATACTCTAGGCTAGAATAGAAAATACCAAAATGTAGAGTATGTGGTAAGGTTAAGTATAATCCTAAAGACATTATATCATGAGGTGCACCTGTATTTCTTAATGTAGGTTGTGTGAGTAAAAAAAGTATGGGAAATGCTGAATTCTAGATCACAGCAAAAGTTTGCTGATTTGTCAAGAAAAGAAAAGGAAATGCTGAAATAAGTATGAAAAGAAGAAGGGACAGTTTCTGGAACATACAGTACATTTTAGCAGACTGGATTTAATGGATGGAGAAAGAAAAGATTAGAAGACAAAAACAACTAAGAAATTTCCAAACTTTTACATGGCATACATTAAGATAAAACTGCTGAGCAAACCAAGGTTATGCAGAACTAAGACTAAGGAATAAAGATAAATCATACAAATGATTTCCAAAGGGGAAAGAGAACAAGCCAGTATTCAAGAGAGATTAAGAAATGGAGGATCAGAATTTGGAAAAGAATGAAAAATATGAAGAATGGTGGTACAGTTGAACAAATTATACCTGAACATTTTACGTATGAGAAAAAAGCTGTTTAAAAAATAAATTTTGTCTATAATTTCTTATTATTCCAATTTAAACTGTGTGTATGTGTCATTGTTAACAACAGTTCACTTTTACTGTAAACTCTGAAAGTACAGGGGAAAAAAACAAAAGTTATTCATGAATCCAATATTCAGAGATAACTATGGTTAACATTTTCATGTATTTCCCTCAGACTATTTTCTATACTTTCATTTTTTATCAGAAAACTATTCTCCTCACCCCCACTTTTTAAATGCCTATTTATTTTTGAGAAAGGACAGAAGCACAAGTAGGGGAAGGGCAGAAAGAGAGAGAGGGAAACACAGAATCTGAAGCAGGCTCCAGGTTCTGAGTCATCAGTGAAGAGCCTGACGCGGGTGGGGTCAGAACCCATGAACTGTGAAATCATGACCTGAGCCAAAGTCAGACACTTAACCAAATCAGCCACCCAGATGCCCCCTTCCCCCTTTTATTGTCTGATCTATTTTGGGTTCCTGGCAGGTTCTAAAGCCTAGTTTTTATACTTACTTAAATTTGAAAGATTTTTGAGTTTTGTTATTATAAAATACTTTTAAATTTCAATGCAATTATGAAGCAAATATATCTTCTTTTAGATACAGGGGTTTCTTTCTCTGTTTATAAACTATGTGTCTGTTATATTCTTCTCTAGTATTGAATGGTCTTTACAGAGAAGCAGTTATATTGACTATAGCACATTAGGTTTAAATGGATTCACTGGAAGTAAACCAAGTATTACTTATTCCTTAGTTAGCAACCTACTCTAAATAGAAACCAAAAAGTTTTCAGGTAAATATGAATATGATGCATATCCTGTAATGGCAGAGTTGTTAAGAGATACTTAAAATAATGAGTCAGTCTTTGATGAAATAAAGTAATTTAAGGAAGATGAAGTATTTTACTAGATAAAATTTCATAAAAAGATTTTTCTTTAAGAGATGCTTTACAGTGAGGCTAGCATATCTAATGCATCCTGGTGCAGGATTCAGCCTCTCCCCTTCTGCCAAGGACTTTGTGGGGCACCTGGGTGCCCAAGCAGGGACTGCAGTTTGGAGGCAATCTTGGGCATATGTTTTTGGTAATAGGTCTTCAATTGCCTTGAAGAAGATGTCAATCTCATCTAAAGCAGAAGTCTTCCTTGACCAATGGACAAGGTGACAAAGATGACCAATGGAGAAAATATTCAGTCTAACTCTGTACAGAAACACATGACATCTCTCTAGCCTCTTTCTGACATGCCACCATCCATTATAAGTGGGGATCAAGAATGAAAATATGCTAACCCTATGAAGACAACCTAAAGTTAAAATGTGAAAATACATAGTAAAATGATTTACATTGTTTAATAAATTTTTCATTTCTGTTCTTTAACTATAACCAAGAAAATTATTTGTATAAAGTGCTAAAATTCTGATTTACACCCTGAGAAATAATCAAATTCCTATTACATTCTTTTTTTAAATGTTTGTTTTTGAGAGAGAGAGAGAGCGTGCACACACATGTGAGCGGGGAAGGGGAAGAGAGAGAGGGGACAGAGGATCCTAAGTGGACTCTGCACAGATAGCCGTGAGCTCAATATAGGACTTGAACTCACGAACTGTGAGATCATGCCCTGAGCTGAATCTGGATGCTCAACCAACTGAGGCACCCAGGTGCTCCATAAATTCCTGTCATATTAAAAAAAAATTTTTTATGGTTTATTTTATTTTTGAGAAAGAGACAGACACAGAGTGTGAGTGGGGCAGGGGCAGAGAGAAAGGGAGACACAGAATCCAAAGCAGGCTCCAGGCTCTGAGCTGTCAGCACAGAGCCTGACATGGGGTTCAAACCCACCAACTGTGAGATCATGACCTGAGCTGAAGTCAGATGCTTAACTGACTGAACCACACATGTGCCCCCATCATATTCTTAAAATAAGAACAGATTGCTATTGAAGAAGCAAACACTGAGAATTTCTAGAAATTATAAATATAAGAGTGGAAAGTAAGATCTTAATAAACATGACTAATAGAGTGGTAAAGGTGAAAAATGAATGAGTGATTTAAAAGCTAAAGCTGAGTAAATCTTAAACAATGTAAAACAAAAAAAAAAAAAAAAAGGAAAATACAAAACACAGATTGAGACCTGGAATGTCAAGTGGATGAATATTTTGAGACGGAAGAAATGGAAGAAAATTAATAATTTTTATTTTTAAAGTTTACTTATTGAGAGAGAGAGAGAGAGAGGGAGAGAACACGAATTGAGGAGGGGCAAAGAGAGAATCCCAAGCAGGTTCCACACTAAGCACAGAGCCTCAAGTGCGCTCAAACCCAAGAACTGTGTGATCATGACCTGAACCGAAATCAAGAGTTGGATGCCTAACTGATTGAGCCACCCAGGCACCCAAATTTTTAAAATAATACAAGAAAATTCCTCTGACCTGAAGAAACTTCTGAGTTTTCAAACTGAAAACCTGTCTAGGTCAAAGCAAAATGTATTATATCCAGGTGAAATTTGGTAACTTCAATGATAAAATAAAAGGCTTAAAAGCTTATAGAGACAAGAAAACAAGGGGATAAAACAAAAAGACAAAAAAATAATGGAATGAGAGTGGTTGGTTCTGGAATTCTATATGTCTTAATGCTTGCGGACAACAGAGTAGTGATTTCAAAGGAACCACTATGAGGAAAATGTGATTTTGATCTTGAAATCATTACCTGGCCAAATTATTTCATAAACAAGACAGCAAGACAGAAACATTTTTGAGGGTGCAAGGATTCATACTACCCATGCTCATACTAACACATATCACTTAAGGAGGCTTCATCAAAGAAATAATAATTTACAAGAAAAAGAACGAGGTTTTATAGAAAAATGTTGTTTTTTGGGGCACCTGGGTGGCTCAGTCAGTTAAGCATCTTGACTTCAGCTCAGTTCATGATCTCACAGTTTGTGGGTTCGAGCCCCACATCAGGCTCTGTTCTAACAGCACAGAGCCTGGAGCCTGTTTCAGATTCGTGTCTCCCTCTCTCTCTACCCCTCCCCCACTCATGCTCTGTCTCTCTGTCTCAAAAGTAAATAAATAAGAAGGAAAAAATGTTGCTTCTTGGTAGAATCTATAAAGAAGGAAGAAGAAAAAAGTGCCAAATATATCAAAGAGAATCCAGTAGATGGTGACTTTTGAAACATTCTTCCTCAAGCAGCAGAGGCTTTTATAGTGACTAACATAGGATTTTTACTTCCTTCTCTATGAGTCCAAGCACAATAATATATTGTACAGATGTCTACATAATCATAATTCTATAATTCCTGATGTTTTTATTTTAACTTTTAGATCTATAGACAAATTACAAATTATTTAATAATATCTACAGTATTACAAAACTAGGAAAAAGTAAATGAGAGGTAATAAGAAATAAGAATAGATATGGTATTCACAATTGTTAACAGTAACCTCCAGAAGGAAAAGTTAGAAACAAAAACCAAACCTTAGAACATTGTTAACAGGAGTTACTTTTGAAAAGTGGTGCTAGGGGTAGGTAGTCTTTTCCTTTTCCATTTCCTTTTTTATGCCCTTCTATTTAATTTGAATTGATTTACCATGTACAGGTATAACTTTATAATTCTTTAAAAATGTTTAAAATAAGAAATATAGGTACTACCATCAATAAAGGGTAATTAAATAATTAGGATTTATCATACAATGGAATACTGACTAAATGGAGAAAAAGATATAGGACAGGTATTGACATGAAAAGCTGTCCATAAGTAAAAAATGATACTGCATAATGAAATGATCCTACTTATGTTAAAAAAAATTATATGACAGAAAGAGACAGAGAGTATATGTGTGCATGTGTTATGTGTAAATATTTGTAAGAGGTTTATAGTACTATAGCAACAATGTACTAAAATGGCAGAAGTCTGTAGATATTTTAGTGTGCGAGTATGAGTGGGGAAAGGGCAGGGAGAGAGGGAGACACAGAATCTGAAGCAAGCTCCAAACTCTGAGCTGTCAGCACAGAGCCCAACCTGGGGCTTAAACTCATAAACTGTGAGATTATGACTGAACCTAACATGGACACTCAACCAAATGAACCACCCAGGAGTCCCTAAAGATTTTATTTTTAAATAATCTCTACATCCAACATGGGGCTTGGACTCACAACCCTGAGATCAAGAGTCACATGATCCATCAACTGAGCCAGCCAAGAGCCCCTAGAATGCATTTTTAATAAGCAGAATTATAAGCACACCTTGGTTTCTTTTTTAGGTAGTTTAAAATTCTATTAGCCATTGAATATGTAAGTTTGCACTAATTAACATTTTTGGTACCACTCTCAAGAGAGTAAGATGGAATTTCAATAATGTTTAAAAATATTAACATGTTAATTATTCCAGCTGTTATTCAATCTGGCAACCTCAGATACAATTTAGTCTCTCTGGTATTGTATACTTAGAAAAAACTACAACTGAACCAAAAAGAGGACTTTTCTATATTGAAAAGTTTGAAGCTGTATAACATCATAAAAGTCAAGTAAGCTGGATTTCTGGCATTAGGCAACACTAAGAACTATCAACATTAATAGTCTATTTTTGCTTCAAATAACATTAAAACATATTCAGTCATAAGTCCTCTTTTTAATACTTTAGTTTTTTCTTACCAGGCTGTTTTCTTTCCAAGCTTCTGGGAATTTGGGTCTCTGTTTTTCCCTAGACACCAGAACCTGCATATCTTCAAAAGTGGGATGGTTTCCAACTTCTGTCTGAAAAGCCATCTGGTATTCTGGTACAGATTCACCTGTGTATTTTTTTTTTAAAAAAAAGATAAAGTAAAATTTTTAATTATCATAAATTAAGGAATAACAGCACAATTTCTGATACTAGGTACGCAAAGAAATTATGTTACAACCTCTTTTTTTTTTTAACCCTTTTGGGAATATTTGGAAATGCAAAAGAGATTCTGTTGTGGGTTTAATACAATATTAATTAATAAAAATTTAATTTGTTATTAAAAATTTACTTTATTTAGAATAATCTTTGATAAATCAAATGTTTGTTGATAAATCAAGTGGTAGTTTTAACAACGGACATAGCTCTTTTTAAATGGTTTCTAGTATTACTAAATTGGGGGGATTATTATATACATAAGGTGCATTTAATACTTGAAAATGCCTGAATTCTTACCCCATACAGGGTTTGAGGGTGGTAAATACAAGAAGAAAGTCCAGGATAGAGTACAACACACGTCTGTAGAATAAAATATAAGTAGACAGGATGTATAGTCATCATGTCTTAATATGTCACTGGCTCTATTATAGTCCAGCCAGACTGTATCAAATGTCACAAAAATTTTTATGATAATGGCCATGACTGAAAAATCAATATTGATTTTTTAAAAATCCCTCTTAAGTAGTAATATCTAGATCAAGGATTTTTAAGTATCATTAACTATTCCACCACTGTTTAATAACCCTATTTATCACCCATAAGCACAATCAGCTTCTTGTGATGAGAGTCTTATGATTTTTACAAAATGTGATCAAATTAAACTTAATAAAAATATTGTGCCATACAGAAGATCAATAGACCAACAGTCAGAAAACCAATGGTCTAGTCGAAATCTTGACAAAGAACACAGGGGAGAGATTCTTCCTTTCTGCTGGCCCCAGCCCCCACCCCATTAGAATGACAGGATAAATTAGAAGGAAGAACACCAGAATGTAGGATAAGGCACTTAAGCTCCAATCATGGCTTCATCTCTACCCTGGAAAAGTCATTTAACTCTTCTGTGTTTTAGTTTTCCTGTCAGCAAAATGGCAATGTCTGTCTTCCTTATCTTACTCACATGGAAATAATACAAAAGTTATGATGACCCAGATAGAAAATACTTTATCAGGGGCATCTGGGTGGTTCAGTCAGTTAAGTGTCTGACTTTGGCTCAGGTCATGATCTTGCAGTTTGTGAGTTCGAGCCCTGCATTGGGCTCTGTGCTCGCAGCTCAGAGCCTGGAGCCTGTTTCAGATTCTGTGTCTCCCTATCTCTTTGACTCTCCCATGCTCATGCTCTCTCTCTCTGTCTCTCAATAATAAAATTTTCTTTAAAAAAAAAAGGAAACACTTTATCAAACATGTATTTAAGTTTTAAGTTTCATTTGGATATTCAAAAACCTATAAACATTTGCCCACCACCAATATTAAAAAAGATTATGTTTCAAAGATTAATTCTGTAATTTAGAATATTGCAGTATCTTTACAAGTGATATTTTGTAACTCTAAACACTTAAGCAAAAACTTATTGTTTTTTAAGTTTATTTATTTATTCTGAGAGAGAGAGAAAGTGCAAGTTGGGGCGGGTCAGAAGAGGGGGGAGAGAGAGAATAACAAGCAAGCCCCCCACACTGTCAGCTCAGAGCCCAATGTGGGGCTCCAACTCATGAATCATGAGATCATGACCTGAGCTGAAATCAAGAGTTGGATGCTTAATCTACTGAGCCACTCAGGTGCCCCCTAAGCAAATGCTTACTATTGACAATCACCATCAATACTGAACTTGAAAGACAAAACTAAAAGTTTTAATACTGCTAGTTAGTATATCACTTTTGTTCATGAAGTCTCACCTAATAAAACCTCAACCCATAATATTTGTGAACCATAAGATATTTACTAGCATATCATATCTATCTCTTTAAGACATTTACACAACACATATAGATGTCTTCCAAATGTTACTTATTACTTTTTTTTCAAATGCTGGTTCAGTAGAATAACTAAAAATTAATAATTTTATTTATTTGTTTTAAGCAGGTCTAAAATATAATTAGAAAACCTACTAAATAAAATTGATATACAATCTTGTTTTGTGAATGAAATGACATTAAGAATTGCAAATTTCTAATAAATCTTCATGGCTCTTAATCTAATTGTTCAACAGATACTTATTTAGAGCTAACAGTATTAGGCACTAGGGACACAAAGAGGAATGTTAATGACATCATCATCATGAATTATATTCGTCTTACTGTATTTCCTTAAAACTTTATAATCATTGAATTGCTAAAGGGAGGTTTTATAATCCCATTTTCTTTCTTTTTTTTTTTTTTAATGTTTTTATTTCTAGGAGAGAGAGAGACAGTGTGAGCAGGGGAGGGTCAGAGAGAGAAGGGGTCACAGACTGAAACAGGCTCCAGGCTCTGAGCTGGCAGTCAGCACAGAGCCTGACGCGGGGACTGAACCCACGAACCGCGAGATCGTGACCTAAGCGAAAGTCGGACGCTTAACCGACTAAGCCACCCAGGCGCCCCAAATCCCATTTTCTTTCAAATTGTCCAAAATAGATCAAATATCTAGAATATCAGATACCATTCCCTGCTTCTCACCTCATTTGCTATTTGTTAATTATGTCTCAAGCTGTTAGGAACTTTTTAGTTCCCTTCTTAAATTATGCTTCTTCTCTTTCTTCCTTTTTCTTTTTCTTCCTTCCTTTTTTATCTTTCTTTCATATTCCTTCTTTATATAAACATTGCAACATTTTACTCTTTTTTTGCAATACAGACATCTAATTCATTTATTCTGCATAGAGTCAGTATACATTACACAGTGTTTACATATAATAATAAAGTATGTACTGTATTTGGAGGAGTATCATAGAAATTTGAAAAAATGTTTTCCAAAAATGTTATAATTATAAGATGCTATTCTCTATGCTTATTAATATGTTTAAGGGATACTTTTTATTCAACTTTCATCCTGTTTCACTGTTAACATTTTAAAGACCATTTTGTATCTTCTTCCTGTGCTTGCTTAATACTTTTCCTTCCCATATTCTGATATTTTTGTCTTCTCTATTCCACAGAAACTCCTCTAAGAATACCAATGGCCTCCTTCTATTCAATTCAAAGATCATTCCTCAGTTCTATTTCCTTTTGACCTTATATTACATCTACTGCTATCAGTCTTGGTTCTTAACATTTTCTAACACTACCTTCCAAGATACTATGATTTCTTAGTTTTCTCATTAGTTTTCTGACCAACAGTCTTCTTAACTAACCTTCTGGTACAGGGACATCCCCTGATATTCAGTCTTTATTCACTAATTTTTTGCATTCTTTATTTGTTTTCTTAGAAGAGTGCATCAACTCATAAGTTTCCATTTACCATTTTTATATAAACAATTTCTAAATCATTTTAATTTTAGTTCTCTCAACATTCTCTTCATTTAAAAAACTAATTGTTTTTAAAACTTTTTAAAATGTTTATTTTTGAGAAAGAAAGAGAGAAGGGGAGGGAGGGAGAGAGAGAGAGAGAGAGAGAGAGAGAACTAGTAGGTGGTGGGCAGAGAGAGAGGGAGACACAGAATCTAAAGCAGGCTCCAGGGTCTGAGCTGGGCTCGAACTCACGGGTGGTGAGATCATGACGTGACCTGAAGTTGGATGCCTAATGGACTGAACCACCCTGGGGCCACCTAAAAATTCTTTTAAAAAAATTTCTTCAGCTTCAGTATTCTCCATCAATACTCCATCTGAAAGTCTTCATAACTGGAGAAATTCATGTTTCCAATATAAACCAGTATTTTTTTTCCTAAGTTCCTGGCTGCCACCGTCATTATTTCTTAGATCTCTGAATATTTCTCAGTTCCTTAGATTTTCTTCTAATAGCTAAGCAGAGCCACAGATTTCTTCTCTACATTTTCTCACATGTGCCTCTTCTTGCCCATTTCTATATCCAAGATTATAGGATTTCTTATTGCAACTCTCATTTTTCTCCTTTATTTTTATTTTCATTATGGTTAAATGTACAAAACATAAAATTTACCATTTTAACAATTTCTAACTATATAGTCAATCCTATGGCAGTAAGTATGTGAATAATGTGCAACCATCACTACTACGCGTCTCTAGAACTCTTCCATCTTTCCAAATTGAAACCATGTATCCATTAAATAGTAACACCTTATTCTTTTACATATTTTTAAAGGATGTTTATTTATTGATTTTGAGAGAGAGAGAGAGAGAGAACATGTGCATGCACGTGAGTGGGAAAAGGGCAGAAAGAGAGTGAGAGAGAGAATCCCAAGCAGGCTCCGTTCTGTCAGCATAGAGCCTGACACAAAGCTCGATCCCACGAACCATGAGACTACGACCTGAGCTGATATTAAGAATCAGATGCTTAATCGACTGAGCCACCTAGGTGTCTCTTACCTATTATTTTTTTAACTATTTTTTTAAGTCATTTCCACTCCCACTGTGGGGCTGGAACTTATGACCCTGACCCAGAGGATCAAGAGTCACATGTTCTACTGATTGAGTCGGCCAGGCACCTGTCTTTTTCCTTTTTAAAACTGCCTCTAGTTCTATTTCAATTCAAACTACATATCTATTAAAATAACCTTCTGCAAATAAGATTTAATTGCCTTTCCATTTTCATACACCTTATATTATTATTTATCAGGCTAAAAGCAAGAGTTATTCTTTGAATGCAGTAATTGTCGAAAAAAAATGTTGCTGATGGCAGTATACTAATGCTGGTATAAGAATCATTTTAATCAGACATGTTTCTAGAAAAAGAAAAATTCTGGGCTAGAGTATATTAAAAATATCTGTGGCCTAAACTCCAGTAATAGAAGTAAAAAGTTTTAAAAGTTCCAATATTATTGTGATATTACTGCAATTCTGCTATGCCCAGAAAAATACCTCAGCTAAGTACTCTGTACTTCCAATTAACCAGAAAATATACTTCTAAATAATAACTGCCTGACCTATAGTTAATCTAAGTAATTAAGTTACTTTATTTTTAGAATTATAAACTATTGCTAAATGCTTACTGTTTTAAAAGCAAAGCAAAACAAAACCAAACCTCAACCCTACTACTAATCTTTATTATTGAATAGCTCCATTACATACTTTGTCCAATGCTGTTTCAATTAACCAATTTTCCTTTTTCTGTTATTTTAATGGTGTTATTTCTACAAGATAGAAACCATACATATCAAGTCATTTTGTACACCATCTAGAATGCAATGAACACATATTGGTAGTTAAAGTTTTTATAGGGCAATAATGACAGTAACATAATCCTAACAAAAAGAGAAAAACTATAAACTCATTTGGTTAATTCAAGTAAGTCTCAAATAAGCATTCATATTAAATGGGTGTTCTTTCATTAAAAGGAAGGAAAGAAAGCAAGTCAAGAAGTCAAGGAGTCAAGAAGTCAAGAAGGCAGAATGAAAAAAATAAAGGAAGAAAGAAATAAAAAAATGTTCCAATGGTAAATTCATGGTTTCTAATTTCTTGGGTCAATTCAGGGAATATTTTAAGTGTAGCTTATCAAATGCTCCAAGGGTGCATAAGGACAACGATGACTGCTAAAACAATCAGAGACCAAACTAAACACAGTTAGATAAGCTATTATGGACAATTAACTGAACTGCACTCAGGGGCGCTTGGGTGGCTCAGTCAGTTAAGAATCCAACTTTGGCTCAGGTCATGATCTCCCTGGTTTGTGAGTTTGAGCCCTGCATCAGGCTCTGTGCTGACAGATCAGAGCCTGGAGCCTGCTTAGGAGTCTGTGTCTCCTTCTTTCTCTCTTCCCCTCCGCCACTCATGCTCTGTCTCTCCATCTCTGTCAAAAATAAAGATTAAAAAAAAAAAAACTGCACTCAGATGCAAAGTTGGAGTCCTTTTACAAAGTTTTTCCTGATTGACATCCTTCTGCTAATAATGTTTTTGAACACTAGATGGCAATAAACTAAAGGTTTAAATGAAAGTAAAAACAAAAGTTGACTTATTTAATATAGGTGGAAAAAGAGGATATAACTGCTTCACTTCAAAACATGTATCAACTTTTGATAGCAATTCTCTTACCTGGGAAGAGGTCTGTACATCTCATAAATATCTCCCAATAAATCAGTCCAAGTGCATACATGTCTACTTGTTTCAAAGCTGATTCACAGTCCCTCAAGTTCACAGCTCCTTCTAGAACTTCTGGTGCCATATATCTGATTGTGCCAACCTGATAAATTAAAGTGATATTTTTCTGAAACATAATGTAGCATATTCTGAAAGGCATATATCAGACTAGAAGTTATACATAAATTTCATGTCAACTATATGTCAATAATACATTATCTGACCTTATGCCTGTCACTAAAACTTTCCATACCTAATTTCTTATCTGTAAAATGCCCTTCTTGAATAATTAAATTGTGGTAAATCCATTCTATTGAATAGTATTCATCAATCAAAAAGGTTAAGCTAGACTCTCCTACATACGTCAATGAAGAAACATTTGCAAGACACAATGAGGGGCGCCTGGGTGGCTCAGTCGGTTCTGTGTCCGACTTCGGCTCAGGTCATGATCTCACAGTTTGTGAGTTCGGGCCCCGCATCGAGTTCTGCGATGACAGCTAGCTCAGAGCCTGGAGCCTGTCTTCAGATTCTGTATCTCTCTCTCTGACCCTCCCTTGCTTTCGCTCTCTCTCTGTGACTCTCAAAAATAAATAAAAAACATTAAAAAAATAAGTTAAAAAAAGATACAATGAGGAAAGTGTACAACAGTATGTATATCATTTAATACTTAAAATTTTTTTAATTAAAAAATATATATATACATAGACAGAGAGACAAATGTATGGGAATGCAGAGAAAAAGGTCAGGAAGGATGCGGTCTACATTTTAATTGTAATTATTAGAAGGTGACTGTCCTATCTCAAACTTGGGAAATTTTATTCTTGCTTCAAATATCAGTACTTAAAAAAAATACCATTCTTACAATCCTCCTCCTAATGCCTGTCAAAAATGAGTTGGTGGGGGCACCTGGGTGGCTCAGTCTGTTAACCATCTGGCTCTTGATTTTGGCTCAGGTAATAGGGCTCTGCACTGATGGCGCAAAGCCTGCTTGGGATTCTCTCCCTCTTTCTCTGCTTCTCCCCTGAGCTCTCTCTTTCTCTCTCAAAATAAATACATACATAAATAGATAGATAAACATTTTAAAAAATGAGTTGGAACAGCACTTATTTCCATAACGAACTGATAAACCTCATGCAAAGTATTCTGTATGTCTTAATTTTATAATTCATAATATGCTATAATTGGTAGTAAGTAAGGGTAACTGTCCTGGGTAGATTTTTCTAATGTAATTCATTATGTTCTCAAAGTACATCAGAGTGATACCTTTTGTATACACTCACCTCACTTATGGCTGCATTATCTTCTTCCCCTGGGCGTACCAATCTATTTCCAGTCAGCCTCATGGACAATCCAAAGTCACTAATAACACAGGTTCCATCATTTTTCACCAGGACATTTCTGCTGTTTAGATCTCGATGGGAAATTGCAGGTTTATAATGATCTGTTTAGGTAATTTCAAAAATTTATTAATGAATAGACAGCAGTGTTAGACATAAAATAAATATGTAGGTAAAAGGAACTACAAAAATACAGATAATTATATTATTTTCCTGCCATTTAATTTCCTGATAACAAAAAGGGACACAAGAAAGCAAAGCTTCAACTCAATCATCACTATTTTCACTATATTTTACAACATAAACTACTGTTACATGTGTAATTAATTAAGCTTTAAATATTTAGCTGCAACTAATAGCCAACCTGCTATTGCTTCTAATTTTTTTTTAAATGTTTTATTTATTTCTAGGAGAGAGAGAGAGAGACAGCGTGAGCAGGGGAAGGTCAGAGAGAGAGGGAGTCACAGACTGAAACAGGGTCCAGGCTCTGAGCTGGCAGTCAGTACAGAGACCGACGCGGGGCCCGAACCCACGAACCGCAAGATCATGACCTAAGCGAAAGTCGGACGCTTAACCGACTAAGCCACCCAGGCGCCCCTATTGCTTCTAATTTTAAAACATACTTGTGTGAGTTTTTTTTTTTCTCTTCTTCTAAGGGTAGCAAAAGGAGGCAAAAGAGAAAGAAATATTTAGTATAAATAACTAAAAACAGTCAACTTGTTGAAATGGCTTTAAAATCTGTATACTGTATGTTATACTTTTCTCCTGTGGCTTAACTGATCAAGCCTATGACAGAACATCCAGTTCTCCCCTCAGGTTTAGCCCTGTTTCTAAGTCCACCTCAGTTTTTCAAATCAAACTAGAAATAGTTTTACAATGGACCTGAAGAATAAGTAGAGGGGCTGGTATCTCTCAGCAAGAGGTGAAAATTTATTTTCTGATTTTACAGAGAAGCAGACCACTATTACTTATCACTAGACTATATGCTCCATGAAGGTAGAAAGAGAACATGTTTTACCTGAATTCAAAACGCTTGGTACACAATAAATGTTTGCTGACTGAAAGAATATCTAACCTAAGCTGCACCATCAAAAACATATTTTTCCTCTCTTTAAGGAAATCTTATATAAATATTATATTAAGCAAAACTATAGCTCTTGAATTGAAAAAAATTTCTATATTACAATTTCTGAAATTTAAAGTAAGTCTCCAGGTATACAAAGAAACAGAGCAATCAGAACAAAGTCAATGATAAGCTTATTGAGTATGTATATTTAGGCCCATATAGGCTCAGTATTTATATTCATTACTCTCATTAATGAATATCAGACTGTAATTTCACCAACAATGAAACTAAAAACAGAGGATGATGATTCCTGTGATGTATAAAAAACTGGGCAACAGCACAATTGGAGGAAAAAAATAGTAGTTAAAAAAGAGTTGATTTCTTGTTCATTTTCTTCCCTCTCACCTCCTGGTCTAGCTTTCCAAAGCTTGTACTAACATGGCTCACTCAACCCCTAAAAGACCTGCATTTCTTATTCTGGATAAAACCACAATACTACTATATACAGTATAATCTCTAGGTGATATTTATGTAAGAAATTTACAGAGACGTAAAAATGTTTCTATATTTGGAAAATGTTTGTATATTAATACCAAATCAATACTTACAGATTTCACACTTAGGGAAATCAGGCAAAAATAATGGGGAGAATGGGGAACGAGTCAGTGATACACCCAGAGAAGAAAATAGGGTAGTACCTTCTGCTACTATATAAGGAAAAAAAAAAAACACATGGAAGAATGAAAGAGGAGGGGTAGGGAGCAAAGAAGGAAGCAGGTAAAGGAGAAAACAAGGACAAGGAAGAGAAGAAAGGAAACAAGATAGGATTCATTACCAATGCAAAGGGTAGAACTAAGGATCACCCTTTTGAGAGACTTTTCCCCTTAAAGTTCTTCTCAGTATTCCTTTTAATCCTTTTTATTTGGGGGTAGGGAGTTCAGAGAAAGAAGAATATACAATGATTTTGCCCTGGGTAGTAGCACTGTACTAGGTAAATATTCCAAAGAAAAGCAGGCCATAATATTATTTTAATTGTGTTAAAAAGTAAAACCTGAACAAAAAATAGTCTCTCTGTGGACACACACACACACACACACACACACACACACACACACAGTAAAGGCCTTGGAAGGATGTACATAGTTAACAGTAATTTTCTGTTAAATCTGAGTGATCTATAATATGTTCTTAATTTGTTAGATGGGGAGGGGGAGTATGGTAATAAGTTACAATGGCATTATCTGGAAAAATTTCATAAGGAGGACAATTACAAATAAATAAACAGGCTCAACTCCTCCTTATTCTGAAGCTAAAAAAAGGTAAATAAAATAATAGTAGTAGTATTTCTTACCATAAAATTTCTATGCCAAACAGCAAAGTTACATCTGAAGATACTGGGTGGTGGGGGGGAGCAGGCAGGGTGCCTGGGTGGCTCAGTCAGTTAAGCATCCAACTTCAGCTCAGGTCATGATCTCAAGGTTTTTAAGTTCCAGCCCTGTGTTGGACTCTGTGCTGACAGCTCAGAGCCTGGAGCCTGCTTTGGATTCTCAGTCTCCCTCTTTCTCTCTGCCCTTCCCTGCTTATGCTCTGTCTCTCAAAAATAAATAAACATTGAAAAAGAAATTTTAAAAAATGAAGATACTGTGAAAAAGTGTTCTCTGACAAGAAGTGAAATAACACTTCAAATATTTTTATTAATTTTTAAATAGTTTTTATTTTATTTTTGAGACAGAGAGAGACAGAGCATGAGCAGAGAGAGAGGGAGACACAGAATCTAAAACAGGCTCCAGGCTCTGAGCTGCCAGCACAGAGCCTGACACGGGGCTCGAACCCACAAACTGCGAGATCATGACCTGAGCCAAAGTCAGATACTTAACTGACTGAGCCACTCACGTGCCCCAACACTTCAAATATTTTGAAATAATATCGTTTATTTCCAATATCTTTAAAATACTAGGTAAAAGCATAAATTCAAATAGCTACTATACTAAAAAAACCCACAATGCCCCCAAAATAGCTAGATTTATTTTTCTGTAATAGAATACATATACTCAGTTTTTTAAAAAAGGTTAACTAAACAAAAGGGGGGGGTTAACTAGTTTAAGTGATATTAGGTAATATTTGAGAGTAGCCTCTACATTTAAATATAACTCTTATTTGATGGCAATCATTCTTTTCAGCCAATGTTTGACTTGAAATCTTGCTAAATCATGCAAGTCTTGAAAAGGGGGAGGAGGATGGTATTTTAAGTTCTGTGCTAAGCCAGCTTTTTAAGTGAATTATAATAATATTTAAGAGTAAGGAAACACAGTCCAAATGGTTAATGTCCTAAAGCACTAGAATAAGTGCATCAAATTGCTGACATAGGCATAACATTGGTCAATTCTGTATTCAGGAAATGCGAGATGTCAAGATAAATGAAGTGATAAATTATTCAGGAGAAATTATTTATATATGAAGCAGCAGCTAGAAAAGATGATCCATGCTATTATACAATAGAACAAAGATCTAAGATACTGATATATTAAAGATATACAGAGGTCAAAGAAACTGAAAAAAACAGTATTCTGGGCTGTAGTATAAGAAAATCCCATAAAGGATGAAAGCTTGAGAAAGCACAAAGACTGATTTTTGCAATGAAGCTAATTTAGATGTGCCTGTGATGTGAGGTATATTTTGAAACAAAGTGAGAAAGTAAATGTATTAAAGAGATGCTTTGAACAACTAGCAAAAATGTGCATAGATGCTGAAGAAAACTGTAGTTATGGTAAAGAACACATACCACAGTTCTGAAACACTGGCAAAGATTGACTCCCCACCATGCATTATCCTCTTTCTACTCAGTACAGAATCCAATATTATTTGAGATAGTAACATAGCCAGCTTAAAAACAAGAACAACAATAATAGCACCAACAACTTATTTCAGCTAAGTGTGAACTAAGTTCTGGAAAATAAAATATGAGTATAGGCCTTCTGGAGGCAGAAGGGGGCAATTCCTTCTACCTTTCCTTTTCCTTACTGATTAGAATATAGCATGATGGACAATGAGGTGACCTTGAAAATGTAAGCCATATATAAAGAATAATGGAAAAAAAAAATAACGGAGGAGAAATATTATTGGAGGCTTAGGCTACACCGAACCAATTTTATTGTCTGTCTCTAAATGTTTACATGAGAAAGAAAAAAAAAATTCATTCTTATTGAAGCCTGTTATTTTTTCTCCCTGACAGATTTAACCAAACCTAATTCGAGTTAAGAGAAACACTTGAGTTATAAAAAGATACGTGTAGGTTTTATACTAAAGACCAACCAAACTATAGAATAAAAATCCATATGATGTTAAAACTAAAGAATTGGTAATGCACTGCATTTCATTTAAATAAGCAAATAAATGCAAAGAAAATATATGATGGCCTACCTAAAAGGTTCTTAACCTAAGTCCATAGATGGACTTTAAAGGGTCTGAGAACCCCTAGAATCAAAAGAACATTTTTAAAAGTATGCCACACATGTATCTTTACAGAGGTGTTCAGAGCTTTAATCAAAATCTTAATAGGATCCATGACCTCCCTAGGATTTTGAAGTTCTTTTCCTTATTCTTTCTGTTATATTTCAAATATATTTCCTCAAGCCAGATCCTTCAAACAACTGGCTAATAATAAATCTGCTACTATATAAAATATACTCTTAGTCTGAAGATATGGATAAAATTTCCCTTTGTGAATTTTGACCCACATGAGTGTCAGTCATCTTCTACTTACCTCCTCGTGGCAATTCTGTATGAAGATAAGCCAGTCCTCTAGTCACAGAATGAGCCAGACGGCAAGAGCTGACCCAATCACTTGTATGGAGACTCAAATACTTGCAGAGAGATCCCTATATAAAAGAATATACAAATACAAAAAAAAGCAAAATTAATTTACTTGTACATGAGGAGGTAAATTAGCAGTAGTTTTATAAAGTATTTAAGTAGGTTAGGATTCCATGGAGATTTAATGAACTATGACATTTCAAAATCTCAAAGAATAAGACATATCTGTGAATAGAGAGGGGAGATGATGATGGAAAGGCTACTTTATTTTTTTATTATTTATTAATTTTTTTTTTTACAAATAGTTTATTGTCAAGTTGGTTTCCATATAAGACCCAGTGCTCATCCCCACAAGTGCCCCTCTCCGTGCTCATACCCCCTTCCCCCCACACTTCCATCAGTCATCAGTTTTTGTCAGCATTCAAGAGTCTCTCATGGTTTGCCTCTCCCCCTTTCTCCCTCTATTTCCTCCCTTCTTCTCCACCATGGTCCTCCGTTAAGTTCCTCCTAATCCTCCTATACGTGCAAACATATGATATTTGTCCTTCTCTGCCTAACTTATTTCCCTCAGCGTAACACCCTCAAGGTCCATCCATGTTGCTACACAAGGCCAGATTTCATTTTTTCTCATTGCCATGTAGTATTCCATGGTATAGATAAACCACATCTTCTTGATCCATTCGTTCGTTGATGGACACTTAGGCTCGGAAAGCCTACTTTAAACATTATTAAATATTTTTTTCTCCAATGTTAAAAAGTATAAATGATTATTTCATATTAAATGTTTCTTTGATTTCTCAAATTAAGATAGAAAAATAGTCTTTTACTCTTTATACTGTACTTCTTACCAGTACAAGTACAAATGATATTGTTATATTTTACAAGTATGAAACAGAAAGCTTTCATAAATATGTATGTGTCAGTGCTATTCAAGGTGCTCATCCACAAAGTATTTATTACCAGTCAGGGATAAGGAGCTTGAACCAGAATGAATATCAGTCAAAACACTGTTTCCTTCATCAAGAAAGTCTTGCTCAGGGGGAGAGACACACAGATGAACTAAAAAGTTAACTTGTGACTTAGCTGATTCACATTCTGATGTGAGATCCTTATCTCACTGCAAACCATTAATAACCAGTTTGCAAACCACCAATGTTTTACATAACAGTAATCCTCCTAAAACTCTGATTGACAGCTAATATAAAGGCCAGTTTAATTTTTATAAAGAACTTACATTGGGATAATACTCCATTACAAGCAAATATTCCATGCGTCCATCTGCAGTAACCCTTTCATCTCCAACTATAAAGCGAGCAATGTTGTCATGTTCCATCAAAGGCACTCTGTAAATATTCTTCTCATTGATAAAATTCTGACGGTTTGCAAAGGAAAACACTTTTACAGCAACTGGACGTTCATCTAAGGAACCTTTATATACTGCTCCATATCGACCCCGGCCAATCAGCTGTAAATTTGTTTTAAAGGAAACAACGTATTAATTCATATCACAACTGAACAATCATTTTCTAGAAAAGTGTAAATCCAAAGATATACCACAGTTCTCTATTGCTTATAGTTTTTTTTTTTGTTTTTGTTTTTTTTTTTTTTAATATTTTTATTTATTTCTAGGAGAGAGAGAGAGACAGCGTGAGCAGGGGAGGGTCAGAGAGAGTGGGAGATACAGACTCTGAAATAGGCTCCAGGCTCTGAGCCGGCAGTCAGCACAGAGCCCGACGCGGGGCTCGAAGCCACGAACCGCGAGATCATGACCTAAGCAAAAGTCGGATGCTTAACCGACTAAGCCACCCAGGCGCCCCCTCTATTGCTTATAGTTTAAATTACTCCACTGTCAAGAAACTAATAAATTCCGTATCTCCTATGGCTCAGGAAACTCCTATAAGACCCAGCCCTCCCGTAGATAACAACTATGAACTATGAATAAAATTTTAAAAAGAAATGTCAAAGTGCTAGATATTGAACAAAAGGAAGTAGATTCTGAGGGGAGTCAACACTTAAAAGGAAGTCATGCCATACGGTGAACTACTCATTTTTACAGCCTGAGAGTAGGCTGAAATGAACACTGCGCAGTACACCTAGAAATGCAATAGAAAATCCATAATCTTCCTGGCCCTAGGAACCAGAGGACAGAATTTCGGGCAACCAAAAATGCTGGAAAGGGAGAAGAGAATCCTCAAAGGAAAGTGAGAGAGGGGGAAACCCAGTGAATACTTGAGACCAATTCCAGCTAAAGATAAAACAACTGCAGTGAGATTTGAGCTTCCCCCCAAGAGACAAGGAGTTCAAAATATGTCTAACCAAGTTAATTGCCTACTAAAACAAATAATGGAAATAAACACATTTTAGAAAAACCTACCAGAACACAAGGTCTCCTCAATATAACATTTAATATTCAGGACACAATAAAAAAATAAAATCAGCAAAATATAACCCATTCTCTTCATTTTTGGCTTCTGGGGATTTTACTTTACTGAAATAGGGTAAGGATTTACCATTATTTATTTAAGGACTTTTGTCATATTTCACTCACTATTTCTAGGTTAGTTATTTACCAGACTGCCTTTTAGAAAGGTTGTGTCAATATATAGTTAAGGCAACAATTTTGGGAGTGTTTTACTTAGTCCAGGATAAAATCCTGTGGTTTTAACTAGTTTTTTTTTTTCAATTTAGTAAATTGGACATCTTATTATGCATTTAAAAGCTACCTTTAATTCTTTTATGAATTGACACTTCATCTTTTTGGTCCACTTTTTATGGATTGTTTCTTCTATATTGATTTATACCAGCTCTTCAACAATTTTTTATGTGTTGAAATGTTTTTGAATCTTTTGTTTATTGTATTTTTCTCCCAAACAGAAGGTTCCTAAAATGTTCTGTATAATTAAATCTACCACAGCTAACAGTCTCTAGTATGGCGATCATAGTTTATTTATTCTAATAATCATAAAAACATTCATCATGGTAAGACTATAACATAGGTTCTGACATATTACCAAATGAAAATTAAATTCAACATAATATATAACAGTTGTATGTACCTATATAAATATATAATATATGCACAGACAAGTAATATTTATTTGGCATATATCATGGATTGCTTGAATGGCACATTCTTCTCAGAATTTCACCATGTTTTTATTCCTGTACACTGTTGCAGTCTGTACTCAAAGATCATCTCCTTTCTAAATATACTTTCTGTCTCTTTTCTACACTTTTTATACTAACCCCTTTCCATCTTTTATTTTTATATGTTTTATTTTTCTCTACAGTGCTTACTACTACTAGAAGCAATATACACTTATTTGTTTCACCTGTTTGTAGACTCTTTCCCACTAGAATACAAGGCTCAAAGGGGCTCTCTGTAGTTTTTACTTATATTCTCAGTGCCTGGAATAGGCCTTGGCACCAAAATGATAGTTAATAAAGGGTCATGGAATAAATGGATGAATGATGTAGTGAGCGAATGAAGTTACTGTCTCAGATACACTATGAGAGCAGAAAGAACAGTCCATAATATCTAACAACAATCTTACCTCCAACAGTTTCAGATTATCTAGGTCAAGAGAGGGTTCTGATGCTGCTGCCTCCATCATGTTCATACTGTGAAGACCCTGTTTACGGTCTCCTATAACAATAGGAAAAAGAAGTTGCTAATGCATGGTTCTCTTAAAATGAAGATCTTTATTATACTTTTTCTTTTAAAAAAAAAATTTTTTTTAATGTTTTTTATTTATTTCTAGGAGAGAGAGAGAGAGAGACAGCGTGAGCAGGGGAGGGTCAGAGAGGAGGGAGTCACAGACTGAAACAGGCTCCAGGCTCTGAGCTGGCAGTCAGCACAGAGCCCGACGCGGGGCTCGAACCCACGAACCGCGAGATCATGACCCAAGCGAAAGTCGGATGCTTAACCGACTAAGCCACCCAGGCGCCCCTATTATACTTTTTCTTATAATTGCTAAAAAGAAGAGCTACAGAAGGTAGGCAGCAAGATTTATGCCCAACGTCACCAAGAGTAAAACTAGCCTGGGGCGCCTGGGTGGCTTAGTCGGTTAAGCGTCCGACTTTTGCTTAGGTCATGATCTCGCGGTTCGTGGCTTCGAGCCCCGCGTCCGGCTCTGTGCTGACTGCCAGCTCAGAGCCTGGAGCCTGTTTCAGTCTGTGACTCCCTCTCTCTCTGACCCTCCCCTGCTCACGCTGTCTCTCTCTCTCTCTCCTAGAAAAAAAAAAAAGAGTAAAACTAGACTAAGAATCATCTATAAATGAAGATGAATGATGAATAATAACATTAAAGCTGAATTTTGGGAGATAGTTCCAATAACAGATCTAGTTTAAAATTCTAAGAAATATTGCAGAAACATTAAACAAGATTTTAATAACTTAAAAAAAGTTATTCAAATGAATGAATGGGTACTGATTTCCTAAAAAGCTCATCAAACCTAAAATTTTTAGAACTGACTGGACAGTTGATGATACTGAAGACTGACTGACTGACTGACTGACTTTTAGTTGTGAAAATGGTATTGTGGTTACGTATGTTTTAAGTCCTTATATTTCAGAGATAATACTAAAGTTTTTATAGATAAATGATATATGCGATTTACTTCAAAATACCCAGTACCATGAGTGCAGCTATGGATGATATATTGATATAATAATCATTGAGGCTGGTTGACAAATATTTTGGATATGCTTGAAACTTTTCATAAAAACTAGGGAAAAAAGTTTGTTGAGAGAGAAGGATGAGAGCTACTGTAGTACAGATGTTTTTTTTAGCACAGAAATTTTAAAAAGGAGAAAACTGATTCTGACTAAATGGTATATTTAATAAACAAGAGAACAAAAGGTGATACTTTTACCTGTCAGCATCCTGTATCCAAAGCATAAGGCAACTATCAAAACAGCTAATACAGAGACTGATGCCAAAGCAATGATTATTGTCTCATCTCGGTTAAATGAATGAGGTGGACCTAGAAGAAGACAAATTTTAAAACACAGTTATTTCTTATTTTAGGATTTTGTTAAGAACTGACAGAAAGGCTATATCAATATATAGTCAAATCAACAATGTTTTTGCATCAAGGGAAATTAAAGAAAAATAATAAATTTGTGGTGGTCACAAATTATGTATTTTTAATCATACAAATGATCTTATATAGATTTACAACACTGACACACTTGTTGGTTGTGATGTTACTGAAATATCAACTACATCGTGGAACAGCATAGGCAGAATAATAGAATATTTAAAAGAACAGTCTTTGGACTCACATTTGGTTTTAAATCTTGACTATGCCACTTTCAGTGGAATTTGGCAAATTATTTGAATTTTCTGAACTTTAATTTTCTCATTTGTAAAATTAGTACTCTCTACCTCACAAGTCTTCTGTGAGGCTTAGACAGGAGTCTAAGTTCTTAGTACCATGTTGAATAGATATTATTTATGCCATAAATGGTAGTTTATCAATACTGATGCCATGATCATTAATGAAAAGAACATGGTTTTAAAGGCAATGGAATCTGAAGTGGACTTGAAACTCAGTTCTCCTACTTATTGCATGACCCTGGGAAAATTTCTTCACCTGTCTGAACTGAAGTTTATTCACTCGCAGATAGGGAACACACATACCTAAATTACAGGGCCATTATGAGTATGTAAATCATACTACATGTTAGTTCCATTCTGTGGACCAGATGAAACACACTTAGGATGGATTTTCACAAACTGGAGCACATTCAGAAGAGAACAGTGAAGGTTTAAGAACTCTAAAATGTGATAGAAAGGAGTGAAGTGTCTGGTGTGGAAAAAGAAAAACGCTAGGGAAGATAGATGGTTGTCTTTATCTGGAAAAAAGGACTTAATAGCTAGTGAGAACATAAGATCCAAAAACAGCAGTTTTTAACTCAGTATGCACAAGAACTTATCGCTGATAAATAGAGCTGTCTAAAATGGAATGAGTTACCCTATGAAACAGCTGTTCATGTTTTTTTTTTTTTAACTGAAGGTATTTATTCAGTGTTTGGTAATAATGACCAGAGGCTAAGCTTGATGACTGATAACGTCATTATTTAATAACTTTTAACATTCGATCAAATTCAAGGATATTGTTATTTTAAATCTTTCTCACTTTGGACATCATAATTATGTGTTGTATCAAACTAGAAGCTTCTGTGGCAAACTCAGAAGCTTCTATGAGAAAGAGTTCCTCCAATGTGCATTCCTGTTTTAAATGAATGTATTTGTCTCATATTAAGCACAACTGAATATTACAATGTCAAAACATATTTCTATAGAAGAATCTATTGGGTGCATTATAATACTTACTTATTTACCAAGTCAAACCCCAGGCTTGTACCTAAACCCAGTCACTTTATTATTTTTAATTTTTATTTATTTGTTTATTCAAGTATAACGTGTTAATATTAGTTTCAGGTGTACACAATATAATGATTCAAAAATTCTATATATTTCTCAGCACTCATCAATATATGTAATAACCATTTAATCTGCAGTATATTTACTGGATTTTAATAGACTTTAACATAATGATAATTGTACTTACTTCTACAGAATAAATTACAGGAAGAAAGCTACATTTAAAAACTCATTTTACAATCAGATACATTTTATCATCAAAACGCTTAACATACACTAGGATGGCTATAATTTTATTTTTATTTTAATTTTATAAATAAAAAGTGTTGCCAAGAATATGGAGAAATCAGAACCCTTTGTACATTGCTGCTGGAAATGTAAATAGTGCAGTTGCAGTAGAAAACATTATAGAAGTTCTTCAAAAAGTTAGACACAGAATTACCATAAGACCTAGCAATTCCACTCTTAGGCATATACCCAAAAGAATCAAAAACAAGTGTTCAAACAAAAACTTCTACAGGAATGTTCATGGCACACTAATCATAATAGTCAAAAGTGGAAAGGACATGAATGCTCATAAATCAATGAATGAATAAACAAAATGTACTACAGACTTAACTGTGTTCCCTTAAAATTCATATGCTGAATGTGATGGTTTTTGGAGGTGGGACCTTCGGGATTAGGTTTAGATGAGGTTAGATGAGGTTTAGATGAGGCCACGGGAGTGGGGCCTTCATGATAAGATTAGTGCCCTCATAAGAAGAGATGTCAGAGGTCTTTCTCTCTCTACCTGTGAGGAAGCTGTGAGAAGGTAGCTATCCACAAGCCAGAGAGTTTCTTAACACAATCCAACCATGCTGGCACCCTAATCTTGGACTTCTGGCTTCTAGGACTGTGAGAAAATAGATTTCTGTTGTTTAAGCCACACAGTCTATTCTGTTTTGTTGTGGCTATGAAGGGTAGCAGAATATAACACTTCATAATATGCCCCTTTGGCACAAGACTATCTTGAGCTGGTTATTTTTAAGAAACATCACACACAGAAGCAGCTCTGAAAACCAAGCAGGACTTACCCTTTTATAAAAGACATTTACATTTATAAGGAAAATTCTCCATTTGTAAGGTGTCTCCTTCTCTGTACTTGGAAGAGGAAAATGAATAAACTCTAGAAACTTTTATCAATAGAAAAGCCAAGGACTTAAATCTGCATAACAATCATATACTTGTTTACTGTGCTTTTCCTAATAATTTTCCAGTTACTGGTCTTTTCTTAACCCACTCCCCCTTCCCCATTTTTTTTTTTTTTTTGGCTTAGCTGGAGATAGTATTTACCATGGTGACTTGGTCTACTTCAGAGAATTACTCAGTTTTCCTTGGAATCTCCCATGTACCCAGGAGGTATATATATTAAACTTCTATTTGTTTTTCTCCTATAATACCGTCTTTTACTATGAAAGTGGAAGAGAGAGAGAGAGAGACACACACACAGAGAGAGAGAGAGAGAGAGAGAGAGAGAGGATGCTAGTGAGCAAGGGGCAGAGAGAGGGAGAGAGAGAGAATCCTACCAAGGGCAGGGCAGGGGGAAGAGAAGTGGGACTCATGTTCACCCATAGCAGGGCTTGTATTCACCCAGAGCAGGGTCTCAAGCTCACCCAAAGCAGGGCATGAGCTCATCAGATGTGGAACTCCAACTCAGGATGACCTGAGATGATGACCTGAGCCGAAGTCAAATGCTTAAGGACTGAGCCACACAGGCACCCTGTTTTCCTGTTGTTAACAGTTCTTTGCATACTTTGGATACAAATCTTTGATACGTGTTTTGCCAATATTCTATCCTAGTATGGCTGGTCTTTTCATTGTCTTGGTATGAGGGTTATAGTGGCTTCACAGAATGAGTTAGTAAGTATTTCCTCTGCTTCTATTTTCTGAAAGCGATTTAGAGAATTGGTATCATTTCTCCTTTATTATTTTTTAAAAATATTTTTATTTATTTTTGAGAAAAAGAGAGCACAAACACAAGCAGGGGAGGGGCAGAGAGAGAGAGAGAGAGAGAGAGAGAGAATCCCAAGCAGGCTCCACACTGTTAGCATGGAGCCCAACGTGGGTCTCAAACTCACAAACCATGAGATCAGGACCTGAGCAGAAATCAAGAATCTGAACACTGAACTGAGCCACTCTGAACTGACTGAGCTACTCAGGCACTCCAGTATCACTTCTTCTTTAAATGTTTGCTAGAATTCAACGGTGAAAACACCCAATTGAATGCTTTCTGTTTCAGAAGGTTATTGATAACTGGTTATATTTAATAGATAATGCCTACACAGAATAGATAATTTCTGTGTGAATTTTGGTAGGTGGATATGTTTCAAGGAATTAGTTACCAAACTTGTGGGCAAGGAGTTGTTCATAATATTCTTTTATTATCCTTCTAATACTCATGTGATCTGCAGTGATGACTTTTCTTTCATTTCTGATTATTAGCAACTTCTTTTTCTTTTTCTTTTCTTAGTAGCTTGGTTAGATATTTGTCAATCTTATTGATCTTTTCAAAAAATCAGCCTTGGTTGATTTTTCTCTATGAACTTTCTGTTCTCAATTTAATTGTTTCTGATCTTACTTTTATTCTGCTTATTTGGGGTTTAATTTGCTCCTCTTTTTCTAGCTTCCTAAGGTGGAAGCATAGGAAATCACTAGGATTTATTATTTATTTATTTATTTATTTATTTATTTATTTATTTAGGATTTATTATTTAAACAAAGGGGGAGGTTATACACAATTAAATCCAATTTCATCCAGTTAACATTAAAAAAACTGCCCCCAATTTTAACACCAATGTGACAGACAAAATACACCTAAATTTTTCACATAGTGAGGCTGTTCTTTACCTGGATCAAAAAAATTCACAAGTCTATTATGAAACAAAGTTTTGCTATTTTCAAATTAGAAAGACTACATTTTAAAATGGGCTTTAAGGGGTGTCTGGGTGGCTCAGCTGGTTAAGCATCCGACTTCAGCTCAGGTCATGATCTCATAGTTTGTGAGTTCAAGCCCTGCATTGGGCTCTGTGCTGACAGTTAGCTCAGAGCCTGGAAGTTGCTTCAGATTCTGTATCTCCCTCTCTCTCTGACCCTTCCCTGCTCATGTTGTCTCTCTCTCTCTCTGTCTGTCTCTCAGAAGTAAAGAAAACAAAAAATAAAATGGGTTTTAATTTTCTTATGTAATTCCAATACATATGAGTTAATAGAGTTTCCAATTCTAATGTATATACAAGAGAATAATAAAATATTGAAAATTATAATAGTAATTATAATAGTGATATTATAGAAAAACCATCCTGCAAAAGAAAAGCCAATGTTGTAATTCCCCAAAGAATTGAACTACACAACTTCTATGAAAAGTGTATTTTAAATTTAATCAGGAATAAGAAGTCATAATAAATCTAGTTTTATTTTAAAAGTCTTAAAATTTTTTTTAAGTTTATTTTGAGAGAGAGAGAGAGTGAGCATGAGAGCAGGGGAGGGGCAGAGCGAGAGAGAGAAAAGGCAGAATCCTAATCAGGCTCCACACTCAGCTCAGAGCCCAGAGCAGGGCTCAATTCCACGATGTGAGATCATGACCTGAGCCAAAATAAAAAGTCACTTGCTTAACCAGCTGAGTCACCCAAACACCCCTAAAAAGTCTATTTTTAATTTCGGAAATATGTTGACATTTTTAAATTTTGAGAATTTAAAATAATGCTCTTTAGTTTATGTGACATTACAAATTGAAATTTAAAATGTAACAAAGTGTACATTCTCTATTCTAAAATACCCCTGTATATTTAAAAAGTATAGACTGTTTAACACAAATTAAAGATAGTACATCAAAGTATAGCCTTCTAGATTAGATATTCTTGTTTTTATACTTTAAAAAATATTTATTTTTTTTAGAGAGAGAGACATACACACAGAGTGAGAGTAGGGGATGGGTGGGCAGGCAGACACACACACACACACACACACACACACACACACACACACACACACACACACACACACACACACACAGAATCTGAAGCAGGCTCCAGGCTCTGACTGTCAGCACAAAGCTCGACACCTGGCTTGAACTCATGAACTGCAACATCATGACCTGAGCCAAATTCAGACGCTCAACCAACTGAGCCATCCAGGCAGGCGCCCTTAGATATTCTTGTTTTTAATTACATTATGAAAACACTGTATATTGCTAAAGTGATGTATATTTTAATTCTATCAAACTGTTATTACAAAATAGGAATGATAATTTTCCTAGTCTATTTTTTCTCATTACCAGATAGTGATTTTAGCATTACAAAAATTTCTGGAAAAAGGATTCAATTATGTAATAATAATATAAATAGAAAGGTTTCCAGAAATATTCCCATTTAAAAAACTGTTTTTGTCACTGATTTAAGCAACAGAAGGTTTTCACAACCTGTAAAGAAGAGCAATATCTTGAACACATTACAAATGTTAACCATATGGTACTTATGTATTTTTTTATTCATAGGAAAGAAGAAATACTCTACTAAAAATTATGTTGCTTAAACTATCACTCAAACTATGACATATCACCTGAATATATATTTTTTACTTATTGAAATGATTCCTTTAGATTATCTAGTCATAGATTTTTCTTTTTCTTTCTTTCTTTTTTTTTTTGGAGACAGAGGGCAGGAGAGTCATAGATTTTTCAAAATCAGTTTATGTGAACTTTAAAAAGAGAATAAAAATAAATTGGCCTAGGTATCCCTAAAACCTTTTCACAGAGTCTGATTTTTCTGAGTCTCTTTTGAATCTAACATCCATATTCTGTTTTCCATACATTTTCTTTTTTTCTTAATTTAGATACAATTCACCTCTAACATCACATTAATTTTAGGTAGGCAATATAAAGACACAACACACATTCTTATGTGCCATTAAAAACTCAATCCTGGGGGGCGGGGGTGCCTGGGTTGCTTAGTCGGTTAAGTGTCCAACTTTATCTCACGTCATGATCTCTCGTGACTTTGAGCCCCAGATCAGGTTCTGTGCTGACAACTTGCAGCCTGAAGCCTGCTTCAGATTCCATGTTTTCCTCTCTCTGTCTCTCCCCTGCTCTCACTCTGTGTGTGTGTCTCTCTCTCAAAAATAAATAAACATTTAAAAAATAATTTTAAAAAATCTTTTTAATGTTTATTTGTTTTTGAGAGACAGAGAGAGACATAGCACGAGCAGGAGAGGGGCAGAGAGAGAGGGAGACACAGAATTGGAAGCAGGTTCCAGGATCTGTCAGCATAAAGCCCAATGCGGGGCTCGAACCTATGAACTGTGAGATCATAACCTAGGCAAAGTTGGACACTCAACCAACCAAGCCACTCAGGCACCCCAAAACATAATTGAGAAGAAGAATACAACATTCCTTAAAAGAGAGCTTTCCACTATCATCTCTGGAATTTTGTTCAAGCCACTGACATCCATTCTAAAAATTTTAATGCTGGTGCTTTCTTGCTTGCTTTTTTAAAGTAAGCTCTATACCCAGCATAGGGGCTTGAATTCACAATCCCATGATCAAGAGTTCCACATTCTACCAAACGAGCCAGCCAGGCACCCCAATGCAGTTGCCTTCTTGTTCATACCAGAAAATGCCAATGGGAGATCAGTTGTTTTATTTTTAACCTTTTCATTATAAAAACTTCCTACTATCCACAAAAGTAGAAAGTACATAGAATCTTCAAATACCCAACACTATCTTAGCAATATCAACATTTTGTCATCCAATGTAGAGTTTTCAAACAATAGAACTCTTATGATTTCCTCAAATGGCCTGTTGACCAAAACATTGAGGGTTTGATGTTGAGTGGACAATCTACCAGGGATAACAGGTTTGCATGTGAGTAGATGACAAGCACCATATTTAATCAATTTTAACACTGATCTTATCTAAAAATCTCTTAAGGTGGGATGCATCAAACAGTTGATAGCATTTTACAATTACTTGATAGTGTTTTTCTTAGTGGTAGGAAAAAACACCCCTCCTTACATCCCAAGGATAAGTCTTTCAATTATTCGTTGTTTAGATAGGATGAAATATCAAATCAGATATGTTTAAATGTGAAAAAGTTACTTCCAATTCTGCTTAGGATGTAAAAAGATGCAAGCAAATTTTACTTCTACCCTAAGAACAAGCCAAGACACCAAACAAGTCACTTAATAATCCTACAAAATCATAGCCTTTTCTGTAAAGCTCATTAAGAGCTAATGACACAAAGAAATCGGTATATTAAAAACTAGTAAGTGATAACCCCTTTCTAAGAGGGAAGATATCTAAAACCGCTTTTATCCTTGGTGATGCAATGGGCTGAAGAAGACAGACGCATAGATATGAGTAGGAAGAAGCAGCTGAACATTTAGCAAATTCTTAAAGTGTAGTACTGGATAGCATGACAGCTAAGAATATCAAGGGCTGTGAACACAAAGAGAGCTTGCGGTTACCTGCCAAATCTTTTCTACAGGCCTTTACCAAGTATTCACAAGTATGAATAAAGGCAAGACAAGAGAACTGAGAAAACCCTCTTAAGTGTAGGCACACAAGGCCTGCTGAAGCCTGAGAAGGGCAAGAGAGCCGAGGCAAACCTTTTGGGCACTGCTGGGTTTCATTGATTACAAGACAGTATCCACCTCTGGTTGGGTAAGGGTATTAAAGTTGAGAGAGTTTTGGGGAGTCTGGTATGCTCAGTTGGTTAAGTGTCCAATTTCAGCTCAGGTCATGATCTCTTGGTTCGTGGGTTCAAGCCCTACATTGAGTTTGCTGGTGTCAGCCTACCAGCGTAAAGCCATCTTTGGATATTCTGTCACGCTCTCTCTCTCTCTGTCCCCACCTTGCTCGCACTCTCTCTCTCAAAAAATAAATGAAACATTAAAAAAAAAAGATATGAGAGTTCTTTCCTAAAGTGCCAGAGTATGGGGTTTATCAAAGACTAAAGGCACAGAAAGAGAACTAAGAGAAATCCTATAAGCACTGAGGTCCCAAACCATACCTAGGTAATGTTCATCCTGCCCTCAAATCATTTGAAACCTATAATGAAATTAATCAAACTAAGGCAACAGCAAAGGTGAGATACAGCTAACAGATTACATTCATATAGCCCTTCACTGTAGTAGCTTGACAAAACCGAGTGCATCTTTTTCTGAACACAAATATTTTAGATTCTTCTTTTATTCACAATGTTCACCGTTAAACCAAAAGTTAAAAGATGTGAAGAAGAAAATCTGGTTCAATCCCAAAAAGTAAGTTATCTGGGGTGCCTGGGTGGCTCAGTCTGTTAAGTGTCTGACTCTTGATCCTGGCTCAGGTCATGATCTTGCGGTTCCTGACATCGAGCCTTGGTTCATGCTCTGCACTGACAGCATGGAGCCTCCTTGGGATTCTCGCGCTCGCTCTCTCTCTTTTTCTCTCTCTCTCTCTCTCAAAATAAGTAAATAAACATTAAGGGACAGTTGGATGGCTCAGTTGGTTAAGTGTCTGTTTTTGGCTTAGGTCATGATCTCAACAGTTTATGAGTTTGAGCCCAATACTGGGCTCTGTGCTGACAGCTCAGAGCCTGAAGCCTGCTTTGGATTTTGTGTCTCCTCTCTCTGTCCCTCCTCCACTCTCTCTACTCTCTCTCTCTCTCTCTCTCAAAAATAAACATTAAACAAAATAAATTTTAAAAAAAACATTAAAGAAAGTAAGTCATCAACAGAAACAATCACTGATGATGAAAATATCAGACTTAAAAAATAACTATGATAAATGCATTTAAAAATATAGTGGAAAAAGTGGACACATGAATGAACAGATGGGAAACATCAGATGAGATATTAAAAAGCCAAATGGCAATGTCAGAAATTTAATGTATGGTAACAGACCTAAAGAGTTCTTCTGAGGCATGCCTATGTGGCTCAGTCACGAAAGTGTCCAACTTCCACTCAGGTCATGATCTTATGGTCCATGAGTTCGAGCCTCACAATGGGCTCTGTGCTGACAGCTCAGAGCCTGGAACCAGCTTCAGATTCTGTGTCTCCCTCTCTTTGTCTCTCCCCCATTCACACTCTGTCTCTCTCTCAAAAAACAAATAAACATTAGAAAAAAAGAATTCTTTTGTTGTGGTTAGCAGCAGAAAAGAAACCACTGACAAAGAGTCCATAAATTTGAATACACATCAACAGAAATTATGCAAACTATATTACAAAGACAAAATGAGAGAGAAAAAAACAATGGAGAATCCAGCCCAGCATCTAGAAGACAATATCAAATGACCTAATATACATGTAATTGGCATCACAGTAGAAGGAGAGACAGAAAATAGTGTAGAAGAAACACTATAGATATATGTAGATAATTTATAAGATTTCCAAAACTGAGGAAAGACATCCACCCATAAATTTAAGATGATCAGTAAACCCCAAGCAGGGATAATTGCAAAGAAAATTTTACTGACGTACATCTTAGTGAAACTGTGGAAAACCAAAGATAAAAGTATTTTTCAATTTACATATAATGCTTTAAACAAGACTGGAATTACTGTATCTACCTTTGTGGTCTTTTCAATTAACACTGTCCTAGATCATTAAGAATCCTCCAATTTATGTAGTTTATACTTCAGTACCTTAAAAAAAAAGCTTGTGAACAACATCTTTCCATATGTTCACCGGGTAGTTCAAATCTTCTGTTTATTGAATATCTGACTGATTATCAATACTAGAAAGTGGTGTTAAAATCTCCCATTATAATTAAGAATTTGTTTATTCTTTTACTGGTATCCATTTTTGGTGCATGTATTTCAAGCTATATTACTAGCTACATACAAATTTTAAATTGTTCTATCTTCCTATTAAATGAATATTTGTCAATATAAAGTAACCCTCTTTGTCTCTGGTAATGTTTGATGCCTTAAGGTCCATTTGATCTGATATTAATATAGCTAATACTCATATATTTTCCCCATCAATTTACTGTTTACCTTTCTGTACCCTTATGACTTAGCTGTATCTCTTGTAAATAAATTAAACAGGATTATTAGTGTATTTTTAATTTTTTAGTGTTTTTTTAAATAAAAGCTTTGTTGATATAATTCACATAGCATACGATTGATTCATTTAAAGTGTACAATTTAGGGGCACTTGGGTGACTCAGTCGGTTAAGCGTCCGACTTTGGCTCACGTCATGATCTCACAGTTCATGGGTTTGAGGCTGTTTCAGATTCTGTCTGACTCTCCCTTGCTCACTCTCGCTCTCTCTCTCAAAAATAAAATAAATAAAATAATAAAATTAAATAAATAATAAAGTGTACAATTTATGGTTTTGATATATTACATTACTAATTTTTAAGAATTATAATGAATATATAAAGTCTGCCTTTTTAACCATTCATGATTATAAAAGGGAGTGGTATTAATTACAATGACAATGTTGTGCAATCATTAACACTATCTATTTTCAAAACATTTTTATCACTTCAATGAGAAACTTTGTAACCGTTAAAGAATAATGGTTGCCCTTCTCCCAGCTCTTAGTAACCTCAAATCTACTTTCTGTTTCTATGAATCTGCCTACTCTTAATATTTCATATTAGTGGACTCATGTAATATTTGTTATTTTGTGTCTGGTTTATTTCATTTAGCATAGCATAATGTTTTCAAGGTTCATTCATGTTGTAGTATGTGGGCTATCTTTTCATTTTTTGATATGTGCTTTCAGGTACAAAAAAAGTTTTCTTAATGTTTTTTATTTATTCCTAGCAGAGAGAGAAGAGAGACAGCATGAGCAGGGGAGGGTCAGAGAGAGAGAGGAAGTCACAGACTCTGAAACAGGCTCCAGGCTGCAAGCTGGCAGTCAACACAGAGCCCGACGCGGGGCTTGAACCCACAAACCACGAGATCATGACCTAAGCGAAAGTCAGACGCTTAACCGACTAAGCCACCCAGGAGCTCCTAAGGTACAAAATTTTTAAATTTGATGATGTCCAATTTGTCTATTTTTACTTTTTTTTTTTTTTTTATATCACAGGTAAGAATTCACGGCTAAATCCAAGGTCATGATGTTCTAAAAGTTCTATGGTTTTAGTTTTTATATTTAGGTTATTGATCCATTTTGAGTTAATTTTTGTACATAGTATAAGGTAAGGGGTCAACTCCATTCTTTTGCATGTGGATGCTAGTGTTTTACAATCAATCCAAACAATCTTTGTCTTTCAACTGGAGTGTTAAATGTATTTACATTTAAGATAATTAGTGACATCTTTGGGGCGCCTGGGTGGCTTAGTCGGTTAAGCATCCGACTTTCGCTTAGGTCATGATCTCGTGGTTCGTGGGTTCGAGCCCCGCGTCGGGCTCTGTGCTGACTGACAGCTCAGAGCCTGAAGCCTGTTTCAGTCTGTGACTCCCTCTCTGACCCTCCCCTGCTCATGCTGTCTCTCTCTCTCCTAGAAATAAATAAAACATTTTAAAAAAAGATAATTAGTGACATCTTTGTGTTTATTTTTATTATCTTATTGTAGATAATTTGCCTTTGCCCATCTGTTTTCTGGGCAATAGAAAGGCTTTAGAATTTTTCCCTCTCAATTATATGCTAGTGATGTTTTATATTTTAATACCTGTTTTAAACCTCATGAAAAATTTTCAAGAGCAAAAGATTGACAAAGAGAACTTTCATATACTTCTGTTTGATGTCCAAATTGGTACAACTTTTTTGGGTTAAACAGTTTAGCTTTATTTACTAGAGCTGAAGATACATATACACAATGACTAAGCAATTCTACTCCGTGCAATATACTTTGGAGAATTTCATGCACATGTAAACCAGGATATATGTTCAAGAATGTTCATAACTGAATCCTTCACAGTATACAAAAAGTAGAAAAAACCCAAATATCTATCAACAGGAGAACAGAAAAGTAAATTGTGGTATAACCATACAATAGAATACTATACAGTAGCAGACTGACCTGTACTCATTATATTTTTAAAAAGATAAAACACAAACAAACAAAAAATACTAGAAGAACTACAGTTTTACTCAACAGCACAATTTTTTTAAAGCTTATTTATTTTGAGAAAGAGTGTGCACAAGTCAGGGTAGGAGCAGAAAAGAGAGAGAGGAGGGAGAGAAACCCAATGAGGCTCTGTGTTAACACCCATGCAGGGCGCAGTTTCATGAACCGGGGCTCCATCTCGTGAATTGTGAGATTACCACATGAGCCAAAATCAAGAGTCAGTAGTAGCAGGGTGCCTGGCTGGCTCAGTTCGTTAAACTTCTGATTCTTTACTTCAGCTCAGGTCATGATCTCACAGTATGCAGAGCCTGAGAGCCTGCATGAGACTCTCCCTTTCTCTCTTTGCCCCTTCCTCTGCTCATACTCGATCTTTCTCAAAATAAATAACTTAAAAAAAAAGTCACTTAATTGACTGAGCTGCCCAGGCAACCCTCAATAGCATAAATTTTATAACATCATATTGTGTGAAGAAAGACACCAAAGACGATGCTATGATTTAATTTATATTAAGTTCAAATGATGGAACAATTAAACTACATTAAACTTGGATATATAACAGAAGATAAAAAACTATGAAAAGCAAGGAAATGACTATCATAAGAGTCAGAATAATACCTATCTTTAAGAACGAATTAGGAGTTGTGATTAAGAAGAGACAAAATATAGGGGTCATCTGGAATGTTCTCCTTCTTGACATGGGTTTGATGATACTTCATGCTAAACTATGTTTTATGTGATACGTTTTACTATAAAATACACACAGAAAAAAGACTAAAATAAAATGCACTAAAATGTTAACAAAGATAATATTTGAGCAATTTTTACAAATGTATTTTCTAAATTTTCTACAATAATATGCACTATTTTTATTCTTTAAAAAAATTTTTTTAATGTTTATTTTTGAGAGATTGAGAGACAGAGCGCAGGTGGAGGAGAAGCAGAGAAAGGGGGAGACACAGAATCAGAAGCAGGTTCCAGGCTCTGAATTGTCAGCACAGAACCCAGCGTGGGGCTTGAACTTACAGACCCTCACAGACCGTGATCATGACCTAACCCTAGTCAGATGCTTAACCGACTGGGCCACCCGGGCATCCCTGCACTATTTTTATTCTAATCTGGGAAAAAACTCTCTCACACACAAAAACAAAGAACAACCAGCATTTTAAAAGAACGCACTTCTTGCTCTCTAGGGATTGACAGTGTAGTACCAGTTTTTGTGCATGAGTTGTCTCTGTCATTCGTGGGACACAGAATGTGCCTGCTTTATTAACAATGAAAAATTATATGAATTACTACGTTGTACACTTGAAACTAATATAACATTGTGCATGAATTACACTCAAATAAAAAATTAAAATAAAAAAGGAATTATCCTCCAACATCTTACTTTTAGTGTCCCAGCTTCTTTTAAAGTCCGAAAAAAGTCTTCAAGTCTCTTAAAAATCCTAGTATCTGATAACATGATTTACTAGAGAAATAAAAATCCTCTTTATACTCTATGCCAAACAAACTGTGTAACAAAATGATAGTTTTCAACCTATTTTCCTTTGTCTACAAAATGTAAACATACTATGGGCATCTTATCAACTTCACAGCAATTTCATATTGTCACCTTTGAATCATAGTTTATATTAAATTGCCAGGAAGTTTACCCAAAAGAGAAGCTATTATCCTCTGCTCACTCCTTATTCTAAAATATTAAAAGATAAAATTACTGGGGCACCTGGGTGGCTCAGTCAGTTAAGCATCTAATTTCAGTTCAGGTCATGATCTTGCGGTTTAGGAGTTCAAGCCCCGTATCCGGCTCTGTGCTGACAGCTCAGAGCCTGGAGCCTGCTTTGAGTTCTGTGTCTCCCTCTTTCTGCTCTCCCCCACTCATGTTCTGTCTCTTTCTGTCTCTCAAAAATAAATAAACATTAAACATTTTTTAAAAAGGTATGATTACTGAAATAGGCATATAATAAATCAAATGCACTGGGCTATCTAAATTTTAGAAGAATCATCAACATAGATTAATCAAATGATTTCTTCAGAATGAACCACAGAAGTAAATAAGGGGAGGGAGTCAAAACCACTATAAAGAGGTTCTTAAGAACATTTAAACTGTTTTGTATAATTATGGGCTATTGAAAAATCATGAGGCAGATAGATCAGCCTGATATGAAACAAAAAGGTCTGGAATGTTTATGAGCAGAAGTTAGGGGCTAATCATGAAGCCCATAAGAATACTGCAAACAGATTCCAAAATGAATAAATGCTTTTGTATATCAAAGAATGTTCCTCAAATGTGTATGCCTATTCAAATAGCACCGTTTGGCATTCATCTGTGTGTCAATGGCTTTGTTAATGACATCCTCAGATTATAAAGCAATGACAGACATCCAAAATATACAATTAGGTCCCTTTTCTTCTGCAAAAGATCCATATTTTAGTTTCAAAATTAATAAACATGGTACTATCTTTAAAATAAATTATGATATCAAACTCCTTATGGATAACACCCATTAAAAAAAAAACAGGGGTCAGCAATCTAAATTAAAAAGCTATCTTGGGGTGCCTGGGTGGCATAGTCAGTGAAGCCTCTGACTCTTGATCTTGGCTTGGGTCATGATCTCACAGTTCATGGGTTTGACCCTTGAATCAAGCTTGATGCTGACAGTGCAAAAAGCCTGCTTGGGATTCTCTTTCTCTCCTTCTGCCCCTCCCCTGTGAGTAAGCAACTCTCTCTCAAAAAAAAAAAAAAAAGAACTTTAAAGAAAAGCCATCTTATTGCATCTTATATTCCATAAACAAAGGTTGTAGACAGTGTAATTACTTTTAACTGTATTTATTTATTTTAAGAGAGAGAGACAGAGAGAGAGAGAGAAAGAGAGCAAGCGAACATGAGCGAGCAGGGGAGGGGCAGAGGCAGAGAATCCCAAAGAGACTCCACACCGTCAGTGCTGAGCCCCACTTGGGGCTTGATCCCATGAACTGTGAAATCATGACCTGAGCCAAATCAAGAGTCAGAGCTCAACTAACTGAGCCACCCAGCAGCCCACAGAGTGTGATTTAAACATGCGTCCTAAGAACATAATTGCTGGTTTTACTTGAAATAAAAGACAAGATAGCCTTGAGTGATATCTTCTCTGTACATCATATATAGATAAACCTTGAGAAAAACTACTGGAATAGAAATGTAAGGTACTACAGTCTACATTTTGCCTAACAAAAGACATTCTTAAGTAGGGAACTAGCAGAGAGTCAAACACTGACTACCTAAACCAATGGGGAGGAGCTGGAACTTAAAAGCTTTGAATAATTTTTAAAAGGGAATGTAGAAAATGAGTCTCTGCCTTCCACCTGACCCAACTGTTCAGCTGTGGAGGAAGAATCGTGTGTACCAAGAAAAGCTCTTTGATTTGGAGATACAGCAGCTGGACTGATTTCTGTAATATGTGGATTAAATATTGCATTAATCAATTCATATACATATAGAGGTTCTTTAACAAATATACTTTGTTTCCTATTGAATATTATAGAGATATATATACAACATATTCAAAACTAGGCTCATTATTTCAACTCATCCCCCAAAAGGGGCAATTTCCTTTGACTATTAATGTCACTGAAAAATGATTAGTACAAGATACAAAATTGTTGGAAAAAGAAGCCAATCAGTATCTGCAATGAAATATGTTCTTAAATTTGAACCACTTTGTATAAAATACTCTTAAAAATACAATATACACTTTTTCAGCCTTCTTAAAATACATACATTAAAGCAAATTTCTTTTTACATGACTTGAGTTTTTCTAAATTATTACAACTGATTTCCAATTTTTCTCTCCATCCTTTGTCTCCTCTTTCTGATGTTGTCAATGTACTTGATTTAATGCTTTTTATAATCTGAACTAACCTGTTATAAAGGAATGTAAAATATAAAGAAAACAGACTAAAAAGATTTTTATAAAAATTATGTGAGATTTTAATACAAAAATTTTGTAGCATCTTTGCTGCTTATAGTGAAGAGACCTCATCATTACAGTCTTGATATTGTAATAGTCCATGAAATTAAGATGTTATCAGAACTCCAATGAAATTCTGATTCCCAGTCTTCCTTTCCAGCATTTGGTGTAAGAAATTGCTCAGTATGTCAAAACAGATTTATGCTTCCAGAATGTAGCCACTGGTGCTTTGCAGGAGGTAAGCAAGCCTGTTTCATTGCCCTTTTTTGAAGACACCAGCCTGCGTATTACCCATGCCAAATGTGTAACAATTATGCCAAAGCAGCACACCACACGTGTGGAGAATGTACTTAAGAGGGGGGCCTGGGTGGCTTAGTCGGTTAAGCGTCCAACTTTCGCTTAGGTCATGGTCTCGCGGTTCGTGGGTTCGAGCCCCGCGTCGGGCTCTGTGCTGACTGCCAGCTCAGAGCTTGGAGCCTATTTCAGAGTCTGTATCTCCCTCTCTCTCTGACCCTCCCCTGCTCACGCTGTGAGCAGGGGAAATAAATAAAAATATTTATAAAAAAAAAAAAAGAATGTGCTTAAGAATCTACTATGATAGGAAACACTTCATTTTGAAAAACAACCACAACAAACCCACTTTTTTCTTTCTTCCTATTATTGGTAGTTCTGAATGTTAGGATTTTTCCCCCATTGGGTCAAAAGGTACCTACCTAAGTATATAATTGAAAGTAGAAAAATAGGGGACAGAAATCAGGTATTGGTACTTTTTCCATTTTTACTACTATGTGAATTTTTTTTTTTTTTTTTAAGTAGAGACAGAGTATGTGTGCATGGGGTGGAGAGGGGCAGAGGGAGAGAGAGAAGGTGAGGGAAAGAGGAAGGGGGAAGGAAAGAGAGGAAGAGAGAAAGAACAAATCCCAAGCATGCTCCATGCTCAGTGGAAAGCCCAACACAGGGCTCAATCCCACAACATTGGGATCATGATGTGAGCCAAATCAAGAGTCAGACGCTCAACCAATTGAGCCACCCAGGCATCCCTGTATGTAAATGTTTTATGTAAGTGAGGGGACAGAAAGTATTAGCACAATCTAAATGTTGCAGTGAACAAGTTTCAGCAGTTTAACTTTGTAACAATTATAAACAAACCTGTAAATGTTTCTGGACAATCCTAGCATTTGGGTTTTTTAAAAACAAGTAAATTTCTTATTGACAGAAACTAAGTAGTGTTTGTAGCATTTTTATTATACATTGGATTCCATTCATTCATTATACTTTTCTGAGCTGTCCTACATATAAGTACGTTTTTAATGTTGTCTGTCTTCTGTGCTTTTCCTGTAAGTTTGCTATTAAAATGAATTAAACTAGTTTTTAAAAAGTGGTTACGCTAGGTAACTTTTAAGGTCTTTCAAATTCCAAAATCCTGTATGAGTCTTCTAATCTTTTTCTGAAGGTTCAGCATTCTATTTGCTTTTATTCTCAAATTTAAAAAAGATTTGCAACACAGCTTTTACATAAAAATAGTCCTTAACCCTAAATCTGAAATAGAAATTATTAATTTACAGAATAGTGATAATGAAAAAAGTATTAAAGAAGATGTTCAAACATGTTAAAAACCATTTCAATGGCTAAATATTTTAAATAAAAAACTTTCCAGGATATGTCATACGGTCTAAAAATATGAGATCCCTGAAAAACCGCCAGGAAAATTATTTCAATATGTGTATTCACATATGTGTGCAATAAAAGAGGCCTTTGACTACAAAACTCGTAACTTTTGTTTTTTGTTTCTTTAAAAATCTTTTTCTTTTAAACATATATGCTACATATATAGTATATGCTATACCTTAAATTGTCTTGTTCCCCTAGCTCTAATAAACCCTCTTTTTCCTCCCTATTAGCTTTCTCAATTAAATACTCAGCCAAATGTAAATACTGCTATGTATGCCTGTGTGCAATGGCTGGGTTTATGAAAGCAAGTGCTTCCTGAATGCAGAACAGACAGGGAAACGCTGTCTGCCTTATTGGAGCCTGGGATGTTTCTGTTTACAAATCCTGGAGCCAGTCAGGGGCTACTACTGGAGGCGTGCTGTCTGCTTCCTTGCTACACTCAGGCTTTGTCTGGGTCTGTGTCAAAGAAAGAACAACATTGTTGCATGTGCAGCAAGCAACAAAGGAAATCTTAACTATAACACACTGGTGGTTTTGCTGGCTCAATCTTTTATGACTCTGTGTAGAAAGGCAAATTAGGGATTAGGTTTAAAAACACTATCTAAAGCAATGTATTTATTCATAAAAACAGGAAAACATTTAAAATAAAAACAATCAATGCAATCAGTTAAATGAATTCCTTAGCAAAATAATTCAGATTCCTAAATATCATTTCTGTAATGATGATATACTGTGCAGCTCAATGTTTTGAACAAATATTTTTATAAGGAATAAACAATGTTGATTTATTTTAATTAATATGTTTGGAATGGTAACTATATAGTAATCATAATCAGATTAGTGTTTATGTTTAATGTCTAAAAAAACAAATTAAGAGGAAGCGGATTTCTTGTTTATTTCTTTTCCACGTTGGTATGTAATACTGAATATTTAAGACTAGTTTAAATTTAACTTGTCTCTTTAATCACTGTGAATAGATCTAGTTTGTAAGAAACAAACACAATAAATAACAACAATTACAAAAACAGTTCATGTTCTGCTGAGTCCAGGCTTTTCATGGTTTAATTTTCAAAGGAATAGTGGAAAACTAAAGAAAAAGAGAAAAAAACCTGAATTAAACCAAAAAAGGGGGAAGGAGGCTTGACAAGAAAACACAGAGAAGACGTTCAATGCCGATTCTTCTTAACTTTTTTTTAGCTTTGTAAGTATTTATGATTCTAATTTCTTTAAAATAGCTGTTTTGTGGTTAGAAGAGATTAAATTTTAGTATTTTTTTCCTCATTAAAGAATGAATTAAAACTAACAAAATTAATTATATTTCTTAGAAGTTATTAAATAATAGAAGGATAAAACAGTATTTAAGTAAACAGATTAAGAACTTTTAGTAAATACAAGAAAACAGAAGATAAAGATTAATCTCTACACTATGCTACCATAAAAAAGATTTATCAGAGTATAAAGAAAACACCATTTAAAATGCTCTCAAAATAATTCTACCAGGCCTAACTGCCTATATTCTATTGAGATTTTATTTTTTAACTTTATACATATATATAAAACAAAAAAGTTGTTACTCCATTTAAAAGCTTTGGAAAATAATTATTTAATACTTCTTAGAAAACATCAGTAACCTCAATAAGTAAGTAATGTCAGTTCGACCCTAAATTAACAATACTAAATGGAAATGTAACTATTACAATATCCGTTATTTAAAATAAAACAAAAACAAATAAAAAATTAAAATCTCACAATACAGAATCAAACCAAAGAGGTGAATCACTTAGAGATCCCTACTCAGGGGCGCCTGGGTGGCTTAGTCGGTTAAGCGTCCGACTTTCGCTTAGGTCATGATCTCGCGGTTCGTGGGTTCGAGCCCCGCGTCGGGCTCTGTGCTGACTGCCAGCTCAGAGCCTGGAGCCTGTTTCAGTCTGTGACTCCCTCTCTCTCTGACCCTCCCCTGCTCACGCGCTCTCTCTCTCTCTCTCTCTCCTAGAAATAAAAAAAAAAAAAAAAAAAAAGAGAGAGATCCCTACTCAGTTTTCCTAACTGGTCTACAAATGATACTTCTAAATCCAGAATTCGTGCTAAAGACCCTTGTTCTCAGAAAATGACCATGAAATAATCTGAGTATAAAAGTGGAAATTGTATCTTCTAGTCATGTACTTATTACTAGAAAACAAAATATGAGTTGCATTGGACAGACAACTCCCTCCATTTTTTGATATTCTTTTAATTAGGACAGTAATGTGCTCAATCTTATGTGGAAAGCAAGAAAGATGTGTAGAGAAAAATAGATTTTTACCTATTAAATTTCTATTTTCTAGTTTTCCCCATAATTATTTTCCTATTTATTAAACCATTTTTATTATGAAACAAATCCCATATATACAACAGTGTTTATAATAGAATGTACAGTTCAGCAAATTATTATGAAGTAAATACACATGTAGCTATGCCAAGAAATAAAATATTCAGGATAGTAAAAACCTCCTACCTGCTCTTTCTTGCTTATTGACAGTCTTTCTCTTTCCCAGTAAGAGGCACTATACCCTGCCTTTTGTAGTAATCATTTTCTTGCCCTTCTTAATAGCATTGCATTCTCTGTATGTTTAGGTTTGGGGTTTTATTATGCCTATTTCTGAATTTTATATAAATGGAATTTGTATCTCTTGCTTCTTGTTTTCAATATGTTTTAAAGATTTAACCATGCTGTTTTGTACACATGAAATTAATTCAGGAGTGCTTTTCCAAATAACAAATGCAGTTATTTTTCCTTGTAATGAGTCTGTGACTTAAAATGATAATTAACAGATTACTGTAGCTAAACCCTATTAAGCTCACAGAAACATTCCACATATGTATACATTGGGTTTTCAGTTATATTTAGTAGTTTTAAAATACCCAATTTTGCTGGCAAGAGAAAAATATTAAACAAAGAAGACAAATGAAAAGCTGCATATCCTCTTGCTGTTTCTAATGTTTTGGCAGCAGAGTCAAGAGCTAGCAGCCAAGAAGGCCAGAGTTAATAAAAGATGCATTCGTGTAGGAAGAGAGCAGAAAGAAAAGCTTAGAGACAGAGAGATAGGATAGAGGAAAATATATCTTATTAGACAAGGATTTATGAAATTAGCCCAGTTAAATAGACCATTCTTTTTTTTAAAGTTTATTTATTTATTTGAAAGAGACAGAGCACAAGCAGGGGAGGAGTTAGAGAGAGAGGGAGAGGGAGAATCCTAAACAGGCTGCATGCAGTCAGTGCAAGCTGATGCGGGGCTTGAACCCACAAAACCATGAGATGATGACCTAAGATGAAATCAAGAATCAGACACTTAACTGACAAAGTCACCAGGTGTCCCCAGAAGACCATTCTTAATCCATATTTAAAACCACTGAAACCCTTAATTCATCCTTTCCATATTTTTCAGATTGTTCCCTCATCCCTTATCCTCAAAATATCTACAGTATCTAATTTGACAGTTCTTTAAAGGGAACTTCTAAACATGCACATCTGGTCTTCCTTGAAAGAATAGTAAAAAGGAATAGGGTCTCCATCATCAGACCTTTATTGATAATCTCACCCACACTGTCCCTAAATATTTGTTCAGTTCCTATTAAACCTCACTCCTTAGATAGTGAGAACAGGAGGTAAAGTGACAAATACCAAGGCATTGGTAAGGCCAGGAGGAGTTAAAGTAATTCTTGCTGGTACTGTATCTTTCTCCAACACAGACATTTCTTTTTCCCAGTCCCCTTTTTACCATTCCTTCTATGTTCCTTTCTTTGTCCCTTTAATATATTCCTGTCTGCAAACTTACCTGTCCTAGAGGCACCCACAAATCCTGCTTAGAATCACTGGTGACCTTCTGGACAATGCAGGAAGTTCTATTATTAATCCAATTTTATCTTGTTTTTTCAACAAAAATAAAAACAAGCAAAAAAGCCTTAGTGATCTTATGATCCCTATATGATAAAGATGAGATAAAAGCAAGTTTAAAATGAACTCTCTTACTATCTCGTCAAATTGCAGAGCAAACAACAGTAAGCTTTTAAAATCACTGTTCAGTAGCTCTAATTCTCTGACAGATCCAACACTTCAAAAATCATTGACTAAAAACACTGACTTAACAAAAAAGAAAAATTACTGATCCCCAAATAACTGATAGGCTATATTAAACAATGTAGAAAAGTATATAACTAAGACATTTGCATTAAAAGCTAGCAGAGTGAGAACTTCTATTTATATCATTTGTGGTACATTTTGGATGTTCATTCTAATATATGACAATTTTTATTTTAAAAGGAGTGAGCACTTTTTAACATACAAAACAGAGTTGATACTAAATTTGTGGTAGGGTCCCATCCCTAAGGAAAGAAAGAAAAAAAAAAACACCTTAAGGTAACCTGGCTATGCGTGTACGTGAAAACATCCCTCATGACCTTATAACATGAGACCACTTAATCAGACTGCATGTTTGTGTGTGTTACCATATATGGGAGACAAAAAATATATATAAAAACTACACCACATGGCAACTGGGGCTCAGTTCTTTGGGTACAAACCCAACTGAGTGGTTCCAGCATGAATAAAGTTGTTTCCTGGAAAGAAAAGCCTTGGTGTCACGACTCTCTGTGTGAGAATCCTGCTACAAATCTATAGGTGCTAAAAGAAATTTGCCTTTTAAATTTTGAAAGTAACTCTATTTTCATTGTGTTTGTACTCCTTGCGACCAAGTAATCCACTATGAGAATAACTTATTCTGAGTTGATGTTACTCCTTGATACTGAGCCCCAGACAGAGAAGACCTCAAGTGACCCTGCAGCCAAGTACATGATTAGGGTAGGAGGACTTTATTGAGTCTTAGACCAAGGACTTTGAAATCCTTCAAGATTTAGGGGCACCTTGGTGGCTCAGTTGGTTAAGCATCTGACTCTTGATTTTGGCTCAGGTCATGATCTCACAGTTCATGAGATTGACAGTTCATGAGATCGAGCCCCACACGGTCAAGCTCTGCGCTGACAGCGTGGAGCCTGCTTGTTATTTCTCTCTCTCCTTTCTTTGCCTCTCCCTCTCGAAATAAAGAAACATTTAAAAATAAATGAATGAATGAATGAATAAAATCCTTCAAGATTTGGAATAGTCTTGCACAAGTAAGCTATTATTCAAAATGCCAAATGGAAGCCCTACTAAAAAGGACTCTTGGCCATGCAAATATGAAAATGTTAATTATTACTGAATCTACATGGAAATATAAGATAGCAATTGTAATAGTCTTAAATTTTTTCCTCTATATACATAAATTTTCACATGAAAATTCATATGAAAAAATTCATATGAAAAAGCAGGAATAAAAAAAGGAATTGTGGAATTGTGGTCACTACTGTCAAAAACTTGGAAGTGAAAAGAAAATAATAATTTAACATTGAGAGGAAAGAACAGAAGCTGCCAAAAGCCAAAACACTTATTTAAAAAGTATTACTTTTTACTGCATGCTCCATTTCAAAATATGTTCAGGTCTTAATATGTAACTATAAATATTTAATTATCCATTGTTACATAACAAACTACCCCAAAACATATTAACTTATTAATACGTTCATGATCTCAGTTTCTGTGTGTCTCAGGAACCCAGGTACTGCTTAACTGTGCTCTGCTTCAGGATCTTTCACAAGGCTGCAGTCAAGGTTTAGGTCAGTGCCAAAGTTATTTCAATGTTTAAGTAGGGAAGTATCTGAGCTCACTCAATGGTTGTTGGTAGGATTCAGCTCCTTGCAGGTTACTGGACTGTGGGCTTCAGTTCCTCTCTGGCTGTTGGCAGAAAGTAGACCTCAATTCTTTGACATGCAGACCTCTTCATCAGAGCAAGCACACAAGAAGAGCCAGAGAGAGTATACCAGCAAGATGGAACTAACAGTCTTTTAAAATCTAATTACAAAAGTGATATTCTATCACTGTTGCCATATCCTTTTTGTTAGAATCAAGTTACTCAGTCCTGCCTACATTCAGGGAGACAGGATTATACAGAGGTAGGAATATGAGGAGGCAAGGATCACTGGGAGCCACGTCAGAAGCTGCCCACCACAATATGCAGGTATCCTCCACTTTTTGAAAGTCTGAGCTACACCACTTTACTTTTCATGAAAGACACAGTACCTGTTTTCACTAGCCAAATTAAATATGAAGAGGATTTTTTAAAATAAAAAATGGCAAAGAGTGAAAATAGCATTCAGCATTTGCTGTTACAGAGACAGGACACAACCTGAGCAGTGAGAGTGGTTCCACCAAAAGCTCCTTCCCCTGGAAGTACACTCAGCATCTCAGCATCAAGCTGCCATGGCAGATGTTAGCATCTACTCTTTATCTTAATTTATTCTGGTATCCATTAGCAAACAGTGTCCTAAGATACTAAGACAGTCTAAGAGATGTTATTTTTTTGGGTCTTGGAATGCTCAAAAAATCTCAACTTACCGAAGATTCACAGGGAAACTCGACTTTCAGAAAGTGGGGAAACCTGTATATATATTTGTTTCTCATTATCTACGGTAGTTATGTTATATAAAGTCACTGCAAACAGTGAATTAGCAAATACTGAGCCAATGGTCTTATAGGAAACACAGGGTTAGGGTCCTTTCAGCCTCTGGTCAAAACATACTCATCAATTCCATCCATACATAACCTTCTCTTATATGTGCTTCTGTTTAAAGATGCTTTGTTTAATATACTGCATATTGTTGATTCATTAACATTGAACTCACAGCCAATAACACTATAACTCATGCCCAAAAAAAGCTTACCTAACACATGTATTTTCTCTGTAAGGTACATCACAGCCTTCTTGTGTATAGAAACACTAGAGCAGCACTTCAGCCCTACACTTGGGGGCCATTTTAGACTGAAAAATCACCAACAAAAATGCAAAAAAGTCCATTAAATATGCTGAAAAGGACACTTGTTTCCAGTATGAAAGCTGAAGCAAGAAGGCAAGAACATGTCCATGATCAACCTCAACTGGGAACAGGAATGTCAGGCAACTCAAATTTTTTGTTAGTATGTGCATGCCTATGAATGACCAAGAAATACGAATTTTGGAGTTACAAATAAATTTTTAGCAAGTAAGAGAAGTCATAAACATGGAATCCAAGAACAATGAACACTTACTATTTTATTCATTGCTAGAAACCCTGAAAAGTGTATCCCTCAGAAAAATAAAGCAGAATAATTCATTGTTTCAGTGATAACTTCTTATTGCTCTTTATTTAATGGAAACTGGGGTTAATGAAAGATGCAGAAAATATTATCTTTGTTCTATTTCTCATCTGAGAAGGACACAGGAACCTGAATATATTTCACAAGAAACTAAAAAACAATCCTTTCTTCCAATAAAAAAAGGTCACAGAATATAGGCTCTTGTAAAATAAATAACAATGAGCAAAAAAATGTCCTTATTGGTAAAAGGAAAATTAGATGAGGAATAATGTTTGTAACAGCTGGTTTTTAGAAAGATTTAAGGACAGTTCTCTCCCAATCATAACTATTATTTATTAAAGGTTTAGTCTATGCTAGGAACTTTATATGTACTACCTTATTTCATCTATACAACAACCATATAAAATAGATAGTACTATATATAGTACTGTATATATGTATATATAGTACAATATATATATGGTATATAGTACCTCATACACAAAGAGGCTAAGTAACCTGTTTAAGGATATGTTTAGGAAGTAGAACAAAAAGGCTTATAAGCCATGCACTGAGACTGAGGACCAAAGCTCTTAATCATTACGCTATATATCTCCCAAAGAATCAAGTGAATGTTTTTGACACACTGCACTTCCCTCACTGAGATGATCCTATTTTTTTTAAGCAGCTGATTAGGCTAATTTCATACTATAGCTAGAACATAATGTACTTTTTAAAAAGAGACAATTTGAGAAGAGCTTATAACAGTATTTAAGTTGTCAATGCATTTCCAACCAAAATTGTATCTGTTCAATTACTATTAAACATTATTTATCAAAAAGACAAGAAATAATAAGTGTCAGCAAGGATGTAGGAAATGGAAACCCTTCTGCACTGTTGGTGGGAATGTAAATTGGTATGAACAACTATGGAAAACACTATGGAGGTTCCTGAAAAATTTAAAAACAGAACTACTATATGACCCAGCAATTCCAATCTGGGTATTTGAAGAAAACAAATACAGTCATTGGAAAAGATGTATGCACCTCCATGTTCGTTAGAGCATTATTTACAATAGTCAAGATTTGGAAAAAACCATCAATGGGTGAGAGAGAGAGAGAGCGAGCGAGCGCGTGTGTGTGTGTGCGCTCGCGCACGTGTGTATACATGCATAGGAATATTATTCAGCCATAAAAAAGAAATCTTGCTATTTACAACATGGATAGACCCTGAGGGCATTATGCTATATGAAATGAGTCAGACAGAGACTAGTACTATATAATCTCACTTACATGTGGAATGCAAAACAAAACAACCTAAGCTCATTCATACAGAGATCAGATTGGTGGTTGCCAGAGGAGAGGAGTGGGTGAAAGGGGTAAAGAGGATCAAAAGAAACAAACTTCCAGTTGTAAAGTAAAAAAGTCATGGTGATAAAATGTCCAGCATGGAGACTGCAGTTAATAATGCTGAATTGCATATTTGAAAGTTGCTAAGAGAGTACATCTTAAAACAAAAAATTTTCTAATTATGCACAATGACAGACATTAACTAGACTTAACTGTTATCATTTTGCAATACATATAGTGAGTCACTATACTGAACACCTAAAACCAAAAGAATGTTACATGCCAATTATATTTCAACTTTAGAAAAACACAACATACTATTATAAAGCCAGTTGCTATTCAAATCACACCTAGTTTCATCTTAGTTTTGAATATATTTGAAGTATCTTCATGTTTCTGTGACTATTTTTTTATGGTATGTTGGCAGATGAAACCAATAAATATTTATTAGATGGATAATCAGTTTTTTTATACAAACATATGCAGAAAATTGTCAGTCATCAGAGAGATACTACAAGGAAATAAGAAACAGTTAAGCCAGGTAGAAAGGAACACACATGGAACTGGAAATAAAAGGCAAGAAAAATCGCAGATGTTAAAATAAACACATGGAAATTATATATTGCTTTTACATGCAAATTTGTCTAGTATTTTAGAAGACATTTATTTTTAATTACCAGTCAATTCTATCATACAGGCTTGGGTCTTAGATTTTACAGACCAAAAGCTTCCACTGAGTTTGTCAGTAAAGCCACATTAGTCACAGGTTTTGCCTTGTTCATCAGGACAATCAAGTAATAATATAAATTTTAAAAACACCAACATGAAGGATTACTTTTTTGAGAAAGAGAGGGAGAGAGAGAATAGGGAAGGAATATGTAGGTATAGATTGAGAGTGACATTCAATAGGGCAGAGCTAGCAAAACTTTAGAATGAAAACTGACCACCACCACCTAACATGTGTAAAGAAAATCTTGTGGGGCACCTGGGTGGCTCAGTGGGTTAAGCGTCCGACTTTGGGTCAGGTCATAATCTCAGTCAGTGAGTTTGAGCCCTGCAATGGGCTCTGTGTTGACAGCTCAGAGCCTGGGACCTGCTTCAGATCCTGTGTCTCCCTTCTCTTTTGCCCTTGCGCTTTTGTCTCTCTCTCTCTCTCTCAAAAATTAAACAGAAAGAAAGAAAGAAAGAAAATATTTTCTGAAAGATACATAATTTACTTCCCCTGCACCACCCTTTCTCTACCCATTTTTTAAAGTTTATTTATTTATTTTAGAGAGAGAGAATACAAGTGGGGGAGGAATGGGGGGGGGGAAGAGAGAGAGAGAAAGAGAGAATCCCAAGCAGGATCCACACTGTCAGCGCAGAGCCCAATGTGGGCTCAAACCCACAAACCATGAGATCACGACCTAGGACAAAATCAAGAGTTGGATGCTTTATCAATTGAGCCACCCAGGCGCCTCTCCACTAATACTTTTATTTTTTATTTATTTTATTAAAATTTTTTAAAAGTTTATTTTACTTATTTTGAGAGAGAGTGAGTAAGCACAGGAGGGGCAGAGAGAAAGGGAGAGAAATCCCAAGGAGGCTCTGCATTGTCAGCATGGAGCCCAATGTGGATCTTGAACCATGAGATGATGACCTGAGTCAAAATCAAGAAATCAGTCACTTAACCAATTGAGCCAACCAAGCATCCCACTAATATTTTTAACAAGTATAACAAAAGAACAACATATTTTGTTTTGTCTCTTGCTAAAATGCTTCATGAAGTACTAAGCAAAGACTTCTAGCCAACCTTATTTCCCTTTTATGTCTATTCAATCACTTGAATGCTGTCATAGAAGCAGTAGAAACTGAAAAATCATTATAAATTCATAACAGCTAAAAATCTATCTGTGGCCCTATGCCATATGTCAGTTTCTTCAAATGTAGGCTTTCTTTTCTATTTTCTAGTTTAGTGTGAGATCTAGACATTTGCTGCCTGACACTGAAGTTAAAATTTCTAATCTGAACCGTACAATATAAATTAGAATGTGACTTAAACCTTTATTCAATCTTTGTTTCTCAATAATTTGATATAGCCATCAACTTAATGATTTAAATAAAAGAAAATGAAAGTATTCTATATCTTTATACTGACTTTCATCCAAGAACTTCCAACATCAAATACAATGACTTAGGTCTATTTAATTTTTTTAGAAAATGACAAGTTTTGTCTGCTTGTCTACTAACTTAATTACTTTGTTTACTTTGTAGTTAGGGAAGTTAATTATACTAATTCCAGAAAACTTTTCAAGGAAATGTTCTAAAATAAGTGTTCCAACCTTACAATAATCATACACTTCTTTCAAACTCTAGGAATTAACAAACATATAAGCATGAAGTAAGGGGATAAGAAAGTAAGCTAGAAATATAAATTCATTTACTTAAAAACTGATTTTCTTTTTAAACAGAATGAATACTACAAAGTCTCTTATAGTTTGAAGAGACGCAAAATTAAATAGAGTTCACTTTCCTGAAGTGTCAGACTTCTGGATTTAGGTGGTACATGGACATGTAATAGTGAAAGTTAGTCTTCTTTCTTCTACCTAATTATAAAAGAAGAAAACCTCAATTTGGTGACAGTGTATCTCTATTACTTCTCAAATATTTGTTATTCTCTTTTAACACAGAGAAAGTAAGCTTCAAGTTTCAGACAATTTGGCAAGCAATAACATCCAGCTACCTAGTATATATAATATGGTTTAGTTTTCATCTTATTTATTTTTAGATAATTTTTAAAGTTACTTTTACTTATGACACTGGCTTTTCATTTACAGTAGAGATGGAAAGTTTCCTTTTAAAGTACATATAATTTTTAATGAGATCATCTGAAGAAAAATATTAAATAATAAAGTAATACATCATGTGAATATAGAAAACATTTTATGACACTCAATAGTACACGGATATGGTGAAAAAATCATGAAGACTCCTTAAATTTTAAGAAATGTGATCAAGTATTTTCAAAATAATATTTCCTGTCTTCCTTCCAAATGAATGAACAAACAAATATAAACTGGCCCTCTGAGTGTAAGAGTAATGATTAATGATAACTGATTATAAAGAGTAATGGTTAAAACCACTAGAGAGTAGGGGCGCCTGGGTGGCTTAGTCAGTTAAGCGTCCGACTTTCGCTTAGGTCATGATCTCGCGATTCGTGGGTTCGAGCCCCGCGTCGGGCTCTGTGCTGACTGCCAGCTCAGAGCCTGGAGCCTGTTTCAGTCTGTGACTCCCTCTCTCTCTGACCCTCCCCTGCTCGCGCTGTCTCTCTCTCTCCTAGAAATAAATAAAAAAATATTAAAAAAAAAAAAAAAAACACTAGAGAGTAATGGTTAATAACATATATTCTGGAGCCAAAACACCTAGGTTTGAATCTTGGCTCTTCCATTTACTGTGTTACTTGGTAAATTATGTATCTGTGCCTCAGTGTTCTCAACCTAAAATAAGAATGTAACAGTAACCATTTCATATGTTTTTGTAAGGGTTAACTGTAAAAAGTTTAACGCATAGACAGCACTTAGAACAACGTCTGACACATAATATTTAAAAATATTATTTAGTTTGGATTTCACTATATGCTAAATGCCTGAATTTCCTTTATATTTTTATTGTAAAAAGACTTCTCAGTCTAATAACTATAATCCTGATAAAGTCAATTAAAATTTTACTACTAAATGTATCCCATCTGGAATAACATTCTTTAAGAATCTTACGTTTACTGCAAGTACCTTATGAAGCAAAACTCATAAAATAAATATCTAACACTAACGTCCGAAGGGAAATAGAGCTAAGAACATCATATGCAGATGACGGAAGAAAAGACCGTGCCTATAAAATTGAACATATCCTACTGGGTGCAACAGAGGTAGGAGGGTTTCCTAAGGGGAAAAAAAGAAAAAGACTGAGAAAATAAGATATCAAAGGAAGAAAAGTACCTAATCTTCCTTAATTCGAAAGTATGTCTAGAGCCAGGTCTGCTTGTAATTAAGTACTAAACAGGTACATAAACATTGGTTTACATTTTTTAAGGTTCCCATATATGAAAGTAATCAAATATGGTACTTATCCCCTTAAAAAAAAAAGACAAACAACAGAAACATAGACTTAGCACTAGAAGAAAAAAAACATTGTATACATTTTTAAAAATTTTTTTAAATGTTTATTCATTTTTGAGAGGAAAAGGAAGACGGAGTGTGAGTAGGGGAATGGCAGAGAGAGAGAGGGTCTGAAGCAGGTTCCAGACTCTGAGCTGCCAGCACAGAGCCCATGCGGGGCTCAAACTCAGGAACCATGAGATCATGACCCAAGCCGAAGTTGGATGCTTAACCCACTGAGCCACCCTGGTGTCCCAAGAAAAAAAATCTTTAAAAAAATAACTGAGGCACAAAGATTTAGAATATGAGTTAGCAACCTATAACTCAAAATCTCATCTCCAGCTAGTTTTTTCTTGGAGATTTATCTCATAATGCATTTCTGGTTGAACGCATGCTCTAGGCCTCTGATGGCAACCTCAGACCTGAATGAACCTCAGAGCATGAGCTACAGCAAAATGACTGACATGGATTTCTAAGTATTAGAAGTTCTTTTTCCTTTCCTTTTTGAAAAAAAAAATGGTAGTAGTCCTTGTTAGTGGAAGAGCACAACATTTAAATTATACCTTCAATGCTGGAAATGGAGGAAAGGGTTTTTGTTTTTTGGTGTTTTTGTTTGTTTGTTTCTTGGTTGTTGCTGTTGTTTTTCAGAACAAAGAGCTAGTGTCCTTACTGGCCAGAAATCATTGGTGATTTAAAGTTTGAACAGAACCTAATTTTTATGGCGTTTAACAATGCTCACATACCTTTTCCCAACATTAACAAGAAACTGCTGATATTTTTATTTAAAATAATTTTTTTAACTTATTTATTTTTGAGAGACAGAGTGGGAGTGGGAGAGAGGCAGAGAGAGACAGAGACACAGAATCCAAGGCAGATTTTAGGCTATGAGCTGTCAGCACAGAGCCTGACGCAGGGCTTCAGCCCATGAGTCAAGAGACCATGACCTGAGCTGCAGTCAGACGCTTAACCGACTCAGCCACCTAGGCACCCCTAATTATTTTATTTATTTTTTTTTCAGTTGGTTGAGTGATTCTTTTTTTTTTTTTTTTTACAAATAGTTTATTGTCAAATTAGTTTCCACATAACACTCAGTGCTCATCCCCGCCAGTGTCCTCCTCCATGCCCATCCCCCCCCCCACATCCATCAGTCCTCAGTTTTATGTCAGCATTCAAGAGTCTCTCATGGTTTGCCTCTCTCCCTTTCCCTCACCATTTCCACCCTTATTCTCCCCCCTTGTTTCTCCGTCAAGTTCCTCCTAATCCTCCTATACGTGCAAACATATGATATTTGTCCTTCTCTGCCTGACTTATTTCGCTCAGCATAACACCCTCAAGGTCCATCCATGTTGCTACATGGCCAGATTTCATTGTTTCTCATTGCCATGTAGTATTCCATGGTATAGATAAACCACATCTTCTTGATCCATTCGTCTGTTGATGGACACTTAGGCTCTTTCCATGTTTTAGCTATTGTGGAGAGTGCTGCTATGAACATTGGGGTACATGTGCTCCTATGCATCAGCATTTCTGTATCCCTTGGGTAAATTCCTAGCAGTGCTATTGCTGGGTCATAGGGGAGTTCTATTGTTAGTTTCCTGAGGAACCTCCATACTGTTTTCCAGAGGGGCTGTACCAGTTTACATTCCCACCAACAGTGTAGGAGGGAGGCACCCCTAATTATTTTAAAACAGACATTTCATTTATGTTGCAACTAAAGTTTCAGTGGACTTCCCATTCTGCTAATTTTTTTAGCAAAACAGCCAGAATAAAGTCTGCAGAGATTTCATTAACTTGTGCCCTATCTCATTGCCTCCAAAAAACTAAATAGGACAGTTTTAGAAGACTACTTAAAATCTTTGATCTGTAAAAAAAAAAAAAAATTAAGAACTAAAGGTAAGTGTAATACCTTTCTCTACTCCCCTAACTCCACATCAAAGTAATCTTGAAATGATTATAATGTAAGACTCTGGCTCAGCAAAATTATAGATATTCACTTATGGGTTAGTCTGTGACATTTTCCCTGACAGCTCCTTCCCGACCTTAAAGATCCCCTGCTCTCATATGCTTTAGTTTCTATCACTAAGTACCTTATGATCTTCAGCTTCAACTGAGGTTGGTAAAAAACAAGCTTTTTCTAAGGAAACAGAGTTAGAGCTATATTCTGTTATTATCAGTCACCCATATATTTCTTCACTGCCACCAGGTCTAACCCCATTCAATGTATGAGATATAGCACTAAGAAGGCAAGTAAACACGGTTCTGGATATTATGTAAATGAATACTTGATGAGAATGATATAATTCCAGTAACAGCAATGAATAGTTTGATGTCAGGAAGTAAACTGTTCGGCTAAAAACAATCAAGAGAAAAATGAATAGGCTAAACAGAACATTAAGTACCTTCTGTTGTTCCCTAGAACACAACCTTTTAAAAAGGCATAACTTACTTGTGCATCATTTTCTTTACCAGTATTAAAATATGCCACAATTGTACTTTTTAGTAAGGGTCTCTGAATATGAGATCATGTAACAGCATCTATTTAGGAAAAATTTTCTATATTACTAAATTATTTTAAGAATTAAAATCTGGTGTTTATTTTTAGGGAAGGCAAAGGAGAACAGGAAAAAGTAGGACTTTTTTGTACTTGGCCATGATGAATCTAAAATAAGGGAGTTAATAATAGTTTTTTGTCTGTGCTTGGTATCTCATGAACTATTTGTCCTTTTTGAAAGTAGCAACCAGCTTTCAATAAATAACTGTCCATTAGTGAGTGAATCCACTGAATTCACTTTTGCCAGATTACATATGACAACAAATCCTATTCCTTTCAAGCATCTGAAAATATTTCTGAGTTTATACATTAGCATATATCCCTTTGTTTATTAAATTATTCATTTAACAAACATTTACTGTACTTCTGCTACTACATACCTAATGCTACACAAGTCACTATGGAGACAAAGGGGAATTAATAAAAAGTCCTTATCACCAAAGACTTTAGAATCTCATAGAAGAGTGTTGTATGAAAGAAGTTAGCACTCCCCTTTACAAAGATGTAAGAGGCCCTCAAGTCTGACAATCCACATATGCTTTAAGGCATTGCCACGTACTTTGTGGCACCTATCATTTTTATTATTTCACTTATATGTAGAATCTAAAAAACAAAACAAATAAATAAACAAACAAAAAAGATTCAGTCGTACAAATACAGAGAACAAAGTGATGAGTGCCAGAACAAATGGAGTAAGAAGATGGGCAAAATGGGTGAAGGAGAGAAAGAGACACAGGTTTCCGATTATGGAATGAATAAGTCATGGGAATAAAAAGTACAGCATAGGGAATATAGTCAATGATATTGTCATAATGTTGTATGGCAACAGATGGTAGCTACACTTGTGATGAACAGAGCATTATATAGAGATGTTGAATTGCTATGTCATACACCTAAAACAAACATTAACATTGTGTGTCAACAATAGATTTTTTTTTAAAAAGGATCTACTAAAAGAGACAAAGAAACCATTACAAAATACGTGAAAATTTAGGTATGATGCCTGCAACTTCTGTGTAAAAAGTTAGAAAAAAATAGTGATCTGCATATGTATATAGAGAAAGGGAGAATAATAAGGCAAATATAGTAATATGTTTAATAACTGGTGAATCTGTGGATAGAAGTTTGAAGACTTTATAAGTTTGACATAATTTCAAATATAAAAGTTTAAAACATTTTTTTGCTTGGGCCCAAAATATTAACACCTGACATTTATTGTCAATACCATAATAACCAAAAAGTTAAAAAAAAAAAAAAAAGATAAGATGTAAATCAAATCTGCTAGAGAAAGACAACCAATTCTATGAATGACCATTCAACCTGAGTATTAGCATAGTTACTCTATAGGACAAATGAGTTTATTTTTATTATTATTTTAATGTTTAATATTTATGTTTGAGGGAGAAAAGTATGAGCAGGGGAGGGGCAGAAAGAGGGGGAACACAGGATCTGAAGTGGGTTCTGCACTGATAGCAGCGAGCCTGATGCAAGCCCCCAACTCACAAGCCACGAGATCATGACGTGAGCAGAAGTTGGACACTCAACTGACTGAGCCACCCAGACTCCCCCAAAAGGGTTTATTTTTGACTGAACAACCCAAATATTAAGGAGACATCTTCAAAGAGTTTATAGATGTGACAGCACTTCAAAATTTAAAATATTATGCAAATGTAAAGCTTTAAGAGCCATCACAAAAACATCATGTGAGGTATGGACATACTGTTTCAGTGAACACCATTCTCAGAAGAATGAGTAACGAATGTTTTAACACCTTGATTAAAGGTATAATTTGGCACTATAAAATGAGCAATGAACTTTTAATGAAAGCTATTAAGAGTGTTTCTTTAGAAAGGGCCAAGATTCTAAAAAAAATGTTTTAATGTTACAAATGCATATTAAATTACCATTTAAAATGTAGCTCCTGTCATCCCTATGGTATCAAGACAAACTGAGATGAGATGAAATGACTCGATTTCAGATCATTCTAAATCATTTTTCTCAAAGCTAATTAGTTTCATTATTGAGAAAGAGTATTACAAATGGACAAGAAATATGGAAAATTAAAACAGAGAAAAAACAAAAAACATGTGAACCTCATTGATAAAAACAATCCAAATAATTTTTCAAAATGATCTCAGCAAAGTTTTATTTTAATAATACTAGTGCTGATAAAGATATGATGAAATATGCATTCTAGTATATCACTGACGGGAGAATGTGAACTGTTTCCATCAATGGAAAAGCATTTTGACAATATAAGAGGAATTTTAATACTGATGCTACTAGATACAGAAATTATAATGGGGGGGTGCATGGGTGGCTCAGTCTGCTGAGTGTCTGACTTTGGCTCAGGTCATGATCTCATAGTCCATGAGTTGGGGCCCCACATCACACTCTGCTGACAGGTCACAGTCTGGAGCCTGCTTTGGATTGTGTCTCCCTCTCTCTTTGTCCCTCCCCCACTTACACTGTCTCCCTCAAAATTAAATAAACATTCAAAAAATTTTATAGAAAATAAATAATTCTGGTAATTTTATAATTAATTCTAACTTAATATAATGTTACATATACAAGGATGTTCATTGTAATAAAAAACTAGAAACCATCTAAATATCCAAAACCATGGAAATGTATAAGGAAAATATTGAGTTGATGAAATATTATACAACTATTAAAACTGATGACTATGAAACATACATAACCTGAGAAACACTATTCTACTAAACAAAAAGCAGAATCTAAAATGCATTTTTCTTCTTTTTTTTTAAGTAAACTACCCCCAACATGGGGCTCTAACTCCTGACCTCAAGACAAAGAGTCACATGCTCCTCCAACTGAGTCAACCAGGCACCCCTAAAATGTGTTTTTTATCACTAATACATCTACACAAAGATTAAAGAAAAGCACTAGAAAACATTCAAAAATATTAACAATGGTTCTATTTGGATAAAGGTAATTTCTCTCCTTATGACTCATCTCATTTTTCTATTTTTCTAATTTAATAAGCAGGTATTCCTTTAATATTTTCCTTAAATTTTTTTAATTTTAGAGAAAGAGAGAGAGCAAGTGGGGGAAAAGGACAGAAGGAGAGAAATAGAATCTCAAGCAAGCTCTATGCTCAGCAAGGAGATTGATGTATGGTTCAATCCTACAACCCTGCGATCATGAACTGAGCCAAATCAAGAATCAGTTGGTCAACCGAATGAGCCACCCAGGTGCCCCTAACATTTTCTTATACAAGTACTACACAAACATATCAACAGGTTAAAGATTTAAACACTACAAGAGTATGAGAAATTATAATATGTAACCTTCCCCATCAATAATAACCGACACTATCCTCTTTCTCCATCTCTGATAAGTTTGTACCATGTTTCTAGTAAATTTTAAACATATATAAATGTTTTTAACAAATATTTATGTTAAATATTCAATAAATGATATTTTTGTAACAGAAAATCTTAAAGGAGAAAAAATCACCATCACCAAATTTTTGATTGATAGTTACCATATGAACATGAATAAAAAGTTCTGCTTCTTAAATTTATAATTTCTTTAAACTTCAACACTTAAAACTATTTTTATTTTGATCAAGCACCTATTATTTACATACTAAATGTTAAGCCCTCTATATATTAATGATCATTTTTCTTGAGATTTAAAAAATATATTATCCATCTTAGTCACTAACTTCAAATTTACTTGCATTATTTAGAACAAAATACATAAACTGGGTTAATGCTCCCAAATTAGAGCATTTTACTTAAAACGGTTTCCCTTTTTATTGAGCTAATATTACTGATCCCTTATGCGCAACACTCTGCTTTTGGCTTAAAAGGTTATAACAGACCAAAATCTAGGTAAAAATCTAAAATGGGCTGTAAAAATCTTGAGAACTTATGCACAAATTCACTTTTCTTACATCTATCTAGATGTACAAATGAAAATTAGAGACCCTGTTTTGTTTGTTTGCTGCTTTGTGGAAAATAAATGTAGCCAATTGAGTATAATTTTTTAATAAAAGTTAATGGCTTTGAGTAGATAGGAACTACATGAAAAAACTTCTTATTGCTCTCAGTGTAGTGTTTTATCAAACATTAAAGGAAATATCCCAAACTGAAGATCTCACGGTATGGACTGATAACAGCTATTGACAGAGAATTCTTGAAATGTCCTACATCTCAAAAAAATATTTATTAATTAAAAAAAGTTTTTTCAATGTTTATTTATTTTTTGAGAGACAGAGACAGAGCATGAGAGGGGGAGGGGCAGAGAGAGAGGGAGACACAGAATCTGAAGCAGGCTCCAGGCTCTGAGCTGTCAGCACAGAGCCCAATACGGGGTTCGAACCCAAGAACCTCAAGATGGTGACCTGAGCCAAAGTCAGACGCTTCACCAACTGAGCCACCCAGGCGCCACCCCCCACCACAAAAAATATTTCTTTAAATTAACTTTTTATTTAGAAAAAATTTAAGGGGCGCCTGGGTGGCTTAGTCGGTTAAGCGTCCGACTTTCGCTTGGGTCATGATCTCGCGGTTCGTGGGTTCGAGCCCCGCGTCGGGCTCTGTGCTGACTGCCAGCTCAGAGCCTGGAGCCTGTTTCAGTCTGTGACTCCCTCTCTCTCTGACCCTCCCCTGCTCACGCTGTCTCTCTCTCTCTCCTAGAAATAAATAAAACATTTAAAAAAAAAAAAAAAAAAAAGAAAAAATTTAAGACTTCCAGAACAGTTATAAGAATAAGAATACTCACATATTTACCTTTACCCAGATTCACTTATTGTTACCATTTTATCCCATTTACTTGCTTTATCATTCTTTCTAAAACACACACACACACACACACACACACACGCACACACTTATGCACACACTTTTTTTTTTAACCATTTCAGAAAAGTTAATATATATACATTCTAGCTCCTTATTTCTAAACATTTCTTAGAGTGTTTCCTATGAATATGGATATTCTATTATACAATCACAGTACTGATATCAGCTTCAGTACATTTAGTATTGAAATAATTCTTTAATTGGGACACCTGGGTGGCTAGGTTGGTTAAGCATCTGACTTCGGTTCAGGTCAAGAGACCCTGCTTTCATTCAGATTCTCGGTCTCCCTCTCACTCTGCCCCTCCCCAGCTCGCACTCTCTCTCTCAAAAATAAAAATAAACATTAAAAAAAAAAGAAATAATTCTTTAATCATCTCTTTTGTCAATTGGTCTAACAACGTTCTTTATCACAGCTTTTTGTATCCGGTATAGGAGAGATAGGTATGGCTTAGTTGTCAAGTTTCTTTAGCCTCCTTTAATCAAGATCTTTCCCACAGTCTCTTTGCCTCTTAAGAAACTGACATTTTTGACAAACACTGTTTTTATAATAGAGCAGTCCTAGTTCATAGTTTGTCTGATGTTACCTCATGATTAGATTTCAGTTATGCATTCTTGCCTGAAATATTCTATTACTGATTCTATGTCCTTCTCAGGGTATCATGGATGTCCATCTACCATCTTCACTAATGATATTAATTTTATTAGTGATACTGTGTCCTTCTCGGGGTACCATGGATGTCTATCTACCATCTTCACTAATATTAATTTTAATCACCCAGTCAAGGTGTTATCCAATTCCCTCACTTTATAATTACTAGTTTTTCTCTTGCAAAATGTAAGAGACACTTTAAAACAATGCAAATATCCTGGCCCACATTGAAAATGCCCTTAGATTTAGGATATTTCTATTATTCTTGTCTGATCCAATCTTCACCATGGTGGTTGCCAGATAATTTTCCAACTCCTACATTTACCAGTTGGCACCTGGCATTCTACTATAAACAAATGCCCTCGATTCCACCTTCTTTGCTTTCAGCATAGAAACATGAGTTCGTTTTCGCTCCAATGGTTTATAATTTGTTACTGTACTTTTTTAGCACTCAAATTGTCCCAAATTTAGCAAATAGGTGTTACTTCAATCTGGCTCCTATGTTCTTGTAACAAATCTCCATGCTGTTTGGAGGCATTTTGTTTCTTACTTTCTAGTGTTACAAGATACTTTGGGCTTATCTTCACCTATCCTGCTCCAATCTTAGAATAAGTCATTTTTCCAAGAAGTCCAACTTCCTTTCAGTGGGAGTGCTATAAAAGTCTAAATCTGGGTGCACCAGCATGGATCAGTTGGTTAAACATCTGATTCTTGACCTCACTCAGGTCATGATCTCACGGTTCCTGAGATCAAGCCCCACATTGGGCTCTGGGCTAACAGAATAGAGCCTGCTTGGGATTCTCAGTCTCCATCTCTCTCTGCCCCTCTCCCTCTCACATGCATGCACATGCGCTCGCTCACTCACTCTCTCTCTCTCTCAAAATAAATAAACTTTAAAAATATGGGGCACTTGGGCAGCTCAGTCAGTTAAGCATCTGACTTTGGCTCAGAACATGATCTCAGGATTTGTGGGTTCAAGCCCCACGTTGGGCTCTGTGCTGACAGCTTAGAGCCTGGAGGCTGCTACAGATTCTGTGTCTCCCTCTCTCTCTGCTCCTCCCCTGTTCATGCTCTGTATTTCCCTCTCTCAAAAAATAAACTTAGGGGCACTTGGTTAAGCGTCCGACTTCAGCTCAGGTCATGATCTCACAGCTCGCGGGTTCGAGCCCGGCATCGGGCTCTGTGCTGACAGCTCAGAGCCTGGAGTCTTCTTTTGATTCTGTATGTCTCTCTCTCTGCTCTTCTCCCACTCATGATCTCTCTCTCTCTCTCAAAAATAAATAAAAACATTTTAAAAAAGAAACTTAAAAAAAGTAAAAAATGAATAAATAAAAATTTAAAAAATAAATAAAGTCTAAATTTGGGCATTACTTTTGTTCACTGCTACCGGGGTGCTATTGTTTCTTGTCCTTTCCAACAAATAGAGCTAAGAAATCTATATAGTATGTGTATGTGTACACTACACACATGAATACAAATATATACACATATAAAATGTACACATATTTATGTGGCCACATATCCATGCATGTAACACATACATGTTTATTTTTAAAGCCATAAATCCACACTCATACCTTGAATTATAATCTATTCACATAATATTCTCTTCTCTTCCCCATCTATAATTGTATGTGCCTATTCCCTCAATAACAGCAAGAACATCAACACCATTTACTCATTTTTTCTTAATTCTATTATACATCTACAGTTATTTCAGAATTGCTTTGTTCTATACTACCAAAAAACAAATCTAAAAGAGTTCAGTACTTGTCTGCAATTCGCCCCCATCTCTTATATCCCATCTTGCCCAAAAGAGTATATATAGTCAAACACTCTGTTTGTAAAATCCTTACATAAGTTCTTTCATTCCTTTTTGTATACTTTCCACTCTATTCTCTCCTTCCTTCCCTTGTTAGTAACCAACTTCATTATTTTCTGGCTTATCCTTTGTTTTTGTTTTTTGTTTCTGTAAATTACAGTAAGCCTTCTGTTTTACACAAAAGACAGCATAGTAGATATGCTTTTTATTCACCTAACATCTCTAGAAATCACTCCATATCAATTCATAGAGATCTTACTCGTTTTTTCTTACAGATATATACTTAGGTCTCTATTACATGTATATACCAGAGTATATTTCAACTAATCTCCTCTTCCTGAACCTTTAGATATTTTCCAATATTTTGCAGTTACAAACAATACTGCAATGGATAACTCTATGCATATATATTTTATTTTTAAGTAAGTTCTATGTCCAATGTGGAGCTTGAACTCATGACCTTGAGATCAAGAGTTGCTATTCTACCGAGTCAACCAGCCAGGAACTCCTACGCATATGTATTTTTGTACTGTTAGAAATATATCTTCAAGATCAATTCCTACAAATAGGGGTGCTGGGTAAAGAGTAAGCAAGCACACATGTAGTTTTCTTAATATTGCCAAATTCTCCCCCATAGGGGTTGGAAAGTACCATATTTTGATTCGAAAGTATTTGGTAATCTACTGATACCTTGGAAATTCTGGCACACCTCTTTTGGATTTCAGGTATTAGCTATGTTAGCTAGAGCAATCTCATGATGTTTTGAACTCACTCTCATGCCTGCCCAAACTGATGTTATTATATATTTTTAAATTTTGCAAATCTTTGGAGGAAAAGGAAAAGTAAGATACTTAAAGTACTTACTGAGTGGTGTTGTATCTGGAGGTGGAAAATTCTCAGTGAAGTTGACATTACACAAGTCTGTGCTACAGCAGCAGAAACGGTATGTTCCATTTTGAATTGAGGGAGGGGTAGTAGTTACGACGCATTCTTCATAGTGACACTCCTGGGGATCTCCAATGTGAGACCAACATCCTACAAATTGACATTAATGTAAACAAGTTAGGGGTTAATACCATATACAAAATTAAAAGAAAGACAATAAATTAATAATTACAATCAATGTGACAAAGTACATATACATATAAGTTATAAACAATCCTGCAAATCAGTAGGAAACACACGTTTTTTAAATAACAAAAAAAATGGCAAAGTATTAATATGCATTTCATGGAGAGAAAAGCCACTAATAAAAGTTTAACCTTACATTAATCTAAGTATTATTATTAAACAACAGTAAGATTTCATCTTTATCTATGTCTATTAAATTGTTCTCGGTTTAAAAAAATAGTATACAATTGTAACAAGGTTTCAGTAACACTCCCATATACTGCTGGAGGGAATGTAAATGTATATAGCGTTTCTAGAAAGCCATATGGCAAATGCTTTTTTCATTTTTTTAATTTATTATTTTTGAGACAGACAGAGCATGAGTGGGGGTAGGGAGCAGAGAGTGAGGGAGACACAGAATCTGAAACAGGCTCCAGACTCTGAGGTGTCAGCACAGAATCCGATGAGGGGCTCGAACCCAGAAACTGTGTTACCATGACCTAAGCTGAAGTCGGACGCTTAACCGACTGAGCCATGCAGGCACCCCAATATGGCAATTTTTATAAAGAGTCTTTAAAATATTCATGCTTTATAATTTAATATTTCTACCTCCAGCAATCTATTCCAAGGAAATAATCAAATATAGTTCAAAGATTTATGTTCAAAGATGTCCACTGAAGTATTATGTATTATAGTAAAACTGGAAAAAGGTAAAATGTCCAACAACAGAGTGATGTGTAAGTAAACTGCATGTATAAAATACATGTATATACAAATGTTTGTACAGAAGTATTGTATTGTACAGAAGTTAAAATGTTCTCAAAGAATATTTAAAGATATGAGAAAATGTTCATAATATAATTTAAGATAGGAAAAACTGGGTATGAAATTGTTTATACATACAGCATCATTCTAATTTTGAAAAATAAGTACACACACATATAAACACATAAGTACATAAAAAATATACCTGCAGGGAATAAACTAATATAGTAAAAGAGCTTATAAGAGCATGGAGTTGTAGACATTTTTCTTATAGTTTTCTATATTTTCTAAACTTCATAAAAGAGAATACATTAATAACATTATGATAAGAAAATAACCTATAATCCAATTACCCTTTGTAGGGTTTACGGATGAAAATATATGGATATATATTTTAAAACTGTTTTCCTGGAGAGAGTTTTAATCTACCTCTATGTTCTTTTCAGATCAATTTCAATGATATGAAACACAAAGTTATATCAGGTAAGAAAAGTATTACTTACCTTGTTTTACGAGATTTATATCCCCTTTTGATTTCTCCCAAAGGCCATAGCAAGTGCTACCTTTTGAACATAATATTGTTCCATTTTCATGAGAGATTCGACTCTCACCTATGCCAAGGTCTTGTTGATAAGGATCTTTAAAAGCACATAGACGTTCTTGGTTCTGAGAAGCTAAAATAAATAAAAGAATGACAGATTTATTTTTGTGATAATCTTGGCAAAGCTTTATTTTATGAAATCTTAGTCTTTTTGAAAGGCATTATAAATTTTCCTACCCCAAGGCTTGAATAAATCTGTATTTTATATTTATTCAATAACTTTTCCTGTTAACTAGCACCTCCAAAGAATAATCAAACTTGAAAACAGATTTCTCAAAATCGATCCCTTCTTACACAAATTATTCTCACCACTCTCTTATTAAATAACTTAGGTATGTGAATAAAGAAATATCATTTTAAAAGTCAATGCTCTAAATTATCAAAACTTCAAAAAAACAAATTAACAAACCTAAAGGGCTGAATAATTTTGTAGAATTCTGCAAAATTCACTTTTATCATATTTTAAAGACAGCTATAGAAAGCTAAACATACATCATTGGGCATAGTAAACTACAGATGAGGAGAGTGACTACAAGTGGGGTACATGGTTTCTTTTTTGGGCAGATGGAAATGTTCTAAAATTAGATTGTGGTAATGGTTGCACAATTCTGTAAATTTACAAAAAAAATAATCAGTCACTTAAAATGATACACAAATTATACCTTAATAAATTTATTTTTTTAAAAAATGTTAGTGTTCATTTATTTTTGAACGAGAAACAGCATGAGTTGGGGAGGGACAGAGAGAGAGACACAGAATTCGAAGCAGGCTCCAGACCCCAACCTGTCAACACAGAGCACGACATGGGGCTCAAACTCACGAACTGTGAGATCATGACCTGGCCCAAAGTTGAACGCTTAACTGACAGAGCCACCCAGGAGCCCTAATATCCATAGTTTTTAAAACAAATTTACTGGGGCACCTGGGTGGCTCAGTTGGTTAAGACCCAACTTCAGCTCAGATCATGATCTCACAGCTCCTGAGTTTGATCCCAGCATTGAGCTCTGTGATGACAGCTCTGGGCCTGGAGCCTGCTTTGGATTCTGTGTCTCTGTCTCTGTCTCTCTCTGACACTCTTCTGCTTGTGCTCTCTCTCTTTCAAAAATAAATAAACAAAAAAAAATTTTTTTTTAAACCTAAGGCTATTAGTGGGCAAAAAGAAAATTATTTCCTGCTATTAAAAATATCAATATAGAGAGAAGAGTTAAGATTCAGGAGCAGCATGGAAACCTTGAGCTTGTCTTGTCCCTGAAACGCAGCTAGATCAGCATCAAACCATTTTGAACACCTAGGAAATTGATTTAAGGATTAACACAACAGTCTGCATAACTTGAGTCACAGAACTCAGTGTACATCATGCAAGAAAAACATTCCCCTAGAAAGTAGCTGGAGAGAAAGAGAAAGAGTGAAAACACTTGCAGGGGACTGACCAAGAAATCTGTTTCCCAAAATCACTGACAGGGAGAAAACAGGTTTTCAATACCATGAGGATTCTATAACAGTAGAGCACAAAGTATGAAGTTTCAGAACTCAGTGCCTGGTGGTGCTCTGATGAGGCAGTAGGGCAGGCAGTGATGGTCTGAAAGGTCCATTTGCCACAGAGGGCAATTCCCTTGCTTAGGGTGCATCTGGCAGAGGAGTTAATGGCCTCCCCACAGGCAAAAGTCCCAGGGTACCCGAGAGAGCTGCCATATTTACTGAGATTCAGACAAAGACATCAGATTGTGGCAAAACCCAGTGCTGGCTGTGTGTTGTGATTTGCCACCATCTCTGAACCTCTGCTTTCATACAAGTGCATGAACATTTTCTGGGACAAGCTGGAACCTGACCATTGCCCAGCAAGAGACTGTCCCTCAGAAAGTCAGCAAGGGTCCAAGCCATACGGGTGTCTGAATTATGGGGTTTTTAAACACAATCCTTTCTGAGATAAAATTCAGGAGAGAGGTGCCACATGGCAAACGGACAGCTTGGACAAAACAGGGTAGAGGTGGGGAATAGACAGAGGCCTGAGACAAAGGTGAAGAGCTTGATCAAGTGTCAGTGAGAGTGCATCTGCATGCACGCCACACTGATCCATCCCAGTAAGCTAAGCAGCACCACCTAATGGAGAACAGAGCCACTACACCAACACCTGCCCAACTATACCCTCCAAGCACATAACCCAGAAGACCCACAGAAGTCACGCTACTTGCTTCATGTATGGACTATAGAGTGATTTATAATTTCAGTTCTAGGGGAAACTGGATATAAATTCATTCAGGATTCATTCTATTGATAGTTCAGTTATTAGCTCATTTTCTTTGCTTCTGTTTTTGCTTGTTTTCTTCTCTTGCATTTTATTTTATTATATAATTTTTTAATTTTTAAGTTTTTACTTGCATTTTTCGCTTTGCCTTTCCCTTCTTTCTCTACTCTATTAAGCTTCTTTCAATAAGCAGACTAAAATGTATCTAGGATCTAGCTTCTTTTATTTGATTTTTGTATTTTTTTAATTTAAAATTTTTTATTTTATTAATGTTTTTTCTTCATCTAAAATGACAAACTGAAGGAATTTACCCCAAAAGAAAGAACAGGAAGAAATGACAGCCAGGACATAATCTAACAGATATAAGTAAGATAGCTGAACCAGAATTAGAATCATGATAATAAGAATACTAGCTGCAGTTGAAAAAAGCATAAAAGACACCAGAGAATCCTTTTCTGTGGAGATAAAACAAATAAAATCTAGTCAAGCTAAAATTAAAATGCTGTAACTAAGATGCAATCTTGAATGGATGCTACAATATCAAGAATGGATGAAGGAGAGCAGTGAATTAGTGACACAGAAGATAACATTATGGGGAATAATGAAATAGGAAAAAAAGAAGGCAGCAAAGGCAAAAGATCACAATTCAAGACAGAGAACACAGTGACTTATTAAAAAGGAATAACATCCAAATCACAGGAGTCCCAGAAGATGAAGAGGGGCAGGAGGTTTACAAGAACAAATTCTAGTGGAAAACTTTACTAATCTGGTGAAGGACACAGACATCAAAATCCAAGCAGCACAGAGAACTCCCATTAGATTCAACAAGAACCAACCATCACCAAGGCATATGATAGTCAAATTCACAAAATAGACAAGGAAAGAATTGTGAAAGCAGCAAGGAAAAAAAGTCCTGAACCTATAAGGGAAGACAAATCAGGTTCACAGCAGATCTATCCACAGAAACATATCACCCCAGAAAGGAGTGGCAGGATATATTCAATGTGCTGAATCAGGAAAATATACAACCAAGAATTCTTTATCCTGCAAGGTTATCATTCAAAATAGAAGGAGAGATAAAGAGTTTCCCAAACAAACAAAAACTCAGAGTTCGTGACCACTAAACCAGCCCTGCAAGAAATTTTAAGGGGGACTCTTTGAGCAGCAAAAATACAAAACAAAACAAAAAGACCAAAAGCAACAAAGACTACAAAGGACCAGTGAACATCATCACCAAAAACAACAACTCTCCAGGGAACACAATGGCACTAAATTCGTATCTTTCAGTACCCACTCTAAATATAAATGTATTAATCATCAGAGAAATACAAATCTAAACCACACTGAGATAACATCTCACACTCGTCACAGTGGCTAAAATTAACTCAGGAAACAACATATGCTGATGAGGATGTGGACAAACAGGAAGCCTCTTACACTGCTGGTAGCAATGCAAACTGGTCCAGCCACTCTAGAAAACAGTGTGCAGGTTCCTCAAAAAATTAAAAATAGAAATACCCTATGATCCAGCAATAGCACTACTAGAAATTTATCCAAAATATACAGGAGTGTTGATTCACAGGGGCACATGTACCCCAATGTTTTTACAGCAGCACTTTCAACAAGAGCCAAATTGTGGAAGGAGTATAAATGTCCATCAACTGATGATTCGATAAAGAAGATGTAGTTTATATATACAACAGAATACTACTTGGCAATGAGGAAGAATGAAGAAATCCTGCCATTTATAGCAACGTGCATGGAACTGGAGGGTATTATGCTGAGTGAAATAAGTCAGTCAGAGAAAGACAGGGATCATATGTTTTCATTCATATGTGGAACATGAGAAACTTAACAGAAGACTATGGGGGAAGGGAAGGGGAAAAATAGTTACAAACAGAGAGGGAAACAGGCAAACCATAAGAGACTCTTAAATACAGAGAACAAACTGAGGGTGGATGGGGGGGTGAGGGGGGAAGAGGGGAAAATGGGTGATAGGCATTGAGGAGAGCACTTGTTGGGATGAGCACTGGGTATTATCTGTAAGCGATGAATCATGGGAATCCAACCCCAAAACCAAGAGCACACCATATATACACATCATATACACTGCATGTTAGCCAACTTGACAATAAATTAAGTAAGTAAATAAGTATGTATATAAATAAATAAATAAATAATGTAAATGGTTTAAATGCTCCAATCACGGACAAAGGGTATCAGAATGGATGAGAAAACAAGACCCATCTATATGCTGCTTACAAGAGACTAATTTTAGACCTAAAGACACCTGCAGGTTGAAAGTAAGGGAATGAAGGTCCATCTACCATGCCAACGGTCACCAAAGAAAGCTAGAGTAGCCATACTTAGACAACCTAGATTTTAAAATAAAGACTGTAACAAGAGATAAACAAGGGCATTACATCATAATTAAGGGGTCTATCCACCAAGAAGATCTAACAATTGTAAATAGTTATGCTCCAAATATGAAACACCCAAATATATAAATCAATTAATCACAAACATAAAGAAACTCACTAGGGCACCTGGGTGGTTCAGCTGGTTAAGCATCTGACTTCAGTTGAAGTCATGATCTCATGGCTTGTGAGTTTGAGCCCTGTATTGGGCTCTGTGCTGACAGCTCAGAGCCTGAAACCTGCTTCAGATTTTGTGTGTGTCTCTCTCTCTACCCCTCCTCCTACCTCCCTCCCCTCCCTTTCAAAAATAAATAAGCAATAAAAAAAATTTTTTTAAAAGAAACTTATTGATAATAATATCATAATAGTAGAGGGCTTGAACACCCCACTTAGAGCAATGGACAGATCACCTAAGCAGGAAATCAACAAGGAAACAATGGCTTTGAATGATACGCTGAACTGGATGGACTTCACAGATATATTCAGAACATTTCATCCTAAAGCAGCAGAATACACATTACTCTCAAGTGCACATAGAACCTTCTCCAGAATAGATCATATAATTTGTCACAAATCAGCCCTCAACAAGTACAAAAAGATCAAGATCATACCTTCCGTATTTTCAGACCACAATACTAAGAAACTTGAAATCAACCACAAGAAAAAAATTGGAAATACCATGAATATTTGGAGATTAAAGACAATCCTACTAAAGAGTGAATGGGTTAACCAAGAAATTAAAGAGGAAATTAAAAAGTATATGGAAGCCAATGAAAATGAAAACACTACAGTCCAAAACCTCTGGAATGCAGCAAAGGTGGTCATAAGAGGGAAGTATATAGCAATCCAGGTCTTCCTTAAGAATGAAGAACGGTCTCAAATACACAACTTAACATCTAAAAGAGCTGAAAAGAGAATAGCAAATAAAGCCCAAAACTGTAAGAAGGAGGAAAATAATAAAGACTAGAGCAGAAATCAGTAATATTGAAATAAAAACACAAAACACAAGAACAGTAGATCAATGAAACCAAGAACCACTTCCTTGAAAGAATTAACAAAATAGATAAACCCCTAGACAGATCTAAAAGAAAAGGATCCAAATAAATAAAATCATGAATAAAAGAGGAGATCATAAACACCACCACAGAAATATAAACAGTAATAAGAGAATATTATGAGCAATTTAATGCCAACAAACTGGGCAGTCTGAATAAGTGGACAAATTCCTAGAAATATATAAACTACCAAAACTGAAACTAGAAGAAATAGAGAAAAATTTACTGAAACAGTAAAGAAATTGAATCAGTAATAAGACATTTGCCAAGAAACAAGAATCCAGAGCCAGATGGCTTTCCAGGGAAATTCTACCAAACATTTAAAGAGTTGATAGCTATTTTTTTGAAGCTATTCCAAAAAAGAGAAATGGAAGGAAAACTTCCAAACTCATTCTATGAGGCCAGCATTACCTAGATTCCAACACCAGACAAAGACCCCACTAAAAAGGAGAACTACAGACCAATTTCCCTGATCAACATGGATGCAAAAATTCTCAACAAGACACTAGCAAACCAGATCCAACAATACATTAAAAGAATTATGCACCACAATTAAGTGGGGTGCAGGGTTGATTCAATATCCGCAAATCAATGAATGTGATACATCACATTAATGGAAGAAGAGCCACATGATCCTCTCATTAATGCAGAAAAAAAGCATTTGACAAAATACAGCATCCTTTCTTAATAAAAGCCCTCAAGAAAGTAGAGATAGAAGGAATATACCACAAGATGATAAAGATCATATATGAAAAACCCACAGCTAATATCATCCTCGATGGGGAAAAACTAAGAGCTTTTCCCCTAAGGCTAGGAACAAGACAGGCATGCCCACTCTCACCACTGTTATTCAACATAGTGTTGGAAGTCCTACCCTCAACAATCAGACAACACAAAGAAATAAAAGGCATCCAAATCGGCAAGTGGAAGTCACACTTTATTCTTTACAGATGACACAATACTCTATGTGGAAAACTCTAAAGACTCCACCCCAAAACTGCTAGAGCTGATACATGAATTCAGCAAAGTCATAGGATATAAAATAGATATACAGAAACTGGTTGCATTTCTATACACCAATAATGAAGCAGTAGAAATAGAAATCAAGGAACTTATTCCATTTACAATTGCATTGAAAACCATAAATTACCTAGGAATAAACCTAACCAGGGGCGCCTGGGTGGCTTAGTCAGTTGAGCGTCCAACTTTCACTTGGGACATGATCTCGCGGTTCGTGGGTTCGAGCCCCGCATCGGGCTCTGTGCTGACTGCCAGCTCAGAGCCTGGAGCCTGTTTCAGTCTGTGACTTCCTCTCTCTCTGACCCTCCCCTGCTCAGGACGCTGTCTCTCTCTCTCTGCTAGAAATAAATAAAACATTTAAAAAATTTTTTTAATTAAAAATTTAAAAAAAAAAACCTAACCAAAGAGGTGAAAAGTCTGTACACTGAAACTATAGAAAGCTTATGAAAGAAACTGAAGAAGACACATACAAAAAAAAGAAAAACAAATTCCATGTTCATGGATTGAAAGAACATATATTGCTAAAATGTTAATACTACCCAAAGCAATCTATATATTCATTACAATCTCTATCAAAATAACACCAGCATTCTTTACAGAGATTAGAACAAACAATCCTAAAATTTGTATGGAACCAGAAAAGACCCCAAATAGTCAAAGTAATGTTGAAAAAGAAAACCAAAGCTGGAGGCATTACAATTCCAGACTTCAAGCTGTATTACAAAGCTGTAATCATCAAGACAGTATAGTACTAGCACAGAAATAGATATATAGGTCAATGGAACAGAATAGAGTACCCAGAAATGGACACACAAACATATGGCCAACTAATCTTTGACAGCAGGAAAGAATATCCAATGGAAAAAAAAAAGACAGTCACTTCAGCAAATGGTACTGGGAAAACTGTACAGCAACATAGACAATAATGAACCTGGACCACTTTCTTACATTATACACAAAAATAAATTCAAAATGGAGGAAAGACCTAAATGTAAGACAGAAAGCCATCAAAACTCTAGAGGTAAACACTGGCAACATCCTCTTTGAACTCAGCCATAACAACTTCTTACTTGACATGTCTCTGGAGGCAAGGGAAACAAAAGCAAAAATAGAACTATTGGGACCTCATCAAAATAAAAAGCTTCTGCACAGTGAAGGAAATAATCAGCAAAACTAAAAGGCAACTGACAGAATGGGAGAAGATATTTGTAAAAGACATATCAGATAAAGGGTTCATATCCAAAATCTGTAAAGAACTTACCAAACTCAACACCCAAAAAACTAGCAATCCAGTGAAGAAATGGGTAAAAGACATGAAAAGACACTTTTCTAAAGAAGACATCCAGATGGCTAACACATGAAAAGATGCTCAACATCACTCATCATCAGGAAAATGAAATCAAAATCACAATGAGATACCACCTCACACCAGTCAGAATGGCTAAAATTAACAACTTAGGCAACAACAGATGTTGGTGAGGATGAAGAGAAAGAGGATCCCTTTTGCACTGCTGGTGGTAATGCAAACTGGTACAGCCACTCTGGAAAAGATTTCCTCAAAAATTTTTAAAAAAGAACTACCCTATGACTCAATAATTGCACTACTAGATATTTATCCAAAGGATACAGGAGTGCTAATTCGAAGGGGCACATGCACCCCAATGTTTATAGTAGCACTACTGACAACGGCCGAAGTATGGAAAGAGCTAAAATGTCCAACAACTGATGAGTAGATAAAAAAGGTATAGTATATATACACAATGGAATACTACTCAGCAATCAAAAAGAATGAAATCTTGCCATTTTCAAAAATGTGGATGGAACTAGAGTGTATTGCACTAAACAAAATAAGTTAGAGAAAGACAAGTATCATGATTTAATTCATATGTGGAATTTAAGAACAAAACAGGTGGACATATGGGAAGGGAAGTAAAAATAAGATAAAAACTGAGAGGGAGAAGAACCATTAAAAGACTCTTAAATACAGAGAACAAACTGAGGGTTGTTGGCAGAGTACTGGGTGGGGGAATGGGCTAAATGGGTGATGGACATTAGTAGGGCTCTTGTTGGGATGAGCACTTGATGTCATATGCAAGTGATAAATCACTAAATTCTATTTCTGAAGTCATCATTACACTATAAGTTAACTAACTTGGATTTAAATTTTTAAAAAATTTTTAAGTCAGTATAAAGCCAGAAACAGAAATGTTCAATCACACCTTATGCTAAAGGAACAACCCAATGTATTTCAATGGTAGCTAATCTTTTTCCATATACATAATCTGATTTAACTAATTCCAATAGAATATTTAACACATAATTTATCAGCTAACAATATTTATAAGCATTGCTGAGAATACCCAGGAAGTAGAAGGTTATCAAAAGCAACAGTTGATCTTTATTTGGTTTCTTAAAGATGACTTTCCTAACATGTTTGACTAGTCAGAATAACAGTCTGACAATATATGTTGACAATATATTTATACCTCATGGAATAAGATAAGATACACGTGAGGATAAGGGTGGTTCTTATTTTATCTGCTATAGCTTAATTTGCTATCACCTTAGCACTGGGAGTGATCTATGAAAATAATGTTTCCTGAACCTAGAAATCTAAGCACCAAACTCTCTGGAGGAGAAATAAAAGAGCTAAGAACTATGGACCCAAATCCATTTAGACACAGAGACCTGCCATATTTACTATAAGAGAAGCACCATCAAAGTACTGGATGAGGCAAATAGGTATTCACAAGTAGGTAATATAGAGTTCTACCCTTCAAGCATCTTACACAGTCAATTTGGAGATATACAGTAATTATTGATTTCAGTAATCACAAAGAATAATTATTAAAAAATAAATATTTGATTTCCACATTTAAAACCATTTAGGCAATCTTCTATGAGATACTACTAATATCAACTAAATAGCCAGAAAATAAAGTACAGCCTATTTATAAAAATTCTAGGAATCACTGTAATTATGATTCTACCACATTTCTCTAACATGTAGCCACATATTCAAAGCCATTTAATGACAAGTTTAATTATATATATTAGATTATCTTGCACATTTAATACCAGTATTTCTTTAAACTATTCTAATTTGCAAACTTTACCCAATGACTGTAAAGATTAAAATCAAATATATTTCAACATATAAAGCATAACAACAAAGCATTCATAGTTAAAAGTTTCAAACTATAAAAAACTCTGTAATGCAGATATAAAAAGCATACCTTTAAGGCATAATTCCTTTTTTATCCCATCTCATTTTTTAAATTTTTATTATTATTATTTTTTTTAGTAATCTCTACACCCAACATAGAGCTCAAATTGACAACCCTGAGATCAAGCGTCCCATTCTCTTCTGACTCAGCCAGCCAGGAACCCCCTCTATTTTTTGATTCGGGTTCAGTGCTCCTTACCTACTACCACATATTGAAATTACATAACCCACTCTGTTTCCCTTTTTGTCCTGATTGTTAGAAAAGTCATCATTTATTTATTTATACTTAATTATTTTTATGAGAAAGGAAAAAATGGCTACTCTGAAAATACTATTTGCCCTTTTCCCTTTTTACCAAATATTCTCACATTATTAGAATTTTCATGAAAATATATCCACTACTTATATATATCAAAATCAAGAGTATTTGTATTTGAATAAATTATTGTTACATTAAAAATTTTTTATTTTGAAATATGTATTGCTTCGATTGAAATATGTATTGCTTCAAAAGTAGTAGGGAACAAATGCGGAGTGAAGCCTAATGCCTCCCTCCTCAGTGTAAACATTCCACATAATCACTACACAATACCAAAATCAAGAAATTGACATTGATAATTCATAGAGTTTATTCAGATTTCACCAGTTATACATGCAATAGTCTATGTGTGTGAGTGTAAATCTATGCAATTCTGTTTACATTCTATTAAAATCATAATACTTAACTTTACTTCCCCCAAATTCCCTCATGTTAACCATTTATAATCACCATCTGTTTGTTTCCATTCTTAAAAAGTAGCAACCGCTAATCTGTTATTCAGCTTAATAATTGTTATTTCTTGATTGTTATATAAAGAGAATCATGTAATACATATCCTTTTGAGATTGGCTTTTTTCACTAAGCAAAATTTCCTTGAGGCTCATCCAAGTTGCTGCCTGTATCAACAATTCATTACTTTTAATGGAGTCATATTCCATCATACGAATGTGCCACAATTTGTCTAACTTTTCACATTTTAAAAGGTCATCTGGGTAAGTATCCAGTTTTTGGCTATCAGAAATAAAACTGCTATCAACATTTTTGTACACGTTCAATTTTAATAGAAATTTTGTTTATTTAAAGTAAAATAAGAATAATATTCTAAAAGAATAATATTCTAGAAAGATAAAGTATGGTGTCTACAAAAAGGAACTTGACATTAAGACCATTTGCTCAATCAACAGAATACATTATGCCCCATCATATAATACTTACATCCCATTCAAATTCCCTAACTTTCTCTGACCAAGTACTTCTAGTACTGGCAGTAACTGGCTTGTACTACAAAATCTTGGTTTAAAGAGCCATGCAGGTAGTATTCCTTACCATATAAACAAAATAAAACGTGGCAAAATAAGTAACAGCTAATTATGACATTAAATATCTGAAGTGAGAGACTGAATGAGAAACATCCCAGTTATGGAATGTTTTTGTTGTTGTTTAAACAAAGACTGGTCCTTTATAATAAAGTCAAACAGGCATAGTATGCCCTCTTTCCCTTATGATTCCTGGACACCTAAGGCTCTTGAATGTGGAAACCTCTGCTGGCCAGCTTTTCCTAGAAGCATGCCAAGGACAAGATTGATCCATCAATCTTTATTTCTATTTCCTTTCCCCTACATTAAAAGTAAACAAGCATTTGGCAAATAAGTTTCCACATAAAAATGTGAATTTCACATTATAATATGCAAACTGAAACTATAATGAAACAGTACTACCCATCTATTAGAATGACTAAAAGTTAAAAATAAAACAAAACAAAAAGCTCTTGACAATACCAAGTACTGCCAAGGATGTTGACACAGATGGGAAAACAATTCTACTGAAAATGCAAAACAGTACAACCACTGTATAAAACAGTTTGATAGTTTCTTATAAGTTAAACACTTAACATTTAACTCAGTAACCTTACTCCTAGGTGTTGACCTAAATGTAATGAAAATCTATGTTCACACAAAAACTTATATGTAAATGCTTCTAGTGACTTTCTCTGTAGCCACCCAAAAGTCCCTCAACTGAAGAATGGATAAACAAAAACATGGGGAACTTGAATGCATATTATTAAGTAAAAGAAAGCAATCGGAAAGGCTACATACTGTATGGTTCCAACTATAAGGCATTCTGGAAAAGGCAAAACTGGTGAACGTAAAAAGATCAGTGGTTGCCAGGGTTTGGAGCAATCTAAAAAATCCACAGAGGATTTTTAGGTCAGTGCAACTCTTCTGTATGATACTATATTGATGGACACATGTCATTATACATTTGTCCACAGAATGTATGATACCAAGAATGAACCTGAGAGTAAATTGTGGACTTAAAGTAATTATGTGTTATCTGTAGGTTCGTTAGTTCTAACAAATATATCACAGAGATGCAGGATATCAATGAGAGGGGCTGCTGACCCTATACTTTTCCACCTCATTTTGCCGTGAACCTAAGACTACTCTAAAAAATAAAGTTTATTTGGGGCACCTGTGTGGCTCTGTCAGTTAAGTGTCAGACTTCAGCTCCGGTCATGATCTCACAGCCCTGCATCAGCTCTGTGCTGACAGCCTGGAGCCTGGAGCCTGGAGCCTGCTTTGGATTCTGTCTCCCTCTCTCTGCTTGCTCTCTATCTCTTTCTCAAAAATTCATAAACCTTAAAACAAAATTTTTAAGGTTTATCAATTTTTAAAAAAATGGTACTTTTGAGAAATGCAATGCTTTATCTCAAAAAGAAATTTCTGATGAAGAAAATTCAGGTATAAAGTAACTTGGTATGGATGATTTTCAAAGATGTAAGAGGAAGATGAGGGTTCTTGTAGCCACACATTTCAAATATATCTAAAAGGTGACTGAATGGTGTAACCTATTAATGGTGGAATAATTACTATTTTTTACCACATAAAAAAATTATCAATAGTTCATACAAGGAAAATTCAGGTTTTATACCTAGGATAATTTTTATTAGTTTACCCATAATTTATAAGAGAAAAGAACAAATGCAATCAACACTAAGTGCTTGTTCCACTCACTAGCTGCAGAATTACATGCATTTGAAAACATTTTTAATTTTGTAATGTTCAGTGATAAATAACAAGCCAAAACATCAGACTATATACATTACCCTTCTCACACTCCATTTATTTGTTTTACCTCTTCCTCACATCAACCTTTTTCTCATACCCACAAATATTCAACATGCCAATTTCCTCAGAGAGATGCAATCACATAAAATTTTAATTCCACTATACAAACCCTACTTAGTATTACTAAAGTAAAGCCTGGAGCACATATAGAGAAATCTATAAAACATTCTTCTTCTTAACATAAACTAGGCTTAGTCTTCAAAAGTCATGGCTACAAAGTAAATCTAATTACCGGAACACGTGACCCTGTATTGTGTTTATATCTATCCATTTATTTATGTCAAATTAAAGAAGATTTTTTTTGTGTTCCCTTTAACAAATCAAATTAGTTTAGTCCTGAAAGTTTGCTGCCTCATATTCAATATTTCCAAGATAGTGATACTGAGTATATTTCTAAGACAGTGGCTAAAAGGAAGTCAATGTCATGAAGCATTTATCCCAAACCTAAAAACTTCTATTGCTATATCTGAAATTGAGAATACCACCATAAATTCCAGTCTCCAGCTTGTGTTCAACCAGTTCTGCCCTCAACAACCATTAAAATGCACAACTGCTTTATTTCCAATGGAAGAAAAACTGCCATTTTCTCTCATCTGCCTCTCTAGCTAGGATCAATAGGAACAGTTACAATAAAATAATGAAGATTTGTCCAACACCTTCAATCAATTCCTGCCTGAAGACTGGCAAGGCAAGGTAAAAAAAAAAAAAATCTAGTCAATGATAATCCTACAATGTCAAAATCAGTTCTCACCTAATATTACTTCTATATTACATTTCAAAATATAAAACATGGCAAGTAGAAATCTTCCTGTAGCTTTGTTCCAGAATTTTGCCCTTTTCAAAAACCAACTAACCTTCTTAAATTATAGCAAATATTTCTTATCTCGAGACCAAAAAAACCACATATTTAACATTAAATAAAAATTACAATTGGAATCTTTGTGATACTCCCAAAAATCCTATGAGATAGGCATTATCATTTCAATTTTACAAAGAAGGATACTAAAACATACTGAAGGATAAAGTTATCCCAAATCAGAAAAACTTAGGGCTTTTTAATTGTTTCATAATTTTATTTGATGTATTTTTTTGTAGTTTCAAGTTTTTTTTTAAATTTCAGGAGAATTTAGTGATTCATCACTTACATATAACACCCAGTGGTCATCCCAACAAGTGCCCTTCTTATTGCTCATCATGCATTTAGCCCATCTCCCCACCTACTTCCCCTCCAGCAACCCTCAGTTTGGTCTCTGTATTTAAAGAGTATCTTATGGTTTGCCTCTCTCTCTCTTTTTACCTTACTTTTGCTTCCCTGCTCCTAATTTAATCTGTTTTGTTTCTTAAATTCCATACGAATGAAATCATATGATATTTATCTTTCTCTAATGCAGTTTCAAGTTTTTATTTGAATTCCAGCTAGTTAAAATTCAGTGTAATATTAGTTTCAGGTGAAACTTAGATTTTTATTATTTATTCTTTTGAATTCCTAATTATTTTCATTCAATTTGTTTTATTTTAAACTGTTTACATGGCAAAAACCAAAGGTATGAGCAGTAATCTCTGGATGGAGAGAACTGAATGTTCTTTTGATTTCTCTGCCCTTTTGAATTCTTTTTCTATAATGAAGACCATGCATATTTGTATAATGAATTTTAAAACCAATTTAACAAAAAAAAATTTTTAAGGATCTATAATTTTAAAAGGCCTCTTTTTCTTCTTAAATTTTAATGATTATACTCTACTTATAGTAATTTTTCATGGATATTTGGTTAAAAAGGATTTTCAAGTATCAATTTACATTTCTAGCAATATAAGGATAAAAAAGAGATAAAATGCCCAAAGAAATGCTTTTCAAACAGCCTGCTGCATCATAAAATCTTTAAGTAGAAAAATTATCCTCCAATTATTTTGTTACTTTGATAAAATTATGATCATAAACAACTCATATCTCAGTAAGTTGCTTTTCATCATGTACCATAGAAGGTAAAATTTAATAAATGGTAAGAATCATTAAGTAAGTTTGACTCTAGATGGGCCTAGAACCAAAGTTACCAACCCACTAGATTACAACCATGTGGGTACTCCAGAATTGTTCCAACGAACCTGCAGCAGGTGCACTGCTCAAGCATCATCTGTGAACTCAATGAGTATGTTGTCCACAGATAGGCATTCCTGATTTGCAAATACACTAGATGTCATTATGAGTAATAAATGCCATTTTATTTTTTTTTTAATTTTTTAATGTTTTATTTATTTCTGAGAGAGAGAGCGAGCATGAGCAGGGGAGGGTCAGAGAGAGAGGGAGATACAGAATCTGAAGCAGGCTCCAGGCTCTGAGCTAGCTGTCAGCACTGAGCCCGATGCAGGGCTCGAACCCACGAACCGTGAGATCATGACCTGAGCCGAAATTAGACGCTTTACCAACAGCCACTCAGGTGCCCCATAAATGCCATTTTAAAGTATGGGTGAATTCAGTGATTACATATTTATTTTTTCCTAAAATCTTTCTAAGAAGATTAAGAAAAAAATGACATTTATTCACTTTTCATAAATGGAGAGAGAGAGAATGCAAGCAGGGGAGGGCAGAGAGAGGGAAACACAGAATCTGAAGCAGGCTCCAGGATCTGAGCTGTCAACGCAGAGCCCAAGGTGGGACCTGAACTCATGAACCATGAGATCATGACCTGAGCTGAAGTCAAACACTTAACCAACTGAGCTACCCAGGTGTCCCTAAAAAAATTGTGTTTCCATGTTTATTTTTGACAGAGAGACAGAGCACGAGCAGGGGAAAGGCAGAGAAAGAGACAGACCGACAGAATCTGAAGCAGGCTCCAGGCTCTGAACTGTCAGCACAGAGCACAAAGGTAGGCCTCAAACCCATCACTGCAAGATCATGATCTGAGCCAAAGTCTGAGCCACTCAGGCACCCCTATAAAATCATTTTTAAATAGGCAATGCATTGCATGGTTTAAAATACAGAAATATAAAGATATATACTGGAAAGTTTCACTCATACCTTTGTTCCCAGTTGCCTATCCTAATGTTCCCTTCATCCCACCTCAGGAAACAACTATTTTTAACTAAGTTACTTAGGTATCCTTCCAAAGTTTCTTCATCATTACATATATTCTAAATCAACAGATTCTGAAAGGCTGATGTTAAAAAGGAGACCTACTCTTTATTACTTTGACAATGCTCCAAATTAAGGCAAATCTAAAACTGAGAAGTTGCAGTAGCCATTCAATCCTGGCATCATTAAAGGATAGAATGTAAGCAGCCTGGTATATGATAAGTCATGGGCTTCAGAGCTGGCTAAATCAAAATTCAAATCCCAATTTCCCTACTTGTTTCAGTTTCTTTAATTTGTACCAAAAAAATAAATATAAGAATAGGGGCACCTAGGTGGCTCAAACTGGCTTAAAACCAGTTAAGCATAGACTCTTGGTTTCTCTGAGGTCATGATCTTGTGGTTCATGAATATGGGCCCCATATCAGGCTCTATACTGATGGTGCAGAACCTACTTGGGATTCTCTCTCCCCATTTCTCTCTCTGACCTGCTTGTGCATACTCTCTCTCTCTCAAAATAAATAAACTTTAAAATTTTGAAAGAAAATTAATAAAAAAAAAAAAAAAATCCTAATTTGACGGGTGGCTGGTCAGACATTTGTGTAAATCAATTGACGCAAAATATGAGAATAACTATTAATATTACTTTCTACGTAATTTTTTAAAATGGTTCTTGAAAACATTATACAGCATGGTATCATTTATGAAAAATAACCCAAAATAATAACATAGGTCATTTATGGATGCATATATTATGTGCTAAAATTATAGGTATAATAAAAAAAGGATTCATAGCAACTTTAGTAGAATAATCAGTTTGGTAAGGACAAAATAAAATGAAATTAGGGAGTGGAGCTTTAACTAATCTAATACGTGCACACAAACATTGTTTAAACAAATTAAGTGAAAATATGACAAAATGTACCACTTGTTAAATCCTGAGCTAAAGAAGAAAATCATATGATCAAATCAATAGATGCAGAAAAAGCACTTGAAAAAATCCAATACCCACTCATGATAAAATCTCTGAGCAAACTAGGAATAGAGGAAAACATCCTCAACTTTTATTTTGATAGTGAAGGTGGCATGTCTAGGCAGGGAGTATATTATAACTCTCTGTACTTTCCACTCAATTTTACAAGAAACAAAACTACTCTATTAAGAATATAAAGTCTCTTTAAAAAAATATATATGGGGGGATGAAGAGGTGTGATGAAAAACTAGTTAAAGATGGAATTACTACAATAATTACATTTTTAAAAAGATTTAGACAGCTACACTTTGTGTTTTGACTGGTACATGCTGGCTGACACCCTGAGTACAAATGAATAGGATGAACAGCAGTTCCTAATTTAGGCAGGACCATTTGTCCGGAAAAATCAATTGGAAATATGTGGAAGCAATAAAAACACACCTTGTTTCATTGAGCTTTGCAAATATTGGATTTTTAACATACTGAAGGTTTGTGGCAACCCTGCATCCCGCAGAGCTCTCAGCACCATTTTTCCAACAGCAATGGCTCACTTTATGTCTGTCTTAGTTTGATAATTCTCATAATATTTCAAACTTTCTTATTATTATAGTCATTATGGTGATCTCTGAATAGTGATCCTTGCTTTTACTATTGTAATGGTTTTAAGTTGCCATAAACTGCAACCATATAAGAAGGCTAACTTGACACATGTTGTTTATGTTCTGATTGTTCCATCGACCAATAGTTCTCCCATCTCTTTCCCTCTCCTTCGACCTCCCTGTTTTCTGTGACACAACAATACTTAAATTAGGCCAATTAATAACCCTACAATAGCCTCTACATGATCAAGTGAAGAGTCACACATCTCTCACTTTCAATCAAAAGCTGGAAATGCTTAGGCTTAGTGAGGAAGGTATGTCCAGAGCCTAAATAGGTTAAAAGTTAGGCCTCTTATGTCAGTTAGCCAAGTTGTGAATGCAAAGGAAAACTTCCTGAAGGAAATTAAAAGTGCTATTCCAGTGAACATATGAATGATAAGAAAGTCAAATGGCTCTATTGCTGAAAGTTTTAGTGGTCTGGATAGAAGTTCAAACCAGTCACAACATTTCCTTAAGTCAAAGCCTAATCCAGAACAAAGCTCTAACTTTCTTTAATTCCATGAAGGCTGAGAGAGATGAGGAAACTATAGAAAAGCTGGAAGCTAGCAGAGATTGGTTCATGAGGTTTAAGGAAAGAAGCCATCTCTATAACATAAAAGTGCAAGTACAGATGTAGAAGCTACAGCAAGTTATCCAAAGGATCTAGCTAAGATAACTAATGAAAGTGGTTATACCAGACAACAGATTTTCAAGGGCACCTGTGTGGGCTCAGCCAGTCAAGCATCTGACTCTTGGTTTTGGTTCAAGTCATGATCTCATGGTACATGGATTCGAGCCCCGCGTTGGGCTCTGTGCTGACAGTTCTGAGTATTTTCTCTCTCTCTCTCTCTTTCTTTCTGCCTCTCCCCTGCTCATGTCTGCTCTCTCTAAGTAAATAAATAAACTTAAAAAAAGAAAGGGAGAGATTTTCAATGCAGATGACACAGCCTTATATAGGAAAAACATGCCACCTAGGACTTTCATAGCTGGAGAGAAGTCAATGCCTGGATCTAAAGCTTCAAAGCAAAGGCTGACTTGTTTGTTAGGAATTAATGCAGTTGGTAATCAAGAAGAAGCCAATGCTCACTGACCAATGCCCAAATCCTACAGTCCCTAAGAATTATGCTAAATCTATTTTGCTTGTACTCCATAAAAGGAACAACAAATCTGGATGATAGCACATATGTTTACAACATGGTTTATGGAATATTTTAAGCCCATGTTGAGACCTACTGCTCAGAAAAAAAAATCTCTTTCCAAACATTACTGCTCACTGAAAATGCACCTGGTCACTCAAGAGTTCTGATTAAGATGGACAAAGAGATTAATGTTGCTTTCATGCCACTAACATAACATCCATTCTATAGCCCATGGATACAGGAGTCATTTTGACTTTCAAGTCTTATTATTTTTTTTAAGTTTGTTTATTGTTAAAGAGAGGGCACATGCAAGCATGAAAAGGGCAGAGAGAGAGAGAGGAAGAGAGAATCCCAAGCAGGCTCTGTGCTGCAGGGCTCAATACCACAAACCATGAGATCAGGACCTGAAGTGAAATCAAGAGTTAGACGCTCAACTGACTAAGCCACCCAGACACCCATCTAGTCTTAATTATTTAAGAAATACATTGTGGAGGCACCTGGGTCGCTCAGTTGGTTAATCATCTGACTAATAGTTTCAGCGTAGGTCACAATCTCACACTTCGTGTGTTTGAGCCCCAAGTTGGGCTCTGTGCTGATAGTGCAATGCTTGCTTGGGATTCTCTCTCTCTCAAAATAAATAAATAAATTTAAATAAATAGATAAAAGCTATAGCTGCCATACACAGTGATTCCTCTGATGGATCCAGACAAAGTAAATTGAAAACCTTCCGGAAAGGATTCACCATTCTAGATGCCGTTAAGAACATTAATGATTCATGGGAAGAGATCAAAGTTATCAAAATGAACAGGAGTTTGGAAGGTGTTGATTCCAACTCTCATGGATAATTGAGGAGTTCAAGACTTCAACAGAGTAATTGCAAATATGGTGAAAAATGCAAGAGAACTAGAATTAGAAGTGGATTCTGAAGATATTACTGAATTGCTGCAATCTCATGATAAAATTTGCACAAATGAGGAGTTGCTTCTTCCAGGTGAGCAAAGAAAGTGGTTTCTTAAGACAGATCTACTCCTGTTAAAGACACTGTAAAGACTGTTGAAATGACAACAAAAGATTTAGAACATTACATTAACTTAGCTGATTAAGGAGCAGCAGATTTTAAGAGGATTGATTCCATTTTTGAAAGAGTTCTACTGCGGATTAAAATGCTATCAGAAGTATTATGTGCTACAGAAAAATTGTCCTTGAAAGGCAGAGTCAGTTGATGAGGCAAACTTCACTGTGGTCTTATTTTAAGAAATTGCTACAGGTACCCCAAACTTCAACAACCATCACCCTGATCAGTCAGCAGCAACCAACAACAAGGTAAGACCCTCTGACCCCCGTCAGCAAAAAGATGATGACTCACTGAAAGCTCAGAAGAAGGTCAGTATTTTTTAGCAATAAAATATTTTTATTTTTTGAAGCTTATTTATTTATTTGCGGGGGGGGGGGGTGGACAGAGAGAAAAGGAGAGAGAGAATCCTAAGCAGGTTCCATGCTGTCAGCACAGAGCACAACAGTGGGCTTGATCTCACCAACTGTGAGATAATGACCTGAGCCAAAACCAAGAGTCAGAAGCTTAACCGACTGAGCCACCTAGGCACCCCATTTGATAGTGATATTGTGATATTCACTTTATTGTGATGGTCTGGAACCAACCCACAATATTCCTTAGGTATGCACATATTTTGTTTGTTGTCTGTTTTGCTTTGGTTGTCACATGACTGGGGGAGCCTTCATTAAGCTTTAAGACCAGTGGCCAGAGGTACCAAATATTCTGCAATACACAAAAAAACATTGCTGGTAAAAGAAACATCCTCTCCAAAATGTTATTTCGTCCCCACAGTAGGGAGGTACAAAGGAAATTTATGATATGATTCTTAACCTTTAAAAGGAAGACAGGAAAAATATTATAAAATTAATTCAATTATGTGAATATGTTTGTCAAATAATTATGAGAATGTAAAAAAATGTGATTTTTAATTTTCCTTACCATTTGGTAGTCAACTGAATCCAATCAATTCTTACTCTCTGACAAATGAACTGCTGCTTCTGATTTAAAACTCAGATTTCCTTGCTTCCTCTCTATCCTGGAATCATTTTTGTGTCAGAACCATTAGCACGACTCATAATGAACATTAGACTTTCAGAGGTGAAGCTAGATTTTAGTTCCTTTTCACCAACCTGGGAACAGTGGACTAATTATAAATGCTTATAGATTTGTTTTTCTTCTTTTTTAAATACAATCAATTTACTAGCATTAGCTAAGTACTGTTCTCTTCTTTATCATATATTTATTGATACTCTGAATCATTTCAAGGTAGAGTCTGGTCTTCTTTCAAAATAGGAAAACAATACTGATTTATGCTTTGATAACAATTTTCATCCCTTTTTGTCTTACCTCTGTTTCAGAAATGACAGTAATATTATGAATCCATAGTCTCCAAAATCAGTACATTCTACTTCACTGTTTTTGTTTTTTCCTCTGCTTCTATGAGAGTTTGTTGAAGTATTATTCCAGGCCTCTTATTCAGTTTTATAGTGTGTACCATGTATTTTTTTTTACTTCCTTTAATACTAATTTTATTTTTCCTACTGATTTTTCTTTTAATAAAACAAATTTTCATACCACAGAAAAAGTATGACATACCATACTACCCACCATCCAAATAAAACAAATGCTAATACGTGGGCTTAAATAGCTTGAATTCACTCTAAATGTACATTTACACCTGGAAATTTATCTGGATCCTTCCCTGATCATATTTACTGAGAAGAAACCGCACTCATGAAATTTGTGTTTAACCTTTAAATCTATTGTTTTGTATTTTTACTACATAAATATGTATCCACAGCATTTGGCATTGTTTGAGGGTGTTTCTAAAATATGCATAAAATTGGGGCGCCTGGCTGGCTAAGTTGGTAGAGCATGCAACTCTTGATCTTGTGGGTCATGAGCTCAAGCCCCACATTGGGGGCAGAGTTTACTTTTTTATTAGAAGAAAAATCTGCATAAAAGGTAGTACATAGAATCCTGAAACTTTTTTTAATTTAAATATTGTTGTATGTGATATTCATCAAAGTTTATTGAATTTTTAATTATATCCTTCAAGATGTAAGTAAGTACAAGGATGTTCTTCGGCTCTGTTTAATAGTACTCTTGGGCTCCTGTTTGGCTCAGTCAGTAGAGCATGTGGCTCTTGATCTCAGGGTCATAAACTTGAGCCCCGCATTGGATGTGAAACCTACTTGAAAGAAGGAAAGAAAAAAGCATTCTTAGATTTTCTTTTTCTTAATAGCATGGGTTTCTAATGCAAATTTAAACACTGTGGTATTTTTTTGTCTCTTTAACTTCATATAATTTGCAAATGCAGAATCAACCTCTAAGAATTATAAATGTTGTTTTTCATTATATGCAATTTCCATTATTTTTATTTAACAGGACTAAGTAAAATTCTATTGAATAAATCATGCTTGCCAAATAACTAAAAGTGGGTTAAAAGAAGGAGTGTGAACATTCTGGATCTGAATATCCAGGTAGTACCTGACAAAAAAAATCTGATAAACAAGATTCGAAAAAACTAGAACTTTAGAAAGCAAAGGAACAGAGTTCACTTAATCACAGGGAAATGCTTAAAGAAAAAAAGCAAGGATTCTAGCAGAGACAGTATGATAACAACCTTATTTTTGGCAAGAGGACATCTTACTTTCTCAGTCCAACATTTTGAGAACAGCCTACACTTTTTCTATCTTCAAGATATAGCACACAAGATAGACCTATAAATGTAAAACTCTAGAAACTGTACACAATTACAGAGAACAGCTTTCAAACTAACTAACTCTACAAAAGCTTTTTAGAACTTAGTGACAACTGGGGCACCTGGGTGGCTCAGTCAGTTAAGTATCCAACTCTTGATCTTGGTCACAATATGAAAGGCCTGGAGATCGAGCCTGGGATAGTGCTCTGCACTAAGCATGGATGGAACCTGCTTGGGATGCTTTCTCCCTTTGCCCCTGCCCTGTTCCTGCTCTCTCTTAGGTCGAGAGATTTGGCAGACATGAAAATTGTAGTTATAAATATCAGTTTACCTTTAGGCAAATACATACTGAAAAACAAAATAAATAAGAAAATTGGGTTAAAAAAATGTAAAAAATTCATATGTCAAAATGAAGGCAACTTTTTAAAATGAAAAATGTGAAGGGGAAAGAAATGATTATGTCTTGGCTGGCATTTACTTTGAATATCTGTTAAACTCAGAGTTATAGAAGGAGTAAAAAGGAGAGTTTGAAATAATAGAGGACAAATTATAACATAAGGCACTGACAAAGAAAACAAAAGAATGATGCATTCAAATTTTTAAAAAGTCAATTTTATAGATGAGGTAAATGAATGTTTTCAGCAAAAAAGTATCAGTATATAGAACTGGCCATGTGTCATCATGCCATTTAAGCTGAAGATGTCCAGTCATTTACTTAAAAAAAAATTAAACTTTGTAATGCATGTTTTCATCTTTTAAATTTTATTTTAAGTAGGTTCCACACCCAGCAGGAGACTTGAACCCTGAGGTTAAGTGTTGCATGCTCTACTGACTGAGCCAGCCAGGCATCCCTTTGTAACCTATGTTTTTGTTGTTGTTCTGTGAGTAGAAGTGTCTCTTTCCACTGTTTGATGCTAGGGGGGAGGGAAGGGTGGGAATGAAAGTTTTGCAGAGGAGAATTAGCATATGTTTCCAAAGATCTCAATGGTTTATCTGTAGTAATAGTTTAAAAATATGAAGTCAAAATTTATATCTCATTTTATTTTATTATTTTCCTATTTCCTCTTTTATTCTAAAAAGTCATTATAGATATATTGCTGAAGAAATCACAAGAAAATTTGATTGTCATGAGAAATTGCTCATATCCTTGTAAATAAGTTATGTTAATACAGATTCCTATAATAGAGCCAACATCAAGATCTATTACACCAGACTTTATTATAGAATTTTATTATTTGATAGTTTATAAGAAATGGCCAAAGTTTTTCAAGTATTCTCTATTTTAATCAGATCTCCACTTACGAAAAATCTTGAAATGGATGTCTTAGTACAGTACATATAGGGAGTACACATTAATAAGCAAGAACTGACTCTGTGGCCCATACATACACAGTATTGTGTTAGACACTGTATGAGACTATAAAGTATTTATAATACAGTTGTCATTGGTTCTAAGTTTGTTCAATGAATAATTATAGAGCAACTTCACAGTGACTGGGAATGAAGCAACGAACAAAACCCTTCATAATATAAAGCAATAAACAACTGAATTACATGTGACCACTGCAATATACAAACCCCCAACATATATAAGGCTATTGTTCTAGCTCAAAATCTTAAAACATGAAGTGTAATCTCATTCATTATTTTGGAGCACCTGGCTGGTTTGACCTAAAGAGCATGCAACTCTTGATCTCACAGTTGTTGAGTTCAAGCCTCATGTTGGGTGCAGAGATTACTTAAATGAATAAATAAAACCTAAAAGAAAGTCTAATTCATTATTTTGGATCAAGCTAGAGTAGACAGACAGTTAGATGATACATCTATTTTGAAAATAGAGGCAATTTGGCAGACACTAATATATGGATAACTAGAAAGGTTTATCCCTCCCCCCTCTAAAATTAACAAATTGGTATTTGGCACCTTGAAAAAATAAATGAAGAGAAGGAGGGAGAGAGGGCAGGAAGAAGGAGAGGAAGAATACCAATGAACTCATAATTTGTTGTTATTAGAAAGAACAGTTCAGGGGCGCCTGGGTGGCTTAGTCGGTTAAGCATCCGACTTTCGCTTAGGTCATGATCTCACGGTTCGTGGGTTCAAACCCCGCGTCGGGCTCTGTGCTGACTGCCAGCTCAGAGCCTGGAGCCTGTTTCAGTCTGTGACTCCCTCTCTCTCTGACCCTCCCCTCCTCACACTGTGTGTCTCTCTCTCTCCTAGAAATAAATAAAAACATTTAAAAAACATTTTAAAAAAAAGAAAGAAAGAAAGAAAGAACAGTTCATACTACTATTCTGCACCATCTAGGAGATACCCACATGTGATGTTACATACACTGTACGCCATCTCCAAACTCAGGTTCACCATGGCTTGCAGAGATATATGAAAGGGCCTTGAAAAGTGCTATACATATAGAAACAATCTTTCTGGTAAGATCTGAAACAAGTAATTAGTAATACTACTTTAAAGTAAAAACTGTACAAAAGAATACACTATGATGATAATACAGCAAGCTGGAATTAAAACAAACAAAAACTTTAAAATGAAACTAATCATTGCACTGAAACAAAAAAAAACCTCTACTTTTTAAAAGAGTTCATTATAATAGGTTTTCAGGAAAGACAGCAGACTCCAAGTCAGAAGGAAATCAGAGCTTTGCCTCTTACCCCAAATGGTACTAACGTCTTTCTTATTATCTGTAATAATCTTGGAAGGCCTCCAAACACTCTCTATATCAGTACGATCCAATATAATTTTCTATAAGGACAGAAATATTCCATGATCTGTACTGTCCAATAAAATAGTCAATAGATACATATGGCTATCAAGCACCTGAAATATGATTAATGCAACTAAAGAACTGAATTCTTTTATTGTTTACTTTAATTAATTAATTTTTTAGGGGCGCCTGGGTGGCTTAGTCGGTTAAGCGTCCGACTTTCGCTTAGGTCATGATCTCGCGGTTCGTGGGTTCGAGCCCCGCGTCGGGCTCTGTGCTGACTGCCAGCTCAGAGCCTGGAGCCTGTTTCAGTCTGTGACTCCCTCTCTCTCTGACCCTCCCCTGCTCACGCTGTCTCTCTCTCTCCTAGAAATAAATAAAACATTTAAAAAAAAAAAAAAAGATTTTTTAAAAAAATTAATTTTTTAATCTTCAATTTAAATGTAAATTTAAACAGACACTGCTATGGACTTATGCCCCCCCAAAATTTATGTTGAAGCCCTAACCTCAAATGTGATGGTATTTAGAGATGAAGCCTTGCGGGGGTAATCAGGTTGAGTTGTAACCTGAGGGTGGGACCCTCATGATGGGATTGATGCCCTTATGAAAAGAGAAACCAGAGAGTTTGCTTCCTGTCTCTCCCCAATCTCTCTCCACCATGTGAGACACAGCCAGAAGGTAGCCATCTGCAAACCTGGAAGAGAGTGATTACCAGAGAACTGAATCCAGTATCTTGAACTTGGACTTCCAAGACTCTAGAACCATGAGAAAGAAATTCCTGTTGTTTAAGTCATTCAATCTAGGATATTTTGTTTTGACAGCTCAAGTTGACTAATATAGCTTTAGTGGCTATATTAGAGAGTACACGTTATATAGTGCAGCTCTAGTAGTTTATATAATATATATATGAGGCACCACATATAAACAAAAATAGCTTGAGATTACACTCATTTTTTGTTTTTATTCTTTAAAGTACAATTTTTTTTCTTAATGTTTATTTATTTTCGAGAGAGACAGAGCACAAACAGGGGAAGGTCAGAGAGAGACACACACAGAATCTAAACCAGGCTCCAGGCTTTGAAATGTGAGCACAGAACTCGAATTCATGAATTGTGAGATAGTGACCTAAGCCAAAGTCTGACGCCCAACCATCTAAGCTACCCAGAGTCCCCTTTTTAAGTACAATTGTAAACTGTTACAATTTTAACAACTTTGATCCTCCAAAAAATTTCCTTTTCCTCTGAGCAAATACTATAAAAGTGTTCTTAATATCATAACACATTACTAAGTTATAAAAGGTCATCAGACTATAAACAAGCATCATATATCAAGCCTCTTGCCAAATTTATTTCCTACAAATAGCCTTTTCTTAGTTAAATGGAAGTTTAAAACACTAGTATTCCAGTAGTATTTTGATATTTAAATTCTTAAAAAAATTTTTTTTTAATTAAGTAGGGTCCATGTCCAACACAGGGCTTGAACTCACAACCCTGAGATCTAGTCACACACTCTACTGACTGAGCCAACCAGGCACTCCTGGATATTTAAATTCTACTTAATCAAAAATAAATGAATAAATAAATAAATAAATAATAAATAAATTCTGCTTAATCAGAAATAAATAAGAAAATAACATGAGGAATGGTCTCAGTCTTACTCCAATGTTCTGCTCATCTTCCTGATAGCATTCTTTACCAAAACTTAATATTAACAGCATTCCTTACTAAAATTTATGATTAAAAGTAATCAGCAGAATTAAAGATGAAAAGTAGAATTTTGGGAAATAAATTGACTATAAAGTACTTATTCAAAAAACCTGACCACAGTATAAATTGAGCTGAGATCCACAACTAGATCATGTTATTGCTTTGCTTGATTTTCATTTCCAAATCCTTAGGATGGTGTATAAGGACCTGCATGATCTAGCAGCTGCAAATCCTTCCCTCTGCCTTCATCCCAACAGAAGCTACAGACTACTATTCTTTCTCAAGTGACAGTCTTCATGAATTCTATTCCCTCTACGTAGAATATATCATTTACTTACCTCCTGTTCACTTTAGCTTTTCTTCTTCAAAGAATCTTTCCCTAATCACCCCAGTCAAGTGATGGGGGAACTCATATTATATGCTCTACAGGACTGGATTCTTCACAAAACCTCCACACTTATTACTGTAATATGTCTGGCTTAAATCATCAAATTACAAACTGTATTGACAGCAGAGTCTGAGTTCTTGTACACCACTGTGTCTTTAGCACATGACATTATGCCTGGCATCCAATATATGTTTATTGAACGAGTAAGTGATTGATGTTTTTCCTTCCCCTATTTTTTTTGCCAAGGACAAAAAGTATTAGGAGAACCTTTTTTTTTTTCTTTTCAAATGAACACAAGGTAGGGCATAGAAGCAAAATGAAACCATATGTCCATGGAAAAACTAGTGTAACTAGTATAACAGTAACTTTATTTAAAAGAGCCCCCAAATTGGGAGCAACTCAAGTTCATAAATTGGTGAATGGATTAAAAAATATAACATAGTTATATAATAGTACTAAACAGTAAAAGGAATAAACTATTGATACATGCAACAAATAAGGATTAATCTCAGTATCACTGTGAAAATGATATCACTGTGAATAACACTACACATGAGAACATATCCTAGAATTTCATTAATATGAAATCCTAGAAAATACAGAGTAATCTAAAGCAGATCAGTGGTCGGCAGATGCCAGGGGCAGAGGTAAAATCAGAATATAGAGGGGCATGCAGCATCTTTGGGGAGATGATGAAAATGTTTTGTATACTGATTGTGGTGGGGGGCTTTCATGAGTATACAACTACAAAAATGCATTGACTTTATACAGTTTAAACACATGCAGTTTATACCTCAACTAAGTCCATTTCCTATTCTTTTTTTTTTTTTTTTTTTTTGAGAGAGAAAGAGTGAGAGAGTATGTGAGTGAGCAAGTGAGAGAGGAGCAGAGGGAGAGAAGAGAGAATCTTAAGCAGGCTCTATACCCAGACACAGGGTACAATTTCATGACTTGAGCCAAAATTAAGAGTCCAATGCTTACCAGAAGCCCTGGCACCCCAATCCATTTTTTAAAAGGTAGAAACACAGTAAAAAGCTGAACAAGAATAGGACAACATAGTTCAGAGAAATTTTTTTGCGTATTGCAAAAAAATAATATATATATATAATATATATATATAATATAGAGAGATATTTTATTGAATCAAATCTATAATCCTTTTAAAAACCGGTTCTGAGGATAAACACAAATTTCCCTTTTAGTTTTTGTTGGCAGGATTTTTTTTTTAAGACCTTCACTGCCTATCTAAACAATCCAAGAGTCACATAACACCCATTTTTCAGTAGCTGTAACAATATTTATTTGTACTGGAGAAGTCTAAATGCCTTATCTTTACCCTGGAACAAAGTTCAGGGACTAATTCTGGGTATGTTTGTGTTTTTGGCTTCTGTTTATCTAAGTGTCAAAATGAACTATCTAAAATAAACAACACAAGAACCTTGCAGTAATGGGGCAAATAATAGAATAGTTGAAGCAACAATATCCTTTTCCTAGAACACAAATATCTTAGGACATACAAAGTTGGGATTTCAGAGTATCATTACAATTCTATTAAGAAATGCCCAAGGGAAATAGTGGCTTAACCTAACAGAATTTTCCCTATAAAATCCAGCATAAACTTAAATTTCTAAAATTTGATTATAATAAATCAAGTATGTAAGTCTTTACTATTCCAATCCTTTCAAAAATTAAATAATTATCCCTTAATTTATATATCCGTATCCAGATTATAACAGATAAAACTGTCATTCTGCTGAGCATTCCCATAAGGTCAAAGAGAGAGCAGAGTGGGAAGATTATAATCTTCATAAGGCGCATCTTTAAGATAGGTTCAGTGATTCACTGAGAGACTCATAGAACTCATACTCAACAGGTGAAATTTATTCCAGTAAAATAATACAAACCAAAATCAGCAAAGGGAAATCTCTATAAGGCAAAATCTGAAGAAAACCAGTTACAAACTTCCAAGAGCCTTTCCTCCACGGAGTCATATAAGAGGCACTTAATTCCTTCAGCAGTGAATTATGACAACATGTGTAAAATACAGTCTAAACAAGGAAGCTTACTAGAGAGTCAGTGTCCAAAGTTTTATTGGGAGGCTTGTCATGCAGGCACCCTCTACCTAACACAAAACAAATGCCAGACTCCCAGAAGAAAAGGAGGTACTCAACATAAACCATACTATTTGTATAAACAGTTTAGGTATAATAAATCACTGTTATCAGTTATGAAATGGTAGGAAGACTCCAAATTCCAATTTCTCATATGCCAGCCAAGGGCCAACTTGTAAACAGACCTTTCTAAAGACAGCAAGCTTATTATGTTAACTCTTTTTCTACATAGGTGCCTAAAGAAAAAGCCAACCAAAAGCTGATTAAAACACATACAAATATACACACTCAACAACTGTGAGCTGACAAAATGTTAGGAAATCCAAGTACTCTCAAACAACGAGATACTTTGTTCTCCCCTAATTCACAACAACAGTAAACCATAAATAATAACAACAACAACAACAGATAAGTCAGGCTCAAACCACCAAGAGGTTTATATATCCTGGGACCTACAAAACAATCACTTCTTAATGATTCAGTCAACTATTAAGTGCCTGTTCTGTGATAAGCAATGTTTTAAGTCTGCAGATGCGGTGAGCATAAGATACAGTACACATATATAACATAATAGTGCCCATACCCTCAAGGTGCTTATATTCTCGTGATAAAAATAAACAAGTCATAATACTGTAAAGAAATACATAAGAATTTTGTAAGAAGACTTTGGATGACCCAGTTTTTCTTCCCATGTTGTAATCAGTGGTCATTCTCTGTAGCTATTCTAAAAAAAAAAAAAAGAATAAGTTTTAGAAAGCCTAAAAATTTTCTTTATCTACATAATTTGCTACAGCTTTCCTAGAGAGCAACTTAGTGTTTTACATAAATTTTTTTTAAGATTTTATTTTTAAGTAAACTCTACACCCAACATGGGGCTTGAGTTTACAATTACGAGATCAAGAGTCACATGATCCACAGACTAAGTCAGCCAGGCACACCCCATTACATAAAAGCTTGAAATGTAGATGTCCTTAGGCCCCAAATTCTCTTTTAAATTTTTATACCAAAGAAATAAAGAATAAATATGTAAATATGTACAAGTGTACTTACTGGAACATCATTTATAACAGTAAAACTAGGAAATAATCAGTTCTCTCCAATAAATATTTAGACTATCAAAATCATAGTACTATGCATCCATGGAAAGTTTAGATGATAACAATATTTTTTAATGGAAAAGACGATATTAAACACTGACATAATTTCATTTTTGTTCATTATGTATAGGGAGGAGGAGAGAGAGAGACAGACAGTCTATGTAAAATGTCTAGGAAGATATACTCCAAAATGTGGTGAGATTCTGAGTTGTCACTGTTAGTACACTCTTTATTATATACAATTAATGGGCCTCTCATCATGGTTTACAGACAGATCATCAAGTAGTAAAAACAGAAGCAAGTGTAAAAGTTTAGAAATTACAAGATATTGTGCATATTTAATTATATAGAGTTCTCAAACAGCATATTAATTTTCAAGTTTTAAGTTGTTTATATACAAGTATGTTTGTATATTTTGGAAGATATCTGTAATAAAAGGACCGAGACACTATCCTGAAGTTTATGGTGATGGAATATAGCAAGAATGTCACATATTTACTATTCTTTAAAAAAAAGTCTAATTCCCAAGGAAGTTATTTGGTTCAGGTTTTTAAAGGTTAAGAAGCAGAAGATATACTTCTCAGTGGAGAGTTAATTCTATAGGTAAAAAAGGTAAAAGAGTGTACTGTTTGATTCAAAGTTGATCACATGTCTAGGGCTCTAAAAAATAAAATAAAACAAAAACCTGGCAACTCCACAAAAATATTTCTATCCAAAAGTCTCACATACAGAACAGACTTACTAAAGTCTTTAAAAATCATGATATAACTACATATATAAACAAACACAAAAAACAACCCGAACAAGCATGTGGAGCAATCAGAACTCTCATACATCATTGGTGAGAATGCTAAACAGTACAGCCACTTTGAAAAAGTTGGGCAGTTCCTTATAAAAGTAAACATATACTTCCCATGCTACTTAGCAATTTCCTTTCTAAGTACTCCATGAAATGAAAACATATGTTCATACAAAGACCAGTATACAAGATATTCATTTATAACAATATTATTCAAAATAGCCTAAAGAATACTACTCAGCAATAGAAAGGAATGAACTACAGATACATGTAACAAAATGGTTGAATCTAAAAAAACATATACTAATGAAATAAATCACACACAAAAGACTGTGCACGGTATAACTTCATATATAAATGTACATATACATATATATGGGATATTACAAATACAAATGTCTAATTTAATATGAATCTGAAAGTCATTTAAAGACAAAAAAGGAAAAGACATACTTTTTTGGGGGGCGGTGCAAGTAAGCAAGGGGCAGAGAGGGAGGGAGAGAGACAGAAAATCCCATGAGGAGCAGATAGAGAGAAAGGGAGAGAGAGAGAAGCAGGCTCATTCAAAGCGCGGCTCGAACTCACCCAAAGTGAAGTGTGACCTCACCTGATGCAGGGCTTGAGCTCATGAACCATGAGATCATGACCTGAGCAGAAGTCAGATGCTTAACTGACTGAGCCACGCAGGTACCCCAATAAGGCATACTTCTAAATGAACAGTTAGTTCCATATTAGTTAATTTATTATACTAATTAATAAATTAGTATTTCACATATATGAAATCAATTTCACATATATGAAATACTAAAAATAAAATTATTGAAACAGAAAATTATAGACAGACACTGATGATAGTCTGGAGCAAGAGGTAAAAGCAGGAAGCAATGGTAAACAGGCAAGAGTAAAAATTCTGAGGATGCAAATGTCCTTAATGACTGTGATGGTGGTTACACAATCATATTCATTTGCCAAAACTTAACAAGCTGAATACTTAAAAGGATGAATGTTATTTTACATAAATTAAATTTCATCAACACTATACAGAAAAAACAAAAACAAAACACTATGCCAACAACCCAGCCATCACCTACTATCCAATACCTACCAAAACAAACCTCACTAAAATATCTCCAAAGTCTTAGGTAAAATATGCATGCTATTCAGTCAAATGTCATTACAATAATATATATATCTACATGGACATACAAGTATACGTATCTGCTCCCAGAAATCTAAGAATATAAATTCTTTTTTTAATGTTTATTTATTTTTGAGAGAGAGCATGAGCAGGGGAGGTACAAAGAGAGAGGGAGAGAGAAGATCCGAAGTAGGCTCTGTTGAGGGGCTCAAACTCACGAACTGGGAGATCATGACCTGCGCCAAAGTTGGACATTCAACCAACTGAGCCACCCAGGCACTCTGCCATTCCCCATTTTTTTTTTTTTTTTTTTTTTGAGAGAGAGACAGAGACAGAGAATAAGCGGGGGAGAGGCAGAAAGAAACAGAGACACAAAATCCAAGGCAGGCTCCAGGCTCCAAGCTGTCAGCAGAGAACCCAACTTGGGGTTCAAAACCATGACCTGACCCATGACCTGAGCAAATGTCAGATGCTTAACCAACTGAACCACCAAGGAACCCCCCTTTTTTAAACTGGAGAGGGAGAGAGAGAGAGCATGTGGGAGCAGGAGAGGGGGCAAAGGGAGAGGAAGAGAGAATTCCAAGCAGGCTCCATGCTCAGCAGAGCCAACACAGGGCTTGATCCCATGACCCTGGGATCACAGCCTGAACCAAACCCAGGAGTTGAACACTCAACCAACTGACCCACCAGATGTCCCATAAGAATATAAATTCCTTTTTTTTTTTTAAGTTTATTTATTTATTTTGAGAGACAGTGACAGAGAAAGAACACATACATGTTGGGGGGAGAGGGGCAGAGAGAGAGACAGGGAGAGAGAGAATCTCAAGCAGGCTCTGAGTTGTCAGCACAGAACCTGACATAGGGTTTGATCTCATGAATTGTGAGATCATGACCTGAGCTGAAATCAAGAGTCAGACACTTAACCAACTGAGTCACTTGGGCATGCCAGAATATAAATTCTTTTTTTTTTTTTTAATTTTTTTAAAAATATTTTATTTATTTTTAGGAGAGAGAGAGATAGACAGCGTGAGCAGGGGAGGGTCAGAGAGAGAGGGAGTCACAGACTGAAACAGGCTCCAGGCTCTGAGCTGTCAGTCAGCACGAGGCCCGACGCGGGGCTCGTACCCATGAACCGCGAGATCATGACCTAAGCGAAAGTCGGACGCTTAACCGACTAAGCCACCCAGGCGCCCCCAGAATATAAATTCTTATAAGCAAGTCCTAGGCTTTCACTTTACTCAGCTGTTCACTCATATGTAAATTAATATCAAACTACTTATTTATATAAACAACTATGTCTTTTATAATCTAATCTATCCCAGAAAGAACAGAGCAAATTAAATTGGGTGGGGAAAACTTATGGTCTCAGTAAAACACAGTATAATGGAGAAAGTGCTAACCTGGGAATCAAAAGAACAGGTCTTTCAAAGGATATAATGGAATACAGAAGTTTTATTACATTATAAGCAAAAGGTCTAACTTTCTATATTATCAACCTATCAGGATCTTCTTTTATTTTCCCATCACATTAAATACAAAAAGGCCTTTTCTTTCCAGAGATTTGATAAGTGTTAGCTTTTTTTTTTTATTTGCTTAGTTCTTCTTCTTCTTTTTTTTTTTTTTTTTATTTCTAGGAGAGAGAGACAGAGAGACAGCGTGAGCAGGGGAGGGTCAGAGAGAGAGGGAGTCACAGACTCTGAAACAGGCTCCAGGCTCTGAGCTGGCAGTCAGCACAGAGCCCGACGCGGGGCTCGTACCCACAAACCGCGAGATCATGACCTAAGCGAAAGTCGGACGCTTAACCGACTAAGCCACCCAGGCGCCCCATCTTCTTTTTTAAAGGCTTTTTTTAGGGCAGTTTTAAGCTGACAGCAAAATTGAGAAAGTACAGATTTTCCTGCAGACATCAGCCCTCACACATCATAGCCTCCCTCATTAACACTTCAGCAGAGAGGTGCATTTCTTACTTAAGATGAACCTACACTGACATATCATAATCACCCAAAGTCTACTGTTAACTTTTGGTGTTGTACATTCTATGGGGTTAAGCAGATATATAATGACATATCCCTATCATTATAGTATCATACAGAATATTTTCATTGCTCTAAAATGTTGACTTCTGGGGTGCCTGAGTGGCTCAGCTGGTTAAGCATCCGACTTTGGCTCAGGTCATGATCTCATGGTTCGTGGGTTCGAGCCCCGCGTCAGGCTCTGTGGGGACAGCTAGCTCAGAGCCTGGAGCTTGCTTCAGATTCTGTGTCTCCTCTCCCTCTCTCTCTCTGACCCTCCCCTGCTCATGCTGTCTCTCTCTCAGAAATAAATAAAACATTAAAAAAAAATTTTTAATATCTTTAAAATAAATAAATAAATAAATAAAATGCTGACTTCTATCTTACTCTATTTTCTCATTGCCTGACTTTTTAACTCTTTTCTTTTTACTGTTTATCACTATAATCCATCTGTCACTTGTATGTATGATTTGAAATGAAACTATAAATTGACTTTTACCCCAAAGCAAACTAATCTTTCCATTCCCACATATCAAATGAACTTACTTCTAACAAAAACAAAACAAGCAAACCTCCCCGTCCCCAAAAAATCCACCATAGGTTTTTTTTTTAAGTTTTTACTTAAATTCCAGTTAACACAGTGTAATATTAATTTCAGCTGGGCAATTTAGTGATTCAACACTTCCATACAATACCCAGTGCTCATCACAAGTGCATTCCTTAATCACCATCTTCTATTTAACCCCATCCCCTGACACATCTCTCTGTGTTTTGGTCCTATCTCTGTCACCAATGAGGTTACAAGGTTACTTGAAACAAATTACATAATTTTTCCAGGTTTCAATCTAAAAATCAAAAACATATGGTAAACTTTCTTTAAGGCCCCATCTAACCAAACATCTTGGGTTATATAATTATAAAAATTTCTTTACAAGCATACGTGTCCAAAACACTTTATTTCAAAAGTAAACCTTCTGCGGTGCCTGGGTCAGTTAAGCATCCGACTTCGGCTCAGGTCATGATCTCAAGGTTGGTGGGTTCTAGCTGAGCACTGGGCTGGCTCTGTGCTGACAGCTCAGAGCCTGAGGCCTGTTTCAGATTCTGTGTCTCCTTCTCTTTCTGACCCTCCCCCCGTCAGGCTCTGTCTCTGTCTGTCTCAAAACTAAATAAACATTAAAAAAATTCAAAAGCAAACTTTCTAAAAAATAAAAATAAAATGAAAAATTTTTCTTTCTATTCTATGAATCATGTTCAAACTCACTGAGGAAAAAATCTCCCTGAGAATTATTTAGCAAGATCTTAAGGCAATAACTCAGTTTTCCTACTTGAAAAATTAAAGTTTTATAAAATTTTGCTGAGCAAAATTAAACATTCCTGTGAATGACAAAAGAAGCAAAATGTAAACTGACAAAAAAGGATATGATTGTATTTCTTTCTCTAAGGCAGTGAAGTCCACAACAAGGGGCAATTTTACCCTCCAGAGGACATTTGACAATGCTTGGACACAATTTAGATGTCACAACTACAGGTGGTTGTGACACTGACATCTGTGGATAGAGGCCTGGAATGCTGCTAAAAATTTTACAAGGCACATATGTTCCCATCCACACACAAATTATCCAGCACAAGATGTCAATAATGCCAAGGTAGAAAAAAATAGTGCATCTAAGAGTATTACATGCAATATATGTTCTCAGATAGTGGGTAGAGATATATCAATAGAAATATATCATATGGAAATATAAGTAGACAAAAAGGCAAGTTCTTTCTTGTATCAATCCTGAAAACCTTTTTATGTGACACATCCAGCACCCACTAGGATAGCTATAGGCAAAAGAAATGTTGGCAAGGATTCAGAAAAATTGGAACCCTCATGTATTGCTGGTGGGAATATAAAATGGCACAACCACTTTGAGAAACAGTCTAGCAGATCTTCAAAAGGCTAAACACAGAATTACCACATGACCCAGCAATTGCTCTCCTAGATATGTATCTAAGAGACTGAAAACATATATCCACATAAAAACTTGTACACAAATGTTCAGAGCTGCATTAGTCATAAAAGGAAAAAAAAACTTGGAAACAACTCAAATTTTTACCAACTAATGAATACATTAATAAAATGTGATATCGCCATACAACTGATTTTTGGTTAAAAAAATAAAAAGCACTCATATGGAATCTCAAAGGGCCCTTAAGAGCCAAAACAATCCTGAGAAAAAACAAAAAAGGTAGAAGCCTCACACTTCCTGATTACAAAACATTACAAAGCTACAGTAATCAAAACAGTATGGTGCTGGCATGAAGACAGACTTATAGACCAATAGAACAGAATACAGCATCCAGAAATAAACCCTCACATATATGGTCAAATGATGTTCAACAAGCATACCAAAACTACACCGTGGGGGAAAAAAACAGTCTCTTCAAATAAATGGTGCTAGGAAAACTGGATATCCAAATGCATAAGAAAAAAGTTGGACCTTTCCTTACCTTACACCATATAAAAAAAAATCTAACTCAAAATGAAGTAAAGACCTAAATTTAAGTCCTAAAACTATAAAAATCCTAGAATCAAACATAGGAGGAAAACTTTATGACATCTGATTTGTCACTAATTTCATGGGTATGACACAAAAAGAAAAGCAAATACAGACAAATGGGGCTATGTCAAACTTCAAAACTTCTGCCCAGCAAAGGAAACTATCAAGAGTAAAAAGGCAACCTATGGAACAGGAGAATAGATTTGCAAATCATGTATCTGATAAAGGATCAATATCCACAGAATGAAAAGAACCCCTACAACTCAATCTCACACACATAAACACATGCACAAAGCCAAAAAACACAACTAAGCAATTTAAAAATGGGAAATGGATCTGAATAGACATTCCTCAAAAGAAGATACAGGAATGGGCACTAAGCACATAAAAGATGCTCAACATCACTAATCAAGAGGGAAATGCAAATCAAAACCACAAGTATTACCTCATGTCCATTAAAATGACCACTATAAGAAAAGAAAATTGAAAAGAATAGAAAAGAGAAAAGGAAGGAAGGAAGGAAGGAAGGAAGGAAGGAAGGAAGGAAGGAAGGAAGGAAGAGTGAGTTACTAAGGATATGGAAAAATTGGAACTCTTGGGCACTGTTGGTGGGAATGTAAAATGGAGCAGATGCTATGGAAAACAATATGGAGGTTCCTCAAAAAATTTAAAATAGAACTACCATATGATCCACCAATCTCACTTCTGAATATATACCCAAAAGAACTGAAAACAGAATCTCAAAGAGATATTTGCACACCATTATATTAGTCAGCTAAGGCTGCTGTAACAGAATACACAGACTGAGTGACTTAAACAATGGAAATTTATTTCTCACAGTTCTGGATGCTGGAAGTCCAAACTCAAGGTGCTAGCCAATTCAGTTCTCTTTTTCTTGGCTTGAGACAGTCACCTTCTCATCATGTGCACAAATGGCACAGTAGCAGAGAGGGGGATGGAAAGAGGAGGGGGATGGAGAGAGAGGGGGGTGGAGAGAGAGAGTGAGAGATGATGGAGTGCATGCACTTAAGAGCATGGTCTGGTATCTCTTCCTCTTCTTATAAGGACACTAACCTACTGGATTAGGGGCCCCACCCTAACCTTTATCACCTCCTTACTGGCCATGTCTTCAAATACAGTCACATTGGAGGTGCCTGGGTGGCTCAGCCAGTTAAGCATCTGACTTCAGCTCAGGTCATGATCTCGCATCCATGGGTTAGAGCCCCGCATTGGGTTCTGTACTGACAGCTCAGAACCTGGAGTCTGCTTCAGATTCTGTGTCTCCCTCTCTGCCCCTCTCCCATTCACATGCTGTCTCTCTTCCTCTCAAAAATGAATGAACATTAAAAAAATTTTTTTAAATTATAGTCACACTGGAGCACTGGGCTTCAACATGTGAATTTGGGGGAAACATAATTCAGTCCTTAGCACCCATATTCACTGCAGCATTATTCATAGTTGCCAAGAGGTAGAGCAACCTAAATGTTCATCAATACATGAACGGATAAAGAAAACGTGGTGAGTACATATAAGGAAATATTATTCAGCCTTTAAAAAAGGAGGAAATGTGGTGCCTGGGTGGCTCAGACAGTTGAGCATCCAACTTCGGCTCAGGTCATGATCTCATGGTTTGTGGGTTCAAGCCCCGCATTGGGCTCTGTGCTGACAGCTAGCTCAGAGCCTGGAGCTTGTCTTCAGATTCTGTATCTCCCTCTCTCTCTGACCCTCCCCTGTTCGCTCGCTCTCTCGTTCTCTCTCAGAAATAAATAAAAACATTTAAAAATTAAATAAATAATAAACAAGGAGGAAATACTGTCATATACTATCACATGGATGAGCCCTGAGGACATTATGCTAATGGAAATAAAGCAGTAATAAAAAGACTGTTAGGGTGGGGCCCAAATCCAATTGATATGCAACAGATCCCCAGACCCCCCTATTCTTCATGACTGAAATCCTACACTCAGAAAATAACACTTTTGCACTCCTCCTAGTCCCTGGCAACCACCATTCCACTTATATGAGGTATGTAAAGTGAACTCAGAGAAATGGAAAGTAAAAAGATGGGTGCACAACAATTTGTACCTGCTTGCACATTGCAAAATGTTGGGAAGGTGAATTTCATGTTATGTCGGAAGGGGAGGGGAGGGGAGGGGAGGGGAGGGGAGGGGAGGGAAGGGAGGGGAGGGAAGGGAAGGAAGGACGGAGGAAAGGAAGGAAGGAAAAAGGAAAAAGATCTTGATACATGCTATATAATATGGATGAAATATTAGACCAAATATATGAGTTTAGCAAAGTTGCAGAATACAAGATCAATATACAAAAATCAATTGTATTTGTATACACTAGCAATGAACGATCCAAAAGTGCAATTAAAACAATTCTATTACAATAGTATCAAAAAGAATAAAATTATTAGAAATAAATTTAATAAAAAATGCATGATTTGTATACTGAAAGGTACAAGATATCCACTGAAAGATACTGAAGAAGCACTAAACAGAAAAACATCCCATGCTCATGCATTGGGAGGCTTAACATTGTTAAAGTGACAACACTCTCCAAATTGACCAACATGTTCAGTGCAATCCTTATCAAACACTAGCTGCCTTTCTTGCAGAATTGACAAGCTGCTTCTGAAAAACATATGAAAATGAAAAGAACTCAGAATAGGCAAAAGAATCTTGGAGAAGAACAAAGTTGGGGGACACGCATTTCATGATTTCAAAATTTACTACAAAACGAAAATAATAAAGACAGTCTGGTAATAACATCAAAACAGATACATATCAATTACAGAGAACTGAGAGATCAGAAATAAACCCTCATATGAGTGGTAAAATGATTTTTTACAAGAGTGTCAAAAACTCAACAGAGAAAACAGCCTTTCCAATAATGGTTGAACTGGATATCCATGCAACTTGATAGCCACACTCAAAAGAATAAAGTTGTTGGATTCCTTACCTCACACCACACACAAAAATTAACTCAAAATGGATCACAGACTTTAAATGTAAGAAAAACTATAAAATTCTCAGAAGAAAAAGAAAACATAAGCATAAATCTTTGTGACCTTGAATTAGGCAAAAGTCTCTTAAATATGACACCAAAAATTACAATAAAAGCAAAAACAGGTAATTTGGACTTCATTAAAATTACAAACTTTAATGCTTCAAAGTGCATCATACAGACATTGCAATATCAGACAATTCAGAGAATGAGGGGGGAAAATTGCACATTATAGATCTCATCAAAGACTAGTATTCTGAATATAAAAAGATTTCTTACACTTCAATCAATATGACCCCACATTCTACTCCCAGGTATATACCTAAGAGATATAAAAATATATACTCACACAAAAACCTGTACATAAATATTCATGACCACATAACTCATAATAGTGATAAAGTATAAATGGCCTACATGTCCATCAATTGATGCATGAGTGGATAAATATTGTATTTCCATAACAGAATATTAGGCAATAAAAACAAATGAATCAATGATATTTGCTACAACATGGATGAACCTTGAAAACATTACGCTAACCAAAAGAAGCCAGAGAAAAAAGGTCACACAGTCTATGATTCCATTTATATGAAATGTCTAGAATAGGCAAATTCTTTTTTTTTTTAAGTTTATTTATTTATTTTGAGTGAGAGAGAGAGAGAGAACAAGAGCATTGTGGGGGGAGGGGCAGAGAGAGAGGGAGAGAGAGAATCCTAAGCAGGCTCCACATCATCAGCACAGAGCCCTATGTGAGGCTCAAACTCACAAATCATGAGATCATGACCTGAGCCAACACCAAGAGTTGGACACTTAACTGAATAACTGAGCCACCCAGGTGCCCCCAGAATAGGGAAATCTTAATGACAGAAAGTAGATTAGCAGTTGCCAGGAGCTCAGGAGCTGGGAAAAGGAATGAATGAAGAATTCCTGCTAATGGGTATAGGCCTTCTTTTGGGGGTCACAAAAACACTCTAAAATGGACTCTGGTGACAGTTGAACAACTCTATGCTAAAAACTGCTGAATTCTTATTTAATTGGTAAGTTATATAGCATGTAAATTATTTCTCATAAAGCTGTTACAGAAAGAACAGCTGGGAATGTTTCACTTTTATTAAACAATATATAACATGTTAAAATTTATTTGCAACAACTGAAAATAGACAAGGAAAAGATATTAAAAAATCACTTAAAATTCTTGAAAGTGGTCAATTTAAGGCTTCTGAGGGAAGCCCAAAAAGATATGTAATTTACTACGAAGAAGAATTTTCCATAACATGGGAAAGCATGGAAATAGGATAAAGCAAACTCTGAAGCACAATTCCTACTGCAAACAAAATATTTTTGCAAAGATTTAGTAAAGAATTCTATAGCTCTGTATCTTGCAAAACTGCCAAGTCTGACAAAGCCGATGCAGGCTCAGGTTATTTTCAATACTGCTGGAAAAACACTTTTTTGGGGGGTGGGAGAAGTGCATTGTCATAGAGGGTGGCAGGAGACAAGACAAATCTTTTAATGTTCCTTGGCCAGAGCCAAGTTTTCTTAAACTCTAATTCATGCTTAAGGTCCAAAGAGCTTTGCTTCACATTTTTCCATCTTGTTTTTTCCCCTACACTGAACTTAGAAAAACTGCAAACACAGAAAACTATAAAAAGCAAAACACACCCACAGATCAAGGCTGTTCAAAAAGAATATATCATTTTCTAGGAATAGGACCATAAATAAGTTAGAAATATGAAATATTACTTGGAAAGAACCAAGGAAGTTGAATTTTCCATTAAAAAGTTGGAATTTGGGGTGGCTCAGTTGGTTGAGCATCTGACTCTTAATTTCAGCTTGGTCATGATCCCATGGTGGTGGGATTGAGCCCTGTGTTGGGCTCTGCACTGAACATGGAGCCTACTTAGGATTCTCTCTTTCTTTCTCTCTCTCCCTGCCCCTCTCCTCCACTTGTGCTCTCTCTCTAAAATTAAATAGATAGATAAATAAATAGCAGAAATTCATCCTATATGTAACATCCCTGATAGATGATCTACTTAAATTATTCAGGAGCTTACTACAGTTGACCCTTGAACAAAATGGAGGTTAGAGGTGCAGTCAAAATTCCACATATAACCTTTAACTCCCCCAAAACTTAAGTAGCAGCCTCCTGTCCATTATCAATGTAACATAAACATTTGATTAACGCTTATTTTGTAATATATGTATTACATATTGCATCTTACAATAAAGTAAGCTAGACCAAAAAAAATGTTTTTTAAGTTTATTTTTTATAAGAGAGAGAGTGCACACACGTGTATAGGAGAAAACACAAATGAGTGAGCAGGAGAGGGGCAAAAAGAGGAAGAGACAGAACCCCAAAGCAGGCTCCGCGCTGTCAGTGCAGAGCCCGAAGACAGTCTCAAATTCACGAACCATGAGATCATGACCTGAGCTGAGATCAAGAGTTGGACACTCAACTGACTGAGCCACCTGGATGCCCTGACCAAAAATAAATAAATAAATAATAAAACAAAATAATTTTAAAAATGCTATTAAGGAAATCATAATAAGGAAGAGAAAGTACCTTTACAGCACTACACTGTATTTATTTTTTTTAATCTGCATATAAGTGGACCTATATAGTTCAAACCCCTGTTGTACAAGGCTAAACTGTAAGTCAAAACATAGGCCATGCACTGTTGCAAATCACAAGGTCAAGAAGAAAATGAGATCTCATTATCAAAATAAAATAGTTTTTTCATGAAAATAGCCAATTTATTATCACTATTACCAATGATGTGCCATTGGTACATCGAGTGTATTCAAATGTATATAGTTAACTTAAAACAGTGTAAGAAATGCTTTTGAGTCATCACCTAGTACACACGTACACATACAAATATAGGAAACAAAAAATTCATGATAAATTTTTTTTACTATATGCAGTATATTGACATTTTCTATTCTTTTTTTTTTTTAATGCTAGTCACAGCCCACAAATCAAATCAGAAGTACCAAAGATAAAACTCTACTGAACCACAATGGAAGTACAGCTTAGTATAAATTATCTTTTTGAATGAAAACACAGTGGTAAACATGGATTCTTATTGCTTCTAATCTATTGGCTGGGTTAATTGCAACTGATTTTGCACTTCTCCTCTTTTGCCAGGTGGCTGTGTTTTGTTATCAAATTAAAGTTAACACCCATCCCTGCATTCAATTTTTTTAAAATGATTATTTATTTAAGAGAGAGCAAGCAAGAGAGAGGGAGAGAGAGAATCCCAAGCAGGCTCCTCCCTGTCAGCACAGAGCCTGACCATAAGATCCTGACCTGAGCTGAAATCAAGAGCTCAACTGACTGAGCCACTCAGGCACCACTCTGCATTCATTTTTATACAAAAGAACTTGTTGGGCCAAGTGAGGGTGTGGAAGGTGATCTTCCATTCCCTACACACGTACAATACTGGCACCTATGCCCATACACAGAGGATAAATGGGTTGATATTTATTTCCTAGAATTGATACTTCATTCAATTAATTCATACATATCTGTTGTCTATGATCATGGCTATGAACTCTGTGTAACCACTTCTGAAAATGTTGAGAATGAAAGCAAACACACTTATAAATAATTCCCTTAAATTACACTCTTTCTCCATATTTGCAACATGTTATTTCTTTCACTATGTTACTTTTCTTCAGAAAATAACAAACTTAAGCCTTTGCTAAAAAATTCAATAATATATCCTAATCAGAAAAAAATTAATTAACACTGACAACTGAAAAGAACAAGCCATTAATTTTGTCTGGGCCCCAGCACAGAAACCCCTAGGATCAAGGCCATGGTCTCAATCAGGAGAATGTTACTCAAAAGAGCATCTTTGCTCTTCCCTCCCAAAGTTGATTACTGTCCTCTGTTCTACCACAACCACTATAATTAAGACACTGCTTCTTATGAACTGAGCTTTAGTCTTAATATCTGTTCCAGGAGTTCTAAATCTAAAGGCTTTGAAATATTTTTTTAAGTTTATTTGAGACAGAGAAAGAATGAGTGGGGGAGGGGCAGAGAGAGCAAAGGAGAGAGAATCCCAAGCAGGCTCTGCATTATCAGTACAGGGCCCAACATGAGGCTCAATCTCATGAACTGTAAGGTCATGACCTGAGGGGCACCTGGGTGGCTCAGTTAGTTAAGAATCCAACTTCAGCTCAGGTCATGATCTCTCAGTCTGTGGGTTGGAGCCCTATGACAGGCTCTGTGCTGACAGCTCAGAGCCTGCAGCCTGCTTCAGACTCTGTATCTCCCTCTCTCTCTGCCCCTCCCCGCTCACTCTCTGTCTCTCACTCTCAAAATAAAATATAGACATTAAAAAAAAAAAAGATCATGACTTGAGCTGAAATCAAGAGTTGGAAGCTTAACTGGCTGAGCCATACAGGTGCCCCTAACTTTAATTTTTACTTACGGTTTTCTTATCACTCTGGTCAGTTCTTAGTCTATTTTGCAAGCCCCTTGACCTCTATGGACTTCCCAAATATTGATAATCTCCAACGTTCTATTCTGAACTGTTTTCCATTCACGCTAAACTTCATTCTCTGAACAATTCATTAGCTTCAACAGCCTCATTACCAGCTGTTCACTAATGACTTACAAATCTCAAACTGAAATCTTTTTCCAGAGCTCCCAATTAGTGTATCAAATAATCTTCCAGACATTTTAACTTGGTAATTCACAACCATATACAGAATGTATATGTGAACATATACAACTCACATACAGAATTTCCCAAAATGAATTCATCATTTCTCTTCTCTCTCCATTTTCTAATCTATTCCTTCTCTTGTATAAGAAAGGTGAGGAAGGTTATAGGGGGCAGAGAGGGAAAATGGTAACTAAGAGGCAGTACAGTGGGAAGGCTATGAGTGACTTAAGACATTCTCTTCTCTTCCCTGTGAAATGCACATCTTCTTTAAATTATCACTCAATCCAGAGATGTTCATGTCACCTACTGCTCATGATTTGACTTCCATCAGGAACCACCTACACTGTCAAACTGCCGATATCCAAAGAAAAAATACATTACTAATACCCCTTAAGAGCATGGGTGTCCATTAAGAATAAAGTTTAGACAAAAACCTTGCCCGCCTCCAATATGGCAAACACCACTTTTGAACAACCTAGACAATTGCTTTCTACCTTACCTGGCAGATGGCTTTATAATTTCAGCCTCAGTGGATCATGGATCAGGTCAAACTTCAAAGTGGCAACATACAATGAATCACTTTATCATTTTAGTTTAAGAAAAATTTATCTTCCGCTGCCATTGTCATGTTTTTAATTAAGATTAAAACTTGCAAAGCAAATGCCAACAGTATTTGATGAAATCGTTTTAAATATTTTAAGATTAGAATCTAAGGAAGAACAGATGTACATATCTGTTGTACATAACATCTATTATAATCAAGGATCATTTCAGATTTAAAATTAGAAAATCATAAAGAGTGAACATAGGCTGTAATTTCAGAAAGAATGAAAGAAGCCATGATTTATATTCAATTCATTATTATTTATGCTAATTACTATTTTCTAACCTCAGCACTCCTGGCATTTGGGGCTACATAATCTTTGTGGGGGCTGTCCTGTGCATTGTAGGATGTTTGGCAGCATCTCTGGCTTCTATCAAGTAAATCCTAGTAGCACCCTCTAATTGTTAACAACCAAAAATGTCTGGAGACATTGCCAAATGTCCTGGGTAAAAAACTGCCCTTGGATAAGTACCACTGTGCTAATGTAAGGAAACATGATGATGATACAGACTAATCTCAAATAACTAGTAAGAATTATTATTCACTACCTATTGTTAGGTAATTATTTTTCTACTTATATGTGAATATGGGGAAACCACTGTGACCTGAAAATTAGAAGTATTTTAAACTATAAAATGAAAACAAGTCCTAAAGGAATGTTCTAACTGCATGAGCTCTTAAGCATCTCTTCCTGAAAAGAAGAGGAAGGAAACTAAGATTTGTGACTTAAAATCTATACTGTGTTGCATCATGTTAGTTATTTTATACAATTTATTATCTTTAATGACAAAAACCCTACAGTGATAAATATATAATATTTACATATAAACAGAGTATATAAGAAAAAATATGTAAGAAACTGGTAATAATGGTTGCCTTGAAATATGAAGGCAAAGAATATGAGACCTGCAGTAGACAAAAAGTCAATCACAATTAATAGTCTCGAAGCCCTGCTTAGGCATCTATCTAACTTAAATAACACATCATCAATCTCTTTCTATAATGCAATTACCTTAGCTCATTCAACTCTTCAAAATCTGTATATTCAAAGTCCAAGAAATACAAAAATAGGAAATAGTCTCTACTCTCAAGAAATGTATAATCAAGGAGCATCTGGATGATTCAGTCAGTAGAGTTGTGAGTTCGAGCCCCACATTGGACATAAAGATTGCTTAAAAATAAAATCTTAAAACAACAACAACAAAAGAAATGTATAATCTAGGGATGCCTGGCTGGTTCAGTTGGTAGAGCATGTGACTCTTCAGTTGTGAATTCAAGCCCCACGTTGGGTATGGAGGCTACTTTAAAACAAAGAGGGGTGCCTGGGTGGCTCAGTCAGTTAACCGTCCAACTCTTGATTTTGGCTCAATTCATGATCTCATGGTTTCATGGGTTTGAACCCCACATCAAACTCTGCATGGGGTACCACTTGGAGCCTGCTCAGGATTCTCTGTCTCCCTCTCTCTCTGCCCCTCCCCTGTTCACACTCGTTCTCTCTCAAAATAAGTAAAAAAACTTTAAAGTTTATTTTAAAAAGAAAAGAAATATATAATCTAATGGCTAAAACAATCATGTAAACAGTGAATCATAAAAAGAATTTAACAATTCTTTCACCAAATACTAAATACTGCTATGGATTGATTTATACCCCCAAATTCACTGTATCCCCACAAATTAAGTGTAACCTCCCAATGTGACTGTATTTGGAGATATGGCTTTTAGTAGGTAATTTTTTAAATGTTTATTTATGTATTTTGAGAGAGAGTGTGAGTGGGGGAAGGGCAGAGAGAGAGAGAGAATATTCCAAGCAGGCTTCCTGCTGTCGGTGCACAGCATGGTGCAGGGCTCAAACTCATGAACTGTGAGATCATGACCTGAGCTGAAATCTGAGCCGCACAACACAGGTGCCACTAGGAAACAATTAATTTAAATGAGGTCACAGAAAAAAATAATAAATGAGGTAGGACATAGGGTCCTAATCCAATAGTAATGGTGGTCTCATAAGAAGAGGAAGAGAGAGATTTCTCTTTTTCTTCACATGTACCTGTCAAGGAAAACCCATGGGGGCACACAACGAGAAGGTAAGGTAGCTGTCTAAAACTCAGAAAGATAGCCCTTACTAGAACTGAACCATCCTGGTAACAGTCTTGGACTTCTATCCTCCAGAACTAAGAGAAAATAAATTTCTGTTGTTTAAACCACCAGGTCTATGGCACTTTGCTATGGCATCTCAGGCAGATTAATACAAATACGTACTAAGCCAGACACTATACTAAGGACTAGAATAAAAAAGGAAACTCATTCTAGGGGCGCATGGGTGGCTCAGTTGGCTGAGCATCTGACTCTTGATTTTGGCTGATGTCATGATCCCAGGGTTGTGGGATTAAGCCCCATATCAGGCTCCACACTCTGTGTTCCTGCTTAAGATCCTCTTCTTTCTCTCTCTCTGCTTCTTTCCTAATCATACATGGATGGATGGACAGACGGACAGACGGACGGAAGGAAAGAAGGAAGGAGAGAAGGAAGAAAAGCCTAACACTGATTCATCTCTCCAGACAATGTCAAGGAGTATTTTTAAATATTCCCAGCATAGAACTGTAGCTTGAGCTGAATTTAGATAGATAAGTAAGGATTTACAAGGGAGGCCAGGAGAGAAGGAAATTCCAAGCAAGGGTAAAATTCCAAAAGCAAAAAGGTTTGAGAGAACGTGTTAAGTTCCAGTAACCATCAACAGTTCTGTGTTGCTGGAATGCAGAGTGGGAGAGTAGTAGGAAATGATCCTGAAAATGTAAGCAGGAATTAGATGATGGATGTGCCATGATAAGGAGTTTGAACTTCATTTGGTGAGCCACAGGGAACCACTGAAGAATTTTAAGCAGGAGAACAAAATGAAGATTTGTATGTTAGAAAAGTATTCTGGCAGAGTATGAAAAAGAGATTGGGGGAGGTGGCGGGGGAGGTGGGTGGAGAGAAGAGAGGCAGAGGCATTATACCAGTGAGAAAGTTAATGCAATAAACTAGAGAGAAAAATTATAAAGGCAGGAACACAAAGAAATAAGGAGATTAAAGAAATATTTGTGGGGCCAAATGGAACCAGCACAGACTTTGAAGTAACACACAAAAAATTAACATTTAACTTTATACAAGTTACTTAGCCTCATTTAGTTCCCTCACCTATAAAATGGGAATAAGAAAAATCACTCAGGCTTATTGGAAACATTTAGAAAATAATTTCTGTATGCTACATATGCTATGGCTGTTTCTAGATAATGTTAATTTCCTTAGAAATGATAAGTTTACCTTGGTATCTAGTTGGACGCTCTGGTGGAAACAGGCATAGAAGTTAAAAGAATAATCAAGATCCAAAGATCACCCTGTATTTGTGGCCTAGGCAATAGGGTAAATACTGGTGTCAATAACTTAGCTAGGAAATAAGGGAAGAAACATTTAGGGAGGAAAGTGCCATGACAGAAGTAAGTAAAATGCTATGGGCACATGCAAAAATTTCTGGCTAGAGGTATGAGGAAAGATAGAGGATTTATAATGCACCCAAAAAGGCCAAGTAAGATGTTGAGACGTACAAAGGCATTCAAGAACAATATGAAAAGAACCACAGAAATAGGAATTATGAGTTATTAACTTCTGATGACTACAGAGACTGAATGAGTATGTGTGTGTGTGTGTGTGTGTGTGTGTGTGTGTGTGTGTGTGTGTGTGTGTGTGTGTGTGTGTTAGGGAAGGAGTAACAGGAAAAGGTAAAGTTAATAATGTAGAATGTTACAGTCTGTCCTATAAACTTTGGTCTATAGATAGGAAGCTGCTATAGTTCTTGGAGCCTGTAAAAAATGACACTGCAATTGCACCTGGGGAAGACTAGATTGCTCAAAATACAATGACTTGTAGTATGAATAGAGAGGGGGTGGGCAAAGCAATAAAAAGTGTTTCCTTTTTTTATCATTTAATTTCTTTTTTGAAAAAAATATTATTTTATCATTTATTTATTTTGAGAGAGAGAGAGAGAGAGAGAGGGAGAGAATCCAAAGGAGGCTCCACAGGGCGTCTGGGTGGCTCAGTCTGTTAAGCAAAGGAGGCTCCAAGCTCAGTGCAGAGCCTGATGTGGGGCTTGATCTCACAACCCTGGGATCACAACCTGAGCAAAATCAAGAGTCCGATGCTCAACCAACTGAGTGAGCCAGATGCCCCCAGAATGAAAAAGTTTTAAGGCTTAGGGCACCCGGGTAGCTCAGTCAGTTGGGCGTCCAACTTCAGCTCAGGTCATGACCTCACAGCTAGTGAGTTTGAGCCCCATGTCTATGGTGACAGCTCAGAGCCTAGAGCTTGCTTCAGATTCTGTGTCTCCCTCTCTCTCTATCCCTCCCCTGTTCATGCTCTCTCTCTCCGACTCAAAAATAAACACTAAAAAAAAAGTTAAAGAAAAAGTTTTAAGGCTCTTGTTATAGGCCTCTTTTATTCACTTAATAACTTTATTTTGGTCTGCAAAAGTACTATATGCTCACCAAAAAATTCTAATACAGAAATACATAACATCCAATTAATTACCAAAAACAATGAATTTTACCTCCAAAGTAGCCCTAGACTTCATCTATATAACAGATATTAATCTCTACCCAATGTACCATCCTAGTTTAAGTTGTTACCATTTCTTGCCTGAACAACATTGATAGCCGCTTTACTGATTTCTCTACATCCTCTCATGATACAATCTCTATGTGGTAACCAGAATATTTCACTTTTAAAAAGTAATATACACACATAATAATTTAAAGGTACAAGAGGAATATATTTAAAAGTCTCCCCTTCATTATAGTTCTAAAGCCATTTACTTCCTCTCTGTTATCAATCAAAATAAACTAGATTATATAGCAATAATCCCAAAATCTCAATGACTGTAAACAACAGAAGTTTAAAAAACAAAAAACAAAAGTTTATTTCTTATCTTGCTCCATGTCCTACCGGTCAGCAGGCAAGCTCTGCTCATCCTGATAACTCAGAATTTAAGGGATGTGTTAATTCCAGCCACAGTATTTAATTGTTAATGTCAGATCTTCCAGAATTTTTTTTATCCTCCTTCTGGCATTTCCTTAATTAATGATGCATCAGATGTTTATTAACCATTCAGATAATTTTGTGAATTATCTATTCAAAGCATTTCCCACTTTCCCTTTTTGTTACCTTTTTAAAGGTGTTTTTCGTATTTTAGATAATCCTTAATTGATAATATACAATACAATTTACTTTCTCAATCTGTAGTTCCCTTTCCATTTTGCAGTATCTCCTGTCGCACAGAATTTTAAAATTTAATGCAATTAAATTTTCCTTTAGTCTTTGATTTTTTTGAAACTTTTAAAAGAAATCCTTTCCTAAGCCAAGGTTATAAACATATATTTTCTTTAAGTTTTACACATACAGTTTTTTCCCCCACATATAAATACAGATGTCACTTTTAGATCATTTCTAATGATCTTCCTCAGTATTAGATTTTTTTTCATACGTTTTGAAATCTGAGTTTGCAGGCTTAGAGTTTTTATTTGCTCTCTCCAATTCCCACTAACTCCTCTCCAGCATATTTTCAAGTGTTTCCTGTGTACAGAACTAGTTCCTATAATGGCATTTTGAAATTCGAAGTCTGCAAAGATTTGTGGGATGTTGCAGATCCTATCACAGATGCAGTGACCCTGGCTAGGTTCCTAGTCATAAGGATGAGTGTCTTCCTTCTCATATTCCTTAGGCCCAGAATTTATGAAAAAATTCTTAGGCCCAAGAAGCAATTTGGTTTTCTGTTTTTGCTAAAGGGGGAAGAGGGATTGTTTTTGCTTCCTTTCAAGGACAAAGGTTCAAGCTGGGACCTTGGTTCTGATCTTCTTGCATGGCCATTTTTGGACCCAGTTAACCCTACAAGAACCTAGTTTTTGCTCATCATTGTTAACTTTTGGCCGCATAATCTGGTTAAACACAACACTGCTTTTGGAATAGGAAACACATATCAAATCACAAAGTTAGAAACACTTTTAATAACAGTCTCTGAGTCATCATCTGGTCCTCATGAGAAAAAACAGATATAAAGGGCCAGCCAGATGTCTGAGGCCAGATACTCCCTTTGCATGCTTCTGCCTTCTGCAATCTTGCTTGCCTCTTCTATCAGCCCACAGTCAGGAACCAAAAGCTTGACTGTACTAGCCCTACCCAACCCGGAAGCACATATGTATATACGACCAGTAAAACCGAGCTGGATGCTTAGTCTTTGGCAGTAACTCCACTGGACCAACAACAGTGCAAAATAAATAGTCTTTTCTGATTCCCCAAGTGCATGTCTCTTGTCCCTTCCTGGGTGCCAACTATTTGCTATAACACTCATATCTTTGTTGCTGCTTTTGTGCTAATATCTAACTCCTTATCTTTATGATTTTATAATTGTTAAAAAGAGAGAGAGAGAAGGAACACCTGGGTGGCTCAGTCAGTTAAGCATCCAACTCCTGATTTCACCTCAGATCATGATCTCACAGTTTGTGGGACTGAGCCTCGCACTGGGCTCTGCACTGACAATGAGGAGACTGCTTGGGATTTTCTCCCTCTCTCTCTCTCTGCCCCTCCCCTGCTCATGCTCTCACTCACTCGCTCTCAAAAATAAGTAAATACACATTAAAAGAGAGAGAGAAAGAGACAAGAGCACCCAGCTGGCTCAGTGGTGGAGCATGCAACTCTTGATCTTGGGGTTGTTAGTTCAAGCCCCATGTTGGTGTAGAGATTACTGAAAAATAAACTTTAAAAAAAAAAAAAAGACACACACACACACACCCACACACACAGAAGTCACTTATGCCAAGCCCCACATTAGCAAACCAAGACCTAATACATACCCTCCTAACTGCAGTTTCAACCTTTCCTAAGAATGTAATGTTAAACCAGTAAATCTGGAATTTCCTGATCAGCACTAGTGAGGTAATCTGCCTGATAGACTGCGTCTGTCCCTCAAAGAAACATGAGGTAATCTCTTTGTTTCTGCCCCTTTCAGCCTATTAATGTCTCCAGTTTGTTCAGTTCTTCATAGCTCTTTCCTGTTGCTAGATGGGATGCTCCTGATTAATAAATCACTGAATGACACCAATTAGATCTTCAAATTCACTCAGCTGAATTTTGTTTTTTAAATTTTTTTTTTAATGTTTTATTTATTCTAGGAGAGAGAGAGAGAGAGAGAGAGACAGCGTGAACAGGGGAGGGTCAGAGAGAGGGAGTCACAGACTGAAACAGGCTCCAGCTCTGAGCTGGCAGTCAGCACAGAGCCCGACGTGGGGCTTGAACCCACGAACCGCGAGATCATGACCTAAGCGAAAGTCGGACGCTTAACCGACTAAGCCACCCAGGCGTCCCTGAATTTTGTTTTTCAATACAATATACAAACTTTACTGAAGAACTGGGAATATAGGTATCAGATTACTCAAATGTCCACAAATGACCACAAAATGCCATGAGTATCAATTTTGAGGTTACAAATAAATTTGAGTAGACAAATTTGCAAATATGAAATCCATGAATAATGATCAACTGTGTGTATATACATGTACACACATGCAAGCACAACAAATAGTACACATACAAAGAATATTTTTCCTCTTCCTGCTTTAATTACATAACTTTAGAACTACCAATGAAATAGTAATTACTGAAGACACTGGACCCACCATAGGTATAAAGCATGGAAAATAAGTTTGCACACCAAAAAATTGTTAATAGTGTGGCAAATGATTATACAAACTCTAGTTTTTAAGGTTTATTATATCACCTAATTATAAAATTCACAAATCTAACAATTCTTGCCTGTATTTTTTCTGAGACTTATAGGTACCAAATATACGTTATATTTTAAAAGTATAACAGAGCATAACTCATAAGTGATGACAGATTGGGCTACTATTCCCATCAAAGGAAAAATAATAATATAACCTCTAGCAAATGAGAAAATGAATGTCAGAACATTCTAAATACTAAAAAATACTACTAAAATTCAAAGTTATAATCTTTGATCTTGGTAAAGTTACAATCTTTGATTTTGATAAAGTTCTCCAGGATATAATATGTATTTTTTTATATGACTTCAAATAAAATAGTAAAAACTCAAAACACATTCTAGGCTAAAAGGAAGAAAACTCATTCCATTTGGCACAAAGTCATAGGACAACAGACTGTTACAAATTAGCCATTTCAAAATGAGGTTAGTAGGTAATGGGGGAGCCTGAAATATGCTGTCATCCATTTTCACAGACACTTAAATAACATAATAACAGAATATGTTGGCCCACTATGGAGAATATTTGGAAACTATCATTTGCATATCTAGGTAAGCTCTAACAAAATTCAACTTCTTATTTTTTTAAATTATTTTTAAAGTATTTATTTATTTTTGAAGGAGAGAGAGAAAGAGTGTATGTGCAGGAGACGGGCAGAGCAAGTGGGAGACAGAATCCAAAGAAGGCTCCAGGCTCTGAGATGTCAGCATGAAGCTGTTGCAGGGCTTGAACCTATGAACTGCGAGATAATGACCCGAGCCAAAGTCAGACACTTAAGTGACTGAGCCACCCAGGCACCCGAAAATTCAACTCTTTAAAGCTGCAGCCAAAGGTATTCAAAAGAAAGGTCCAACATCGGGCAACTTAAGTGCATGTAATAATAAATTAGTAATACATAAACTGTGGAAGAACAACTATACTCAAATGATCTATCTTTGGACCCATACTCCAAGGTGAAGAGTTGTTCAAATTTACTGACCATAAACATGAATCCAAACAGGATTTGCTTCATTTCTCCCAGTTTATTACCTTTAGTCCATATCTTTTTATTACATTTTTCTATGACTTTCTACTCTTCAACAAACCTAGTATAAAACTGCTCAGGCTTATCTACTTCTTTGGGCCTTCATTTCCTTAGGAAGGTTCTCATGTCATGTAAAAGTTATATTAAATAGATGTGCATGCTTTTCTCTTATTAATCTCTTTTTGGCAGAGACCCAGCCAAGAACCTAGAAGGCTAGAAAGCAAAGTTTTCTTCTCTACAATATTATTCTATATTTGTGACAGTCTGAACCTCAATCTAAAATTTCAGGTAGAACTGAAAATAAATCCATATTAAAATAAGGGGGGGAGGGAATGAAACTGAAAATTCAGTATCTATAATTAATCTCTTACCAAATAGTTTTAGAAGCTATTAAATCAGTAACACTTGGGATACCAAGATTTACAAGACGTAGCACCAAAAAGAAATCTTTTAAAATCTTAACTATACTGGGAAGCTTCGTCTCTTATGCCGAGATACCATACCAAAGTACATTTTTTGAAAGCTTTCATTTTAACCATTCTAAAATGACATAGGGGGAGCATAAAAACACCTGTATGTTCAAGTACAAGGGAAGCTATATATAAAGTATGACATGTTCACCCAGGTAGAGTTTTAGAATACCTAACTTCCTGATTTAATGCTTTATGTTTTAGATTAAACCTGAGGGGTGAAAAACTATTTGAGGATTCGCATAGAACCAAGTCTATTGGGGCTCAGTTGGTTAAACGTCCAACTTCAGTTCAGGTCATGATTTCACAGTTTGTGAGTTCAAACCCTGCCATCAGGCTCTGTGCTGACAACTCAGAGCCTGAAGCCTGCTTCGGATTCTGTGTTTTCCCTCTCACTCTGACCCTCCCCTGCTCACATTCTGTCTCTCTCTCAAAAATAAACAAACAAACAAAAAAAGAACCAAGTCTATTCAAGCTCAAAAATCAAAACTTCCATTGCAAAAACTTGTGACACGGACAACTCCCCTAGAAATTTCCTGACTAGCTTCTATTATATACAAAGAATACAGAAACATATATTCAGTTTCTTTCTTTCCATCTTGATCAACACATCCCACAGAAGTTCCCAACAGCTTACTCTCTCCTCTCCCTGTCTTATTTTAAAACTTTCTCAACAGCTTAACTGACTCCCCATCTTACCATCCTGCAATCTCTACAAGGTAAAGGCTCCTACTTTTTCCTCATAACCTGAAACCATTATATACATTCAGATCCTAGTCATTAATCTCTTTCATCTATGGGATTCAAACATTAAGACATTTTTCTTCTCAACTATTTGCTTTCTCTCTTCAAATACAGCACCCCTTCTCTGGGATGAAAATAACCTCAATTCACAATGATTTTGGACAGAGGGTTTTGTTTTAGTTTTTGACTCAAATGTAAAGAGTCAATCCAAAACCGGAATTATCTTTCTTCTTTTTTTTCTAAGAGTTGATTTTTAAGTAATCTCTACATCCAATGTGGAGCTCAAAACCACAACCCCAAGATCAAGAGTCACATGCTCCAGTGACTGAGCCAACCAGATACCCCTGGAATTACCTTTCATATCTCTATGATTTTTTTCCTCAGGTGAGGGAGTTCCTTGTTTTTTATTTTGTTTGTTTATATGTATGTATGTACGTATGATTTTATTTTTATATGTATGTATTTATGATTCTATTTTTAAGTAGTCTCTCCACCCAACATGGGACACAAATCTATAACACCGAGATCAAGAGTTGCATGCTCTACCAACTGAGCCAGCCAGGCACCCCAGGTGTTCCTTGTTTTAGATTCAAAAATTTTAATTCCTAGGGCACCTGGATGGCTCAATTGGTTAGGCATCTGACTTGGGATCAGGTCATGATCTCACGGTTCATAGGTTCAAGCCCCACGTTGGGTTCTGTGCTGACAGCTCAGAGTCTAGAGCCTGCTTCAAATTCTGTGTTTCTCTCTCTCTCCCTCTCTGACCCTCCCCTGTTCATGCTCTTTCTCTGTCTCTCAAAAATGAATAAACATTTAAAAAGATTTTTTAGTAGTGCTATTGCTGGGTCATAGGGTAATTCTATATTTAATTTTTTGAAATGTGGGTGGAACTGGAGCGTATTATGCTAAGTGAAATAGAGAAAGAAATTAAATCACTCAGAAAGAAAGATTCATGTTTTCATTAACATGTGGAACTTGAGAAACTTAACAGAAGACTATGGGGGAAGGGAAGGGAAGGGGAAAAAATAGTTACAAACAGAGAGGGAGGCAAACCATAAGAGACTCTTAAATACAGAGAACAAACTGAAGGTTGATAGGGGTGTGGGGGAGACGGGAAAATGGGTGATAGGCACTGAGGAGGGCACTTGTTGGGATGAGCACTGGGTATTATATGCAAGCGATGAATCACGGGAATCTACCCCTAAAACCAACTGTGCACTGTACACACTGTATGTTAGCCAATTTGACAATAAGTAATATTAAAAAAACAAAAAAATTTACTAATTCCTAATTCTAATATTGCAAAAAATGTTAAGATAATAATTACATGGACAAAATACTTAGCCAAAAGAAAGGATACCTTTCATAACAATTTTAAAATAAAACTCCTTCTACCACCTAAATATTTTTAGAATTATAAGGGACACATATCTGTCTTTTCAACATTATATTTTGAAAATATCTTAGGGGCACCTGGGTGGCTCCGTTGGTTAAGTGTCTGATTTGTGATTTCAGCCCAGGTCATGTGGGACCCACGTCAGGCTCTGCTCTGGCAGTGCAAAGCCTGCTGGGGATTCTGTCTCCCCTCTCTCTTTGCCCCTCCCTCACTCTCTCTCTCTCTCACACACACAATAAACTGTAAAAAATAAAAGAAAATATTTTAAACTCACAGAAAGTGTGCCAAAATAGTACACTTTTTCTATAACCATACCTCAGCTTCTCCTAATACATTTTACACAATCAGAGTAAAATTATAGAGACAGAAAATTGATACTGATACAATACAATTAACTAATCTATGGACCTTACTCAAATTACATTGATTTTCCCACCAATGTCCAGGATTTTTCTAGTCCAGGATTCAATCCAAATCCCACAAACTGTCGTGTTTCCTTAGTCTCCTCTAATAAATATAGTTCCTCAGGTTGAGGTTTCTCCATGACTTTGAGACTGTTTAAAAGAAATAATAAGTTATTTTACAGAACGTTCCTCAATTTGGGTTTGTCACTGTTTCTCATGATTAAATTGAGATTAAGCTTCTCTAGCAAGAATACCAAAGAGGTGATGGAGCACCTGCGTGGCTCAGTCAGTTAAGCGTCTGACTTCAGCTCAGGGCATAATCTCACAGCTCCTGGGTTCGAGCCCCACGTCGGGCACTGTGCTGACAGCTCAGGTCCTGACGACCACTTTGGATTCTGTGTCCCCCTCTCTCTCTGTCCCTCCTCAGCTCTATCTCTCTCTTTCTCAAAAACAAATAAACATTAGAAAAATTTTTTAAAAAGAATACCAAAGAGGTGACATCCTTCTCAGTGTATCTTATCAGGGAGAATATGGGATGATAATTTGTCTGTGAGGGTGGTGTCTCCAGGTTTCTCCACTGTAATTAAGGTTTCTCTTTGTAATTAAAAATATCTTGTGGGGAAGATACCTTGAGACTATGCAAGTATCCTGTTTCTCACCACACTCTCACCCACTAATTTTAACATCCAATGACTGGTTCTTGCCTGCAACAAGAATGTGTGTGGTATTTGCCTAATTTCTTATTTCCCCATTCATTCTCCATTTATTAAACTGGAATTCTACTGTAAAAAAGAGATGTCCCTCATTGTTGCTATGAAACAAACCGCTCTAAAATACAAAGTTTATTAATTAAAAAATAAATTTAAGTTAAAAAGCTATCCCCTTCTCCCTTGTTTATGTTAGTATGGACTCATAGATATTTATTTTATTCTATGGATTCTGATCCAATACTATTATTAATTTTTCTGTCTCAGCTTTGGCCAGAAGGGGCTTCAAGCAGCCTGTATCTTTCCAACATACCCATCTTCATTTTTTAAGCACCTCCTTACTTTCTGATAGCATTAAATGTTCCAAGTTCATCTTGATTTCCTTGCTCCAGCCCTGGAAGCAATCATTTCCCTATGAGTTCCTTTTATTAGAAAGTGTTATTCAGAAACCAGGATCTAGGCAACAGACTGCTACTGTAGCATCATCACTTCTAGGCTCTCTCTATGGAGACATAAGAGCCTAGCTGTCATTACAATATTTTTACTTATTAGTTCAACACAAGTATACATTTAAAGTAGAATTGCTAAATGCAATTAAGAAATACTAATCCATGCCTCTATGAGAAAGAAATGTACTAATGAGAGTACAATATTTGTGTATAATACTTTTCATTTTTTATGATTTTTCAAAGTCAGGCTAGTTCTTTTTCCCCCAAACCTTCAGTATATTATTCATCTATAATAGGATTAAATCCATCTGTTATTATTTATATATCTTCTTGAGTTCTTTCCACATTCTGTTTAACCTGACTTATTTATTTTTGGAATCACAAATCTGTTTTAAGAACACTTAAGAAGAATATTTTATTTTGTTTCTTTGACTAATGACTGGGAATGGGAAGAAAACTCATTATTGCCTTGACAAAGAAACATTCACAATGTTTCTCATATTAATGAATCCATTTAAGACATTCCAGACATGTCCAGACACAGGACACTCCATCCCAGTATACTAAAATGAAAATATAATACAAAGTAGATAAAGAGATAAAAAGGAAAAAACCTTATACAACCATTGTTTGGTGCTTTACCCTGTGTTTCCAAGATAGTTCAAGTGGAATGTGAAATAAAAATATGGGCAGACTTCCTGTTTCCTTGTAGCCCTACGCCCTATTTCCTGCTTCTTTCAAATCAGAAGACTGATAACAGTGACTGAAAATCCTTACTATAATTAATACTAACGCTTACAAGAATCTAAATTTTTATCTATTTTATTTTTTTTAATATATTTTTATTTATTTCTAGGAGAGAGAGAGACAGCATGAGCAGGGGAGGGTCAGAGAGAGAGGGAGACACAGACTCTGAAATAGGCTCCAGGCTCCGAGCTGGCAGTCAGCACAGAGCCCGACGCAGGGCTCGAACCTGCGAACCGCGAGATCATGACCTAAGCGAAAGTCAGACGCCTAACCAACTAAGCCACCCAGGCGCCCCAATTTTTATCTATTTTAAAAACACTTGTTGGAAGCATCTTCTGTGCCAAGCATAGCACTGCTTTATAGGCCTTTATTCCTAAATGAAAGCTTTAAGGAAGACTCATTAACTCTGCTATGGTTCACAATCGTTTGTTTCCTCCCTACATTTTATATACTATTGTGCCAGTACATCTGGTGATACTGAAAAGCTAACAGCAAAAGTTTTGTCAAGAGCAATTTTTTACAAGAAGCAATTTAACCTACTAGTGCATATGGGTGGATATTTGATAGACAGAGCTAAGAAACAACCATAGATACATGGTTTCTGTGAGGAAATGAGCATATGAAATTATTTTGCCACTTGGAGCGCCTGGGTAGCTTAGTTGAGCATCTGGCTCCTGATTCACCTCGAGTCATGATCTCACAATTTGTGGGTCCAAGCTCTGTGCTGTCGGCACAGAGCCTTCTTGGAATTCTCTCTCTTCTCTCCCTCTCTACCTTTCTCTACTCCAACTCCCCCACCCCTCAAAATAAATAAATAAATTTAAAAATTTATTTTGCCACTTAAAACTACAAAGTTTTTTAAAAACACTTCACTGAAGATGTTTTATATAAGATAATCCATAAGCTTTTGGATATCAAGTCCAAGCCATATATTATATGTTAGCATTTTACACATCATCCCATATACAATTATATATGAGAGTTGTACACTGTTTTTATACAATAAGTATATTTAATTTTTCTCAATCAACCCTCTCTGTTTTATTAAATTCCAAGTTAAAAGAACTGTTTTTAAAAAAACACCATGGGCACCTATCTGGTGCAGTCAGTAGATAGAATATGTACTCTTGATCTTGGGGTCGTTAGTTTGAGCCCCATATTGGGGATAGAGCTTCCTTGAAAAAACAACACACAAAAAAACACTAGTTGCACAGCTCCAGGGCATAATATTTCTGCATAATACAATGTGAATACATTATTGAGGAGCAGTACCTGAACTAAATTAAACCAATATTTATAATAACCAACAAGGTGCCCCAAATGTACAGAATAAATATAAGCACGGAAAATGATGCTTGAACAGACTGCTCAGACATACTAACCCAGAGCTCAGCCACTACCAACATTACAGCTTCAAGTTTATTAGACTACTCTTGCAGTAGTCAATACTACTCTTGCATAGCAGCCAGGGCACAGTAGTGATAGGGTGAAACATGTGAATTAAACAAGTCCACAACTTTTCAAATGTGCCTAACTTCAACCTGGAATGACATCACAACCCACAAAGTTTGTCAGTCTCTGGCACAGAGGTTTATTTATTCATTGATGCTCAACTTGGTATAGTTTCCCCTAAAACTGGGGTCCAACCATAATGGATTGGTCAGATACACCCAGAGAGCAATTTTAATTTGATAAAAATATTCTAATGATTTAAAGTTTTAATTATTCTTTATTTAGAAGGATATTAAATAATAAAAATACCTTATGACAAGTCAAAAGAAAGACTGCAAAGGAAAGGGGAAAGTTGTATATTTTAGTATCTTTTGGGGGGAAGGGTGCAAAAAGGTGGTTTTATTAAAGCATGAGGACAGGACTCCTGAGCAGGAAGAGTTGCCTACATTTTAGTATCTTTAACAGCACTTTTTTCTTGCTTCATGAACAAAAGGGCCCACATTTTCATTTTGCCCTAGGTCCCACAATTATGTGCTGCCCTGCCAACAGTCAACCTTTCAATATCTGGACTTGTTATGAATGAATAAAAACACGATAGCAAAGGAAATGACAGAACAGCTAAACAGTACTAACTACTGTATCTGGTTTTCTCTTCAGGCTTCAGGAAAACAAAACTTCATTAGTGTCAATTTACAGTCTAATAGGAAAAATCTGGGAACCAATGCTCTAAATGGAGTTAAGTATCCAGACATAGTCTGACATGATAAAAGGTTGTCAAGAAGGGAAGGTGACAGTGTTGGCACAGCTTGAATCATAATAGTCTTTTTCTACTTAATTAGTACTATTACAATAAAAATTTTGACCAGAAGTCAAGTTCTATGAAATATACTCCCATAAGCAATTCTGTGAAATACATGCCACTCATGTAAAAACAGAAGCATTAAAGGAGATGAGGCTAAGTTAAAATACTATCCAAATAATTTATTGAGTCAGATAGGAGTCAGCTCTTTTAAAGTTAGAAAGGGCCTTCAAGTTCAACTAATTTTATTTTTATTTTATTATTTTACTTTATTTTCCACAGAATGAAGTTTATTCTGGACAAAGTTCCCATCCCCCCTCACCAGCCCGGGACAGGCACAGACTGGGGTGAAGATTGGGGGGGGGGGGGTGGCTACGAGAAATAGGAAAGGGCCTGGCCTCAACTACTTTTTTTTTAAGTTTATTTAATTTGAGAGAGTGTGTATGCATGAGCAGGGGAGGGGCCGAGAGTGAGGGAGAGAGAGAATCTCAAGCTGGCACCCTGCCATCAGCACAGAGCCCCACATAGGGCTGGATCCTATAAACTGTATGATCATGACCTGAGCTGAAATCAAGAGTCAGACACTTAACCGGGGGGTTCCTGGGTGGCTCAGTCAGTTAAGGGTCCAACTCTTGATTTCCGCTCAAGTTATGATTTCATTGTTCATGGGTTCCTGGCTGGAAGTGTGGAGCCTCCTGGGATTCTCTCTCTCCTCCCTTCCTGTCCCTCCAACCCCCTCTCTCTCAAAATAAATAAATAAACTAAAAAAAATTGGCCGACTTTGGATCCTCTGCTTTAGATCTTCTGTCTCCATCTCTCTCTGCCCCTCCCTTCCTTGCTCACTCTCAAAAATAAATTTTTGAAATTATTACTAATTATTTAATTTTAAAAATTAAAATTAAAAAAAGATATCATATGAGAGGCACCTGGGTGGCTCAGTCAGTTGAGTGCCCAACTCTTGATTTTGGCTCAGGTCATGATCCCACGATCATGGAATCAAGCCCCATGTTGGGCTCCAAGCTGACAGCCTAGCCTGGAAACTGCTTGGGATTCTCTCTCTCCCTCCCTTTCTGCCCCTCCCCCTGCTCTCTCTTTCTCTCTCTCAAAATAAATAAACTTAAAAAAAAAAGATATCATGTGCACCTGGGTGGCGTGGTCATTTAAGCAGCCAACTCGATCTCGGTTCAGGTCATAATCTCAAGGTTAGTGAATTCAAGCCTCGCAAAGGGCTCTGTGCTGATGGTGCAGAGCCTGCTTGGGATTGTCTTTCCTTCTCTCTGCCCCTCCCCGACTTGTGCACACACACGCACTCTCACTCACTCACTCACTCTCTTTCAACATAAATAAAAACCTAAAAAAAAAAAAAAAGATATCATATGTAAACTGCCTCAGCCAGTGTACAAAAGGTGGGGTGAAAACTACAACCCAGGCCAGGAAGTCTGCATTAGTTTGGTAGGAATGTTGAAACAAAAGTACCACAAACTGGGTAGCTTAAGCAACAGAAATTTATTTTCTCTCAGTTCTGGGGAGGCTAAAAATCTGAGATCAAGATGTCAGCAGAGTGGTTCCTTCTAAAGACTATGAGGGGAATATCTGTTTCATGTCTCTCTTAGCTTCTGGTGATTTCCTGGCAATCTGTAGCATTCCTTGACATAGATCTCTACCTTCAATTTCACATAGTGCTCTCTCTGTGTGCATGTCTGTGTTCAAATTTTCCCTTTTTATAAGGACACCAGTACTATTGGATTAGGGGCTCACCTTACTCTAGTATGACTTCAGCTTAATTTATTACACTCACATAGACCTATTTCCAAATAAGGTGACATTCTGAGGTAAAGGGATTAGGATGTCAACATATAAATCTGTGGCTGTCAAAAAACCCATAACAGAGTTTTTTTTTTCTAAGTTTATTACTTATTTAAGTAATCTCTACACCCAACATGGGGCTTGAACTCACAATCCCAGATCAAGAATCACCTGCTCTTTCAACTCAGCCAGCCAGGCGCCCCAAAACCCTAACAGAGTTTTAAATAGAAATCCATGAATATGCATCAAAAGGCGAATCTATTTACATGACTGTGTATGTAAGTACATATATATATGGGTCATGCTGTGTTGAGAGAGGGTACATAAATTTCATCAGATTCTTATAGGAATACATGACTTTTAAAAAAAATTTGTGTTGTTTTTATCCATTTTATGTTAATGGATAAACTTTAACAAAAGAGAGAGAGAGTGTGCAAGTAGGGGCAGAGGGAGAGAGAAAGAATCTTTTTTTTTCCTAATGTTTATTTATTTTTGAGAGGGGGTGGTGCAGAGAAGGAGAAAAAGGATCCAAAGCGGGCTCTGAGCTGACAGCAGGAAGCATAGCATGGAGTCCAAACTCATAAACCTCAAGATCATGACCTGAGCTGAAGCCAACACTTAACCAACTGAGCCACCCAGGTGCTCTGAGAGAGAATCTTAAGCAGGCTCCACACTTAGCCCATAGCTGTACATGGGGCTTGATCCCACAACCCTGGAATCATAACCTGAGCCAAAACCAAGAATCAGACACTAAAATGACTGAGCCACCCAGGCACTTGAGGAATACATGACTTTTAAGAAAAAGTAAGCACCATTGGCATAAGCAAAAGGTCACTGGATTAAGGGCTTATAAAGTTCTAAAGTTCTAGGTTTCCCATTATCTTTAATTGATGAGATAAGATCATTACCTTCTAGAAGATCTGGATCCCAGTTCTCATCATTCATCCATCTATGTCAGACTTTTCTACAAAACTATAAATCTCCTAAGAGCAAAGGGCAGTTTTGTTCATTTACATATTCAAGGACTTTACCCATGCAATTTGGCAAACTATAACTTTAACTATATAACTTTCCTCTGTTGGCATAAAATTAAGAATATTATGAATTTTTAAAAGTTTTCAGACATCCAGAAGTTGTTTTATTTTAAGCTAGGTATGCCAAAAGGAGATGGAAACCAATCAAGACTTAGTAAAATACTCTCCTGAGTCATTCAATCTAATCATTTCAAATTATAATCACATGGGCACTAGAACAACCATAAGTATTCAAAGTTACTTTCAGAGTACCTGGGTGGCTCAGTCAGTTAAGCATCTAACTCTTGATGTCGGCTCATGTCGTGATCTCACAGTTGTGAGAACAGAGAGTGCTTGGTATTATCTCTCTCTCCCTCTATCCCTGCTCCTTCCCTGTTTGTCCATGCCTCTGTGCGTGCATGGGTGCACACATGCACTCTCTCTCTCAAAATAAATAAATAAACTTGAAAAAACGCATACAAAGTCTTTTCAAGTTGTTAGTCTCAATGCAGAATTTTATATTTAAGTAGTTCAAAACCTGAGCCAGCCAAGAATCCCTGAATACTCTCTTTTGATATTACACCAAAACTCAACAAGTAGCAACTTCTTAATAGTTACAAAATGGAATCAGAAAACATATTGATGAACCTTTTATACTGCTATAAAACTCACTCATTTATCTTGCCCTTTGAAAGGATCTTATGCAAAATTGTATAACAACATACACTGTCCACTTAGAAAATATTGGTTCACTGATTTATATAGTTCTTTTGAAGGTGGATACACATCATTATACATTACCCAAAAAAATCACACTTGTTAATATCACCACTGGTCTCATTAGAAAAGTCTTTAAATATCAACCTCCTGATTAGGAATGTAAGTTTTCCAAAATTCTACTTTTCACTTTGAAAACTCAAATTTTATCACTAGCAATAAGTTCCATCAGCTAATTTTCTTGAAATAACAAGATTACTCATTTTCAAGAAAGTGTCTGCCAAAATCTCAATAACCATAGTTTGTCAGTTGTTCTTTAAAATTAAAAAGGTGCTACATGAAAAGGCAGCCAGTTCTGCTTCCAATTCAATTATACAAGTACTTTTGCTAAAGACAACCATCATTCTTTGGCATGAAATACCTGTACTTCTCATTTTGAAACATAAAATACTAAAAAAGACAACTACTCAAAGGATTAGGCTTAATAAAATTAATAATTTTTACTGCTTGAGCTAAGGATATTCTTAAATGAAACTATTTTTTTTAATTTCTATTTTATTTTATTTTTTTTACAAATAGTTTATTGTCAAATTAGTTTCCACATAATACCCAGTGCTCATCCTCACAAGTGCCCTCCTCCATGCCCATCCCCCCCTCCCCCCCACATCCATCAGTCCTCAGTTTTTGTCAGCATTCAAGAGTCTCTCATGGTTTGCCTCTCTCCCTTTTCCCCACCATTTCCGCCCTTCTTCTCCCCCTTGGTCCTCTGTTAAGTTCCTCCTAATCCTCCTATACGTGCACACATATGATATTTGTCCTTCTCTGCCTGACTTATTTCGCTCAGCATAACACCCTCAAGGTCCATCCATGTTGCTACACATGGCCAGATTTCATTGTTTCTCATTGCCATGTAGTATTCCATGGTATAGATAAACCACATCTTCTTGATCCATTCATCTGTTGATGGACACTTAGGCTCTTTCCATGTTTTAGCTATTGTGGAGAGTGCTGCTATGAACATTGGGGTACATGTGCTCCTATGCATCAGCATTTCTGTATCCCTTGGGTAAATTCCTAGCAGTGCTATTGCTGGGTCATAGGGGAGTTCTATTGTTAGTTTCCTGAGGAACCTCCACACTGTTTTCCAGAGGGGCTGTACCAGTTTACATTCCCACCAACAGTGTAGGAGGGTGCCCGTTTCTCCACATCCTCGCCAGCATCTAGAGTTCTCTGATTGGCTCATTTTAGCCACTCTGACTGGCGTGAGGTGGTATCTCAGTGTGGTTTTGATTTGTATTTCCCTGATGAGGAGGGATGCTGAGCATCGTTTCATGTGTCTGTTGGCCATCTGGATGTCCTCTTTGGAGAAGTGTCTGTTCATATCTTCTGCCCATTTCTTCACTGGGTTGTTTGTTTTTCGGGCGTGTAGTTTGGTGAGTTCCTTGTAGATTCTGGATATCAACCCTTTATCTGATATGTCATTTGCAACTATCTTTTCCCATTCGGTTGGTTGCCTATTAATTTTCTGGGTTGTTTCCTTGGCTGTGCAGAAGCTTTTAATCTTGAGGAGGTCCCAACAGTTTATTTTTTGCTCTTGATTCCCTTGCTTTTGGGGATGTGTCAAGTAAGAAGTTGCTGCGGTGGAGGTCAAGGAGGTTGTTTCCTGCTTTCTCCTCTAGGGTGTGGATAGTTTCCTGTCTCACGTTCAGGTCCTTTATCCATTTTGAGTTTATTTTTGTGCATGGTGTGAGAAAATGATCTAGTTTCATTCTTCTGCATGTTGCTGTCCAGTTCTCCCAACACCATCTGTTAAAAAGGCTGTCTTTTTTCCATCGGATATTCTTTCCTGCTTTGTCAAAGATTAGTTGGCTGTATACTTTGGGTCCACTTCTGAGTTCTCAATTCTGTTCCATTGGTCTATGTGTCTCTTTTTGTGCCAATACCATACTGTCTTGATGATGACAGCTTTGTAGTAGAGGCTAAAGTCTGGGATGGTGATCCCTCCCGTTCTGGTTTTATTTTTCAGGATTACTTTGACTATTCGGGGTCTTTTGTGGTTCCATACAAATTTTTGGATAGTTTGTTCTAGTTTTGAGAAGTATGCTGGTGCAATTTTGATTGGAATTGGAATGTGTAGAGTGTCTTAGGTAGTAATGACATCTTAACTATATTTATTCTTCCTATCCATGAGCATGGAATGTTTTCCATTTCTTTGTGTCTTCTTCAATTTCCTTCATAAGTTTTCTATAGTTTTCATCATACAGATCTCTTGTATCCTTGGTTAGGTTTATTCCGAGGTATTTTATGGCTTTTTGTGCAATTGTGAATGGGATCAGTTTCTTGATTTCTCTTTCTGTTGCTTCATTGTTGGTGTATAAAAATGCAACCGATTTCTGTACGTTGATTTTGTACCCTGCAACTTGGCTGAATTCTTGGATCAGTTCTAGTAGGCTTCTGGTGGAGTCTGTCGGGTTTTCTATGTAGAGTATCATGTCATCTGCGAAGAGTGAAAGTTTGACTTCCTCTTTGCCAATTCTGATGCCTTTGATTTCCTTTTGGTGTCTGATGGCTGATGCTAGGACTTCCAGCACTATGTTAAACAGCAGTGGTGAGAGTGGGCATCCCTGTCGTGTTCCTGATCTCCGGGGGAAAGCTCTGAGTTTTTCCCCGTTGAGGATGATGTTCGCTGAAGGCTTCTCATAGATGGCTTTGATGATGTTTAAGTAGGTTCCTTCTATCCCAACTTTCTCGAGAGTCTTTATTAAGAAGGGATGCTGTATTTTGTCAAATGCTTTTTCTGCATCTATTGACAGGATCATATGGTTTTTATCTTTTCTTTTATTGATATGATGTATCACATTGATTGATTTGCGAATATTGAACCAGCCCTGTAACCCAGGAATGAATCTCACTTGATCTTGGTGGATGATTCTTTTTATATGCCGCTGGATTCGATTTGCAAGGATCTTGTTGAGAATTTTTGCATCCGTATTCATCAAGGATATTGGCCTGTAGTTCTCTTTTTGCTGGATCTCTGTCTGGCTTGGGAATCAGTGTGATGCTGGCTTCATAAAATGAGTCCGGGAGTTTTCCTTCGCTTTCTATTTTTTGGAATAGCTTGAGAAGAATTGGGATTAATTCTGTTTTAAATGTCTGGTAGAATTCCCCAGGGAAGCCATCAGGTCCAGGGCTCTTATTTGTTGGGAGATTTTTGATCACTGATTCAATTTCTTCACTCGTTATGGGTCTGTTCAGGTTTTCTATTTCTTCCCGTGTGAATTTTGGTAGTGAGTGTGTGTTTAGGAATTTGTCCATTTCTTCTAAGTTGTCCAATTTGTTGGCATATAATTTTTCATAGTATTCCCTGATAATTGCTTGTATTTCTGAGGGGTTGGTTGTAATAAGTCCATTTTCATTCATAATTTTGTCTATTTGGGTGCTCTCTCTTTTCTTTTGGATAAGTCTGGCTAGAGGTTTGTCAATTTTGTTTACTTTTTCAAAAAACCAACTCTTGGTTTCATTGATCTGTTCAATTGTTTCTTTGGTCTCTATGTTGTTTATTTCTGCTCTAATTTTTACTATTTCTCTTCTTCTACTGGGTTTAGGGCGTTCTTGTTGCTCTGCCTCTAGTTCCTTTAGGTGAGCTGTTAGATTTTGACTTGCGCTTTTTCTAATCTCTTGAAATAGGCCTGGAGAGCAATGTACTTTCCTCTTAGGACTGCCTTTGCCGCATCCCATAGATTTTGAATTGTTGTGTTTTCATTTTCATTTGTTTCCATATATTTTTTAATTTCATCTCTAATTGCCTGATTGGCCCATTCATTCTTTAGAAGGGTGTTCTTTAACCTCCATGTTTTTGGAAGTTTTCCAGACTTCTTCCTGTAATTGATTTCAAGTTTCAAAGCATTGTGATCTGACAGTGTGCATGGTATGATCTCTATTCTTTTATATTTATTGAGGGCTGCTTTATGTCCCAGTATGTGATCTATCTTGGAGAATGTGCCATGCGCACTTGAGAAGAAAGTAAATTCCCTGGCCTCAGGATGTAAAGTTCTAAATATATCCGTCAGGTCCATCTGGTCCAATGTATCTTTCAAGTCCATTATTTCTTTAGTGATTTTCTGTCTGGTTGACCTATCCATTGCTGTAAGCGGAGTATTAAAGTCCCCTGCTATTAGCACATTCTTATCTATAAGCTTGTTTCTGTTTGTGATTAATTGTTTTAGATATTTAGGTGCTCCCATATTCGGTGCGTAGACATTTATGATTGTTAGTTCTTCCTGATGGATGGACCCTGTAATTATTATGTAGTGCCCTTCTTCATCTCTTGTGATTGTCTTTAATTTAAAGTCCAGTTTGTCTGATATAAGTATCGCTACTCTGACTTTCTTTTGATTTCCTGTAGCATGATATATATTTCTCCATCCCCTTACTTTTAATCTGAAGGTATCTTCCCGTCTAAAATGAGTTTCTTGTAGACAGCATATAGATGGATTTTGTTTTTAATCCATTCTGCTACCCTATGTCTTTTGATTGGAGCATTCAGCCCATTTACATTCAGTGTTATTATTGAAATATGTGGGTTTAGAGTCTTTGTATCTTTTGTAGGGTTCATGTTTGTGGTGGTGTCTCTGGAATCTTTGTTCCTTGCAACCTTTCCTTCAGAGCATCCCCCTCAGGATTTCTTGTAGGGCTGGCTTCGTGGTGACAAATTCTTTCAATTTCTGTTTATTTGGAAAGGTTTTTATCTCTCCTTCTAATTTGAATGACAGGCTTGCTGGATAGAGGATTCTTGGCTGCATATTTTTACTGTTCATCACACTGAAGATCTCTTGCCATTCCTTTCTGGCCTGCCACGTTTCAGTAGATAGGTCTGTCACCACTCTGATGGGTTTCCCTTTGTATGTGAGGGCCCTTTTCTCCCTAGCTGCTTTCAAAATTCTCTCTTTGTCCTTGTATTTGGCCATTTTTACGATGATATGTCGTGCAGAAGATCGATTCAAGTTACATCTGAGGGGAGTCCTCTGAGCCTCTTGTATTTCCACATTTACTTCCTTCCCCAGGTCGGGGAAGTTCTCTGCTATAATTTGTTCCAGGACTCCTTCAGCACCTTTCCCTCTCTCTTCCTCTTCTGGGATTCCTATGATACGGATATTGTTGTGTTTGACTGTGTCGCTGAGCTCTCGAATTCTTCTTTCCTGTTCCTGGATCAGTTTGTCTCTTTTTTGTCAGCTTCTTGTTTTTCTAGAATGGTGTCTTCTAAATCACTTATTCTCCTTTCTGCCTCTTCAAGCCGTGCATTGGAGGCCTCTAATTTATTATGGATCTCATTTATCGCATTTTTTAATTCTTCATTCCTATTTTTATTTTCCATTCTGTCTGTAGCCATAGTTTCTTTGATGTCCCCTATGTTTTTTCAAGCCCTGCCATTAATTTTACCATTATTATTCTAAAATCTTGTTCACTTATGCTGCTGATATCTGTTTTGAGCAGTTCATTAGCTGTCATTTCTTCTTGGAGTTTCTTTGGAGGTGAGGTCTTTCGTTTCGTCATTTTAGTTAGCATTCCAGCTCTTGTTGGTTTTAAAGACCTGTTATGCTCTCTGTTTCTATGAGCACTGCTATATCCAAGAAACTCTTTGACTTTCCAGGGCCTATCCTTTCAGAGATTGTTTTTTAATGGTATCCCTCGGTCACTCTTGTTGGGACCTTAGTTATTTTATTTTCCTATTCGTAGTGATATTTGGGACTCTTCACCTTGTGTACTCTAGGTTGTTTCTTGAGGTAGCCCTGGGAAAGAAAACAGACAGACAAACACACAGGGAGCAGGAGCACACAAACGCACAGGCTGATTCAACTAACATGCAAAGTGAGAGGGAAAACGAAAAAGTTAATAGAAAAGACGGAAGAGGGAGGGCGAATAGGGAGCACAAAATACATAAAAGGGTCAAAAAGGGGAAAAGAAAAGGAAAAAAGAATAAAACCGATGGACAAAGAACGGTTTAAAGCATATACCTGGATTTCCCAGCTACAGTTAAATAGCCGTGTGTATGCAGCGCTGGTTGAAGAGCATAGAGAAAAAGAGAAGGCAGGGTGAGACAAGGCAGATTTTGAAATAGAATGAACAGGCAGAAGGGATAAGAAACTTTTTTCAAAGAGGTAAAGGGTAGAATGTGGTTGGATAGGTGAGAGAAGGATACTGGAATTATCCAGAGAAACTATATAGTCTAATTACTCCTGAGAGAAATAGCTGAAAAAGTCGGTAGGTGTAGAATTTACATTTACAGAATGGACTTGTGATTGTTTAAGCAAGCTGGCGACCAGAGTTAATCAGGTCAGTGTTTTGGGGAAAAAAGGGAGAAAAGAGAAAGAAGAAGAAAAAAGAGGAAAGAAAGGGAAAAAAAAGAAAGAAGAAAAAAAGGCAAAAAAACAAAAAAGGGAAAAACAAAAAAAAAAAGGGAGGAGGGCACCTCTCAGGCAGGGATGGGCGTGGCGTGATCCGATGCCTCAGGCAGGGGTTCTGCCTTGGCAATTGTGGGGAGGAGAGTGACGGTGCTCCAGTCCCTTCTTGAACCCCGCGCTGCAGCTCGCTTTTTTTTTTTTTTTTTGGCGTGTCAACTCCCCGTTCCGGGGACACAGCCGAAGTTGGTTGCACTCTTCAACCCAGGCCAGTTCCAATCTCCAAATCCCAGTCCGCGCACCCCGCTGAAGTTGCCTTAGACACAGCTTCCCAGACAACCCCCTCGGGCTATTCCAGGCTCCCTGCTGAGCTCTGGGGGCGGAGTCAGGATCGCTGCTTCCTTCTCTGGTTGGCTCTGGTGCGCATGCGCGGGGGCTTGCCTGCCGGGTCCGTGTAGCCTGAGCCCGCTGGAGTGAGGAAAACCAGGTCTCTCTATGGCTCGTCACCCGAAACACGAACTCACAGGCAGATTTCCCAGTTTTTAGCTCTTTGCCTTCCCTCTCGAGTTCCAGCCAGCTAGGAGCGCGGACGCCTGGTGTCTGCGCGTCTCTTTCAGGGATCCCAGCCGCCCTGGAGCTACAATGGCGGCAGGTGCACCCGCGCCGCTTTAAAACCCCACCTCCAGGAGCGGCACAAAGAAGCAGTTTGTGTGCTCAGCCTCCCCCAGGACCAGTTGTCGCGAGGGGACCTGGTGTGCAGATATTTGGCAAGTACGGTCTTTCTATGCACCGAGCGGAGATTTTTCTGTCTCGGACTCTCTCCTTTTCCTCTCTCACTCCCCGTAGAGGGTAGAGGGGGATCGCCTCCCACCCTGGAGGCTCCGATCCCAGCCCGATTTTACCTTCCCTGGTTCGCACTCACGTTAGAAGGCTTTCTCAGTGGATTCTGCGTCCTTTTTCTCCGAGTCTCTCAGGTTTTGTATGGTTTCCAATGGCTTCAGATCTTTTCTGTGTGATGTATGGGCGCGAGTGCAAGTACGGAGCTCCTTACTTCTCCGCCATCTTGCCTCCCGCCTGTAGGATACTTCTACAGAGAAGGAATGTTTGGGGGATAGTAGCAGCCTGGGGGAAGTAAAGCGGGAGAGTAAAAAGGAAATGAAAAGAGAAAAAGAAAGGAAGAAAGGAAGAGAAGGAAAGAAGGAAGGAAGGAAGGAAGGAAGGAAGGAAGGAAGGAAGGAAGAAAGAAAGAAAGAAAAAGGAAGGAAGGAAGGAAGAAAGAAGAAAAAGAAAGAGAAATGACAAGTGCCCTAGAGGGACCCGCTTGTTCACAGGGCTGTGCCCACAGTAGTCCTGGCTTTCACCATTCATTCTTCTGTAGAAGAATAACTAGAGGGGAGAAGCCAGAATTCAAGAGTGAGGCTTAGTCTGGTCTCTCAAATATGTGAGTGCTTTAAACTCAAGATTCAAAAGGGACAATATAGCTTGGGCTCGCCAGAGTGGTATTTAGTACAGCATGATAATCAGAAGGAACAGTAGAACTTCTCTCATGCTGTGTCTCAAAATGCTCTCCTTTCTAGCCCACAGCAGTAAAGTATATTATGTTAAGTTTCTATTTTCTTTGATAATTTGACCTGACTTTCAAATGAAAGAAATATATGTACTACACATATAGCCTGTGTTTCCCAATATCATTTATTCCCACAAAAAAGTACTCATTTGTTTTAGTCTTATCCTCAGCTCTTAAACTCTGTGTCCTTATGAGTCTCATAGTCTTTGGATCTCAATATGCACAGCTGTGGAAAACACAGGTAATAATTCTTGCCCAGTTGTCTTCATGTTGCCACATGGATTTCCTGGTACCACCTTAAATTTACCTTTCCCCAGACTATACTCATTGTCTCCTCCTTAAATACAGTTTCCTCTCTTTTCTTGGTTTATGTTAATGCCTCCTATCCTGTTGGCCAAACAAAACCCCAAGTCATATTTTATTCCTCCTGGTATCTCAGCTCTGTCATTAGTCATCCTGTCTTGTCACCTCTCCCTTGGCCATATCTCAGCCATGCCCCCTTTATTATCTCCGTCATCACTGATCTGATCTCTGACAATAGCTTCTTGCCTTCTAATCCATCCTCCTCACTGTCTCTAGGTATCTGTCTGAAATACAGTTTGGATCACTTACTCTACTCTGAAAAAATTGTGAATGTTCTTAAATGTACATATTATACAATTTCTGGATAAAGACATGTACATAACAACTTACCAAGTCCTTTGAATGGAAGTCTATGTCCAATCTATATATAGGTAGAGTGTAGTTCCTGTAACCTATAATGGTTAAAAATATGTCACTTAAGTCTAGGGGTGCCTGAGTGGCTCAGTCAGTTAAGTGTCCAACTTCAGCTCAGGTCATGATCTCGCAGCTCTTGGGCTCAAGCCTCTGTCGGGCTCTTTGCTGACAGCTTGGAGCCTGGAGTCTGCTTCGGATTCTGTGTCTCAATCTTTCTCTGCCCCTCTACTGTTTGTGCTCTCTCTCTGTCTCCCTCAAAAATAAATAAACATTAAATATATATGTATAGATACATACGTATATATGTATATTTGAAATGATTTGAAAACGATGCTACTGTTTACCAGATGTCTGACTTTTGAACATTTAATTATGTGAAAGACATCTCCCTGCTATGATGGCCATAAGAAAGATGAAGTATACCTCTCAGAATTGCTATAAGAATTAACTGAAAGAATTTAAGCAAAGCATCCAGGGCAGTCACGGTACCAGCAGAATAGGGGGGGCTCAGAATAGTGTTAGTTCAGGGACAATATGGAAAATAGACTGAAAATAAGACTCTAAATTGGTAATAATAATAATAGCAATAATAGTAAGTTGCTGTTTTTGTATGAACTATTTCATAGCTTCTCACTGTTTCCTACTTATAGACCATTATATTCTTTCCCTATCCATTGAACTCTTTATCTTTCAAGCCCATGGATCAATTCTCCACAACCCCTTGGCTAGTCACGGTCCTTGTCAACATCAATCCCTGCAACATTTTCATGATCTCAACTTCATATATCCTTCTCTTTGTAAAATTTTTTTTTTTGATGTTTATTTATTTTTGAGAGAGAGAGAGACAGAGCATGAGTGGGGAAGGGGCGTAGAGAGAGGGAGACACAGAATCCAAAGCAGGCTTCAGGCTCTGAGCTGTCAGCACAGAGTCCAACATGGGGCTTAAACTCATGAACAGTGAGATCATGACCTGAGCTGAAGTCAGATGTGTAACTGACTGAGCCACCCAGGTGCCCCTCACAGATCCTTCTCTTATCTCACTCTCTAGACTCTTATTTTCCTGTCTTCCATTTAGGACACTGGTTACAGCAAACCTTTGATTCCACAGGGAACTACAATTTGTTGATTCTGTGATGTTTTCTTGGTTCCCTCATCCTTTGTGTTTCCCTTTGGGTATTAAACAACTAAAACTCCATGAATTATTATTATAAACAATGATACACACCAAAGTTTTGCTTGCTGTTCTTTAATTTCATGTTAATTTCTTGGTGAAAGCCAGCTCAAGTAAATGTTATTTTCTACCTACTCTCTACTTGTCTCTTGTAGCTGAATATAAGTAGAAGAAAATGTATAATTATGCTGACTAGTCTTTAAATTCAGAACTACTCATATTAAGTTGCCCCTTAATGCTGCTAGAGATTATATTAGTATCAGGCAGTCTCTCTCACAACATGCTCCTACATATATTTCACACCTTTTTCTTCTCAAACCTCCAACATTCTTCCTCTTTCCTTTACTCTCAGCTGGCCTTGCTTCTGATTTCCTAGAAAATAGTAGCAATCAGAAGGAGAGTTGTACAAGCTTCCTTATCTAACTTACATACCTAAGCATGTATGTAAGCATATAATTTATCCCCTCAAATTTCTATAAAAAAATCTGCCCATGCTCTGGATTCCATCCTTTCTTGAAACGAAACAACAGAGCTTCTTCTTCTCCCTCATTATGAGTTTTTCCCACTCTGGTGGGAAATCATCATATATACGTGCACTTGTATTTCCATCTCAACAAATTTTCCCTCAATTTTGTTTTTCCCTCCTCTACCACTCTGTTCTCTATCCTCTTCAATAGAAACATTTCTTGATCTGTCTGACTTCACTCCAATACCTTCTCTGGTATTTCAATCATGGTTCTGTCCCTAGCATTTCACTGCAACTCCCCTTTTCTGGGTTGACCGGTGACCTCCCTGTTGCTAAACTTAACAGTTAATTTCCAGTTCTCACATTACTTGGTCAGTAAGCAAATTGTGTCATATTTGATCACTTCCCCTTTCATGACATTTATTGTTCCCCTGAGTTCTATTACACACTTTCCTGACTCTACTCTAAACTAAGTAATCAAAGATTTACTTCAAACATCCTGAGCTGTGAATATCAGATTGCTCCAGATCCCAGGCTTTGAAAACCTCCCCTTTTTCCCCCATTTGTGTCTTTATATTTTGTCAGTCTTTATATTATGCCAGTGTCTTCCAAATTTATATCTCTGGTCTTAAATTTTTACCTGCAGTCCTGAATCATACATCAAAATTCCTTCTTGATTTCTCAACTTTTGATTTCTTATAGCCATCTACAACTTATCAACAAAACCAAATACTTGTTTTTCTTCAACTCCCCTCCAAAGACTTTATCATTCCACAGATTTCCCCATCTCAGCAAAATCTACCTATTTCTCATAACTCAGGCCCAAATCCTTGGAGTCATTGTTAATTCTTTTCTTTTTCTTATATTCTATAACCAAAAAACATTATCAAGTTTCTACAGTACTGTCAAAATACATCCTGAATCCATGAAACAATATAATACTTAGTATTTGCTACAAAATAATAATAAGCACTGGTTGTGATTTTCAGTTTTGAGCTGAGTTATAGGAATAATGTGGTTCATCATATTATTCTGTCTAGTTTTGTGTTACTTAAATATTTTCATAGTAAAAAATTAAAGTAAAAAAATTAAAAATAAAACATATACTGCATCTTACCACTTCTTTGGCCCTTTGATTACCGTCAAGCCTCATCTAAACTATTGCAATAATCTTTCAAAGCTGTTCTCCCCAAAAACAGTTGGAATACATCTTTTAAAACATACCTTAGATCCTGTTATCCTTTTACTTCAAAACCCTCCAGTAACTTTCCATCTCATTCATAGAATAAGCAGAAATACTTCCTGATCTGGTCCGTTGTCACCTGCCTGGTCTCATCACTTATTCTAACTATTTACCTTTTTACTCACTTCTCTCTAGTCTCACTGACTTCCTCATAGTTCCTAAATATACCAAGAATCCTCCCTCAAGACTTTGTTCAGCTTTCCTAGAATGCTCCTCCCCTTGACATACATCTGGATCATCATCTGTAAGTTCCACTTAGTCTTTCGTTAAGTGGTACTTTCTCCTGGATGCCTTACCTGACCCCTATCATTCCCTAGACCCATTTTCATTCATATTTTTTTATCCACAGCTTTATCACCTCCTACTTATTGCTTCCTGTTTCCCTTTCTTAACTCCAGAATATAAGCTTCATGTGGGCAGGGATGTTCTTACCTCATTTATTCACTGAGCTATTCTTAGCACCTAGATCTATATGTAACCCATTGTAAACACTCACAAAATATTTGCTGAATTGAAGCCCTAACTGACATGTCAGCTACTATGTGAAACTCTCCACAGTCCTCAAGTCCAGAAGTAATTAATTTCTCCTTTATCCTCCCCTCCTACTTTGATTACTATTACATTAATCCTACCTTTTGTCCAGTTCAGTATCTGTTTAAGTACATGCGTGTTTAGTTAGTGATGACTAAAATTAGATCTTATTTATAACTCCATCTCCAAGTGTCTAGTATTATGACTTCTGCAGACCATACTGATTGGGATTAATACAATAAAGATGGCGGAGAGACAGATGTGGTATTCTCAATAGATGGGGTTTTTTAACCAATAAAACAAGTTGTGTTACTGAGGAAGATGAATAAGCTGAGTGCAGTTCAATAAAAACTTTTTTTTAATTGAGAGAAAATAAAAGTTGATTTTGAAATTTGATTCCAATATCGCTGTTCATTTTCTCACTCTCAACTAGAGCAAATATACACCATATGTCTCTGAATGGTTAGCTGTGATGTGTATTTGCTCATATAGGTTTATTTAGCTCCTTAACATAATAGCTTTTTAAAAGGTGGTGGATTTAACATTTGCCTCAGACTAGCAATGACTTTATCAGTCAAATTACTCTAGCTCAGATTATCATTAATCTGTCTGACTGGTTAATGGTGTCAATAACGCAAGTACCATAGTTAACTTTTTTTTTTTTTTATTCAATCCCTTGGGTGCTTTCATTTCATAAGCTGGAGAGCAGCATAAATTCCAGAACCTGAAAGCCAGGACTCACAGAGAGGCAATTGCTTCACAGATATTCAACTTTCCCCTCCTTGTACCTAAAAATCATTAGAATTAAAAGTGATTGTTGGAATCGTACTACAACTTGCTGCTACTTAAACATTTAGAAGTTGATACTCAGGGGAGGGGTAAGTCACATGCCTAAGGCCACAGAGTAAGCATCCATGATGAGAGTGAGCATTTATTGAATTCTTACTGTGCCAGATGCCAGGCTAAGCATCTTACATAAATTAATTTATTTCATCCTCACAACAAAATGTTATCCACATGAGGCTTAAAGACGACATTCACATCTCTGATATACAGCTAGTAAGTTGTAGATCCAGGATGTAATGCCGACCTAATTCCAAAACAGGTGTTCTAAATCCTTACACCAACTCACTCCTAACATAATTGGTGGGTTAACCTGGAAGAGAATCAGGCTTTCTTGATATTTTCAGAATTATGACATGAATTTATTCTATAGACTTCTTTCCAACAATTTTCTGACTTAATGGCTAAGTTGATTTGCATCATTTATTTATCAGTTATAAACACAGTAGCAAAGTTTTTATGTATGTATAGAACATTATACTTTCCATTCACTAATCTAAAATTACTTACGGAGTGTGACAGCAGTGTAGCCAAAAGGTTAAGGTAATGTGGCTATGGAATTCAACTGCATGGATTTTAGTCCTGGCTCAGACTTACTGGCAGTGTGGCCCAGGGCCAAGGACTGGTGCTTTAGATTCCTCATTTGGGATAATAATAGTAACTGATATGTAAGGTTATGATAACTTTAAAAACAGTGCCTAAAACAGTTGCTTATTGCCTGTGCTCCAAAAGCACTCAATTCTTATTAGCCAGTGCTATGTGCAAATTCTTGTGTGCATTGGAAATAAAAATTAATGTGAGGTGTCTGGGTGGCTCGGTTGGTTAAGGCTTCGACTTCAGCACAGGTCATAATCTCAAGGTTTGTGGGCTCGAGCCCCGTGTTGGGCTCTGTGCTGACATCTCAGAGCCTGGAACTTGCTTCAGATTCTGTGTTACTGTCTATCTCTGTCCCTCCCCTGCTCTCTGTCTTTCAATTTCTCTTTCTCTCTCTCAAAAATAAATAAACATTGAAAAAAAGAAATAAAATCAATGAAATATAGGTGTTCCCCAATTTATGTTTAAAGGAGACTTTATTGTTTTACATGTTTGCCCATTTGATCCTCTGATAAGGCAGGTATGATAATTTCCATTTTATAGATATGCATGCCTTACTCTGTTCCGAAACCCTAAAAAACACTGCCTGAGAAGCTACACAACTAGTAAATATTAGAAGAAAGATTTAAATGCCAGGTTTCAAGTCCAGTGATCTTGTTACCATAACATACAAAGTAAAAGATATTTCCTAAAAGAGGTGCATATAAAGCACCCTGGGAGTTCAGATGAGAGAATTAAAACACTTTCACGAGCATCATTCAATTGAATCCTCACAATAACCCTGTGAGGTAGGCAGATAAGGGACTAGTATCTTCATTTTGCAAATGAAGTAGGGAAGACTCCAAGATAGCCCCTGACTTGCTCAAGGTCACACACCCATTCTGTGGCAGAACAAAGGCTAGACTGGTCTTCCAATTTGCAGCCCTGTATGCTTTACATTGCTTTATGCTGCCTCAGAAAACCTCTGCTCAGGATTAGAGGCCACCTTTTCATGATTGACATGGAGGATTCATTTTAGAATTCATTGTGCATTTTCAACGTGGCATTTACATATTCGTTTCCTCTCCTCAGCTCTGATGCCTGTGCAGCTGATGAAGTTAGTTATAAAAGGAGGGTGTTGTGAAGGAAAGAGAACAAGACTCAGAATCCAAAGCTCCATGTTCTGGTCCTGGCTTAAAGCCTGGTAAAGTTAGTCCCCCTTTCACTCTGCTTCTCTGTAAAATGTAAAACCCCGTCCTTTCCACCTCAAAATGTTCTTAGATCATTGAATAAGAGAATAGTGATTTAATTATTCCAATGGACTTAATATATACTGAAAAATAAAACATGCTCTCTATAAATGCCATATACAAATGAATGACCCATTATTCACTTGTGAGTTGCCTATGCATCCGGCTCTGTGTTGGGAAGAATAGAGAAGCCAACAGTCTTTTCGGAGGCAGTTTAGCAATGTTGGGAGGATTATTCCACTGAAGCATATATAACTGCACACTGAATTAAGAGCCTAAAGGAAAGGAACGTGTTTTGTGAGAGATGGAAAGTGTGCATGGTTTCAATGCCATGGCCAGATCTATATTTTGAAAAGATGGCTATCACTGCAGAGTGGAAGCTAGACTGATATGGTCAGCCAAGTGGATGTCAGAAAGCCATTGAAGCTATAGCTGAAGTCTAGGCAATAAATGAAGGTGGATCAGACTAAGGCTGGATTACTGGAGATGGAGCAGTAGAAACATATCATTCTAGAGATATATAGGAAGTGAAATTGATGGGAGCAAGTGACAGATTGACATTCATGGTAAGGCAACGGATGTGTTCAGGGATAGTTCCTAATTTTCTGGCTTATTTAAATGGAAAGATGGTAGGGTAACTCGCTGACATTAGGATGCTGGAAAAGACCCAGATTTGAGAATGCAGATGATAAGTTCAGCTCCAGACATGTTGGTTTTTACGTACATTCAAGTGGGAATGTCAAGTAGAGCCTTCAGAATAAGGAAACTGTCTGGAACTCAGAGGAAAAGTTTGGGCCAGAAACATGTATCGGTATCAGGACTTTGTCAACATATGGATGGTGACTAAAGTTAGAAAAGGAGAAATAGGCCATCCCTCCCCATAAAAAATAAATAAATAAAAGAAGAGGACTCAGAACTGAGTCATATTTATTAAGGGGCAGAGGCTGAAACTCAACAAAATAAATAATTTAAAACCAAAAGCCTCTTTTTCATGAAAAGATAGTTCTTTTTATGTTTTTTGTTGCAGTAGCTATTTGTTATGTAACTAGTCTCTTGGACATGTATTAAATCTGAAACAAAGATATAGTAAAATAAACGTTTCAAAAGTCTGTTCCTCAGACTATATTTTTTAAAAATTCAAGAAAAAAAACAGAATTGTTAGCCAAAATTTAGTCAAAATCTCTCTGACCCAATAGATGATGTCCATTTTCCATTATGCTTTATCTGGTAACAAATCATCTCTGAACCTGCTTTTCCTTCAAGAGAGTACTTGATTCTAGACTCTCTTGTTCTGGGATCATAAGGAGTGCAGCACTGCGTAGTTGTTGCTGCTTTTACTTTGAGCCCTATTCTAGTAACCACCATATTTCAGTTTTGAAATCTTCTCATCATTGTACCATTGTTGTTCTCACTAAAGAATTAAAAGTGAAAAATGGAATGGATAAAAATGGGATGCTAAAAATCGTTCCATTAGAAATAGCATAGTTCCGGGGCGCCTGGGTGGCTTAGTTGGTTAAGCGTCCGACTTTCGCTTAGGTCATGATCTTGTGGTTCGTGGGTTCGAGCCCCGCGTCGGGCTCTGTGCTGGCTGCCAGCTCGGAGCCTGGAGCCTATTTCAGAGTCTGTGTCTCCCTCTCTCTCTGACCCTCCCCTGCTCACGCTCTCTCTCTCTCCCTCTCTCTCTACTAGAAATAAATAAAAATATTAAAAAAAAAAAAAAGAAATAGCATACTTCCTTCCCTGTAAAGCACCATGAATGTAACTCATCCCCCTTGAAGCAACTACTCAGGTATCTGATACCATAAGACAGCATTGGTATCAGCTCAGCTCACAGCTGTAAGTAGATATTAACACCCTGATTGACTTGAGCAAGACAATATCTGTTTACTTAATGTGTATATTAGGGATATGCTATTATAAATGATCCAGTAAGAAATAGTATTATGTTTACTCTTTAAACTGTATTTAGTTTGGAATTGTAAATACAGAAGTGCTGAATTCAATTAAACACACACACACACACACACACACACACACACACACACACACACACACACACACTTCTATTCCCAGCAAAGAATATTAGATTAGAGAGTCTCCTTTGAGTAGATCCCTTTCTGTTTTCAAATAATGAAAATAAGAACCTGGATGGTGAAGTGGCATGCCAAAGGCCACACAACTAAGTTGGGATGGAAAAATGGAATTGAATCCAGCTCTCTAAACATTTTGGAGATCATGCTATGTGGAGATGTTATGCAGTTATTCTATTATAATTTTTACATTTATTTATGCATTCATTTAAAAATTTGTAAGCACAATAACATAGCCAGTTTTATGTTCAGTGGATATGTATGCTGACTGCCAGCAAAATGTGAATGGAATATGGCTTGCCACTAAAGTAACTCACAATTGAGTTAAAGACAGGCATGTCTATTAATACAATGTGATATATGCTACAATAGATCTACAAACCAAGAGCAGCAAAAGCATGAAAGGGAGAGATTTAATGCTTCTAGAATCTGAGGACATGATGGTAGGAAAGGTTCAGCAAGAGATTTCCTTTGAAGTGGATTTGAAGAATGAACAAGCTTTTGCCAAAGGAGAAGGAACTATGAATCAGGAGAATGTAACTCCAGGATAATTAAAACTAAGCTAAACAACTAAACTAAACTAAATTAAATTAAATTAAACTAATGAAAGGCAGAATGGCAATAGCCAGGGAAGCAGAGATGGATATGGTGTTGTAGAGCATGGTCACTCATTGTAGGTGAGTGTGAAAAGGTTTGAGCCACATCTTAAAGGTCTTTAGATCTTGTCACAGAGAGTTGAGATGCATTAGTCATAAAATGACAGCCAGCACAATGTTTGGGACATGGAGTTGACAGATTGCATATGTTAGAAGAGTATCTCTATCAATAGAAAGAAAGAACGGGAGAAAACCAATGACAAAAATAAAAATAAGGAAAAGCTATTATTATAATACATTGTACGTATAAAACAGAGAAGGGGTTGGTTTCAGGCACAGGAAGATATAGCCTAACCGGAGTTAGGTCTTTAAAAAATTTTTTTATATGTTTATTATTTATTTTAGAAAGACAGAGACAGAGAACAAGTGGGAGAAAGGCAGAGAGAGGGGGAGACACAGAATCTGAAGCAGGCTCCAGGCTCTGAGCTGTTAACACAGAGCTAGGTGTGAGGCTCAGTCTCAGGAGCTGTGAGATCATGACCTGAGGCAACGTCAGATGCTTAGCTGTCGGAGCCACCCAGCTGTCCCCAGAGTTAGGTCTTAATGCAACTTGTTCAAGGGTGCATGCTATGCTACCATCTTGGACTTCATGCCTCACAATGTATCGGCATCCAGGACTTTACCATCTGATTTCAGAAAAGTAGCAGCATTGTCATTACTAGGTCAAAGAGTGTGCTTTTAGAACATAGCAGTTGTTTCCTAAGAAATCTCCACCAGGTAACCCAAAGCACCTAAAACTAGAATTTACAAGAAAGAAATATCCCCTATTTGTGGACTCTTCTTGGTCTCATGTAAAAGTCAAAGAGGGCAAATTGCCTACTGTTGTATCAGCCAGCAGGAGGAGACAGACCTTTTATATTCATATTCGGTGTGAATGAATAGATCTGGACAGATCTGGAAAGCACAAGTGACCTGTTCCCTTTACTTCAGTCAACTAATCTTGAATCTGCCTGAGCTCCGCACTACCAACTCAGGGAGTCAGGGGGAATGGAAGTAAAGGAATGAAATTTTGGTAATACAGCTAATGCCACAGACCATGATTCTGAGCTCTGTGGATTTGAGAGGCAATTATGTCTTTAGAATCACAGGAGAGAACTTCACCAAGAGACTGCTGGCCTGAGCCCCTGCTACCTTCCCTGGAGGTCATCAGTGCAGTGACAGGCATAACATCCCAAACACAATAATTGGGTAAACTCCTACATCTATGATTCTTTGTTCTCCAACACCTAGTATGTTTATTTGCCCATTTACAGAGAAATGTGGGCCAGAGTGTTCAGAGAGAAAATTGTAATAACCACTGGTCCAATGTGGAGACTCTGAAGAGTGTAACCATTTCAGGTGGCTGGCATTGGCTTATTGTGAGACCAGAGAAGCACAGAGTAATAAATTGCCCTTCCAAACTCAGAGTTTACTTACTTGTTGGGAAATGATTTGTGATGTTTTATTTTTCAACCATTAAAGCATGAAAAGAATGATCAAAAGCCCCTGAAAACCTTTGGGGCTTGTAACTGAACAAATCTGTGAGGGAAGACAGGCGGGAAATGCCGTGTTCCCAGAATACATTTGTATGCCTTTAGCAGTATGGAGTCCCCCCCACCACCCCACCCCCGCCGCCCAGTAGGACCTAAGGAAGTACCAGAGCAGCCTGGCAACAAAGGCCAGACATGAGCAGTGTGGACAGCACATTTCACAGGGATGTTCAGCTATGCTGTGCAATTCAGAGAACACCAATTTTTTCCTCAATTTGCTGTCCACAAAGCCTACACCTTTTAATTTTATTTTTTTTTTAAATATTTTTATTTATTTCTAGGAGAGAGAGAGAGAGACAGCGTGAGCAGGGGAGGGTCAGAGAGAGAGGGAGTCACAGACTGAAACAGGCTCCAGGCTCTGAGCCGGCAATCAGCACAGAGCCCGACGCGGGGCTCGAACCCACGAACCGCGAGATCATGACCTAAGCGAAAGTCGGACGCTTAACCGACTAAGCCACCCAGGCGCCCCAAGCCTACACCTTTTAAAGAGTTACTATTTTCATTATTGCGTTTTATTCAGTACCTCTAGTTATGACCACCTTTAAAATTTGGGGCGCCTGGGTGGCTTAGTCGGTTGAGCGTCCGACTTTCGCTCAGGTCATGATCTCGCGGCTCGTGGGTTCGAGCCCCGCGTCGGGCTCTGTGCTGACTGCCAGCTCGGAGCCTGGAGCCTGTTTCAGTCTGTGACTCCCTCTCTCTCTGACCCTCCTCTGCGCACGCTGTCTCTCTCTCTCTCCTAGAAATAAATAAAACATAAAAAAAAAATTTTTAATTTAACTTATCTCGGAAAACAAAATTAACTTTACAGAAAACGTTTTAAAAGTGTTTGGGGTTTTTTTGAGGGATGGGGTGGGGTGGTAAGGGAGCAAGCCCATAGCGCTCAGTGAAACCCATTTATGTACCTTTTCTTTATGATTGTACCTCTTATTAATTTCTCTCCTCAGATTCCTAGTTTTAAATACTTTGTGGAAAGTCCTCTCCTTGGACTTATTTCCTATGAGCTTATGGTGTCATTTTGTTATAAGAATAAAAATAAGAGCAGTTACTACCATGGATATGAGACTTCATATTGATGACCAGGCACATGCCTACTGCTTTATGTGGTTTCTGCATCTCATTCAATTCTTTAGAAACCCTACGAGGTAAACATTTTTATGGCACCAATTAGCACTTGAGGAATCAGGCTTGGCTAAACTGAGAGAGCCAAAAGAACAATTCAAGACTGAAGAGTGCTGAATCCACTCTAAAAAACATTTTGATTGTGATCTCACTTTGATGACATGAGCAGGTTTCTGGAAAGTGGCAAATAAATTGAAATGTCTAGATTAAATCATTATTAAGTCATTAACAGTGTACATTGAATAGGTGCCTGTGTGGCTCAGTTAATCATCTGACTTCAGCTCAGATCATGGTTTCACATTGTGGGTTCAAGCCCCACGTTGCGCTCTGTGCTGACAGTTCAGAGCCTGGAGCCTGCTTCAGATTCTGTGTCTCCCTCTCTCTGTCCCTCCCCCACTCACACTCTGTCTCTCTCTCAAAAATGAATAAACATTAAAAAAGAAAGAGTATACATTTAAGAAACCAGTGTACTTTCAATCCAGGAATGTACTAGCATGTGGTTAGGGTTGGGGTATAGAGCCGTGTTGAAGGTATTTGTGGAGAAAGCATACTTTATTTGCTTAAATTGTATTTTTCCCCAGATTCCTACCATAGAAGTTTTTTCTAAAAATGCTTTGTTCACACTTTGTGTAAAATCGAGTATAGTCAATAAGTATACTTTTTTCATGACTATAATTAATTTGGGATACTTTTTTGAGGCCGATACAGATTATGGGAGCTTAAAACTCCTCTCTCCATAATAAAAACCAGCATCTGCCTTTATATGTGAGTGGTATTTTCATTATATGATGTTTGACATTCATACATGGGCATGCCCAGATTTTCTTGCCTCTTCTTCCTTTGAAGAATGTCTGTTCAAGAGATTATGCCAGCATGTCCCAGAATACAGTCCTTTCAGCTAAATTCTTTAGTAGTATAAGAATAAAGTTGATTATGAAAGCCATTTTTCCTTATAGATACCTAAGAAGCTTGGTATGCAAATCTGACCTTCAGTGAAAACTATTTTACTTGGGTTTCTAGAAAAGATATCACATCAGATGACAGATTCATCTCACAGTGGTTTCTGAATGCCTCCCATCCCATTTTCTCTTTGCAGCCTTATATCTTCTACCCAAAGTGCCTGTGATCCAAATAGACCCCTCATTTTCCCACAGTTGTTGAATGATTTCATTACTGTGTTTAAAGGATGAAGCTCCAGCCTTCATTGTTAAGTCTGCTATCTCCTAACTGTAAGCCCTTTGAAAAAACAAACACTGTTTTTCCAAATTACACTTTTGCATCTGTATAATGATGATAAAATATCACTATCTATATAAAAGAGCTGCATGAGACAATGTATCTAAAAGTTCTGTTAAGGAAAAATAAATAAGATGCAAAAATCCATATATCCATAAGGCATATGTTCTGATTCTGAGGGTTTTCTTTTATAAAGCAACTTGTTGGCCTACCTAATCTTAGAGGGGTGGAATAGAGTAGTGTGATATGTGGTATGTGGGAGCATTATCGGAGGTCTTAGCTTTACCTACTTTCCATTACTGTTGAATCCCACTCAGATCCCTCCCCTCCTAGAAGTCAGCCTTGCAGCAACTTAACACAGCACTCCTAAAAGAATACCTAAACCTTAGCCTGTATCTAGATTCATACAGTGTTTATTTTTTATAGAGGTAAATATATATAACATAATATTTATAGGTTTAACCATTTTTAATATGGAATTCTGTGGCATTAAGTACATTTATCTGTCTTAGAACTATCAACACTGTCTATCTCCAGAACTTTGTCATCTTCCCAACTGAAACTATACCCATTAAATAATTTCCTCTGCCCTCCCCCTCTAGACCCTGGTAACCACTCCAGGTACATATTTTAATTACTATCAGTACTGGATGAAATAACTACCTACCATAACAAAGAAGCCCTAAAATTTACAATGGTTCAAAACTGACTCTAAAAAGTAAAAAAAGAATGTTTCTGATTGACAAGCAGTTCTCCCAGCTATTCTGCAGAATTCTTGCAAATCTGGACTTCTCCAACATCCAAATATGGCTCCCAAGGATCCTATGCTTGACTACCCCAAACCCACAGATGAAGGAAGAGAACACAGAAGTAACCACAGGTGCAGTTTTTCAAGGCCAGGGCTGGAATTAGCACATGTTGTGTAACCTCAGACTCACTGGGTATACTCAGTCACATGACCTTGTCTAGTTCCCACAGGGGCTGGGGAATACAGCCTAGCACATGAAGAAGAAATAGGTTTGAAGATGAACTAGTCAGTCTCTGCTATATCAGTCAAATTAAGATTGTACACATGCTCAAGAATCATCATTGATGCCCTTAGAACTTTGCTTTTATTTTTCTCTTTGGAGACTGACTTTGCCCAGACAGAAAACTAGGTCTTATTTTAAATATTTTCTCAAACAAAATAAAACCAAGTGACAAAATTAAAATGCACAAATAATTCCACTGAAATGCAAGAGATAGTGTCTAGAAATAGAAGCCTTAAGTATTAGTTGAGTAGAGGTGCCTGGGTGGCTCAGTAGGTTGAGCATCAGACTCTTGGATTTTCTCAGGTTATGATCCCAGGGCCATGGAATCAAGCCCTGCATTGGGCTTTGCACTGAGTATGAAGGCTGCTTAAGAGTTTCTCCCTTTACCCCCTCCCCTACTCATGTATGCTCGCTCGCTCTCTTTCTCTCTCTCTCACTCTCTCGTTAAAAAAAGAAGAAGAAGAAATGGTTGGCTAGTTTAGAGGGAGTCTCTTCTTCACCTGTCATTCAATTATATGAGACCAATGAGGATATAAATGTTTACAATAATGTGTGTCCTTAAAGAATACTTTAATAGTTATTATTTTTTACATGTTGGCATCTATATTCGTAGGGCTTGTCCTCTCTTAATGTGTACTACACCTGGCACCACGATCAGCAGATTAATTCATTTGTCTGGAACCACTGAGGCAGTTTTTGGTTGGGGAATGAATTGTACACATGTAGATGTGGCTTGATGAACAAAGCAAGGAGACATGCGTTGCAATTTCTTCTCACGTAGAAAGGCATCTACCCCCCTTCACTGATTGCACTTAACATAACCACAGGAGCTCAAGCTCCATGCACATCAACACTTAGCATCTGCCTTTTCCTTTCATACAATGAAAGAAAATGCATAAATGCATTTGTTGGGAATACTGACAAAGACCAATTTGTGGAATAATTGAAACCTTGATTCCTGTCATTAGCTGGATGTTTACAAAATGCATATTCCTGTCTACATTCCAGATGTTTCTTTTTATTTTAATAGCTCTTTGTCATGGGTCGTGAATTCTAAATTGTAAAGTGTCAAGAGAAAAGACTTTAGTGTTCAACTTGCATGGGAATGGCATAAACTCGAACTCCCCCCAAACCTGTAATATTTATCTCATAGGCCCTTCCAGTCTATTTCCCATAGTAGGCCAGAGGCCTTGATTTACAGCAGAGTCAACATTAAATGAGTAAGCAGACTTTGGTCCACTTCACTGTTTTGGCACATTAAATAAAAATGTGACTGAAAGTATTGCCGTTAAAATAACCTTTCCCTGAAACTTTTATTTCCCAGGGAACGAGCATTGAATACATCCCAGCCGGGGTCCCTTCAGCTTACCGTGGGAAACCTGAAGCCAGAAGCCATGTATACCTTCCGAGTTGTGGCCTACAATGAGTGGGGACCAGGCGAGAGTTCTCAGCCCATCAAAGTGGCCACTCAGCCTGAGTGTGAGTATGAAAATAGAAAGGCATATTTAGAAGCTATTTCTTCCTGCTGGCAATATCCTTTAATCCTGTCAGAAATTTCTTAAGGTAACAAGATGGAAGGAAAGATTCTGAAGAAACTTATTAAACTCAAGGATTTTTAAAGGTAAGATACCTTTTAACAAAATGGCCTCCCTATTTAGGTGGTAATGGCAAATTAACAACTATAAAGAACCTAATCCATCCATGCAGTCTACATGTTCACTTCCGAAGTAAGTGACTGACTAACTTTGCCAGCCAGGCCTTTGTCATCTGCATTGGGCATCAGCCTCCTCTACTGATTTTTTGGGGTTTTTTCCAAGTTTGTCTATCAAGAGTGTAACATCAAAGGTGAAAGAACAACCATATAGGACTTCAAATACAAGGACTTATCTAATAACTTAAACATGTACTGAATGCCCTTAAGGAGATTCCAAAAGCAAACCACAACTCAAGAATGGTCAAGAGATGATCTCTATTGGGCAATCTCATTATTCTCTAACTAAAATCACTATATTAAGCTACATCTTCACAAAGTAAAGCAGTTGAATGTTCTTTGACCATGTTATAGTCCAAGGATTTCTACTTTTATAATGGAATAGCTCCAAAGCTATACATTTGAAAGATATCCATCTTATAAATTTTTGTGGCTTTTTTCTATTAAATGTCTAATGTTATTTGGAAAGATTGATTATTGATGAACAGTTTGCCAGCTTTATCTTGTTAAAATTTTTAAAAATTATAATCTAAAGCCTAAAGGAAGTAAATGACTACTTGTAACATACCACATTATTTAGACACCTTTAGTAGTTGTTATCTACTCCTAGTTGTTATCTGCTCTATACTTGGCAAAATCTCCATTCTTCTTGTTTCCACTTAGACAAGGCTACAAAGACAAAATGTTAAGAAATTGGAATAAAAAATGTATTAGCGGTTGGGGAGAGGGCTGAGCTGTACAAATCTTAGCAATATTTACCCCATAGAAATAAGATGTCAGATAGCATCTGTAAAGGCATAATATATACAGGTATCTGATAATGTTTAGGAAATATAGGCTCCAACACAGGACCCAGAAGCTCTCACAGGCACTAGGCCACATTCCATATAGGACCTTGGGCAACATCACTGGCTCTTATGCTTATAAATGAAGCTGGTTCTTCTTCAAGTATCTATACTTCAGAATGTTTTTAAGTGTCTGTGTTTAAATCACTAAATAATGCCACCTTCCATTTCACAATGTCTATGTTTTACTCATCAGTTTCCTTTATTGACTTATTCTTTATAAATCAAATATAAAGAGAATCAATAACTTTTATGATTATATGATATTTGTAATCAACAAAGTTGAATTATATATATCTGTATATATGTACACCCTAAGTTGCATGCAAAGTTGTATGCAGACCAACAATTTAAAAACTCGTCAGAAACTCTCTAAAGGAAAACCTCATTCAATTTTGTAATGGTAGACCTAAAACTTTAAGAGCTTATTTATTTTCAAAAGATCCAATTTCTATGAATTATCTGAATTCTTTACTTCCTAATCTTGATGTTATCCAATAATTGTTTTAGTGTACATTTCAAGGCTGACTGGCCATGCTTATATTACATTTCTGATAAAAATCATACGTAGACAGCCTTTTTTTTCTAAGACTGAGCAATATTATTTTTTCTTCTATCAATTCCATTGTTTCTAAGTATCCAACTAAAAATACCAATTTATAAGGACTTTTTAAAATTTAATTTCTTTTATGCCAACTTTTCAAAGCCAAGGGACAAGAAAGCATTTTTCATTTGACACTAATTAAAAATTCTTCATTTCATGAAAATATTACTCATAACATTTTCTGCCATATTTAGTATCATTAATAAAAAAATCAGACAGTGATTATTTGTATCACACATATGGCCTTAGTTTATAAAACAAAAACAATGACATAATTCAATTTATAAGTATGTTTAATGAACATCTGCTATGTTCCTAATACTGTTTCTTGCCAGCTGAAGCATGTTAGAAAAGCGTATGTGTATATTGAAATAATAGCACTTATGGATTTCAGAAGCTTCTTGAGGAAGCAAATATTCCAAATGTGTAACAATAACAAAACCAATAAAGTAAGGGAACTTTTAATCAGTTGTTAAGTGAAATATTTCCATTTCAATTATGGATTTGCATGTGGGCCCATTACCTGGGGTGGCTGAGGCATAGTGTTATTTTTGTATTTTTAAATTACATCATGACTGCTTTCTCAAACAAGAGTTGTAATTCAAAGACAGCTGCCTTAGCCCTCTTGCAGGTCTTCCATTCCTCCTCATTCAGAAAGTAGTCTGAGAATTTGTGCAGAGGACCTCACGGTGTGCCGGTCTCTGTAAGCATTCACTTTGCTTAGAAATTAGCATCAATGATGATAAAACTAAATGTCTTCCTGAATAAAGTATATTGCTTGTTAAAATTACTATGTGACATAAGTTATCTTTTCCCCAGAAAATGAAATGTAGAATCTTTCTGGTTTAGTAACATGAAGGAGCTTTGAATTTTTTCACTAAGGGCATAATAATGGCCCTAGAATTCTAACAATATGTTAGCCTTTAGTAACAGCATCATTATTAAATCATTTCTGTTCTTACTGCTGCATGGAGTAAGAATTCTTTCCTTTACAGGCCACTGTTTATTTGAATGGGAGTGACCTGATTCTGTTTTGTTGAAAACTGACTTGGATAATTCCCCTTTTACTCAGTAGATAGGTACATAAGAACAAATCAGCCTAGATAAACAGTGCATTCAGAGTATCCTTTAGATGTACAAAAGAGTTAGCCAACTTCTTCAATTCATTTAGATTAAGAATATCTTATAGCTCACTTGCTGCCTTTATTATAGACATTAGAATAAATAAATTATGTTATCATGACTAATAGGTACTGTATGTGTATTTTATCTTATGTTGTTAACACAAAATGCCATTTTGGCAATTTAAAAATATGTCTAGGATGGGAACACTTCATCTTCTCCAAGCCTGCTTGCTGGTGTACCAATTGCTGAGGAACATGGAGCATTCTAGTCATCCTATGCTTCATTTCCTCTCCTCTCCTCTCTTCTCGTCTTTCTCCCTTCCCTTTCTCCCTTCCTCTCTCTCTCCCTTCTTCCCTTCCTTCCCACTCCCCCTCAGCTCATGAGCCTACTGTTCTTTGTTTTTAGAGGATGTTCAAAAGCCGATTTTATTATTCGGCTAGAAATTCAGAATTTAGAGGCAAGGAAGGTGGGCAATTCTGTCATTATCTCTTTCCCTGACAAAATGATCTCGTCTTTTGAAAATGGGTTTCATCTGGGTATACATTTGGTTGTTCCTTTTATCACTGTTTTTTCAAATATGATGTAGTAATTGTACACTAAAATTACATAGCTTTTTTACAAATTGAATTTCAAGTTTTCCATAATATTTGAAAACATCAACTCTATTATGAAAACCATATTCTCAAGGAATTAACACTAATGGAAAATATGTCTGAAATATATCAGCCAGCAACTGTTTCTAAAAGTGCATACATTTTGTAGTAATCATTTAAAGAGATCAACAGCCCAAGATCCAGTTTATGAAATAATTACTGAGAATAAAAAATCTTCATTTAAAGGAAGGTTTATGTCCCCTGATTATATCTTCTTTTTGCTAAACCCTTGCTTCTCCCCTCTGCCTTTATGGTGTATAATTTCTCCACTGTATTATCAGCTGGATTTAAGTCCCTGCCTGCTTAAGACTTGTCTAATCTTTTCATACCACATGTGGAGAGTTTTTGAATTATTATTTGGGGTTCTTTAAGATGCTGTTAAGGCAGTTTAATTGTGAAGAATGTTAAAATAGACCACCTACTGTCCTAGGGCTTCAGTAAGAATGGGAAGCCTATTTGCTAGACCACAACCCAATTATCCACAAAACCCTTTTATATTTAACTTGTGAGTAATATTCTTAGTCCATTATATTTACACTGAAAAGATGAGAGAAATCCAGCCCCCAAGTTGAGTCACTTTAATATATAGTATCGAGAAGAAGAGGCATATTTTCTCTTTCCCTCTTTCCCTGGATATTCATTCATTCATTCATTCATTCATTCATTCATTCATTTGAATAGGGATCTACTTGTACAGTTGTTATGGAGGGAACTGAGACATCTCTGAACATTATTTGACCAATATTAGTACCTGAAACCTAGGGCAAGTTTCTTAATCCTTGAGACCTCAGTTTCCCTAAATATAAATTGGAGATATGATTCATTCATCTTCTTTCTAGAAGAAATGTGATAACAAACGAGAAGCTACTGAGTCTTCTCTGGCATCTAGTGGGTCAGGGAAGTAGGGAGAGAGAAAGTAGGCCATCTAGTAGGGAGAGAGAAACCCCCTGTCTTTAACAGGATCAAATGGAAACATAATCCCAACTGCCCTGCACTTAAACAAAATGGTACACTCAGTAGGTAATAAAGCTCATATAATAACTTTTTGATAGTTTGTAACTAGCTTGATTACTATATAAATCAATCCATTTATATATTTTATTACTATTCCCCTAATTATCCTCTGCCTATAATTTACTATGCCATTATAGACTGAGTTGTCATCTCATTTGGCCTCATGTACATCTTTGTATCCCTAACTGAATTTTGAGGTCTGTGATCAGAAAACATACTATCATCCCATTAAATATGTTTATCCATCATCCATTTACACATCCACAGTCCATCATTCATCCATCCTCTAACCATTAACCCACCCAGCCTCCATTTGTGTCTTGCATGTGTTCAAGCCTTTATGTATTCACCAACCACTCATCCATCTGGCTAAAAAAAAAAAAAATTATGTCACAGAGTTGCCATTTTATGAATATCTTGTTGCTTAAAATTTGTTGGTAAAATCTGAGCCATACTTAACATATGACCAAGATATTAACTATCAGTAATATTTACTTCATTATGATTCTATAAATTAAGAAAATCAAGTAAATCATAGTTATGTCTAGCTCATTTATTTTATCACTCGAGCTGGTTTTCATTTATTAACTGTACTGCATGGTGATTTGAGTGTATATTTAGGATGACTGTGGTGGTAAAAGTGACTATGAACCAATGAACAATGGTCCAGCTGCATGGTCATGTGCATGACTGTAGGATAATCGTAGAAAGAAATAATGATAAGCATTGACATTCCCATCTTTTTTTTTTTTTAGTAGTATATAAATGTCGATACAATTTAAAAGTCTCTCATTGCAAAACATGCTTTTAGGTTTTACAAATACAAGGTGGAGACATTAAAGACTTATGGTTTAGGGGCACCTGGGTGGCTCACTCAGGTCATTATCTCATGATTCATGAGTTCGAGCCCCGCATTGGCCTCTGTGCTGACCACTCAAGCTGACCTGGAGCCTGCTTCAGATTCTGTGTCTCCGTCTCTCTCTGCCCCTCCTCCCACTCATATTCTGTCTCTCAAAAAATAAATAAACGTTAAAAAAAATTTTTTTTAAAAGACTTACGGTTTGACATCCTCAACGACAGAAGCCTTAATGAATCTATTTGCATTTAATGGTCAGTTAGGTGAGGTATTATGTATTTTATAATGAAAATTAGAGGTAGCCTTGGGAGGATGGCTGTTTAATCATACTAGAACAGTTCAGAGCAAATGTGAATCATTCTGTAGTTCATTCATTCATTTATTCATTCAATCAAAAATTATTTTTTGTGCAAGGTTTGAGAGCTCCATTGTCTAGTACAGTAACTATTAGTCACATGTGTTTATTCAAGTGCATTGAAATAAAATAAAATTTAAATTCAGACACAGTAGCCATATTTCAACTGTTAAATAGCACTTAAGACAAATAAAATTGAGAACTAAAAATTCTTGGCCTCATTAGTCACATTTCGGTGGCTTATATATGACTATTGGCTACCATGTGGGATAGCATAGAGAACATTTCCATGATTGCAAACAGTTCTATTGGACACTATCAATCTAGACACTGATTTAGTACATGAGAGTACAAAAACAATTCAGACGTTGTTCTGGTTCTCAAGAACTAGTAGTCTAGTGGCTACTTTAAGCAGAACTTTAAAAACATTTAACAGATTAGTCTTCTTTGAATGTTAAAAAAGTGAGTTATACATTAAATGAATATAAAAGATTTATTTTTAAAAGATCAGAGAATCTAGATATCAACATCTTCTCTGGTTACTTACTTAGAAGTCTCTAAATATTTTCTCAGGGTAAAAACTGTAAGTATCTTTCAAAGAACCATTAAACAGGAAGGACAAAGATTATCTGTTGCTTGGTTCAGCAGTGGGACAGTCTAAGTCCCGTTTTCCCAAAGGCTTCTGTTGGCTCACTGTTATTCTCTTTTACTCTGAGCATAAAGCATAATTCAAGCTTCCTCCATTGGTGTAATCAAACATTTAGAGAAGTTATCTGCTTGGTGAGAAATTAAACAGAAATTATAGGGGCGCATGGGTGGCTAAGTCAGCTTAGGTCATGATCTCACAGTTCATGGGTTTGAGCCCCAAGTCAGGCTCTGTGCTGACAGCTCAGAGCCTGGAGCCTGTTTCAGATTCTGTGTCCCCCTCTCTCTCTGACCCTCCCCTGCTCACACTGTCTCTTTCTCTCTCTTTCAGAAATAAATAAAACATTTAAAAACATTTTTTTAAATAAACGGAAATTATAATGTATATATGCTGGTATATATGTGTTTGTGTGTGTGTGTGTGTATACATATGTATATATGTATGTAGTAGAGACTTTGAAGAAAAAGAACGTGGAAATATAATAATAATTAGGCATTTTGAGGAAGTACGGGTATCCAGTTTGGGATTAAGAGGTTTCCCCCCAGAATAGACTGATTTTAGCTTTAATTGCCTAGCCTGGTTATATACCCTACTAAAAATGAAAGTAGGTTGCTTGCTAAACTGAATTAGAGCAAAATGGAGTTTGAGCATCTTCAGGGATATTGTCATCATGCTGGCACAGCCAAATAAAACTCTACTCCAAAGATAAAACAGCTGAGCTGAGTTTTTTATGGAACTCCTTCAATTATATTTTATTCTGTGGAGAGCTGGTGAACATGACTAGTGAAAAATAAAGACACACAGAGAGTATGAGGTTTATACCTGTAAATATACCTGATATTTATATATCTGTATTTAAACCTTCTGTTATCTTGAGAGTCTTTGTTAATCTATGCAGTCTATAAGCACTTATTGACCACCTACCATGTGTCAAGGCCTCTATAGATACTGAGGATAGAAAGTAAAATAAGATGAACCAGAATAATAAAAAAAATTAGGGATGAAATTTTTGATGAAATATATCTGTTAGAGACATTATTCTAGATTTACAACTAGAATCTAAATCTACTGTGAGATCAAATTATTTCCTCTTTTTTATAAACCTAAAGGTAGACTTACAAGCGATTATTGTATAAGTACTATATAATTTAATGCATATATATTAGGTTATGATATTACAACACTTAACATAAAATTACATAACATATAACATAACATTATATTAATAATATATGTTATATACAACAGATATGCTATTTAATACATATAATGTTATATAGTGTTCTAGTGTGAAATATTTGTGTAATTTAAAAAGAATCATGTCAAGAAACTTACAGTTCATTAACCTGATATGATACCCAACAGAATAATCACTTCATTTTTTTATGGATTCTTTTAACCATGGCTGGTATTCTGCCAGCTATAATGTATGACAAATATTACATGCTACACAAAAGGGCAATAATGTGACTATTGTTCTCTAACTCCAATGTTCCTGCATTTTCATGTTGTTTTGATAAAGATATTATTTCCATTTTGAAGTAAGATATTTAGGGAAAAGAAACCCATAATATGTCCCTATTCTATGGAAAACTCTTTTCTTTCTCTGCCCAATCTTCCCATCTTGGGAAGCCTCAAATCACCTCCAATATAGGAGTTGAGTTGGGCCATAATTCCTAATTACAGGATATTTGACAGGTAGAGGGGATTCCCATGGGTTGAAATGGAAAGAATTTAAGGTGACAGCATGCAATTACTGCCTTAGATTGCCGCTGTTAAAATCAGAGTCAGGATGTTGCCATCAGTGTTCAGAAGGAAATGATTGTGGGTTTTTTCTCAACTGAAAGTCAAAGAGTAGAACTCTGAGCCAATGGTTATGCAGGTAAGTTATTAATTATGACCTTATTTAAATCTATAATTGGTGTTCCAGGTTCCAAGTGGAAGAAAGGTGGTGGTTAGCTAATAGTTCAGAAGTCAAACTGGTTTTGAATTCTGGCTTTTTCATTTACTAGGTAACTGGGGTAAGCTAGTTTTGCTAAGCCACAGTTTCCTCATACGTAAAAGAGAAACATCTTGCAGGAATGTTGTAGAGTTTAAAAGAGCATCTGCAAAATGTATCACAACAACACATCATCACATGATTATTCAGAAAATTAAATGAGATGATTAGGGTAAGAGATTTAGCCTGCTACCTGCTACATTAGTTCAGTAATGGTAGCTCCTCTAATCATGCATTCCTTCGTTCTGGGTTCTCATTATTCCTCATGTAATCATGTTCCTTAACACTGCACGTAATTGGTACATCTCTATCTCTGTACTTTTCACATGTGTATGAAATGATCTCCTTTTTCTTTAGGTTATTTCATAAGTCTCTTCTATTTCTATTTTAAGATTTTATTTAAGATTTCTAAAGGCAGAAAGCTGACTCTCACTAAGTCACCACATGGATTAGTCTGTTAGTCTGCATGAGCTCATTTTTCACTCCCCATATTGTTTAAACTCTATCAAGCCATTAATTTATTTATTCAACAAGGATTCATCGTGTACCCCCAAAGAGCTACCCTGTATTTTCCAGCACTGGGAATTTAGCAGTAAAAAGACGAAGTACTTATTCTCACAGGGTGTTTATTTTAGTGATAGGGAAGTACAATAAACCAATAAAAATAAAGCATGCAGAAGAATAAAACAGCTTAAGGGGGTATAGAATAGAGATGATTCTAGAAAGGAAAGTCCGGAAAGACTTTGTGGAGAAGGGGCATTTAAGGGAATATCTGAATGACATTGGGGAGAGGATGCTGTCAAAGATCTTGGGAGGAGACATTTCAGGCGAAGACAATAGCAAGTGTCAAGGCCCTGGAAAGGAAGCACAAGAAGACCACCATGCTACAGGAGAACAGAGAGGAGAGAGGGACAGGGAGAAGGTGAGACAGGAGTCCACAGATGTCAACAGGTGACAGGGTCAGGCCACGAAAAGCCTTGGAAGCCACAGTAAGAAGGTAGATATCATCCTCAGTGAAGAGGCATTTGCACAGGAGGGAGTAACATACTCTAATTTTCATATTTAAAGTGAGAGTGAAGAGAACAAAAAGTAGGCCAGTACAGTGGTTTAGTCAAGAGATGTTGGTAGCTCAAGTTTTGGTGTTAGAATTAAAGACACCTTTAGAAGGTAGGGACAAGACTGGCTTCAGGGTATGGGATGGAGAAAAGACAGGGGTCAAGTTTGCCATTAGGTTTTTGGCCTCAGAAACTAGGTAAATCACTGCCTCGTGTTGGAATCAGAAGGCTAGGGTAGGAGCTAGCTTAGAGGGTGTGTAGGACAAATCAAGAATTATTTTTTGACACATTAGTTTTAACAGTTACCTTCTTTTTATTTTCTTTTTTTCCCTATGTTTATTTATTTATTTACTTAGAGAGAGAGAGAGAGAGGAGGGGGGGAGAACAAGTCAGGTAGAGACAGAGAGAGAGGGAGAGGAAGAACCCAAGCAGGTTCAGTGCAGAGCCTGATGTGGGGCTCAGTCTCACGAATTGTGTGGTCATGACTTGAGCTGAAATCAAGAGACCAACACTTAACCAACTGAGCCAACCAGGTGCCCCAAGTCTGTTTTGTTTTCTAATTAGACTGTGCTTGAAGAAGGTGTCTCACATTTTGAATACAAAATTTTTTTTAAATGTCACTTACTGCTAGGTCAATGGCCAAATGCAGTGTGGCATTTCACTTCTAATAGTGGCAAAGCTGAACAATTGTTGGAAAAACATGGAAGAATTCTGTGTTGTAAACTGTTAAACATCTGTGCCCAAATGTCCCTAATGAATGCACCATAGGGATATGTACACTGCCGTGCACAGACAACACTCATAAATTTGTCCATCATAGAGAAGCTTCCTTCCTGGAGAGCCTCCATATAGAACAGTGAAGTGTAATTTGATGTGGCTGCTACCAGCAAGAAGTGCCTAAAAGGAGCCTCTGATCTGCAGCCTAGTCTTCCACTGCCAAAATTTTCTGAGGAACTGATCCCAAAGGGGCAACTTACTGCCAAAATAAATGTTAGCCCAGAACCAGCTTGTTTTCTGACATGTACTTTGCCTGTATTTATTAAACAGGGGATTGAATTCTAATGGGATGCCTGTTCACAAAAGATCCAGAGGTTGAATCATCTGATCACTCTGAGACTGCATAGGAATTTTACCAGCAGAAGCCTGGTTTACGCCCAAGTGGAGACCACAGAATTAAGGAGGAAGTTGCCTTTTGTTTTCCAAAGTTTCTTTACCCTTTTCTCTATCTTGAAGGGTCTTCTATCCCTCATTACCTCAGAGCACCCAGAGTCGAACACATTTACCCAATGAACCGAGACACAATGTTAAATCTGTAGAATAGCTTTGACATGGTTGATCCCAATGATGGAATTTTGCAAAGAGTAAACTTTGACATCAGAGAGTTGAGTGACTCAGGGTGGGTCAGCGTACTGGTGCCACCAGCAGGCCTCTGTCCACACAGCTCTGCTTGCAAGAATTGTGCATTTACTTTTGTTTATGTTTTTGTTTCTGAAAATAGATACAGCACTGAACCAAAAGCAAAAGACGTGAGTGCAAGATTGCATTGTTCTCTATCTTCTGCTGTATATTTTTGAGGAAATCAGTTACCTTTTCTGATTCTCCATGTCTTGTCATAAAATAGGGATCACACCGATTATATTAGTGTCCTAGGGCTGCTGTGACAAAGTGCCACAAAGTAAGCAGCTTAAAACAACAAAAATGTATCCTCTGACATTTTGGGAGATGAGGCATCTGAAATGTGTTAGCAGAGTGATGCTTCCTCTGTAAACTCTAGAGAAAACTCTTTCCTTGCTGCTTCCTGGTTTCTGGTGGTTTCTGGCATTCTTCTCCTGTGTCCACATCTCTGTGTCTCTTTGCCTCTTTGTATAAGAACACCCATCATATGGGATTTAGAGCCTGCCCTAATGCTGTATGACTTCACTTTTTTTAACTAATCATATCTGCAAAGGCCTTTCTGGGTATACATGAAGTTTTAGGGGGATGCTATCCAGTCCAGAACGTATGCCCTGCCCTACAAATCACACAGGTTTGTTCGTAAGATTCCAGGTAATCTGTGTAAGGACTGAGCAAACTATGAGCTATGTATATATACTTTTAATTACTTATACTATCTTTTTCACTTAAAAAATAATCTCAACATTGTCTCTCAAGCAGAGAAATATTGAGAATCATCCTTTGTTTCTTTAAAAGCATACTTGATATGCCCCTACCTCCTTCCTCTCTCCAGAATTCTAACCCTGCCTTGTAGACTGTAGGACATAGTATTTTCTGGATACTAAGGACTGCAAACTGCTCAGGTGGCCATAAGGGGACCAACAAGTGGAAGGAATCATCCAGATAACGAAGTTTGCAGAAGCTGTCAGTGAGGACTGTTACTGACAGCAACAACACACTCAGATTTCCACGGTGTGATCTTCAGTTGATAAAAATCCCATGAACATTTCTTCCTGAACATCGATGGCAACAAGTTGACTCTGATTTTAACAGCTACAACCTAAAGCAGTAATTGTGTGTCATCACCTTGAAATCCTAAGTTCAGCCCATAGCAAATCCCCTATATTTGTGAAATAGCCTGTGAACAAGAATTCTGGCTCACCCCAACTCCCTTGATAGAAATTATAAAATTGAATGTGTCAAAATTCAGAGCTTGGATTTGAACCTAATATAACATTCCTGCCACAATGTGTGTGTGTGTGTGTGTGTGTGTGTGTGTGTGTGTAAAATTCTTATTACTTAAGAAAAAAACAGCCATGACAGGAAAATGTTTTAAAAACTCCCAACATCATTGTGCTTAAGCGAGTATGAATGAGTTATGCTAACTCTCCTGTTGAGAAATATGCCAGGTATACAATTTCTACTTCCTGTTATAAATCACTTACTTGATATTAACCTGTGGTCTGCTGTCTTCATTCAAAGTCTTATCCTACAACCTAGCAATGAAATAAAAAATAATTATTATTATTTCCATTTTTCAGGGATGGCTAATTGGCTTGTTGTTCATCCAGGCTCTTCACAAAATTTTCACAAAAATTCTTAATACTCCTAGAAATAACTTGCTGCTACTTCTGGTGGTATGTTTCATCATTTAATATAATATTTAGCCACAAACAACAATGTAATAACAGGCTTAAAATATCACTGACTTATTTTAGATTATACCAAGAGCTTGACTAATTTTATCACTTTGAATGTGATTTGTTCTATAAACTCTTTGTAATTTAATGTTCTTACAGTAATTTTGCCACTGTCTTTGGAAATACTGAATTTCCCCCCATATCAATGCATGGGTTCTTGAATTAGCCTGGTGGCATTGCTTATATCTGCAACGTTCAGTATGGTAGCTACTAGCCACAAGTGGGTCTTGAGCACTTGAACTATAGCTTGCCCAAATTAAGGTGTAAATGTAAAATAAACACTAGATGTTAAAGACTTAGTATGGGAAAAATGTAAAATGTCACATTAACAAATCTTACATTGACTACATTTTGAAATGATAAAATTTAGGTATATTGTGTTAAATATATGTCATTAAAATGAATTTTACTTATTTGATTTTTACTTTTTTAATGTGGCTTCTTAAAATTACCATGAGCATTCATGGCTCACATTTATACCAGTAACCTAGATGTATGCCCTTCTGTCTTACATTCAACCAAAAATAAGTCAAGATGGTTGCCAATCTGATATTAAATTGAGTTTGGGAGTTAATGAAATACAGTAGTTAAATTTAACCCTCTTCAAAGAAACAGTTCTTAAAATCTTACCTAAATAGCATTCATATTTAGCCATTAACTTCCTTATTTTACTCTGCATTTACTAGACATCATAATCAGTAGCGTTTGAATGTTTGAGTAGAAGGTATTTTTTTCCTTCTGATCTGACACTTTGTGGCACCAATGAAAATAAGAGCAATAGATGTGGGCTTGGGGAAAGAAATAAAGGAAGCCTTTGATCCAGAGATGCGCACCAGCGTCCCTGTGTTCAGGTTTACTTAAAGTCGTTGTCCAATTTCTGTGAGATGATTTACTGCTGTAGTCTATTTGTCTTCCTGTTGCTATCTCTGGGCAAGCCTAAATCTTCCATGTGGTTAATAAACTTCTTATCTTTTGAATGCTGAAAATAAAATAAACTTAATCCTCAGGGTGGTTCAGTCAGCAGACCGGGAGCCTTTTAGATGCTTCTAGAGATAGAGCACAACTAGGTTTTCTGCCCTGTGCGATTATCAATCTTCCCCTTGCATGCATGTATGTGTAAGGGCGTTAAAGGTGCTTCTCAGTGATAAATGTCAGTGGAATCGCAAAGTGAATATTAATTTCAGTATTGTCAAGGTCAGATGTGTACCCAAGTTCATTGTTAGTGGAATTTTTATTGTTGCTACCGTTAGGAAAGATATTTTATCTTGGGCTCTTTTTGCAAGAATCAGGGAAGGAAAGAAACAAAAATTTTTAACATGCATATACATTACTCAGAAAAAGTGCTTTAGCACAGCCTGATCCATTAATTGGGGTAATTAGTTTGAGTGCTTTAAGAAAGATCAAAGTGTGGGTTTAGAGGATCTAAGAAGGGTGGGAACAAAACAAACAGATGATCACAAAATCTGGACACTAGCTGATATTCCTGAAAAGTAACTGACTATATATGGAAAAAGAAAGAGAAAATTCAGGAAAAATAAATAAAGAAGAGTAAAAAGAAAAAAGTCTGATTTGAGGCCATTCATTGAAGTAAGGTATGAAATTATCTGACTAGGACCTCAAGAAATTAAAGAGAAATAAAGATGAAGAAAAATATTAGGTTATGATTGTCCCTCTGGGGATAAATAAGACACTGGACATGTCTGTATTGAATTTCCTCAGACCCCACAGTGGGTGCCAGTGTTATGATATTCACTTGCTAATACACCCACAACCACACACCTGCTGTGTCTAGTTTTAGAGGAGGGTTAGCTATCTTCGTGAACAACACCACTCAGCTGTGCAAGTCACAAATACAGGAGTCATTCTTGGCACTATCCTCCTCACTGCCCTACCTCTGATACCTCAGATGCTGCTGATTTTACCTTCCACATAGCGCTTGAATCCCTACCCACTGCTATTGTTCTTATTCAAGCCATTAACGACGGTCTTAGCTAAGAGAGAATATTCTCCAAACTGGTCTTCCAATACCTACATTCATTCACCCACCTTCAGTTCACTTATTATGTAACTGACAGAGTACAACATGCTTAAACTCATCAATTCCTTATCAGGGGCTCCTGGGTTGCTTGGGTGGTTGAGCGGCTGACTTCAGCTCAGGTCATGATCTCGCTGTTTGTGAGTTCAAGCCCCCCATGGGGCTCTGTGCTGACAATTCAGAGCCTGGAAGCCTACTTCAGATTCTGTGTCTCCCTCTCTCTGCTCCTTCCTGCTCACATTCTCTCTCTCTCTCTTCTCTCTCTCTATCTCTCTCTCTTAAAAAGAAATAAACATTAAAAATTTTTAAAAAAGAATAAAAGATCAAATCCTTCCAAGGCCTTTCAGACCCAGTATGTGGTCTTGCCCTGGCAATCTCTCCCACCTCCTCTGAATCCCTCTTTCCTAGCTCCTTATGTCCTGCCACATTAGACTGTAAGTTCTATGGAAGTTTTCATGGTTTCCCTTACCAATTCTCCCAAAACCTGGTACAATGTAAAAAAATTAGTTAATATTTATTGAGTATTTCATTTGTGCCAGATGCTGTTCATAAATCATTTATTATGAATCTCCACAACAAACCTATGGGGTAGGTATTAGTATTAGCCCCATTTTTAAGATAAGAAAAATTAAACTCAAATATACTTAGTAGCTTGAGCCAGTCACATAGCCTAAGCAAGGGTACTGGAGTTGAATCCAGGATTTCTCATTCTGGAGGCCACATCTTTTACCATTAGTCTCTGTCACCAAAGCTTATTAGATGGGATCTGTTTGTTGGCATCTTCTGTCTCAGAGAAGCCCAGATCTCCGATGTCTGTGAAAACTATGTGTTAGGAGAATAAAGTTCTAAGTTTCTTCTTTAACTTATGGTCCCTCCCAAAAGAGCCAGTTTACCCAAGGCAGTTCCTTATCTTTGAAAGCCTGGAAATAGATAAACAATACATTTCTTTCCCAAAGAGATAGAATCTTTTTAAGATCGGATCTTTTTGTTGTAATGTGGAAAAACCTACCCACTTGATGATCTGAAAAAGATTGCCACTTCCTTCTTCTCTAATAAATGGCAGCAGGGGTCTTTTATAAAAGCAATCTATACAAGTCATTTATTGCTCTATTAAAACTACAAACATCAAATATTGATTCTTCCCATACTGACCATAATACAAAGCAACTCCGAGAGAGGTTGCTGGGATTTAGTTACATTATCACCATGGGAAACACTCCGGGTTGTACGTAAGCTAAAGACACCTGCTTCTCTGATGCATATCTATTTATAGAGAACTGACATTTTTGTGTACAGAAATACAATCCTGAAGTATATGTGAGCCTCGAATAAGTGTGAAGCAGGCAAGAGGTCTGTATGTGCCATTCCCGGGAGTTTCTGCCAGCAAATCTTCCATAAAAATTAAACATAAATGTATGATCTACATAGTAACAGTAAAAGTATGTGGAATATTTATGAGGTGGTTGAAAGATTTAACTTCTATGTGGTATTATGACAAAGCAGGCAAACCTCCACCCCTTCATGAGACACTCTCGTGGCCACATTTGGTTTATAAATGTAATCCGAATTCAGGACTCATGCTACACCTACCTGATCTATGGAATGTTATATTTCCTATTTCCCTTTCACATGCATTGTCTCCCCATGTTCTTCCAACAATCTTGAGAATTTTTTTTTTTATTTTAGAGAGAAAGTGTGTGGGAGTGTGAGCAAGGGAGAGGGACAGAGAAAAAGGGAGAGACTCCCAAGCAGGCTCCATGCTCAGCACAGAGCCCAATGCAGGGCTCGATCCCACATCCCTGGGATCCATGACCTGAGTGGAAATCAGAGTTGGATACCCAACTGACTAAGCCACCAAGTTGCCCCCAACAATCTTGAGAATTAAGAAGGGCAAAACATCCTTCCTCCAATTGTCTGATGACGGAACTAAACCATGGAAAAGTTTAGAGGACTTGAGTCCAGGTAACAATATCATCTACCATGTTATTTGGAACACTTGCTTCTCTGTATAGCCTCATATAACCCAGGCAATAGCCCTGTTATGTAGAAATGTTGTGTAGAAAATGAAGTGCAGGGTGTTTAAATAATTTGGCCTAAGCATACACTGTTATGGAATGGAGGGGGGAGGAATTCTTGATCCAGGATTCAGAATTAAGGTGCTTCATTTCTATTTGTGGTATTTTCTTTTCACTAGTTATCTCAGAACTAGTTTTCACCTTTCCATTATTTCTATTTAAAATTTCTTAAAAGTTCCTGAAAATTTCTTGGAATATTAACCTATTTTTTTCTTTTCTGCACACTTATTCCCACACTGAAGTTTTAGAGACAAACATCTTCAAGTAAAATGGATGGATTTTTAAGCTTTCTTCAAGTATCTTGAAATACACCATATTTTTCAAAAACTGGTAGAATAGTATTTGATTTGTTGATAATGATAACAAAATAGAAAAGAAGTGCAAAATTAATAATTCTGTGCTTCTGGTTGTTTATTCAATATGAGATCAATTGTGCCATCTTTAATTTAGTTTATTTTGGAATTCTTCTCATTATCTTTACCTAGAGGCCTCGTTGCTGGAAGCCTTCCCCAAGCTAGATAGTGATTTTTCTCTCTTTATCAACTTGTAAGTTCTATTCTGAAAAAGTTAATTTCAAGGCCATTACCCATCAAACTCGTTCACATCCATGTATGCCGAATCATCAGATTCTTTCTTCACACCTGAACTTCCTTGTGCTTTTTCCATCACTGCATTTCTTTTTCTTTTAACAAATAGTTTATTGTCAAATTGGTTTCCATATAACACCCACTGCTCATCCCCACAAGTATCCTCCTCCAGGCCCATCTCCCCCCTCCCCCCCACATCCATCAGTCCTCAGTTTGTTTCTCAGCATTCAAGATCTCTCATGGTTTGCCTCTCTCCCTTTCCCCCACCATTTCCCCCCTTCTTCTCCCCCATGGTCCTCAGTTAAGTTCCTCCTAATCCTCCTATATGTGCAAACATGTGATATTCATCCATCTCTGCCTGACTTATTTCGCTAAGCATAACACCCTCAAGGTCCATCCATGGTGCTACACATGGCCAGATTTCATTGTTTCTCATTGCCATGGAGTATTCCATGGTATAGATAAACCACATCTTCTTGATCCATTCATCTGTTGATGGACACTTAGGCTCTTTCCAGGTTTTAGCTATTGTGGACAGTGCTGCTATGAACATTGGGGTACATGTGCTCCTATGCATTAGCATTTCTGTATCCCTTGGGTAAATTCCTAGCAGTGCTATTGCTGGGTCATAGGGGAGTTCTATTGTTAGTTTCCTGAGGAACCTCCACACTGTTTTCCAGAGGGGCTGTACCAGTTTACATTCCCACCAACAGTGTAGGAGGGTGCCCGTTTCTCCACATCCTCGCCAGCATCTAGAGTTCTCTGTTTGGCTCATTTTAGCCACTCTGACTGGCGTGAGGTGGTATCTCAGTGTGGTTTTGATTTGTATTTCCCTGATGAGAAGCGATGCTGAGCATCGTTTCATGTGTCTGTTGGCCATCTGGATGTCCTCTTTGGAGATGTGTCTGTTCATATCTTCTGCCCATTTCTTCACTGGGTTGTTTGTTTTTTGGGTGTGGAGTTTGGTGAGTTCCTTATAGAATCTGGATATTAACCCTTTATCTGATATGTCATTTGCAACTATCTTTACCATTCCGTTGGTTGCCTATTAATTTTCTGGGTTGTTTCCTTGGCTGTGCAGAAGCTTTTAATCTTGAGGAGGTCCCAATCATTTATTTTTGCTCTTAATTCCCTTGCTTTTGGGGATGTGTCAAGTAAGAAGTTGCTGCGGTGGAGGTCAAGGAGGTTGTTTCCTGCTTTCTCCTCTGGGGTGTTGATAGCTTCCTGTCTCACGTTCAGGTCCTTTATCCATTTTTGAGTTTATTTTTGTGCATGGTGTGAGAAAATGATCTAGTTTCATTCTTCTGCATGTTGCTGTCCAGTTCTCCCAACACCATCTGTTAAAAAGGCTGTCTTTTTTCCATTGGATAGTCTTTCCTGCTTTGTCAAAGATTAGTTGGCTGTATACTTTTGGGTCCACTTCTGAGTTCTCGATTCTGTTTCATTGGTCTATGTGTCTGTTTTGTGCCAATACCATACTGTCTTGATGATGACAGCTTTGTAGTAGAGGCTAAAGTCTGGGATGGTGATCCCTCCCGTTTTGGTTTTATTTTCAGTATTACTTTGGCTATTCGGGGTCTTTTATGGTTCCATACAATTTTTTGGATAGTTTGTTCCAGTTTTGAGAAGTATGCTGGTGCAATTTTGATTGGAATTGCATTGAATGTGTAGATGGCTTTGGGTAGTAATGACGTCTTAACAATACTTATTCTTCCTATCCATGAGCATGGAATGTTTTTCCATTTCTTTGTGTCTTCTTCAATTTCCTTCATAAGTTTTCTATAATTTTCATCATACAGATCTCTTGTATCCTTGGTTAGATTTATTCTGAGGTATTTTATGGTTTTTTGTGCCATTGTGAATGGGATCAGTTTCTTGATTTCTCTTTCTGTTGCTTCATTGTTGGTGTATAAAAATGCAACCGATTTCTGTACGTTGATTTTGTACCCTGCAGCTTGGCTGAATTCTTGGATCAGTTCTAGTAGGCTTCTGGTGGAGTCTGTCGGGTTTTCTATGTAGAGTATCATGTCATCTGCGAAGAGGGAAAGTTTGTCTTCCTCTTTGCCAATTCTGATGCCTTTGATTTCCTTTTGTTGTCTGATGGCTGATGCTAGGACTTCCAGCACTATGTTAAACAGCAGTGGTGAGAGTGGGCATCCCTGTCGTTTTCCTGATCTCAGGGGGAAAGCTCTGAGTTTTTCCCCGTTGAGGATGATGTTAGCTGAAGGCTTCTCATAGATGGCTTTGATGATGTTTAAGTAGGTTCCTTCTATCCCAACTTTCTTGAGAGTCTTTATTAAGAAGGGATGCTGTATTTTGTCACATCACTGCATTTCTTAATTGTTCTTCAAGAAATAGTCTTGACCAAATTGCCATAACCAATTCTGATTATTATGTCTAGAAATCTTATATAATTCATTATCTTCCCAGAGAGGTTTTAATCTTGGTAATATATGGTCTGTTGTTCATATCTAGGTGTTCCTGTGTGTGTGTTTTCTCTGTTCTACTAAATTCCTTGAAAATTTCTATCATAATAAAACATTTCACAATACTGGAGGCAGCACGTATTCCAGACACATAAAATGTATGATTAGACTTTTAAACCAGCTGGCACTTTTATCTAAAATGAAATGTGACTTAACAGAAAGTAACCCAACCCAAGATATTCTGAAAAAAATTATGAGGAAAAAGTATGATTGATTTGGTATTACATCTAGCCTCCAGCAACATGGAAACTTAAGAGCATTTAGCCCAAACCTTAAGTTTTTTATTTCAGTGTTTGATATCTTTCAGTCAGCTTTTCTAGATCATAAAAACAATTGCTCTTAACATTGCTTAGAAATCTCCGGCTTAAATGGTTTGAGACCTCAGTCGTGCAGTCAGAAATCTACATTCTCCACTACGTTTTATATTTCTACAACACTGCCTGTTTGCTACGGTGAAGTTCAAAATACTCAGCATACTTCACCAAGACTATTACTACTTGACCATGTCAAAGAAAAGACTGAGCTACCCCATTGAAAAGACCTTATCTTGAAGTCAATTTATGAAATTACTTTTATTATCAAATGGCTTCTAGTTTTGGATGAATCACAAGATTACTTTCAGTACTTTTTTTTTTTTCAGACAGAACCATTAAAGTTTTTTCTATTACATTCTCAGAAACATCCATTATTTGATATCTTAGCATGTATGTGTGTGTGTGTATATATATATAAGGAATACGTAAGTCATATATATCACACATTCTATATGCATGTGTGTGTGTATATATTTCTCTATATACACACAATGACATAGTTGAGTATATTGGGACTTAGCAGATACCACCTATTAAAACCCTAAATAAAATGCTCAGGTAATAACTACTTCCTCTAACCAAGTCTAGTCAGACTTCTGTGGTTCTGTAATAGAAACCTACCCCATAGTTTTTGCCTCCTTCTTGCCAAATTACTGTCATATCTCCTAACTATGGATAGTTCAGTCAAGAAGGGGTTTCATTATGTTAATAATTACATTGCCTGCAGGCTTTTTGATGTTGCATTCCCCATACAGAATAGAAACAGATTTCATAGAAATATCATTAAAGCTGTTAACTACAGGAGGAAAAAAAATCAAAGAGGCAATCAAAGCATGCACTTTATTATCAATAAATGCAAATCGTTTCAGAAATGGCTTGCATTTGAAACAAGTTCAGTGAGGAGAGATCATCAGCAATGGAAGCTGCTGCTTAAATAAGACCGTTGTGGTCTAAATCCATTTAGATCACTACAGACAATTACTTAGATCCTTTGCTGCCCATTTTAAACAATGAACTCAAGAATCATTTTTAAATTAGCAAATGAATAAGGAGGTAGAATCAGGCTCAGAATTTTGGCCTGAATTGAAGGCATGTGAATGATAGGTGATTATTTGAATGATAATATGATTTTTTTTTCAAATGCACTAGTACTTTAGTTCTTAAGAAAAAAGATTTGGTAGCTGTTAAATTGATGATTTAGGAACAGTAGGACACATTGTACTATACAGTCATTTTGAAAAGACTTTAAATATTCAAATGTTCAACTACATATTTTCTGACACTAACATTTGTCTTCATCTTGGACTTCCAGCTGAGAAACATCAGTATAATGGTAAAGAGACATCAGCCTCATTCAGTGTTATGAAGACAGTGGAATGTCCTGATCCTTCTAAAGCTTTTTCTATGAAAATCTTATATTTACATTCTTATTTAGAAGGGATTATTTAAACTCCCGAAATACTTTTTAGAAACTTATATATGATAAATCATAATTCAGATTTTAGTCTAATTAATATAAATATCAAATTACTTACAGTAAAGCAAAGCCAGAAAGGTAGACAGGTAGTTAGGTATTAGAATATAAATATCAAGGGAAAGGAAGGAAAAAAAGCAGAGTATTAATTCATATGTGATATGTGACATCTTGATCAGCAAAAGCGCTAACATATTATAAAACATAAAATATTTGCAAATTAAAACAGATCATTTCTAATGTCTTTGAATTGCCCATGATTTGGAAAATGAAATAGAAAAGTCTAATTCATAAATGTTTTTCAGCTTTAGAATTTTATTAAAAGTTACAGATGTCTTTCATTTTTTAAAAATAATTTATTGTCAAGTTGGTTTCCACCTAACACCCAGTGCTCATCCCAAGTGCCTTCCTCCATGCCCATCACCCCCTTCCCTCTCCCTCACACCCATCAGCTCAGTTTGTTCTCAGCATTCAAGAGTCGCTCATGGTTTGCCTCCCTCCCTCTCCCCAACTATTTTTCCCCTTCTTCTCCCCCGTGGTCCCCCGTTAAGTTCTTCCTAATCCACCTATATATGCAAACATATGGTTAAAGATATATTTTAAAAGTAAAATTATTGCTATATTTCCCATCATAAAGTAATTAACAATCATTACAAATAAATTAATAATAAAAAATCATTGGTTTTTAAAGCCAAAAGAAATGAGAGATATTATCAGATCTGTTGGGAGCTACTACTTGGGGATGAGAAACTAATGATGGAAACGCACAGACCCTACACCTTAAAAAATGTACTAGTACATTCTTGAAAATGTACATACAATTTCAGGGCCTCTATGGACTCCTTGATGCCAATGACTGATATTTATCATAAGTAGAGTAGGGTCAAGAAACTATACCCCCATCTTAACAAACTGTACCTCATTAAACTGATACTTTATCATCTCTTCTCTCTCTCTCTCTCACCTCCCTTCTCACCGACTTGCTTGTGTGTATGCACACACACACACACACACACACACACACACACACACACACACACTCTCTCTCTCTCTCACATATACAGTACAAACACACATCCTGTCTTCAATATGATTATATATGATAAATGGTGCTATATTAAGGATTCAGGTAACTTTTATATGCATTTTGGGGGTTAATATCCAATAAGATCTCATTATAAAGTTCTCTGTTATGCTATAAATCTATATATGTAGTAGGAAATTACAGTCCCCAGTGCATATAGGAACATGTAATATGTATCATTTACTCCAATGTAAGTATTTAACTTGTTCTTAGGTACAGGTGTTATAATGAATTTCTACTGAAACACAATATTGAAATTTAAAAAGGTGATTGATTAAGCTGACATTGATTGATGAGTTACTTGCATAGATTATGCATCTATTCTGAAATCTTGCCATTCTTTGAAGAAATAGGTAACTCGAATAGAGATAAAGAGAAATTAGATGCAGTTTGCCACAAAATTATTGTCCAACTGAGGGGATCAGTGGGGATTATTAAAGACATCTTGCAAATGATGAGCAGTTAAGACCATTAAGTTTCTTGACTGACATACTAAAATGTAATGAAATAGAAGGCTGAAGCTGTTAACAGTATTGATTTCACGTATAATTCACATTATGAACATTTTTGCCCCCCTTTTTCTCTTTTTCTCCTTCTAATATGCTTATAATAAATCACATATGTAAAACCAGATAAGCTATGCTTAAATATATAGATATACACCTGAATAAACACACAGATATGTACATGTGTACCTCCACAATTAACATAAAACACAGTATATTATCCACAGGCCTATATTTGGTCTATAATTTCCTTTTGAATTCAAAAGAAAAATATCACGGAATTCACAGATTTGAATTCATAGTACTTTTGTGAAGAAAAGTAAACATTTACTAACTTATGTGGAACAGTCTTGATACTAGCCAGGAATGTTGTAAAGAAAAATATCCCATATGCAAGCAGTATTTTGGTCTCATAATATGATTATTATTTGCTAGTAATTATTTGATGTTTTGATGTTATATTTCTTGGAATAATAACAACATTATGGTATTTTAATTTTAACATATGATAACCTTAAAGAAAATCAATGCAATCAGATCATAAGATAAATTCTATTTAAAAACATAAAATTAGGGGGCACCTGGGTGGCTCAGTGGGTTAAGCGCCTGACTTCGGTTCAGGTCATGATCTCACAGTCCATGGGTTCGAGCCCCACGTCAGGCTCTGTGCTGACAGCTCAGAGCCTGGAGCCTGCTTCAGATTCTGTATGTCCCTCTCTCTGCCCCTACCCCGCTCACTCTCTGTCTTTGTCTCTCAAAATAAAATAAATACATTAAAAAAATTTTTTATATAAAACATAAAATTAAGGCTAGTATCCAAAATCTATAAGGAACTCACCAAACTCCACACCTGAAAAACAAATAATCCAGTAAAGAAATGGGCAGAAGGCATGAATAGACACGTCTCCAAAGAGGACAACCAGATGGCCAACAGACACATGATTTAATGTTCAGCGTCACTGATCATCAGGGAAATACAATCAAAACCACACTGAGATACCACCTCACACCAGTCAGAGTGGCTAAAATGAGCAAATCAGAGAACTCTAGATGCTGGCAAGGATGTGGGGAAACGGGCACCCTCCTACACTGTTGATGGGAATGTCAACTGGTGCAGCCCCTCAAGAAAACAGTGTGGAGCTTCCTCAAAAAACTAACACTAGAACTCCCCTATGACCCAGCAATAGCATTGCTAGGGATTTACCTAAGGAATACAGGAGTACTGATGCACAAGAGCACATGTATCCCAATGTTCATAGCAGCACTTTCAACTATAGCCAAATCATGGAAAGAGCCTAAATGTCCATCAACTGATGAATGGATCAAGAAGATGTAGTTTATCTATACAAGGGAATACTCCATGGCAATGAGAAAGAATGAAATCTGGTCATGTGTAGCAACATGGATGGAACTCAAGGGTGTTATGCTAAGTGAAATAAGTCAGGCAGAGAAGGACAGATACCATATGTTTTCACTTTTAAGTGAAATAGGAGAAACTTAACAGAGAACCATGGAGCAGTTGGGGAGAGGGAGGGAGGCAAACCATGAGAGACTCTTGAATACTGAGAACAAACTGAGGGCTGATGGGGGTGGGGAGAGGGGGAAGGGGTGATGGGCATGGAGGAGGGCACTTGTTGGGATGAGCACTGGGTGTTATATGGAAACCAACTTGACAATAAACTATGAAAGAAAACAAAAAACATAAAGTTAGGGGCACCTGAGTGGCTCGGTCAGTTAAGCATCTGACTCTTGTTTTCTACTTAGGTCATGATCCCAGCATCATGGGATCAAGCCCCACGTTGGGCTCCACACTGAGTGTAAAGCCTACTTAAGATTGTCTCTCTCTCTTGGGGCGCCTGGGTGGCTTAGTCGGTTAAGCGTCCGACTTTCGCTTAGGTCATGATCTCGCGGTTCGTGGGTTCGGGCCCGGCGTCGGGCTCTGTGCTGGCTGCCAGCCTGTTTCAGTCTGTGACTCCCTCTCTCTCTGACCCTCCCCTGCTCACGCTGTCTCTCTCTCTCTCCTAGAAATAAAATAAAAACATTAAAAAAAGAAAAAAAGATTGTCTCTCTCTCTCTCTCCCTCTGCCCATCGTCCATGCTCATGCTCTCTAAATAAATAAGTAAAAGAAATAAATAAAAACAAACAACAATATCAACTACAATTCAACAAGTTAAAGTTAGGAAACAGTTTAATACTAATATGCAATCCTCAGAAGTAGAAAATCGAAGTGGACAAGTGGAAACTTTACAAAAACAAATAGAATATTATCATGTGGCTGGAATTTGTGAAAACATATACTCTTGTTTGTGCATGCTTACACTAAATGGTCTGAATGTTCTCTTTTACTTCTGAAGTCTATTATCTCTGTTTAAAATTCTCCTGGAATCCCAAGCACATGTTTTTCCCTGATACTGTCTAATGAGCAATAGGAAGGGAGAATAATTCAGTTGGTGAATAGACAATCAGAGCAGGCACTACCAGTGAGAACTGAATCCAAATTATGGTACTTAACCACCTGATTGTGTCCTGTAGGTTACCAAGTTATATATGCATATAAACAAACTACACAGTGAGCAAAGTGTACCTAGGTTCACATCTATACAACAAACACAGACTAATATACCAACCTAGGTTCTTATCAGATATGTTAGGAAAACACTATTTTTTGATCGTGTATAGTAACAGTCCTGAATTAACAAAATCAAATGAGTTAAACTGTTAGGGTAGCTGGTTTTTTTTTTTTTTTTTTTTTTTAGTCTGGTTATTTAGGGTAGCATTAGGTAATTGTATATAAAGTTATTCATTTGACACACACCTGTTGAATATGTTGTGTATGCCTAGCATTGTGCATATCCCTGTGGAAAAGACAACTGCTTTTATTATTTGGAAACCTAAGGGGAGCGTTTTGACCATTATCCTGATAAGGAGCCTGGACACTAAGCAGCCCTTGCTGGACCCAACAGGGGAGGAGTGTGGTCTATTGGTAGTTTTTGTATGGATGAAGCCTGGAGCTGTGGACATCCATGTAGTCTGTCTATTCTCCCCACGATGCCTGATGGTAGTGCCTATGAGATTGGCATATCTAATTGTGACATACTCAAAGAATCCTATTCTGGGGAGCTGTGCACTCCCACCCCCATTATGCTAGGTGGCATCCTCAGCTTAGCCTTCCAGATTCACAGGCTGCTCGCTCTTCTTCCCCTTACTCCCTTGCATTCCAATTGAAGAGAAACTTTCCAAAGATTTCCTTCCCTTCTCCCTTCCTTTCTCCAGGAAAGGGAAACCCACTAAACTCCTGAGCCTTTTGGAGATGGAAAACCTTCCTTGAAGGTTGCATCTCACAGCAGGAGTAATAGCCTTGTACACTGACCATTTTTAAATCTTAGTCTTGGATTCCAGAATGAGCCATTAAAAAAAAAAGTAAGCAATGCCTTTTCAGTTTAGCCACAGGAGACCAAGAAGGGACACATTCAGTTAGTACTTTATACCTCACTGGGCCACAGGGATATATGTTCTGTGAAATTTCAAAATCCTGGTTATGTCACATTCAACATATAACTTAACCAGGTCACTCAGTCTCAATTCTTTCTTTTGCTCTTTTGTTTTTCTTCTTTAGACAAATAATAGATTTCAAATCAGAAAACCTCTCCTCTTGAAATGTTTACGTTGTCCTTGTGAATATATCAGTAATCATAGAAGCATGCAAATTACAGGGTTTTTTTAATTACTGTTCTTTAAAACATCTTACTTTGAAAATCCAGTTGAATAATGTCAGTGGGCAAGTTTTTATTTTACTTCCCCCCCCCATTAAGCAAAATGTCTGCTTCAACATAATACAGTTCTAATTGTATCGATGTGAACTTTGTTCAGTATTGTCTACTGAAGTTTCCTTCATGGAATAAGGAATTTTTGATAGAAAAACTACCCCTTCCTGGAAGAGTACCAAGATGAAGGCACTCTCATAAATTGTCTGTCAGAATACAACTCCTTGGGAGCCAGAATTCTCCCTATGGAAGAAAGGACATAAAAGAGGAATGGGTAAGGCAAAAACAAATCCTGTAAAGATGGGTTGGAATTGGAGGATCTCTGTCAAGTCATGAAAAATGTGCCTGTGTACCTGTATAGTTGAGTATATATATGTGTGTCAATGCATTTGTGTATGCATAAGTATATGCACATTCCTATTTGTCATTCACCAGAAGGATCTACAAGAAAGGCAGCCAAGTAGCAATGAACAGAGCTGACATCCAGATCTTTGTCTTGAATACCATTCCCCACTGAAAGGAATAAGAAATCTTTGGAGACATGTTTGACTCCAGATGAGCCTGGAATATATTATGCCAGGAAGACAAGAAGTGCTTAAAAGAATGATATGTCATATTATAAGGACAGAGGAACTAATTTAAAGAGGACCCCACTGGCCAAATTTGAACTGGACAATTTGAACACCAAAATGGTTAAGGATGATTATGAATTATAGACCATTAAAAGTAGAAATCCATGTGCTCATACCAATAAGAGATAACATAAATAGACATATGGGTTCTTATAATAGGCTGTTGTGTGTGCCAAGTGGCTAATTTGGAGGAAGTGCTTGAATAGAAAAAAACATTTTGTAACCACCATACTAAAAATTGATTTATCAAAAACTATTAATAGATGCTAACTCCAAGAAAATTTGATAAATAGCATGATATTTATATGGTCCTGACATAGTATCTCCCCACAAATTGCTTATTGGCTATAAGCAGTGGAGACAGTATTGGGGTTGGGGGATAGAGAGACCAGTTAATGCTACAGTGGAGAAATCTGGAAGCTACAGAAGAGAAATCTACCTTGACCAGGTATTCAGAACTAACATAACCAACCAGGGAGGGAAAGGGGTCTTATGCCTCTGGACATGGTGCCCTGAGGTATAGACATCACTCCTATTTCATTTGGACCTACAATACATGACGTAAATCCAACATGAAGAAACAAAAAGAAATCCCAAATTAGGAACATTCTATTAATTTAAAAAAGAGCTAGGAAGCCTGGGTGGCTCAATCAGTTAAGCTCCCACCTTCGGCTCAGGTCATGATTTTGCAGTCTGTGAGTTCAAGCCCCACATTGGGTTCTGCTGACAGCTCAGAGCCTAGAGCCTGCTTCAGATTCTGTGTCTCCCTCTCTCTCCCCCTCCCCTGCTCACACTCTGTCTCTCTGTGTCTCTCAAAAGTGAATAAATGTTAAAAAATAAATTAACAAAACAGTTATAGTCTTCAAAAGTATAAGTGACCTAAAAGATAAAGATGGATTTTGGAACTGTTCCAACTTAAAGCCAATTAAAGAGGTTATGGCAGCGAAATGCAAACTTGACCCTAGATTGAATCCTGAACTGGAGAGGGAAATCCTACATAAGTTACATTATTGGGTCTGTTGACACGATTGGAATGCAGATGAAGATTAGATAAAAGTATTGTATTAATATGAAATGTACTGAAGTTAATATTATTCATGTACACATTAATGCTTAGGAAATATGCACTAAAATATTTGGGAGTAAAGAGCTATGATGTGTGTGACAATGAATTCAAATTCTCTGTCTCTGCCTCTCACTCTCTCTCTCTCTCTTTCTATATATAAAATAAATATCCAATAATATATGTATATAGGGAGAAAGAGAATATATATATATCTCTTTTTGTAAAATTTATTTATTTTGAGAGAGAGAGCATGCATACACACACTAGTTGGAGAGGAGCAGAGAGAGAGTGAATCCCAAGTAGACCCCACGGTCAGCACCAAGCCCAACACGGGGCTCAGACTCATGACCACAAGATCATGATCTGAGATGAAATCAAGTGTCTGACACTTAACCAACTGAGCCACCCATGTGCCCTGAGAATATATGTATATCTGGGTAATATAGGTGTTCTATGTACTATCCTCTTTCTTAAATTTTTCTGTAAGTTTAAAATGATTTTCAGCTAAGTTTTTAAGAAAGTGTCAGCAGTCATTTGTTAAGATGAAAGGCAAATGTCAATAACAAGGATACTCAAGCTTTTGGGACTGGTGGGAAGTATGTGAAGGTGACATAAAACACAGGTTTCTAATATCTAAATATATACATATTTTTCCACAAATGAGTGCGTGAACAGTAATGCCTTAAGGATCCTGGGTTCCATGGAATAAATTCTGAAAATGACTGATCCAGGGATACAGGTGCAACACTGATCTAAGAAGTTGTGTTATCAGATAGCTGTCGGCCATGTTTTCACAGACTTTTACTGTGGATGTTCAAACTCACAAAATTCTATTAGAGTCCTGAAAGGTGCATCTGTTCAACTAGGTGGAATCTAAGACTGGGGAAAATATACAGCATGTTTAAGCTAAAATTGTCATCATACTTGTAATGATGAAACTATTTAATTTAGATTACAATAACTACCATAAGCACTGCATTTACAGTTTATAAACCATATATTTATATATTCAGATATATAAATTAAAATTATGCACAAATTCAGATTTTGCAAATCTGGAATTTGAAGTAATTTCGTGACTCATGTCATACCCTAAACTAATCTGACCCAATGCTATGCTATGTATATTCTTTAATAATTTTGTTTGATGTGAATATCACATATTTTGCTACAAATGTATAATTTGATAACAGGATGCAACCACAGACCCACTTGGGGTATTAAATGTAATACATGCATCATATTGTTTTCCCAAAATCTGAAAATTTCCAGATCTCAAAACATATCTGGACACAAGTATTGGTTAAGCAGTTGCGGGCCTGTGGTATATAATTTCTTTAATGAACAAGCTACTTATTCTTGATTAAGTAAAGTAGCAATTATGAGAGGACATTGAATATTGGAAAGTAAAACTGAAAATTAAATCTCAAAATTAATTTAAAGGACATAGAATTGGGCAAGATTTTAAAATGCTGACTTAAATAAAGATGTGGTAAATTATCCATAGCTGTGCTGCTCATTTGAATTATAAGTAGAATCATGATCTACAAGTATTCTAACTGTATTTTCTCTTTTCCTTTTGTGGTTATTATTCATACACAAGGAAAAGCATACGGGCATGGAGGAAAATTTTCCATACTGAGAATTTAGATTAACAATCCCACTCCTTTTCTATCATTTTCCTAGTCATTTAAACTCTTTGACCAGTTTCCTCAAATGGAAAATGAACTACGTAATTTAATGTAAGTCCTCTCCTGAATTTCAAGATGAAATGGTTCTAAAATTCATTACTTTATATTTTATTTTTTCATCTCATTTGGTTCTTAAAATAGTACATAGGGATATAATATCCCTAAACTGTAAAAGATGTTATTTTGTTTGTTTTGAAAAACAGAATCCTCTCATACTAATCAATTTCTTTTTTACACAGTGCAAGTTCCAGGGCCAGTAGAAAACCTGCAAGCTGTATCTACCTCACCTACCTCAATTCTTATTACCTGGGAACCCCCTGCCTATGCAAATGGTCCAGTCCAAGGTTACAGATTGTTCTGCACTGAGGTGTCCACGGGAAAAGAACAGGTAGGCAAAGGAATGAGCCCAATGCTGCCACCTACTGGATGGTCCTAGGACCAGAGGCGTAGGAGGGGATCTGCAAGCTCTTGGTCCAGTCCACCATGTTAATTGGAGAGCTGATCAGTTTTTAAGTACTGGTTATAGAAACTTTGGGCAGTTTAACTGAAATTTAACTGAATTCTGGTTATAAGAGAGGCAAATGGGCAATGAGATGAAGTCACTACAAAGAATGCATTTTTGTTTCTTTGTTTGGTTTTGTTTGGTTGTAATAGCTAGTGGCCCAGGCCACTGTAGCCACATTTATATTAACTTTTCTGGTCCTAGAAACCATTTGCGTTGTCAATCCTTATCATAAGGATGACTTATCCCTTATTCAATGGCCTCAGTCAACTTGCTGCTTTCATTCTATAAATGAGTTATTTCCATCCTTTCCTCACCATTAGGTTGTAGTCACCTCTCACTTTTCATTGTTTTCAGTAAACCTTACCCTAGAAGGCTTCTTGCCTCTTTCCATGTTGCTTCTAATCTGCAAGTTCCACAGATACTTGAAAATAGGCTAATTAGATTTTGGAGGAGACACATGAAACTCAGCAATTCTATTTTGTGACATATATATGCCTGTTACTATGTTTACTTCTGGTTTCTCAACCTCATGTGGAAAAATATATATAGACAAACACATAGGTAAATAAGAAAAATCAAGAGCAGACCTTGGGATAACAGAGTTCTCAGGATATATTGTGAAGCTTGCCAGGCATAGTATGGTTTTCATGCTTGCACATAAACTGCATGATAGAGATTGGCTTTTTAAAAGATGTTTTGCAACAGTCCGATTCAGAAATAGTTCAAGTCCTAAATTATACTGAACAACAGGAATTACTAAGAGCTCCTTCTATACAATCATGCGTCCTGTTTTGTTTGTTCGTTTGTTTACTACTCCCATGCTATTTAGCCCTTGCTTTCAGCTTTCTATGCTCTCCGTTTTCTTACATTTTTGGCGTTCCCATAATGCATTTCCCCAGTCCACTTAAATAAATTCAGAAATGATGCTACCCGAGACCAATGTGAATGTGAGCATCACTGTGGAACACTACTAATGGGTCTTCTAGAGCAAACTGGCTCTGATTTCTCAGTGACCTTCACCTCCAGTACCTCATTTCTGCAGCGGTGAAGTGCTGAAAACAGTTCCAGCCCACCTCACAGCATTGCGAGAGATAAAGATTATGGCAAAGTATCTGTCAGTTTCAAGAGCCATGGGTGTATTTCAGCAAGGGAAGGAAGAAATCTACTTCTTCTTAGCGACTTATTCCATTTAGGGTAGAGGAGCAGCTCTCTGTTCCCATGGATTCACAGGCTGCCTTCTGCCTGTCAGTTTCAGTGTGGGTGGAAAACTGCATACCATTCAATGTATTGGGTGGCATTAAACACATTGGAACTTAATGACTGTAAAAATAGCATGGTGCTATTTTAACTAGGAGTCTACAGAGTGGTTTGGAATTTAGTGGAGGAGTGTGTGTCAAAGTTAGGTTTTACAACAACTCATTATAAGGCTAGAGCATGGTTTTGTGAGTAAGAGTCTAATATCCAATTCACTGATTGCACAGAATGGCTGCCATTTCTGCTTTAATGTGCCTCCTGAATAACAGTTTGGCATTTTATGTCTCCAGAATATAGAGGTTGATGGACTATCTTATAAGCTGGAAGGCCTGAAAAAATTCACGGAATATACTCTTCGATTCCTAGCTTATAATCGCTATGGGCCAGGAGTATCTACTGATGATATAACAGTGGTTACGCTTTCTGATGGTAAGTGATAGACAGTGAAACTTGACTTACATATTTGATAGTAATGAAATAATACTGCATGTATGCCGTAGATTGCATTTTAAGGCGTTTGAATTAAAATGTAATGGCATATATTAGCATGAATTAAAATTTTGGCTGGTTTACTCTATCTATTACAGTTAAATTTAAACTTTCTTTCAAAAGGTGTATTATCTGCTCTGTGTCAGGATTTCCTAGTGTTGCAGGATTCTTTACCACAATACCCAGGATTCGTTATCTTGCCACTTTGAAGAGTGAATAGGTGGACACAAAATGAGCAACAGGCAAAAGTTTATTAGAGTATAAGATTAGGAAGGAAGAATAGTAAGAAAGCTCTCTTAACAAAGGGGGCACTTTTTTCAATTTTTCTTTTCTAATGTTTATTTAATTTTGAGAGAGAGAGAAGCAGACTGCCGGTGGGGTAGGGTGGAGAGAGAGAGAGAGAGAGAGAGAGAGAGAGAGAGAGAGAGAGGGAGAGGAAGAAACAGAACTAGAAGCAGGCTCCAGGCTCTGAGCTGTCAGCATAGAGCCCAACAAGGGTCTCGAACTCAAACCACAAGATCATGACCTGAGCCAAAGTTGTCGCTTAACTGATTCCCACCCGGTGAGCAACCAAGGTGACCCAAGAAGAAACATTTGAAAGTGAATGCCCAAGGACTTAGAGGCAGGGGTCCTGGTTTATAAGGTTCAGGTCAACCCTCCTGCCACCCTTCCCCCTTGTTCCTTCTCAGGTTCTGCCTTATTGGTTTGATAGCTCTAGGCGCTAGGTTGTCCATTCCTGATTGGCTGGTTTCAATTGTATAAGGGGTAGCCTATGGCCATACTTAGGTTTTTTGTCAAATTCCTGAGGGAAATCTGAAGGAGAATAGGTGGGGGTCTGTTACATTCTCAAGAGGAAACTTATGCCTGAGGGGTTTCCTGTGGTCAGACACTCCTCCCAGCCTGGTTCCTAAATATGTGGTTTTTCCCATCCAGGGACCTCAGGTCCTATCCTTTCCCTCCTTGCCTATTTTATCCTATTTTTTCCATCATATTAGTAGGTCATCTTCAAAAGTGTGACTACTGCCCAAGAGTTCAAATTATTTGGGGGGTGGGGGGTGTCTGTAAACACAGACACATTTGTGCATGTGTGTTGACTTCTTTCCATTGGTGTGCTTTTTATTTCTCATTCTTAAGAGGAGTGGATGATTAAAAGTATAAATGATGGACAGTTCTCTTATATATACCTCTTAATTTGAAAATACGTCATAAGGATTTAGGCCAAATAACCCATTATTTCAGGTTTAAAAGTAAATATGAAAGTGCATAATTTTAGTTGTACCTTGCCTAACAAATGAAATATTAGACATATTTCCCTAAATGTCATAAAAGAAAGGAAGAACTCTTAATGAAAAAGATGGATTTGGCAAAGCAATAGCAGAGGAAACTAGATGTCTAATAAAAAGATAATGAAATGTTGGGAAATTTAATGACAAGTGAAAACAGAGGACAGCAGAGTATATGATGTGGGGCCAGTGGAAATTCAGGCAGGTGCAGAGATGCAGAGACGGCCTCCATGAATATTAAAAAGGCAACAATCTATCTCTTTTCAGCAATGGTTTCCATGTTGTTGTATACAATTCTATAAATTATTGATCTGCTGAATTTCAAGGGAAAAAAAAGACTTTACCTTGTGATTCCTTAACCAATCCATCATTCTTTAATCTAGAAAAGTATCTTGGTGGATATTTCACACAATATCCGTGAAATGAGGAAGGTCATGCATGCTATTAAGGACAGTGCAGCAAAGACACAGGAGTGATGCTCATTTGCAATTTCAACCTAAAAAAATTTATATGTGACACCCCTTCAGTATCGTTTTTAATGCCCATCCATCTGATTCTGTTATTGAAGAGAGAATAGAATATTTATTGGCAGAATAAATTACTTCACAACTTATAATTATAAAAATAAAAGAAAAACAAATGAAAATGAATATTTTACATAATTTATGTAGATTTCATTCACATTCTGAACTGTAATACTGTGGCCTTATTCTTCACTTTGGTTTTAAATGTCATAAGTGAGAGAGATAGATTATTACTCATTAGTCCAAGAATGATTATCTCTAAGTGTTGTAACAGTTAGGATTTAGCAAATGCGTGTCATTAAACAAAAGGATTTCATGACCCTAACCCAACAAGCCTCATTGTGCAAAGGATGCCAACTTCTCTTTATCGATACATTTGATAGGAGAAAGCGGGAGCTGAATGGCCCCTTAGAGTGGGCTCCTGAAAATTTTCTCCATTCATCTTCACAATCAATCCATCTCTTTTGATTTCCAACCAAAAAAACCTTGCACTCTTGACTTTCTCTCTCTTATTATCCACACCCCTTCTTTTTGCTCAATCTGATGTCTTCTATTAAAGCTGCCCATGCTGAAGTCACACATCATACAAAGATATTTACTTATAAATATTATATTTAAAGATATATTTAATCACTTTTCAGTCTCCTACTTTCTAGTCCCTAGTTGTAAAGCTGTGTTCTCCTTGACTTTCTGGATGTTATAAAAGGGAGATGTTGTGGAAATTAGATGAGCTAATCCACATAAGCACCAAAAATATGAACATGGCATGTATTTAAGTGTTCAATAAATATTATCCATGACAATGTATGTCACTTTTTCTCTGTAGACTACATGTTCTTTAACGTGAAGGATGCTGTTATATTCATCTGTGCATTCATCATCTCAGTAAATATTTCCTGAATTAATCAGACAGTTAAGCCAAACAATACAATTGTTTTTATGTGTAGACTTATCTTTATGACTTTCCCCTTAAGTGGCTAATTTAATAGATGATTGTGCCTAAATGCCTCCATGTTATTGAGAACACCATGATTCTCATCAGGTCAGAGGAATCCTTACCATAAAAATTGATACTGGGACCAGAGAAAAATTGAATAAGAGCAACAATGAAACACACATAGTGTTTTTTTTTTCTGAATTATTGCAATGGTATTCCTGTTATGCTAAAATGCTTATAAAGATTTCTATCCTTAAAGTTCTCATCTCTAATTTAGCCTGCTTTAGTTGTTCGTTTGGGAAGAAAACTTGCTTTTCATTCAAATTCCTCCACTTACTGTACCATTCGTATAAACAATCTGCTTCTTTAAGCATTTGAGATTGTAGAACATCAGATCTAGGCAGCCTAATATTTAGCATGGAATGTAACTAGTTTCACCAGTTTGTTCCCAGATATTTTCTCTTGAACTAGTTGACAAGTGTAGGTCATTAAAACATTTTATGAATCAACTGATATTTATGAGCTTCCATGCCACCTTGCTCTGTGCCCACAGAGGGACCCAATTTCATAGACAAACTTCATTATAAAAATGTGCTTTTTACTGTTATCACTGGTATTTACTGAGTACTTCTTAGTACAAGGCCCTGTTCTGATCATTTTGCATTAATAACCTTTAATCCTCATGATATTATAATTTTTTCCTACTTTACAGATGACAAAACTAATATTAGAAAGAGGTCTCAAAAGCTAGCCTAGTAAGCAGCAGAGTCAGAGCCCAAGCTAATAAGAAAAGAAGCAAGGTTTAATGTGAAACACCTTGAGTTTCTCTGATTCTGTAATGAATTTCTTATATTAATTGCTGAAAGTACAAAGCTCATAATTATATATGAATTATTTAATCCATAAATTATGTGTATAGGACAGCGTACATTTGGTAAGGAGAAGAATTCAAGTGCTTGTCTATATGGAGATTCATTTACAAATGTGGGAACTTTATCTACCTTACAGAATATATCATCATCATATGTATCAAACCAGCATGCTCCACCATATTGAGGGTAGTTTCTAGACCAAATATCTCTGAGTGGTCCTAACCAACCTATTATAAATGATAAATTGCTTGACATTTTGAAGAGAAAACAGTGAACCATGGCCTCTCTCTTTGCTTCATGAGACAATAAAACATCTCGGGAAGTCAAATAAAGGAAAGCTCAAAAAAATATAGATTCTACTTGCTTCTACCTAACATCTGATTCTATATATTGTGTCTATTTAAGTCTCAATAATATGGGAATTGATGGTGAGAGGGAGGGAGTGTGGATTGATAACTAAAAATGCTATAGAATAAGCTCTTTACTTTTTTCCTGATTACATAAGGCAAGAACAATCCATGTGCTACAAATTCGTGAAATTATATGATGGAACACTTAGCATTTTTCAGTTGGTGCCTATTTTAATTTTCAATGCTTTACAGAATAATTTGAATAGGATTATATTAAATTCTTCCTCATTGTGAGGATGACAGTCTGTTTAGTTTTTCTGATCACACACATTGTTATTATTTTCAGCCTAGTCTAATATTTCCTCTTTTAAAGAAACAATGTGGAGATGGTCTTATTAAAGCCTCTGCATTCTCCCCTTTCCTGAAGACTGGACTGGGTTGCCCACGGGTCTGTGAAGGTAGTTTAGGGAAGTCCATTTCATTAATATAATGTTTGAGAAGAGTGGAGAAGATACAAAGTTTGCCAAATGCGGAAGAGCCCTTCTGACTATTTTAGCTTTAGGGGAAAAAAATCTTAATGTTTTAATCATAGTAACATGAAAATGGAATATAAGATAAGGGAATGAAAATTTTAGACATGAGTTTTAAAGGAAACTTAGCTGTAAAAAAAAAAAAAAAAAAAGCACATATACTTTTAGAACTCCACGATAAAGGACATTCAAATGTCACCAAAAATGTGAAAAGATGCTTCACATTACTAGTCCTCAGGAAAAAATCAAATAAAAACATGACATACCTACCAAATGACTGAAATGAAAAAGATTCAGATAAAACAAAGGTTGGTAAAAATATAGAGATTCTGGACATTTGCTACATTCTTAGTGGGAATGTAAATTAGCGAGACCACTTTGGAAAATTTTATCTACTAAAACTTAGCATATGCATAACCACCATAGAGGTTTCTATGGCTGCCAGTATTTCCACTGCTAGGTGTATATAGGTATATAAAGAAGAAAATGAGTGCAGTTGTTCATCAAAAGACATGTACACAAATTTTCATAGGAGATTTAATCTCACAGCCCCAAATCTAAAGTCATCCAATGCCATTCATCAATAGAATGAGTAAATATAAAATAGAACAGTTATATATTATAATACATAGAATCAATAAAAAACAAACAGAAACACCAAAACTACTACTAGATGCAACAGAATGAATGAATCTCAAGAAATAATGATGAGCAAGAGAAGCCAGCCTAGAAATAACAACTGATTTCATTTTTAGTAAGCTCAAAAGCAAGCTTAGCTAATCGATGGTGTCAGAAGTCAGAATAGTAGTTACTCTTAGAAGGGTATTAATTGGGAGGGAACTCAAGTGAACTTTCCAGGATACTGAATATATTCTATATCTTGATCTAGGTGATATTTAAATGTGAACACACCCACACACATACAATTTTATCCAAACTTCCATACAAGATTTGTGCATTATACTATATGTATGTTATACCTTAATTAAAAAAATAAAACTGCAAAAGAAAGCTTGTTATGACTAAAACTCTGAATATGAAAAAAGTTTTATTATATCTTATAATCTGTCTGTTAATTAGTTAATTCAACACATGTTTGCTGAATGTGACCCTCTTATTGATACTGAGGATTCAGTTTCTAAAGGGACAAAAATCCTAGTCCCTGTGGGGAATTATATATTTTATTTGAAAAGAAATATAATGGGAACTAAAGTAGTTGAATAATAAAATCTATTTCTTAAATTATAAAATATTTTGTGAAAGAACTATTGACCTAATTCATGAAAACAAGACTCCAGTGAGTGCTTTTTATTACAAGCTACATCGCCACAGTCTTTATCAATAACTAAGATAAGAAGTTCAAAATCAAAAAAAGTTATGATAACTCTTGTGGTGTCCAGAAAGGCCCAGGAGATAATATTTAAGTACGTATTTATTTGTTCATGTAATCATTGAATCAGTAATATTAGTTGAGTGTCAGTTTGGAGGCTATAAAAATTAATCAGATATATATCATACCCTCATGGTGATTACTTTCACAAAGTAAAATCAGAGTAGGGCATAAATGAATTCAGGGTGAAATATCTATAGAAATGTAGATCTTGTCCAAGTTCAAGTTAAAGAAGGGGCAACGTGATGGAAAATGGCCTTTAAATTCTTGAAAATGCTAAGAGCAGTTCCTCTCTGTTAATCAGTTTGTCATGAACAAAATAGGGACTACATTTTACAGATTAATATATGTTAAGCATTTATTGAATGCTACGTCTATTTCTTTTGTGGGCAAAAAACGTTATTTTGTTTATGATTTATCTAAGACATCTAGGATACTGTCTGACACATAATAGCTATTTAGTGAATGATTGTCTTTGAATTATTCACACAATAGAATATTCACTTTTTATATAGTAAATATTCATTACAAGTATTATAAAGAAAGTTGTATGTATTCTTCCTTTTTCTGTGAAGGAATCGGGCAGTCAAATGCAGGCAAGAGAAAAAAAAAATACCTAGAAAATCCACAAAGAAAAATAAACTACCTTTTTGTTCATGGAATTGACTCACCGAATGTTACCTGATAACCTGCTTGTATCTATCACACAGGTTTAATTACATGCAGATAAAAAGAGGGATGTATTTCTTCTTTTCTCTTTTTAAGAGATAATAAAGATTGCATTAAGAGGATTAAGCAACAAGAGTGACCATTAGAGTGACATATTTTATAATAAAACCATGCAGATCCTGAAATGCACAATATCTTAAGCCTTTAAAACCACTCCAGGAAATCTCATGTGTGTTTTTATTGGCTTCTCTGAGAAGGTAATAACAAGAAAGCTGTAATTAAATGGCAGTATTTGGTATCACGGCAGGTGCTCTCTTACCTAACAGTTTTGGGGGCTCCCTATATGGATAACTGGCCTACAAAGTGAGAAAAAAATAAACAGATGCAGTTATTTTTCATCTCTCCAGGAAAATTTTGAAGTGCCACCTGGATCAGCCTACCTAATTATCATCATGAACTGTGAAAGTCATGCTTTCTCTTTTCACAGGGGGTTGTAGTTTCTCCTTTATGACTTCGGCAATAATCATCTCACCTTGTTTTATTCCTTTTAGTGCCAAGTGGCCCACCTCAGAACGTCTCCCTGGAAGTAGTTAATTCAAGGGTAAGTAATGGAAAGTTTCACTCTTTCATTACTTACATGTGTAATTTTCACTTACCCATTCATTCGCCTTCTTGGGAGGCATGGTGGTTTCCATGTGAAGAAATGTTCCAGAACAGCACAGGGAGTAAGTGGAATTGATTCCACATCTTCTTCAACCACACTTGAATTAATTAAAGGAAGCATTTGTTTTACTAACAGCACACAGTTTTATAAATGTGACAGTGATTAAAGTCTATTCCAGCGGGAAACAAAAATGTCTCTACCTGTAGTCACTACATAGGACATAATGTGCTAGAAGAGCAATTGAATGAAGGAATGAATAACGTCTTCACCTTGAGAGAGGTGGAATAGAGACTTTGTTTCCTGACAGATTAGTTAGAATGAAATATTTCATCATCATCTCTATTTCTCACTTGTAAATATATGCACTGGACCTTCTTGAGGTCCAATAAGGTTATATTTATGAAGCAGTGTTATCCATTGATTAATGTTTTCCTGGCCTGGAAAGTTGATAAAACTTTCAAATGGACTTAAAGTAGGCTAGATGTAGCTGAAGATACGGAGACTAATGCCAGAAATCAGTTTTCTAGAAACATCTCCTTAATTCAAGTGTGCTTTGGGTTTGAAAATCAGCTAAAGCCACATAGTACAATGAAGCAAACAAGGATTGGTTTGGCCTGACTGTTTTTCATCACTTGGTTGTATGCTCCCAGGTAAATAATTTCACTATTCCTGGGCCTCAGTGAGGGGGAATTCAGCCTAACTAGTGTCTAATCTCTGGGAGACAGCAGGGAATTTATACGAGTCTTAGAGAAAATCATACTCTAGTTTTTATCCTAGCTTTTTCTTTTAATAGCTGTATGTGATCTTAGAAAGGTCTCTGACCTCAACAAACTTCAGTTTCTATATTCATGTAATATGAATGTTAATGCTTTCCTTATTGATTTATCATGAGAAAGTAGTGATATAACATTTACATAGGATCTAACTCTGTGTCAGTAACTATTACTTCACTCAATATACAGTTCCTTGCCAAATTTTGCAAAAATCTCTGGTGAAGCCCTGTTTTGTGACTTTGATCAGAATTGCCTCTGTCAAATAAATTTGTCTTTTGGAACCTAGATGAAATGTCTCTAAAGTTGTTAGCCTTTTTATTTTTAGTCCCTGTATTGGATAAGAAGTAGAAGTAGTAAAACACGTTTAAAATTAGAAGGAGTAAAATAAGTGAACTTAAAAAAAATGAACTAAAGGAAAATAACCAGAGATAAATAAAAATTCCCTAAAAACCATATTTTAATTTGCAACAATATTAAATGTTTTACAGATACACCATTCAAATTAAGAAGAGCGCAAACTCATAGTCAAGTAGATCTTTACAATTATTGTAGGTTTTTAATGAATGAAATTTGGAAAACACACTATGATTTCTCTTGTTTTAATGACTTATGTTCATTAGAGTTTTCACCTGCCTCACATCTTTCCTCCAGGACAGAACATAGAAATTGATACAAGCTGGGGCGCCCGGGTGGCTTAGTCGGTTAAGCTCCGACTTTCGCTTAGGTCATGATCTCACGGTTCGTGGGTTCGAGCCCCGCGTCGGGCTCTGTGCTGACTGCCAGCTCAGAGCCTGTAATCTGTTTCAGTCTGTGACTCCCTCTCTCTCTGACCCTCCCCTGCTCGGGCTGTCTCTCTCTCTCCTAGAAAAAAAAAAAAACATTAAAAAAAAAAAAGAAATTGATACAAGCTATTTTATGTGTATGTATGTGTGGTCATATTCCATAAAAGTCTACTCTAGTAAAAGATGAATGTTTTCTTCTGAAATGTGAATAAGGCATTATTGAATGACCTTGGATGCTGACTATATTTAAATATGGATTTTTTACCTCCCTGAAAAGGGAATTCCTGTTTCACAAAATTGGATTTTTAACTGATTTCTCTATGTGTATACAAATACTCCAGCTTGTAGTCTTCTGTAATATGCAGTGCTTGCAACAAGCAAATGTGAACACTCCTGTTTCTATCCTCTTGTGGTTATATCTGGAACATTGAGCTGCTAGAAAATTTAACTTGTTCATTAGCTTTTCAAAATGAAATCAACAAGCCCAGGCACTGGAAAGCCATTTATTTTTCTCTCCTTCTCTTTGTTATCATATTTCCTAGCTTTTATGGAATTATAAATTATGAATTTGGATTCTTCTTGGATTCTTCTTGGATGGTTACCAAGGAGAAAGAAACTGGATGGCCAAAACATTGTTTGGTTTTGTTTTTATTCCCGACATTGATGAAGAGAAAAACAAAAGCAGTATTATATTTTGATGTTCTTTTGTTTGAAACAGAAGAAAAGTTCTCAAATATATTACTCTTTGGCCCTGACTATTACCATTTTAAGAAACAAAATTTATTTAAAAAGGAAGATTTTAGTTAAATAATTAGTATTATTATCTTTAAACTAAAAAAATTAAACATTCATGCCATTCATTTTACTTGAGACTTCTACTTGATATAGAAGGAACTGAGCCATATTTAAAATTTTTTATTCTATATAATATTGCAATTACTGAACATAACTGATTTTTTTAATTGAGTCTATGAAAATATTTTGTGGTGTTAATATTTTTGTAACCAAATGGCTAGGACTTTTTTCTTTCTTTTTCATGTTTATTTATTTTGAGATGAAGAGAGAGAAAGCACCTGTGCATGTGTGGGGAAGAGGCAAAGGAAGGGAGAGAGAGAGAATCCCAGGCAAGCTCTGCCCATGCGGGGCTCTAACTCACAAATCATGAGATCATGACCTGAGCTGAAGTCGGATGCCTAACTGACTGAGCCATCTAGGTGCCCCAATGGTTAGGATTTCTGTACATAAAACTGAAAATAAATATAAAATATAAAATGACCATTTATAGGTACTTGTTAAGGTTCTGGCTACCAGTAAGGCAATAGGACAGAGAAATCATATTCCAGGTTATATAAACAGTAAGCAAGGTTCTTACACATTTAGATAAAAGAACCAAAAGAAATTCTTATACTGTATTGCTCTTGAAAACCCCATACAGCAGATTACTTTTATAAAGCTATAATCATAGAACAGATTTGATTCTCTTTCTGCAAGCTAATGGTGAACACAAATTTTGTTCTGAAGAAATGGCTTTACCAATAGATACTAGATTTCAGGTAATAATGAGTCATGATTGTATGGTTATTTCTTATACTAAAATTTCTTTACAAGAAATAACATCTCCATTAAAAAGAGAAAATAATGGTTTACAGTATGGACTTTAAAATATGACTGTTTTATTGGGAAAGCTTTATAATAACTTTCTTAAGATTTTGAAATTCAATTATTATTTGAAGAAATAAATATTATAAATTAATTAGTAGGGTTAAAATATAAAACCTAAATTTGTATAAGCTGAAAAGGGCTTTTGTTAGTACTTGACCATTTTCCTATGTTCCAATACAAGAGTTCTGAGAATAAGAATATTTAGAGAATGCTGGGATTCAAGATGCTGGGATCCTATCTTCTTTGAGATCTTAGCAAGTCAAGATGAGTTTCACTGATTCATTCAACATTTAGTGTGCACTTATGATATATCTACTATATACTGTATACATACACACACGCATTTATATATATATAGACACTGCATATACACTTACTATACATACCTAGTCTTTGCCTTCATGGAATTCATAGTTTACTAGGAAAACATACAAGAGAAAATTCACTTTAACCAAATTTGATCTATTCTAATCCTCAAAGTTGACATTATTTTCTCATTGATAAAATGAGAGGGTTGGAGACACAATTTCTAAAATCTCATATGGCTCCAAACATCTACAACTGTAATTTCACTTGTTAGGCCTTTTCTCAATCATTAAACATTAATCAATCATTAGGCCACTTCTCAATCTTCAAAGAATTAGAGGAAATGCACAAGTATATTGATTAAGGAATACTGGACTCAATTCATATGTTCAGATATTTATTGACTGAGACTATAGCCTGGTTACAAAGAATGAAATAAAAAAATAAACAAAATCCAGTATATCACCAGGCATGGATTTTTGTTCAGGTTTAGATTTTTTTACTGTATAATACTAGATTTCTCTCATTATATCATTGCACCTCTCTAGTGTTGAAATTCTTATCCTTGAACACCAAATACTTCTATATGAATGTAATTTTTTTGCATTCCTAAAAGCTAATAGTTAATCACTCACAGTTTGATACGGTGTGTGATGCCTTAATTGCAACAGTAGAAAAGTGACTGGTGTTTCCTTGCATCATAGTTCCTCACTCCCCCATGTGTCAGTGTATTTTGGCATGCTTAAGTGACTTGAAAATTAGTTTACTGATCATTCAAATCCCTTTACCTAAACACTACCCAAAGGGAGAATTAAAACAGCAATTTCCAACTCTAGAAAACATACTGATCATTTTTGTCCCAGATATTTTAACATCTTTTTTTTCTCTATCGTTTCTCTTTTTCTTTCTTAAAAAAAACAAAACAAAACAAAAGCGAGGTGGAGGTAATCTGAGTGCTGTGTCACTGGGTAACCTCACAAGGGTATGCTTCTGAAGACGTGGTGTGACAGAACGGGTTTGACTGAGGTCTCCTTCTCCTGCCATTGGACTGGTTCTCTTATCACAGAACCTGATAGTCAGGTGGACAGCTGAGTGAGTCATTTGCATTTGACTCCAACTGGGATACCCACTTGTTAGGGACTGTGAAGGAAAGCGTAAATGCGAGGAGAGGGGAAAGGGGAAGAATAAAAAACAAAGATTGGTATGAGTTATAATATTAATTTGCAGATTCTCTTTGATTTTCTTCCCCCCTGGTTTAGGGTTTCTTCTCTTGGTTGTCCACAGGGCACTTGAATTCATACCACTTACTACTGCATTTCATGTCCCCTGAAAATATACTGCTCAGAGAGGTGTTCTAGACCCTCTTCCTCAGTCTGACCAGGCTTCCTGTGAATGCTGATCTCCCCCTTGTATGTTGCACATAGACATAGGTCTCAGATATCTCATGAAAACAAACTTTTGTTTGTTTTGCTCCCTGTCATCCTAAATCCTTCACAAAATACACTTTGGCCACTGAGTTATTTGGAGCCAGAACTCTGAATCCTCCTCCAACAAATATAGTTGGTTCAGGAGACCTCAGATGATTGATACCATGCAAAGATAAATTATAAACTGGTATTTACAATAATGTTTACACTCCAAACTTCACACTGGGGTTTTTACTCAATTGCAATACACAGAGAATTTCTGCTTGATTATAGTGTCTGGTTGACTTATTCATCAATTCAATTCAAATGGTTGTAGAGCTCTTATATTTATTTCAGTTATTGATCTCTTCACTGATGCATTACATGAGTGTTCTCTGAGCACAGATAATGTCCAGAGGGGTATGACTGAAACAGTCTTGGGAAGGGTATGAGGGCAGGAGCATAATTATAAGGAAGACAACTTTTTCTAGTATTTCTAGTATGAGAGTCTAGTCTTTCTGTTTCTGCCTAGAGTTTATAGAATATACTGGCTATAAGAGTTTATGATGTTATGTTATGTTATGTTGTTATGTTATGTTATGTTATGTTATGTTATTTATTTATTTATTTATTTATTTATTTATTTATTTATTTATGAGAGAGAGACAGCATGAGCAGGGGAGGGTCAGAGAGAGAGGGAGACACAGAATCCGAAACAGGCTCCAGGCTCTGAGCTAGCTGTCAGCACAGAGCCCGACGCAGGGCTTGAACCCACGAACTGTAAAATCATGACCTGAGACAAAGTCAGACACTTAACTGACTGAGCCACCCAGGTGCCCTGTTTATGTTATGTTAAAATAAGACAACATGTCATAATTCATGAGAACTCCCTCAAGAATAAATCTACCTGGCCTATAATTTGGAAGGAACCCTGATATCTGCTATCTTACTTACAATAAAAGATAGATATATTTTATTGTAGTAAAATACACAAATTTGCCATTTTAATAATTTTTAAGTGTATGGTTAGTGGGATAAGCACATTCATATCATTGTGCAATCATGACCACAATTCACTCCCAGAATGCTTTTTATATCCTCAAATTGAAACTTTCCTCACTAAATAATAATGCCCCATTTCTTCCCTTTCTCCAAGGCCCTGCCAACCACCATTCTAATTTCTGCAACCTGAAATATTCTGTAAAAAATGATGGACTGATTCATGGGGGGAAAAAAGGGTGATTGCCTTTTACCTTATCTTAATAGAGAAATGAAAACAAAGTTTTATATCTTCTCAGGGAAATGAAAGATTTAATGAATCATAGTGGTCAAGAATATAGGCAGATGTTTTAATTGGCTGGGAAGAAACACCTTACTTCCCATTATTGATACTGCTTTCAAAATACTTCCATTTCCAGGGTCCCATGTTTATGAATTATTTTTTTTAACAAATCTGACAAAACCAACTGACAGAGTTAATAATAAGGAACCAGAAATATATGCATGGAATTGTTCTGGAATGATTCTGAAAACATAATTTTGGTCACCAGCATCAATTTCATATCTCATCACAATTTAGCTAGTAAACCAGTAGCTAAATTGATCCTTTGCTTTTCTTTTGGAGTTCCAATAAGTCAGTAGTTTCCATCTTTTTTTCCCCCAGTGAAAACACAGTGAGCAGATAAACTCTGATGGGAAGGATATTAGGATAGTAAAAAAAATAAATAACCAATTTTTAAATAACATAAATTCATCATGCCAAATTACATACATCCTATAAATAAGTTGAATAAGAGAATACAGTGTAAATTCAAACCATATCTTTGTATCACACTGTCACTTATTCTCTCAGAGCCTTTCTTAGAGAGTACTGACTCATGATACTTTCCCCAGCAATGATATAGTATGGTTTAAAAGTTGTGTGAAATATAAACCCCCTATTAGAGATACTAAAGGCTGTGAAAAGTAACTCTATTTTGGTCAAATAATTTCTTTCTATAGGATTCCTTTTATACTAAACACTATCTTTAAAACTTTTTCCATGTTATTTATCTTGGTAGTAGCATACACATTCCAAACAACTTATGCAGTCCATAAGTTGAGTAAACTCATCCCTACAGAATTAATTTAAAATAAAAACATAAGGGTGCCAGGTGGCTCAGTTGGTTAGGCAACTGACTCTTGATTTTGACTCAGGTCATGATCTTACAGTTGGGAGATCCAAGCCCTGTGCTGGGCTCCAGTTCAGAGTGGAGATTCTCTTTCTCCCTTGCTCTTTGCCTCTTCCCCACCTGTGGTGTCACTCCCTCTCAAAAATAAATACACTTAAAAAAATAAAATAAAGTAAAAATATAAATTAAGTATTAAAAAAACTAAATTTACAAAAAACTAGGAGCAAATCTAGGAACAGTCTTTACAAAGTGCCTATGGGCATAACTATGGAATATGAAGCCGAGAATGACCTATTGTCTTCTCTGATGGGGTTTGAATAAATTAGAAGCATGATTGAATCTCCGTATCTAGGGGTGCCTGGGTGGCTCAGTCAGTTAAGCATCAGACTTCGGCTCAGGTCATGATCTCATGGTTCATGGGTTCGAGCCCGGGAGGGGCTCTGTGCTGACAGCCAGCTCAGAGAATGGAGCCTGTTTCAGATTCTGTATCTCCCCCTCTCTCTGACCCTCCACTGCTCACACTGTCTCTCTCAAAAATAAATAAAACATTAAAAAAAATTTTTTTAATCTCCATATCTAGGGGCACCTAGGTGGGAAACATCTGACTCTTGATTTTGGCTCAGATCGTGATCTCAGGATTCATAAGGTTCAAGCACCATGGCGGATTCTGGGCTGACAGCCTGCTTGGGATTCTCTCTCTCTCCACCCCCCCTCTCTCTCTGCCACTCCATACTGCATATGTGTACTTGTACTCTCTCTCTCTCTCTTTAAAAAAAAAAAAAACACACACACACACACAAAACACAAAACAAACAAACAAAAACACACCTCCACATCTGTCTAAACTTTTTCTAATGTAAATAGTATTACAAAACCATTTTCTACAATGTTTCAAATACTTACATGTATCATTTTTTGTTGTGTGTTTGGAGGTTATTGTATTTTGTTCTTTTCACATTTATTCTCATTACTGCCATCTAGAATACCTGCAGAAAGGATTTGGAGAAAGACACTAAAATATATGGTAAAATACCACCCTCTTGGGAGTTCTAGCCCCACTTTAATACCACCTTGTAATCTGTACTTCATCACACACATTTCTAATGGCTCCATTTCTGGTTGGCTCTGAAGACAGAGCTCACTTTAGCCTCCCCAAGAATTTAATGAGATTTCCCTCAAGTCATACATTTTTGAAAAGTGGGAGGTTTAATAATGGGCCTAAATTAAATGAACTAGGTCTAGTGATAAGGTCTCTGATTTTAATTTAGTTCAAGGAAGTTGCCCCTATGGTTGAAATGGTTGATTAGTTAGAGTACATGAATAGAGTCAGTCCTACCAGTAGGTAGAAGCAGTTGCTAATTATGTGATTTGAATTTAGAGATGTTGAGACATTCACCTATATGCAAAAATCTTAATTTACTTGTCTAGCTTAAAATATTGCTTACATTTAAAAATAACTGTTAGAACACAAATCCTTCAACTGAAATATTTAAGACATTAGCATAAGTTATCTTAATTAACATTTTTTGATACATATTTAAGGAGCACTTAATTATAACAATAATAATGCCAGTAACTAACTTTTCAGCAGGTATTCCATGCCTGGCAATGAGCTAATAATTAAAATACTATTTTATTTACTTCTTTTATAATAACCCTGTAAGATAAGCTTTACTTGTTAAACTGGTTCCTGGAATACTAACTTTTGAGCTGAGCTTGTTGCTGGGAAAGCTACAATGAAGGCAGTTAAATCTCCTTCCTTGAGCTTACTTAAACTCGAATACAAGGAGGCAGATTAATAAGCAAACAAAGGAATGAACAATTAACACAAGAAAATGATGAGTTATGTGAAGAAAATTAAACACAATAATATGATAGAGGAGCACCAAATTTAAATCAGATTGTCAGGGAAAAGCCTTTTAAGAAAGTGGCACTTGTGTTGAGTCAAGAATATGAAAAAGGGCCAGTTTTTCTTTGCACACTTAGGAAAGGCATTCCACGTAAGGCTCACAGCTAGCTCAGAAGCCTTGGCAGGAGAACCGTCTGTGCATGATTGAAATAACAGCCATATGCATGGATCACAGATCTCTGGGTCAGAGCCAGATCATGTGGGGCTTTATAGGGCATGGTGAAAATTAGAATTTCATTCTGTGGATGATGAAAAGAGTTTGGAAAGGGGAGTGATCTCTTTTTAAAAGATCACATTGGCTGCTGTGAGGAAAATTATTGGGGATGGGGCCAGAAGTAGAAGCAGGGAGGCTGTTTAGGAGACAATTGAGTAATCTGTATGAGATGATTGTAGCTGGGACCTGGGAGTCATTACAGTCGATGAAGAGAGAAATGGGAAAAATCATGATGTGTGTTGCATTTAGAACCAATAAGATTGGCTAATGGATTGGATATAAAGGGCACGGGGAAGAGAAGGATCAGAGGTAGAGACTAGATCTTTGCTACAGGAAATGAGTGCACTGTGGGGCTGTTTAATGAGATAAGGATGAGTGAGGAAAAAGATTGGTTTAGAGGGAACAATCATAGATTTTGGGCATTTTGAATTTGAGATAACTACTGGACATACAATTAGGGATGTCAGTCATGTAGACAATCTGGCATATGAGACGGGAGGTCTGATGACAGGTCATGACAGGAGATATAAATTTAGGAGTCACTGTCATATCAATGACACCTAGGGAGAGATTGTAGTAGACACCGAAATGGCTGAATCTTGGAACACTGCACATTGAGAGACTGGACGGATGAGAAGGAGCAAGAGTGGAAGAGAAAACAAAGAGGGATGGGGGCTCGAGGTAGGGTGCTACTAACTATGTCAGTGCTGATGAAAAATCTAGTAAAATAATGACAGCAATGCGACCGCTTGGGACGGAGCATGAAAATGGAGAGAAAGACGAGGGTACTGCAGTGCATAACCCTGGATGTTTTTTTGAGAAATTTTGTTCTGAAGTGCAACAAAGAAATGGATGGTAACTTTAGAGTGCGGTAGGCTTTTCAAGGAGGCTTTATTGCTTGTTCTACTTGTTTACTGTTGTTGCTGCTTCCTTTTTCAACATGAGGGATACTGCAACTTTTGCAAATAATGCGGCACAGAGGGAGAAAAGAGTGATGCAGAGGAGAGAGTGGAAAATTACAGGAGTGCAATCTTTTGTGTAGGCAAGAAGGTAGAGGATCCAGCGTGCAGGTGGAGGGAAGCCGATGCTTCAGTGTTGGCAAGGTGAGCGAAGCCAGAGGGAGTGGGTGGACGCAGTTATGTCATTTTGTGGCCAAGATGAGAAGTAGGACAAAAGATCTTCACTAACGTGTGAAGTTTTGAAGGATCAAGTATTGAGGGTTTGAAGACAGCGGACAAGATAAGAAATAGTTATTTCAAAAATAGGATGTGGAAAGGAGAATCATAAAGTACATGAAATTATGATTGCTGAGCAGTGTGGCCTGGCCATTTGAGATTTGTTGTCATGAATTTAAAGTGAAATTAGCCAGCACAATTGTGTTTGTTTTTCTCTCCAGGGTGGTTGCTTGGTTTCTGGCCTGGTGTAGGCAGACAGTTGGGTTTCATTTTGTTTGGAGTTTGCAATGGGAAAAAGGGTGGAGTGACTTAAGAGGAGAGATTAAAAAGGAGTGATTGCCAGGGAGTGATTTAAAAGAATACCCACTTCTTTTTTTTTTTTTTTATTACAAATAGTTTATTGTCAAATTAGTTTCCACATAACACCCAGTGCTCATCCCCACAAGTGTCCTCCTCCATGCCCATCCCTCCTCCCCCCCACATCCATCAGTCCTCAGTTTTTGTCAGCATTCAAGAGTCTCTCATGGTTTGCCTCTCTCCCTTTCCCCCACCATTTCCGCCCTTCTTCTCCCCCTTGGTCCTCTGTTAAGTTCCTCCTAATCCTCCTATACGTGCACACATATGATATTTGTCCTAAAGAATACCCACTTCTAAGCAAAGGAAGAAAAAGAGGGTACAGGAGCAGGGGTGGTGGATAAGGAAAAAGTGGTTAAAGTCAGTGGATTGTATCAATATCCCCATTTTTCCAGAAAGACGACTGAGATTTAGAGAGGCTAGGTAATGAGCCCTATTGCCACACAGGGAGGAAGTGACAGCACTAAGATTTGAACCTAGGCTATGGTTGTTGGTCATTTGGCTACTTCCTCCTCTCTATAGGGCCTTATGAGAGAAGGGGTTCAAAACAAGCTTGGTCTTCAAATGGTTTAGCTTCTCAATGGGATTATTTTCCATGAAGAAGGTAAGGTCTAGATCAGAAGCTAGAAGATGAGTTCATTCATCCAGTGGACAACAAAACTAGATGCCGAAGTCATGGAAAGAGAAGGGTGTAAATGTTGAGAAAGGAGACCTTCTAAGAAGGGTATTCAAAAAGACATGCCACTGGATTCCCAGTTTCTCCTGGGTTGAATCTACTGGCAAGATTCTATCCCTTGTAACCATGCATTTCTCCCTGATGAGCCTAAAAACACACATAAGTGAAGCTGTAGATTGCTAACTGAGCAAAGCTAATACCTCTCCAAATTACTTATATAATCTTAAAGACTTCTGGAATTTCTAAATGTAATTCTGTTTTTCCCTCAATTCTAAGCTCTAGAATATATTTATTAATGAAGCTTTGAAAGGGAAAAAAATAAGATCACAGAGAAGAGCTTTACCTCAGTTCTTAAGGTTTGTTGGCAGTGAGGGGCACCTGGGTTGCTCAGTCAGTTAAGCAACCGAATTCGGCTCAGGTCATTATCTCGCAGTTTGTGGGTTCGAGTCCTGCGTCAGGTTCTGTGCTGACAACCAGCTCAGAGCCTGGAGCCTGTTTCAGATTCTGTATCTCCCTCTCTCTCTGACCCTACCCTGCTCACGCTGTCTCTCTCTATCTCAGAAATAAAGAAAAACATTAAAAAACAAAGGTTTGTTGGCAGTGAAATAAAACTTGTGATTTATTGAATGATTTTTAGCAGCAGTGGTCTTGGAACCATTAGGAACTGTGTGATAGATTCAGAGAAAATGCAAATCAGAATACTTGCCACACATTTTATTAGCAAACATGTTAATTTTAAAAATAAACAAAACTAAACCAAATGGTTTAAAACCAAATGGCATAAATTAGATAAGAAGCCTAGAGCAAGAGCAAATGCTCCCAGGTAATAGAGCAACTACCTAAATAAGAGTATTATTTTAAGATATAGCGGCTTTAGCAACCAAACTGAGTCTATTATATCATTGCCCTGAAGTCATTTTACTTTAATTTCATTAGAAAGCCCACTAACATTATGCAATTTGAATATATACTCTCAATAACACTGAACACTGAAACCTACTTATTTACACATTTATTATGTTGCTTTTTCACATAGGAATGATAGCTTCCATTAATTGTCCAAAGCTGTCCAAAACATCACTCAGTCCACTGGAAAACTCTCCACGAGAAATTGACAATCTAAAAGGATAATCATCCCTGTGTTTCCTAAACATTTTTAGAAAATACTCTATATACTGTATTGAATACAAATGGATTTTTCAAATATATTGAAAAGTATGTAATAGTGGGTTAAAAACTATAGAAGAATAATTTAATATTTTCAGGAAATTAACTTATGATCATATTACATCTCTAATCTTCATACTAGGAGAAATTACTTGTGTCCACTACAAATTCCTTTGTTCCAAGGCAAACAAGAAATTCTGTTCTCTTTTTTTTGGTAATAACTCAAGTTCCTCCTATCTAAACATTTCTCATACTTCAAATCTATTTGACAAACCATTTTGTGTTTTAGCTAAGAGGCAGTAGCTGTTAACTAGATAGTTGTCTATTTTATTTTTATATGGATAAAGTTGAAGAGACACACACAAAAGGGATTTATATGTGAAGAAATGTCCCATACTGACTTTAAATAAAATTCATATTTCAAAATATGCAGCTGACTGTAGATTTCTATCTTCTATGCATAGATGAATGTAAATGTCACAAAGAATATATATGTCGATGTCCATGTCAGTAGTATCAACATGTACTTCTCCAGAGATGTCTATATTTCAACATTTCCAAGTTGAGAGGGATTTTTTGTACTTCAAAGAAAGGAAAAACATATTTGTTTTCCATTTAGATGCTAATGTACATAATTCTCTTGATGAAATCAAATATAATAACATTTGAAGGAGACATTCCAGTTCAAATAAAATCCAAATGCTTTTTTAATTTGGAAGTTTTGTTAGAGAAAAGAGAACAAAATTTTTAAAAAACTGTTTCGTAATCCTGGGTGATTTTTGTGCATTTATTCATTTGTGCATTCATTTATTCATATGTTCGCTCAATCATAAATATGCATTGAGTATATACCACGTGACAGACTAGATGCTTGTGCTGTGCCAGTTTCATAGGAGGCCTCCCTGGTTGCTTGTCAGTCAGGAAACCTCAGCACCTCCATGAGCAGTAGCAATGAATGAGAAACTCTGACAAGTGACAGCACCTGACATCGAATAGAGTTTCTGTTCTTATATAAGAAATTAACTTCTCCACCTGTACTAATGGAGCAGATGCTCGCCCCTTGTCTATGGTATAGGAATGGCTGGGACATTTTTAGACTATACTTAGCTTTGTTTTTGTTTTAATGTTTTATATATTCTGAGAGAGAGAGAGAGAGAGAGAGAGAGACAGCGTGAGCAGGGGAGGGTCAGAGAGAGAGGGAGGTACGGAATCTGAAACAGGCTCCAGGCTCTGAGCTGGCAGTCAGCACAGAGCCCGACGCGGGGCTCGAACCCACGAACCGCGAGATCATGACCTAAGCGAAAGTCGGACGCTTAACCGACTGAGCCACCCAGGCGTCCCTACTTAGCTTTGATATAGTCAGAGATGTTCTGGATTGATGGACAAGAGGCCAGGTCTATGAAGCTGAACATCAGCTACAAATGGGACTGATTCTGCTCATTGCCCCGCTGTCCTGGAACGGAAGCTGAGTGTGACGGAATCGAAGGTGGAGGCTAACAACTGCCGTCTGGAGAAAGAAGCTGAAGGCTCAGAGTTAAAGTTCTCAAACGTTAAGGAGCACAAACGTTCTAGGGGCACCTGGGTGGCTCAGTCAGTTAAGTGTCCTACTGTTGGTTTCGGGCATGATCTCACAGTTCATGAGTTCGAGCCCCACATCGGGCTCTGTGCTGACAGTGACCAGCCTGCTTGGGATTCTCTGTCTCCCCTCTTCTCTCTGCCCCTCCTGTGTGTGTGTGTGTCTCTCTCTCTCAAAATAAATAAACACACCTTTAAAAAATCCTATAAAGCAGGTACTCGTTTAAAATCAAGAATCCCTTCTCCACCTCCTAGAATACACTTTTTTTTTTAAATTTCTGAATTTCTGAGAGAGAGAGAGAGAGAGAGAGAGAGAGAGAGAGACAGCATGAGCAGGGGAGGGTCAGAGAGAGAGAGGGAGTCACAGACTGAAACAGACTCCAGGCTCTGAGCTGGCAGTCAGCACAGAGCCCGACGCAGGTCTCGAACCCATGAACTGTGAGATCATGACCTGAGCCGAGGTCGGACGCTTAACCAACTGAGCCACCCAGGCGCCCCACGTACACACTTCTGATTCAGTAGGTCTCCTATCCAAGAAACTTGTATAGAGATTACCGTTTCAGCGTGTAATCCAGAAAGCAGTCCATCCATTTGCAGTGATTATAATGAATGTTAAATACCTCTGTACCTTCTTTAAAATGTGACCATCTTGCATAGAAAAGCCACGCTGAATATTTACTTTAGCAAATTTAGAGACTTTCTCCTACTCTCTATTAAAGACACTTTTGTCTTTAACACTAATTTATAATCGAAGATGTTTCCAAAGTAGAAGAATTACACTTCCTTTAATAATATCTTTATAATAGGGGCGCCCGGGTGGCTTAGTTGGTTAAGCGTCCGACTTTCGCTTAGGTCATGATCTCGCGGTTTGTGAGTTCGAGCCCCGCGTCAGGCTCTGGGCTGACTGCCAGCTCAGAGCCTGGAGCCTGTTTCAGTCTGTGACTCCCTCTCTCTCTGACCCTCCCCTGCTCACGCTCTCTCTCTCTCCTAGCAATAAATAAAACATTTAAAAAAATAATATCTTTATAATAAATACATCATTTCCTTAGTAATGGATTATTTGAGCCTCTTAAAACTGATAAGATCAGAATTTTTTAATATTATTTATAAAACCCCACTGTTTCCTTTTTCCTTAGAGGAACCCAGTATCTAATTTTACTAATATTTTACTAATAACATGTAATCTTGTGTCTGCTTTTCAGCCATTTATTCATTAATTAATTTTTATTGATTCGTTTACTCAACAGAGTTACTATGCACCTGTTATTTAACAATTAGATACTGGCATGCCCTCAGAAGCCTTATCAATAAATAACCTGAAATTTAGATCATTTAGGTAAACCATCTGAATTGTAGTATGATAAGCTAAATACACACATGTGTACTTCCCCTCCTCCCTCCTTATTTTGGATTATATATAAAGGGAGAAAATGCTTACCTTAAACATCTTCACTTAAAAATTACAAAATATTTTAAAATTCTGTATATTCAGTTTAGAACACCAGAGGAAAAGTTTGTTTCAATCAGTCATTTGTATGGCTTCTCTCTCTAATTGATAGTAAATAACCTTGATTTGGGGAAAGATCTGCACATGTGACAACTTGTAGTTTGAAGTCTCCTTTTCCTTGAAGTGTATGTAGATATGTAGACTTGGCTTGAATAAAATGAGTGTCCCTTTTCCTGACAGTGTTTGCTAGAATCATATTTTGGTTTCAGAATTGATTTCTTTTCCTCCATACGGAGGAGGACATGTATGTCAAGAACTTTACTATGGGATACAAATTGACAGAGTGACACGCACAGGAGTCAGATGTTATCAATAAGAAAATACACTTATTCTCTGACATGCGGGTCTTGTGGGGAACTGACATTGATGGGAAGTGATGCTCTTTAGCCAAAGGGAAATATATCTATCATGCTGTCACATTAGATATAGTTCAAACTAAAATAAACATTCTGTTATGATGCTATTCTTGAGACATACACTTCTGAATATGCTCTTGGCTCTTTGGATGAGAAGTGATAATAACTTTAAAGAGCATCAAATAGTACCTGTCATAATAAGCACATGATAAAAGTAATCTATACTTACTATAACTATCAATAGCTGCACCCATGAAATATACTGTGAAGTAAGTATCTCAATAGTGCAGTACATCCTGTCTTCTCCCAATGCCAATAATCAGTGCTCCTTTGCCTGACTTTGCAGAGAATTGTGACTAATGATGTAACTGGTTTGAGGAACCATTTCTTTAAATGAACTTGAGACTTATTTCAATTCTGAATTTTATAGCTGATGGATTGATTTTCAAAGCCCAGCAAGTAACATTTATGTGAGTATTAATCTGAGTCAGACTTTTAAATGCATGTCTTACATAAATTCTATTTAATTATCGGGATGTTAGGTGGATCTCACAGTATTAATATTTTTAATTCATTCCATTCTCACTACTACATATATACTACATATACAACAACAACAACAACAACAACAACAACAACAAACAGAATCACCAAGAATTTATCTTGAACCTGTAATTTTAATTTTGGTGATTTACAAAATAAGCACTGAAAGGCTCTGAAAAGCCAGGTTCTTCCATTTCCATCTGATATCCAAATCCCCTTTATAAAACCTTCTTCTAGCTCATGGCTGAACTGTTCTGCTGACAGGGAACTTATTTTTTCCCCCTCTCTAAGCATGCGTTTTTGTCATATGTAGGTCTAACTTTCAGAAATTTATATTCAAAATGAGTTGCTCTGTCTCCCTATAACTTCCACTCATTTGTCATAATTATTTCCCCTGGGACTATAAAGAACAAATCAAGTGAGTCGAGTGACTTCCTCTTATGGCATGACTCTAAACATTTGAAGATGTCTGTCAAGCCCCCCTTTCGTCTACCAATTCTTCTCCAAGCTAAATATCCTTAGTTTCTACAAATATTTCTCATTGCTTGTCAGCTCTGCACTTGATAAGTCATCTTCCTCTGCACAGTTTACAGATGGCATGTGATTATTAAGCATCCCTTTAGGGTACCTTCATCGTCTTCAATCTTGCATTATTATTTCTATAAACTACAGTCATGCTGATGTTGTCGATGGTCAGGCTATCTTGTGGACCAGTTATAGAATTGGTTTGCCATTGAAATATTTAAGTATTTCATGAATGATGCTCACAAACTGCATCTACCTCTGTTCATGCCAGCCTTTGTCTTATTCACATGCAAGACCTCTTTATGTTTATTACATTCTGTCTCAGGATAAATCCACTCCAATAACCTCTCAAGGTCCTTGGAATCTTCATGTCCTTATTCAACATGAATAAAGGCTGGTTGTATACCTGGTATGTGGCAGACAATGTGCAAGATGTTAATTTTGTGGTCCACTTATTTGTATCCCACACAACTTTACTCGGCTTCCTTGCTTCCTGTGATTTTTCCCTCCCCCTTTGATTCATCCACAATGATGAACTGTAACCTTGTTTTCTTCCCCTCAACAGGACTTTCATTAAAAACCTTCAACTTTAAAAACATCCTACATAATGTTACTTTTTCCTTTCTGACCTCTGCTGTCTTCACTCTCAATAGATGAACCTCATAAGTGCTTCCACCTTGATGCCTACCTTTTCACCCTCATTTTTCATTTTCTGCAGTATCTCAGTCTTATTGTTAAATTGGACCTTGCAGTTGATCACGTTACTAACCATACATACTCAACATCCTCTAGATTCTTTTCATTTTATTTGTTTTTCCTTAATTATCATTTATCTCTTATCACTATGTCAACCCCCTTGCCTGTTCCTAAAATCAAGCTAATGAGCACTATGGGCAAAAATCCTAGAATGGCTGAAATACTATATCTACGGGATCTTAATAAGCCACTTTTTTTCCCCCTTAGATTGCCATTCTCCAGTTCATTTAGCTATCATATCAGTTATTAATGTAATACTCCTTTAATTTTCCTTATATTTCTCTATATCATGTACAAATTCAGATACTTTTTCTGCTTTAACTTAAGTCCACATTTTTGCCCATATCCTAAAGGTCAATTACCATGCAGGGGTTGGTTTTCATTGACCTAGCCCTTTTTCATCCAGACTAAAATTATACAAAGAAACAGTTTTTCTATACATTTTTAAAAACTATTCAAGGCTGATTTATTTAGATAAATATTATAGTTATCATTTTATCTCATTTCCTATAGTTTCATGGTTAATGCATTTATCATATCATGTTCTCATTCAAAACCACAGCAAATTGAGTTGATAAAAAGGAAAATGGTTCTCCTGCTTCGCTTCCTGTTTTTTCTAGTAATTGTATCCAACTTTACTTAAAAGTTTTCAAAAAGATATTTTTGGCACTAAACATGTGGACCGATACTTACAAGTGCATGATTGGTATAAATACTATTTTATATGGAATAGTTCAGGTATCAACACAAAAGCAAGAAGACACAGACATGAAGTAAATGTTTTTTCCCATTCCTTTTAGTCTCAAGATGTAATATTGGCCAGTAAGCCTTTTTATTTTCCTTTATGTCTCCAAAAAGCCCAGTCAGGTATACCACATAAATCAAGATATACCCTACACAAAACCATTATTCCCTTTAACAGTGAATAATGACATATTTGGAAGATCTTTAGAGATAAAATAACACAAGACCCTCATTTAAAAAACTATGTAAATATGGACAAGTCTAAATTCCTCAGCAAGTTAGTAACAGATCTGGAACCCAAACTTCAGATGTCTACCTAATAAACTAGTACATACTCTGTCCTGTACTGAAAAGAAGCACACTCAGCAATTCTCAATGAGCTGATAGTGTCTTTTAGCAAATCTCTTGAAAAAAATATAATTTGTTTAATAATAATTTGTTTAAAGATGAAGCTTTTGGTAATCATATGGCTTGATCCTTTCTTCCTCTCTTCTTCCTTATACATATATTCATTTTATTACTTATATAACACAAATATGTGTAACACAGGGACAGTCACATAATTTTTGTTTGACAAACCTTATAAGTATGAGGAAGGCTGCCCTCTACATAGCCAATTTCCATTCTTTTCATCCTAATGTTAATGATGTTATTTAAAGTTATTGGATGCACAGCATCAAATGACATTATTTCAAGTGACTTCATGACACAGAGGGTACATTGTGTAAGGAATATCAAGTAGAAGTTCTCAGGTGTTTTTCTCTTTAAAATGCAAAGGAAGAAATGCAATTACTATTTATTATTTAGTTACATCATGCCTGCCCATCATGTCTTTTTGAATTTGGCCTACTAACTTATAATTAAAAGAATCATTATCTCTGCTGGATGTGGACACAGATTCACATTATTTCCGTGAAAGCCTGTCTCCTGTCTCACTTTAATGAAAATTTAAACCTCTTAGAATGGCATGCGGGACCCAGAATTATTTTTCTTTTGTCTGAACAGAGTTAAAAAGGGAAAGAACCCCTAGAAAAATAAGTCCCTGTTCCTCTCCATGGATTCTTGTCTTGCAGGCATCCATTTTCTGCTTTCTGAAAGGATTGATGCGAGCGGTATCTATACAATGCCAGAGGATAAATTAGTGGCGCAGAAACAAAATAACTAGACTTCCTCCCATTTTCAACCCAGATTAATTTGGCTTTTTTAAAATCATGGTAAACTACACATAACATAAAGTTCACCATTTTAACCATTCTTACATGTACAACTTACTGGCACTAAGCCCATTCATATGGTTGTACTATTACCACCACTGTCTATTTCCAGAAACTTTTCACCATCCCTCCCCTGCTAAAAAAACTCTATCCTCATTAAGCAATAGCTCCTCATTCCCTTTTTCCTTAGGTCCTGATAACTACTGTTCTACTTTGTGTCTCTATGATTTTGTCTATTGTAAGGTATCTCATATAAAAGAATCATACCATATTTGCCCTTTGTACCTGGCCTATTCACTTAGCATGATGTTTTGGAGATCCTTCTATACTGCTGTGTTTTACAGTCATTTGTTCTTTTTTATTCTTAAGGATAATATCATTGCAAAGATGCACTTAATGTGTTTATCTATTCTTCTATTTATGAATATTAGAGTGTGTTCAGTTTGGGCTATTATAAAGAAAACTGCTACACTATTTCTATATAAGCCTTTTATTGACACATACTTCCTTTTGGGTAAGTATCTGGAGGTAGAAATCTTGGATCAGAATTTAGATAAATGTTGGGGCACCTGGGTGCTTCAGTCAGTTAAGTGTCAGACTTCAGCTCAGGTAATGATCTCGTAGCCTGTGAGTTTGAACCCCAGGTCAGGCTCTGTGCTGACAGCTCAGAGCCTTCATCCTGCTTCGGATTCTGTGTGTGTGTGTGTGTCTCTCTCTGCCCTTCCCCTGCTCATGCTCTGTGTCTCTGACTCTCTCAAAAATAAACAAGCATTTAAAAAATTAAAAAGAAAGAATTTAGATAAATGGCTTACAGGATTTGAAACAGTTTTCCGAAATGTTTTTCCAATTTGAGTTCCCAGCAGCAGTGTATGAAAGTTTCAGTTGTCCAATCTAATAAGCATATGTATTGTTAGACTCATTGATTTAGCAAGTCTAATGGGTATGTAGTCATCTGTTGTTATGTCTTTAACTTATATTTTTCTTATACCTAAAGATGTTGAACATTATTTCATATGTTTCTTGGCCATTTGGACATTTTATTTTTCCCATTTTTTTCAAAGGTTAGGGTGTTTAATCTTTTGAATTATTGATTTGTAGAAATCTTTAACATTCTGGAAACAGGGGCTCCTGGGTAGCTCAGTCAGTTAAGCGTCCAACTGTTGATTTTGGTTCAGGTCATGATCTCACAGTTGGTGAGTTTGAGCCTGACATTGGACTCTGCACTGACAGTGTGGAGCCTGCTTCGGATTCTCCTTCTCCTTTTCTCTCTCCGCCCCCTCCTGCTTGTGCATGCTGTCTCTCTCTCTCTCAAAAATAAATAAATAAACACGTAAAATAATTCTGGAAACAACCCAAATAGATTTTTGTATTATAAATGTTTTCTCCAATCTGAGGCTTGCCTTTTCAATTTCTTAATGGGGTCTCTTGATGAGCAGAATTTCCTAATTTTGATGAAGTCTAGGGTAATTTTTTCTTTTAATATATTTTTTATATTTTTAACTTTACTTATTTATTTTGAGAGAGAGCGAGTGCATGAATGGGGTAGGGGGAGAGAGGAAGAGAGAATTCTAAGCAGGCTCTGTGCTGATATGGTGCAGAGCCCAGCACAGGGCTTGAACCCACAAACTGTGAGATCATGGCCTGATCCGAAATCAAGAGTCAGACACCCAACTGACTGAGCCACCCAGGCATCTCTCTTTTAGTATTAATACCACTTATAGACCTAAGAGAGCTTTGTTTACCCAAGCAATGGAGCTAATCCTCTATGTTTTACTAGCTTTTCCATTTAGTTCTATGACCCATCTTGAATTAGTTTTTGTATGTAGGTTGAGGAAGAAGCCAAGCTTTTTTTTTATATATAGATATTCTGTTTTATTAGCACCATTTGTTAAAAGACTCTTCTTTCCTCATTGAATTATTTAATGCCTTTGTTGAAGACAAGTGACATATATGTTTGTATCTATTTCTGGACCTTATTCTGTTCCATTGATCTATTTGTTTACTCCCATGCTAATCCCATGTCATTTTAATTACTGTACATTTATAGCTGGTCTTGACATCAAGTAGCGTAAGTCTGCCAATGTTGTTGTTGTTGTTCTTCAGATAGACTATTACTATTTATATTCCTTTTTGAGACCATTATTCTACACAGAGAGCATATTGTTTAGTAGGAAAATGTTCTAGATTCCCAGTACAGTCTAAATTACTAGATTCTTCTTAATAATTTAATGAGGTAAAGCCCATTAAAGAACTTACTGCCAAATACGTGTATATGTGGGTGACTAAGATAAAGCAAGAAGAGGGCTAATGCTTTTTGGAGTGCCTTTAGTTACCAGGCATTGTGAAAAAGTTCTTTCCATATCTTGTCATATTTAAAATTAACTCTCACAACAAACCCTCTGAGATAGTTGCTATTATTTCCATTAGTAGATGAATAAAGTGAGAGTCAGAGAAGTAAGTTGTTCAAAAGACTCAACTGGATATCCTTCCATTCTTGACTGGATATCACTATGGTCAATCCCTAGTCATCTTAAATAATCATGCAGGGTGCCTGCATTACAGCTGACAACTTGATTTTCAGCTAGAGACAGGTGTGCCTATACTTCCTAACCAGTTGTAACATTGAATAAACATATAATTCAGAAAGTAGTTTTAATAATTCTATAAGAACTTAGTGACTCTTCCATAAAAATTATATCCCAAAGTACCGTATTTAAAAGTGAGTGGTGGACTGCAAGGAATTTACCCAAGGGATACAGGAGTGCTGATGCATAGGGCACATGTACCCCAATGTTCATAGCAGCACTCTCCACAATAGCCAAAACATGGAAAGAGTCTAAGTGTCCATCAACTGATGAATGCATCAAGAAGATGGGGTTCATCTATACAATGGAATAGTACATGGCAATGAGAAAGAATGAAATCTGGCCATGTGTAGCAATATGCATGGAATTTGAGGATGTTATGCTAAGTGAAATAAGTCAGGCAGAGAAGGACAGATACCATCTATTTTCACTTATAAGTGGAACAGGAGAAACTTAACCGAGGACCATAGGGGAGGGGAAGGGGAAAAAACAGTTGAGGAGAGGGAGGGAGGCAAACCATGCGAGACTTTTGAATGTTGAGAACAAACTGAGGGCCGATGGGGGTGAGGGAGAGGGAAAGGGCATGGAGGAGGGCAGTTGGGATGAGCACTGGGTGTTGTATGAAAACCAACTTGACAATAAACTATAAAAGAAAAAGTAATTAAAAACAAATTAATTAATTAATTAATTAATTAAAAGTGAATGTTGGGGCAACTGGGTGGCTTAGCAGTTAAGTGTCAGATCTCACAGTTCCTGGGTTCGAACCTTGCATCAGTCTCTGTGCTAACAGCTCAGAGCCTGGGGCCTCCTTCAGATATTGTGTCTTCCTCTCTCTCTGCCCTTCCCCCACTTGCACTCTGGATCTCTCTCTCTCAAAAATAAATATTAAAAAAAATTTTAAGTGAGTGGTATATAAGTACAGTGTAATAGTATTCAGCCATTAAGAAAGAATGACATCTTGCCATTTGCAATGACAGGGATGGAATTAAAGACTATAATGCTAAGCAAAATGTCAGCCAAAGAAAGACAAATGCCAGATGATTTCACTCATCTGTGGAATTTAACAAGCAAAGGAAAAATAGAGAGCGAGAGACCAAGAAACAGACTCTTAACAATAGAGAACAGACTGTTACCAAAGGGGAGGTGGGTGGGGGGATTTGTGAAACAGGTGATGGGGATTGAGGACCCTTGTTCTGAAGAGTACCAGGTGATGTATGATTTGTTGAATCACTATATTATACACCTGAAAGTAATATAACCTGTATGTTAATTATATTGGAATTATTATTTTTTTTAATTTTTAATGTTTACTTATGTTAGAGAGAGAGAGAGAGAGACATTGTGCGAGCAGGAGAGGGACAGAGAGAGCCAGAGACAGAATCTGAATCAGGCTCCAGGCTCTAAGCCGTCAGCACAGAGCCAACGCAATGCGCGGCTTGAATTCATGAGAGAATGACCAGAGCCAAAGTCAGAGGCTTAACCAACGGAGCCACCCAGGCTCCCTGGGATTAAATTTTTTAAAAAGCCAAGGTACAAATATAGTAAATAACTGAATTACTTAACAGATTCTTCCCCTAGGTATTGAGACTAAAAAGGACAATATAAACAAACAAACAAACAAAGTGAGTGGTTTTAGAAAAGTGAATTCTGATTGCCATTGTTTTTCAAAATCATTATCCACTGTAAAAACTAAAATTAAAGCAGCCTTTTTTTCTGCCAAAAATATGTGACAAACTCACCTGACAGCTTTAAACATTAATAGTTGCAAAATTATATATTATTCACATAATGAATTTAAATAAAGAGCTAGATGATTATCTACCACTGAGAAAGACCTCAGCACACAATTGGGTTTAACTTTTAACCTCTCACTTATTGGGGCACCTGGGTGGCTCAGTCAGTTGGAAGGCCGACTTTGGCTCAGGTCATGATCTCACGGTTCATGGGTTCGAGCCCCGCATTGGGCTCTGTGCTGACAGCTAGCTCAGAGCCTGGAGCCTGTTTCAGATTCTGTGTCTCCTCCCTCTCTCTCTGGCCCTCCCCTGCTCATGCTGTCTCTCTCTCAGAAATAAATAAAACATTAAAAAAAAATTAAATCTCTCACTTACTGAGAAGCCCTACAAAAACAAATTCCCTAAAACATTTAAATCAGTCACTTTCTGAGAGAGCCTAAGGAAGCACTGTGCTTGACCTTCACGTGGGAAACTGTTTCTTATATTCTTTGAATCTAGTATCTATTGCTGATAATTTTCTTCATATCAGCTATTTTCACTTATGATATAGAAAAATGTACCTTATATAGGAAAATTTTGATTTTCACTCTTCTAACCAATCTTCCAGTTTATAATTAGAGGATATTTTGTGCTGGATTCTAGTTACTCTGGGTGAATCTGGGTGAAACACAGCTCCTAGGATTATGCAATGTGAATGCCTTTTGAGGTTAAATGCCCTGCAGTTGTATTACATAAGATTATAAATATTTTAGGAAAGCCTTACAAGTATGATAAACAATAAAACAATAAACTTAGAAGTATATATCTTAATCCTTACAAAAACTGTATGACACAGAATTAAAATGATACTAAAATATTACTATTTCCATAAAAAATAAGGAAATAGAGAATCAGAAATATTGATGACTTATTTGTCCAAGCTCACACACATTGCAGGGGGCCCTAGTTTCCTTATGAGCCTTATAATTGTAGCGTACACTAAAAATGATATATAACATGTGTCACTGCAACTAAGGAACTCACAGCCTGGAGGAAGATGCAACATGCAGCCAAACATGTAAAATTGAATTTGGAAAATGCTATGATAGAGGCATGCTGAGAAGAGAGAACTTGACTCACAGTATGGAGGACATTAACCTATAGAAGGTGAACTCTGAGAACTTAGACAGCTACTATTTACTGAAAGACCCTTCAAATGTCTGTTATGTGCCATGCACATTCAGTATACCCAGTCTTCTTTAACCTTCACAAAAATCCAGCAAAGCCCATTACTGTTCTCCATTTTATAGTTGCAGAAAGTGTAGGAAAGAAAAGCCCAAAGAAGAGAAAATATGAAATGACCCTTCAAAGTTTCTCCCAGGTGTATCATTTTGTGGTTCTTCGAACTTCCAATAGCCATGAATCACTGCAGTTTTCTTTCTTGTTTCCAGTTATTAATGTTCTCTGCTCTAAGCTCTTTAGTGGTGGCTCATGTTGAAAGAGGCCATGAACCAGAGATGACTGGTGTACTGATAAATGAGTGAACTCACAAACAGAGCTAGTAGCGAGGGGGAAATACACCTACAGAAAGGCCCACCATGGATTACTATGTCAGCAGGTCCTTTGATTGGAGTTTTTGACATGATTACCAAGAAAAATGCTTCAGAATGTCAAACAATACCTCATAGATTTCCTACCTTAAGTAGAGTAATTCAAGTGTTTTAAACACAATATTCCACCCCAGGAATTAGAGAGTTATAGGGAAAGACCTCTGATTTTTCTTGGTTTTGCTTTGGGGGGTGGGGGATGAAAATCATGATTTGCAGAATTTCAGATGGTTTATTAAAATAATTCTTTTATTTTGAATACCCAAGGGCTGATGTAACACTATAATTTACGGTTTTTATCTTAGTGTATGACAGTGCTGCATAAGCAAAATGGTGACATAATACACATTTTAATCAGAACTAGGACAGAGCAATAAAGACTATGCTTATAATTTTACTTTTGTTAAACAGGAATGGTAACAAAAGAAGGAAAAATATTTAGACATCCAAAATTTTGGTTTTAGAATCAGAAAAACACTATTTTCTCATCAATGTATAATATACAATCAGAAATAGGCATGCCTCCACTGTTTTCCCAGAAGAATAAATAACAGAGTTTTAATTACTTTTATATCTGACAATTTTTTTCATGGGGAATTTTTTTAAAGGGAAGACATGTCAGATAATATTATAGATGAATACTAGTATTTAAAAAATAAATTAGAAAGCAACAGGAATAAGTGTACAAAAAGTTTCCATCTTCGAGTGGCCCTTATAGTAAAAATGTTTGCATTTCTAAGGTGACCTCAGGCCACCCTGAGTTATATCAGAAATCTGCTACAACTGTTATGGGATCAACAATCACCTTTGTGATTGCATAGTTAGAGTCAATTTTATACATGAAAAGCAAAGAAATAAAAGCTACCAGTCCTGGTTGTGTCATTGAAAGGATCAGAAATAGAGCTATCAATTGTATGTTGGTAGGAATATTTGTAGAAAATGTGTTAGACAATGATCTTCAAGGCAGAAAAGACTTTGGTGTCAAACAGACCTGATACTAAGTTCCTCTTTTCAGTTGTGACACGTTTCGTAGCTAATTAGCCATCTGTGTGTAAATGGGACTAATACTGGGTCCTCACTCGCATAAGATTGTTGTTCAAATTAAAATAATGCCCCTAAATGCACAGTACATAGCAAAGGCTGTTATCATTTTCATTATTAATATTTTTAATTTGTCTCTGAGGCTATACCATCTCTCACAAACCCATTTATTAAAGTCATTTTTTAAAACTTGCAATTTTATTAACTCGTTCTTAAGATATTTGTAATAATGGCAGAGATTTTCACTTCTGTAGAGTCTTGTTTCATTGTGTGCATATTGCTCAAATGCACAGAAGAAATGTCTGAAGACCTTAGCGTGTGCTCTTGATACAGAAGAACTGTTGAAAGGTTTTATGGGGTCAGGAAGACCTCAGAAATGTTGCCTCTCTGGCAGCAGAGATTTTTGAGCTTCTGAAAGAATCTCAGTTGCTACATATTGCTAGGCCTAGAGGCTGTGAAGCAGGAGCATTCCATCTAGTAGGAAGCTTCTGAGTGATCCAGGGCAGAAAGATGGCAAGGTGTGGTGAAGTCTAAATCTGGGGTTCAGAAAGGTCGCCTGACACCTTAAATGTATGAGTGTCAAGGGCTTGGCTGAGCTGAAGAGAAATGAGCTGTGAGGTGTCAGTGTATGCCGTCAAGAAAAGAAGCCAAAATGAAAGTAATACTCCAAACTTTTAGTTACTTCACTGCAATATAAGTAAGAAGCAAACCACAGAAAGCACTTGAGTCTCCCTGTTCCATTTTTCCCAGGAAATGGCACCAGTGGAGGGTCAGTTGACCAGCTCAGACAGTGGGGTTGTCACACTGCCAAGGGAGCCCTGAACAGAGGATTCCTGTAGTTTTGTGAACCTGGGGCTGGAAGTTGGGGGAAAGGGCTAGGAGAAGAAAAGTGCTGAGTACTGAGTCAGAACGAAGAAGTGTCTGCATGAATTACCTCCTCTCCCAGATGGAGGCCTGGACATATTGCCTGAGGAAGATATATCTGCTTGAGGCCTCAGAAAATGAAGCCTCTTGAAAGGAGGTGTCTGGGCTGGGAATGCAGATATGCGTAGGAGGCCTGCCATTGCCCTCTAGGGCAGTGTTGCCTGAGGCCTTGACTGCAACTTCCTTCAGAGGCTACAGTGCATTGGCTGTGCCAGGTCAGGTGTAGGAGGGGAGCTTCCCCCCAAGGGGCCTGCCAGGTAAAGGCTTTAAAATCAACTATGATCAAGCCTGAAAAGCATCACATAGGGTTTTAACCAGAAGCCAGACTCTTCTATGAGAAGCAGTCCTGTAGACATTCAGTAATAGTAAAAAACAAGAACCTCTTACAACGAGTCTGGCTCTTTGTTTTCCCTCTTCTCTTGGCTTGCAGTAAAATTTGTAAATCAGAAAAGGGACTGCAGATTTATATCGAAGAAGAAATAAAAGAAGAACACAAGGAAGACTGAGGTCCAGTGTATAGCCAGAAATAAGGAGAAAACTATAGTAGCTGCAAATTTCAGAGCAAGAGGAGTATGTTATATTTTTGATTTAGACAGAAAAGGAGAATGAATCAGCTGACTTGGAGCCTTCAAAAAGACCTTCAGACTTAATAATACATGTTTCCGATGGGGAAGGCAGGAAACTACAGTTTGTTGTTCTAAATTGCATTTAGGATTAAATAAAATGACATATAAAGAGTACCTTGTACATTATCTGAAACATAGTATTTGCTCAATCAATATCTGTTCCATTTTCCCAGAAAGTGGAAGACAAGTGGATATAAAAATGACTTAATCAACAAATGTGTATTAGAAACCGTACTGCAAGATTTGTTCTTGATAAAAACAAGCACACAAATACTATAAAACAAGGCTCTTGCCTGTAGAGACTAGTTACTCTTATCAGGGAGGTAGGAAATGAAATTTAACTCCATTATGGTAATATTTAAGAACCAAATAAATTCAAGAAAGTGGTGTGATTCCTCTGTCAATGACAAGTTATTGTTGGGGTTAAGAGTTTAAATGACTTTACAAAATATGACAAATAAGCCCTCATAAAGACTATTGGTCAGGTTTGTTGTTTCTGGGGGGTTTTTTGGGGGGCTTTTTTGTATTTATTTTATTTTTGTTGCTTATGTATGGGCCAGTATCACATTCTCCAGTCTCTCAACAAAACAAATATTTAGTCACTAGATAAAATCCCCTTTATTCCCTAAAGATGTCCAGACCTATCCTTTGGTGTAGAAGAGAATGATGAAGGGGGTGTGTGTGTCCCTGACATCCTGACATCTGGTCAGTGAGCTTGCAAGATTCAAGTACTTGTTTTGCATCCCTTGTTTTGAGATATGACAGTGCTGTAAGTGGTAAGGGAGAGGACCCCAAAGCTATAAAAGCTACCTGACTGTGATTTAAGAAGGAACATTTTCAACATGTTGAACTGATATGACTCTAAGCTGTAGGTATTTCTGGATTCAAAAGAGAAGCAGAATGATGAGGAAAAACAGGCTTACTTCGGTGACTGTGGCACAAGCTGGCACTAAGAAATGTCACTTGAGCTGTCAAGAAGTTGGGTCCTTGTTAGGAGTCTGAAGACAACTTCTGACTGTATTGTACATTTTCTGGGGAAAAAGAAAACCTCTCTCTTAAAGAATTATCATGCAGTACAGCTGGGGGAAGACACTTCAACAGTGACCACAGGGAAACAAATCAATCCAAAACCTGAGAGTTCAGGATGACATTGGTACTTAGCTGCTATCTTTAGCAACCACGTCTAAGGATCTCTTTGTACCAGACACTGAAAATCATTTCAGGTGTCTACCAAGGAGACACGCGTTATGCTCTGAGAGACCAGAGAGTAACAAATGAGATGAGGCAGGGGCCAATTGTCACCTTGTTTCTGAACTACTCACAGTAGCTTCCGTATCAATGTAATCAAAAGATGTAAACTTAGTAGACTCGTGGGATGATATTTCAGGGTGTTCTCAGAAAAGAGGTAGAATAATTTACTGGCAACCATGTGATGTAAGAAGCCACAAAGAAATTTTAGATTCTGGGAAGGTAATGAACTATGGAAAAGTAGGATTCAGGCTCTACCTTTAAGTGAGTTTTTCATGGAGTGTTAGCCACATAATATTCACATATACAGCATGTCAATTGTTTACTACACCCCTCAGCTGTAGTGAAGAGGTGAGAATAACTAATCTGAATCCACACATCAGCCACTTTTTCTGAAGAAGCCTACTCTTAAAAATTGTTTTCTCTTTGTTTTTTAAATGTTTTTTTATTTTTGAGAGAGAGAGCATGAGTTGGGGGGCGGGCAGCAGAGGGAGGGGCAAAGAGAGAGGGGTCAGAGGATCTGAAAGCAGGTTCCATGATGACAGCAGTGAGCCCAATGTAGGACCCGAACCCAGGAACCCTGAGATCATGACCCAGGCTGAAGTGGGATGCTCAACTGACTGAGCCATCCAGGCACCCCTCTATTTTTTTTTTTAAATATTCTTCTTCAAAAAAATGAAATCTGCAGTAGATTCAATACTCAAACAAGCTCGTTAGGAAAAAGAGAACAAGATATGAATTGTTCTAGGGTTAATTTGTCAAGTTCAGTGCCCTAACATTCTCAGCAAAGCATCACAAGGCACAAAATAGTCTCCCTTATGATTATAAAAAAATACGAGTCATGTTATACACAGTGTTTGTATCACTGAACAGTCATGTTATTTTGCTGCTGCAGATGTAACCAGATTTAATCCACTTTCTCCTGGTTCACTGAATGTTATTCTTTCTACCATGGGAAAGGTTGAAAGGTTTCTTCATAAGAAGGTTGATATTTCATTACCTCAATTTAATTTTGTGCACTTGAAAAATATGCCCCTTCAAAATATAAAACTCTTACAGAATAGTAGATGTTCTATTTCTAGTATCTACTCTTACACAGTATTAGACCTAAAATCATTGGTGAGGTACCTATGGCCAATTACTGCCATGTGACCCCCAGAATAACTTTACAGGACTTGAGCTAAGTGTTCAAATACAGATATGTTTTTGCTATGCATTGTGCAATGAGACACCTCAAAACTTAGTAGCTTAAAACAACAACTATTTGCTCATCTCTTGTGATTCTGTAGGTTTTTTGTGGTCCTCTGTGGAGTGTTTCTGCTCAGTGTGATGTGGACAGTCTTTCTGCTCCACTGCATCTGACAGAATCATTCAAGGTGGCTTCCTTGCACTGTAGGCTGCTGGTTTGGGATTTGTTGGGAACCGAAATTGAGATTGCCTCTGCTCCATTCACTAATGTGCCCCACCTTTGGGAGCTAAGCAAGATACCCTATTATTTTAAATGATCAGTTGAACATTTTCATAATTTCATTCAAAAATGTGAATTAACATCAGTGACAGTTTACTTACTTATGATATTTAACAGTTTCCTCCCTTGTGCCTGTGCCTCAGTATACTGAGAAAGTGTAATTAGAGCTATGCTTGGGATGTCAAAAATGTTATCTTACGTGAAAGTCTATGCTACAAGGAATCATAGACTCCATCAAAGTCACCTCCCATGTTTCTGCAGAAAAAAATTATGAGACTTGTGAGGTTATAATTTGCTCAAAGACCTCTTCCCTGCTTCTGTCAGTGCTGCTTTGCTGTCATTTGCTTTATGTATTGTGGCTCAGGTATGATTTTATTTGGAATCCAAGGCCAATAAAATACAGTTTGAAAAAGAGGCAACATAGATAGTGGATAAGAGCACAGGCTCTGGGGCTAGTTGCCTTAGGCTATGATTTAAATTCTGTGCCTCAGTTTCCTCATTTGTTTTTTAAGGGAAAATAACAGTACCTGCCTCATAGAGTTGTTATGGGGATGGCATGAGTTTATACTGATAAAGTGCTTAGAACAGCTCCTGGCGCATGAATAGCATTATGCAAATGTTAGGGAACTAAATGCTTTGCACTGGAGATAAAGGAAAATGCAAAGAAGCATCAGGCATGCCAGCTTTTGTTCAAATTCAGGCTCTAGCAGTGACCTGTTTCCCCTAATGATATTGTGTTTTTAGCCATGAAGGCAATCTCCTTAAGCAAAACTGTCTTAAAAATTATCAGCGCCACTACTAATAGTAAAAGACTGCATGGTAAGCCTTAATTTTCAGTTAGGATGTCATAGACTTTAAGTAACTCAGAACCCTATTCAGTAGCCTCAAAAGGTAAGGAATATCTTCTCTGCTGTCCCAGAGTAAAACCCATAGCTAAGTCATGTCTTGATTTCGTGTTTATAGGCCTCCATAAGTCACTTTAAATCTGCTTCATCCCAATTTCTTGGCTTACTAAGGTGTGTAAGTCTCTTACTGTAGCTTCCAGAGTTGTATGGTATTCCGATGCGTCCACTCCCCACCAATCTGGGTTCTACCACATTCTCTCAGGTCCTTGTCTACCACCCTTTCTGTTACACCATGTAGCATGCTGATGGTGTTGAGTCATCCTCCATGAGGCTTATTAACCATGACTTCCACCACCGTATGAGAGAATAAGTCCCCTCATCTTTCAGATTTCCCCTAAACTCTAGGGTCTCTGTCATTTGCCACCACTATTCCCAGATGTGGCCCAGGGGCCAGGCTCCAGTATCCTTCTTTGGGATGATCCAAATCTAATCTCTTTCTCCTCCACCCAAGTTACCTTTATTGTCAAGCAAGGGCTATCTGCCTTTTCACTTAACGTATTTCTAGTCTTATATTTACACCCCGAACTATAAACTAGCTAGTTCCCTTTAGGGCTTTGTCTTTTGCATATGAAAATGCTCAGCTTTCTTTGTGTGTATGGGGTGGGGAGTTGTCAGAACATGGTTACTGAATATGGGCAAGGGCAACCCAATAAGGAAAGGAAACGATACGTATCTCAACTAACATTTCCTAATTTTATCTGGACCAACTAATGCAGTCACTTATAGTGCACTTACCCACTTTGGTCTCACCAAGGTCACAACATAGACATATAATTAAAGGGAAAAAAGTAATACTATGGACACTAGCACTTTTTGTTTTGTTTTGAGTGGGGGTCATATGAAAGATGATGGTCAATCTTGACTTGATATAGCCATTAAGTTAAATCATTTTTAAGCTCCCCAATTTTTTTAATCTTATTGTTTGAAGCTCACTATTTGCCCAATTATCTAATGGAGTCTGACATTTAAGACTACTCTTGCTTGGGAATTAGTCATGTTTGGTTTGGTTCCCCTCAACAGGGTTTCCTTTAACGTCTATTGAACTTCAAAAATTCTGCTTTTATTCTGAGTACTGCCACAGAATTCTTTTCTCACCTTTTAGCCCTAAACCACAAGGCTTTAATATCCATGTGGACACCCTACTTAATATTCTAGTTAAATAATTTCTTGACTTTCTCAAGTATAATAGCCATTCAGCCCATTAAATGTTCTGCTGCTACTGCCTTTTATCTTTTGGCTTAGTAAGACTGCCAGGAACATACTAGATGCTCAGTAAACATTCAGTGGATGAATAAATGGATTGGTATTAGGTGCTTCATAAACACAGAATAAATACATATGAATTGTTGTTTATATCAATCCCACTATTTGTCTTTTTGGATTTTGATTGAAAATCCACTCCTCCCTAGCACTTCCCATGTTCTTTCGGGGATGCTGACCCCAGCGTAAGTTTCAGAGATTGGTCCAGGTCAGTCTGTGACAATTTTGGTGATCCTACACCCTTGTCAATGATTGGCTACAGAATAATGCCATGAACAAATTCTGGCCAATGAGACTTGAGGAAAGGATTATGAGGGCATCTTCAGAAAGTTTTTCCTTGTTCTTAGAGGAGCAATGAGAACCTACTTTTACTTTCTAACACTGGGAGTGATTAAGAACACATGTTGTCCTAGTTGCTTGCTGGTAGCAACTAATTTGTGACCCAAGGAAGCCACATTGAGGACAAAAATCTCTCCATGGAGGACAGTCAAGCCTGGAATATTCCCAAGAAACAAAGCCAGAGCTGGAGTTCTACCATGTGAGAAGTTTCCACCCCCCTATCCTACCTCTGCGCCTCCAATTGTGCAAGCCAATTCTACTGTTTACGCCAGTTTGAATAATGTTGCCAGTTACATAATATCAAAACTACCAGCATGTTACAGAATTCCTAGCCAACTAGAAAAACTAGATCCTGACTCTAAAAGAAGAAAATAAAGCTTCCCTCTCTTACTGCCCTACAGGGATTGAGAATATACTGTTTTCTCTGTGTATGACCACTAAATAAAAAACATAGATATTTGAATAATTCAATGCAAATTGACAAATAAGTATGTGTTTCAGGGGAAGGTATTCTTTTGCAGTTCAGAGCAAATATCTTTGCTTGAAAGATCCCATTTTACCCTCTGTGGGTAGAAAATCCGGATGACTGCTCTTGCTTCTGTTTGGCACCTTCAGAAGTTAGTTTGTATTTCTTTAACATAAAAAATTTCAACACAGAGATTTCTCTGGTTTCCTGCCAAATTTCATTTACTTTAGGACAGCTGGATCAGGCCCGGTGTAAATGTGTGCTTTGAATTGCCATAGTTTATAATGAGCTTTAGGAATTTACATAATTTGCAGAGTCGGCTCATTACATTTCTTATTCTGTTACATCATTTAGTTTAAAATAAAATCTGGGTTTTTTTTTATTTGAACAGACAGTTCTTATTATATTATAATTAGGCTTTAACAAAAAACAGAAATAAATTGTCAATGTGCATCCCTTAGTTACCTGAATGGATACCACGCCAAGAGAAGTCTCAATACTAAATGTTGACAGAAGGTTCTATCAAGTCACTTGTTTTTGATATTTTTCATAATTAACATTTTATGACATAACAAGGGCTGTGCATATAAGTTTGGGGTAGTTGGAGTCTGTTTTATAAAAGAAAGAATAAAAATGTATGTGAAAATTAATGAAGATAAAGTGGAAATCATTGTCCTAGAAATGTGTGCTTGAGTTAACTACTTGCTTATCATACCAAATTTGACTCTGAGCTTCTTATTGTCCAAGGCAAAAAGTAAACAAAGGAAACATACTTTTCTTATTTTACTGCATGATAATTGAAATATATATATTTTCCTAAGTACCAAATTTCAAAAGAAACTTATTATATGGATAGTTTCTTTCTAGGTAGATGTTACCAAAAATGTGTCTTCAATAAAAATTAATAATATCTTAATTAATTATAAATCTCTAATGACATTGATAAGGAAGTTAAAATAATATCTTCCACATCTATTATTCTCTTATGATCAGATTTTTATAGGCATTAAATCAAATTTTATTTTCCATCATGGAATACTCTAAAGTATAATTGAGTTTTTGATAAGAGCTAGAGAAAGATAATTTGAAAATAAAACTTCTCACAGGGATCTGAAGTATACATCTTCTAGGGTGCTGAAAAGTCAGTAACAGATTTTTAAAATCAGACTTATGATGGAATTCTGTCTTTAAGAATTATTCCACGTAGTGGCGTTTGGGTGGCTCAGTCGGTTAAGCACCTGACCTCGGCTCAGGTCATGGTCTCACAGTGTGTGAATTTGAGCCTCCCTTCAGGCTCTGTGCTGACAGCTCTGAGCCTGGAGCCTGTTTAGAATTGTGTCCCCTTCTGTCTCTCTCTGCCCCTCTCCCACTCTCTCTTGCGCTCTCTCTCTCTCTCAAAAATAAATAAACTTTTTAAAAGAAAGAATTTTTCCATGTATAAAAAATGGGATGAAGTTGAACTTCCCTCAGGAAGTAGGTTTTGACATATGTTGATGATCAGATTGAAGGTTTCTATTACTATATTAATGGTTTTAAAAAATCACTGTATAGACTATTGCATTCTGTATTCCACAAAAGAAATAATGAGATTTTGCTGTGTCCATTTTTTATTAAAAACAAATTCATAAACAAAATTCAGAGTAAATCATGAGTGCAGAATGCTATGAAATAAATTACTCCATCCTGAAGTGTTGATGTTTGGAGTTGCAGCTCCATTGCTAATAGTAGTCATGCCTTTGGACAAGTAACTTGGCAATCAGCTATTTCTAGCTGACCCAACCATCCTTACTAAACTTCAGATCCTTCCGCATTATGTCCTTCCAACCTGGCCTGGAGCCTACCGAGCTCCCAGACCCACAGGTTAGGCACATGCTCCCCATTCTTCTCTTCCTTCCCCAGGCTTCTGCAAGACCCATCCTTTCTGCAATCCATCCCTCTCCCTGTGTTCCATAGCCTCCAGATTTCTCAAAGGTCTCACTCTGATTGTCCTTTCTTTCTCTCTTATATCTTCCACCTCTCCCTTAGTCTCCTCCTTATTTTCATTTGACATAATCAACTTTCTAATGTAGTAAAAAAGGGTGTTTTAACTTCTTGCTCTCTGTTCTTCCTTTCATAGCAGTGATTTTTTTTTTAATTTTTTTTTAATGTTTTATTTATTTTTAGGAGAGAGAGAGAGACAGCGTGAGCAGGGGAGGGTCAGAGAGAGAGAGGGGGGTCACAGACTGAAACAGGCTCCAGGCTCCGAGCTGGCAGTCAGCACAGAGCCCGACGCGGGGCTCGAACCCATGAACCGCGAGATCATGACCCAAGCGAAAGTCGGACGCTTAACCGACTACGCCACCCAGGTGCCCCTCATAGCAGTGATTTTTAAAGTAGAATCCATACTTAGTATCTCTAATTCCTATACCTGTCCTGATTCTGCAAACCCTGCCATCTGGCTTCTGCTGCATTATTTTCCTGAATCTATTTTCATCAATGTCATCTATGACTTCTGTGTTGTTCTTTTTTTTTTAAGTTGATTTATTTTGAGAGAGACAGAGACAGCACTGTGGGGAGAAGGGCAGAGAGAGATGGGTAAAGAGAATCCCAAGAAGGCTCAACACCAACAGCACTGGGCACAGTGCAGAGCTTGAACCCATGAAGTTAGAGATCATACCTAGACAGAAACCAAGAGTCAAATGCTTAAACGACTGAGCCACCCAGGAGTCCCTTTGTTGTTCTTTCTTAACTGTTGAGCATCATCTTGCAGGTTTTATGACTCCCTTTCCTTGGAATCCATCTCTTTCTTAGGCTTCTTGGCCTTCTGCTCATCCTTTTGCATTTCCTTTGTGCCTTCCTTCCCTTTATCTACCCCTTCAGTAGAGACTACTTGGTCTCTTATAGAGTTGTCTCCAGTCTCGTCCCTTGGTCTTTTTATTGGACTCCATCCCTTTTCCTCCTGCTTTCTGAGTGATGTGACTAAAACACCTCTGTGATTATATTAGCTTCCTGCTCAAAAATTCTCCATAGGGGCGCCTGGGTGGCTTAGTCAGCTAAGCGTCCAACTTTCGCTTAGGTCATGATCTCGTGGTTCGTGGGTTCAAGCCCCGCGTCGGGCTCTGTGCTGACTGCCAGCTCAGAGCCTGGAGCCTATTTTAGAGTCTGTGACTCCCTCTCTCTCTAACCCTCCCCTGCTCACGCTGTCTCTCTCTCTCTCTTTCTCTCTCTCTCTCTCTCTCTCTCCTAGAAAAAAAAATTCTCCATAAATTTTCCCTATTGCCTGCAAATGGTCTGATCTCAGTCTGACAGTCACATTTGCCATAATCAGCTTTTATCCTACCACAAAAAACCTCTTTTATTTTTAATGTGCCTTCTTTCCTATTTCACATGACACTCCCACAGTTTTAATTAGGATTAACTCACTTACATGGAAATGTAAGCATTGTCCTACATGTTATATAGATGTAACTAACAATAACATGAATATAGATCCTGAATTCATGTACTAAATAATCAAGAACTTGTCCAAATCATACCTATAAATTCAAATCGTGGCTTAAATGGAAACTTCCTATCCTTTACATAATCCTAATTCCTGGCTCGAATAAATATGGTTTTTCTCTGAAATCACATACATTTTAGAAGTATTTACAGTAACACACATGATACAATAGATCAGGCAGTATAGTATATACAGGCATGATACAGTACTATCCATGTTGCGTGCATGTGTGTGTACATATACTTTAACAAAGAGATATAGAATGGCCAATAACATTAAAAAAGGATGCCTAATATCATTAACCATTAGGGAAGTGGGTTCGTTGATGAAGCACTGCATCTCACCATCATTTGTGGTTTGTCACCTTTCAGTACATTGAAGAGGGTGAGAAATGCATATTTCCCCCTATTACTTCAATATTCTCCCTCCAACTCTAGATTCCCATGACACTGTCTATTCAGGGATGTCACCAAATGCTTCTTTCTTCTGAGTTTTCTTCATCTCAGATCACTGGGCTGGGTCTAGAATAACTCCAGGAAGGTATTAGCTGACATGCCACAAGAGACATGTATGTTTGGCCTGCCAAAGAGGGAGGGCAGCTCTCTATTCTGAAACTACAGATAAAACAAGGAAAATGATAAAATGTCTTTGAAAAATCTTTCATTTTGTTGAAAACAATATTGAGCATACAAGGAAGGCAGAATCCTATAAGAAAAACAACCTTCATGCTAAAAATTCGCATAGTTACAGAGTTATGTGTAAATATGTGCAATTTACATTTATAGATTTCTAATATCCTGTTGGTGGATATACTTTCCCACAAAAGCAATCAAAATAGGAGCCAAGAAAAGTCTATTTGATTTAAACTAGGTGATTTTCTTGAATTAAAAAAAATATGTCAAACAGAGGCACCTGGGTGGCTCAGTCCGTTAAGCGTCTGACTCTTGATTTTGGCTCTGGTCCTGATCTCACAGTTGTGAGATTGAGCCCCACATGGGGCTCTGTTCTAACAGCATGGAGCCAGCTTGGGATTCGGTTTCTTTCCCTCTCCCTCTCCCCCACTGCCCCTCCCCTGCTCTATCTTTCAAAATAAAATAAAGTAAACTTAAAAAAGAAAATATCAAACATGCTGCTTCAGACCCTTCTTCACTATATTTGACCTGTGCTTTTTGCAAGAAATCTCTTCAGATGCCATATGGCATCTGTGATTTATGTATATTTGCAGGTGTTTATTTATAGGCTGCATAGGATGAGATGGTCTACGTTTTATTTTATAAAAAATAAAAATGTATTAAGGCATGATAAAAATAAAGAGTTACTACAAGAGAAAGAATGACAAGGAAAGATCGAGACTTAGTCACTCTCAGGGTTTCAGGTGGTTGGTGTACTAGTGTATTCAGAAGAGGAAAATAATTGCTGTAAAATCATGTCTTACAAAAATGCCTTAAATGTGAAATTTATTTTTAAAACAACACCTATTTTGCAGACCTCAGGAGGCAAAGTAAATGTCTCTAAGCCAATAAATCAGCATACTCTAAATGTTTCAAAAATTCTATGAGAAAAAGTAAACTATTGCTAGACTCAGCAATAGTAACATGCGGTACGATCCATCATAGAAACCGGGTCCTTCTCTATGCTCGGAATTAGGAGAAGGGCTGTGCAAACATTGAAGCGGTGGAAGGTATGGTCACAGAGTTCAGGAGGTTGACTTATTCATTCATTTGGGGAGAAAGGCACATAGGAGATTTGATTATTGATCAAAACAGAACACATTAAATGGGATTATGTAAGCAGCCTGGAAAGAAAACTTCTATTTTTTTTTTTTTAATTTTTTAAATGTTTTTATTTCTAAGAGAGAGAGAGAGAGACAGCGTGAGCAGGGGAGGGTCAGAGAGAGAGAGAGTCACAGACTGAAACAGGCTCCAGGCTCTGAGCTGGCAGTCAGCACAGAGCCCGATGTGGGACTCAAACCCACGAACTGCGAGATCATGACCTAAGTGAAAGTTGGACGCTTAACCGACTAAGCCACCCAGGTGCCCCAGAAAACTTCTATTTTAAAACCTCAATTTATTGTGATAGTTTTCATCTGTCTAGTATTTTTTACTACATCCAGTCCTCTCATATTGCTTTTGTAAAATGCGGTGTTGGAAAATAAAGTATTGAGCCCACATAGCTAATGATGATAATAGGATGAGCACTAAGTTTTTCTGATTCCTAATCAATTGCCTCATTCATTCATGTATTTATACTCATTTTATTCACATTTTGTTCTCTATTAGTTAATTGAAAATGTGATTATATACCAGCAAATAATATATAGCTGGTAAATAGATATGAAAAAGTTAGCTTAATTCAACCACAGGTATAAATGATCAGAACCCAGACAGCCAGGTGAGTCTAAACGTTTTGGTAACTTCCACAGCTATTTCTTACCTATATAGTCGTCCCCTTTATCAGCAGGAGATACATTCCAAGACCTCCACTGGATATTTGAAACCACCCACATTACTGAACTCTATATAGAATATGTATTGTATGCTTTTTACCCATACATACATACCCGTGATAAGATTTAACTCATAAATTAGGCATAGTAACAGATTAATGATAATAAAATTGAACAGATCTAGCAGTAGATTGTAATACAAGCTATGTGAATGTGGTCTCTCTCTAAATATTTTATTGTACTATACTTACTCCTCTTTCTTCTTGTGATGATGTAAGATGATAAAATGCTTACTTGATGAAGTGAAGTGGAGTAAATGATGTAGACACTGTGACATACCGTTAGGTTACTTTTGGTCTCCTGGATTTATCAGAGGGAGAATCATCTGCATCCAGACTGCAGTTGACCACAGGTAACTGAAATGCAAGAAAGTAAAACAGGATAAGGGTGATTACCATATTTTTTGAAGATGTTAAGGTTCCCATTTACCCATCTTCCTAAATGAATGGCCAACACTTATTGAAATCTTATTTTATTTTACGCAGGATTGTAAACACTTTATTGTTTCATTTCAATCTCAAAAAATCCTCAAGAGTTAGCACTTACTGTCTCCATGTTGCAGGTGAGGAAACAGAGCAAGATTGAAGAATTTGTCCAAGGGTACTTAAATAATAGATATCAGAATCGGGGTTTAAATTAGAGGTGATTTTGAATGTCATCATCAGTTAGGGATTGTCTAACTCCAGACCCAGTTGCCATGTTGCTTCAAGTGAGGTGTAGAGCAGTTTGGTCTCATTATAACAATTCTCTGTATTAATATTACTTTCTCTGAGGAGTTGACAAGTACTCTGAAGAAATTAGCTAATTAACCATCATGTCAATTATATTGTATTATTGTTCTTTTGATGAAAAGGATCGTGAGCTCTCTCAAAGCCAGCTTAGTGGGAGTGTCGAAAAGAAAATATGGAACACATTTCTCAAACTAAGAATTCTCTCACACAGATTTAAGGAGTTAGACTGAAGCTAATTATAAATCCATGACATTTTTATTTACCTTGGTGTAAGAAATCACCCCTCCCCTCTCCTGCACCCAATGCTATTCTGCATGACTAATGAGTTAATTTAAGAACTGATGCTTCGTCTGAGACAGGGCAATGAAAGATATATAGGAATCAGAGTTAGGTGGCAGGTGTCTAAACAATGCCTGATTAGATGAAAAGTGTTTTCCTTCAAATATGTATTAGCATAAAGTGTCAAATAGCCTCAGAAGTCAAAAACATCCAGGCAGTTTTCAAAGTTAATGAGTGAAGGGATATTTCCAGGGTTCTCTTATTATAAAAATGAATGATTGCTTACTGTGGGGAGAACAACCAGATTTGTTTCTTTTATTGAGCAAGTATCTTCACCCTGAGCATTAAGAACAGTCATCTCTGAGATGCAGAAAAGGGTTTATTCATTGCTGCTGTGGTTTTTTGCTCTGAAATGAGTACTTCCTTCTGAAAGTAGAGAACCCAGTCAGCAAACATGGGAAAAGCAAATGGGCTCAGATTTACCCATTACTCAAGTGGTAAAGAATGCCTGAGTAAGTGTTACAGAGAACATATGTCCCCCCCAAATTCATATGTTGAAACATTATCCTTCTGATGTGATGGTACAGAAGGTAGAGAATTAGAGAAGGGTGTAATTAGGATTAGATGAGGGTGAAACCCTTACAAATGAGATTAGTGCCCTTATGTAAAAATCATGAGAGAGGTTTCTTCCTCTCCGCTCTTGCCATGTGAGGATAAAATGAGAAACTGGAAGCCTGCAGCCCAGAAAACGGCTCTCGCCAGAATCCAACCATGCTGGCACCCTGATCTTACTCTCCTAGCCTCCAAAACTATGAGAAATAAATGTTAGTTGTTTAAGCCACACAGTCTGTCATCCTTTGTTATAGCAGCCCAAATAAAGTCTGCCTCTGGGATGACATCCTCTCCAAGTGGCACTGCACTTCTTAGCTAGCATCCCTACTGAAAGAGAGACTCAAGAGCCACCATCATCCTGATCACCATCAAAATGTAAATTCAGTGCCCCTTCTAGTCCAAGTGAATCAGAATCAAATGAGATTTCTATTCCTGGCTATCCTTGCTTCTCCCCTGTCCCCAAGAGGTTCTGAATCGCTGGTATAATGCTCTTTTAAAATACACAGCCCAGCCCACTATACCCACTTCTAGTCCAGGGTAGGAACCGATCTCATATTCATTTGGTTTTCTTCTCTGTAAGAAACTAAAATCAAATCAAACAACTGTAGGTAGAGGCTTATAGAATGAGCCCTCTCTTTTGCAAACTATGATATTCAAGAATCCATTCCATGGTAGTGTCTAACACCCTGACATAATTTCTCTCTTTCACTATGATATATAGATACAGTGAGTTTTATGTAATTCATTGTACCTGGGTCTTCCTGGCCAAACATTTAAAGCTAACATCCTGTCTGATTCTAAACGTCTTATAATACTTTCAGAAGAGATGATGCATGCTAAATTTTCATGCATACATTCAAATGTGTACTGAGAATAGTTCCCCAGGGAGATCCTTCATGCAACTCAATGGGTTACATAATTTAATAGATATTCTCATTCTCTTCTATATAATGAAAAACACTGATAAATTCTGAAAGATAAATAAAAATGCTTTGCTGCATAGACATTCTTCCTTAGTCCTTGATCAGAGGTTTACTAGGTGAATTTTAAAGAAGGGTGCAAAAATGGCAAATAATCCCAAGTATCTTTATGAGGTCAATAAATCTGTTTCACTGAAATAAAGAACTCCATTGATGCCTTGAACAAATTTCATGATATTTCCATAAAATGAAAAGAGTTGTTTATTTCTAACCAAAGATTGCAAATATTAGATGGTGACCTTTGTTTTGAAGTATTTAGGAATACAACATGCATATCTGTGTATTTCTTGGTCTTTCACTGATAAGCATTGGAAATGAAAATTTCCATTGAGAACTGGGTAGGTCTGTGGGGGAATCAGCTTATGGCCATTCTAACAAAATGATTGTGAATATATATTTGAACATTAAATAAAGTTAATCTCTGTTACTTTGAATGAGTTCGATAGTATACAGAGCACATACTTTTAAAATGTATTTCTATATCTTAATAGTTTAACTTCTGTATATTATTTTTGGAAAATTGAAATTTTAAGACAGTTTAATTAAATAAAGGTTTTCATTCGGGACGCCTGGGCGGCTCAGGCAGTTACATGTCTGACTCTTGATTTTGGCTCATGTCATGATCTCATGGTCCTGGGATTAATCCTTGCAGGGAGCTCTACATTGGGTATGGAATCTGATTTTGATACTCTCTCCCTCTCTTTCTTCCCCCTGCTGCCCCTTCTCTCCCTTTTTCTCAAAATAAATAAATAAACATTAAAAAATTGTTAAAGGTTTTCTTTAAGTTTGCTTTAGCAACGGAAGTGTATATCAGGATGGAAAGGATTGTACTTAACTCTTAATACTGCATTTAACATAACAACAATACTGCATTTAACATAATAATGATAAAAATAAATAAAGAATAAAATAAAATAAGAACGATGGAGGATCAGTACATGTTTTAGACATCTTCACCATAAAAGACAAAGAAGTTTTGTACTAGATGAGCCATATAGTTTTTATTTGGCTTTGTGTTGTTTTTCAATACAGGGCAATCACATATTTACTGGATTATATGTCCTATCAGTAGCTTTAAATGTTGCTTTTCATATTTTTGTAGTTACATGGTATCTTTAATGTTTTAATAATTTTGCAATAAACCCTGGCCCTACTGATTTTTTTCCCTCAATGTGCAACTATTCTTTTTAGGAACTTTTAAATTATTGTTCTTTTTTAAGAGAGAGACACAGAGTTGACAATGATTGAAACTTTCCATAAGGCACTTTCTCTGATTTGAAGTGGGATATAATGATTCACAAAGTGTATTCTTACATAAGGGATAAATGTATTCGGGGAATTTTCTCTCTTCTGTTCTTAAAATTCACAAATCCTATTTCCTATATTTTGCTCCTAAAATCAACAAATCCCATCAGCATAGGAAACATTCTAAAGAGCTTTATGGTAGTAAAACCTCTTTAAATTTTCCTAAGTTTGTAACCTCCTTTCACCATGAAACTCTTTTACACAGAATGTTGGGAAGTGATATTAAAAAGAACCCCCTTCTTTTTTTTGTACCTCTGGGCAGTCCCCACTGAATGCCCTGGGGTTAGAGTTTATCTGTAATTAATAGTCCATCTCAGAGATGGAGTTGGCAGCACTTCATTCTCTTCTAAATTTGGAAAAGCTGGTATCAGTCTTTCAAGTTCAGCAGTAGTAACGCTGTTGCTCGACACTTAACTCATTATAAAGGAGTTGTCAGATGGCTGTCCCTTTAGCTCAATAATTCTCATCATTTTTCATTGAACAGAATAAGGATGAAAAAATCATCACAGACAGCAACATGCCATAAAGTCAAGTAATGTGATAGGAACATCTTTCATATCCTGAAAAAGAAGCCATAGTTACACTCAGAGAGCATGCTTGAACACTATTGTGTAATATTTTGAGGAAAAGGGAACCTTATGATTTTTGTTTCAGGATTTCTTTATTTAAAGAATGTTGTATCATCATTCAGCAAATATTTGTTAAGAGCTTTCTTTCTATTCACATGATGCCCAGTATATGCCCAGAGGAGAACCATGAAATCCAACCTATGCTTTCATTCGTAGGGAAGCGGATCTTTCCTAAGCTAAGCACAGTCCAGGTCAGAAGTAACTGGATGGCATTAGGGATACAGTCTATGGAAAATAATGTGTTTTTCTTTTCTTCCCTAATGCTAACTAATAAGAACCTAGGTCCTTGGCCTCATTAGCACTAAGTTTTCTGAGCTATAATCTGGCTCAATATTCCTAATAGAAGTGACAGCCTATGAGAAATTAGAGGGGAAAGGTGAATTTTTGCATGTCATAAATGAATTTCAGTCCTAAGAGTGTACTGTGCTTTGAAGAAATATGCTAGTATAAAGAAGACTTAGAAAATGGTTGACTGATCAGTATCAGATTCAAAATAGATGTGATGATTGACAGCAATAGAAGTTTTCTTCTGCTAAAGAGAATGTTTCAAGAATTTGGAGGCCATTTATTTTCTGTCTCCCTAACAGACCATACCCTATTTTGTTTTTCTGAATCTTAGTGTAGTCAGGTTTAATTGTTCTACTTCCTTGACCTTCCAATAATAATGGGAAATGAGAAAGTAAAGTTGTTCACTTATTACACAGTTCCAGAAATAAATTTAATCACTAAAATGTCAAAACTACACATACTAACAACTCTTAATAGTAATCCTCAGCTCTGACCTCTTACTTGGGCCTTTCAGAGGCTTACACGGCTCCTCCCCATCACATAAATTCCAGAGATTCAAACCCAGAAGCAATGAACTTCCCCACTTCCGTAGGCTCTTTTCCCAAGAATCCATATTCTGATGGTGATACCTCTGCTCTTTCAGGTTCCTCTGTTAAATATATTGGATTCATCACTCAAGATGGTGGTTCATGCCACCGTTCCAATCCTCTAATCTCTCGCCATTCTCTCACTTGAGCTCTGCCTTAGTGTTCTTACTTCCACAATAATTCCATGCAATTTTCTGCTTTTGAGCTTTGCTTGTGCTCTTCCCTACTCTGGTGCATCATCCCTACTTCTTCCTACCCATCAAAATCTAAACTAACCATCAGATTAGGGACCTCAAATCCATACCAGTCCCGAATTTCTATGAAGTTCTACTTTTTTTTTCTTTCTTTTTTTTAAAGTTGTTGTTGTTTTAATTCCAGTATAGTTAACATATATGTGTTCTATTAGTTTCAGGTATATATTCTAGTGATTCAACAATTCCATACATCAGCCGGTGCTCTTCATGACAAATGGACTCCTTAATCCTTATCATCTGTTTCACCCACCCCCTACCCATCTCCCCTCCAGTAACTACCAGTTTTCCTCTCAATGGTTAAGAGCCTGTTTCATGGTGTGCCTGCCTTTTCCCCCCTTGCTCATTTGTTTTCTTTCTGAAATTCTACATCTGAGTGAAATCATGTGGTATTTGTCTTTCTCTGACTGGCTTACTTCACTTAACATAATACTCTCTAGCTCCGTCTATGTCATTGCAAATGACTGAGTAATATTCCATTGTATGTACATACTACCTCTTCTTTATCCATTCATCTATTGATGAATACTTGGGATGCTTCCCTAATTTGGCTATTGTAAATAATACTGCCATAAACATAGAGGTGCATATATCCTTTGGAATCAGTGTTTTCATATTATTTGGGTAAATACCCAATAGTGTGATTACTAGATTATAGGTTAGTTTCATTTTTAATTTTTTGAGGAACCTCTGTACTGTCTTCCATAGTGACTGAATTAGTTTGCATTCCCACCAATAGTGCAGGAGGCTTCCTTTTTCTCCACATTCTTGCCAACGTTTGTTGTTTCTCGAGTTTTTGATTCTAGCCATTCTGACAGGTGAGAGGTGATATCTGTGCTCTTTTTTTTTTTAATACTAGCTTTTCTCTTTCCTGACTGATTGTGTATTTTTATTTTAATACTCTATAGTGAGTGTATCCCTCAGGAGAGCCACATGTCTATCTCGGGCCCCTTTGGAAAGGAGTAATGAAATAGTTTCCTTTACTTACCATTATTGCTTATATTCCTCAATATGAAAAATCTCATGTCCAAAACTTACCACTTAGACTACAATGCAGCTATGTCATTGCTAAACATGACTACATAGTTTCCTCATATGTTGGTTTGGACTGGATAAGATTTCTGGTCATTTTTTCTCATTCTACATCTGACACTTGCCTGAAATTTTGTCCCTTATTTTATTCAGAGCTGTGAGAGTTGGGATCTTTCATTTTTAAATGCTTATTTCCAAGCATACCTGAAATATTGTTAATAAGGAATGGGCAATACTTAATGTTTCAGATTGAGGAGACATAATTCAAACACATTTAGCTCTGTGAATAGCAAGATTTCCAAAGTATAATACTAAATAAAATCCAAACCTGGCACAGATTTGCCACATATGAAGAAGATTTATTTATATTATAACCACAGATACAATTATTTTGTAGGCATAAAAAGGTAGGCACCTCAAAGCATTCTGAGATTCCCCTGTGAGAAAACTGTATCGCAAACTTATTACTTTGAGGGTAGCTGAGAGCTTCCATTGTATCTATAATATTTGATTTCCACTTGAACACAGGCAGCAAAAATGAGTTTGTAGAGGTCTCTGAAGTAAATTTAGTCTGAAACAAGATTAATATTAAGTGACGTTGCTGGCTTTCTTTCAAAGGATATTTTTTCCACTAGAGGGTCATTTCTTTTGTACCCTGAAGCATCACAATTTTTTTAGATTTGTCAAAAAAAGATTTTAACAATTGAGGTTAGAATAATATGATTTACACATATTAATATAAATAGAACATGTGGTAAATAGGTTTAATTTATTAAGTAAACTCACATAGTCTACTTTTATGAGGAAGAAAACCATGTACTTCCAACTTAATACAATTTAAAATCAAAAGCATTATCATTTATTAGGCATATTGGATTAAAATTAAGAAATATCTTTTTTTTCTTTTACCCAGGAAAATGTTAAGATATAAAATGCCTTCTTACATATTCAATAAGCTCTTCTCAAGAATGTGTCTAATCAGGATTTCTCAGCCTTCAATTTTCTCATTTGCAATGCCATTCTCATCTTCCTTTCTTCCTTCCCTTTGTTATTTGGCCTTTAAAAAAATGACAAGATTCGTATCTCTGTCCAACTGCTGAACTCTCATAAGTTTGAGACAGCAATGTTTTTATAGAGGAATCGTGGTGCTGTCACATTGATTCCAGGAAGCCTCGTTCCATTCTGTTTTCCCTGTCTTTAAGATGACAACTTGAACAGTATGAGCGGCTACAGATGCTAGCGCTCTGTGTCAGCCAAAGAACAGAGGACCGGACTTGGCCTGTGGAGAGGAGTTATACAGAATGAGGATGGATGAATGCGGGGGAAGTAGGATTACGAAAACCACCTTTGCGATAGAAGGCAATTGCTCTTTATAGACTGTAGTCTCCAGGTCATTTACACTGGAAAGGTGTTTTCAGGAGAAAATAATATTGTTCATTAGTGAGCTGATGGCCTCAGTAGGAAAAGCATCTCAGACAAGTTTTAACCCAAGTTTAGAGTTCAGAACAAAAATACCCAATTCGTTATTCTGATAAAGGCGTTTGTGTTGGGTGTCTATATGCATGCCTGTGAATGTGCACATGGGGTTAACATTTTATTTTGCTTGATCGGTCTGATGAAATAATTAGTGTGTCTCCATTTATTTGTTACAAAATGAAAAATATGATTTCAACAAAAATGGAAGTTTTTGTTTTCTCAATTGCACATTAACAACACACATATATTAAGTATTCTTGCATTTGCCTAATTGAAAGGGGTTGCATTAAGTCCTAAGTTTAGTAGCAATGTTCTATTTTACACCAAAACCTAGTCCTCATCCTTGGGCACAAAGTTCCATTGAAGATGATTGTTTCAACTATACTTTCCTCTCCTCAGTGTGTCAATTCAGGTCCTAAGAGAAAAAAGAGAGAGAGAGAATTTTTCTCTTGCATATAAGAAATAGGAGAAGAGAAAGCTATCAAACATTAACAATAGCAGCAGTGATAATACTAATGGCCATAATTTTAACTCATAATGTCTCCTGAGAACCTGTTTTTGCTAGGCACAATGCTAAGTGGGCTAAGTGGTTAATAATACCCCACTGTACGGTTCAGGAGCTGAGGCAAAGACATTTTTGGAAACAGTCTTCAAATGCACAGCTGGTGCAAACCCAAAAGTCATACATGTATAACTTGACTTTAGTGTCCATTAGTGTCCATATCTAATGTAAGATGAGTGTTTTCTAGAGATGGGCCTCCTTGAGTTTGGCCTGGAGAATGGATGGCATTCGAGTTAGAGTAAAGTTTGGAATGTTGAAGGAGAGTGAGACTTCTAGTTGTGTATCACATTCTTTTCTCCCTCAGCTGTATTGAGGAATAATGTTGTTTGAAGCAGTGGGTGGGGAATTAGTGTGGAATATTTGTGAGGTAATGGAAAATCCAGGCTGATCAAGCCCACTGTTCGTGCAGGGCAGGAATGAGTAGCAGTGCAGCAGGTAAAGGTGACCTTGCTCTAGCCAGGGAGAAGAGCGAAAGAGATGGTAACAGAATTCCCTGAGAGTTTTATTTGTCCTTTCATTTCTGAACACAGACACAAAATATCTATAGTTCACCCACTTGCCTCAGAGTACTATGCATAAGTTCTTGGCTCCAAGGTGCTTTGGTTCAAACATAGTGAGGATTTGAGAAATCTTTTTAAGCTACCGCAAGTTGCTTTGAAAATGTTGGTTCAAATACTTTAACTATAGTAAAGGCTGCCCAGTTAGAAGTTTTTGTGATACTTTGCTTTTTTTTTTTTATTAGAGGAGGGGGCAAACTGTTGAATATTATTCTATATAAAGAGCAGGATATTCAAAATCATCTTAAAAACTTAATTATATGTGATCAGTTATATGGTCTCAATCCCAGAATTTAGGCTGACCTTATCCTTGAAATGGCTAATTTGAAGACTTGTTTAAAGATAAGAATGTCAACCTGCTTCCTGAGATTTAGATGCTGGGAGACTTTATCCTAAAAGGATTAGAAGAAACCTTAAAATAAAAGATTCACTACTTCTTACAATTTCATCGTTTGCCTCATGATGCAGAAAATGTAATTACCTCCAAAATACTATATGGCACATCGGTACCAATTGTTAGCCTTTGAGAATTGTGTTTAATCACCCTAATTTCTGCAGCTTCTATGAGCATGCTTCTAGAGTTTTGGTCTAATAATTTCAGGAGTTCTTCTCCAACATAAGTAAGTAGATCCTACATAATGCTTCCTATATCTCAGGTACAATTTGAAGTACATTAGATTTGTTTAATTCATTTCATTCTCACACTACCCTATGAAGTAGGTACTGTGTCTCATTTTAATGAGAGAGAAATGAAACCCAAAAGCTTTAATAACTAGCACAGTGGAGCACAGCTATTACATATGAAAGCTCAGTGCTGAATCCAGGCAATTTGGCCTCAGGACTTTGATGCTCACCACTCTACTCTCCTCTAAGGCTAAGTTCAACCTGTATGCCAAGCATATATGATGGTAAAATATTTTACTTGGTATTTATGAGTCCTTGTTTGTCTACAATCTAGATAAGCACCCCTGAATGCAAACAGTCTATCATCATAGACACAGATGAGGTATCTGAAGGTGGTTTTTAACTGTATCACTGCTGTGAATTGAAGGAAGCAACATGAGTTAGTTATCTATTGCTGCATAACAAAATATCCCCAAACTTAGTGACCTAAAGCAACAAACATGTATTATCTCCCAGTTACTCTGAGTCAGGAATCCAGGAACAGTTTAGCTCAGTGTCTCCAGCTCAAGCTCTCTACTAGGATTTGTCATCAAATTGTGGACTGGAGCTGTGGTCTCAGCTCCAACATTGACTGGGGAGTATCTGCTTCAAAGCTCACATATGTGACAGTTGGCAGTGTCCAGGTACTGCTGACTATTGGCCAAAGACATCAATTCCTTTTCACATGGACCTCTCCATAGGGTAGTTTACAGCATGGCAGCTGCCTTCCCTCAGAACAAGCCAGCAAGAGAAGGCAACAGAAGACAGAAGACACAGTTTTCCTGTGACCATCACTATTGCTGTATTTCATTTATTGGAAGCAAGTCATTAAATCTTGTCAAGAATTTGGGGAGGGGATTACATGGGGCATAAATATCAAGGGATGAGAGTCACTGGGCTCTATTTTTGAGGCTGCCTGACAAACCATGTGCCTCCTCTTGTCAGCTTAACTTAGAATTGCTATGGGGTCATGAAACACCAGTGAATCTATTGTCTCCTTGCCTGTTTATATAGTTAATGGACACAGCAATTTTCTATTTAAAGCTTCTTTTTAAGGAAAAGGCTATTGTGTACCCTCCATTAACTTCACACCAATTTTGCTCGGTTGGCTGTGCTATGGTAAGATGTTTTAATTATATCTTTTCTGCTTCAGAGTGACTGGTCTTTGCAGAGATAGGAGAACTTAGTATTTTGGCAGAATTGACTGGTTAATTTGTTTATACAAGTAGTTAATTCAGGCAAGCAACTGACTTGACTGATCTGAATCCATTTAGTAATGCCTGTTTGCCTGAGTTAATCAGATGGCATGCTCATTTAACTTTAGGTCGAAAAGGTCTGAGAAGTAGAGCGGGATTTCCCTAATCTATTTTTCAGATCCAAAATAAGGGGAAACATAGGATTAACTAAAATACACTTTAGGAATATAGTGTATTACAAATTATACTTTCCTATGTAAGGCTATTTTTGATGAATGATTATTCCCATGATACAATGAAATCAGATTTGAGTTTTGATCAAAGGTCAAATAGTTTCTTAAGGAACTATCAATTGTCATTCTTTTCCAAAATGTTCTTTCAATGATACAGGCAATTTTTTTCTAGTTTTTACACAATGGTCCTGATTTGAATGATGAATTGATAATGGATCTGCAGATGTGTCATTTGTTCATATCTCAGATAATTTTTATTTCTTTTTTGAAATTCACTGATACATCAGTTTGCCCATTTATTGATTCAGCACTTGTTTATTAGATGCCAGTCTGGGCCAAACACAATTCTAAACACTTCAGTTCAACTCCAGCTTTTGCATCTTTTCAAAAGAGCATGAGAGTATTTAGGTATGAGAGTATTTAGTATCTTGCACTGGGTTGAGGTAGTGATACTCACTTCTTCATATTTTCATTAGCTTCAAATACTTATGTGATCATTTCTATTGTTTCAGAAAAGTGGTTCTTTTAAAGAGTATTTTAAATGTCATCAAAAATTAATATATGATTCTCTAAGAATAATGCTCCATATGATGATAAATAAAAAACTCAGCACAGATCTAGAAATATGAATTACTCTAGTGAGAAAAGAACACAATTATTGATTGGATCCGAACCGTGATTATGAGTCAGTAGCAAATAGTAAAAGAGGGATAATGATCCATTACTAAATGGATAATTTAGCTTGATTATTTCTGCATTTTCAAGTGCAGCAAGATCAGCCACATGCAGACAAGTGGTACAGAGTTGTAAATTAAATGTAGTGATGTTGCGATTATATTTAAGATATCGTAATCTCATTTAGTCCCACAGAGCTGAAAGTATGAGCTCTTGTGAATAATAATCACCTTATGATGGGTTTTGTTTCCTAATAAGAAATTATATATGAGCCTCTGAATTCTCTTAAGGTTGGTAAAAAATGGTCCTTTTGTGCTTTTAGTATTGGTGGTTGATACAGTTCCCTGTATATGAACACATAACATCTGACCTGATTCACCTGTATAGATGAGAGAGAGAGAGAGAGAGAGATGGCTAAATAGCCATGTTGTGTGGTAGTCAAATAAAGCCTGATGGGTAGAATTAGCAAATTGTGAACTTGTTAGAATTTTAAGAACAAATGTCATTTAAATATATATATATTTTATTATTTTTTATATAATATATTTAAAATATATTATAATTTGATAATTTATATATTTAATATATTTATTATATTATATTTAATAATTCATATATTTAATATATTTATTATTATATATTATATATAAATATATATATATTTAAAAACCTTCAAATCATTCAATTAACAGTCCTTTATGCCAAGAAAATGATTTGGTGCTGAATTACACTTTAAAAATTAACTGTTAAATTCAACAAGTGTTGCCTGGGAACTGACTATTTGTAAATAAATTCTGGGTCTGCTTCACTGGGCTCCTGAGCCACTGAAATGATTATTCTCCCACACACTGCATCCTTTTCCCCCATAATTCATCTCCTCGGGTCGCATCTCTTTCTGCTACTTTATTTTTTTTTCACCCTAGTCACTTTAGTATGAATCTTCCTTTCACCTCAGCAGCAATTTAGGGCCTCACTTCTCTTGTCCAAGTGAGTTATTTCAAGTGAGTCCACATATCACACATGTGGCCCTGGCACATCTGTGAGATGCCAGGACACATGCTCCACAGTTATAACAAAGCAGCTCCTTTCCACTGATAATATTGTGCAGGAGAAAGAAATCAATAGGGCCCCAGGCAAGCCTGAGGAAAAGAGTTAATTAAGGGATGTGGAAAAGAGAAGCATCAATGACAAACTGCAAGATAAGTTTAAAAAGAATGTTTCCAAATGTATTTAAAATGAGTAAGGGAATGGAGGGAGAATGGGGCACAGTGGAAGGAAATCATGCTCTAACTTTTTAAAGACACTGTCATATATTTAATTTTTAAAATAAATCATAGATATGTAAACTGATATTCATGAATTTCAAGTCCCCTGATAATTCTGTGAGGACAACGGGGGTGAGGGACATTACTGATTTTACAGAAGAATCGTAACATGTGATATCCAAGTCAAAGGAGTCATGGTTGTTTCTACATCATCCAGAATCCCATAATCAGGTGACAGTTCTATCTTTCCAAGCTCATTTTCATCTTATTTGGAATAAACTTGCTGTGGTGAGCAGTGTTATGTTGTAAAGGTTTGCAGTGGAATCAATTGCAATATGCTGTCATTATGTATGATTTTGATTTCTAGGTATGAAGTAAGTATGCGGGAGGATACCATACAATTTGCATTTCTGTTCTTTACCATGTGCCTCATGATTCCATGGGACTGGAATTATATGTGGAATTATATGGAGATTATATGTGATGCCAGCTGACACTGAGTGCTGAATTTGTAGAGAAACTGCATATCAGTTAGTTGTCAACGTAACTAGATTTTCTTTTGGCATTCTAGACCAGAGCCATACAGAACTTATGGGGAAACTCAAAGTGTACTTGAGTAATTGCTGTTATTGGTAACACATTCTCTTTAGTGGCACAGACAGGCTTTTTTGTGGAGCAGATATGATTCTTCTTTTTTTAATACTTTCTGATGATCATGAGTCATGTTGCTGGCACTGATAGAATCACATCTTTTTGGTGTTTTTTTACTCATTTTCTCCTCACTTTGCTCTTTATCTGCCTCCTGCGTTTTCTTCTGCATCTGACATATCAGAAACCAAAACGCCTTTTTTAGTACAAGGGATGTTCGTACTTGCTGTTGTTTCAGTTTGAAAACCTTCCTCCAAACCTTTAGATGTGTACCTCCATCTTATCATCCAGGTTTCAGATAACAAGAAGATCACTTTCTCAGAAAGATCTTGCCAAACCTCCTAGCTAACCGCATCCCTCTCCCAACCATTACTATCAACCACATTCCCCTGATCTGTCATCTTCACAGACTATATCAGTAGAAATCATCTTTTGTATCTAGGTGTTTGTTTCTCCATACTTGCATGTAAGTTCCTTGAGGCAAGGACTCTGTATTGGTAATGTTTACAACGCATAGAAGTCAGATAAGAGCAAGTTCAATGAATTAATGCATAGCTGTCTCCCGAGGCTGGTTTTAATTACAATACTGATGTAAGTAGTCTGGGTCCAAGGATCCAGTTTGTTGTGGTGGGGGGGCCCGTAGGACCACCCCAGAGGGTCCTTGGCTTCACACAGAATAGAACTCAAACATTAGCCAACAGGAGGTGAAAGAGTTTATTGAGGCTATAGAGAGAGATACAGATGGAGCATCCAGGAGACTTGGCAAAGAAAAGAGGGAGTCTTGTCTTCATTCAGGATCTGGGGGAGGAATGTGGTCTAGTGCATATGTCCTCTCAGGCATCCAGGAACTAGTCAGAATGAGGACAAGGTCCAAGTGTCCATCATAAATCACTTATTCCCTGAAGTCAGGAGTCTTGGCACTGAGATGTCTAGATCCAATACTCTGGAATACTTATATGATATCTTCATCTGATAATTCTCACCTGGTCCTGCCTTAAATGTTTTGTGTTCTAGAAAAATCATTAACTCCTGTCCCTTACATGGAGGACATAACTCTGTTAGCATTCTGAGGGATGTGTAGAGTGGGATGAGGATGCAGGTCCTAGCAAAAGTAGAAGCTGTATAAGAAGTAAAGGAATAAACAAACAAACAAACCAAAACGGCTCTTTCTCTCATAGGGTACCTTTGGTTTCCCTGTCTCAGTATTATTTGCTGCAATATAATTGGGTGCATAGCCCAAATTTCTGTAGGAACACAAGAGAAGGAACAATTACCTCTAAGTAAGAATTTGGAAGATTAAGGGAAGCTTCACGGAAAATGTAACATTTGAAGTAATATTAAAGACAGAAAAGGAACAATGGAGAAATAGAAGAAATATCTTTTAGGTATGGGAAAATTGTTAACTTAAACCAAGTAAATATGTGTGGCAGGTGAGTAAAGGCATCTTGTAAGAAGGAAGAAATATAATTTAATGGTAGTTTAGGTTCAATTGACAAAGAGCCTTAGATGCCACGCTAAGATGAAATGGTTTTCTGTAAAGAAAGATATCACTGCAAGTTGTATAGAAAACAAGAGCCTAAGTGTCCATCAACAGATGAATGGATCAAGAAGATGTGGTTTATCTATACCATGGAATACTACATGGCAATGAGAAACCATGAAATCTGGCCATGTGTAGCAACGTGGATGGAACTTGAGGGTGTTCTGCTGAGCGAGATAAGTCAGGCAGAGAAGGACAGATACCATATGTTTGCACGTATAGGAGGATTAGGAGGAACTTGACGGAGGAACAGGGGAAGAAGGGCGGAAATGGTGGGGGAAAGGGAAAGAGGCAAACCATGAGAGACTCTTGAATGCTGACAAAAACTGAGGACTGATGGATGTGGGGGGAGGGAGGGATGGGCATGGAGGAGGACACTTGTGGGGATGAGCACTGAGTGTTATGTGGAAACTAATTTGGCAATAAACTATTTGTAAAAAAAAAAATTAAAAAAAAAAAAAGAAAACAGATCAACTCCTGGAATTAGTTTGGATTTTCAGAAGCACATTATACTTGGGGCGCCTGGGTGGCTTAGTCGGTTAAGCGTCCGACTTTCGCTTAGGTCATGATCTCGCGGTTCGTGGGTTCGAGCCCCGCGTCGGGCTCTGTGCTGACTGCCAGCTCAGAGCCTGGAGCCTGTTTCAGTCTGTGACTCCCTCTCTCTCTGACCCTCCCCTGCTCACGCTGTCTCTCTCTCTCTCTCTCTCCTAGAAATAAATAAAAAATATTAAAAAAAAAAAAAAAGAAGCACATTATACTCATTGAAATAAGGAGAGAGAAGTTTAAAAAGCCCAACTGAATTCCTATCCGTATTATAGAAGGCTCTGCTTCCAGATTTTATTCAGAAACTAGAGGCCTAAAATGGATTGACATTTGCTTTAAGACAAACTACCTAAGTGTCGTTGGTCAAAGCCTTGTCTCTTGGCCAGCTGCATCAGCACCAGCATGACCTAGGATCTTGTTAGAAATGCAGTCTCAGGTTTCACATTCATCCTACTGAATCCAAATCAGCATTTGACAAGATTCTCCAGATGATTCTTGGGCTTTCATTACAGTGTGCAAAGCGCTGAGCCCTAGAAAACTGCGTCTTGGTTAAGGTGCATTCTAAAGGGCAGTAGAGAACTGTTTCTACTGCAAGGCGGCAACTCTGAAATCTGGTCCTCTGGCTGGAAAACCTAACTTCAAAGAAAATGTCAAATGGCCAATCAATGCAAGTCAAGGTAATTAGTATTTTGTTGCCTCTAAGTGCTTTCTCAGGATAGTGAGGAAGGCACAGAAAGTAAAAGAAAAATCTCAGCTTTGCAGAACAGTGGAATTAGTTGACTGTGATCGCCTTCCCTTTACTGAAGATGCATTCTACAAATAATGAGAGAATAATATAAGCCCATATTTAGTCATGGCTAGATTCTGAGCTTAAGGCTATCACTGATATACAAGTCTTGAGAAGGTATAGATTATTGTACAGTGGAGCTGGAGAGAGATTGACTTTTTTTCCCTCTTCATCACCACTGCAATTGCTACAAAATTATACTGACCTTTGGAAAGGGCAGTGAACTATTTGATCTCCCTTGGCCCTAAATTCTGGCTAAATATGTCACAGAGAAAGAATTCTTTTAAATTATTTTTTAAATTGATAGTCCTTTCATTCACCTCTTTTACTGGCATCCTTTATTTCACTGTATTACATATAGCACAGAAAAAGAGGAGCAAAGAGGTTTTGCCAAACACTGTGATGAGTCAAGTAAAAAAAACAAAGCAAAATAAAAACACTGCTACTTAGGGGCACCTGGGTGGCTTAGTCGGTTAAGCGTCTGACTTTGGCTTAGGTCATGATCTCACGGTTCATGGGTTCGAGCCCCGCGTCGGGCTCTGTGCTGACTGCCATTTCAGAGCCTGGAGCCTGTTTCAGAGTCTGTGTCTCCCTCTCTCTCTGACCTTCCCCTGCTCAGGTTGTCACGTGCTCTCTCTCTCTCCTAGAAATAAATAAAAAATATTTTTTTAAAAAAAACACTGCTACTTAGAGAAATTGGTCATGATGCTACCCTGAGCAACAACCCACCAAAAAACGAAGCAGCAGTAGTAAAAGATCCCTTCTATTTAATTTCCTGTTGGTTTTTGCTTTGCAGGTAGTTCTGCCATTTCCACACCTAATGTGGTTGTAAATTCAAGAGGGTTATTACTAGCAATGTGAATGACCAAATTTTATTGACTTTAGTTTTGTTTAAATTAAGTTTTAATGATAGCTTTTCTCCCTTTGTATCATATCTACAATGCAAACAAAAAACACTCTTTATGAGATAAAACAAGTTTTCTTAAGAATCAGTTACATTGGGCTCCATGCTCAGCATGGAGCCTACTTAGGATTCTCTGTTTCTCCCTGTTCCTTTGCTCCTCTCCCCTACTTGCCTTCTCTCTTTTTGTTTCTGTCTCTCTCAAGGAAAGAAAGAGAGAAAGAGAGAAAGAAAGGGAGAGAGAGAGAAAGAAAGAGAGAAAGAGAGAGAGAAAGAAAGAGAGAAAGAGAGAGAGAGAAAGAAGGAAGGAAGGAAAGAAAGAAAGGAAGAAAGAATTACTTTTAAGACATTGGTAAAGCCTAACTTTCAAAAAATTAAAAATATGATTCCCATATAAACATAAAATGAATACATCAAACATTTTATTCATCTCATTAAATAATGACAGAACTAGGAATATGGCAAGTCCAGTATTTATGGGCACTTTAATAAAGGGATGTTACAATAAAATCACTAGGAGAGTTATGAAGTTGGTTAATGTCCATTGGGGTAATAAACTATAAACTGACATTTTTGTCCCTGCTGGACAGAAATTATTTGCATTTATACTGGATAAGAGATCTACAAATTAACCTATAACTTCACTAAGCTAGGGTCCTTTAATCAGAAGTAAACAGTAAGTTTAATAAAGTACATTCCCTGGATAATGAAATGATCCTTGTTAGCCTGTTAAATGCTCATGGAAAACGTCACCTATCTTTTTTTTTCTTATTTTCAAGTTTTAAATATTTTTTTAAGTATCACTATTGGATTTTAGATAGGTCACAAGTTAATTCTTGTCCACTGTTTATTTCCTTTGCTTTATTTTGACCAGAGTCAATAAACAGTAATTTGGTTCTTCAGAATTCCTTGGAAGATAAGAGCAATCCCTTTACTCTAAATATCCTCCTCCTATCAAAGGTCTTTCCATATTAGGACATTCCCTATCCCATATGACTTCACAAAGTTATGGACCCACTGCAGTTTATTGATATGGCTCAATAAACTAAGCCATATCAATAACCAAGTGAGAGATGATTGGCTTAGGATCGTGCAGATGGGCCTGAGATATACCTAGAAAATGAAAATAGGAAGACAACATATCTGCTTGAGCACAAATAAGTCTGAAAGAGGAAAGAGCCAAGATTGATGGTGGGATTATACTAGGAATAAATATGATCTTTGACACGTTGGGTTTATGCTAATAATGTGACATTAGAGGTTAAGATGTTCACAAAGCAGGTAAAATTTTTATTCTGGGATTTGAATTAATATTGGAGTCACCCATTGTTGGTGATAGTTGAAACCATGTGAATTGATTTAAAAATAGTCACCTACAGAGGTGACCGATAGGAATATATGACCTGAGACCAAATCCAACTTCATCAGTGCTAGAAAAGAAGAGACAATGAAGAAAGGGCAGTCTGATACAAAGATAATTAGAATGTGGCAATCTAAATGCATGCAGCCTGCTTTGAAAGTATAAACAAAGAAATATAGCGCTTTCAACACACATACAAAATTAATTTTAATTTCCCAAATATTAGTATTTCCTGCTATTCTCTAAGTCACTAACAATTTTGTAAGGTACTTTAGATTCTCTAATAGGTCCATAGATTATTAGAGTAGAAATGAGGTGCACAGATCTGTGGTTTTCCTTTAAAACAAGAGCTAATCAAGATTTACCTGTCTGAGAGAGTTGGGAAATGAAGGAAAATATGAAATTTGGGAGATATAGGTGGCCATAGAGTCAACTACCAGTCAGTCTTTTGGGGATTTGGGCCCTATATTTGATGTATTTAGAGTGGATTTGCCTATGTAGTGTATGCTATTTGAACTGACTGTTAGGAGCCCTGGAAATTCTAGGTAGATCATTATTTTACCAGGCATATTTAATTAGAGATAAAAGTTCAAGGCACTGAAAACCTTACTGTCCACCTTAAATGTCAGCAGTTGACACAGGGAAGAATAGAGTCCTGAGACCATTTTGCCAAGGAACTGCTGGATGCCTGTTGAAACTACATCTCCTACAGACTGGGACTCCCACCTAGCCAACCTCCTTCAGTAATCTCATACTGTTCCTTTCACCTTGTCTTTGGGTTGAATGAGGATGATCCTGGGTTGCTTGTTATTATTCTGTTCACTCGCCACATTTGCTTGCCAAACGTGCACACGACCTGAGAATTCACCCAGCACTGTCAGTTTTACTACTTCTTCAACATTCCAATAGTTGACTTGACAGCAGATGTAATTTTGATAAAATTAGAAAATCTTGTGGAATGGGTTTGTCTCATTCAATTTCTGACAGAGATGTTAAAGAATTGTTTCCCTGCCCCCAGCTCCCCTCTTTGCAATCTAGATGACCCTGGTGGGCAGCAAATCAGGGAGCTCGTTTCCCAGGGAAATCTTCCCTTTTCCAATGGACTTCCCAGGTGATCCTTTGATCATCCAGAGAAGTAGAGCGCTTGCTCTACAGAAAACCTCAGCTCCACGGGGCCTCTGCTCACAGAGAACATCAGCAACCCTGCTGGCATATTTATAAGCCAGTGGGACCTTGCATTGCTCCACACATTTATAAAGCCACCAGCTATGATAGTCCATGTGATGGCAATTTTCTGCTGCTGAAAAGTTCCCACAAAGGTATTCAGAGAGAGGGAATGGCATATTCCAGGATTCTGGCTGTGATATTTGCTTTTTTTGAGAAATAATAGTAACTATGTCTTTTTTTTCTCCAAGTAGATATTCTGCACTTAGATAAACAATTGGAACTGCAACAAGTCTTTTGTTTTCTCTTCTTTAAAAGAAGAACAGAGAATAATATGACTTTCTTTTAAGTATATTTATCTCAAAAAATAACAAAAATCAAAAAATTAGCACAGGCACATGACTGGACAAATAGTGTACATATGATTCTGAAGATATGAGCAAAAGTACAAGCATGCAGATATTTGGCGTTATATATATAAGACATCTGATCTCATGGCTCTTTTTCTTGACATACCTGGGAGTTATGTGGGCCCAGGATGTGGGAATGTGTACTGGCCTCATTTTCACAAAAAGACTAAAATTTTCGGGGACACCTGGGTAACTCGGTCAGTTAAGCATCCAACTTCGGCTCAGGTCATGATCTCATGGTTCATGGGTTTGAGCCCCACGTCGGGCTCTGTGCTGACAGCTCAGAGCCTGGAGACTGCTTCAGATTCTGTGTCTCCTCCTCTTTCTGCCCCTCCCATGCTCATGCTCTTTCTCTCTCTCAATAATTAACAAATAAACGTTAATTTTTTTAAAGAAAAGACTAGAGTTTTCCTTTACCTAGAGAGAAAAAGTTTTCATTCAAATTAGAACTAATATTCACTTTGTGAAGTAACACTGGCAGAGAAAGTTTTTACATGATTCTTAGAAGGGCAAAATAATAATTTCATGCACCATCCAATCTTTTTCTATTCTGTGCAATAAGAGATTTTACTATAAAGGCCTGTGCTAATTCCTTTTGTTGACAGGATTAATATTTACTGTTTCTGTATGAATGTGATAGAGCTTAAGCAAGTTCTTCTTGGCTTTCGCTGCTCCTTCTGCTCCCTCTCCTTTTCTGCTTTTAGTTTTCAAAAGTCCTTCTAGATTAAAAGAAGAAAAATTGCCCCGTGATGTGACTCTATCATTTCTTAATGTAAGTAATTTCACTGTCTTCTGTTCAGAACTCACCTTTTCACTCGATGATTAGCCTTATGCAGCACTTGGGATGGGGTACTCATAAATGCTTTAACATCTGCTGCTCCTTTGATCCTCACAACAGGACAAAGCTGGTGTTGCTGTTCCCATTTTGCAGATGGGAAAAGTGAGGGACAGAGAGGGTAAATAACTTGCACCCAAGAACTCACAGCTGTTTAGTATTAAATCTCAAACTCAAATCTAGGCTATTTTACAAGCTTGTGGATTGATCTCTTCATGACACTGCCCTTGAGTGTTGATGAATGAATATGAAGCCTAGAAGCTTGATCACAGGAGATACAATCTGGTCATGTGCAACATGCTATTTTTCTTTTCTACAAGCATTCAGATTCAAGATTTATTTTCTCTCCCAGTATTGGATTTTATAATAGCCTGGAGTCTCATTACTGTTTACATTTCAGAGATTTTATGGGCTTTGTTGGTTGCATGTTTTAGAACAGTCTATTGAGAAAATAAAATGTTAGGGGTGCCTGGTGGCTCAGTCAGTTAAATGTCCAGCTCTTGATTTCTGCTCAGGTCATGATCTCAGGGTCTAGGGATCAAGCCCCACATTGGACTCCATGCTGAGTGTGGAGCCTGCTTAAAATTCTCTTTCTCTCTCCCTCTGCCCCTCCCCCTGCTCAAAAATTATTCATAAAGTTGCAAAGAGGGTTATTTCCCATTGTAATACCAAATCTTGTTACAGGCCTCAAACCTTCTAATGTCCATCCAGTTTAAATTTGTTTGTGAAGATTTGGGGTAGGATGAACATCCGAGCATGCTCTGTACTTACCAGGAATTTTGTTCTTTTTTATGACCCTCCCCTATTTTATTTATGTTATCACCAAGCTTTTAGCACAGTGCCTTCATCTTTCACAGATGTCCTCTGGTATGAGATATTTTTTTTCTTTCTCTCAAAATCAATATTAGTTAACCCATTGGAAAAAAAACTAGCAAACTTGATTATTTTGGTTCATAATGTTCCCATTATGAAAAATTTCTAAAACTTCTCAGCAAAAACACCTAAAATGTCCCTGAAGCTTCTATTTTCTTAATCAAAACCTGAAAAAGTTGGACTAGATTAAGAATAAAAACCATTGTATTCATGTGAACTGTATGAAATCACCATTTTTAGGTCAGAACAAACTGTGATTATCTATTGCTTCATATGGCTTAAACTTAAAGACAAACTATTTCATAATATGATGTTACGTATTTATATGTACTTATAAGGACCTTAGCTGCTTTTGAGGACCAATGAACTAGGAGTAAGATTAAGGTGGTATTCGCAGCAACTTCTTACTTGACACATCCCCAAAAGCAAGGGAATTAAGAGCAAAAATAAACTGTTGGGACCTCCTCAAGATTAAAAGCTTCTGCACAGCCAAGGAAACAACCCAGAAAATTAATAGGCAACCAACGGAATGGGGAAAGATAGTTGCAAATGACATATCAGATAAAGGGTTGATATCCAGAATCTACAAGGAACTCACCAAACTACACGTCCGAAAAACAAACAACCCAGTGAAGAAATGGGCAGAAGATATGAACAGACACTTCTCCAAAGAGGACATCCAGATGGCCAACACACACATGAAACGATGCCAGCATCGCTCCTCATCAGGGAAATACAAATCAAAACCACACTGAGATACCACCTCACGCCAGTCAGAGTGGCTAAAATGAGCCAATCAGAGAACTCTAGATGCTGGTGAGGATGTGGAGAAACAGGCACCCTCCTACACTGTTGGTGGGAATGTAAGCTGGTACAGCCCCTCTGGAAAACAGTGTGAAGCTTCCTCAGGAAACTAACAATAGAACTCCCCTAGGACCCAGCAATAGCACTGCTAGGAATTTACCCAAGGGATACAGAAATGCTGATGCATAGGAGCACATGTACCCCAATGGTCATAGCAGCACTGTCCACAATAGCTAAAGCATGGAAAGAGCCTAAGTGTCCATCAACAGATGAATGGATCAAGAAGATGTGGTTTATCTATACCATAGAATACTACATGGCAATGAGAAACAATGAAATCTGGCCATGTGTAGCCACATGGATGGACCTTGAGGGTGTGATGCTGAGCGAAATAAGTCAGGCAGAGAAGGACAAATATCATATGTGTGCATGTATAGGAGGATTAGGAGGAACTTAACAGAGGACCAAGGGGGAGAAGAAGGGCAGAAATGGTGGGGGAAAGGGAGAGAGGCAAACCATGAGAGACTCTTGAATGCTGACAAAAACTGAGGACTGGTGGATGTGGGGGAGGGGGAGTGGGCATGGAGGAGGACACTTGTGGGGATGAGCACTGGGTGTTATGTGGAAACTAATTTGACAATAAACTATGTTTAAATAAAAAAATAATAATAATAATAATAAAAAAAAAAAGATTAAGGTGGTATTTATGACTTTGCTCTAAATTTAATAGTTCTATCATTTTTTCTGATTTTTAATAGAAATTAAGATTAAAATATCATGTGGTGACCTGAGCCTCAGTCCTCCCATATATAAATACTTCTTGATCACTAAGTAACATGGGAGACTAAAACCTTTGTCTCAAACAAAGGCCTTGTCCCCAAGGACTTTGTGGTAGGTTTTAAGGTACTCTTCCATGCACACTTGTCCCATTTAGACTTCTGGACCTGTAGCGATTTGTTATCACCTGGCTTCATATTCCTTTTTGATATGAATGGGAGCCAGCTGGGACTGTCTCACCGTGCCAACTGTTAAATATTCAAGAATTTTGCAAGGTGATCGTGAAATCATTGCCAGCTTGAAATGGGCCACGGTAGAAGTATTAGCCACAGAAATTGGCAAATACTACCTAGGAGGGCTTTCTTTTTCTTTTTTTCTTCTTTTTTTTTTTGTCGGAAAGCCAATTTCCCAGTTTGCTTCTGAAATTCACATGGCTGGCAGGTATAGTAGAGTTCTCAGAAAGCTTTATAACTGATTATTACATGTGGATGGTTAATTAAAAGCCCGAAATAGAACTCTGAACCATTATACACAACTAGTTGGTATAAAATAAAGAGAAGTTGGAGAAATGTAATTTGGATAAAATACTTTCTTTTCTTTTCCTTTTTTTAAAGTTGATTTATTGAGGCACCTGGGTGGCTCAGTTGCTTAAGCATCCAACTTTAGCTCAGGTCATGATCTTGAGGTTCATAGGTTTGAGTTCTGTGTCAGAATCTGTGCTGACAGCCTGGACCCTGGAGCCTGCTTGAGATTCTGTGCCTCCCTCTCTCTCTGCCCCTCCCTTGCTCATGCTCTTTCAAAATGAGAGCAGGAGAGAGAGAGAGAGCGCGAATCCCAAGCAGGCTCCACGCCGTCAGCACAGAGCCTGATGTGAGGCTTGATCCCACAAACCACAAGATCATGACCTAAGCTGAAATCAAGAGTCAGACGCTTAACATCTGAGCCACTCAGGCACCCCTGGACAAAACACTTTCAAAATGAGAACAAATGCTCTCAGTTTAGAGAGTTGGCTCAATTTCTTTTTGTGAGTCTTTTTGGGGACACAGATAACTTCAGGGGAAGAGATGGCTCCTTCCACCATGCACAACACAGCTCACTTTGATAAGTATTTGATCATATATGGATTCTGTTAGGTTATGACTTCTGATTATTTGTTCTTGTGTGCATACTTACATATCCCATTGAACAAAACAAAGTTAAAAGCACAGGTGTGTCACAGGGCTGGTAAAGAGTCAGTAATCAGTAGTATTAAAACCCAGATCCCATTGACTTCAGGCTGTCCTCTCTCTACCTCACTGTCACTTAAACAAGAGCAGCTGGTGACTAAAACCAATAACCACAGTATCATGTCCTTTCTTATCCCTTATGACATGTGCCCTCGGGTAAGATAGCACACTTTGAAGAGGCAATAAGATTTGTACAAAGTTTCTAAAGTAGAGATTTAGAAAGTTAATGACTTTTGGGGCACCTGGGTGGCTTAGTCGGTTAAGCGTCCGACTTTCGCTTGGGTCATGATCTCACAGTTCATGGGTTCGAGCCCCGCGTCGGGCTCTGTGCTGACTGCCAGCTCAGAGCCTGGAGCCTGTTTCAGTCTGTGACTTTCTCTCTCTCTGACCCTCCCCTGCTCACTCTCACTCTGTCTCTCTTTCTCTCTCTCTCTCTCCCCCCTAGAAATAAATAAAAAATAAATAAATAAAACATTTAAAAAAAAAAAAGAAAGAAAGTTAATGACTTTTATCATTCATATCCAAAGAACCAAGACTCACCTTGCTTCGGTATCCTCATTTGCAAAATACCTATAGTAAAGAAACTTGAACAGGAAAATCTGTTTAATATCTTTTGAGTTTATTATAGTACTAAAGTGTTACATAAGTGTGGAACATTAGAAGTTAATCATTTCTGTGTGTTAACATCTCTTTAACCCTTCCTGTTCTTCCTCACTTTCAGACCAATTTTTAAAAAATATCTATGTCTTTAAAGAGAGAAACAACAAAGTGAAATAGGGACTCTATTTTCATCTCTCAGTTAAGATATAAGATACACAGATAATAGTACTTAGCCTCATGTTATTGAATTTGTGCAAGGAGCCAAAAAGACATCTAATTAAACAATGTTACTGAGGAGAAAATTGAAAGGCCTAGACTGAATGACCCTAGTCATTAATTCTAAAAAAAGAAAATCGATGTGTGAAGAATATTGTCTGGTGACTTCCCCTGGGTTACCTTTCCCAGAATATTCAGTGGCTATCTGTCTCCCAGGATCTTTACAGAAGTTGCTAATGAATGAAACAGTAAGAGACATAAAAGAAGGAATCAGCAAGTCACCACTGATCTAATTATTGCAAAGTGAATGTTTTTACAACTGACCTGCATGCAACTTACAAGTGAGGAAATGGTTTTGTTCAAGCGTTTCAGTATTTCATATGAATCATAAAACTTACAGCAAAAAGAAAAGAGTTCAGCCGCAATTCATGAATAAGGTAATACTTGAGTTTAAAGGGTGGAAATGTTTACCTGTAGGTTGCCTATAACATGATAAAGTGGGACAGACAAGGTGAAATGACCATCTGCTTGGTTACTGACAAGTGAATTCTGATTTATTTTAGGAAAGAAAAAATAACTCTTTCTCTCTTTCTTTCTTTCTTTCTTTCTTTCTTTCTTTCTTTCTTTCTTTCTTTCTTTCTTTTGCTTGTTCTTTCATTTCAGACAGTGTCTTCATTTAAGACATTGATGTAAGAAGAAATTACTAATTTGATCCATGTTATTTTAAAGATATTTTCATAATATTTAATAATATTTTAATATAATTTTGCAAGCAAAGACAATAAGTAAAGATTTAAAAATTAAGAGTAGAATGTCAGAAGATAACTTTTTGGTTATGCTGTTTCTGTTGTTCTCCTAGACTTCCTTCATACTGAGACATGGAAATTGAGAAGGAAAATTAAACCATGGGCCAGTATTACAATTGTGTATAATCAATGCCTATAAAATATATATGTATACACATATACATACATATATATTCATATATGTACTCATATATATATGCTTATATATACCCATATATATATTTATGTATATATGTGCCATGATTGTTACTTGTTTGGCATTTACTTAAATCAAATTTTCATTAACTCTGGTATGAGTTTGCCAATACTAATTATGGTGTGCCCTGCTTCATCAGTGCCCAGTTTGATAACTTTATAGCCTCATGCCCTGCCCATCATGCCCTGCTCTCCTCCTGAGCCTGTGGACTCCATGCTTTTCTCTTCTTTTCATCACTCTCCCTCCGAACATACCCCTCTTCTTCCCCCGTACATCTGAGGAGATCACCTGGTGGAAGTCATGGAGAATCATAATTCATATTGTGTTTGGAGTTTTGGGGGGTTTTTTTAACTACAATTTATTTCATTGAGTCTAGGTAATCATTGTCTTTCTCACAAGAGCCCTCTCACTTTTTAGCTTCCTTCTTTTTTCCTTCAAACTTTTGTCAGAATCTTCATGAACTAGCACCCCTTCTATCTGGCATTCCTTTCTTTCTTTTGTCATTGCACCTGTGAGCCCAAGTCAGGCCCACATAATGTCTTTCAAGGGTAATGAAAATACTATGGGTTTCCTGGTAATAAGGAAAAGGAAAGTACTATGATTTGAAGCAAAGTTTGACTAAATGAGGAACTAATTCCTTTAAAATACTTCTTTATTAATTAATTCAACAACTATTTATTGCATGTATTCTAAATTTTAGACATTACAGTTGGCACTAAGGATCCTAGGGTAAGAAATAGCAGGAAAGTTTGTGCACTTAAGTTCTTAGGAGCAAAAAAGACATTAATCAAATAATCAAACAAATACATGGAAACTCAGAACTGTGATGATCAGTATCAGAAAAAGCACATAGTCAATGAAAACAGTACATAGGTTCTCATTGAATATTGGGGGGCTTAAATAAATAAAATGTATGTAAGAAATTTTTATCAGAACTTTCATAAACTTCATGCATAATTTAACCATCCATTTACTTATATGCAATAGTTCACCAACCTCTATCCCCCTAAAGAACACCCTGTGTAGTCTGGAACCATGTTTTGGCATCTAGTTTTGTTATACAAGAGTCACTTTTTTTTTTTTTTAAAGATTTAGATTGGAGTCTTTACAAATTACCCATGGGCTTTATTAGAGCTCTTAAGCAACTGAGCTCTCTGCAGATGTATTAGCCCCTAATCATACCTTACTTTCTAAACGTCCTCAGAAGAAGCACTTGAAAAGCAATAGCATGTGACTCAGCTGCTCTGTAAACCGCCTCCTTGTGGAAGCTGGATTTACCTCAGTCTGTTACCATTGCCATCTGCAAACATTTGTGAGTACCACATGTACAGGGCATTGTATCAATGATGTGGGAGAAAAACAGATTGTATTCAGGTCCTTCTGGAATGTACTTCTCACTTATACTAAGACCCACACATGTAGGTGCTTTTCTTCACTTTATATGATTTCTTTAAATACAGTCTCAGTCCAGAGGGCTTGGTAGATATACGTAATAAGAAGTCAGGAGATGGGCATATAGGGGTCCATTATACTAATCTGATTTTTTGTGATGCAATTATTTTTGTAACATCTTTATCGGTATATCATCCACATACCATAGAATTCACCCATTAAAGAATATATTCACCACCACAACTAATTGTATAACATTTTATCATTTCTAAAAATGTCCTCTATATATTAGCAGTCACCCCTCATTTCCCTCCTATCCCCTTCTTGAACCAGACTTAGGCAATCTCTAATCTAATTTTTGTCTCCACAATACGCATTTCATACAAATGGAATTACACACCATGGGGTCTCTTGCGAGTCGCTTCTTTCAATTCATGTAATGTTTTCATGGTCAATCCATGTTGTAGCATCTATCAATACTTTATTACTTTCTATGGTCAAATAATATTCCATTGTGTGGATATGCCACATTTTGCTTATCCATTTATCAGATGGTGGGCATTTGGATTGTTTCTACTTCTGGTTTTTTTGCCATTATGAAAAATTCTGCTATGATTTGTGCATATGTTTTTTGTGTGATTTTGTGTTTTCATTTTTCTGGAGAATACCTAGAAAAAAATTACTGAGTCATAGTTAATTCTATATTTAGCCTTTTGAGGAACTGAAAGATTATTTTTCAAGGAAGCTGCACCAGTTTACTTCCTTACCAGCAGTATATGAAGATTCTAATTTCTCCACATCCTGACCAATATTGTTATTATCTGTCTTTTTTATCATAGTCCTCCTGGTGATTAACAAATGATATTTTATGCTATTCTAATTTTGTATTTAGTTGAAACATTTTATAATAGAGCTTTGAAAAGGGAATAAATATCCAACTCTCTATGTTTAAAGCAGTCATTTGCACAAATATTTCATTTATACAAAAAAAGGTTTTGAAAAAGGTACTCTAGGTGATGTATCAATCAATTTTTGAAGTCTTAAACACTAAAAAAAGTATATGATATAATAATGTAAAACTGTGTAAAATATTTTTTAAGGTTTGGAAGGGTTATTGATTCTAATACTAGTACCCAATTTGCTACAAATCCTCTCTTAGAATACCAGAATTAAAACACATGGTAAGAGTACCTGGGTGGCTCAGTTGGTGAAGCATCTGACTTCCACTCAGGTCATGATATCATGGTTTATGAGTTCAAGCCCTGAATTGAGCTCTGTGCTGACAGTGCGGAGCCTGCTTAGGATTCTTTCTCTCTCACTGTCTCTCTGCCCCTCCCCCATGTGTATGTGCTACTCTCTCATAATAAGTAAATAAACTGTAAAGCATACAGTATTTTGCACACCAGAATGTTTGCAACTATGGCTTTGTTTTATGGTATTTTAGTTAAAAACTGGCTTTCTCTTTTTAAAAATCTGTTTGAAACAATTATTTAGGTTCTTTTGTGTCTAAAAAGAATACAGTCCAAGATCTCTTTTGAAGTTGACTGTTGAAAGGTCTATCACATTCATGACAAAGGATCAACATACCTTGCCATTTCTAAAACATGAATATTTAAAAAAACAGATTCAAAATGGGATTCTATTGTTATCTATTGTTACTTAGGATCTTCTTTCTCATGTTTATTGTCCTGATGGACAATGGCTCATTCTATACTATTTCCATATCTTCCAGGGAAATGGCAGATTAGCTACATTAAAAACTTCACTGGTTAGCTTCTCTCCATGTTGCATAATTTAAGGAAAATCTATTAACATTGCTTAAAACAAAAAAAAATTTAAATATTTTGTTGAATTGGCTTTAATCTCATTTTTAATAGACTAATTATTCTGGAATTGTTTTATTCTTTTCTTTATAACCCAGTGGTGCTTATGCAGATACCATTTTAAGTAATCAGCCTTAGTGTAATCAGTAATTAAAATTATAGCCAACTACAGGTGCTGCTAATTGTTAATCAATTAGACACATAATGATTGCATATCTAATTGAAATACTGATTGAAGTATTGATAGTTACTCATAATCTTTTTTTCAAAAGTAATCTATCTCTTACTATTCTTAAATTAGAGTGAGTTGTTGAGATTATGTTCCTAACTACTCTGAGTAGCTTCTTGGAACTTTAGTGAGAAATGGATGCGTTCCTTCTGCATGTATAAATAAAATTGGTACAGTTGATCAGAATTGACCTGACTGGCTGTTGAATAAGTCTGTGAATTTTAATTGGTTTATTTGCATATTAACAGGCAGCACTCTGCAGATGGTTCTGTGGGGACCTGAATATCTGAATTTGGCAAATTCGGGGACCATTATATAGGAATGAAACAGTCATTAAACACTGATGGAATCCCAGTGTTGCCAGGAGGCTGCAGTTGGTATCACTGTCAACCTGCTGATCAGTCTTTACAGGAATTAATTAGCTCACATATTTATAGCAATTTGGTAGTTATAATATCTGCATGACCGAAAAAGATTTGACATTTATTCTTTTTGAAAAATGATGGTTGAAGTTCACAAGACAGGCTAAAGCTTAGAAAATAATGTTTAGTCTATACCATCCTAATTAAACATTGTTTTGTACTTTCATTGAATCATGTGAATGGAGACACCTTAGCAAGAATAAGCAAAGGCTGAGCAATATTGTTTGCATTTCATGATTCATCAAATAATGACTGTTCTAATTGAAAGGCACAAACTCCGAATATAAAGCCAAAAATTCATTTTCCCAGAAGGAAAGCGTAGTATAGTGTGTCTAATAAACTTAATAGAGATAGGAAGGCCAATCTACCAACATCATCATAGAATCTATCACTAGAAAGGATCGTGCTCTTCAAGGGAAATGTTTTAAGTGAATATGACTTTATTGTAACACCACGCTCGGAACATAGCAGGAATTCAGGATGTTTGTTGAATAAACTAATAAAGAAATGTATGTAAATAATGGCAAGATTGGCTTTGGGAATCAATCTAAACAGAACAGATAGATGATTAGCAATCAAAAAAGTTTTTAATTTTAATATTTTAGAATCACTAATGTAGTAATGTGACCACTGAGCTAGTATTCATATGTCAATGATATTTCAGATAAGATAAGCACAGAATCCTCTTCTGGCAGCTGCCATAATTCACTTATTAGGCTAACAACAAATTTCTAAATAAAGTCTGGGAAAAGAGCTGAAACTTGGAAAAAACACAACTTTGAAATTTTACTGCATATTTAAGGATGCATGAAAATCAGAACAAATACCTTTCTTATTTAAAGTAATAGAAGTAAAAAACATAAGAACTGCTATGTTATTACTCTGTCTAGTTGTATGGTGTATCATTTATTAACACATTGTATATGACATTGTTTTTAATCCAGCTACTCTGTTGATACCTGTACATTTATGGCTTGGATGTAAAGTATAAATAATAAATTATATTATTGGTCTGTCTTCTGGCATTACCTGAACATTGAATCTGAGAACAATTCCACTACTCATTCTTAGAAGGAACATTTCTCAAACCTTCATTTCCAATCAGAGACTACCACAAAACACTTGTCATTCCGGAAGCAGCCAGCTGTTAATATGAGTTATGTGAATCTGACCTATAATCTCACCTGACATTTGGAACTCAAATATTTTCCCTTATTTCTCCAACACAATTAAAATATTTAGTCTCACTTCATTTTTGAGACATAAATAGCTATGTAAGTACTCTGTAATTACTGTACATTGTAACAAATGACCTCATAAATACATTGTAATGTCCCATGTAATTACATGGTAAGTCATGTCTTTGAGATGGCTGCTCTGAGATTGAAAGCTTGCTGGTTTCTGAGATTAATTACTTAGGGCCTAATTTGACAGTTTGCTTGAAGATATGCCTCTGTTAAATAGCCACATCTGCATTTCTTTAAGAAAATTGCTTCATAGTAACATTTTCCCCTATTTAGTATAAACCCAGGACTATGTATTTATATCTAAATATTGGACATGCTTACATTTTGAGGTACATTAAAGCAAAAAGCACATTGTCCTGTATGGGATGAGACTCATTTGCAATTATATTTCTTCTATCAAACATTAGAAATTGTTTTGTGACAATAATTTTAAAGGCTCTGGTTTTATCACTCTAAAACAATTGTTAGTATATAGTGTTGTAAAAATTTTGGTTTTTATTCTTTTATTTACCATCGTAAAATCTAATATTTCATTTTTTAGGAGACCTATTGGTATATCACAATCATTTTAATATGAGTGCCCTGTTGCAATACCCTGAGTTCCTACTGGTTATTCTTGACGAATACATTTTATCCCATATGTGAAAAATTTTGGGGACATCTGGGTGGCTCAGTCAGTTGAGCTTCTGACTATTGATTTTGGCTCAGGTCATGACATCACAATTTGTGAGATCGTGCCCCATGGAGGGCTCTGCGCTGACAGGGTGGAGCCTGCTTAAGATTCGCTGTCTCTTTCCCTCTCTGTCCCTGCTCCTCCCCCATGCTCATGAACTGTCTCTCTCTTTCTTTCTCTCAAAATAAATAAACAGACTTAAAAGACTTCATATGTTATAAATAAGTATTTAAACTCTCGTCTCTTTGCCTCAGTTGGTCAAATATCTGGTGAAATGAATTATTCTGTAGTTATGCCGTTCACCTGACTGCTCAAATAGTATCTTGGTTTCCATATTCTAAAACAAACAAAAGAAATGAGAAATAAGTAGTCATGGTATTTTCTGCCTGAAATTATATATTGGTCTATTTTCTTGTGCCTTTGAAGGGTATAATTTTATATATGACTCTGCTGATGTATTTGTGTTCTGGCTTTCCTAACTCTAGTTCCTGCATCAAGGCTATTATATTGCTTTTAGTGGTTTTATTTAGTAGAAATAAATAGTCTGAGAAAGGACCTAGTGATCTGAAAGAGTTAATGAGCCTCCCTAAACATCCAGCTCACTTCCAGGGAATGACTTGGGTACTGGAGAATAAAGTCTATTGATACTGACAAATTCTGAAATGTATTACTCCTAAGATCGCTTTATCATGAACTCCAGGGAACAACCAAATTGCTTTATCGTAATGGAATTTTGTCAAAATGTGAATACCTCCTAGAAATTACATTCCCAGTTTCTAGGACCTAGAATAAAACAGGCCTGGCTACTAGACTATGCATAACAAATTATCACGTGAAAAAAATGCTATTTTAAATCCAGGAGTTTACAAAAAAAAAATCCAGATACATACCAATTCTCTCTTTTTTTATTCCCTTTAGTATGGACTGTAGTCTGTATTAGGGGATGATTTTCTTGGTTGATTTAGCAGTATTCAGTTAATTTTATATGATTGGCCAAGAAAGCCTGGCTAGCAGGAAAAATTAATTGATTTTTCTTCCATTTCTTCCAGTAATAGAGACTATACATAGTTACATACCTGAGAATCAACTCCAGCAGGGTTTCCATAATCAACAGAGAAAGCACTGTTTCTATGTGCCACTCAACAGAATATGGTAAAATCTGCCATAATAAAACCACCTTTTTACACATTGCACTGAATGTTTTTTTAGTGGCAAAGAAAGTTGTTTTCCAGGGAAATGTAATCTAGTTGTTGTGATCAGATGAAATGTTTATAAAGATAACCCTGCCTCAGTGAGAATCATTCATTCATTTACATATTTTTATGTCTTCAGTACACAATCATATGAGGTCAAAGTGACCGGATAACTCAGGTTTTTTTTTAAACTTTCTTCAGTTTTCAATGTCCTTTTGTGTTTTCAAAACAGACATGCATACTACTACCACTATTACCATTAACAATTCTAAAATGAAAGAAAAAATAAAATAAGAGTAGAACTTTGTATTTTGCAGTGTTTTATGTTTCCATACTCTGATTATCTCTCAACAAAGTGAAAGAAAGAGATGGTCTTGTGATGTACAATTGATGGAACTAGGTCAATGATTTCTAACATCACTTAGGAAATTAATGAAAAGCTGAGATGCTATCTGTCATTCATCTTATATTTAGTGAATATCTTTTATTTGCAAAATACTATTCTCTCTTTATCTAAACAACAATTCAGAACTGCATGCTAGACAGAAATCCAGTAAGATTTTTTAAGCACAGACTATAAGAATCAAGGAGGTCCTGGGGCACCTGGGTGGCTCAGTTGGTTAAGCATCCAACTTCAGCTCAGCTCATGATCTCATGGTTTGTGGGTTTGAGCCCTGCATCAGACTCTGTGCTGACAGCGCAGAGCCTGAAGCCTGAGTTGGATTCTGTGTCTCCCTCTCTGCCCCTCCTCTGCTCATGCTCATGTTCATGCTCTGTCTCTCAAAAATAAACAAACATTAAGAAAAAGAAGGTGGTCCCAAGTATATTTCCATCTACCTGGGCCTAGGATATAAGCTTTATTTAACATTTGGAGTTGATTCTTAAATAGATGCCTAGTATATCTTGTGTAGCATACGTATGCAAATTAGAAACCACAGTTGAATTAGAGACACCACTGGAAAAGCTATGGGCCACACTCAACTATTGCCCCATTTTCTCCTGATAGAATTTTGAGCCTCATCTGTAAATTACACAAGAAATATTTTTAAACTATTGCTTTGAAAGTATGGAAAGTAGTAAACTTAACAGACTGCCCAATTAATGGCATACATGAGATACTCTATGTCTTTATGTACAGTGATAGATTGATGTTCTTACAGTTCAGGTTTGGAAATCTATTTGACCTTAATTTACCAGTTTGGTTATGCTACTAAAATGAAGTGAGTTAGATAAGGGATTAGTTTCCCCCTTTTTTCCTTGGAACTGTCAAGGTTGAGTTCTCAGAATTTGATTAAAGTAGCAGGGAAAGTGGTGGCATATCAATTTTCCAGCATCTAATTAAATTTAGCCCAGTTTACTTTAACTAAGAAATATAAAATCACACATATAATACATAGAGCATATTCCAGACACCATTGCTCATTGTGTGTAATTTTTTAAAAACCTTATCTTTATATGTCCCATTGTCTGTACCTGAAAAAGACAATGGTGTGGGATAAATGGGTGTGGATTTCAGAGCCAGTGTCAGAAGGGCTGCACCCCTCAATCAGGAGTGAGGAAGATGATGAGGGCATTCCTTCAGGAAGACTGGTCATAGTATCCAAACAGTGGTAAAGAGCAGCTATACCTGGTGGGTGGAGTCGGAAAGGGCTGACAAGGATTTTCAGGTGGTAAATCAGAAGACCAGTAGGTTTAGGGAGTTTAGAGTGTGAATGCAGGTAAAGCCTAGATTCAGAAAGCTGAGTAATTATTGTCAGGGAAGCTTGCCAGCCTTGGAGATTCACCAAGGAGAAACTAGCTCCAGATGGACTCAGTCTTGGGTGTTTTGGAAGAAGTAAGCAAATTACCAAGGTAAAACAACATTGAAAAAGATGCATGGCAGCAGCCCTATCAAAGAAACCCAGTCACTAAAACTAGGACACAAATCAAAGTGGATTTGCAGTGTATGGTTTGAAGTTGAGCAACCTGAGAAATTGTCCCAATGTGGCTTAGCACAACGTAACGAGGAATGGGATTTTTCCAGAGTTGCCATAAGTAGGGTTTAATCTCCAGGTAGGAGTCTCACCAGCACTGTGAGGAATTAGGGTCACCAGGACAGAAAAAAAAGAAGACTATTTTACAACTAAACTAACCTATTGATGAGAAAACGTTTGTATTATTTCAAAGTCATTAAACAAGATCACAGCAGGTTAGCTTTCATCATTTTTAAATAAAACAATGTTTCTTACCTGAATTTAGGATACACGATTTTAGTTAAAGTCAAGTATTTTTCAATTTGTATATAAATATACTTTTATTATTGCACAAATATTTAACTTAGACTTTAGTAGTACTAACAGACTTCACTCTGGAAATGTGTCACATTAAGTTATTTGCAAACATGACTTTATGTCATTTTGGATAATAGTTGCCTACATGAACTCAAAAATGCCAATTTTAGTATACTACCCAGCTTTCTGACTTCACTTATCACAAGAGATTGCATATTTATGATAGTGAAGTAAAAAACATGTCAAATCTGCCAGGATAGTATATAACTGCAAGAAAATTATATATAACGCTTACTAATATTTTATTGACATTGTATCAAATTTATACTTGGTTAGCTCCATAAAGTTCCATTAAGTGGTTCAAGAAAAAGGCAAAACACTTTTTGGAAATTGTTTACACAATTATATGCATAACAAAATTTTAAATACTGTTTAATTAATAAATTAAGTTCCACTCCAGTTTGAAATTCAATTTAGTTTATTTCAGCACCGATGAAATATTTATCAAGTATTTAGATAAATATCAAAGGTTAAATATTAAATTTTGTTATTGTATAATTTTGATATTATTGAGATATCATTGATTCTAAATGATAACATTAGAAAATACCTTTCCCAACATCAACTAGAATATTATTAATATGAGTAACCTTAGTTCTACATTCTCTGTGATGTGGCATTCATTGATTTATTGATAGTACTCACAGGTCCAGTAAACTTTTTTTTCCTTTTGAAACTGGATTGTTTTTCAAACAGCCTTATCCTGGAAAATGCATTATCATCTACCAAGTTGCTTATTCCAGAAACCTGAAAGTCAATATTAATGACTTCTCCTTCTTTTTTGTGGCATTCATCGAATCACTGTGTCCTGTCAAATCTACCTCCAAAAAATATAGATAGCACTTCTTCTCTTTTTTTTTAAGTTTATATATTTACTTTGAGAGAGAGTAGCATGAGCTGGGGAGGGGCAGAGAGAGAGGGAGAGAGAGAATCCCAAGCAGGCTCCACACTCAACACGTAGCCCAGTGTGGGGCTCAATCTCACTACCCTGGGACCATGACCTGAGCATAAATCAAGAGTCAGACACTGAACCAACTGAGCCACCCAGGTGCCCCAGAATTTCTTCACTCTGTCACATTCTTGTAGTCTCCACCCTATTCCAAGTTCTCTTCTTTACCACCCAGGCTGGAAAGTTCTATAGGCTACAACAAGAAATGTCAATAGTAATCTATAGAGTAAATTGTTCAGTAAATATCCATTGAAGAGAAGGAGCATAAAAGGTGTTACTAGGTAATTTATCTCTCTCAATGCTCCTCCTGATATATAGAAGACAAATTGTTGAGTCAGCACACAAGTTAAGTCCACGTTCTACGTATTGTTGCTGTATGGGGTCTTGCTTCTTTCCTTTGACACTTGCTTACTTTTTCCTTTATTTTCTCCCTCTCCATCTCTTAATCTCTTTACCTTCTAGCCTCACTCTTTTTCTCTTTGTTCCTTCCCTCGCTTGAAATTTAAGATTGTTACCATCCTCTCCTTTAATCCATACCACAATCTTTTGAGGTTGGTACTTCCCATAATGCAGATGAGAAAACTGAGACAGGGAATTAAATGGCCCATTCACTGATAAGGAAGATAACTGATATAGGTGTGAGCAGGGTAACGCCTGGAGGCATGGGAAGCAATCAGTTATTTAGCTGTGACAATATTCTGGGCAATGGCAAATTAAGGTCTGAATTACAGCAGTGGCAGAGAGAATGTAAATAAGGGAATATAAGTAAGATGAAGGATACAATAAAAAGAGATTCTTTAAAAGTGCCTGTGGGCACTCTTTAATAAAAAGCCATAGGGCGTCATGAATACTGAAATCATACTTCATCCTTTAAGCAATTTCACATGAGATTCAACAAGTTACCAGAAATACAGAACAGAAATAAGGGGCAGAGTTCAAAACTTATATTCAATTAAGTTTCAAGATCCTTAGATTCCTGCTGTGCTGGCCAAAGCATTCTTATTTCCTGCTAGGACCTTCTTTCAAATGGTGCCCTTTAATTCCTTTCTATGGGAATGCTATCCAGATGAAACCACTTAAAAAAAAAAAAAAAGACTCTTTCTACAGCCACTAAATATGTTTGGAATGGGGCTTGTCTTCCTCTGCAGTCCTCTCTAGAGAGAGGAAAGCAAAATGTCGGTGTGCAGTGAGATATGTGGACTTGAAAATAGAAGCTTATGAAATGTGGCTTCTGAAAAAATTTTGGCATGATAGATTTATCAGTTTTTGTTTTCTGTTTTATTATTTACTATTCATATGCTAAAAGAAAAATAAAGAAATGAATTAATGGAGCCCATGAAAAGGAGAATATCATATCACCAAGCTGAACAGTGTTATCTCAAAAAAGTTAGAAAATAATGGCCTGGGAGATCGTTTCTTTTCAATCACTAAACCTAACTGCTCCTACCAGGCTGACTTGAAAACTAATTCTTTTTTATGATAATCAAAGAGGAGATGGAAGGATTTGGGGAAGCTAAATTTGACAGCTCTTCTTTTATTTCAAAACTGGGTGGTGGGGAGTTAAATTAATCCTTGATTCAAGATAGAACCCTTCAACAGCTTGAAAAGGATTAATTTCACCTTCTCAAGTAATGAAAGAACCAGAAGTCAAGTCACAGCTACTAGAATTGATTTTTCAAAAGTCAAAGGTCCTGTGTTAAGTACTTTTAATAAAAATAATTACTAGGCTTACCCATGAAGATTAGGTACAAGAATGTTCCCATAACAGTGATAGCTTTTGGTGGCTTTGTGGGGAGATAGTCAATGAAGTCTGAGCTCCTGAGCACTGACAGAGCAGGTCTCATATAGAAAATAAGATACATTATGCCACAGAAATAGAAAATTTACTGAAAACTTTCAATTAAGTTCCCAAAAGAATATAATTTGGGACTAGCCATATCTGCAGAAGATGAAGCTACAAGGAAAGGATTTGACCACCAGAACCTTTGCCATCTGCTGCGGTTTGCTTGAAATCAATGAGAAAGCATGAAAGATGCTAATAAACTTAGCCACTGCCCATATATGAGGATGAATACAAATGATGAAATTACTTCCAAAGATGAATGATAACGATTGAGGAGGTTTGCCTCCTGGTATGTAGACTCTGTAACTGATTCTATTAATTAATTGATGCTAGACATTGGTATTAAGGTATTGACTATGTGGAAATAATTTATACGATAACTGAAAATCCTCAAATATTAGGAAAAATTATTATCTGTCAAAAACTAAATATGGCTCATGTAATCATTAATATAATTAAGTTTTTCCAGGCTTAACAAGTGATTTACAATCATCTGGTAGATGTACTAAGCACAATTATTCTCCATTTCTCAATATGTGCATTAAGATTAGGGTCATTTATAAGACTTATAAGAGGTCACTCATCAAAGACACGGCAAGTCGCTAACTGGAAATCGTAAGGTTCTACCTCTTGTTCAAAGTTTAATGTCTTCATTTGTATTTTTGTTTTCTACTTGAATTTACTTTTGACTTTAAAAAACAAGATTATAGTCCTTAGAAAATAACCCTTCTTGATTTGCCAAATGCTGCTTATGGGAAGGCTGATTGGATATATTAAAAATTAATTCTTTAAATTCAGTTTTGATTCCTTTCAAGAATGTTTTGTAGAAGACTTTAAGTGAGTAGAATTGCCAGGTATAAGTTCTATGATTATTTTAGCATAAAATAATAAAATCATTAGGTTCAAACTTTAGATAATCTTCCTGTGATTGTGTGAGATGGCTTCTGCCCATTCATTTAACTCTATGCTTCAATTTTCTCTTTGGTAAAATTGTAAAGTGATAATAATATCTTTCATGGCTACCTTGAAATATTGAAAAATAAAAGTAAGATAACTATGATATATAAATATAAGTTGTGACTCTTCATCAAATCTAGTTTTCTTTACTAGTTTCTAAGATACTTGAGAGTAAAGAACACATCCACATACATGCTTGTATGTGTGTGGGGTGGAGAGAAGGGTAGATGAGAGTATGTGTATTTAAGGTTATTCATTCTTCAGGGTCCAAGGGCATTATGTTGCTATTTTATTCATTAGTTTGTCTCCCAAAGAATTTAGCCAAATGCCTTAAATGAGCACGTTGATCTAGCATGTCTCATTTGCATGTCCCAAATGACTTTTAACTTTTTTCCAATCTACCTTTCCATTACATTGTCTTATATGTCCCATTTGCTCCTATTTGTCCCAGTGGAAGGTGCTATACATTGTCATGATAAATAGAGCTTGCTCTTGATATCCTCTTTGTCTTAAATACTCTTTCTATCCCCTACATAAAGTTCTACTCATATTTGAAGTCTTTCTTGACCGCATAAAACAGAATGAATCCTTCCATCTATCATATTCCATTCTATTTTCCGAGACTATCTGTTTCCACATTTAACACCTTGTGTTTTCATTATGAGTTTATGTGTCTAATTTCCTCAGCCAGAATGGATATACCATGACTTTTCTGGGTATTTCCATAGTCCTGAAGATAGTGCTTTCTATACAGCAGAAATGCAGTTAATCTATTTTGAATGAATAATTACTGAATGAATTAGTCTCAGCCTTTTGAACTCTCATGGAAGACAGAAGGTATTAAAGAGTAGAGAATGCCAGCTTTGAAGTCGTATAATCTCAGTTCAGATCTTGCCTCTATCACTTGATGGCTGCATAGGTGAAAGGTACTTAACCATCTGTGTCCTAATTTACATGATTGCACAAAAAAATGTAACAATAGACTTTAATTCATAGAGTCGACGTGGGGATAAAAAAACCTCAGAGATGCTTAGACCATTGCCACTGTCTACAGTAAGGGAAAAAATAGTGTTACAAAATATTTTTAAGAGTGGCGTTTAGTTTGTCACATTTAAAGGTTAATGAGGGGGAAATAAATGATGTCAGAAAGGCCGTACACTTTCAGATATAGTCTGACTTAAATAATCAGATTAATTCTATTTAGCTAAATTCTTCTAAAAATATTAAAATGTATTTATTATATAATCACAGTTGATCTTTATTATTTTCAGAGTCTGTATTCCCAGATTCACCTAACTACTCATATCTATTTGTAAACCCAAATCAATACCCATGTTACCTTTATACTCACACCCAAAACCATGAAGCAGCTGAGTCTGCAGAAGCACACATTCCCAGCTGAGGCTGAACAAGGAGACACTGTCTTCTTGTTCCAGTTCTCATGTATTGTCACCACGTGTTCTCTTTGTGGTCAAATGAGTGCCACTTTGGGGGGGCATTTATTTATTTATTTTTGCTTTCTGTCGGTGGGTTTGGTATTTGAAATGTTCCCCACGTGTACTGCTCAAATGCTGTTTGTATCACTTACTGCAAGAGACTGTGATGTGCCTTAGGGAGAAAATACAGGTGTTAGGTTAATTTCATTCTGGCATGAGCTACAGTGCTATTGGCCAAAAGTTCAAGGAAGTTGACAAAAATGTTGTAACAAAAGGCTCATAGGAACCTGAACCTGATTTTCCCCAGGAGCAATGTTACAATATTTGCAAATTCTGTGTTTGTGGCAACATTATAGAATGTGGCTGCTGCCACAAATGATGAGAACTGGCTGTAGTTTTTCATGTCATTGACATTTAAGAAATGCTTAGCAAGTAACTGGCTTCACCTAATATTTTAAATCCTTTTACAAAAGCGCTTAGTCCTTTGTAGAGTAATAGCTAATCTGTAGTGATCTAAAAGAGGAGGCTCATAATGTGAGGTCTCCCTGGAGAATATACTGCCACACCTCTCTACACGTCCACATGACTGAAACAGTATCAAAGTTGTCCTGGGGTTGTAGAGGGGGTAGAGGGGCCAGAAACCCATTCTGCGACTTTGTGCCTGGCCTCTTTCTGATAGTCGTTTTTTCTACCACCTCAAAAGAACAGTTTCTTATGTTTATTTTTAAAAATCAACTTAAGGGGCGCCTGGGTGGCTCAGTCAGTTAAGTGTCCGACTTTGGCTCAGGTCATGATCTTGTGCTGCATGAGTTTGAGCCCCACATCAGGCTCTGTGCTGAAAGCTCATAGTCCGGAGCCTGCTTCAGATTCTGTGTCTTCCTCTCTCTCTCTGCCCCTCCCCTGTTCACGCTCTGTCTCTCTCAGAAATAAATAAAACATTAAAAAAATAATTTATTTTTCTGCTCAAATGAAAAAGATTAAAAATATAAACTCAACTTTTTATACAATAATTCATTAAAGGATGAGTGTTCCGATGGAGAGATTTCTCTCTCTCTCTCTCTCAAAAATAAAGATTTAAAAAATTTTTAAATTAATTTAAATATTCATGAAAGTATTTTATGCACATTTGTTTTCCAAATAGGCTTGCAATTAAAACGATAGACTCTTCCCTCCCCAACCTGAAGAAACTGGAGGGAGTTCCTATTCCCTCCAGACTCCCCTATTCATCACCTTTCTTTGTCCTTTCTTTTCTGGAATTTACCTCCCTGTGTTTCACCAATTATGCTTAAGTAGCAATCCTTTAATTCCTTAGTTTTCATTCACCAGTTTTCAGTATCACCTGCTGATTTATTTTGAGGTCAGGAGTTAGCACCCTTGTATCCCTCCATCCCCACACCCATCGTCTTCCTTTTCTCCTCCTACTCTGCCTTCTCCTCCTCATTTTCATTGTGATCTTTCTTCCTCCCTTCCTCTCTGAGGTGTAATTAATTAACGTGACATGCACAAATCCTCAGTGTTTACTTCTATGGTTGCATTATTTCACTAGGGCAGCCACAGCCAAGACCACAGAGGAGGAAACCTGAATGAACCACACATAGTTGTTTTCTCACAGTTCTAGAGGCTGGGAGTCCGAGATCAAGGTGCCAGCACGCTTGTTTCTTCTAAGTCCTCTTTCCTCGGTTTGAAAATGGCTGCCTTCCTCCACTGTCTTCACATGGTCTCATTCTATGTCTCCGTATCTTCTTTTCTTAGAATGACACCAGTCAAATTGCATTAGGTCCCATACGCATGACCTCATTTACCTTTTGATTTCTTCAAGCCCCCGACCTCCAAAAACACTCACGTTCTTTTTTTTTTAATTTTTAAATGTTTATATATTTTTGAGAGGGGGGAGAGGCAGAGAGAGAGGGAGACACAGAATTCAAAGCAGGCTCCAGGATCTGAGCTGTCAGCACAGCTGACAAACCATGAGATCATGACCTGAGCTGAAGTCAGATGCTTAACTGACTGAGCCACCCAGGAGCCCCAAAAACACTCACATTCTGAGTTACTGGGAGTTAGTATTTCAGCCTGTGAATTTGGAGCTGGGGCAAAATTCAGCCCATAACAATACATTTTGACAGTTGTATCTACCTATGTGACAAATGCAAAATAAAGATGCAGAATGTTTCCATCACACAAAAAAAGTCTCCTTCTTTCCATAGCCAATCAATTCCCCAGTACAACTGCAGTCTGCTTTCTTTTACTATAAATTAATTTTGCCTATTCTTGGACTTCATACAAATGAAATTATATAGTATGTGCTCTTTTGGATTTGTGTCTCATCATGTCTAATTTTAAATTTTTTGAAATTTTCATTACAGTATTCCTGAGAATTTTATTTTGGTTTTTTCTTTGGGAATCTCTGTTTCTTGGATTTCAAATCTTTTTCTCTCCGTTTGCACTCTTATTTTCATGAAACATACCCTCATTAGATTCCTTCTAAAGTGAATATGGATAGCTATCTTTGAAACCATATATTTCTGAAATATCCCTATACTTATATAAGCATATATATATTCTTATACTTGTGTTATTTTTCCTTATGATTGATAACTTAGAATTCTAGGTTTAAAATCCTTTAGGATTAGAATTTTATAAGTACTCTTCTATTGTTTTTTAACTTTAAGTGTTGTTGAGAAATCGTTCTCCTTACTGTTTTTACTTTTTATGTCACCTGCTTTCTTTCCTCCATTTTGGAAGCTTTTGTATCCTCGCTCCTCCATGAGGTTCTAGTATTTCACAGTAATGTGCCTTAATGTAGTTCTTGTTCATGTATGATATCAGCTATTCCATAGTCTCTTTCAGGCTAAAGTCTCAAATCTTCCAGTCTTGCAAGGTTTTTGTTGCAGGAAAGGGTTCTGGTTTTTATTTTTGTTCTTTGCTAATTTTCTGAGTTCTATTTTTTTTTGTTTTTTCACTATTTATCTTATTAGTTGGATATTGGAAATTATAGACCAAACTTCTCATTTCTTATCTTTTCTCTCCAAATATATGATCATCTTTTTTTTCTCCCCCAATTTGGGATTTTAAAAGACTTTAAGAGATTTTTTAATGCATCATCCAGATAACTTATTGAATATTTAACTGGTGCAACCAAATTATAAATGTCATAGTATTTTAAAAGAATCTTTTATTTTTCCTATATTTTTATTCCTTTCACAGATATAATATCTTCTCTTAGATTACCTGGATATTAATGACAGTTTTGGAGATCCTTTTTCTGCTCTAAGCATTAATATCGTTTCCTACAAGGGCCATTATGGGTTTTTTTAAGTCTAATTATTTATTTTGATAGAGGGAAAAAGAGAGAGTGCATAAGCAGGGAGGAACAGAGAGAGAGGGAGAGAGAGAATCCGAAGCAGTTTCCAGGGCTTGATCTCACAAACCATGAAATCAAGACCTGAGCCAAAATCAAGAGCTGGACACTTAACCAACTGAGCCATCCAGATGCCATAGAGCCATTATGTTCTTATGTATTTTGTCCTCTTTTATACTAAAAGCTTTAAAAAAAAAAAAAAAAGCCTGGTAGTCTTAAATTGTTGGTTTACATTAAAATGATATATGTACCAAAAAGCTGATTTCAAAGTGCAAATTCCAGTGCATGAGTGAGGGCTATTAAGTGGGAGCCTCTTTATTGAGGGAGTTAATCAGAAATCTGGCTACTGTTTTGTCTAGAGCCAAACTTATAATATTTTCTAGAGAATTATTACTTGATATTCTGCCTGGGCAATATACATCTAATTTTCACTGTACTGAATGCAGATGAAGAAAGAATGCTTGATTATCTTTCACTTAATAACCCTTGCCCTCACCTTTACTCTCTTCTGTGCTTGCTATCTCTGAATTGGTGAATTCTGTTTCAGTATCCCTAGGGGATAAAACTCCCAGCTACTCCAAGGGCACTGAGGGTTAGTAGATTGATTTTCCTAGATGTGGATATGACTTTCAATTCATCTTTTATTTCAGCACCATGCTTTAAGTCTTGTCTTTCAAGATATTTAGGAAGCAACAATTTCTTTTTTTTTTTTTAATGTTTTTTAATTTATTTCTGAGAGAGAGAGAGAGACAGCATGAGCAGGGGAGGGTCAGATAGAGAGGGAGTTACAGAATCCGAAGACAGCCTCCAGGCTATGAGCTAGCTGTCAGCACAGAGCCCGACACAGGGCTCGAACCCATGAGTCATGAGATCATGACCTGAGCCGAAGTTGGATGCTTAACTGACTGAGCCACCCAGGCACCCCAGGAAGTAACAATTTCTAGCCCTCCCTGAATTTTGTCATGGAAATCACCTTGTTATTTATTAATATCTTTTAAAGAGTAATTTAGATTTCATCTTTCTCCGTTGGCTCAGCCACCATACCCCCTCAGTTTGCACCTCTTAAATATTTGTTAGCATCTCTCATCCTTTAGACTCCTATTATCTATTTCCTTATGGGTGTATATCCTTTAAGAACATTTTACTGTCATTTTAGTGTCATTTACAAAGGAGACGTGATAATGCATGTTATCAATCTAATGAATTGTGTTATTTTAATCAAAATCATACAAAGAGGGATACTGTCAAATTATAAGAATGGATTTAATTTGGTTCTAGGGAGTAATCCCTAGCACTTCTTGCCTCTCTGTTTTATTCATACTTAGGTTTGGGTCATTTCTTTGACCTTGCCCCGTTGTCCTTACTTTCTCCAATGTTTTAATTTGCATTTGTTATTTTGCAGAGTATCAAAGTAAGCTGGCTGCCTCCTCCATCAGGAACACAAAATGGATTTATTACTGGCTATAAAATCCGACACAGAAAGACAACCCGCAGGGGTGAAATGGAAACACTGGAGCCCAACAACCTCTGGTACCTGTTCACAGGTCAGTGTTCACATAGTGTAGTCCTGCAAGGTTCTGATGAATTAAATGCTTTAGGAATAGAATATGCTCTCACTTCAAGGAAACATTCTTTTTTTTGTTTGTTTGTTTCCTGACAGGTGGCATTTATTGGTATGAACATGAATAACCTTTATAATTTTAACCTGATATTCTTTCTAATGCTTTTAGTACATATTATGGTTGGATCATCCTCTTTTTTTAATCCATGTTAGTTTCTCAGCACTGTTAGTTTCTCAGCATTGCTTACTCAACAAGCCCCTCTTGTCAAATTACTATTAACTTTTTAACTAGTAACTTTATTTCTTTAAAAAAACTATGTTTTATTTATTTTTGAGAGAGAGAGAGAGACAGCATAAGCAGAAGAGGGACAGAAAGAGAGGGAGACACAGAATCCAAAGACAGGCTCCAGGCTCTTAGCTGTCAGCGCAGAGCCCAACACAGATCTCAAACCCACAAACCATGAGATCATGACCTGAGCCTAAGTTGGATGCTTAACCAACTGAGACACCCAGGTACCCCATTAACTAGTAACTTTAAAAAGCTATCTGATTGGTGCCTAAGTGGCTCAGTTGGTTAAGCATCCTACTTCAGTTCAGGTCATGACCTCTGGGTTCATGAGTTTGAGCCCTGCACTGGGTTCTCTGCTGTCAGTGTGAAGCCCACTTTGGATCCTCTGTCTCCCTGTTTCTTTGCCCCTCCCTTCTCCCTATCTCTCTCTCTCTCTCTCTCTCTCTCTCTCTCTCTCTCTCCCTCTCTCTCTGTGTCTCAAAAATAAATGAATATTTTTAAAAAGCCATCTAATCAAATGGTTCCAAGTTTAAATCACTTTGATCCCTTTCCCCTAACCTCCAGTGGTGATGATGGGGTTGGAAAATGTGGAGAGGGTAGTTTAGGAAATGAACAGATTACTTTCCGTAAACATAAAAGTAAATTCACTTGTGTAGCAATATTGGTGGAATTCCTAATAGGTCAAGCTTCTTTATGAAAACTGGAGTATTCCAAGCAGTTTTCCATGCAGTATTTAGCGAATGTGTTTTATTTTACAAAATGAAAAGTAATGTATTTCTTTTAGCTATTAGAACCCTTAAGTCATGTCCATCAGTTTCTTAGAAAAAAGTCTGAGGTATGCTTTCAAGGTAATGCCTCTGGGGGATGCAAACCCAGGAAAGCACACGTACAAGTGACCAGGGAAAAAGAGAAATCAGTAACAGTGGCCTATTATTGAGGTGGCCACAAGGTTAGAGCAAACACAAAATTTGCTCAGCCTCACAGGGTGTCTCCTGAGAGGCCGCATGAAGTAATATGTATCCTAGTCAGTGGCTGGATAGGAAATATGAGCAGTTCCTCTCTTGCCTATCATTGGTCAAAGTCTGTCAGTAGGCTGTTAACCATTCTATACCTGCAGACAGCACCTAAGAAGGTAGAGTGTCCAAACATGGAATTCTCCCATGTCAGTAAGTCCTTAATGAGGCGGTGGCTTGGTCTAGTGTAGCAACAGCACTTAGGAGGGCTTTATAGCTCTAAGGAGAGCATGAAATATTGCCTGGGCTTGGGACACAAAGCATATAGCAGAGGCTCTTGATAAGAATTGGGAGGGAAACGAGCAAATCTGGAGTGGCACATGAAAAGGGTGCAGGAAAACACACAAACTGAAACTCATAACTCACAGCAAATGGATAATAAAAACTATCACTATAAAAAAGGAAAGAAGAAAGTAACCCCTTCTTTCTTTCTTTCTTTATACCATATACTCAGTAAATTTCCATTTGAAATCACAGTTTAAGGCATACACACACACACACACACACACACACACACACACTTTAAGCTCCTTGTTCAGTCCTCACTCTGAGACTTGATCAAAACCTGTTTTCCCCCTCAGGTTTATTGTTGTTCTTGTTGTTGTTGTTGCTGCTGCTGCTGCTGTTGTTGATGCTTGGTTTTTGGTTTTTCATGTGTTTTTCTTGTCTTTTGTGCTTATAAAATTTTAGCATAATGGTAAAAGTGCTTCCAAGGTAGGCGGTCAAAAATCATATTTCTTGTTTTATATCAGGACAAAATTCTCTTAACTAAGTATTATTGCCTGTAAGAAGAAGTTATGGCACTCTACCATATCATTTAAAAAGCTTTAAAAAAAGCCGAGATCTTATGTATTTTTTTCCTGTTGAAATTATGAAAAGAAGGTAAAAATAAATGAGGTTGAGGTGAGGCATATGTGCTCAGTATGATAATTGGTGTAACATGTACTTTATTTTGAAAGAAATCACCAAGACTGAAAAAAATCTTACTGAAAAAATTTTAGTATAATTCCTAAAATGGAATAGATGAAGAGCCTCTAAGAATAATTATATCCAAGACTTCCCTCCCCTCTGGTTTTACTGAGGTCTAATTGTCACATACCACTGTACAAGTTTAAGGTATACAACCTAATGGCTTCACTTATATTCATTGTGAAATGATTACCGCTGATAGTTTAGTTAGCAGCCATCAACTCATATAGATAAAATTTTAAAAAAGAAAAAAAAAATGTCCTTGTGATGAGAACTCAGGATCCACTTTCTTAAAAAATTCATCTATACCATACAAAATAAGGAACACTTCATGAATTTGCCAACTATCTTTCTTCAGGAGTCATGGTGATCTTCTCTTTATCACTCCAGTTTTAGTATATATGCTGTGGGAGCAAACACCAAGCCTTATTTTTTATTTTAATAGATGATGGTTTTTGAAGCTCTGAAACCTTTTTTTTTTTCAATTTTTTTTCTTCTCAAACAAAAAAGATTAAAAATGTAAAATAAACTTTTTATACAATTATTCATTAAAGGATGAGTGTTCCGATGGAAAAGCTCAGTATTGGATATTCAACTTATAGAACTAAGCTCATTAGTAGAGAAATGCATATTAAAATGAAAATGAGTTAGCATTTTCTTTGGATTAAAGTAATAAATATATAAATGAATGATGATACCCTGTTTTAGGAAGCATATGGGAAAAATAATGAATACTCATATACTGCTGCAGGCCAGAGGATTCTAGAATGTCTCTGGAAAGCAATGTGTAGATATTTGTTATAAACAGGCATGTGTGTGTGTGTGTGTGTGTGTGAGAGAGAGAGAGAGAGAGAGAGAGAGAAAGAGAGAGAGATCTTCATAGGTATATGATCTACTTTTTCTACTAGGAATTTATTCCAATTCTGCTGCCATATTTTCTGCAAAGTTTTTCACTATAAACAAGTTCATAGCACTACTGTAATAACAAATTAGAAGAAAAAAATACCCCAAGTATCCAAATACAGGCAGTTACCTAGAAAATTTAGTCAAAATCATATCAAGTAATACTTTTTTTCTATTGAAAATGATACAATGTAAAAATACTAAATCGCATGTTAAATATTTAAAACATGTCTTAAATAAATAACTCAACTTTAAATCAGTGCTAGTGTGTGAGTCCATATTTACAAATAAAAGAATATGAACTTGTAGGAAAATATGTAGAGTAATATATATCCCAAAATATTGATGGTAATTGTTATTTACACTTGTAACAGTAAAATACATATTTCAAAATTATATATATAACATGAAAAACTAAAAGTCAAGACTCTAATGTCATATTATGACTTTTTGTCACCAAGATTGAAAACTCCTGCCACTAAAGCTAACTCTATACCCACTGAACTGCTAACAGGCAAGTGGCCCTGAAAATAAATGAGTAATAGTAGCCACCTGGCCAAAAAAACCCCTGCTGCCATGAATTGTTTAGCATTTATGGTATTTTTGGCAAATGGGATTTAACACTTTCAGCTCAGTATTATCAAACCAAGATTCTGACTGCTTAATATACAGACTTTTAGGATTTTTCTCTCTACAGAAGTGAAATTATTAAAAAGGAAAAAAGAAAAGCCAGAGTCTGAAATAAAGGTGTTGGTAACATTGATTTCTGTGGAGGTTCTGAGAGAAAAAACTCATCCATGTTTCTCTCCTAATCTCTGGTGTTTGTTGGCCAACCCTGACATTCCTTCGCTTCTAGGTTTGCCCCTCGTATCTCTGTACCACCTTCCTCTGTTGCCTGTGTTCTCTTCTTTTATAACGACACCTGTCATTGCATAGACCCCACTCTAAATCAGGATGGTTTCATCTCAAGATCCTTAACTAATCATATTTATAAAGTTCCTATTTCCAAGTAAGGTCACACTCTGAAGTTCCAGGTATTCAGGCGTTTTGAGGTCAACACTATTCAAATTGCTTACAGACGCCTTTATTTTCCCTCTCAAGAACAATCATTTTTTAATTGTCTTCTCTAATCAATTTTATTCAAAAATAAATAACTCAGTCCTATATTTTTCTTCATCTAAAATATATAGGACAATTAGAGCTTCTAATCAGCATTAGCTGTAACCCATTACCACTCTGATTTAATAACATTCTGGCCAGAAGCAAAGAAATAGGATGAATTAATTAGCTTGTTATTGGAATAGCTCACAAATGCCCCTTCCCATCTTTATAGTTTTGTAGGAATCTGGACTCCAAAGTTGAATCCCTCATTCATACTGTTCTTTCTTCATTTCAACAATTAAAAATGAATTTAGGGAGACAAACAATCTGGGAAATTATATTTGTTAAGTGTATCTGACATTTATTGTAAAAACAAAAGTCACACAGACTCCCTCCTTAAATTGAAATGACGAAATAAAAATTGCCAGAGAGCCGCATATCCTTAAAACATTAAAAACAAATTGTACAGAGTCTTTGCCTTCCTATCCCCTGATCTGTGACCCAACTTCAGCAGCGCTGTTGCATTGCTAGATATTCTGGAAGTGTCTTTAGCGGTACAGAGAATCAAGGAGCCCATAAGTACTACACACTGGTAGTTTAGCTATGGTTTTGACTCATCCCCAGGATATATTTAGTAATGTATGCAATTTCTAGTTTACAGAAGTAATTGATTTTCTATATGAATCTCCAGCACTTTAGATTTGACCCCATGTCTCCAGTTCCTATATGGTACATGGACATATTGATTTGTCTGTTAAAAACTTGGAAATGCCAGAATGCTTCATTTGGATGATATAAATATTCAGGTATAGAGACCCAAACATCTTTTTGTACAATCCTCTGTCTGTTAGACAGGTGTTTTTTGTTGTGTGTGTTTTTTACTAGGATAATGAGACATCTGCAATAACAAAGTAATTCAGAGTTATAACAAGGATTTTAAATCATTGCTATCAGTTTCATTGTGGGGTCCCATGTCAACTACATTTTAAAGTGCTGTTTTTACTTTTTGAGTGCTCTTCAGAGGAAGTTGTTTTGAATTGAAGAGTTTTCTTATGTTTCATGGCCAATATAGAATAAACATAATGATAAATATGCATTGGCATTTTATGGACTGAAAAATGAAACAATTGAATTTTATAACAAGGTTAGCATTAGGGGAATAATAGGAAATATATATTATTTGAATAATGCACCATCTCTTAAATCCTATAAAATTAGAAGAGAATTACAGAGATTGAAGGCACTTAGTATTGGGGATGGAAACAGGCAGAAGACAACCTTCTTTCAACAAATTGTTTTTTCTTACAGCTAAGGAAAGCATTGCTACTTACACCATGCTTTTTGTAGAATAAAATTATACTTAGAAGCAGGTAGGAAATGTACATGCACAAGCACACACAGGCACAAGCATACACAGGTACAAGCATATACAAACACACGCCCACTCCCATATGCACACTGAGACTGAACTATTGGTCCCTGACAAACCACACAATTCATCTTATGTACAGCCCTTGTTTTACAGAAGAAGTAACTGAGATCTGAAGAGTGACATTGATCTACCACTCGTTAAGGAGGTAATCCCAACTCAATTGTAAGCATTTCAACTTTTAGTTATGTACTCCTTATACTACACAATATTGTCATCTTTAGATCACTGTATTGTAAATGACTCTGGCTATCATATGAATCTGTAATAGATCATTGGCATTAAAAATAGGGGCACCTGGGTGGGTTGGTCAGTTAATCATCTGACTTCGGCTCAGGTCATGATCTCACGGTTCGTAGGTTCGAGGCCTGTGCCGGGATCTGTGCTGACAGCCAGCTCAGACCCTGGAGACTGCTTCAAATTCTATCTATTTCTCTCTCTCTCTGACCCTCCCCTGCTCACGCTGTTGCTCTTCCTTTCTCAGAAATAAATAAAATATTAAACATTTTTAAAAAATAATTTAACATTTACAACAATGGTAACACTGACATTAACTTTGATAACAGCCACTATATTGGAAATCGTATGGAGTTTTTTCAAAAAATTAAAAATAGAATTACCATATGATCCAGCTATCCCACTCCTGGGAACATATCCAAAAGAATTAAAATCAGGATCTGGTAGAGATATCTGCACTCGCATGTTCATTGTAGCATTATTCACAAGAGCTGAGATAGACAAACAATTCAAATGTCCATTTAAAAAATTTTTTTAATGTTTATTTATTTTTGAGAGAGAGGCACACACACAATGTGAGCAAGGGAGGGGCAGAGAGAGAGGGAGACACAGAATCTGAAGTAGGTTCCAGGTTCTGAGCTATCAGCACAGAGCCCAATGCAGGGCTTGAACCCACAAACCATATCATGACCTGAGCCAAAGTCGGATGCGTAACCAACTGAGCCATGTATGTTCCCCTCAAATGTCCATTGACAGAAAAATGGATAAAGATGTGGTATATATAAATAGACCATGGAATATTATGCAGCCTTAAAAAATAAGGAAATCCTGCCATTTGCACCAACATAAATGGACCTGGAAGACATTATGCTAAGTGAAATAAGTCAGTCACCTAAAAACAAATACTTCATGATTCCTTTTGTATGAGGTATCTAAAATAGTCAAACTCATGAAAGCAGAGAACAGAATGGTAATTGCAAGGGTAGATGGTGAGAGTGAAATGGGAAGTTGTTCAGTGGGAATAAAGTGACACTTATACAACAGAAATAAATTCTAGAGATCTTTTATACAACATAGCACCTGTAGTTAACAGTATTGTATTGTGCACTTAAAAACTTTTAAGAAAGTAGATCTCATGCTACATGTTTCTAGCAGTAAAAAAAAAAAAAGAAGAAGACATAAGAAATCTTTTGGAAGTAGTGCATATGTTTATTACCTTGATTGTGGCAATGGACTCATGGATGTAGGCAATTGTCCAAACTCATCAAATGCATATATTAAATATGTCCAATTTTTTGGTGTATTGAGTATATATCAATAAAGCTGAAAAACCTCTATAAAAACACTTTATGTATATATTTCTTTTTTTTAATTTAGTATTTGTAACAATTTTATGTATCTATTCCTATCTTGTTGATGAGAAAACTTAGGCAAAGAGGAGGCATAAGCAAGTTTTTCAAGGTCACATACCTAATGAACAGTGAAGTAAAACCAAATATAATTCTGCCTGAACTGAAAACCTATACTCCTAGCTCTTAAACTGTAGATAATGTATTGCCAACCACAGATAATGAATGTGTGATTTTGTGTGTATAAATGGATACATAAAGTGGAATAAAGTGGAATAATGCACAATGAAAAAAGGTACCTGTTGGGTAATAAAAAATGAATACTATCTTAGTAGCTCAAGGAGCTACATAACTCTAGAAGAAATTAAATCAAAACTTTCCTACCTATTTCTTTCCAAAAAAAATGCTATTTAAAATTTCTACTGCCCCAACTCAGGAAATACATCTTAGAAGACAACGTTTAGAAATAGTCACACAAAAAACCTTTAGTTCCAGACAGACTTCCCTCTACCTGACCTTTAGTGAACAAATGAATAGAGAGAGAGAGAGAGAGAGAGAGAGAGAGAGAGAGAGAGACTGTTTTGAAAGATCTTTAGGTATCAGCTATCAGGATTGGGGCTCAAAAAATTGGTTATTCATGTTGATTGTTGTTATAACTTTTGAAGATACCTCCTCTTTCAAATGGGAACTTTTTTTTAATTAAGAGAAAAACTTTATACCAAATTTGAAGTTAAATTGAACTCAAGTTGATTCATTGTAAAAATTCTAGAATTCTCATTTCTTTCTTGCCTTCCTATTTATTTTTTAGTTCTGGATGTAATCATTTTAGATAAAAAATTCCTTGCATATTTGCTCTATGCTTTATATTTGCTTCTGATGTTCCTCTTAGGTCCCAGCCTTGGCCAGGTAGGTCTCTGAAGATAATGGTCTGTGGCTCCCCAGCAGGAGATAGGACAGAACCAAGAATCTTCTCCCAAAAGCACTCCAAATTGTGACTAGTGCCATGTAGTTGCTTGGTTTAATTTATCTCAGCCTTATAATTCTTATCTCTGAAGTGCAAGTAATAATGTATTCTATGGCAAAATCATAGAATATGTGAAAATCAAGTCAGAAAATAATTTGCAAATGTTATCTATTAAATGCCTGATTATATATAAACTATTTTAAAAGCAGACTGGCATTTGATTCTCAAAAGAACATTATAAGATGGAAAAGCAGGTATTATTACCTAATTTATATGGGAAATTGCAACTAAAGGAGCTTTCAGTACATCTAAACTTGTCCAGCTAAGTACTCCTCACAACAAAGAAGCAGGATATTTGTAACCTAGATTTTTGAAGGTTATACCCAGAATGCCCCCTGAAAAGGTGAAATATCCAGGTCTACTTCTCACTGCATCCTACACTTATCTAGACATAGAAGAGGGTCGAAGTCTAATTCTGTTGGTAAAGATTTCAGAAGATAGAATCAGAAGACTTGGATAAAGATATTTTATTTTTATCTTTTCTAAGTTTTTTAATGTTTATTTATTTTTGAGAGAGAGAGTCAGAGCATGAGTGGGAGAGGGCAGAGAGAGAGGGAGACACAGAATCCAAAGCAGGCTCCAGGCTCCGAGCTGTCAGCACAGAACCCAACAAGGGGCTCGAACTCACAAACTGAGACCATGACCTGAGCCAAAGTCTGACCCTTGACCAACTGAGCCACCCAGACGTTCCTTGGATAAAGATATTTTGAAAGAGGAATTTAGTTTTCTTTTATCCTTACAGTGTAAAACCAGGGTTTACTTGTAGATAATACTATAGTAAAGCAGATTCTGTGCAATCTTAGGAATAGCTTTTCCAACAAGAGAAACGGTTGAGTACATCCCCTCCCTTGTTGAACTTCTCATTCCAAAGGTATTCCTGCTTTATCTACAGGATCACTTTATTAGATGTATATCTAACTAGTTCTAGATGGGTCACTTGAATAGACATTAATTAAGATCCCTTTTGATACTGGCATTATATGTATATATTTAATCTTTTTTATATTTAATCTAGAATTTCTTAGTTGTTTCTAATGAGAACAGTTCCATAGCTATATCCTAGTATAAAATACAAAGCAAAAAACATGTAATATAAAATCTAATAGTTCAAAAAAATTTGTCAGGGGGCACCTGGATAGCTAAGTCAGTTAAGCATCTGACTTTGGATCAGGTCATGATCTCACAGTTTGTGAGTTCAAGCCCCATATCAGTCTCTGTGCTGACAGCTCAGAGCCTGGAGCCTGCTTCAGATTCTGTGTCTCCCCCTCTCTCTGCCCCTCCCATGCTCATGCCCTTTCTCTCTCTGTCTCTCATAATAAATAAATGTTAAAATTAAAAAAAAAAAAAGAAAGAAAAAATTTGGCAGGATTTTCAAAGGGACGTAGGCAGGAATATATACAGCATGTTAAACCTTCACTACAAATGTCAGAGAGGATGATATAAACCATCTTCACTGGTTGGAAGGGCTATTCTGATCAGTAAATTAGGCTAGTCAGGCAAGACTCTATTGGGGAAATAGTTAATGGATGGTCTCTAAATCGCCTTATAATGTCACTTCAAAGAATTGTTAGTAGGTTTTTGTTTTACTCAAGACTGAATTGGTGAAACTGACAGATCCTCAATGCAATATATGTAAATAAAAATTTGACAAAATTTTAAGAAGTCTTTCTCCTTTCTAGTAAGGTATTTTATTACTCATATCTGCTTTCTAGTGAGATGTTTTAATAAATATTTATTAAAAGTTGATAGATTCTGCACACAAAAAGTAACTCCATTGAAAGTCACATGAATGAAACAGAATATAGGGCATTCAAACAGATTCCCATGTATAAGTCAAAACCTTGCATATGATAATACGGTGGGTCATTCAGGGTTCAGTCAGAGAATCAGAACCTGTGGAGATGTGTACTAAGGCATCTATTGCAAGGAATTGGCTTAATTGGTTATGATGCTAGCTATGCAATTCCAAATCCACAGAGGGAGGTCCTAAGGAAAGGCAGGTTGAAACTCATGGGCTAAAATTTCTGTCTGCAGGTGAAATTTCTCTTCAGGGAAGCCTTTGGCTCTTAAGATCTTTCACTGGTTTGAATCTGTCCCCCTCCCCAATTATCTAAGATATCCTTTGCTTAAAATCAACTGAATATGGACTTTAGTCACATCTATAATATTCCTTCACAGCAACATCTTAGATTAGTGTTTGATTGAAAACTGGGGACTTTAGTCTAACCAAGTTGAATAAAACTGACCAACACAAACTGAATTCCTAATCACTGCTGGAAACGGTATTAACCTAATTGCCCATCCATTTCAAAGAAAAATAAAATTAAACTTCTACTTAATATAAAAGAGTATATTCTTGATAGTCTAAAACTGTCAGATGAGACTACTATAAAAGCCACAAGGTACAATGATTAGGTAAGCATTTCTTCCCAGAATTATCTCCCTATTATTTTTAATATCCTGGAAACTACAATCAATCCACAACCCCTCTGCCTTAGCAATCAACAGGGGTGCCTATGAAAGGGTGCAAAATGTTAACAAATTCAGATCAACATCATGTGAACTAAGGGACAAACTTATGGAGCCACGACAAAGGCCTTGTGTTCAAAAGCATCCATTTGTCACCCCTCTTGGATATTATACTTTAACCTAATATTTTGGGATATGTTAAGTGCTACTTTAGTGGATCGTTCAAAAGCTGCTTTGCAGGTGTGCCTTCCATGTGTCAGGCAGTATAATGGGATCTATGAGTATATAGATAAAATACCAGTAATAATGAAAACAGCAACAGTAGTAACTATTCTCAGTCTACTTCTTTATGGAGCTTCTAGTCTATTTTATAAAATTAGAAGCCTCTTAAGGAGACAAGATTTTGTGTCATAGATACTTTTGTGTGGGTGAGTTTATCAAAGTGTCTTCTCTAATAGTATAATTTATTGAAGGTAACTGCTATGGACATTAACAAGTCCATCTAACCATCACTTAAAGCATTATCTCCAATTAATAATAAATTAAAATTCTCCTTAAGACCAAGATTTACTCATCTGCCTATGCAAAAATCTACAAATACGTAACTGTGTACACAATAAGCATCATTTCTCCAATGGGTTTTCCTTATGAATTTTTCTTGTTACCAAATATTTGTGCCATTTTAGATTAACAGAAAATACAGATTGTAATTTAAATTTACCAGTTGTTCAACTTTGGAGATTTAAGGAAGGACTTGTCAATTTAAGCCAAGTCCTCAATGTCTCAAGAAAGTCACGTGGTTTGTTTTACAATACTTTGTCATAGTAATAAGATGCTTTCAGATTTAGCTCAAAGGACTGTTACTTACATAAAAATTTGTACATATCACACTAATGATCCATGGGCCATCTTTCACCAACCTGTATTGTCTGTGCTGTCTAAAATAAGCCCTGATATACAATATTATATGCCCAAGTTATCATGGAGATAGACTTTCTTTATGCTTCTAGTATGGACAGTGATGCAAAACAAAGTATGCCTTGCAATGAAAGGCCTAGTATTTTCTGCTTAAGTGCAGTGGCTTTGGATTCTTCTTTCTTGGCCCAAGGAAAACGTAATCACTGACCTTGAATAAATAACAGAGACGTAAATTTTTAGGATGACTGTTCTTGATTTATAGACAGGCCTCTTCTAGGCTCTGAGAAAAAATGATTCTTGCTATTTTTGATTATTCCTTCATCGTTCATATTTTATATTCTGCATCTACCCTGAAGCCATTTTTGGGGATACATTTTTATAAGCTAGGAAAAAATAAATGAGAATATGTGAAAAATAATTTGATTTCTTGCTGTACTATTTCTGCCCTTTTGGCCAAAATAATAATAATTACCACAACAATCACAAACTATGTGAAGATGTCTACTGATTTTGAAAACTTCTGAAAATAAGCCAGCAGTACTGGTTATTCAATAACTTTTTTTCCCCTTTCTGGGAAAATTCTCTTATAGGACTGGAGAAAGGAAGTCAGTATAGTTTCCAAGTGTCAGCCATGACAGTTAATGGCACTGGACCACCTTCCAACTGGTATACAGCCGAGACTCCTGAGAATGATCTGGATGGTAAGACCTATCCCAATAACTGTCACTTTGGTTTATATTTTCTTTGTTACTTCAGCTTCAAAGGTTCCCTTATTAGAAGTTGATGAATTCCAACACTGCGGATATTTATTCCTCCTATATCCTTCAGTGCAAGACAAAACAAGATAGAAAATAGAAAATCCTCAGTAGAGTCTTCAACAATACCATATAAAATTATGCTTTAATTATACTCCTCATAAGTTATTTTTTCAAGATAATTTGAAGTGATCTTTTTAAAATTTATCTTATTGAATAATCAACCTTAAAATTTGCTTCATGTGAATTGCTACAATTTCTGATAGTAATCATGAAATAGAATTACTTTACCCTTGCCCTTTTATGATGCATCTGCAATACAGCAATATATATTTTTTTGTTGCTTGTGATATGGTCATTAATATTTGACATTTCATTTTTTTAAACAAGAAACAATCTGCCTTATTTACTTAATTGGTAGTTGTCTTAAGACATTTGTGGATGAGATACTGAGGTTTCTATAAAAGTCACATATCAGTAATTTAAATATAAGTAAAATCATCAAATATAGCAGACGAGAAATAGTTTTTGAAATAAAAACATCATGACTAATAGGAAAACAAAATTCAAGAGAAATGGGTAATAGAAGCAACAGAAGGAAAGTCTAAGTAATAAAGCAGAAATATATGATAAAGAATTAGAATTATAAATAAAAGTAGAAATTTATGAAAAGAAGAGGTACTTGAAAAATAAGTTAGTTATGATCAGTACACTTAAGCTAAGTGATGAAAACTGAGAACAAGAAAAAGTGGCTAAACAAAAAAAAAATGTATATGTTGAAAATGAGACTGTCTAAATCACTGACCATCAAATCCTCTTATTTCTTCACTGGTAGACCTCAAAGCATTCAAGTTACTGCAAAATGAAACATTCTATGTCCCTTCCCCTCTGTCTGTTTTGCTCTCTCCCCCCTTCCCTCATTTTTATTCTTGTTCTAGTTCTTGCATTGTCCTCTCTCCAGTTTGTCCCCCCTTGTTCCTTGAACTCCTCTTTCTTATTTTTCTCTTTCTTGATCTTTCCCTCCTCCAAGTAATTCACTATCACTCATGATCTTCCTATAGTCATAGATTCTGCTTTACAAAATAATTAATATGGCGGTGAAACAATAACAATTGCCATTTCCACAATAATGGTAATTCCCACCATTTGACAGCATATTAAAGAATATTCTCAGGAAACTTACTAAGACTCAAGCACTGAGGGTATAATAGTGGGTAGGAGACATGATCTTCTCCTTGTGGAGTTTAAAGCGTAGCAAAGAAAAACAGACATTCCAGGTGAAGTCATAGAGAATTCCCATTTCATAGTTCAAACCTGCTTGAATGTCGGAAATATCCTATCACCATAGAATGAATAGATAGATCGATAGACAAATAGACATTTAGAAGGCTTGCATTTAAACTGAGACTGGAAGGAGGAATAGGAGTTTGGAGTGCAAAGCAGACATTACAAACTGAGGGAGGAAGCATGGAGGGCAAGGTGAATGCAGTCCTGAAGTCAAGATGGACCATGATACTATGTGAGGCCTGAAAAAAGACCATCAAGACTAAAACACAGAGATGACATATGTTGAGGTTTGTAAGATAGCAGGTTCTAAATTGGGCAAGACCAAATTAAGGATTTTGAACTTTGTCCTAAGAATGTCATTAAAGCAATAACGTGCTTCATCCTAAGCAAGTCATTACAGGATTTTTTTAAAATAGTGACTTAATTATATTTGCATTTTGAAGAGATTACTCTGGCTGAAGCATTAACCATTGAATTAGATTAGACAACCATGGGCTAACTCAGGACAACCTTAGAGGTAATGCTAGATTTCTTTGGGAAAGTAACTTGGGGCTTAGAAGATGTTACTTAATTTGTCTTCATCATTATAAATTGAAAAGTTGTGGAGCTACAAAAAGTCACACTTCATAAAGCATATATCCTTCACGAATAGATTAGGGAACATTCATGTATTTACTTATTCAACATACATTTCTTTTTGAAGATTTATATACACCAGGCATTATTTTAGGTAACAGGGGTAAAGCAATAAATAAGGTCCCTAGTCTCAAGGGGTATAAATTTTATTGAGATAGAGATGGATAATGATAAATGCTCTGAAAAAAACTAAAGCATGGTAGAGGCAATAGCAAAAGATTAGGGAGTTTTAAGTAGGGTATTGAGAGAATCTCTCTGATTAGGTAAAATATGAGCAGAGATCTTAAGGCAGTGAGGGAGGCAGCCATAGGAATAGGTCAGACAAGAGGCCTCCAGCCAGAAGAACAAAAACAGACATCCTGAGGCTGAAGCCCAATTGTTAGCTGAAGTATGGGAAGGAGGTCAGGGTGGCTGGGTGTAAAGTCATGATGTTGTGCTCTGCTTTATTTAAAGAATAAAAGGACAATTCTGATAAGCTACATTATACCTTATTTTTCTATTTACTTGAGAAATAGCTTTTAACAATTATATTACTTGTTCTTAATCCTCTCATTTACCTTTATGAGGTATATATTATTAGCCTTATTTTTTAAGGACAGTAAATCAGGCTAAAAAAATTTAACTAACTTAATCAAATAACTAAGGTAGTAATTGTGGATCTGAAACTCAGGACCAGGATTTTTACATCAAATGTCCAATACAGATCATTGGAGCAAATCCTCCACTAATCCTCTAGAACTGACCCAGTGACAATAAAAGACAGTGATTCAAGGCAGAAGATTCTAAGAAATGAGGTCATATCATTTACCCAAACCTAAGGAACTATATCTCTTACTGGAAGGAGTGAAAATAAATGGAGCAGAGGTGCCGAAGGTCCTATAAAATATCCAGGATGAATGGGGCTCTCCACTTGACTTATGTGCTCTTCCTTCTCACTCCAAATGACTCACAATCTAGTGGAACCAAAATGTAAAATCACAGCCCCTCAGATGGCACAAAACTTCTATTTAACTGTCTGCTTTTCATACTCATGCAATCTTAATATAATCCAACCCATACATCTGTTTTAATCAAGAATCTCTATGCTCTGTTCATGAATAGAGTCTTCATAAATTCTGTTTAATTGGATTTGTTTGAACATCTCTATACTCTTGGCTTAATAATGCCCCTCTTCTGCATGTAACATTCTTGCTTACTTTTTCCTTTCTTTTTTTTTTAATATTTTTTATTTATTTCTAGGAGAGAGAGAGAGAGAGCGCGCGAGCAGGGGAGGGTCAGAGAGAGAGGGAGTCACAGACTGAAACAGGCTCCACGCTCTGAGCTGGCAGTCAGCACAGAGCCCGACACAGGGCTCAAACCCATGAACCGCGAGATCATGACCTAAGCGAAAGTCGGACGCTCAACCGACTAAGCCCCCCAGGCGCCCCATACTTTTTCCTTTCTTGAGTATTGTTGCATTTATTATGAAATATAATTAAGAACCTATAGTGGGCCCAGTCATGGGAAATACAAACATAAAAGAGATAGGAATAGTTATCTTCAGAGATAAACAAATAATGACTGCACAGATTGAAAACACTTCATGAGAACTAAAAGTGCTTGAACTAAAGACTTCAGGAAAAGAAGGTTGACTAAGATCACAAGGAGGGTGTGTAGGCCAGCATAGTAGATATTCTTCAAATAGAATGCCTTTAGGAAAATTATTTCTGCCATGATTAGTTTAAATGCGATCTCACTCATCCAAGTGCTACTCATTGACCAGTCGATTATCTTAACACATTTCAATACATTTCAAATAATACCCCCTTTCTCATTCTTTCACTTCTTTATTTGGATTATAGTTACTCAGACATCAGTGAAACTGATAATTCTTGTACATTATACTGTTCTAGATTATGGCTTGAAATTGTTCATTCTTTTTTTTTTTTTTTACAAATAGTTTATTGTCAAATTAGTTTCCACATAACACCCAGTGCTCATCCCCACAAGTGTCCTCCTCCATGCCCATCCCCCTCCCCCCCATATCCATCAGTCCTCAGTTTCTGTCAGCATTCAAGAGTCTCTCATGGTTTGCCTCTTTCCCTTTCCCCCACCATTTCCCCCCTTCTTCTCCCCCTTGTTCCTCAGTTAAATTCCTCCTAATCCTCCTATACATGCAAACATATGATATTTGTCCTCCTCTGCCTGACTTATTTCGCTCAGTATAACACCCTCAAGTTCCATCCATGTTGCTACACATGGCCAGATTTCATTGTTTCTCATTGACATGTAGTATTCCATGTTATAGATAAACCACATCTTCTTGATCCATTTGTCTGTTGATGGACACTTAGGCTCTTTCCATGTTTTAGCTATTGTGGAGAGTGCTGCTATGAACATTGGGGTACATGTGCTCCTATGCATCAGCATTTCTGTATCCCTTGGGTAAATTCCTAGCAGTGCTATTGCTGGGTCATAGGGGAGTTCTATTGTTAGTTTCCTGAGGAACCCAAAGCATGATAGAAACAGCCATTTTAGGGCATTAGCTATATGAGTGTGGACAGATATGGCTCAATTGCTTTGTATAACAGTGCTTTATCAGCTGTAAGAAATTAATAGAATCACACATATTTGGTCCTAAGACCTTTTTAGTTTATTGACCCATAACCTCTTTTCACTGATATTCCTCTAAACTGATTTCAATTTCTCTTCCTTCCCTTTGTCTTTCTTATTTTAAAGCATCATTCAAATATTAAAAAGTGTTACCCTTGTTAGGAATCAGTATTTGGACAAATGGGCAATCTCAGAAGTGGTCTTAAGTAGTTCCAAAGAATTCACAGCCTGATGACTTGTTCTGTTTCCATATGTAGATGCAGAAATATGAATATAAATATATGTAAATATATATTTAAGTTAAGGGAAATTTCTTTAAATATTCATCTCATTTTCTTCAACTTTTAATGTTTCTTTATATTTGAGAGAGAGAAAAAACCAGTAGGGAAGGGGTGGAGACAGACAGAGACAGAATCTGAAGCAGGCTCCAGGCTCTGAGCTATCAGCACAGAGCCCTGTGTGGGACTTGAACTCACAAACCGTGAGATCATGACCTGAGCTGAAGTCAGATGCTTAACCAACCGAGCCACCCAGGTACTCCAAAATGTTCATCTCATTTTAACTCATTCATGTAAATGTTTAAATTGTAAAATAAGATATAAATACCTTCTACTATAGCTTCTAGGCTCATGTAGGAAAGTTTTGAGTCCTGAAGTAAGAAATTTCTACATACAATTGCTTTGATTTCCCTTAAATAATAGATAAGGGGGAAACAGCCATTTTGAAAACCAACTGAAGTGGGAAGCATTCTTTGCAGTAGCCAAGGAAACCTCAGCTGGGAGGGAACTGCAATGTTAGTCCTCCCTAGGTGCATTGTGTTACATAAAACTTTTCCCTCTTGCCTTTGAGTCTCCTGGTGAACTCCAAAGGGATGATCTTCTCATTAAGGTAGCAACTGAGCCCTGCACGTTACTCAGGAGAGACAGTGGGAAGTGCCCATAATTACAAGCAATCCCTTCTCCTTCTGTGACTTCTGTAATTCTTCTTGCATTCGCTGCTTGGCTGAATCCTTGTGAAAATCAACAGTTACTTGTAGAAAACCTCCAATTCCTTAATGGATTGTCCTTTTAATTAGGATGCTTTGTTAAAGTAATTATAGAGCCAAATCTCACTATTTGTTCAGGGCTCCCTGAAAGCACGTTTGCTGGTGTTACCAACAGCTGGAAAGTTTTAAAATATTTATTTTGTGCCTCAAAATCTCAACTTAAAGGAACAAGATCATTAGAATTCCCCAAAGTTCTTATGTAACTGTCTTGCATAAGGATATGAAAGAATTTGTGATGAAGTTCAGCAAGGTATTCTCCAGAAAACTGAGCCTGAAGATCAGTTTGTGCTGCTTTTGCGCCCCTTAATTTTGAAGTGAACAGGTAGAAATCATGATTTGCAGTCAATAATGATGAGACTTAAAGTTAAACTTCTACCCTAAAATGGAAGAGCTTGGCTAGCAAAATTAACAGTGCAGAGAGACTCCTGAAAGTGCAACTAAGTGATGTAGCAAAAACTGTGAACCTAGGAGCAGGCTCTAATTTCCTGCCCCCAGGAAAGAGATAATTAGCCCTATTAGCCTATTGAGTAAGGGTAAAACAGGATTACTGCAAATGCATTTCATTTGAGAACTCAACCATAAAGAAATGTCTGTGTTTTCAAACCTGCGTGTTATATGATATTCTCCAAAAACATGGCTTTGAGCAGGAACACCTGAAAGCTTATTTTCAGAATAATAATAAAATCTAAAATAATGAGATCACCATGAAAGAAAGAACACTGTCTATTAAAATTGTCATCTTCATTTAAAAAAAAAACAGGGTATGAAAAGTGGAAAAACTCTGGGCAGAATGAGAAATGAGAAAAATAAATTTTGGGCTAATTGGAAGAAACTGAAGAATAGAAAAAGAAAAGGAGAAGGAGAAGGAAATGGAAGGAAAGATGGAATGAAGGCCAGTAAAACATATGTGTGAGTTAGGGTAGGCTGAATAATAGCCTCCCACTCCAACATGTCCGTGTCCTAATTCCTGGAATCTGTGAATATGTTAGTTTACATGGAAAAAGAGATTCGGTAGATGTTATTAAATTAAGGATTGTGAGATAGGGGATTATTCCGGATTACCCAGGTGGGCCCAATGTACTCATGAAGACCCTTCTAACAGGGAAGTAAGAAGAGTGCCAAAGGTCAATGTGATCACAGAAGCAAAAGTTGGAGTGATGTAAAGCCAGGGGCCACAGAAGATGGGCAATGTCTAGAAGTTGGAGAAGGCAAGAAAGCAGTCATTCCCGGAGCCTCAAGAAGGAACATGCTCCTGGGTTGAGATCTATATATTAGCTCCCTGAGACTGATACTAGACTTCTAACTTCTAGAAATGTGGCATAAAGAATTTGTTTTGTTTTAAGCCTCTAAACTTGTGGTAATTTAAACCATTCAGTATAGCAGTAATAGTAGTTACCAGAGAAAAAATATTTTGGTGTTGTTTGAGTAACTGACTAAGAGAAGGACAGTGGACCTTTGAACAATGCCAAGGTTAAGCACACTGCTCCCCATGTAGTTGAGAATTCATATATAACTTTAGTTTCTCCAAAACTTAACTAGCAAAAGCCTACTGTTGACTATAAGACATACCAATACCATAGTCAGTTAACACATATTCTGTATGTTTTATGTATTATATACTGCTTTCTTATTATAAAGTAAGCTAGAGAAAAAATATTAAGAAAATCAGAAGGAAGAGAAAATACATTTGCAGTACTGTTTTTATTGAAAAGATATTTGCATGTAAGTGGACCTGTATCGTTCAAATCCACATTGTTCAAGGCCCAACTGTATGCTTCTATCAAAATAGAAGTTAGCATAAAATATTATAAATCAGTTTGCGTTTTATTTTAGTTTCATATTAGCCAAAAGGTATGAAAACAATAAGCACTAAACTTGAAATAGAAAAATAGGTCAAGAAAAGGGAAACATAATATATAGAAATGAGAAGGTCAAAAATCTAGAATTTCAGAGTCTAGACATTTAATGAAAGCTTAAATTAAGCAAGAAGCAGAGATAAACAATATGTTCTATGATGATAGTTTTACCTAATAGATAGTTAAAGAAATAAGCTAAGGCCCAAAATTGTCTAAGATTTGATAGAAGATAAACACCATGGCAAATTGCATATTCAGCCAAGAACTACTTTAAAAATTTTTTTTTAAATATGTATTTTCTAGGGACACCTGGGTGGTTCACTTGATTAAGCGTCCAAGTCTTGATTTTTTGCTTAGGTCATGATGTCATCATTTGTGCATTTGACCTCCATGTCAGGCTCTGCACTGACAGCATAGGGCCTGCTTAGGATTTTCTCTCTCCCTCTCTCTCTCTCCGCCCCTCCCTCATAAGTTCACGTTCTCTCACTCTCTCTCTCTCTCTCTCTTTCTCAAAATTAATAAAATAAAAATAAAAATATATGTATTTTCTCAAAATTAATAAAATAAAAATAAAAATCTATGTATTTTCTAAATTATTGGAAATATAAAAAATCAATAATATGTTATGCAGCAAAGTACAGAAAATAAAGTTATTATTAAGGAGAAATGGAAAACACTTTTAGATGAGAGAAATTCTAAAACTGAATAAAACTGAATTGACTTCCCTTTATAAAAGAGACTTTCAGGTCCTGTTTAAAAAACAAAACTATAGGGGTGCCTGGGTGGCTTAGTCGGTTAAGCGTCTGACTTTCCCTTAGGTCATGATCTCGCGGTTTGTGGGTTCGAGCCCTGCGTCGGGCTCTGTGCTGACTGCCAGCTCGGAGCCTGGAGCCTGTTTCATAGTCTGTGACTCCCTCTCTCTCTGACCCTCCCCTGTTCACGCTGTCTCTCTCTCTCTCTCTCTCTCTCCTAGAAATAAATAAAAAACATTAAAAAAAATTTTTTTAATTAAAAAATAAATAAATAAAATAATAAAAAGCAAAACTATATATTTTTAAGACAAAGGCAAAAATATTTTAAAAATTGGGCAAAGAATTAACAGCTACAGTAGATAAGAGTCCAGGGTAATGATAACTACATACACACAACAGGCATACATGCATGTATGCATATATACATGTATGCATGCAAAGATACACACATGAATATATGCACATGAGACACATACATGCATACACACAGGCATACAGATGCACACGCACACAGACATACATACAGACATATGTGCACACGTACCCACATACACACATACATACATGGAATAGATGTATAACTTTATACTGATAACTACAAATAAATATACAAGTCATGGAACTTCTAATCTCAAATATAAACCATGTAAATTATGTAAACAATATATTTTACGAAAAATTCAAAAGGCCAAGCTCCATCTGAGAAAGAATCTTTTTTAATGCTCAGAACACCATAAAATAAAAAATACACACTGATAGAAGAAATAAAGGAGAATTTGAAAGACAAAACATGGAATAAGAAAATTTAACATGCTTCAATTATAATTCCAAGAGAAAATAAAGAATGGAAGAGAAATAAATTTTGAAGAGATAAGCAATAATTTTCCAGAATTGATGAAATATTGAAGTCAGAAATAATGCTTTACCTTTAATACATTGTACAAATCAAATATAAAGAAAAATGAAGAGCTTAAAATTCCTGAGGAAAGATTACTTATTTAGAGACTACAATTATACTGATGAAGTCTCCCCGATAGCAACAATTAAAGCAGAAAACAATAAAATGTCTTCAAAGCACTGATAAAAAAATTACTATCATTAAAGAATTGTATATCCAACTAACTAATTATTCAAGGAAAGGAGGCATAAGGAAAAATAGACTACCACCACCATTTTTTTAATAAAGACTGTACATTTAGGGCGCCTGGGTGGCTCAGTTGTTTGGGCGTCTGACTTTGGCTCAGGTCATGATCTCACCGTCTGTGAGGTGAGCCCTGCATCAGGCTCTGTGCTGACAGCTCAGAGCTGGAAACCGCTTCAGGTTCTGTCTCTCCATCTCTCTGCCCCTCCCCCACTCACGCTCTGTCTCTGTCTCAAAAATAAACAAACATTAAGTTTTTAAAAATAGAATTTACATCTTATAAAAGGAAATAAAATGACTAAATGTGCTATTGGAAGAGTGATTTACAAGATAATGTGACATATGGTTACATCTGAACAAATTATGGCCATCTAAAAGAAAAATTGTGTTTTGGAGAGTTTATAAAGTTGGTGAATATGAGGCAGTAAAGAAGAAGGCGATCGTGGCAGTTAAACAGTTTTGAAATCGTTTTTATAATGTTCTTGTGGAAAGAAATGATATAATTAACTTCAGACTACAATTATATGTGATCTCAACATTGAAAATATTACAAATAGAAGGATATAGAGTATATTATTTTGTATCTAGTAGAGGAAAAATAGAATAGAGGGAGGGACTCTTTTGCCTATACAAATGAGGTCATAAAAATGAAAAATAATACTTTGTTATGAATAAATAGAAAGTTAAAAGTGCACAATAAAATCTTATAAATAAACTTTAATAGAGTTACAACTATAAGTATAAGTGTATTAAACTCACCGGTTCAAGGATTCCATTACAAAGTGGAATTTTGAAGACATCCATATCTATTGTATTTACAACTGGCAAAATTTATAAATATTAAAATATGAAAAACTCGAAAGTAAAGAGATGGGTGAAAAAACAGTCATCCTAACAAAAAGCAAGTGCTGGTGTTTCTTTGGTAATTTTCTTAAGGCCAACAATATCTCTAAGGATAGAGTCGCTATTAATGGTAAAAGCATTGACTTATTGAAAGTATGTAAATTGTTGAAGAAATATGTATTACTTAGAAATATATGGCTTTTATAACAAATTTACGCTGTTTAAACAAATCTTGACATATTTTTAAGAAAAAATTTATAAACATTTTAGTACATATTTATCAGTATAGAATCAGTAAATGTATACAGTTGTAGGTAGAAAATACAACAAACCAACACAAGTCTCACCATCCCAAGATGATCAGATTATCACTCTTAACACCTAAATATAGATCCTTAAATTTTTGTCATTATACACATTTCAGTATACACCTACATACATAAAATATTTGTTAGAATGAAAAAATATATATGTAACTAAAATGAGAACATATGCTTACTGTTTTTCAAGCTTCTGTTTTCAATTATTTTCACTTTTATCTTTGCAGATTATGATTTTACCTAAAATCCTGATCATATTCAAATTTCTTCAGTGGACCCAAAAAAACTTTCTTTACTGATCACTTGTACAAACTAGAACTGAATGTAGAATTACACACTATATAATTTTTATATCCCTTAAGGCTCTCAGTCTACCACAATTCCTTTTCTCCTACTCTGATTTATTGAAAAGACTAGGTTTTTGTCCTCTATTTTCAACAACCCTCATATTTGCTTTTGTCTAATTATTTCTTATTTCATTTAATTTGTTCCTCTAGCTTTGTAACCTGGAAGTTATATACAAAACAAATGTTATATTTGGAGATTTTTACACATCTCGGAACAGAAAAAAAAAATTAAAAAGAAAGGAATGTGGAAAATTTACCTGTCATAATTGAAAAATGCACAATTACAGAATCACATATTTTTTCAAAACCATCCAAAGTATATTTAGTATTTTGCTGTAATGAAATGGATATAAAAGTTCTTAGATAATACTAAACACATTGATCACCAGTATAATGAAACTAATAGTCAATGATAATAGGATATCCAACATGTTCGTAAATATCAAAACATTCTCCCAAGTAATTCATTGGTCCAAAAGAAATCATATTATATCTAGAATGTAACTTTTGGCACCTGATATCTAAGCAATCTTGTTTACTTATATATCTATTGGATTAAAAATATAGGGAAAGTTTTATAAAATGGGTATTTTTCTACTTTCAACCAATGCAGAAGTTATTTTTCTTTCATTATTATTTGATAAAATTCTTAGTGAAAGTCCATAAAATGCCATTTAAAATACATTCAAGTTAAAGATACCAATTTGAAGGTAAGAAGTGGAGTCTAGGGGCACATGGGTGGCTCACTTGATTAAGCATCCGACATCAGCTCAGGTCATGATCTCATGGTTCTTTGGTTTGAGCCCCACTTAGGACTCTGTGCTTACAGGTAGCTCAGGGCCTGGAGTCTGTCTTGGGATTCTGTCACCTTCTCTCTCTGACCCTCCCTTGCTCATCCTATCTCTTATCTTTCTCTCAAAAATAAATAAAACACTTAAAAATTATTTAAAAAAAGAAGTGGAGTCTATACCAATGAGCTCACAAATGTGGTGTTCTAATGATATAACAATGTTAGTATGTGATTTTATACACACAGGAATGTAGATTATATGTGGCATGTCATGAAAAAATATTTCTTTCACATGAGCTTTTGATAGGACCTACCCATGATATTCTGGGTTACTACTTGACAAAGAGACTAGCAAATGAAATGAGCCATTGGTATAGCAGCCAATCCATCATGAAACAGAAGAATCCACCTCTTTAATCTCATTCAAGTAGAATCCATCTTACATATAAGGAGTGTTGTAGGCAAAAACAAACTAAGTTTTGAAAGCAATTTAAATCTGCTTTCATTCTCGGGCAAGTGGTTGTTCAAAATCTCAGAGCTCCACCACACAACGGACGGTGAAAATTATTTAGACTTGGAAAAAATGTTCAAAGAAGTTTCACATTCTTTCCTTAGCCATAGCACACTTGATAGTATCCTCATGAAATGTTTAATCCCCTTATGACTTCCTTGACTTTTTCTAAGGATAATGTAGTGAATAGGGTTGTCCGATTTGAAATCTTAATAACTAGGTTTGAATTCTGCCCCTCTCCCTATATTATCATGCACAAATAACTTAACTTCCCTAAGACCTGAGTTTTCTCATCTGTAAGTAGGGTATAACAATGCATGTATCTCAACAGACCTGGGTGAGATTTAATTGTGATAATGGCAACAAAGTACTCAGTAATGTGTCTGATATATATTGAGCACTCAACAAATGCTTATTGTTGCTGATTTGCATATATTAGATCTCAAACTTTGACAGTAATATGAAATATTAAATACTAATATCATTGGTCTTATGAATCTTCTTCTTGTTCATGATGATAAAACTCTGTTGTCTGCATTAGGGAATGATGTATTCTCTTCTGATGCTAAAGCAGGGCATACATTCAATGTGTCTTAAAAGCTCACAATCTATTTAAAGTATAATTTAAAGAGGCATCATCATATATCATATGCAAGAGGGCATTTTGTAAAATTAGGCAGTCATTACCAATTTCTTAAAAATTCACGTGACTGTGAATATAAGGAAACTTTCAAAATGTTATCCTTTTGTAAGAAACTAAAAGCAAGCCTTTTACTAAATACTAAAATACAAAATACATTGTCTTTAAGAGCCAAATAAACCAGGGAAGTTTCCTACTATTTTTATTATTGCAGAGGTTTTGATAAGAAATAAACACAAAAAACAACTTAAAAAGCTATATGTTATTAAAGAAGGAAAGAAATATTATTTTTACAGTGTGAATGTATATTTGGGAATTCCAAGAAACTGCATTTGGGATGCCTGGGTGGCTCAGCTGGCTAAGCAGCCAACTTTGGCTTAGGTCATGATCCCATAGTTTGCGAGTTTGAGCCCCATGTCCGGCTCTGGCTGACAGCTCAGAGCTTGGAGCCTGCTTTGGATACTGTGTCTCCCTCTCTCTCTGACCCTCCCCCACTCACACTGAGTCTCTCTCTGTCTCTCAAAAATAAATAAACATTAAAAATTTTTTAAAAAGAAACTACATTAAAAAACTTAGAATTAATAAGAAAAGTTAAAACGGTAATATATATACATATACATATACTTATATATGCATACACACATAAAATAGGGTTTTTTTGATACTGGGTAATAATTAGTTCAAATGTTAAAAAGAGGGGCGCCTGGGTGGCTCAGTCGGTTAAACGTCCGACTTCGGCTCAGGTCATGATCTCTTGGTTCATGGGTTCGAGCCCCATGTCGGGCTCTGTGCTGACAGCTAGCTCAGAGCCTGGAGGCTGTTTCAGATTCTGTATCCCTCTCTCTCTGTGACCCTCCCCTGATCATGCTGTCTCTCTCTCTCTCTCAGAAATAAATAAAAAACATTTTAAAAAATGTTAAAAATAAATGGATTCATATGGCAACCTAAAGTATGATATCTAAGACTAAATTTAACAAACTAAAGGTATATAAAGAAAATAAAATTTTATTTATTAAAAGATATAAAATAAGATGTGAATAACAGAAATATATTTCTTGATATAAAATGTTACCGTAGTGTCAATGGTTCTTCCCAAATTAATGATTAATTTAATAAATACACTTCCAATCAGAATGTACTTCATATGGAAGAATAAATGTAAAAGGATTCCGAGAAAATTTGAAAAGTAGAATAAACATTAACATTTACAATAAAGCATGATTTAAAAATCAATACAGTACTGTCTGGCATAGAAATAGACAAGTAGATCCATGTAACAGAATATAGAGGACAGAAATATTTCTTGCTCTATTTGAGAAATAAACTTTAAAATGAACTTGGCATTTCAACCAGTAGATTATTCAATAAAAGGTGTTGAGACTGTTACCAGTACTGATAGTAGAACATGAAGTTTTCTTTCCCCTGTATCAAACTAGTTGGCAGCAGTTGATTCTAGTAATGGGCTTGAAGGCAAAGGAAAGCAAAGCTATCACTTCTCATATAAATCAAAAATAGAAGGGTCAAGGATGGTTTTTAAATTTTTGTTATTGTTTTATTTCTTTGGTATTTTCAAGTATAATAAAGATGGAGGGCTCAAACACAACCTTTTATGCAACTGGAGGTGGTAAGATGAGGTGAGCTGATCTTTCAAGGTATCATTCCTACGATAGAAGACTGTGTTCTCCCTATTGTGTTCTTCACACTGGGACTTGTACCCATATCCGTCAGTCATCTGAGCCAGCAGGTTCCCCATCCTCAACTCCTCCATTATCACTTCTTACCCACATACCCAAGACCTGCAATTTCTACCTCCCTAACAGACTTGGAATCCATTCCCTCCTCTCTGCTCCCAACCCCTCTAGTTTATGTCAGGCTGTCATCTTTGGTCACCTGAAAGTAGCCTCCAAGCTGGTCTTCTGTGGGAAGACATCAGTTTGCTCCTCCCTAGATGCCGTTACACTGCCAGATTTTTCCTAACCAGATCTGATGGCATCATTTCTCTATTCAAATTCTTCCAGTTGTAGTCCTGCCCATAACCTCGTCAGACATGCCATCACGTCTTTGTATATATACACACTCCATCGTATTTCATTCATACTTTTACACTTAGTGTTTCTGCTGCCAGAGAGCCCTTTCATGTGACTTTAACCCTACTTCTCCTTCAAAACCCACTGGATGTTTTACTTCTTCTTTTTTCTTTTTTAATATTTTTATTTATTTCTAGGAGAGAGAGAGAGAGAGAGCGTGAGCGGGGGAGGGTCAGAGAGAGAGGGAGATACAGACTCTGAAACAGGCTCCAGGCTCTGAGCTGGCAGTCAGCACAGAGCCCGACGCGGGGCTCGAACCCACGAACCGCGAGATCATGACCCAAGCTAAAGTCCGACGCTTAACCGACTAAGCCACCCAGGCGCCCCTGGATGTTTTACTTCTAAAAGCCTTCTTTTATATAAGTTGCATACAGATGTCTTTCCTCTAAGCCTGCTGTCTTGGGCACGACATCAGCAACTATCACACTCCTTTTTTTTAATGTTTTGTTTATGCATGTATGTATTTATTTATTTATTTCTGAGAGAGAGAGAGAGACCACATGAGCAGGGGAGGGTTAGAGAGAGAGGGAGGTACAGAATCTAAAACAGACTCCATGCTCTGAGCTGGCTGTCAGCACAGAGCCCGATGCAGGGCTCGAACCCATGAACCGTGAGATCATGACTTGAGCTGAACTTAGACGCTTAAGTTACTGAGCCACCTAGGTGCCCCAGCCTAGGTGCCCCAGCAACTATCACACTCTTCTTAGCAGACTATAAGCAAAGACTATGCTTTATTTTATTTGAACTTCTCAGTGTTTTGCATGGTACCTGCTGCATGGTAGATGCTTCATTAATATTGAATAGATGGGTCAATATATAAACATCTGTAGCCAGATATTATTTATGTTAAACTCATACAATCTATATAGTTTGATTCTCTATTGTTGTCCATTATTACAGTCCAAAAAAATTACAAATCAAATGAGAACTAGAAACATCTTTTGCTCTCTTTGGTACATTTTTACTTAAATGAATGTTACCTTTTCCTTAAGTAAGATGTTAAAATAAAAATGCAAGTTTTCTAGAGAAAACTATCTTGCCATAAATTTTGGAGATATTGAGGGGTTTGGGAGTGGGGGACGCAAATAGATCTATAGTTTTGAGAGACTAGGGTTTTAGTCCAGTTACAGGAAAATGAACCTGAAAAATTCATGGAAGTACATCCTTTGGGAAGCACATCCTTCCATCATCCTTTGGTATGAAAGTACATCCTGAGATTTATTATGTGAATGGCCCAATATCTGGAGATTATTCAGTATGAAGTAGCTTATAAAATTTATTATGGGAAGACAAAAAATTCTAGTTATATTCTATGATTTTTGAAGTTGGTGTCCCTGAGCGTGAAATTGAGAAAACAAATCTTCCAGATATTGATAGGCTCTGATCCCACAGTGCTCGTAGAAAGCTACATCAAAGGTGTTACTTGTAACTGTCAAGCCTTGGTTTTCCCACTCAAGAAGTCAGGAGTTTGTAAATAAAATTGAACTTCATTGTGTTTTTCCCTGTGTTCTATTTGACATGCCAACCTTCTCCCTAGACAGTTATCTTAATTTTCTGCTTTTACTTGTCAAATCAAGAACTCAACAGATATAGGCCATTTTTTTTTTCCAACATTGGAATAAAAAAGTCACCCTATTGATGACTGGAGTTGGGATTCTGCAGTTTCTCTAAGCAAGAGAAAACCAAAGAACGAACCATCTTGACTGGTTTTGTTAAGGTTAAACTTTGGACATGACATGGAATGTCTCTTCTCTGAGGAATATCTTACTTTTTTTTCCCCCTACTTTTTCCCATTGAGTTGTCATTATTGTGAGACATGATCAGTGGTAGAAGTGCAGAGGCTATAGGACTTAGATTTTGGTCAATTATCTCTTCAAAAGACATCATATTGTTTCCCAGGCCTGGGCAGACAACCCCCTTCCAGTAGTCTACCTTGATTATCAATAGACATAAGATTGTCAATGTTAGAAATTGGAGGATACAGACACATACCCTCAAGATGCATATTTTTTTTCAGAATTTTGGTATTAAAAGGATGAATCTGTCAAAAGCTCCTTTATAGAACATTGTCTGCATATCTACCTACTCCCCTTAATTTTCTATGTGCTTTTTTCCTTTTTCTGGCTTTATCTTATTTTTTTATTTTTTATTTTCTTTTTTCTTTTTAATTTTTCCAGCTTTATTGAGATACCATTGATATACAGTATTGTGTAAGTTTAAGATATACAGTATGTACAACTTGATTATTACCACAATAAAGTTAGTAGCTTCACCTATCACTTCTCATGGTTACCTTTTTGTGTATATGTATGGTAAGAACATTGTAGGTCTTCTCTCTTAGCAACTTTCAAGTACATTATACAGTAATTCAGTATTGTTAAGTATAGTCACCATGCTGTACATTAGCTCCCCAGAACTTATAACTTATCTTTTAACTGGAAGTTTGTACCCTTTGACCAACATCTCCCCATTTCCCCCACCCCTTAATCTCTGGCAACCACCACTCTACTCTTTCTACTTACACTTATTTTCAATTTCAGGAGCAATAATAGAGTAAAATGAATACTGTACAAACAAAAGTACCTAAAAATAATGTGAAATAATGGAATAATAAGATTATTTGACCTCAGACAAATAAGATTAAGGAAAAATATGTTAAAAGTAAACAAAAAGATACAATGCAATTAAAATTACAAATCTTAACTTTGAAAACTAAAACGTTATGATAAATAGGACATCTGTAGAATAGCTAAGAGCACAAAGTATGCATGAAATGTTCAAACATTTATTAAAATGTTGGGTATGGTGCTTATTCATATAGTCCTCCATAAATGTTATCCATTGTTATGGAACAAGAGCAAAAGCCTAGATTTAAAAAAAAATAATGCTGAAAATAAATTAGCAAGATTAATCATAAGAGCATATTTTTAGAGGAATGAAATTTTAAAATCCATTAGCCAAATTAATATTGAGGGATTGGGTAAGGGAATAATTGCCAAAGGGACAATATGAGGAGAATTTAAGGGGGATGGAACTGTTGTGTCCCATGATGAGAGTGCTGGACACATGACTCCACTTGTATACCACTGAGTGAAAAATATAGTAAAAGGTTAACATGAAGAAGGTGGTAGGAGTAATGCAATAAATAAATAATAAAAATAAAATAAAAACAAGGTATAGTTCATTGGTAAATAGAAGTGATTGTTCACTACAATAAATACACAACTAACATTCAAAGTTTATAGATATGAGGGCATAAGCAAGATAATGTCCATTGGTGAGAACAGACCTCACCAATAGAAATGAACACATTAGTATGTATCAGAACTGTCTGGAAAGATGGAATATGGCTGCACCAATTGCCTTATGTAATTCTCTGTAAAGACATATAGGCTATTAGGAACTGAAACAAAACTCTAACAAAATGACCCATAAAATGCAACACACTAAATCGAGAACAGATATGTGAGTATTTGTTAAAAGTACCAGCTGCCTGGCGCCACTTGGCAGTGCCATCCACAGCAGGCGACACACAGCAGCAATCATTGTCATTAGCAGGGGCCAGCAGAAACAAATCTTTCTGGCCACTTGGAGAACATGACTTTAATAACTGTATTATCATCTTGCTTCATTTCTTCATTATTTCTTTTTTTCTTAAAATTCTTATCTTAAGGAGCGAGCTATATAAAATGTTGATAATTATAGTTAGTGATGGTTTTACTCAATCACAATTACATTGAACCTTACAGGAAGTATAAATGTTGTTCACATATTTTTGAGCATCTTGTCAACAGGAACTATTCTAGGTACTGTAGTTACAGAGAATTTATGGGAATTTATGGAAGGAGAGGAGACAAAGAATAATTAAATAATCACATGAAACAGAAAGCACAATAAATGGCAATCGAACCTAAGGCAGGGGGAATAAAACAGGTGATCATTAGATTAGAAATTAGAGAAAGATTGAAAATTTATATATGGTAGCCAGGGAAGGCTGAAGTTGAAAAGTAAGTAACAGAAACTTGAAAGAAGTAAAGGAGGAAGGCATATCTGAGGGAGCACTTCCCAGGCAGAGTTCCACAGATGCAAATGCCCTGAGACCAGGGCATGCCTGGCATGTCTGAAGAACAGCAAAATGTCCAGTGTGTAAGAGATGGCTAGGGTAAAGTGAGCACAGGGGAAAGTGACAGGAAGATAAAGAGCTAAGGGGAATGGGGTAGATTCCATGTGACCTTTTAGGCCATGGTAAAGAATCTGACTTTACAGTGTGCTATGGGAAGACTTTATAGAGTTTTGAGTGATGTTATTTATTTGACGTGATATTATTTGTATTTTGTTTCTAGACATGCTCACTCTATATCTGTATTCATACACACTTATTTTCAATACCATCTGTATATTGGCAGCTTTCACATCTATGTATCTGGCAATGGCCTTTCATTAAAACCCCAGAATTATATACTCACCTACATCCTTGAGATCTCCACATGTGTGACTAATAGGTATCTCAAATTTAACATGACCTAAAAACTCACTTATTTTTCTTCAACCCAGTAGGTCATACACCAGTTACCCAAGCCAAAGATATATGAGTTATCACTGAGTCTCTTCTTTCCCAAGCCAGTTACATCCAGTTTATAGTTCTGTTGATTTTATCTCCCAAATATCCCAGATATGCACACTTCATTTCCACAACAGCCACCCAGACAAGTACAAAAACATTGTTATGGTTTTATAATTTTTTAATTTTTAAAAAGTGTTTTAAATAGCACTTAATAGTGACCATGTTAAACTTGTTTTAAGTGTACAGTTCAGTGTCTTTAACTACATCTACACTGTTGTGTGACAATCACCAAAACCACTCCCTTCCAAAACTCTTCATCTTGCAAAACTGAAACTCTGTACCCATTAAACAGTAACTCCCTACTCCACCCTCCTCCCGTTTCCTAGCAATCACCATCTGCTTTCTCTCTCTATGAATTTGGCTTCTCTGGGTATATCATAGAAGTGGATTCGTGCAGTTTTTGTCCTTTTGACCTGGCTTGTTTCACTACCATAATGTCCTAAAGGCTCATGCCTAAAGGCATGTATCAGAATTTCCTTCCATTTTAAATTTTTTTAATGTTTTATTTATTTCTGAGAGAGAGAGAGAGACAAATAGACAGACAGCGTGAGCAGGGGAGGATCATAATGAGAGGCAGAACAGAATCCGAAACAGGCTCCAGGCTGAGCTGGCTGTCAGTACAGAGCCCAACGCAGGGCTCAAACCCACGAACCATGAGATCATGACCTGAGCCAGTCAGATACTTAACCAACTGAGCCACCCAGGTCCCCTTTACCTTCTGGTTTAAAGCTGAAAAATATCCCATTTTATGTATGTACCCATTTGCTTATCCATTCATCTGTTAATGGACACCTGAGTTTCATTTACTCTTTGGCTATTGTGAATAATTATACTGTGAGTGCAGGTGTACAAATATCTGTTTGAGTACCAGCTTTAAATTCTTTGGAGATTATACCCAGAAGTGGAATTGCTGGATGTTATGGCAATTCTTATTTATTTATTTATTTATTTAAAAAAAATTTTTTAACATTTTATTTATATTTGAGAGAAAGATACAGACAGCATGAGCAGGGGAGGGTCAGACAGGGAGACACAGAATCCAAAGACAGGCTCCAGGCTCTGAGCTGTGAGCACAGAGCCTGACGCGGGGCTCGAACCCAACCCACAAACTGTGAGATCATGACCTGAGCTGAAGTTGGACACTTAACTGACTGAGCCACTCAGGTGCCCCTGGTAATTCTAATTTTAAAAAACTGCCATACTGTTTTTCATAGCATTTGCACTGTTTCAAATTCTCACGGGGTAACTTTCTTTTTATTTTCTTTATTTTCCTTCTGTGGTCTAGACACAATGACCTTTGATATCTCCACTTACCAATCTCATTCTTGCTACAGGGCCTTTGTGCCAGTTATTCCTTCTTCCTATAAAGTTTTCCACCCTGGTATTTGCTTGACTGGCTCCTTCCAATCATCCACCTTAGACTCCACCATGAATACCTTCCTTGAGTCAGTTACTATTCCATCAGCATGGAACTTACAAGATCTTCTGATTTCCTTGTTTGTTTCTTTTTATTTTATTGGTTTTACTTCCCATAAAACTATATCCCCAGTACCTAGGACTATGACTGGCACATAGGAGATATACAGTAATTGTTGAAATGCCATGGGGATTAATATGATAAATTTCCTAATGTGCTATATGTGAATACTACTCATTAGTGGAAATCAGTCATCACTCAAAAAATAATTATTATTCTTTTTAAAAATTTAATGTTTATTTTTAAGAGAGAGACAGAACATGAGTTGGGGAGGAGCAGAAGGAGAGGGGGACACAGAATCCAAAGCAGGCTCCAGGCTCTGAGCTTTTAGCACAGAGCCCAACACGGGGCTCAAACTCAAAAACTGTGAGATCATGACCTGAGCTAAAATTGGACACTTAACTGACTGAGCCACCCAGGCACTCCCCCCTAAAATAATAACTATTCTTTAGGAACAAATTAAGCCAAGATAGAATCCATAATTCTGTAGTATAATCAAGAATGGCTGTTGACCTAGTTACTTTGATAGTTCAGATTCCAATAGAAATTTGAGGCTCATTAATTTGGATAATTCAGGCAAAATGTGTTCTTTGGTTTCAAATTATTTACATAATTACCTTAATACTTCTCTATGATTTATATGCTCAATATTGTCCTAGAACTACTTATAAAATCTTTCATGTACTTCTGAGTAGTGAATTACAGTTTCAGCCTTCAAACAGAGAGGAATCATGTCACATACTTTCATGGCAAATTTTCTGAATTGATGTTTTATAGTTCATTCCAATAGTAACCATTTTCCTAATCCATAAGGTCATCTGTGTTAGAGAAAACTGGCTCAGGCAGCATAAAAGGAAAATGTCATTTATGTCTTTATATTAAGAAGTGGGTAGGTGAGTACAAATAGGCTATTCTGGATCATGAACAATCTCTTAACACAGTTAAGTTTATGATGAGGCTATATAATATAAATGGGTTATGTCTCATACTGCCTTGATAGGCACCTTTTCATATGGCCCTATGATCTTAAGGGAGGTAAAATCCCATTAAATATTTACATGGGGAGCCATCATGTTTTCTTACATATTGACACCCTTATTTTTCATCATGTGAAAATAGTTCTGAGTTCAGAACTAGGATTAAAACTACTTTCATACATTGAGAAAAAAGATGTCATGTGTACCAACAGCCCCTCTTCAAAAGCCAGTTTGTGCACTTGTTACCATAGTCCCTTTATAACGCTCCAAGTGATGTAATTCTGTGGGTACAAACCTTACTAACTTGCAAAGGAACTACTCTATGGTTTGCAGAAAGATGTAGAAATTTATTGTTTTGAAACATTTTAAATAGTTTTTTCCCTTTGCTCTAAAAGATGTTGAATATTGTGATTAAAATCATTAGGTTTTCATATTGTCTTTAAAAAGTCATAGCACTGAATTCATTTTCTAAATGTAAGATTAGGGAGATTGTCTTGCTGTTTTCATTACTGCAAAACTTCAAAAGTGTTAAACAGAATTCCTTGCAGAACCCATTACATTTCAAGGACACTGGAGAGCCTCTGTGGCAGTAGAGTTGAAAAGTATTAATCCATTCCTTTTATCTCTTTTATTACTTTTACTTAGGGTTTATGGGGGAAATCTTTCACAAACATTGTGTTTCTGTTAAGGTTTATATTCACATTTTGAGATAATTTTTTATTTCTTTGGATATTATATCACAAGCTTCTTCAGAGCAGACAGATAAAAACCTCCCTTTCTGTCACAAATGGGCATCTTCAGGAAAAAAAAAAAGCTCTTTAGAAAATGCTGCTGATATAACATCTTGAGAATGTAGCATCTTCTGAAAAGCTGTTAGTATGGGACCTACTTTAAAAACTTTAATAAAAGACATGTTCCTATATATCACTTAAGCTAGAAGCTTGATGCATGACGAAGGTGGATAAAGTTGGTAATAGAGATCATATCACCTTTTACTATTACATCCAGGAAACAAATATATTGTAACATACCTTTAATCATCAAATTCTTTCACATAATCTGACATATGTTACCTTTAGAGATTACCAGTTAAGAAAAAAATAATGGGTTTGCCTGAATGGCTCACTCGGTTAAGTCTCTGACTTCAGCTCAGATCATGATCTCATGGTTCATGGGTTTGAGCCCCACATCGGGCTCTGTGCTGACAGCTGTGAGGCTGGAATCTGCTGCAGATTCTGTATCTCCCTCTCTCTCTGCCCCTCTCCCACTTTCTCTCTCTGTCTCTCTCTCTCTCTCTCTCAAATATAAATAAAAATATTATTTAAAATAAGAAAGAATTGGGGTGCCTGAGTGGCTCAGTCAGTTGAGTGTCCAACTTCAGCTAAGGTCATTATCTCACAGTCTGTGAGTTCGAGCCCCACCTCAGGCTCTGCGCTGACAGCTTGGAACCTGGAGCCTGCTTCGGATTCTGTGTCTCCCTCTCTCTCTGCCTTTCCCATGCTCATGCTTTGCCTCTCTTGTCACTCAAAAAAAACCAAAAAACAACAAAAAAGAAAACAGGAGAAAGAAAGAAAGAAAGAAAGAAAGAAAGAAAGAAAGAAAGAAAGAAGGAAGGAAGGAAGGAAGGAAGGAAGGGAAGGAAGGAAAGGAAGGAAGGAAGGAAAGAAAGAAAGAAAGAAAGAAAGAAAGAAAGAAAGAAAGAAAGAAAGAAAGAAAGAAAAGAAAGAAAGGGAGAGAGAGAGAAAAAGAAAGAGAGAGAGAGAGAGAGAGAGAAGCACAAGTAGTGTGAATAAGGTTCAAATTACTAATATTTTTGAGTACCCATTAATTGCCAGGAACTGTGCTAATCACTTAATTGACTATTAAACTTTAGATGGGCACATTCTTGCTTAAATATCTTCCCAGAATACTTACGTGAGTTTCCAAAACTAGGCTACATATGCCTGTACTAACCCTATCAAAATATTTATCATGGTATATTATAACTGCATTTTTACTTGTCTTCCCATTAAACTATAAACTCCGAGTGCATGTTTTATGTTTGCCGTAGTCTCTCTTGTCCTGTATCCTGATCATCATGGCTACCTTGCCCCATTCCCCCAACATAGTTGGTGTTCATAAATATATATTAATTTAATGATGATAATCATACAGAAAATGCATCATTTCTTTAGCAATAGGATCAGAGAGACGAAAGATGATATAAAAGTCAGAATGCTAATTTATTAATTTTCAGTACATACCCTCCTTCATGGAAAATTTATGTCAGAGAGTACCATTTACATTTACTCCCTAACAGCTAACATGGGTTGGTGCTACTCATAATGAGAATGCTTTTATGCTTTATCTCACTAAGTCTTATCAGCACTCTATGAGAACATTACAGTCCTTAGCCTCATTCTACATGTGAGGAAACAGAGGCTTAGGACAAATAAGGTCTTAAAGTCTCTCTGAGATGCTGAGTGTACAATGCAGATTGGAACCCTTATTTTCAGAGCTCAGGCTTTGAGGCCATCAATATTTGGAATGCCGCTTTAATTAGAAGGGAATCTCGAGAAGATAAATAACTTTATGAGGGTGCACAGCTAGTAAATGACAGAGCCCAGTATTAAACAAAATTTGCACACTCCAAAGTCTGTGTGACTACCACCTCAGCCACTGTCTCTTTTTCTTCAACAATGAGTGCACTTTTCAGAGATGTGCTAAATTATGGGTCAGGTACCATCTTAATCATGCTGAGCAAATCATGGCCCTAACCTGTTTCACCCAACAATTTGAGAAAGGACTGCTTTATTTTTGGTTTTAGTTAAATCAGAGTAAAATAATCCTTGGACAAGACCATTTTTGACATTTCATATCCCTTCCTATTATTCTTACATCCTCTTTGATTTCACCAATTAGTGATGATACCTAAGAAGAGTTATATGAGGGAGAAAACAGCCCAAAGGAGAAAAAAACTATTAGAATAAAGAGCATGATGGTACATGGCTATGGAAGGAACTCAGTGCCCTCTCATAGTTAAGAAATTCTGTGAAAGTCAAATCAAACATGTAAAATGTGTCACATGCTGACACCAAGGGGAACTTGAGCAGTAAGTGATGCACCATTTGGGAATCCATGGGATATGTGGTAAGTGTCCTTTAAATGGGAAGCTTTGCCATGCTCTTTGGTCTATTATGAGACAGGTTGATGATGTCTTTTTTTGAATTCTAGAGTCTCAAGTCCCTGACCAGCCAAGCTCTCTTCACGTGAGGCCCCAGACCAATTGCATCATCATGAGTTGGACTCCTCCCTTGAACCCAAACATTGTGGTGCGAGGTTACATAATTGGTTATGGTGTTGGGAGCCCTTATGCCGAGACAGTGCGTGTGGATAGTAAACAGCGATATTATTCTATTGAGAGGTTGGGTGAGTAGCTATCGTTTTTATTCTATTAAAAGAAAAAATGATTTGTTTGAAATTATTTTCTTTCTTGGAAAATTGTTCTTCGGAATTTGATTTTAATTTGTAGAACATGTTAATTCTTAAAACGAGTCTCTTTTTCTATCTCTTGTAAGTCTACACACACACACACATGCACACACACACACACACACACACACACACACACACGTTTTTCTTCTCTGAATTTTGCATTAGGGAATTTTATCTAGAGACATTCACAACAGTAGGTGCTGAGCTGTGTACTCTTGTTTATGTGCTATAGGATACAAAAAGTGAATTGTATTAATTTCCTTTTCCCTGGTGAGTAGAAACTTCTACTCTTAATTCTTTTTTTTTTTTTTAATATTTTTATTTATTTCTGGGAGAGAGAGAGAGAGAGACAGCGTGAGCAGGGGAGGGTCAGAGAGAGAGGGAGTCACAGACTGAAACAGGCTCCAGGCTCTGAGCTGGCAGTCAGCACAGAGCCCGACGCAGTGCTCGAACCCACGAACCGCGAGATCATGACCCAAGCGAAAGTCAGACACTTAACCGACTAAGCCACCCAGGCGCCCCTACTCTTAATTATTATAAAAATAAAGTCAACACATTTTTTTTTTCATTTTTTCTCACTAGGAAGATATTCTGTCAATTTTTCTTTAACACTGGATTATCTAGTCACATTGCCTTCTTGTCCCTTAGTATTTAGAGGCAAAACTTTGTGTCAGTATCATTATGACCATAAAACAAAAGGTAAAACAAGGAATTTTCTCTTTTTTTTTTATGTTTATTATTTTGAGTCAGAGAGAGAGAGAGCACAAGCTGGGGGATGGGTGGGGGAGCTTGGGGTAAAGAGAGGGAGAGAGAGAATCCCAAGCAGGCTCCACACCATCAGCACAGAGCCCAGTTTGGGGCTTGAACTCACAAACTGCAAGCTTGTGACCTGAGCTGCAATCAAGAGTCGGATGCTTAACCAACTGAGCCACCCAGGCGTCCCAAAAACAAGGAATTTTCAATCAAGCCTGGAAACTTAGTGGCCGAACTCCTCTCTACATGCATTCCAACCTCTTATCATCTTCAGCCTCATTTGACTAAATACACTACTTGAATTATGACATTTCCTAATTCATTGAAAATTTGTTTATTTACAGAGGGCTAATGTGTAATCGAAGTGTTCATATCCATTTTATAAATGAGTTTCCATAGTATAACAAGAGATTATATCATTAAAGAGAAAAATCAGAGGAATGCATGTCATACATAGGCTGCTAAAAACTTAAACCAGTCTCATAAAACACAAAGCAAGTTGATTGTACCCGTTGATTTAACTCTATATTATTTGCAGTAAAGCACGTTGACCTCCTCACTGGGAATATTACCTGATTCGTGGAAATGGGGGATGCTACTTATTTGTAATTTCTCTCACAAACAGAACATTTGGGATGAGAAACTTGATTTGAATTTGAATACCTTTCCCTGCAGTAGCAAGAAAAGATTTTCTCAGTACAGGAGGAAAATTACACTGACCCATTCTTTCTATAATTGCCTCAAACACTAATAAGAATAGCACCTACTGAAAATTTCCACAATTCTAGTTAGCTTGGCATTTAGAAATACTCTTCTTAGTCAGTCCCTGAGTTTGAATGTTAAGGCAATCACAAAACATATTTTATGACTGTTAGACCTGTGTCAAAGGACTGTCATTTATCCATTATTCACTGGGCTTCTTCTCTAACAGTTGATCTTGATGCCACCCAGCAGAGGGAGAGATCCCCATAGCCGTTTTCAGGCTCTGCTGCAATGAGAATGTGGTACAAAGTCAGAATGAAGTCATGAAGGAAAACAACGTTGCTTCATTGTGTCCCTTTGGTAATGATGTTCTTTACTACAAGCAGACTGTCCAGGAGTCTCCCAGGCTAGCAAAATGCAGGCTTTTGGAAGATTGCCACAGGGAAATCTCTCCAAATGCTTACAAAGAAAACAAGCTCTTTGTTTAGAGAGTTAAGAAAACTGTTAAAGATAAAATGGATATGAACCTATCTCTATGATAGATAATCATGTGTTTATTACACTTTAAAACTTATCTGGGAAAAGATTTACATACATACCTTCAGATACACATACACACATATACATATGGATATATACATACATATTTAAGCTCCACCAGCTGATCCTCTTCTAATACAGTCCTATATCTTAACATAAAATGCGAAATATTGTTCAAGTATCTGCATAGTTAGACAGAAAAACCGGTATTTTTTCAACATGTGTATCACTATTAACCCAAAGTATATATTAAACATATCTATATCTATATCCCTCTATCTATCTATCTATCTATCTATCTATCTATCAAAAAGATAGTATGAACCTAGCATGCTTATTTTAATGTTGAAAACAATAAAGAAAGCAATCGGTGGTTTCTTTGCAAAGTTTGGATGTGGACTTGAGTGAATCCTTTATCTTTTCAAAAGTAGAATGTAAGATGTCTAACATAAACTTTGGCTAAATAGTGGAATATATTTTTTAAGGACTGTATAACAGTTTTACAATTAAAAATGAATTAAGGAAAGTTATAACCCATTAAAGCATAGCATCAGCTATAACTTCAATTGTCATGGTTGTATTTTAGACTATAAAAAAGCGATTTGGTTTATAATTGACAAATAAACTTCCTCTTCTCTTTGATAGGAGACCAGAACTTTCAAATAGCATTTTGTTTATCCGGCATAATAATTGAATATTTAGACACCAGGCACTGTGATCTGCTTGAGGGCAATAAATACAAGAATGTTTTGAACAATTTCTAATGTTGCCTGATTTTAAACAAAGCTTACCTAGTGTAGACATAGAGTTTCATTACCCAATGTTGTACTGTTAGATGTTTATAATTAATCTTTTGACATCATATTCCTCTTAGTTTAAGAGCCCTAAATGCCACCTTTGATGTATACACATGGTATAGATCCATAAAATTTGAATTCTAGCAAATGTTTAGCAAAAGTAATTTGAAACCAAGTCCCCCTTTTAAAAACTCACTGTTTACCTACTAACCTATTCATCAGTCTATTGATTGATCAATTTATCTCCCTCACATCTTTATGGAAGTATTTGTATGTGTATAAACTGTATATATCTAAAGCATACCATTTTTTTAGTTTTTAAATGAGCTTTATTGTGGTATAACTGGCATACAGGAAACTGTGTTTTTCAAATTTCTTCTTTAATTTCTCTCAGTGATATTTTATAGTATTCTATATAGGAAATCTTGAATGTTTTTTGTTAATCAAAATATACATATTAGATTTATATATGTGTGTGTTTATTAAATTTAGTCCCTCTTTATATGTGTGTATATTAACTATTTTAAATGGGTTGTTCGAGTTTATTTTCCAGCTGTTTGCTGCTAGTTTAGAAGAATATGATTGTTTTTAAACATCAATCTAGTGTGATAAGACTTGTTAAATTCTCTTATTAGTTCTACTGGTAGAATACTCTGAGAATTTCCACAAGCATATCATATGTAAGTAGGAACAACTTTACAGTTAATTTCTGATCTCCTGCTTTTCAATTTCTTTCTTTTGCCTTCTCTTGGTTAAGATCTCTAGTAAAATATTGAATAGAAGTGGTGGAAGCAGGGATTTTTTTCTTGTTCCTGATCTTAGTGGGGGCATAAAATAGGATATTGCTATAGGTTATTCATGGGTGCCTTATCAGCCAAAGGAAGTTATCTACTTTTGCTAGCTCTCTGGAAATTTTTGTCATGAATACTTGTTGAATTTTTGTGTAATAAGTCTCTAGCTCTTTTTCCTCCTTTATTATTTTTATTTTTAATATGGTGAATTATATTGATTGATTTTTGAAGAGTAGCTAATCTTGAATTTCTCATACAGATCCATGATGTAATATCCTTTTCTTGTATTGTTGGATTTGATTTGTTAATATTTACTAAGGAATTTTTTGTCTCGTTTCATCAGATGTATGTGTCTACTCATATTCATGAGGTATATTTTCCTAAAATTTTCTTTTCATGTAGTGACTTTATCAAGTTTTATTATTATTATTATTATTATTATTATTATTATTATTGAGGTTATACTGGTCTCATTAAATTATTTGGACAGTTTGTTCTTCTGTTACTAAGAAAGTATGTGTAAAATTTATATTACTTATTCCTGGAATATTTGATAGAATTCACCAACAAAACCATCTGAATCTGAGATTTCCTTTTTAGGAAGGCTTTTGATAATGAATTTAACTTCTTTAACATATATAGATATTTTTGTATTTTGTATTTTTTTCTTGTGTTGATTTTGGTAAGTTACAGTTTTCATGGCATTTATCTACTTCATTTTGTCACATTTGTTGGCATAGAATTGTTCATACATAATGGTCTTTTGTTATCTGCAGTGAAAAATGCTGTTTCATTTATGATGTTGATCTTCTATGCCCCCTCTATTTTTTGTAATCAGTCTAGGTAGGGGTTTACCAATTTTGCTGATCTTTGAGGCTTTAACATTACTAATTACTATCTGTCTATATTTTATTTCTTTCATATCTGCTTTTACTTTTACTACTTTCTTTCTTGTACTTATTGTAAAATTTATCTCTATTTCTAATTTCTTTTTTTAATTTTTTAAATGTTTTTATTTATTTGTGTGTGTGAGAGAGAGATGACATGAGCAGGGGAGGGCCAGAAACAGAGGGAGATAGAGAATCTGAAGCAGGCTTCAGGCTCTGAGCTAGCTGTCAGCACAGAGCACGTTGCAGGGCTCGAACCCACAAACTGTGAGATCATGACCTGAGCCAAAGTCAGATGCTTAACCGACTGAGCCACCCAGATGCCCCTATTTCTAATTTCTTAAAATGGAACCTCATGAAGTACGTTTTTAAAGCTATTAGTGTTCTCTAAGCATCCCTTCCCTTCCATCCCACAAATGTTGATATGTTGTCTATTCATTAACATTTAGTCCAAATATTTTCTAATTTCCCTTGATTTAGTTTTCCCCTGGAGTGATTACGTGCGTTGCTTACTTTTCAAGGTTGATTTTTCCTAAACATCTTGTTATTATTGGTTTTTAATTTTATTTTATCATGATTAGAAAATGCACTCTTACTTCAATATCTTTAAACTTATGGTGACCTGTTTAAATTCTGTTGAATGTACTATGTGAACTGGAAAATCATGTGTGGTTTACAATTATTAGATATAGAGTTCTGTAAATGCCAATTAGATCAGAGTCTTTGGTAGTATTTCTTTTATCATCTGTATTTTTTACTAATTTTTTAATCAACAGTTTGTGAATAGCTAAGATGGGGTGTCAAAATCACCTTTTAAAAACATGGAATCATTTTTGTCTCCCTTTAATTCTGTTGATTTGTTTGCTTCATTTATTTTGGGAGTCTGGTATTAAGCCAATACACATTGATAACTGTTTTGTTTTCTTAGTAAATCACTACATTACAGATGCCTCTGTCTACACTTACAGTTAACATTATTTACCCTTTTTTATGCTTACAGTTTACATGGTATATGTTTTTCATCTATTACTTTCAGCCTATATCTTTATATTTAAAGTTATTCTGTGTCTTATAGGCAGTTTATAGTTGAGTATTACTATTTTATGCCCTCTGGGAAAAAAATCTGCCTTTTAATTGTAGTTTTTAGGCGATTAGTATTTAATGTAAAATTTAATGTTAATGTAAATACATGAATGGTTGGATTTAGGTCTGTTATTTCACATTTACTTTCTATTTCTCCCATCTCTTTTTCATTTACTGTTATGAACTCCCAAGCTCAGAAAACAAAACTGATTATTTATAAATATCTAGATACAGTCATTGCTTTTCCAACTGAGATATTTCTACAAGGACTTTGTTCATCCTTATCTAAACAGTCCATTTAAAACTATTACATATTTTAAAGAGAACTGGTTGAAATCTTTCACCATCATCGATGTGAATTAGCAGAGATCTACAGGGAACTAATGTTCATAAACTTGGTATTATCCTATGAAAGGAAGAATTAAAACTTTAGAGTCTTAATGATCACCTGTTACTTGTTTTGAAATGTTACGACCCCAATACAAAAAAAGATATTTTTTAGTTTTTTTCATGAATATTCAATTATTATTTGCTTTCATTATTATCCTTTCACTGATTTTTATTAGACGGTATGGTTTTAATAGACTCCTATTTTAAAAAACATAATCTAAGCATACTAAAAAGTAGGAAAAATTGGAAATTAATGGTATTCTGGATATGGGTTCAGTTCCATATTTTTCTCTCTGCCACAGTGTTTGATTCTGGGAAAGTTATTTGAACTCTGGCCATATAGTACAAATAATAAGAAAAAAACAAAGAAAAGAAAGAAAGAAAATGAGTGCTCCATTTATGATTAAATTTGCCAGAATCCAGTGGCATCAAATGTGCATTTCAGTTCTGTCTTTAACAATGGATTATTGGTCATGTGTGCACAGTAGTTTTTTCAGTAACCACAGTGTGGGAATCTTGAAGCCTTGATTTTCTCATCTGTGAAGTAGGATAGTAGCTACCTTCCAAACTTTCTGTGAGATTCAACTGAGATAATAAAAGTAATGCCATTTTCAATTCTTTTAAAAGTTAGAAACATCATGCACATGTGAATAAGGGGTGGTTCTATTATCATTTGGTACATCAGTGGTTTAGCAAATATAAATAATACAGTTCAATAAGCTTTGAATTGTGTGTTTATATAAACTTTAAAGTTTATAGTGTTTTAATTTGTCTTCTTTACCTAAAAGTAGACTATATAAAATACAGCTTAAAAAATAGTTGAGGATCCCAGGGTTTTAAACTGTAATAATTCACCAACTGCATATTATATAAAACATATTTGTTTACTGAAATTAATATGAATCAAAAATCTAAACAACACAGTGACATTCAATTCAGTGTGAAAGACAAAAATGTACACTCCTGTTATCAGCAATAAAAGAATACTGATTAAAAAATCCTGAGTCGGAGAGTTAGATTCATTCAACATGAGCACTGGTTGCTCAGAGAGGAGTGAGAGGGGATGGGGGATGGAGGGAAAAGGTCATTCCATGAGATGATTACTTAGATTATATCAGGAAGAATGGATTTTATCTTTTATGATTTTTTTTCTGAGGTTAGTGTCTTCTAAACCTATAGGCATTTTCTAGCAATCTTTAAGGGCAGCCTTAGGGTGATTCATTAATGATATATATCATTCTATTTGTAACTCTTTACTCACCTCTACTCCCTGAGGTCCTAAGTAGATTCATGGTCTTATACCTGGTGAATTTTCTAATGCTATTTAGAAGAATCTGTTACAAAAGATAAATACCATTATTGAACTAGAACAGAAGATACCTCATTGGGGTGATATATATCTATATATCTATATCTGTATCTATCATTAGAAGTCTCTACATCTCCCCGTTTTGTTCTCCCTTTTTTAAATAACTTTTCCACATCTTACCTGTGTTTTACAATCTGAATTATTAGTTGTAAAATAAAGGACTATGACAGCAAGAGTACTAAAATGAGAAAAATCAAAGCTAATTTCTTTAATGAAACAGTTAAAATGTTACTTTATCAGACTCAGAGAAATATTGTCATCGATGCAAAAACATGGCTCTTTAGTATGGAAAGAGGAGGAGGGTAGGAGCTAATTCCAGCCTGATCAGGTCTTGTACTAGAACATATTACTTCAGGGAAATTTTACTTTCTATAGGTAAAAACAAGGTGTTCTGGTAAAATTAAATCTCTTTAATTCAACAAGAGAATTATACAATGTAGGATCACATTTCTAAAATTTCTGATCAAAAAACAAGTCATACTTCAGGTATGAGTCCCAGAGTTTCACCATGGAGGTCTATGAATTGTTATCCTATGAGCTAGAGTCAGAGCTAACATGGAGAGAAAAGAAAGTAAAGCAGAAGTCTGGATATTTTGCTTTATTATGCAATTATACTTCTGGGTTAATATTTATCCTTTTACTTCTATCAGTTTTTCCCTCATGTAATTTGACACTCGGCTTTTAGTTGCAAAATTTTTAAGGATTATTTTGTCCTCTTGATGAATTAACCACTTTATTATTTATGAACTATTCCTCTTTATCAGTGGTAATATTGTTTGCTCTGAAATCACCTGCGTGTCTGATATTCATATACAACAGCAGCCTAATTTTTGTTTGTGTGTTAGCATGACATATTATTTTCACTATTTTACTTTCAAACTATTTGCATCTTTACATTTAAAGTGGATTTTTTTGTAGGCACCTTATAGTTGGGTCTTGCACTTTTATCTGACAGTCTCTGACTTTTAATTGGGGTGTTTGGGCCATTTATATTTAATGAGAATGTTGACATGATTGGGTATATATCTACCATCGTGCTACTTTTGTTTCATTTGTCACTCTGTTGTACCATCTGATCTTTGTGCCCTTTTTCTTTTCTGTCTTTTTTTTAAGATTAGTTGAATATTTTAATAATTTATCTTACATCCTTTGTGGGGTCATTAGCTATAATTCCTTTGCTTTCTTAGAGATTACTTTAGAATTTATTACTATTGACCTTACAAAAATATTATATCAGTTCACAATACATTTTTATTTTTTTCTTTAAACAATAAATATCCCTTAAGGTTAAAAATAAGAATATGTATTTTATCTTAACTACACAGTTACAATTTTAGTGTTCATTCCTTTGTGTTAATCCATATGTTCAACTGGAATTATTTTTCTTTGTTCCTAAAGGATTTCCTTATTATGTCTTGGAATGGAATTATGCTGGCGATATATATATATATATATATTTTTACAAATAGTTTATTGTCAAATTGGTTTCCATATAACACCCAGTGCTCATCCCCACAAGTGCCCTCCTCCATGCCCATCCCCCCCTCCCCCCACATCCATCAGTCCTCAGTTTGTTTCTCAGCATTCAAGAGTCTCTCATGGTTTGCCTCTCTCCCTTTCCCCCGCCATTTCCCCTCTTCTTCTCCACCATGGTCCTCAGTTAAGTTCGTCTTAATCCTCCTATATGTGCAAACATTTGATATTTGTCCTTCTCTGCCTGACTTATTTCGCTCAGCATAACACCCTCAAGGTCCAGCCATGTTGCTACACATGGCCAGATTTCATTCTTTCTCATTGCCATGTAGTATTCCATCGTTTAGATAAACCACATCTTCTTGATCCATTCATCTGTTGATGGACACTTAGGCTCTTTCCATGTTTTAGCTATTGTGGAGAGTGCTGCTATGAACATTGGGGTACATGTGCTCCTATGCCTCAGCATTTTTGTATCCCTTGGGTAAATTCCTAGCAGTGCTATTGCTGGGTCCTAGGGGAGTTCTACTGTTAGTTTCCTTAGGAACCTCCACACTGTTTTCCAGAGGGGCTGTACCAGTTTACATTCTCACCAACAGTGTAGGAGGGTGCCCGTTTCTCCACATCCTCGCCAGCATCCAGAGTTCTCTGATTGGCTCATTTTAGCCACTCTGACTGGCATGAGGTGGTATCTCAGTGTGGTTTTGATTTGTATTTCCCTGATGAGGAGGGATGCTGAGCATCGTTTCATGTGTCTGTTGGCCATCTGGATGTCCTCTTTGGAGAAGTGTCTGTTCATATCTTCTGCCCATTTCTTCACTGGGTTGTTTGTTTTTTGGGTGTGGAGTTTGGTGTGTTCCTTATAGATTCTGGATATTAACCATTTATCTGATATGTCATTTGCAAGTATCTTTTCCCATTCCATTGGTTGCCTATTAGTTTTGTGGGTTGTTTCCTTGGCTGTGCAGAAGCTTTTAATCTTGATGAGGTCCCAATCGTTTATTTTTGCTCTTGATTCCCTTGCGTTTGGGGATGTGTCAAGTAAGAAGTTGCTGTTGTGGAGGTCCAGGAGGTTGTTTCCTGCTTTCTCCTCTAGGGTGTTGATAGTTTCCTGTCTCACGTTCAGGTCCTTTATCCATTTTGAGTTTATTTTTGTGCATGGTGTGAGAAAATGATCTAGTTTCATTCTTCTGCATGTTGCTGTCCAGTTCTCCCAACACCATCTGTTAAAAAGGCTGTCTTTTTTCCATTGGATATTCTTTCCTGCTTTGTCAAAGATCAGTTGGCTGTATACTTTTGGGTTCACTTCTGAGTTCTCAATTCTATTCCATTGGTCTATGTGTCTGTTTTTGTGCCAATACCATACTGTCTTGATGAAGACAGCTTTGTAGCAGAGGTTAAAGTCTGGGATGGTGATCCCTCCCGTTTTGGTTTCATTTTTCAGTATTACTTTGGCTATTTGGGGTCTTTTGTTGTTCCATACAAATTTTAGGATAGTTTGTTCTAGCTTTGAGAGGCATGGTGGTGCAATTTTGATTGGAATTGCATTGAATGTGTAGATTGCTTTGGGTAGTAATGACATGTTAACTATATTTATTCTTCCTATCCATGAGCATGGAATGTTTTTCCATTTCTTTGTGTCTTCTTCAATTTCCTTCATAAGTTTTCTATAATTTTCATCATACAGATCTCTTGTATCTTGGTTAGGTTTATTCCGAGGTATTTTATGGTTTTTTGTGCAATTGTGAATGGGATTAGTTTCTTGATTTCTCTTTCTGTTGCTTCATTTTTGGTGTATAAAAATGCAACCGATTTCTGTACATTAATTTTGTACCTTGAAACTTGACTGAATTCTTGAATCAGTTCTAGTAGGCTTCTGGTGGAATCTGTTGGGTTTTCGATATAGAGGATCATGTTATCTGTGAAGAATGAAAGTTTGACTTCCGCTTTGCCAATTCTGATGCCTTTGATTTCCTTTTGGTGTCTGATGGCTGATGCTAGGACTTCCAGCACTACGTTAAACAACAGCGGTAAGAGTGGACATCCCTGTCATGTTCCTGATCTCAGCGGGAAAGCTCTCAGTTTTTCCCCATTGAGGATGATGTTAGCTGAAGGCTTCTCATAGACGGCTTTGATGATGTTTAAGTAGGTTCCTTCTATCCAGACTTTGTCTAGAGTCTTTATTAAGAAGAGATGCTGTATTTTGTCAAATGCTTTTTCTGCATCTATTGACAGGATCATATGGTTTTTATCTTTTCTTTTGTTGATGTGATGGATCACAAAGATTGATTTGTGAAGGTTGAACCAGCCCTGTAACCCAGGAATGAATCCCACTTGATCTTGGTGGATGATTCTTTTTATGTGCTGCTGGATTCGATTTGCAAGGATCTCGTTGAGGACTTTTGTATCTGTATTCATCAAGGATATTGGCCTGTATTTCTCTTTTTTTGCTGGATCTCTGTCTGACTTGGGAATCAGAGTGATGCTGGTTTCCTAAAATGAGTCCAGAAGTTTTCCTTCAATTTCTATTTTTTGGAATAGCTTGAGAAGAATTGGGATTAATTCTGTTTTAAACGTCTCGTAGAATTCCCCAGGGAAGCCATCAGGTCCAGGGCTCTTATTTGTTGGGAGATTTTTGATCACTGGTTCGATTTCTTTACTCGTTATGGGTCTGTTCAGGTTTTCTGTTTCTTCCCGTGTGAATTTTGGTAGTGAGTCTGTGTTTAGGAATTTGTCCGTTTCTTCTAAGTTGTCCAATTTGTTGGCATATAATTTTTGATAGTATTCCCTGATAATTGCTTGTATTTCTAAGGGGTTGGTTGTAATAAGTCCATTTTCATTCATAATTTTGTCTGTTTGGGTGCTCTCTCTTTTCTTTTTGATAAGTCTGGCTAGAGGTTTGTCAATTTTGTTTATTTTTTCAAAAAACCAACTCTTGGTTTCATTGATCTGTTCAATTGTTTCTTTAGTCTCTATGTTGTTTATTTCTACTCTAATTTTTACTATTTCTCTTCTTTTACTGGGTTTAGGGCATTCTTGTTGCTCTGCCTCTAGTTCCTTTAGGTGAGCTGTTAGATTTTGGACTTGAGCTTTTCTAATCTCTTGAAATAGGCCTGGAGAGCAATGTACTTTCCTCTTAGGACTGCCTTTGCCGCATCCCATAGATTTTGAATTGTTGTGTTTTCATTTTCATTTGTTTCCATATATTTTTTAATTTCATCTCTAATTGCCTGATTGGCCCATTCATTCTTTAGTAGGGTGTTTTTTATCCTCCATGTTTTTGGAGGTTTTCCAGACTTCTTCCTGTAATCGATTTCAAGTTTCAAAGCATTGTGATCTGGCAGTGTGTATGGTATGATCTCAATTCTTTATTATTTATTGAGGGCTGCTTTATGTCCCAGTATGTGATCTATCTTGGAGAATGGGCCATGCGCACTTGAGAAGAAAGTAAATTCCCTGGCCTCAGGATGTAAAGTTCTAAATATATCCATCAGGTCCATCTGGTCCAATGTGTCTTTCAAGTCCATTATTTCTTTAGTGATTTTCTGTCTAGTTGACCTATCCATTGCTGTAAGCAGGGTATTAAAGTCCCCTGCTATTAGCACATTCTTATCTATAAGCTTGTTTCTGTTTGTGATTGTTTTAGATATTTAGGTGCTCCCATATTCGGTGCATAGACATTTATGATTGTTAGTTCTTCCTGATGGATGGACCCTGTAATTATTATGTAGTGCTCTTATTCATCTCTTGTTATTGTCTTTAATTTAAAGTCCAGTTTGTCTGATATAAGTATAGCTACTCCAGCTTTCTTTTGATTTCCTGTAGTGTGATATATATTTCTCCATCCCCTTACTTTTAATCTGAAGGTATCTTCCAGTCTAAAATGAGTTTCTTGTAGACAGCATAGATGGATTTTGTGTTTTTTATCCATTGTGCTACCCTATATCTTTTGATTGGAGCATTCAGCCCATTTACATTCAATGTTATTATTGAAATATATGGGTTTAGAGTCTTTGTGTCTTTTGTAGGGTTCATGTTTGTGGTGGTGTCTCTGGTATCTTTGTTCCTTGCAACCTTTCCTTCAGAGCATCCCCATCAGGATTTCTTGTAGGGCTGGCTTAGTGGTGACAGATTCTTTCAATTTCTGTTTATTTGCAAAGGTTTTTATGTCTCCTTCTATTTTGAATGACAGGCTTGCTGGATAGAGGATTCTTGGCTGCATATTTTTACTGTTCTTCACATTGAAGATCTCCTGCCATTTCTTTCTGGCCTGCCACGTTTCAGTAGATAGGTCTGTCACCACTCTGATAGTTTTTGCCTTTGTATGTTAGGGCCCTTTTCTCCCTAGCTGCTTTCAAAATTCTTTCTTTGTCCTTGTATTTTACCATTTTTACGATGATATGTCGTGCAGAAGATCAATTCAAGTTACGTCTGAGGGGAGTCCTCTGAGCCTCTTGTATTTCCACATTTACTTCCTTCCCCGGGTCGGGGAAGTTCTCTGCTATGATTTGTTACAGGACTCCTTCAGCACCTTTCCCTTTCTCTTCCTGTTCTGGGATTCCTAGCATACGGATATTGTTGCGTTTGACTGTATCGCTGAGCTCTCAAATTCTTCTTTCCTGTTCCTGTATCATTTTGTCTCTTTTTTTGTCAGCTTCTTGTTTTTCTATGATGGTGTCTTTAAATCACTTATTCTCCTTTCTGCCTCTTCAATCCGCGCATTGGAGTCCTCAAATTTATTATGTATCACATTTAATGCATTTTTTAATTCTTCATGCCTATTTTCATTTTCCATTCTGTCTGTAGCTATAGTTTCTTTGATGTCCCCTATGCTTTTTTCAAGCCAGCTATTAATTTTACCATTATTATTCTAAAATCTTTTTCAGTTATGGTGCTTATATCTGTTTTGAGCAGTTCATTAGCTGTCATTTCTTCTTGGAGTTTCTTTGGAGGAGAGCTCTTTTGTTTCATGATTTTAGTTACCTTTCTGGCTCTTATTAGTTTTAAAGACGTGTTATGCTTTCTGCACCTATGAGCGCTGCTGTATCCAAGAATACTCTCTGACTGTCCAGGGCCTATCCTTTCAGAGAGTGTTTTTTGAATGGTATCTCTTGGTCTCTCTTGTTGGGACCTTGGTTATTTTATTTTCCTATTTGTAGTGATATTTGGGACTCTCCACCTTGTGTACTCTGGCTTGTTTCTTGAGGTAGCCCTGGAAAAGAAAACAGACAGACAAACACAGGGAGCAGGAGCACACAAACGCACAGGCTAATTCAACTAACATGCAAAGTGAGAAGGAAAACGAAAAAGTTAAGAGAAAAGACGGAGCGGGAGGGCAAATAATAGAGAGTATAAAATACATAAAAGGGTCAAAAAGGAGAAAAGAAAAGGAAAAAAGAAGAAAACTGATGGACAAGGAACGGTTTAAAGCATATAACCGGATTTCCCAGCTACAGTTAAATAGCCGTGTGTATGCAGTGCTGGTTGAAGAGCATAGAGAAAGAGAGAGAAGCCAGGGCAGGATTAGGCAAAATTGGAAATAGAATGAACAGGCAGAAGGGATAAGAAGCTTTTTTCAAAGAGGTAAAGGGCAGAATATGGGTGGATAGGTGAGGGAAGGGTGCTGGAATTATCCAGGGAAACTATATAGTCTAATTACTTCTGAGAGAAAGAGCTGAAAATGTCGGTAGGTGTAGAATTTACATCTACAGAATGGACTCGTTGTGATTGTTTAAGCAAGCCGGCGACCAGAGTTAATCAGGTCAGGTCTTTTTTCTGGGGAAAAAATAGAGAAAAGAGAAAGAAGAAGAAAAAAAGAAAAAAAAAGGGAGGAGGGCAGCTCTCAGGCAGGGATGGGCGTGGTGTGACCCAGTGCCTCAGGCGGGAGCTCCGCCTTGGCTGTTGTGGGGAGGAGAGTGACGGTGCTCCAGTCTCTTCTTGAACCAAGCGCTGCACCTCTCTTTTTTGGGCGTGTAAACTCCCCGTACCGGGGGCGCAGCCGAAGTTGGTTGCACTCTTCAACCCGGGCCAGTTCCAATCTCCGAATCCCAGTCAACGCGCCCCGCTGAAGTTGCCTTAGACACAGCTTCCCAGGCAACCCCCTCGGGCAATTCCAGGCCCCCTGCCGAGCTCTGGGGGCGGAGTCCGAATCGCTGCTTCCTTCTCTGGGTCGGGCTGGTGCGCATGCGCGGGGGCTTCCCTGCCGGGTACGCGTAGCCTGAGCCCGCTGGAGTGAGGAAAACCAGGTCCCTTTATGGCTTCTCACCCGAAACACGAATTTACAGGCAAATCTCCCAGTTTTTAGCCCTTTGCCTTCCCTCCAGAGCCCAGCCCGCCAGGAGCGCAGATGCCCGGTGTCCGCGCGGCTCTTTCTGGGGCTCCAGCCGCCCGGGAGGACAATGGCGGCAGGCGCGCCGCTGCTCTGACGTCCAGCCGCCCGGAGCAGCACAAAGCAGCGGTCTGTGCGCTCAGCACCCCAGGACCAGTTGGCGTGAGGTATTTGGTGCGCAGGGTGTTTCTATGCCCCGAGCGGAGGTTTTTCTGTTTCGGACTCTCTCTTTTTCCCCTCACTCCCCGGAGAGGGTAGAGGGGGACCGCCTCCCACCCTGGAGTCTCCGATCTCAGCCGATTTTATCTTCCCCGGTTCGCACTCACGTTAGAAGGCTCTCTCAGTGGATTCTGCGTCCTTTTTCTCCCAATCTCTCAGGTTTTGTAAGGTTTTCAATGGCTTCAGATCTTTTCCGTGTGAGGTATGGGCGCGAGTGCAAGTACGGAGCTTCCTACTTCTCCGCCATCTTGCCCTTCCCCCCCAGCTGGTGACATTTTATTAAGCTTCTGTACATCTGGAAAATATTTATTTTGCCTTTGTTTTTTAAATACATTTACATTAGAGATGGAATTACAGGCCAACATTACTTTTTATATATTTAATGTTATCGTTTCACCATTCCCCATATTGCCTTGTTTTTAACAAGATTACTGCAATCAGTCTTATTTTTATACCTTTGTACACAGTGTGTCTTCTCTGGCTGCTTTGAAGATATTTTTCTTTGAAACTAATTCATACAATTTTATTGTTATATCTCTGTGTAGTTTTCTTTATGTTTCTTATGCTTGATGCTTGCTTAGATTCTTGGATATGTGGATTTATTTGTTTCATCAGATTTGGATGTTTCTTTGAATAGGTTTTCCTTTCTCCCACTCTCACACCTCTTAGCCAGGAACTCCAATTACGCATATGAAATAGTTCTTAAGGTTATACCATGAGTCACTCATTTTTAAAATTTTTCCAGTCTTTTCTGTCTGTTTCATTTTGGATAGCTCCTATTACCATATCCTTACCACTACTATCTTATTTCCTGACTGATATGATATTAATTCCATGCAGTGTGGTTTTTTTTCATGTTACACATGGTAGTGTGCATCTCCAGATGCTGCTTTGGGTCTTTTCTATGTACTCCAAATTAACCTGCTTAATCTTTCCTCTACCTTGTTGAAATATGGAGTATGGTCATGATAACTCTTTAAATACTCTCATCTAGTTTCCTTATCTGTGTCATTTCTGGGTCTGCTTCTATTTATTAACTTTTACCTTCATTATGGATTGTATTTTCCTGTTTTTTGCATGTTTGATAATTTTCATGTGTTTCTTACAAATTGTATTTATCTTATTGGATGATGCAGAGGTTTGTTAGATGTTTATTTTTATTTATTTTGAGAGAGAAAGAGTATGAGCAGGGGAGGGGAAGAGAGAGACAGAGAGATAGGATCCCAAGGAGATTCCACAGTGTCAAGTGCAGAGGCAAATCCGGGGCTCAAACTCACAAATCATGAGATCATGAGCCAAACCAAGAGTCGACACTTAACTGACTAAGCCATCTGCTGCCCTGAGAATTTTTGTTTTTAAATATGTTCTTGAGTTTTGTTCTAGGGTTCACTTACTTAGAAAAACCTGAACACTTCTGAGGCTAGCTTTTAAGTTATTACACGGTACCAAAGTTCTGGTACCTTCTAATACCATCAGTCTAATTTGCCTTGATTCTGAGGTAATACCTTCTGAATACTGTACGCAAAATTCCATGAATTGTGTGTTTATCCATCTGACTTGTGGAAATCCACTTTTTCCTGGCCCTGAGCAAGCACTAAAGAGTTTTTTTCTTTGCTTCTGTTGGGTGGTTGTGGGTTTTTTTTTCCCACTCATGGGAAATTTTCTCATAAACATGCACTGATGTGCATTGGAATATGGTACTGAGATGAAGACTCAAGAAAGATGCTCAGTAGACCTCTAAAATGCTTCTTCCGTGTATTTCCCTTTTCTTTTGCAAATTGCTTTGGTCATATCAAACTTCAAACTCCATGTTCTTAATTCAGGGAGACCACGGGGCTCCTTCCTTCTAGTTTTCCCCTTTCTCTTCTGCAGCTTGGAAACTTTTTCAAAGCAATAAGCTGGGGAAATCAGTGGATTCATTTTGTTACTCTTTTCTCATAGATCTCTGACCTAATCTACTTGATGTCAAATATCTAAAAACTGTTGTTTCTTATATTTTGTCTGTTTGTTTTGTTTTGGTTTGATTTTTTCCAATCCAGGTAGGAAGGTAGATCAGTTCTTCTTGAGGTCCTTTAATATACAGTTAAACAATCATTTAATAATTTTTGTATGCCAAAACTTTCAGCTTTTCAAGAATGCCAAAGATGCCAAACTACATCATCTCTGTTTCCTGATTTCTGTCACAAATCTAATAAAAAATGAATCCTAACTGTCATATTGTATTTTTGGAGAATAAATTTAACTTAAGTGCTTTTAGAAATGGGTCTCTTAGCCTGTGGAGAAATGAACCTTTATAACTCCCAGAGTGCATTCTGAGTTCAGTGAATACAATGTAAATTATAATGTTAACCTCAGCTTCACCACCCCTCCATCAAAAAAATCCCTTCATGCATGGAGTTTGAGTTTATGACATGCAAACTTTTTAAATCAGAAAAATCAATGCACTACAGCAACTTCAAAAATACTTGACATACATGAAGAAAAAATGAATAAGCACAATGTAGAGAATATTTCATTATTTCAAAATGAAGTACATTATAGGTGTTGGTTAACAAAATTCTGTTTTGTATTTTTTGAAGCAGAGTATAGGAAGAATTGTGAAAAGTGATTTTTGACCCAAAGTCTGAAAAGCCTGATCATAAAATACCCACTGGAATAAGTTGTTTAATGGTAAAGAAAGTGAAAAAGGAGGTAGATTTACCCCCTTCTTTGTCCCTAATTATCTTATTCAGAGTATTTATGTACAGTAGAGCAATAGTAAGCATACTTCCAGCAGTATTTCAGACTGGAGGTCAGACTTCAGACTTTCAGACTTCAGAACAGATCATTGAAATGTATATATTATATGCTGTATAAGCTATTTCAGATGGAGGTGAATTACTGGGTTATTATTATTTTCTTTTTTTGTTATGTACACAGGGAATTTCTCCTTATTTTCAAATTAATATTAGTAATTTTATAATACAATATTATTCTGATAGTGTTAATGAATGAGCTCTAAGATGGATTTCTATAGGAACATGTGACTGCCATTGTTTACCTCAGATTTGATTGTATATTCCTCTTATCTTTGCTGTAAATTATTTCTCTCTGTCAATTAACCCAATTACTATTTTTAATACTATTTACTTATTTACCCAATATCTATATTTAAATTTGTGGATGGAATATGACTCTAATAAATCTAAAATCAATATATCTTCTTATTTTCTTGGCACTTCATAATCTCTTTGAAATTCACTTTACTAGGTCTCAATGCTGTTATTTCATGTAGATGAATTCAATAAAACATAATACATATTCTATAAATAATAATTTCATTTTCAAATGTTGGCATTTATTTTACCTTAATCAAAACATTAAATGGATGAATTTTCTATACTGCAGGCAGTTGCTTCATTAGAAATATATATATGTGCAAATATATTCTAATATATATCTTATATATATTAGAAACTATATAATTAATATATATTAGAAATATATATTATATGTAGGAAATATATCTTTCTAATATATATATCAGAAATATATATTAGAAAAATGGCTTATCATTTGTCACCAAAATTATTGCATATAATTATTTATTGAGTGACTATTAAGCATATGATATTATGTTGAGGATAGTGAAGGGTACTAAGAAATGTACAACATATTCTCTCACATATTATAGGCTCCCAAAGACTTACATGATAAGCAGAGCAGAATTTCCTTTAAAAAAAATAAGCAAGATCTAAGGTTTCTATGAGAATAGTAATTGCAGTGGTTGTTTGGAAGCTTATGAGGTTTTTATAAGAGTTTTAGTAAAAATACTGGCTTGAAAATTTTTATTTAAAGGATGGACAGGATCCATTCTCCTGGGAGAAGATGCAGTGTGGTATATACAAGATTATAAAGTTAAGAGAAATAGGTCTGGTAAATTAATCTTAGGTAACACTGGGCAGTTATGCCCTATGCATTGGTCATTCTCTTTAAATGCTCTGTTTAATAACCAGAATTCTCAAGGTGGAGCACTTGACATTCTTATAAGGATATTTGGAGTCTAATTTCTGCGATCCTTACTTACTTTGGAGAGTTCTTAATCTGTACACACTTGAGTGGTTCCTGATTTACCCTGCCATCTTGACATTATATCCTCCCTGGACCCAAGTAGCTAGTGATGATATAAACTTTGTTATCTTTCTTAAGACTGTGCCTGGTCACTTAATTGTTTTAAGGGTAGTGGTAAGGAGAGAATAGGATGTAGGACAGATAGTTGAGACTTAAGTAATTAAAATTTATATAGTTAAGAATTTAAAGAAATCTATCTTTAAACAGTGGCAAATTATTTCATTACAAGGCATCTAAAGTTTGTGTTTTACAGATATTCCGTGTGTATGAGTGTAGGTATGTGGGTGTATGTGTTTTAATAATCAGGATTTCATTGGACAACTGTGGAAGATAAGATGTATACTAGTCATGAGTCCAGTACAGGTAAATTAACAAATTAAGACAGTAAAAGAACAGAATCTATTATCTCTAGCAATGCCTACCCTAAAAGATATTAATCACTTCAAGTAATCAGACAAACTATCTAATATATAAATTACTTTCGTATTTTTTAAATAACACCGTCATTTTGGAGGGGCCATTGGTGATGCATAGCCCAAATTTTAGAAAAACATTTTAATCATACTTAGAAATATGTTATCTTAAATTCTACTCAGTGAGGGGGTGCCTGGATGGTTCAGTCGGTTAAGCATCTGATTTTGGCTCAGGTCATGACCTCATGGTTCATGGATTCAAGCCCCGTGTCAGGGTACGTGTTACAGCTTAGCTCCTGGAGGCTGCTTCGGATTCTGTGTGTATCTCTCTCTGTCTCTCCTCCACTTGCATTCTGTCTCTCAAAAATAAATTAAAAACACCCCCCAAAAATTATAAAATATAAATAAATAAACAAATAAATTCTACTCAGTGAGGATGGTTGTTTCCTAAACAAAGCATTTTACTATCTCCCTAGAATAAGAATAAAATGGCCACATAGTTCAGAAATAATAGATAGTGCTGTAAATCATTAAAAGAAAACAGCACTTTGGGTTGTATTTCTACTGTTCTATTATGTGTTAATTCATGTAAACACTAAGTAAAACAGAACTACAAGTCTTTCACCTCTTAAATGTCTTGTGTAAACCACTTTTTTCATTAGTGGAGATTAAATATTTCTGTTGGTAGCCTAGAGTATTTCTGAGAAGTCATAGTGTTATGAGCCAAGGGATCATTTTTTTCTAGAAGCATTTAAGTGAATGTCAACATAGTTTTCTTACCAATTAGCCAAAAAGTGACATTTTAGATGTCCCTGATTCCTAAAATATGCCTCTTTATAAAGTATAATGGTTTGAATGGGGGCCCACCAAAAATATATCCACTTCTTAAGCCATAGAATCTGTGAATTAGAAAAAGGCTTTTTCCATCTTCTTTGGAAAAGGGGTTTTTGCAGAGGTAATTAAGTTAAGGATCTCTGGATAAGATTCTCCCAGATTATTAGGATAGCCCTAAATCCAAGGACATATCCTTATAGGAGACACACAGAGGGAGGAAGAGAAGATCATGTGAAGACAAAAGCAACGATTGTGACAGTACAGCCAGGAGGAAAGCTGGAAGTCTCCAGAAGCTGGAAAATGCAAGGAAGGATTTTCCCTCAGAGCCTCCAGGGCATATGGCCCTGTAGACACATGGTACAAATATGATTTGGACTCTAACCTTCAGAACTGTGAGAGAAGAGAGTTTTCACCTTAAGCCACGAAGTTCATATACACTGTTAAAGTAGCCCTATGAAAGCAACAATAAAAGTAACTCTTTTAACCTCCTTTTTTTTTTTTTTTTTTAATTCCTGGATCGGGTCCCATCTACTTTCTGAAGCAGCATGACCAATATTAAAAAAATAATAATAATGACAAGTTCAAAAAGAGCTCAACTCAAAAGGCAACATTGGCAAAAGAAAGCATTAGAGTAACAGGAAATGACCATGTGAGAGGATTCTTGATGGTGGCATTAGATGCATAAGAAGGATGCCTGGTTCTCACTTTGCAGTGAAGGGAATATTATCTCAATTATCCAAAGGAATTGTTTTCTTCTGGCTGGTCAGCCACACCTCTTATGCTACTGTCTGGAAGCAAATTAGAAAGTGAATACCAACCTTGCATTTATTCCTATCTACCAAGAAGAGACAGAAAAGACACTTGGATGGAATACAATGAATACTGCACAGAGGATTTTTGTTTGTTTGGTTTTGGGGTTTTTCCAAGCTAAGAACAAAGTGTATTTAGAGTAAAGAAATCAAATTATTTCTAAATAAATAAATAAAAGCAAGGCCAGAAATTATACTTCCCCCCCCAGAATAAAAGCAAATGACTTATCTTTATCGTAATCTAATTCACAAGTTTTACACATCAATTAGTCATTTCTGAGTAGAAATCAGAGAACACTACTGAACAAATCCATATTTATGGAGAGATTATGGGATTGGGACATAAAGGTGATGATTTTCTTCTTATGCTTGACCATAATCCCATCAAAGTCCTTCTTTAGAGAACTACTTCATAGATAACTACTATGTTATCTCACAATTGTGAGTAATAGTTCAGTAGTTGTTACTTTTTATTTTTTCCAAATCTCTTATATTATTGCCACACCATCTTTTATTATTTGAACTTGCTGTGAATTTTTAGGGGCTATTATTTTGGCCACAACTGTGGGATATGTGTTTTTTATAAATTTTTTTTTTATAAAAGTAGTATGAGATTCCATATCTTAACAATGACAGGGTGACAATATCCATTTTCTCTCTTGGCCCTTTGCTTGCCTGAATGGCAGTGACAAGTGTTTAATGTTCCAAAATGCCAGTGCGTGCATTGAGGTCATTTTTCCGTTGTTGGTCAGGTTACTTACACTTTGTGTCCTGATTTCCTCAATCTGTCAAATGAGCATAACAAGCACTCCTGGTCTTCACAGGAACATGTGTGGGAGGAGAAAATAGGCCCAACAACGTGGTAGAGAATGAAGTTATTTTTGAAACAAGTATCATGTGTCTTCAGGAACAAATCTGGTTTAAGACTTTTTCCTCTTTTCTGAAAAGGCCATTACTGTAAACATTTGAAACTTTTTTTATGCAAAGACTATTATTTTCTCTAAATTATATTTTATTAATAGACCTTGAGGAGAAAACAAGAGGAAAACTGATACTAATAATGTTCAATAAAACAAACACTTTGTATTGCTATATATTAAACACTTAGGAAACTCACTTAATATGTGCCTGACAAAGACTAGAAGGCTTGGACAGCCCATAATAATGGCAAAGAATAGCATTTATTGAACACTTAATATCTGCCAAGCTCTCTATATATTATTGCCCTGATTCACTGGATCCTCTCAATAATCCCAGGAGAGGGGTGCTCTGACTGACACCATGTTACAGATGAGTTAATAATGCAAAGAAGGCTTGAGTGACTTGCACCAGATCTCTTAGCAAGTAAGTGACAGAACCAGGACACAAATTGCTCAACTCAAAGCATTTCTTAACTACTCTATCACATTACATTGACTTCAGTATCTTCTACAAGTTATCTTATGAAAGTCAAGTACAGCTTTGAAAAATACCTAGCAAGTGGAGCCAATCCATCTGAAGTTGTAGAGTAATTTTCTGAAATCTAAGTTATTTCTCATAGACATTTAGTACCTGAACATTTCTTCAGGCATTTTTTGTTGTTTTTCATGATAATTACAGAATTTGGAAGTCTACTACCCGCCCTGCAACTGTCTCTCTCTTTCTCTTTTCATGTGTCTCTCACCCTTACATATGCAAACACTAAGTCCCTTTATGCTTTGTCCATTGTCTCTTATATGTGTTTTTCTTTCTCCTCAACTGAAGTCCCCCACCTCAGCTATCCAAAGCTGCCCATAATATGGGAAGAATATATATAATTTGTATTCTATTTAAAATATATATTGAAGTGAATAATGATGACTTCTATAGTAAATTGTAAGTAGAACAGTTTGTTTTCTCTGAAAACAAGTTGCCTCATATGGAAGTGTGGGCCTCCAGTGCTTTGTCTGATTCCCGAAGAGTCAGTGAACATATGAGAATTGGTTATTATCAGTGAAATACATTTAGAGGTAGAAAAACCATAATAAATACATTGTTCAAGATCATTAACATTATAATAACAGCAAAAAAATTACTTGGATAAGTCTATTCAGCTAATTAGACAGAGTTATTGGAGCATTTGTGTGTTTAGAGTTTAATGCTGTAAATCAGCAATTCTATCAACATATATCAAGTGCCAAAGGGAAAAGCAATATTGCCAATTATGGCTGAATAGAAGGAATACTAAACTTGGAATCAGAGGCTTAATTTAGAATCTGGTACTTTTTTTTATTATCTGGAAGATCATTGACAATAATAGCCTCAATTTCCACACTGCCAAAAAAAAAAAAAAATAGACAGGTTTTTTGAAGTTATTTGGAGGATTAAATAAGTAATGTATATAAAACTACTTAACAGATATTTTTATAAAGTCTTTTTTTTTCTTTTTCTGCTCTCACAAGTAAAGAAAAATCAGCTCCAGTTTCTCATGAGAGCATAGCTGCAAATTTGGCTGGGAAATGTAATCTTTATTTTGCCAAAACATTGTCCCAGAACATGTTCATGGATTTTCTGATTGAGGAAAAAGTGGAGAATGGACAAAAGGAGAACATTCTATTAATCAGAGTTTTTAGAGAAACGGAATCAGTAGGAGATATATATTATATGTGATGCATACATACACACACACACACACAAACACTCAAACCAGAGACCCAAGAAGGTTGGCAAGCTAGTGATGAAATTCAGTCCATCTTCAATGGCCTGAAAATCAGGGCAGCCAATGCTGTAAATCCTAGTCCAAGGGTAATAAAAGATGAGCTGAAATGTCCCAGCTCAACCATTGAGGCAGGAAAAAGAAGGGAAATGAATTCCTCTTTCCTTGACCTTTTGTTTATCCAGGCCCTAAATGGATTGGATGATGTTTACATACATTGCAGACAGTAATATGTTTTACTCAGTCCAACAATTCAAGTGCTAATGTCACACACACATAAACACACACACACACACACACACACAGCAATTATGTTTAATCTGAACACCTTATGACCAGTAGACACATAAAATAAACATTACGAGCACTAAGGGTTTGTCCTATTATATCGCCCATATTACAAAATGCAATGTAACTTGGAGAATTCTAAAATCCCAACTTTTATGAAACATTTCCACATAAATAAAGGAAAATTAATTTGGGGGAAAATATCTTTATATTTATTCAAATTGTCCTTTACTCTCTCATTTTCATATGTGTGAGAATAAGGTGATGACATCTCTATTTTTCTAGATATCACATTTACCAATTTGTTTTCCTACATACATTGCTTCATAACTTTCAAATTTGTAAATGTTAGATACAGTCTTTGAACACTTTTGCAGCCCTCCCGACATGTGTACATATGCATGTGCACACGCACACACACACACACACACACACACACACACACACACACATCATGATGTTTCTCACACCGTTGGAAATTTTGTCCTATGCTAAATGTTCAGAAAATGCCTTCTGAATTCTACCTTCAGGGATCAAGAAGAAGCAGCAAACTTTTCATTTCCTGAGTGAGCATTAATACTTAAAACCATGGATGGGAGCCCAGTTAGTCCATTACCAGATTTAATGGTTTTTGAAGGGTTCAGTTAGAAATCATTATAGTTGATGGGTAAAGGATGAGACCAGGAATACGTGAGTGTTCTAGTATTGAGCATTTGTTAAAACAGCCATTAATCAGGTGTTAACCTTACTACTTATAATCATAAGCAAAAATGCAGCACATTAGAAATGAGCCTACTTGTTAGAATTATTCATTTGAAAATCAGTCAACCACAGACTTCCCTGACATCAAAAAGGCTGAGAGAACACTGGGTGATTGCTTAGGAAATTTATGAGACCAACATGAGTATCTTTCACATTCCACAAAAGAAATACAACAAATCTTTTGCTGACAAAGCTGTAGTCATTACAGATTTTATATTTCAGTTTACGGAAGAAGAGCTCCTCTCAAGCAGATGGCTTGTTTTATCACAGGAAGTTTTTCACAGGAGAATCGTTTAGGAGAAAAACTTCAAATAGATTTGGGTTGAATCCTGAGTCTACCAGATACAGTCTGTTTGACCCTGGCAAAGATATTTAATCTTTTTGAGTAGCAATTTTTTACCTTATAATTTCTTCATTTACCCATTAATTTTTCATTCAACAAACACTTTGTAAGTGCTTACCACATGCCAGAAACTATGGTGGGCAGTGAGGATATAAAAATAGAGAAGAATGGCCCCTGTCTTCAGAACGAATCAAAATGTTCATCTCTGACAATCGTATGCCTTAAAAGAGGGAGCATGTATAAATAATTATCACTGTTTTGAATCGCCATGGTAATTACCTCATTCTCTTTTGGAAAGAACTTTCCATAGGTTGTCTCATCTAATTTCATCCAAAGGCAGCAACCTTAGCAATATACCCAACTACTTGATTTTAGTAAGACACCTTGTCACCTAGCCAAAGATGAGTTTCATGTGTGACCTTTACAGCTGTAGATGGCTGCATGACTAAGTTCTGGCCAATTCAGAAAAGTAAATGTGATATTGCCATGCTCAGGCTTTGCCCCCTCCCAGAATGCATGAGCACATATGAGTACTCAGACCCCTTTCTTTTTCATGCAATCCAAGAGATGACCAGGAATTAGAGATGGAAGTCACAGAGGATGGCAAAGCCACATGACCAGCATTGCTCTGCTCCTTTGTAAACTGTTATTTACTTATGCTTAAGATGCTATATTTTGGTCTTTCTTAATTATAACACCTTAGTCTGTATACTGACTAACACAATATATCTGTGACATATACAATTTATACCTAAATATTCATTATCTTGAATGCTAGAAAGGACATCATCATGTTAACCTTCATCACTGAAAATTTTTTTTGAAAAATATTTCTTGATTTATCTTTTACGCTAATATTGTGTTATTAAATATCACTCTATTTCTACTTCCCTACTGTATTTTTTTAGTCAAATTACCTTATAATAATTATTATACAAGAAAAATTGTTTATACTCACAAACGAAAAAGATCTTAGTCTTTGTTGATATCCCTTCTATTTCAAGTAATGCCTAATAAAGTAAAATTCATGAACACTGAAATAGTTAGAGGCATTCTTTGGAAATCTGAACTCCTTATTGTATTTTTATAATTTTTTAAAATTTCTGTAGTCTTCAAAACACCCAGATAGTTTTGATATTTGACAAAATTGAGAAATAGTATTTAAACATGTCCTATATCTGTATTTCTGAACTAATTTTTTACATTTGATCTTTGCCTTCTCCACAACACATAAAAACTTCTAAATGAAATAGAATGGAATAAATATAACATAAAAATGAGAATATTCCTTTTATCACTGTAGCATGCATAGGAGCACATAGCATATTATGATGTTTAACCAATAGAATCAAATATATGGAAACAAGTGAATGGTTCCTTATCTGAGTTGATTTCTTAGGATTTTAAACACGTACATAATGATATTATGACAGTGTCTTTTAGAAATGTCTTTTGGAAAAGGTTTTTAGAAAGTATAGCATGTCCTTTTGAATTTCTTCATTGATAGAAATTTTTTATTTGCCAATTTAATTTAATATACAACTAACAATGATTGAAGGGCAAATCTTATAAATAAGAAGAGCAATAAATTATAAACCAATATTTCAGATGAATAAAAAAAGTTCAAAAGTGGTGAGATTATCCTTGTCCTTGCAGCTTGTTTTAAGGTTTGTTTCTTCCATAAATTAAATATTCAAATATTCAGGAACAAAAACCGGAGATATCTCTTGCCTTATAAATCACCCCAGGGTTAGGCCATCTTGTTTGAAGTATAATCCCAGTCCATGATTTTCAAAGGAAATGGCGCTGATGGGTGTCAGAAGGAGAGAAAGTGACCAGTCTTGGAAGCATGCTTGTGTTTCTCTTTGTTATCTACAGAATCAGATGAGTTTCCATCCTCAATGTTTTTGCATAAGTCTAGAAGTAGTAAAATAGAAATGATTTTGCTCACAGCCATACCATAAGGCTTTTAAGAAACAGAATAGGCATCAAAGAGAAAGTTATGAGGTGACATTCAATATAGTTTATAAAAATAAAACAAATACCATAGATTGAATGTCAAGCCAGTGTCTAGTAATTTTAAAATACAGTATCAACAATACATATCTAAAATAAAGATACTACACTTGGCATTTACAGATTAAAAAAACAAAGAGCTTAGAAAATTGGTCAGGAATACATACTGTTTAAGTAATCAAGTTCATTTTAAACTCAGGTATACCTAATTCCAGTGCCATGACCTTACCACTTGGAATTTCACTTTTTAGGGTCAAATCTGGCCTAGAAGGAAGAACTCTGTCCTTCTTAGGCTGAACTCTAAGAGCTCAGTGGTTCTGACTGGAAGCCAAGGGCTCTGTGACTTCAGTAAGGTTATATCCAGCAGTGTTCTAGGTTTGTAGCCTGTTTAGAGTTTACATGTCTACATGTCTAAATGTTTTCCTTTAGATAGTTACCCTCTTCCTGGGTGTCACTAAGCAAGTTGCCCAAGAAAGCCCAGCTTAACCCATGCTTGTCTCCCCAGAACTGTATAGGTTGTTATTCACTATTTGCCTTCGCCTCCAGTCTCCCAGCAAAATTTTCCAAACATGAAACTGTATTGCAACCAAGGTCCATTTAAAGCAATCATGTTCAAAACTGTCAATTAAGCTCCATTTCTAATTCAGTAATATTACAATTTAATACATTTAGCTGCGACAAATGAGTCTATTTTATTTCCTATTTCACTGGCTTCTTGATAGTGACAGCATTTTTTTTTTTTACTTTTCCCATGTATCTACTGAATATTACCATTAATGCCGACATTCAGTTGACTCTTGGCTCAGCTCATTTTAAGTCCATTTGATGTTCTCTAATTTGTTTCCTTCCCTCTCCCATCCACTCACCCCAAGACAATCCAAGTCAGTAACTAAAATACTAGTTGATTTTCTTGGGAACTTAGGTCATAAGCTGTATTTGTTTATGATCAAATGGTCTAATGCTATATTCCTTGTGCCATTTACCATTGGTAGTTATTATTTTTAGCAGGTCTTTATTTTTACCTAATTATTCTGACTTTATTCCTTCATGTTTTATTAAAGCATGAGGTTAAATAAATGAGTTCAATTTTACAGTTACCTTGGAATTATCATTAATTTAATGTTCCTTTCCATTATTAACAAAGTTTTTTTCCATCTAGTCATATTTTCTTGAGTTGAGTATATAACTAAATGAGCAACAAGTCCAAGTTTTAGAGCACAGAACTGAAAATTAGAGTACTTAAAAGTTTCTTAGTTGTGGTAATTTTAGTACCATGAGCATAGAAATTAATTAAGATGTATATAAGATATTGAATCATATACAAAGCACATGCCTTACCTTCAAGTGTAATGAATGTGTGCAATCTATTAAATTAAAGTGCAGCCCAGGCTATAAAAGTGTAGTATGTATAGTTAGTGTTATTTCATATCTGAAAAGAAAAATAGTGGCAGGAACGCTCACAATGAATCTCCTCCATCTGCTCTTTACATTGTCCACAAGCCCCTAGTAACCATGGCAACAGCACTAAAGGGGAGGGTAAACAAAGCTTCTATATAGGTATATTGTCCAACATGGAAAACAATAACCACATATGACTCTTTAAACTTAAATTAATCAAAACTAAATATAATGGAAAAAGTCAATTCCTCAGTCTCTTACTCACAGTTTAAGTGCTCAACAGCCAACTGTGACTAGTAACTACCATACTGGATAGTGCAGATAGGAAACATTTATATCATTAAAGAAAGTGCTATTGGACAATGCTGTTTTATTGTATTTTGTGTGTTACCTTAAATGGCATTTAGTCTGAGATAATGAAGAAACCAGAAGCAACAGTATGTGGAGAAATGATAACAATGGTTGTAACTAAATATATTCATAAACGTACTTAGGCAACATGTCATTTAAGTGTTTGAGTATCATCTATTTGGCATACTGGGTAGTTAAAGGTCAGCATTTAGATCACAAAAGACATTGCCCAGATGAAGGGAGAAACTTGAGTGAATATAGAACCTGACAGATTGAGCAGCCTAATTTGATACACACTGACACACAGAGACACAAAGACACAGACACACACACACACACACACACACACACACACACACAGTCTTAGACACTTAATGAAAAAGCAAAAACAAAATATAACAGTCCCCATGACATACGCTAGTATACCATGATGTTAGGGAAAAATCAAAGGGTATTTATATGATATTGATGTACCTCACTAAATAGTAAAAATTTTAATTTGGGCTCTACTTAAAGTAATGCATGGTGAAGTCCCAAAGTTACTTCTGGCTGTGTCTTTATCTACTTGTCCATTTCAAAGAGAGTGCAAGCTATTTGTTTTTGTTTTGTTTAATTTTTTAAGTTTATTTATATTTGAGAGACATAGAAAGGTAGAGCACAAGTGGGAGAGGGAGAGAGAGATACAGAATCCAAAGCAGGCTCCAGGCTCTGAGTTGTCAGCACAGAGCCCGATATGGGGCTCGACTCACAAACTGTGAGATCATGACCTGAGGCTGGTGCCCCAGGGAGCAAACAATTTGGAGCCTCTTGTCCATCCAGTCTTACTCAGTCTTATTCTACAGTGACCCATGAACAGACCTGGCTTTGAATTTAAGCACTGTTTCTTAATGAATTCTATGACCATCACTTAGCCCGAACTTTCTCATCTCTGGAGAGGGGACAATCACTGTACCCACTTCTTAGGGTTCCTGTGAAGATATGCATAATAAAGCATGGCAAGGTTGGCATCCAGTGCACCAGATGTTCACAAACTAGGACTCAAAGCATTATGGTAACATCTACTCTTTTTCCCCAGCACCTATGTATTCATAAGCTTATCACTCTTTCTCTTCACATCTTCCCTTTTCTATTTTTTTCCTACTTTCTTGTTTCTTTCACCCCTCCTAGGAACTCAGAAGAATGAATCAGGAGAGTCAGAAGAGAACGAGCCCAGGAAATAAAGAAAAGGGAGTTAGGAAGTAGGAAGAGAGGAAGGAATGGCAAGCATTTGTAAAACGGAAAGATAAGCTTCCTCTTTCAGTTCCCAACCAAAATACTTTAATGTGTTTTATTTCTCTTTATGCTAGGGAATCAGTCTGACTTTTTAAACCAAAGTAATGATTTGTTTCCTTGAATTAACTAATAAGTGAACAATATTTGTCTTTTTTAAGTCCTTAGATGGTCGTACAATATTAACATCTTGTCTTTTATCTAATTCATTTTTTTCTTCAAGAAATATGAACACGAGAAGAACTTGTATATGTCTGATCATGTTGTCTCTGGAAATTTCCTAATGTATGGCTTTGTTGAGAAATTATTTTATTAAGTCCTCTATTAGCAAGCTGCTGGTAGTGCTTCATAATCTAAGCATTTACTCCATCATCTCTCCAACTCTGAGAGTTCTCTGCCAAAGCACACCTCACTCACTAGAGCAGGTGACTGAAGGCTGCCCTGCAGAATGGTCAGAGAAAACCACAGACCTTCCTGCCTGTGCACATGGAAGGCATTCAGCTCCTCCTATATCTTCTCTGGCTGAAGTGAAAGCATCTAGACCTCAGCCTCACCATTTCCAAAATGGAAATGATTATCTCTGCCCTATCCACTTTGGGATATTGTTGAGCTACTTGGTAAAAAAAAAAAAAATGCTTTTAAAATCAAAGCACTATATACATGAAAGAGCTTGCTTTTCCCCAATGTGATGGAAGATACTGCATAAATTTGGTATGACTCACCAAGTTAGAGCCAATAACTCTAAGAAGATAATATCTAGTCTGAGCCTAATTAACCTCAAGACAACTAGTTAAATCAGTGGGGGGAAAATAGGAAAGCAGTTATTTAGGAGAGGATCTGATAGAGTAGATGCACTGCTTTCCCAAGGCTTAAAGTAAGAGACCACCATCCCACAGGGTATGTATGTACAATTCTTACACCAAGACCAGAGTCAGTCTGTTTTATCAGTGGTGCTACTTCCTTTCTATACCAAACAATACAGAAACAGAAACTTTTCTCTCACTTCTTGACTTCTTAGTCCCAGCAATAAGTTCATCTCATTATCAGATTCAAAATCTAGAAGTCATTCTTGATTTTTCCCTACCCCGCTATCCCTCCAAACACATCTACACACTGTATTATTCCCACCCATATTTTGCTCTTTGTTTGTACTAACCCACTTCAGTCCAGGCCTTTGTGATTTTTGTCTGGACCATTACAATAACGGCTGCAGTATCCCCACAGCCTCTTTTTCATCTTTCCTGAACTGCATGGTTCTGAGGATTTAATATCCCTAAAGGCCCAATTCAAAATGTGTAAAAAATGTTCAAGTTGCCACCTCTCACTTTAAAAAGCAAGTAGTGCAGTGTGTAATAAGAGGCTGAACTTTGGAATTAAAAATTCTCCCATGTACTTATAAAAGAGAGATAATTATTCTTCCATTCAACAAATATTTATTGAATACTTACTATAAGACACTGGATTAAGGTACAGATTACCCAAAGTAAGGAATGTGAGTTAGTTAAGTAAGTACCTAATTAGACACCCAATAAATGTTAGTACTAGGATGAGGAGAAACTGCAGCTGTCTTTAAGCTTTGCTCCTAGCTTGTGTGACGGATACTACAACCACTATGAGCTTGCACTTGTTTATTCCACTCTTCCTTCTCAACTTGTCATCACCAAAAGCTTGAGCAAAACTTCCATCTTCTCCACAAAGCCTCTCTGATTCTAGAACACTTTATTCTGATGTTTTTTTAAACTGCCAACACAGCTTCTTCATTAAAAGATTCATCAAATGGCCAGTATCAAAAAGACAAGAGATACCAAATGCTGGCATAGGTGTGGAGAGAAGGGAACCCTACTGCACTGGTGGTAGGATTGTCCGTTGGTACAACCACAATGAAAACCAGAACGGAGGATCTTCCAAACCTTAAAAATAGAATTACATATGATCCAGCAATCCTGCTTCTGGAACATATCCAAAAGAAATGAAAACATTAATTCAAAACAATCTGTGAAATACATTATTTACCCCTCCCCCGACCCTGCCATGTTCATAATGGCATTATTTACCATAGCCAAGACATGGAAATAATCTAAGCATACATATTATTATTCAGCCATAAAAAACAACAAAATTCTACTATTTGCAACGTTACGGATGGCCCTTGAGACATGCTAGATGAAATAAATCTGACAAAGACAAATACTACATGATCTCATTTATATCTGAAACCTTAAAAAAAAAAACAACTCATGAAAAAGAGATCCGACTTGTGATCACCATAGGAAGAGAGTAGGAGAGGAGGTATTGGAAGAAGATGGTTGAAAAGTATAAATTATCCTATAATTTCCAGTTATAGGATAAATATGTACTAGGGATGTTACATACCACCATGATGACTAGAACTAAGGCTGCTGGAGGATATGCAAGAAAGTCATTAAGAGAATAAATCCTAAGAGCTCTCATCACAAGATTTTATTTTCTTTTTTTCTTTTCTATTTTATTGTATCCATATGAGAAGATAGATGTTAGCTGAACCTCTTATGGTAATCATTTCACAATATATATAAGTCAAATCATCATGCTATATGTCTTCAACTTATACAATAATATACATCAATTATTTCTCAACAAAACTGGAGGAAAAAGAAAAAAATCATCAATGCAAAAAAGGGACTTTTTCCATAATCTTTATATACCCTAGAAAACTTAAAATTGTCTCTTAAACACAGACAGTGTTCAGTGATGATTGATAAATGAATAAACAAATGAATGGATGAAGAATAATTCAGTGTGAATGTGCAAGTGAGAAGGGGAAATATTGCACTGTTCCTTTGGACTAGTTTTTCATGAACCTGCAAGTATCAGAAAATGCAGGTTGGGATCAAGACATCTGAATTCTACCTTCAGAATGATCAGGGTCTTGCTGTTTAGACTTCATTAGATAATGTAACCTTGCTGTGTCTCATACATTCATCAACTCAACAAATTTTTGTTAAGCATCTTCTATCTGCCAACAACTAAAACATTACTTATAAAATTTATTTTTACCTGACTTCTCTCCTGGTGATAGACCTTGGTAGGTTAAAAAAATGTCTCTTAAAAAAAATTCTCCTAACTCTTCTTCTTTGGACTCAAATACTAACACAGACTAGCTGAGTATCTTGTACTTGCAAGGCTGGCTAATACACATTCTGACCATTCTTTGGATAATGTTGCTAGAAAAAGAAAAACAAAATGAAACAAAACAAAATCTTCATAAGGATGCTGGTTAGTTAGCTATTAATTAAACTTGCAAAGAACTATATGTAATGAAGTAGAATTGAGTATTGAATGTATTATAGAAATTGCATCTTTCTCGAATATGAATTACTCATCCTTTTAACAGATCAATGCAATCAGCTCTATTTGCTATGCACGCATTACACTTAATTAAATGGTTCAGGTCCAGTGGGATCAAAGGTATCCAATAACATTTACTATCTGACAGCAATCCGGTGGCCTGTACTCTATGCCCGTGGTAGCCCTGGTTCAGGGCAATGAGCAGGCTTCTGCATTAGGAAACCAGCTACCACTCTAATTTTCCCTAATTGACTTGTTGGCAGTGCTATTGGGGAGGGTAAGAGATTCAGGGACATGGAGACTGGGCCCCAACAAGCGCTTGGCATGGATGGGTCCACTGAGTGACGTACATAATCTGTAATGAATGAAGGACTGCAACCTGTCAATCTGACACATGCCAGTAGCATTTAATTCACACCAAATATTAATTAAAAATAATGATGTTCTTCTCACTGGCTTTTGTTACTAAGTACAGCATCTTGGTTTAGTCCCTGAGGAGCTTTCCACAGGCCTTTTGATTCACTCCCTCAGCCCTAGAGAGCCATTTATCTCACTACCTTCAGGAAAGCCTCAACAAAAGCTCTTAGCATAATGGGTCTCTCACCTACCAAGTCTGTGGGGAAGGAGAGCCAAGAATTCTCTCTGTTAACCATACCTCGTCTTTACAACCCCTATAGTCAGTAAATGTGCATTTATTCTCTTTTTTTCCTAGCCACAAAGAAGATACTGGCCAGCAGCCATATGTTTTAGATTCTCAAAGAGTTATAAAGTATTTTTTTCAGCCTCCTTTATCCCAACCCAATGCATTCGGTAAGAAGAATTGGCCAAATAGTGATAAGAATCTGGTCAATAATTTGAAATCTGTGTAACCACTCAGAATATCCATAGTTAAAAATAATTCCCATGGATATCCAGCAAAATCCAACTTATTTTAGTATGATTCAATCACAGTGAATTCAAATGAGAAAATACTACTACACTTTATTTTCCAGAGGCAACTGATACATTTTCAAGCCAAGTATCTGCATTATTTCAATAAATCCAAAAAATAAATTTGCTGTCATAATTGTCATTATGTGTATTCCTGAACAATGAGGTCTGACCACAATTAATGGTTAATTCATTTGCAATTCATTATGGTATTAAATGTGTTTAACTCATTTGATTCTTCTATAGAGGGAGCAATTCTAGGCAATTCTTTTGTGACTTACTGGTTTTAGAGCATTAGAGCTCTGAGCATGTGCAGAAAAATAGCTCCACATTGCCCTCTTGTGGTGCACTGGTAAATGACACTTTCCTGCATGGGGAGAAAACCCTCCTCTGATGCTCTTTTCCCCTCATCTTTTTCCCTCAACACATACTCAAAGGAGATGTCAATATCACAATGTAAAAGGGGATCAAGGCATTATAGCCCACTCTCCACTCTTAACCAATAACTGAATATCTTTGTTATTGGTGTTCAGGCTAATTCAGTATTAGATCAAGATTTGGGGGGCATGAAATTTTCCTATTGCATCCTCAGGAGATCCAGGTGCAGTTTGATAAAAGCACTATACAGAGACCAGAGACAGTACAAAAGATGTTAATGAGCAGGTAGAATATGAAGAAATAAAGGAGAGATTTTTTTTCATTAGAAGAAAAATAAAGGTACACAAAAAGGGTTGTGGAGTTAACCTAGGTCTTTTATTTCTTTGGTAGCTCTATATTACTTTAGAAAAGTTGGTGAACTTACTTGCTTTTTAAATTGCTAATTGCAAATAGGAAAAGACGAGACCAAATCCTCTTCAGGACTGCTAGCTCTGAACTATATTTTTATGCCAATGACAACTGCATTGCAAATCTGTTTACCTCTAAGCAATTACCACACTTTATTTAAATTTTAGCTAGGTATCCCCTGGGGTATGCTCAGCATAGTTGTGATCTGTGGAAATTGATAATTTGATAATTTATTAATCCAAAAGCTAGGAAGTTATGAAACTTCAGACTCTTTGCTGGCATATCCATGGCTAGACATCAAGTGGAGGAAGTTGCCATTACCCAGATCACCAGAGACTTGTCAGCAAGTATCATTATTGAAATGACAGCTATGTCACATTAAGGGGGAGATTTAGAAATGCTGAGGACTGCTTAGGAGCCAGATCACAGCTAGATGAGGTGCTTGTATTGTTATAATTCAGATTGAGATAAAAATCCAAACCAGTAAATTTGAAAATGAACCAGTCAAGTTACATTTTTTTCCTCTTAAATGAGAAATCATGTGCACCCCAAAGACAGAAAGCCAATGGTGCACAAAAGCTACAGAGGCTTTCAGAGTGTGTTTTCTAAGGAGGTAAACTGGGTAGCTGGGAGGTGGAGACAGATAAGGGAAGGCAGGAGTGCAATGTCTCAAAGACCATGCTAACAGCTTCAGCTATTAACTCTGAACAGGAAGGCAAGAGCCTCTGATCAAGTCAGACAGCCTTCACTCTGACATCCAAATGGAGAAGTCAACATAACTTAATCATACTCAATCACTTTGCATAAATGAGATTTGCTTTATAATTTTATTTCACCCTTTCACTTAATACCTTAGTATAGTTTCTAAGTTTTTGTTGTTGATCTTATGGCTGACATGTTAACTAAGGAAATCCAGACTTCATCATTTAATTTTCCATGAATATGTGTAGATTTGCATGTAGTTGTGTATATAGGAATCTGAGGTTATAGATTTGTGGCCTACCTTTCATATGATGATAGACTAGAAGACTGCCTTCCGTATGCTAATACCAGCTGAGAGTGGTGGCTCCATTCCTTAGGTGAGTTACTTAAGATGAATTACTGTCTAGCATCCACTCTGCCCCACTGTATCTCACATCCTGTGACTAAATCTCTCTCTCTCTTTCTCTTCCTCCCTCTCTTCCTTTCTTTTTCTCTCTCCCTCGGATTTAAAAAGTAAAAACAAGGGGCGTCTGGGTGGCTCAGTCAGTTAAGCGTCTGACTTCAGCTCAGGTCATGATCTCGCAGTTTGTGAGTTCAGGTCCCGTGTAGGTGTAGGGCTCTGTGCTGACAGTTTAGAGCCTGGAGCCTGTTTCAGATTCTGTGTCTCCCGCTCTCTCTACCCCTCCCCAGCTCACATTCTGTCTCTCTGTCTCTAAATAATAAATAAATGTTTAAAAAAATTATTTTAAGTAAAAACAAGCCAAACCAAACAAAAATCAAAACCCTGATTCCCAAGCACATAATGTTTTGAATTGTTAACCTTTTTCTCACTCCCTTGATAAACAAATACATAGATAAATGCAAATATATACTATATGTATATTATGTAAAACTAAATGCAATTTTACCCACAAAAAGGCAATTATATGGGGTTTGAGCATAATGTAAATGTTTACATTGTAGTTGTGTAGTTAAATCATATGTCTGAAATCAGTCTTTGTCTCTCCTTCAATGATTATAAAGGATGCTTTTCCAACTAGAAAAGCATTTTTGCTGACACATCTAACTATATTTTTAACATACATCTTTTTTCTGAGACTATTTTTTCTACATTCTATCATCCTTCAATCTTAAATCCTACTCATATCCTTAAGCCCAGTTCCAAGTCCATATCTGCCAATAAGTCTTTGATGGCCCAATCCCTCACTAATTTTCCAGTCCTCTGTTCTCACATAGTATTCACAAGTAGTATCATATACTGTACTGCTCAATTTTATGCAATCTTCCATTGTTCATTGTTTTCTCTGCCCAGAACTATGATTGCAAACTGACAATAGAGGTCCATCTTTTACAAATAAATAATCCTGTATCTCTAAGAGCATTTAATACTATTGCTGATTACTTTTTTATTAGTAAACTAGGTTGACAGCAAAAATTAATAAATAAATATCCCCTTTTGTAGGGGAAGCAATTCACTTAACTGAACCCCTTTGACTTCATTAAACATAATTTTATTCTATTCCTCTTGCTATATTGTGGCTCATTGCGGTTTGGAATGTCAATATCTTGAATGCTAATATCTAGGTCACATAACATTTCATGAAGAAAAAGCCATCTAATCAATTTTCAAACAACACTGTCAGAGATAAATTTACTTATGTTTTTAAATGTTTATTTATTTTGAGAGAGAGAATGAGCAGAGGAGGGGCAGAGAGAGGGAGAGAGAGAATCTCAAGCAGACTCTCCTTTGTCAGCCAAGAGCCAGATGCAGGGCTCAATCTCAGGAACCAAACCATGAACTGATGACCTGAGCTGAAACCAAGAATCAGACACTCAACTGAATGAATCACTCGGGAGCCCCTATATTCACTCATTTTTAAAGCTTTTTTTAATTGTAAAATAAAAGGCAGATACAGAAAAACGACATGCAACAAATATATAGCTTAATGATTTATCATTAATTGAACTTGAACTGTTTCTTTGCTCTATTCCTGCAAACTGGCGTTTGAATCTAGAAGTTTGCTCAGACTAAGTAGATTCCATCCTTTGGCAAGACTCTAGAGGGAGTTTTTTGTTTTTGTTTTTTTTTATTCAGAGATATGTAATGCCTAGATATCTGTATTTTATCTTAGCCATCATGAATACTTAATGCCCAGATCCTTTTGCTCAGTAGGGCTCCAAAATAGTAATATTTGAATTGTGTTTTTACTTGTTAGTGGGAATAATATTATATGTGGATGTACTTCCCCTCACATGCTGTGTGGCTACACAGTCATAGAGCTTATTTAAGAGATACATAATATTTAACTCTTTAGCTAATTTTCAAGATAACAATTTCATTCTCTGTCAACCTCAGAGGTCACCAACTTTTATTATTTATTATTTATTTATTTTTAAAGTTTATTTATGTATATGAGAGTGAGTATGAGAAAGAAGGGGAGACACAGAAAAGAGAAAGAGAAAGAGAGAGTCCCAAGCAAGCTCTGTAACTGTCAGCACAGAGCCCATCAGGGGGCTCAAACTCATGAACTGTGAGATCATGACTAGAACCAAAACCAAGAGTCAAATGCTTAACCAACCGAGGCACCCTCTTTTGTTATTTTTTTAAATATCTTTATGAATTCATACATTCGTATGTATTTCCTGGGTTTCAATTCATTGCAACTCTTACCTTTATTGAAGCTCAGATTGTCTTCATCTTTGGTCTGCAAGAACCTCTTCAGTTTGATTCTGAATCCATTTGACATGAGTGTATTAGTCTTTGATTGTTTCCCTTCTATCTGGTTACATCAAGATGTTTCAGGTTCAGTTGATATGCATCCTACCTCAGCTCAGGAAGCAGCCAGTTTTTCAAGAATCCCTTGTTTCTTGAAGTGCAAAAAAAATTTTTTTTCAAAATACCAATCTTTACATTAAGGGTGCTAATAAGCACCCTTATTGACACTAACTCTAGACTTCTTCAGTGGATAGAACTACAACAGAGAGAAAAAGTGTTTTCAGTTTAAACTGAGTTTTTCCAATTAAATTTTAGGAACATAAGACTTTATATACCTCTTCTATTTTACATCAGTGTGTCTGTCCTTTCATCCACACCAATTTTCTGGTTCTCAAGGACACACGGGACGATAGGATTATAATTTCTCATGAGTACTCATTTTTTAATCCAATATTATATTAGTCTCAGAATAACAAGAATAATGGTATCACCATCAACAATAATTATCAAAACATTTATTTTTACATATTGTACCCCTATTCTCTCTTATTTTTGACATACGATTATAGAATAGTACCATGTCAGAACATGTAACCATTACAAAAATAAAATATTCCCCTTTTAACTCTCATGTAGTCTTAGTTCCTAGCATTTGTTGTTCACCAGTTAACTCTTGGGTTGCTGTCTCCCCTGGTCATTTAGGATGTCTAAAGCTCATTCTCTAGTAGCTCTCAAGGTCAAGGAAGCAGCATTCCTTGGTTGCTTATATGTTGATATCAGCTTGGCTGTGCCCTCATATTTAAAGTTAACTTTTGCTAACTATAAAATCCTTGAATTACAATTTCTTACCTTGAATATCTCAAATAAATTACTTCAATTGCCTCTGGCATAAAATGGGGCTGTCCAAAAGTCTGATTAGAATTTAATTGTCCCGTTTATAGGTCATGTGTTCTTTCTGTCCATATGCCTGAAAGATTTCTTTTAACTCCCCTAACATTTATTGAATTTCACTCTTTTGTATTTGTTCTGTTGTCTTTCTTTGGTTTTCCTTTACCATCAGTTAGTTAGAATTTCTTTCTCTTCTGCTCATCACTCTCCCCTGAATTCTATTTTACTCTCTCTTAATTTCTTTTTGTTTTATGTTTGTTTTTCCTTGAGTTTTTTTTTTGTTCATCTAGTCATCCTTTATTTTGAAAATTATGTTTTTACTTTCCTATTCTTTTTTGAGCTATGCCACCTCATTTCTGAGATTTTTTTCTAATTCTATTTTATGTTACTCTTGCATATCTGGCATTTAATTTTTTTAATGTGGTTTAGCTCATTTTGAAATAGTCAATTGCAGGTTTGATCTATGTTCCCTCTGTATTTTCAATCCCAGTTTTGGGATTTTTGTCTATGGAAATGGCATTCTCTGCATTTTATTTTGGAAGGCATTTAACCTCAGCAAATTTTTTTTGCTTGCTTTCATTCATGTGACCTGTCTCCCTATGTTCCCAGATGTTTAATTCACTTTTCTAAATACACACAGCTCCTTCTCTTGTTGCCTTCATTAGACCAGAGCTCAGGACTCTGCAAGGTGTAGCCTATGGGTCACATCTGGCCCAGGTCCTATTTTTGTTTGGACCCCACTGAACAAACAATGGTTTTTACATTTTTGAAAGGTCGTAAACAAACTAACAAATGCAGGTGAAAAAATGAAAGAGACAATGTGGTCTGCAAAGCTAAATATTTGCTATCTGTGCCCCTTATGAGACAAGTTGGCCAGCCCCTGATACATATTAAAAACTATCTGGGAACTTGCTTTCTAAGTTTTCATGATTATTTCTCTCTCCTACTTTTATTGGACTTTCTCTTCTCTTCATTTCTTTTGCTTCTGTCTATTCAAATTTTAACTCTGTACCCAGTAGAAGTCCTGTCCTAGAGAGGAGATTTTCTAGGATAGTTTGGAGTATTTATGTTTACTATCCTCAGATTGGTCTGCTGCATTTTCTAAAGTCCTAAGTCTGGTGGTGGTTTGTCCACCTCCAGTTGTATTTCAGAGCTTGAGAGTATAGCTCATCACCTACTTCTGCTGTAATTATCCAACTGCCTTTGGTTTTCTATCTAGTCATTCAGTCTCTCTTTTTTAATATTTATTTATTTTAGATGGGTGGGGGGACAGAGAGAGGGAGAAACAGAATCCAAAGCAGGCTCCAGGCTCTGAGCTGTCAACACAGAGCCCCACGCAAGGCTCCAACTTGTGAACCATGAGATCATGACCTGAGCAGAAATCAGATGCTTAATTGACTGAGCCACCCAGGTACCCCTTCAGTCTCTTTCTATGTGGAGACTCAGGAAGATCAAAAACTGTATTGTCACCACTACCACCTAGTTCCCAGAAGCAAACTCACGCATTTTTAAGCAACAATTTACTTAATAGATCATACTCAATCTTATTGTGGTAAACCTTTTACCCTGGATATTTCAGTACACTAAATAAATCAACATGTTCCTTTTCTTTCTGTTTCTCTTCAGAGTCCAGTTCCCATTACGTCATCTCTCTAAAAGCTTTTAACAATGCAGGAGAAGGAGTTCCTCTTTATGAAAGTGCCACCACCAGATCTCTAACAGGTAAGCTAAAATAGTTAATCCTCTCGTGATGAGGTACTTAGTGTTTGAGTTGTCGTGGCAAATACAAAACCAAATGCCTAAAGCAAAATAAAACAAAATACAGTGAACAAAACCAAAATCTATGTAGTCATGTTCTGAGCCTTATGAGTGTGTGTGTGTGTGTGTGTGTGTGTGTGTGTGTGTGTGTGTGTTTGGATATACATATATATACATATACACACATATTTCATTATGTTTTTGGTTTTCAAAATTGAGAGGAAGTCAGTCTATAAATTAGTGTGTAGACTTCGAGAATAGGGATCTCTCCTTCTCTGTCTTTTCCAAGTAGCTCATAGTTTAGTGCCCAAATACCACTCTTCATTCTGATCTTGTCTCATCCTGCAGATCAATGCAATTTAGGCAGGAAAGTTTCCACATAAAAGCTGCCAAATGCCCAGATGGCCACAGGCTTCTCTACAGAGGCTCCTTCAAGCTAATGTGATAAACAAGGATTGACCTCCTGGGATTGGTTTGGACTAGGACTAGGCTTAGTCACACAGGTGGCCTTTCCCTGAACCAAGAACTACAGGTCACCCTAACAGTGCCCAGAGAATCATGACATTGAAAGTACTTGCTGCTTCCAAAGTTTAACACCTCTAGGAATTCTTATGTGAACTGGAGTGTAAAGGCAGCACAAAAGAGAAAAAGAGCCCAAGGAACTCAGAAAGGAGTGAGATCAAAGACATTTATGGAGACGATTTGCAGAATAAGGCTAGGCTTACTCAAAAATAGAATAAATACAAGGTGGCTCAGTGGGTTAAGTGCCCAACTCTTGATCTCAGCTCAGGTCTTGATATCAGGGTTGTAAGTTCAAGCCCCACATTGGACTCCATGTTGGCCATGATGTCATCTGTAAAAACAAAATAGAATAAGTACCTCTTCTGGGGGGGGGGGGCGCTGTTCAGAGTCGCTAAAAAGTCACACAATCACCCCCAATAGCCTTATGTCTAAAATCTGAAGGTAAAACCCAAGAGGTCTATCTTTTTAATGAATACTTGGATTCTGCCCCCTCTCAAAACTCACAATCCTCAGACCTCATTTAACTTATCATTTTCTTTCACCTTAATGAGAATAAGGGATCTGAGAGCAGGATTTCATAGTAAGAACTAGAGGACATGGAAAATTACTAGGTATCTCCTGACAAGGAGGAATAAATCAACATAGAATAAAGAGTGGGATCGTTTGCTACCCCCTAAATTTATATAAACTTTGTACAGTTTGTTTTCCAAACTCAAAAGCTCCATTTGTAGACTATCTTAATACACAGCTGTAAAATGAATTCACTTGATGGTTGCAGAATATACCATCACTTTACCGAGTTCATCCAGACTTTCTTGTAAGGCAAAGTTGTTGGTCCATAGTCCCTTGGATCTTTGGCTGCTATTTTCAAGGTCTATGATCTGCTTCACATGATATGCAAAATTTGGGGTATGTGTCAATATATTCATTTGTCTATGGAGACAGTATAGATCTCTCATTGTGTTAGCAAAGGGACTCATGTCTCTCTAGGAGGGCACAAAAGAAGTATTACCTTAGAGAATTTTTACTATCAAACATACAATCTCTAAACACAGAGAGATGAGGCAGATGGAAGTCCAGAATGGAAGCATAGCCTGACGGAGGTATCTAGAACTTTCATTTCCCCTTATGTTCTTATCTGCCAGCAGCAGGATTCTTTGGGAAACAGCAGCCTACTTTAGCTGTGCTTCTCCTTTCCATAATATTTTAGTCCACCATCTTTTTCCTGCCTATGGTAAAAGATGTTGAGCAACAGCTCATCAACATGACCTTGACCTTGTAGTCAGGCCACACAGATTATACAATTGCTAGTCTTTTCAAACTATTTTCTTATCAAAACTAAAGCCCACAAAGAAGGGACACTTAGGTGACCCTCTCTAAAAATCAATGTTTGAGTAGGAAGTAGTAGTCATAAAAATAGAGTTTAAATAAACTGAAGAGAAGCTGCTCAGAAAGAACCATTTGGGATGTAAACTTCTGCCTTCACATTTATTGTCATTCTTTGATCCTCAGCATATGGCATTCCCAGAGTGGTTTCTAAAACACCAGTGATCCATAAGACTATTTTTTTCCTGATAAGACTCTAATCCTAATGGATCTAATAGGATCTGGGAAATAAATGGATACCAAGACTTGGAAATTGTGTGAGGCATTTTCTAAATGAAACAGAATCAGTAAGGGGCTGAAGAGGAATGAATAGAACCAGTCCTTTCCAGAGAGAAAGTATACACTTTTCCTGGATGCAGCAGACTTATTTTAATGTGTTTCCCCACTTCATGGAGAACAAAGGACAAATACATGGAATCAAAGGTTAAGGCTCTGGAAGAAATTCTATCAATAAATGTATCATAATGCCACAGAGAAGACATTCTCTGTCTTCAAGTTTCTTCAAGTATTCCCATGAGCAGACTTGGAGAGGCCAGCATTAAGTAAATAAAAAATCACAGGCAATAAATGCATCAGGCTGGAGTAAGTATCAGGCCACGGTGCTTTCTACAGGTATGTGCTCTTAGATGTTGGCATACTCTGGAACCTCATCTCATCCTCAATATATTAGTCTTAGAGCTGAGGAAAGTTTCACATGGCCAAGTGGGTATGTTAAGAGTTTTACTTTTGCAGTAGAGCTTTTTATTTCTTATTGTTGCAAGAAAAAGACATTTTGAGCCTGGAGAGGGGAAGAGGGCAAGGGAGTAAAAGGGTGTGTTGTTTGAAGAGTTTGTTTATTCTCAACTGTTTCATCAATGTCTGAATGAAATATAATCCAGATGCAAAATTATGTTATTATTTTAAAAGCTTGCCTTGAACATTGATATGTTAACCAAAAATTCATGAACTCTTACAAAGACATCTATTAGGAACCAAATAGGCTTCTCTTTTTAGCAAAATGTTTGAGGTTATGTTTTGTCTTTTTAATTTTTGATTCATTTAGTTTTTACTCTTGAATATAACCACTGCAAATCCATAGCATATAAGGCACCTGAAAACCAGAAAAAGTTGTCTAGCAACAACAGAATATTTTTAACTTAACTACTCAAAAAGTTTCTGTCTTGAGAGAAAGATAATTAGGGGTGTATGTGGCATTTATGTGTTTAGTGCAGTGCTTGCTCTCCACTAGAACATTCTGCTTTATTGGAAAAGCTCCATATCTATACTATCCAAGATGATAGATTGGCTTTTATGGCCATGGAATACTTAAAATTGACTAGTGCAACAGAAGTGATTTTTTAATTGTATTTAATTTTAATTCAAATTTAAATTGTTCATGTAATCAGTGGCTCTTGTATTTGATGGTACAAATTTCCAACTTAAAACAGATAGCAAGTAGAGTGACAAGCCATGCCCAAAAACAAATTCCCTTAAAAAAGTCAAGAAAAAATTGGCCAGATATAGAAATTCGTAAATTATGTAAGTCCACAGATAAATACCAACAAACAACATTACTCGAAATTTGAGGAATGCATTCTGGAACTGAGACTCCAAGAAACTCCCCAAGTCATGAAAAATATACTCTTCTACAATCCAGAAACAGCCAGACCGAACGTCAGCATTTCTTGAAGTAGAATTGCTACTTTTCAAAACCTCATATGTGACACTTATATGACACCTGTGACAGATTACTACATTATATAGGTTTAAGAGCCAGATTAGCCAAAGAAACAATGAACCTTGTATAACACATTCTTAGGTCAGTGCACAAAGAAGTCTGTGATTCAGAGCAGTCTTCCTGTGAGTATAACCTTCTTAGAAAGTCAGCTAAGAATAGAAACAAGTGAGGCAGCACCAGTCTCAGTTTAGCCAAAACACCTGCCACCAAACACCAACCTGATGACTGATCGGGATCCTCCTTGATGCTCTTCAGCTCCCGTTTCATCATTTCATAAATCCATTTGGGTTTAAAGGAGCCCTTAATAAAAAGACACATCAAAGGAAATATGGAAAGCCTGGGCTCTGTCATTAAATTTTAAACACACATTTTTCTTTCTCTCCCTTTCTCCCTTTTTTTCCTTTCCTTTTGTTCTGTTTTTATTTTCAGGTTTTATATTTTGCTCCAAAGACCACAGCCCAGTAAACTACTAAATAATTCATTGGAAAACAGAGTGATGAGTAGGGAATAGGCATTTGAAATATGGTGGACAAAGTGAAGTAATCAAAACCAGCCAGCAGCTGCTGTGCTTGGAACTAGGCTATTTAAAAATATAAACTCTGTATGTACACTGCTTCAGATACTCTACATTTTAGCAGGTCATCATAGGCCCAGCCTGAAGGCTCCTTTTTGTTAATGAGAATATAATATTACATGATTTAAAGGTAAAATTTCAAAAATGTTAAAGTCTTAGGTATAAAATAAAAGGCTCAAAATTGAACCCATACGATGGCCAGAAAATAAGCTCCTCTGATTCTGATATCCCCAGCATAAAAAGAGTACAGGATTTTTTTCTAGAGAATTTTATAAAGCCATACACAGCTTTATGCAGGTTCTGATTATGTTAATGGAACAAAGCACGTGTGTACCTTTTGCTAGAGAATTTTATAAAGCCATACACAGCTTTATGCAGGTTCTGATTATGTTAATGGAACAAAGCACGTGTGTACCTGACACAGTTCATTCTGTCTCCCGTCAATAATATAAAGTCTTTCCATGGAGCTTGACATTAGGGAACAAGTAATACAGAATCTAGGTATGCCTTAAAAGTCTAAAAACTTAGCTAATTACTCTGTAAGAATGGAGTAAAATGGACACTTCCATGCTTTCTTTAAGGGTTTCAATCTAAGAAAACCTGCTGTATCAAGTGCTACAAGAAACCTAGTTATCAAGCATATCATTAGACCATGTGGACCATGGACCTGGTCAGTCTAGTTTTATGCAATCATAACCATAGACAGATTGCTATGGACCACAGAGCCCTTTTGTCTTTATTATTTGTTTCCTGCTCCAACAATACTTATGCAGATATAAGCTAAGCAATAATGAAAACATTAGAGAAACCAAATCAAGTTAGAAAAGGAGAAAAAAAAAACAAACATAAACAAATAGGTATCAGATAGGCATTTTTTTCCTTCTCAGGAGGAAATAAACCAGATACTCCTTTGGATCTTGTTATTTAAAATTATCTGTATAGTTATAAAACTGATAAGTTCTGTGCTAAACCTTTTAAGAAACAATGTGCAACACTCCAAGAAGAAATGGACTTTTAAAATATATAACTAGAAGCGACCACCAAAAGTGGAGCTGATAAAACCACTGTAAGGAAATGAGTGAATTGTAGAAAATAGTCAGTTATTTTTGTAATATAGCAATACTGTTTCTAATGAGTTTTCCGATTGAATTAATTGTATTTTTTTCTGTTCTTCTCATGTTCCCTTTCATCATTATTGCCATGCATTTAACTCATTGTGATGTGTTACCACTGATATTTATTTTTTTAACTCTTTTATTTATGTATTTATTTGTTTGTTTCATTTGGCGGGTTTTTAAACCCAGATCCCACTGACCCAGTTGATTATTATCCTTTGCTTGATGATTTCCCCACCTCGGTCCCAGATGTCTCCACCCCCATGCTCCCACCAGTAGGTGTACAGGCTGTGGCTCTTACCCACGATGCTGTGAGGGTCAGCTGGGCAGACAACTCTGTCCCTAAGAACCAAAAAACATCTGAAGTGCGACTTTACACTGTCCGGTGGAGGACCAGCTTTTCTGCGAATGCGAAATACAAGGTGAAGTTCTAATTGATAGTGTAAAATTTAAAATGAACTGTCATTTGCTTAATACATTGTTTTGAATGCTTCCTGGACTGTCATGAGTCATTTTGCTGCCGTGGCACTAAATGGAAAACAAGGCTTTTTAATAACTCAATATCTAAAATTAGAATGGGAATAATTGTATCTTAGGAAACAATTCTAAGGCAAGGTAGAAAAACACCAAGAAATGCAAAATATTTGAGTTCCACCAGATGCTGCATTTGTATAAATAAATTGATTCTGTACAGGGGAATGCCATTTTCCTTTGAAAATAGCAGGACTCCACATTAATTTTCTGGATAGATTTTGGTGTCTTTCTTTTTATTTGAAATCTAGATTGACACCGAAGGTAACCCTATTAATGTTACGGAGACCCATTTGACAGTGAATACAGCTGGGAACACAGTTGCAGGATTTTGTAATAAGGTCCTTAGAAAACACTTGAAGCCATTAGCATTTACTTCCTCAGTTAGCCTTGAAACATACCCATGTGGTAAAGAAAGCCCCAGTGCATTCTCCCCTTTGACCAATATGAATGGCACCAACCCCTTTCACTGACGCATCCTATAATCCCGTTAAGAGCTCTGGAGAGATAGATATTTGAGTCATTTTCTTTACTACTTTTAAATCTCTGTCAGCCAGCTTCAGTAACACCAACAAACAGTTACATAAGGGGACAATTTTGTTACCACCTAAGCCTGCCACAATATTAGTATATACAAACAGTACACAAAATATAGGAAAAAAATGAGAAAAGCAACAAGTGACTATCAAGTACCTACTATGTACCTAGAACAGCACCAGATTATAGAGGCAGTTAAACACAGTTTAGTTGTTGCTACTTGACATATTATTCATAAATTTGGAATGGGTAAGACACGCAGTTCCATTGCTTCACTTCAAAGAATTCATAGGCTATTCATGTGAGATAATATATGAACGCACATTTAAAATATAAAGCTTTACAAAATGAGCATTTGGGATCAAGAAGTTAGCTTTAAAAATAAGATCATACGTGTTACCAAATAACCAAATAACCAAGGAACCAATAGTTCCATCCTGGTCCTTCTGCTTCTTCATATCCCTTTATATCCCTTCTCTTTCCCACTCTACTGGAATAGCTCTCAGAATTTGAACTTCCTGATATTTTAACCAGTGTTCTTTCCATTAAACCGCCATCTTGCTTAATCCTGCCTCTAGCCAGAGGTGATTTCAGGGATGACAATATCCCTTGGGAGTGTCAGACTCTAAAGAACCTGGAGATTAAGCAAAATCCTACCAATAATATTCTAAAGCTGCCTCTTTCTTCCTGTAGCCATGCTGGATCTACTTGTAGTCTCTTTCAAATTTTAAGTGGCATAAAACTGACATTTCATCATAAATCAGTTTTAGTTGAAACCATTTTAAAAAGCTTTCTTTGGTATTGCCTCCCTGCTAGGTCAGGTATTTGGAAAAACTCTCCAGGCAAGTCCAAATAGTATCATTGATATAACATATGTTGTAAGTACCCTATCCATCTCCTTGCAGTATTAGATTTAAGACTCAGCACAACTATAAATAAAGATAGCATTATCAGATAAGACAACCAATGAAACATATGAGAACATTTTTTTAAAGTCTCTCTTTATATAAAGATTGCCCAATTCTAAGTTTACTTTTAAAAGACTACTTTAAAAATTTTATGCTCATAATTGCTGTACTTTGCCGATACATTCATTTCACAGAATGGCCATGGGTACTTTGCCAGTATGTGAAATGTTCTGAGGGACAATGATTGTTCTTAAGTTCCAAAATTTCTTGAGGCAAATTATTTCAGTTGAATGGTTAATACAGCAGACACAGAATTATTGAGTCTCACAGAGAATGCCTACAAAGTAAGACTCAACCCAAAAGCCGTTTTATAAGTGGAGGCTGATTTCTCTCATGGATTGATATCTGGGAATAGAAAAAAATATTTTAAATATTCCTCTTCCCACCATCTTCCCTGACGTAAGGCTTTCAGTTACTTCCCTGCTGTCCCCCTTCTTACACACCCATGTTCTACATCCACACCCTTGTGAAGAAGAGGGTTAGAGGAAAGAGCAGAGTCACGCAGAGAGCAAAGATGAATACAGAACATATCTAGTTCACTAGAGAGTAGTGCCATAAACTTAAGTTTTACAAATAATGGTAATAGAATGCTTCGATTTTACATTGTGAACTTTTAACTACTTTCATGCCTACTTCATCTCTCTCCCCAGTACAGCATTAGAAGGTAGGTGGAGCATACACAAGATCGAGGGAGAAAAATCAGGACATGGAGTCAAACGACGTGGGCACAGCAGTTGGTTGTGCTCCCATGTGTCCCATCATGTCACTGAACTTCATCTCATTGTTCTCATCTATATGGCTGGATTATTCACACCTACCGTAAAAAAAAACGAAAAACAAAACAAAAAAAAAAAAAACTAAGATTCTCCATAATTAAGCATGTCCTTTATGAAGACAAAGGTAGACTGTATAACTTGAAAAAAATTTCCTGTGGAACTATAGCTAGAGCTTGGGTGACCTTATGGCATTATCCTAGGTCATCCCCACCAGAGTACCCTTCTATTTCATTTAATCCCAAATCAAGACAGAGTCCAAACATTGTCTAAAACTCTGCTTTGATTTTCCTTATCGGAAGGAGCAATGTTCTGTAATTTAGTTTCTACTGAAATGATTAATCACATGATGTTTTATAATAATTTCTATTCAAAATACATTCATTGAGTATTGACTAGGGCTTACCAGATATAACATGGGTATTACAATGAGAGACTCTTAAATGCTGAGAACAAACTGAGGACTGATGGGTGTGGGGGGGGAAGGGGGAGATGGGCATGGAGGAGGGCACTTGTGGGGGTGAGCACTGGGCGTTATATGGAAACCAACTTGACAATAAACTATTTGTAAAATAAAATAAAATAAAGTTAGTCTTTTTTCTCAGTGCAAAAAAATAACATGGGTATCAGTCTCCCCCTGGGGCGCCTGGGTGGCTTAGTCGGTTAAGCGTCCGACTTTCGCTTAGGTCATGATCTCGCGGTTCGTGGGTTCCAGCCCCGCGTCAGGCTCTGTGCTGACTGCCAGTTCAGAGTCTGGAGCCTGTTTCAGTCTGTGACTCCCTCTCTCTCTGACCCTCCCCTGCTCACACTGTCTCTCTCTCTCTCTCCTAGAAATAAATAAAACCTTAAAAAAAAAAAAAAAGACTCAGTCTCCCCCTCAAGATATCCCTCTCAATAGGGTACCTAACACATGCCTTAAAGTTAAATATCACATTAGACAATGCATGAAATATTGTAGCTAGCACATCTATAACCTTCCCTGGACAAGATACTATATTTTATTTTACACTTTAAATAACGCTAGAAGGTCAGTGCTACTGTTATCTCCATTTTATGGATGAGCAAACTGAGCCTCTGAGAGATAGTTTCCGGGTATTCTATGCCCAAAAAAATAGCTGGCCATGAATTTCCAAAGTACTTCTAGGCTAATGATTTATTCTGAGCTAGAATCTTCCATGAAGTTCCTGAGAAAACCCAGTGAATTCATGGTATGTACGGAATGCAAGTGTGTCATTCTAGAACACAAGCAAGGACAGTATTACTTAGCGGCCTCCCAAATGCCAGTGACTTTTATCTCTTTGTCAGAGAAACTAGTTTTATAAAAAGCTTGATCCTTTTGTCCTAGCTGAAATATTTCTCTTTGTCCATTTCTCTCTTATTTCCATTTCTAAAACTTCAAAATGTTCATGATAGTGAAGAAGACAGGATTGGAAGTTATATTTCAACATGTCAGATACTAGCTGTCTATGTTGTATTTTATTTGATGGGATTCTATCTTCCTGAGTCTACAATGTATTTTTACATTTACTTAGGGCCCACATTTTTACGGCTTTTTTAAAGAAGACCTTCTGATAGATGTTTACGAGGTCATCACTTTAATATGATGGATGAGCACATCATCAAAATGTTATTAGTACACTTAAATATTTATTTGGTTTTGTAATGAAATGTAGGATTTTCATAGCTATAATCTAAGGATTCATAGTACAATAAAAAAGATATACCACACTACAGTAGTATGGGAGGAGATAGGTGTGACATAGATGGGGAAAAAGAACTTTCCTCAGTTTTCTAGACACAGATATATAACAAATGTAATGAATATAAAAGTGAAAATAAATATGAAACTTTGGAGGAGGATCAAGATCTAAATACCAAGCATAACCTGATACTTACGAGAGGCATAAATGGGCTAAATTTGCCTGATCATATGGAAAATATGCATTAACCTGGAAGATTAAACTATTTTTTCCTTAACATTTTGATTTCTTGAGTAAGCAATAAAAACAGGTAATTTACTTTCTACTAAAATATCTTTAACCTGCTATTTAAGAGACAAAGAAAGGGGACGCCTGGGTGGCTCAGTCGGTTAAGTGTCTGACTTCAGCTCAGGTCATGATCTCATGGTTCATGGGTTCGATCCCCGTGTTGGGTTCTGTGCTGACAGCTAGCTCAGAGCCTGGAGCCTGCTTCAGATTCTGTATCTCCCTCTCTCTCTGACACTCCCCTGCTTGTACTGTTTCTCTCTCACACACAAATAAATAAAAAATTTTTCAAAATTAAAAAAAAGAGAGACAAAGAATGGTTTCAAAAGAGAAATAATACTAACACTTTATATAATCATTTAATACTTATCCAATTTATTGTTCCCTCCTAATCAGTTGCTGTAGTGACCATACTGAAATGTGTGCTTAATGAGAACACTGCACAAAAGAAGACCACATAATACAACATTGCTTTTATCTATTTTTTTATAATACCCAAATAGATTCTGGAATCACAAAAAGTTTGTACTCTCAAGAATTTATTTTTTAATCACAAGGAGCAGAACTCTAAAATTAATGTTATTACTAGTGAAAAATAATCATGATGATCTACTTAAAATACATAGATGAAAATTTCTGTGAAAATGATTTTGATTATTACAAACAAATTAAAGTCAGTGAAGATTACCTTAAAAACAGAATTGACAGAATCAAATAGAATTGGTCCTGACACGGTGGTTATTGCCCTACTTGGGAAAATTAATCATCTAGCCACCCCTCTGGACAACGTCACACCTGATTTTATCCATCATATTTTAGATGTACAGTCAGCCAGTGTAAACTGGTTGACAGAAGGGAAGTAGAGCCAATTCTGTCATAGCTTTTATGCTGTTTGGAAATAGACGGTTTTTGGGTTGTTTGGTAGTCTCTGTACATGGTCTGATTTACCAAGTTGATAGAGTTCATCTTTTTTCTCTTTGCTTATTTCCCACTTGTACAGTCAGAAGACACAACATCTCTGAGTTACACAGCAACAGGCCTCAAACCCAACACGATGTACGAGTTCTCAGTCATGGTAACAAAAAACAGAAGGTCAAGCACATGGAGCATGACTGCCCATGCCACCACGTATGAAGCAGGTATGTGAAGAAAGACTTACTTCCAAATTTCGACTTTTGACTTTGGCAATGGTGTTTCCCAGGTTTTGTGTTAGAACTTATATGCACTGTGATGTCTAAGCCACACTTCATCCTGCAGGAAATTTTTTATTCTTTGTAGTTTGAAGCACTTTTATATCTGGCATTATCCTCTCCACTCTACAAAAGAAGAAAATGAGTCCCCAGTATACTGAGTAATCTGGTTTTAATCTGGGTGTTAACTCTGAGGGTCTGAATGTCAATCTTTTTTTCAATCCCTTTAAGTAAAGGCAGAAATCCAGACACTGAACTCTGTCCAAAACATTTGAGTCTTTGATGAGCAATCATGGAGCATATTTACTTTTTTGGAAAGAAATTGGATACAAAATAAAACATTGCATTACAACTGTAATCACATTGTAATGTTTACCATAAATAACCTCAACTGGGTATGGGAAGAAGTTTTCTTGTGGTTTTGTTCACTCCTTGGAAATAAGACAACACAATGGAAAAAACTTCATGCAATTTGAAATAGTTCAAATCGCAGGAAAATATAACTCCCTGTAAATTTTACCAGTCACATTTACTATGGATCATAAATGTTGAATTTATAACTTAACAGACATGCAGTACACTTGGCTTTTATAGTTTATAGAAACCCAACATCTGAAGACTAGGGGGTTGACATGCTTTTTGGTTGGTTTCATGATATTCTGTTTAGGGGTAAACTACACCACACATTTCCAAATTGCGAATAAAATTATACCAATAAAACTCTCTGGGTAAGTTGAATTTCTTTTTCCATTAGAATTTGTCCCATGGCATTGCAGTTCTAACTTTTAGTCCAAGCTACAACTTTAACTCAGAGATTTCACTGTTTATATTTTTACATTTTGTGCATACTTCTTTCTATAAGAAGTTTTCTAGAATGTCTGATTTAATTGCAACATCCTTCTTTTTATATTTCATCTTCTTCTGTTTTACATGTTTACATATATTAACTCTTTCTCCTAGAATTCTGCCCTGGGTGACAATGTTCACAGCTCTAGGGAAGAGTAAGACATGCTGAATGAGTTATGTACTATGGGGAGAATAAAGCCCTTGATCCTCCTTTTTTCTTAAAAGGAAATGAAAGGAGTCTTCCCTGAACAAAAGAGAAGGAATAGTAATTTCCTTATCAAGCAAGCATATTCATTCATTTTTTTCCCTTTCATAAACAAAATGCACCCTAGCATCTGACTTGATAAATGTATTCTCTTGATTTTTCATCAACTGCATCGCCTTGTAGGGATACTAGCGGTGAGACCCATTCCTGACAAAAAGATATTAACTGCTTTAGGTGGGGCGATTGTCAAAGCAGATAATGATCTGGACAAAAGTGTAAATAGCATGTGGATGAGATTCCTGGGTGATGATGAGAAACAAAAAGTAATTCACAAGTGTCTTCAGGCCTTTATAACTGTGAGAAGGAAATGAACTGAATGAAATAATGCTAGGTTTGCTTCTAATTCTGTAGTAACATTAAAGACTGTATAGGGCCACATAGTTATGCTCTTGCACTAGAATTGCTTATGAGAAAGGTAAGGGTGGTTGGCAAATCTTTGAAATAAAACATTCTGTTCAGGTGATAAATCCTTAATTTTATTCTAGTTAAGTAAAATAGAAATAATTGGGAGGACCCCTGAAATAATGAAATAAAGCAGAAAAAAATGAAATAATGTAAGAAGTGCAACCACAGAGTTTTGGGCAAAGACAAACAGATCCAAGTATAAATTCTGTCTGGAGGAATGAAGAAAGGTTTCACAAAAGAAGTAATAATCGAGTATGGCCAGGGTAGCGCTTCAGGTACCCATTCTAGGAACTTCGAAGGAAAGGAGCGGCATATACAAAACTACATGAGAAAGTATCAGAAAGATGTTCAGAGTGACTGCAGCACAAGATTCATGGAACAACAAGAGGGAATGAGGCTGTAAAAGAAAGTGCAGTGTAAATACCAGGGCCTGGTGTTTGTTATTTGTTATTTATTTACATTTAATCCACAGAGAATTGGTAATCAGTGAAGAATTTCTAAAAGGTTGCCTCTGGGCAGAACCCATGAGATTGGAGAGGAACAGATCAGAGATGTTCTGCTTGACTCAGTAGATTGGAGCCATTAGGCCCACATTCCTGTCCAAACAATGTACAGCTTACATGGTGATCCTAAACACTGAAGCTATTGATTCCAATACCAGAATTGCTATTCACCAACATCCATATGGCTTGAGGAAAAAGAAAACACTTGCACAACACCTGAAATAGATTAGTTGTTAGATAGTTTGGTGTTTTGTTGTTGTTGTTTGTTTTGTTTTTTGTTTTTGAAAAATAATCACCTCTTCAGTGTATTTCTTTGTTAGGTATAGTTGAAGTCATTTTATCTTTTTTTAATACAGTAACAGATTAAGTAAAGCAATCTAATCATCACTATTTGACTGTTTTCTAAATAGCCATCAATTGGAATTTTAACCCAATTAAGAAAAAACACACTACCCTGAGTAGTTAGAAAGACAGCTCTTTTAATTACTTCCATAATCAGAAAATTCCTTATTGCGCTTGATATAGTACTCTAAGTCACTTTGTGACTACATGTTACCTTCCTTGTCCATGACTTAGAAAATATCTTGAATGAACTCTTTATGAGAATAACCCTTCTCTAAGACACTATTGTGTCTTTGGTATTTTGCTGTCACAGATCTTTTCTTGCAAGAATGGCCCCATTCTTGGTTCATTAAACCATATACATATGCAGTTTCTTTACTCCGGGTTCAACTACACTAGGCCTATGTATTCTCTTCTTGCTTTCATTTTTTTTTTTAATTGAAATATATTAGGTGCCTTGTCAGGTTATTATGATTAGGTGCAGCTTTGGTTAACCTGGAATACTAGTGGCTTTGAGAATCAGGGCGTTGGAAATAAATGACATGGTACATGGAAATGGTGATATTTCCTTCACTTGAAATTATACTTGGGAAGAGGAACTGGAAGTAGTGTTGCTCAGATCCCACATGATATGGCCAACAGAAGAGCCAAAGAGAATGATGGTAAAAACGAAGAATTCAGAATCAGGACCAAATTGTACCAATCTTGTAATACACAATCATTCTTAAGCAGAGATTCAGAAATACCTTTAGAACCCAATCATAGAGCTTAGAACTTAGATGTGTTCCAAAATTTCCCAGGTCAAACTGAGAGTAACTAAGAAAGACTATCAATAATCCACGTGGGGCACTGTGTGCTTTGCCTGAAAGGAAAACTCGCTGCATTTCAAAGCACAAACAGTGGGAAGCAGGTTTAAAGAAACCTGGAAGATACTGGACTGGCTTGGCTAGTGTACTGCCACCTTTAAAATATGTTTAAAATTTTATTGAGCACAATATAAGAAGAAAAATAATTTTCCCTTTATTCTTCTAAGTCTTTGGCTGAGACCCCTCCATAATAAAAGACAAATTAATAGGATAAAAACAAACAGGAGTTTAATGACATATATACCTCCTGTATACATGGAGAATACTCAGGAAAACTGAGTAACTCCCTAAAATGGCCCAGGCCATCACCTTATATACAATCTCCAACTAAAAACAAAAAAATATGCTCTGGGGTGGGGAGCCAGTCATGGGAGCTTTTCAGGCAAATCACAATAAACCAGAGTGTCCTTGTAATGCAGAGTTATAAAAGTTTCTAGAGATTTTGTCACCCTCTTCTTGGTACCGAGAGGGGGACACTCTTATAAACCCAAATTTCTCTTGTAAAAGGGTAACATCTACTAAATTTTCAGAGCTTTTCCTATGTCTACTGTGGTCTTAAAAAAAAATCAGCCTAAAATTGTCCTTAGGCCAAAGAGACATATTTTGGGGTGATAAATTCTGCCCACTTTCAACAACATGTGGGAAAAGTAACTCTAAGAAAGGCAGAGTTTCATGCCTTCTTATTCCATGCCAGACTGATACTAAGACTTTCGCAGATTCCATACCTCTTCTATTTTCAAATTTTGTTTTTGCCTTCTTTGCTATGTTTGTTAGGAGATACTTAGTATGTTTACCTAGGCAGGATGTTTTAACCTGCATTTAAATGCATTCTTTTATTCTTCTTGCTTTTAAGAAAATATAGAATTAGGTGACATTTGCATTTATAAATCCTACAGTTGTTACAGAATTCTGTCTCTTGGAGACACGTAGACATCAATCCCACTAAGTATGTGTACATTTCTTTATTCTTATAATGATTCTTTCATGTGTAGTGTGGCACTTGCTTAGAAATACCCATTATACTTTTCTCCTCTGTATTCACACATGTTCTGTTCTCTTTTCTATATTTACACCTTTGGAAGTCATTTAACTTCCATGGAAAAACATTAGTTTTATACATTTTTGTTTGCTTGTGTAATTAAAACACTTGAAATAACTCGTAACTGGTAAGATAAACATGATATACTGCACGATGGATTCTGAGCATCAACATCATGATTAGAAGTCTCATAACCGTCTGTTTTCTTTCACATCCAATGACAAGGTCTTGTCTCTGTTTCATCTCGTAGCCCCGACCTCTGCTCCCAAGGATCTGACAGTCATTACTCGAGAAGGGAAGCCTCGGGCTGTCATTGTGAGTTGGCAGCCTCCCTTGGAAGCCAATGGGAAAATTACTGGTGAGCACCTCGGCTTCATTTCCAGCATTGCTCTGCTTGGCCTGCGATTCTCTCACCTCCTGTGCACTGCTCATGCCTTTTGTGTATTTGTTTTCTGTCCTGACATTTCAGTGTCCTCTCTGATGCTTCCTGGTTGTCTCTTCTTGCCCACCCTCCCCCCACCCCATGGAATTTCTTCTAATGGTGCCTACAAATATGCACACACACACACACACATTTAATTTGAGTTGCTTCCTGAAGGATGTGTATTTCAATTAGTATAGACCTTTAGTTTTTCATCTTGTGGATCTTTAGGACAACCTTCTAATGGAATTTCCCTGAGCATAAAAGACTAAAGAGAAGCTGGTTGTTTGGCAGTTATAAATACAAAAGACACGTAATGACCGTGTATTTTTGAATGGCACATACAAAAGAGGTTTTTAGTTTCTCACTTTAGCTTTTAGCTTCTTACTTAAATCATAAGGTTCATAAAATACTTAATATTGACTGACAGAAATTGAACTTAATGAATATTTCATAGTGACACATTTTATTTTGCCAAATATTGCTGATAACATCAATGCCTAATTAAAGCATCCATTAGAAGCCTGTAATGTTAATTTAGTATGAAAAATATAATGGAGTTCTATCAGGGATTTTGCATTTAAATGATCACTTTAGGCTTTTAATAGATGTCTCCATAGCATATAATTATTATGAAAAATATTGTATAACTAAAAATGTGCACATTATAGTCTAATTAACTTGAACCATTGGGTTAGGCACATGTAAGAGTCACTCCTTTTTCTTCTTTTATTTTTTTGCATACAAGTGGATAGCACTATTCTGAATTAACAAAGTATTTCAGTCATTCTGTGATAACATAGATAAGCTTGGAAATTACGGTTCAGATGGCACACATTTACTTTGTGTGAGTTACTTTCTGAATTTTCCAAAATGAAAAGATAATGTGAAAATTCCAAATGAGATTTAAATTTAAGTAGAAGACTTGTTTTCTCTAGGAAATTGCTCTTAGAGCAATAGCAAACAGAATTTTCATTTGAGCTGACAAATATGAAAAAAAAAGAGGGATATTAAATCTCCCCCAAAACTTATATGCTGAGTTGTCACTGCTAACCTTCGTAAAACTGAGGTTGGCTCATTCTAATTTTCTCTTTCTGTTTCCCTTCAGTGTTATGATTTATTTTCTTTGCTTCTATTTCAGTACATCTTTAGATTTTGATTTGTTTACATGATGACTTTTTTTATTATGTTATAAACAGTTATTTATAAGCATACGATAAATTAATAGATAACAAGCTTAAGAAGAAAAAAACAGAAGTCTAAATAAAAACAAGTTCTTATGGGAAAAAATTTATTTTTTGGTAAAGGATAAAAGAAGTCATATACTACCCAAATTCTCCACTCTTATTTAAAGGAATCTCATCAAATAGTCCATGTAAACAATGGAATGTGTTTTCAACTCTGAAAGGAAGCTTAATTTTGCTTTTTCAGGGAAAAAATGAAAGTCTGCTCCATGTTAAGAAATGCAAATTAATCCAAGCGATAAAATTCTGTGTGTCAAAGTGACAGTGTATGTATAAGAAACCTTCTCCACATGTTATTAAAAGTTGTATGTTCAGTATCCAGTCTCTTACAATGGTAAAGTAAGAGTATGGGAGGCAATATTTTTTACCTTCAAAAGCCTAGTTTATTTATTAAAACAAAGTTGTTATTGTCAAGTGGAGACATTTTGACTCAACAGAGAGCAAAACCCTTAAGATAACTTCTATTCCATACATATTTTGATTCTTTCAGTGAAATTACTTCCAGGAAACAGGATGATGAAATATTCAAAATACCATATAGCAGAGGACCCAGATTCATAACACTCTGTTTTTCTCTAAAGTATAAAGGAAATGTAACTTCTTTTCCAGTGTGTCAGAGCATGTGTGTACTGATGTGGGAGAGAGGTTCACATCTTTCCTTCCTATTTATTTGCTGTCCCAAATCTTTGCATATACACAGCAGTAGAGCAGGGTGGTTCAGACCCTGAGCTTCTGAGGGAGATACCTGGATAAGTTAACTTTCCTAAGTTCACATTCTCATCTATAAAATAGGGGTAGTCATAGAAATTCTTTTACAGAATGTAACAATAAACTGCTGAGAAATGTCTTTGATGTCTAGTGAGAACTAAAACAAATCAGCTGTTATTATTCTCATTTGAAATCCATCCTAGGGTGAGGCTTTAGTCATGTACTCTGCATGGAACCCAGGTAATCAATTTGTAAATATATATACTTCAAAAAGATTACACAAAAAAGAGGACAAAGAAGATCTAGATAATGCCAATGCCTGGCTTTCTTGATTGTAAAGTGGCAGCTTAGGAATTTATACTGGGATTTTCAGGAGAGAGTGGTTCAAAATGAATTAAGCATTTATTATATGCTTGGCATTCTGCTTAGCACTTTAGTATTATAAGGAATTCCATCTTCCTATTATTCCAGTTTGAAACAAAAAGACCAGAGGTTTCTAGGGTAAATGGCTTTCCCAGAGTCAAGTAACCAAGAAGTAGCAGAGCTAGGATTTAAAAATCATGTTCATACTCTTCACTATTACACTATGTTTTGCTCCAGCTTATTAGTATTCAACTGGTTCAAATCAGTGATTCTCAACTGATTTATGTTTTAATTTATCTGAGAAAGGATTGGCCATGCTATATTTTAAAAGCTCCCCAAGTGATTTTAATGTACAGCTAGAGTTTGAAACATTGATCTAAATAAATGCAGCATCTAACATTATTTAAGATCAGAGACCAACATAGTTTTAAAAAAAAGTTAGGTCTTGAGAGATTGTTTCCTTCCTTATCAGTACTATCCAATGGATAAGATTATGTTACCTTTTTTGTGTGTCATTGTCCTGTTCTTCTTTCTTAAATCTCTTTCCTCTTGATATTATTAGCAGACATTTCATCCACCGTTTATTAAATAGATCTCTTTATTCTCTTTGTTACTTTATCTGAAAAAGTGTGTAGAGTATAGCCAAGGCTTCAGTGAATGCAAACTTATGTCTCTGAAATATGTATCTCCATCCAGTGAATTCTAAATATGTATATCCTACCTCATATCATACATTTCCACTTGCCTGTCTTATTGGCACCTCCTTCTGTTCCCCAATCCTTCTCTCTCTCCCTTTGTTCTCTTTTCATTCTTGTTTGTTTGTTTGTTTGTTTGTTTGCCACCTACCGTAACCAGCCAAATAATGATGCATTCTTCATTCTTATATTCTGTAATAGGTTTAAGACCATCCTGGATTGTGGACCCACCTGAGCACTCACTATAATCAGAAGTGTCTAAATATTCTTACTTCCATCATTTAAAAAAAAAAATCAGGTTCACCCTGTTGCCAACATTGGAAATTTAGCCATCTTGACTTCTTCCTCTATACTCCCTTCCCATATAATCAGGAGAGAAAAATCTAAATGCTTATAATACAGGGCTGAAAATTCCATAAAACAGGTTTCAGATTTTGACCAATGCTTTGTCTTCAGTATCAATATTCTTGACACTTAGTAGGTAATTAATAAATATTTATTGAGTAGAATAATCTCTGAATTGCTATTAAATCTATTGCTTGACTTGAAGTCAAAGTTTCAGCTGTTCTAAGAATGATGCTTCCTTAAGCTTTACTAATATTAAGAAAAAAAGAGAAAAGAAAAGAAGGAAGGAAGAAGAGAGAAAAAAAATGAATTGATGGAGCATTTGCTGCATAGTCACTCTATATAAGATAATATAAATGAATACCCACTATATTAGATTCTTAAAATGCAATACCTCACAGCAACTTATTTTCAGATGAGAATATTGACACGTTTAGATTAAGCAAGCTGGTCAAGGTTGCAAAGCCAGGAAATGATAGACCTATGGCTTGAATCCATAGCCTGTTTATTTTTAGCATATTTTTTGGCCCCAAAGAAGGAAGAAATGAGTCCTCCATTATATATCTATTGATATTCAAGATTATCAGAGTCAGTTTTTGAAAGAGGAAGAGTTCACACTGGGCTGAGCTCCTTGCTAGTTGGAATCATCTTGGTCTTCCTAGTACTTAGCAGGTGACCCACAGAAGGGAATCATTGACTTGTAGGAATAAGTACAGATAAAGACAGAAGAGAGAAGAAGGTGAAATTGAACACTTTTGACCCTTTCCTTTTGGAATTACAACTACCTATTTGTATAAGTAGTCAAAATGACAGATATATGATGGTATATTTTATATGTATTTAGAAAAATGTGATTCCAATGTATAAGTGCCCACTTGAGTTAACAGTCCCAGGTCTTATCACCTATCACAGGATATAGTTATTATTTGGCTAGTTATGGTAGGTAAGAGACAAAAAAGAAGTAGAAAAAAAGTAAGAGAGGGGCACCTGGCTGGCTCAGTCAGTTGACCATCTGACTCTTGATTTCACCTCAGATCATGATTCCAGGGTTGTGGGATCAAGCCCTGTGTCAGGCTCTGCTCTGAGCAGAGCAGCCTGCTTGAGAGTATCTCTTTCTTTTTGCCCCTCTCCCCCACTCACGTTCTCTCTCTCTCTAAAATTATTTTTTTAAGTAAGAAAAGAAAGGAAGAAAAAACTTGGACACAGAGAAATGAACATATAGGTACAAAAAAGTTCTGGGAAACCAATGAATTTATTCCAACCTGTGTGGAAATCTATATGCTAAGACTTCAATACCACACCAAACTAACAAATCCAAATGAGATTATTTGCTTTCTCCAAGGCCAATTTTTAGAGTTGATAATAAGAGAATGATGTAATAATATGTTTCTATTCTCCATCTCAGTTCTCAAATTTACAAAAAAAAAAAAAAATAGGCTTCCCCATAAATAACAGGGAATCACTTCAAATACAATTTGGAATTGTTAGAAGTTGATGCTTGTACCATCAACACTACTATTTTTTTTAGGAAAGAATATGACACTACTGCTTTTTTAATTTACATTTTAAAATAACCTCCAGAAAGGTTTATGCCAACTGAAACTCTTTTCGTATTTTCATTGCAATGGACATTATAATTTCTAGAATATTCATCAATAACATACCATTGTTTCATTTCCATTTCCGTATTTACTATTGAGATTGAATATTTTGCATTTATTTATTAATGAGCTATAATTCTTCTTTGTGAAATAGCCAGGTTTTTCTTTCTTTCTTTCTTTCTTTCTTTCTTTCTTTCTTTCTTTCTTTTTCTTTCTTTCTTTCCTTCTTTCTTTCTTTCTTTCTTTCTTTCTTTCTTTCTTTCTTTCTTTCTTTCTTTCTTTCTTCCTTCCTTCCTTCCTTCCTTCCTTCCTTCCTTCCTTCCTTCCTTTCTTTCTTTTTTTAAATAGTTTATTGTCAAGTTGGTTTCCATATAACACCCAGTGCTCATCCAACAAGTGCCCTCCTCCATGCCCACCAACTCCCTTCTACTCTCCCCCACCCCCATCAGCCCTCAGTTTGTTCTCCGCATACAAGAGTCTCTCATGGTTTGCCTCCCTCCCTCTCCCCCACTATTTTTCCCCTTCTTCTCCCTCATGGTCCTTTGTTAAGTTCCTCCTAATCCTCCTAAATGTGCAAACATATGGTATCTGTCCTTCTCTGTCTGACTTATTTCACTCAGCATAACACCCTAGAGTTCCATCCATGTTGCTACACATGCCCAGATTTCATTATTTCTCATTGCCATGGAGTATTCCATTGTATAGATAAACCACATCTTCTTGATCCATTTGTCAGTTGATGGACACTTAAGCTCTTTCCATCAAGAAGATTGTACCATCAATCCTACTTATTTGATTCCAGACTTCTCATTTTTAAATGCTTACGTGAATGCTTATTTTAAAGGAAAAACATCCCCAAAACACAAGGAAGACAGATATTTTATTCTCATTTGATACACAAAGTCAGGAATAAATATAGCAATAAGTACATATCAAATATTCCCATTTGATATATAAATAAAGTCAGGAATAGCTGACCCGAGATGAGAATACAGTTTTCCAAGCTTTCTGTGTCCTTGGACACTTACAACAGGCCATAATAACTGTACAATTGCATTAAATGTCATGAATGTAAAACATATGTGCTTACTGACTAGGAGATTTCATTCCATAACTGAGTTTTAAAACCTATTGTGTGGAGTTGATTTTATTGGTTTCTCTGAAGAATAAAGCAATATAGGATATGGCTCCTGAATAAAGGAATGTTTGTATCCTTTTGAAGAGATAAGACATGCACATCATAAAAGCTAAAGATAAACAAACAAACAAGTAATAAATAAATAACCAGTACCAGGGTCTTCTATTCAGTAGATGTGACTCTTTAGGGGACAAGAGTGGACACTATTCTGACTCAAAAATACTGTAGAGTTTTCAAAAAATATAGAAAATTGTATTGGTATTAATCATGGGGGTGAGTTATAAATGAGTCAGAAACAACTTCTTTACCCAGTGATATTTTACAATCCATTTTAATTATGGTCTTCCAATTTTAATATTAACCAGAAGGAGGATTCGCACAATCTTTGTAAGTTTTGCAGAATTCTTTACCTGTGTCTTTCATCTTTTATGGAGCTCTCTGCATTATAAGACATTCATATTTGCTGCATCAACAGTCTCAACAAATGCCAAAAATATACAGATTGCACATATCAAGTAAGGCAGTGATTCCTGAACTTGTTTGAATACAGAAATCACCTGGGGTGCAGATTGCCAAGGTTACCATTTCCCTATTATGTTATCTATTGTTGTGTAACAGTATCACCACAAACAACAGACATTGTTATCTCAGTGTTTCCATCAGTCAGGAATCCATGCACAGGATTTATAGGCAGCATAAACTTTATATTTTTAAATATGGCAGATATTTTTATTTTGAATGGCCTATTCAATCGTTGATCCTTGCAATATAAAAAAAAAAGTCATTACTTGCCAAACTGAATACTATAACTAATAGATTGTGAATGTATAATAATCATTGCAAATTATATTTGGGAAACATGAGTGTTTAGAAGCAGAAGTATAGCATGTGGTCAATATAATAAACAAAGTTAAATTCATCTATTTACACAGCTTACATCTTGTTTTACACCTTGGACAAGAACATACCAATTGATGACTGGGTTATGGAAACAATCAGTGGTGATCGACTTACTCACCAAATCATGGATCTCAACCTTGACACTATGTATTACTTTCGAATTCAAGCACGAAATGCAAAAGGAGTGGGTCCCTTGTCTGATCCCATCCTCTTCAGGACTCTGAAAGGTTTGAATAATTTTCTCATACAGTATAGCCTCTCTTTCCCCGTGGGATTGTGGTAAAAAAGTTATGGAGTCTGTGTAAGGAACTGTCTTTGCCATCTCTATTGGCAACATGACTACAATGGACATTCAAAATAATTTAAAATGTACATTTTTATGCTGAAATCCAGCAAGTCAAAGAAAGGTCTATTGTGTTATCACATTTTCTGACATCAGTACAAGGCAGGCATATTTAACTTGACTTTTTTTTTTTTCATTTACAGTCCTTTTGGAATTTTATATTGATTTCATGTGAATTGATTCTATTCAAAATATAATGAAAGTTTTTAGCCATTTTATGTAAGGAAATAAAAAATTAAAAAGCACTGAATTATGTAAATGTCATACTACTGCCAATTTTAAATGTTTTCTTTGAGGAACTATTGTCCCTATATATAAAAAGAAAAGTTGATATGGCAAGACAGAAAATCTCAAACAAAATGAATGTGTTTATTTTAAGACCTAGGGTAGCAACAAGGAAAAAAAAATCTTACAGTTTGATTACTAGAGGAAAACTCCCCATGCTTGTAAGAATAAAAATAGCTACTCAATTCAAGCCTAGTTACATGTTCACAAAGAAAGATGGTAAGGCCCAAGAACAGTGACTACATCGAAATAATCTTCATGTTAGTCCTTACTAATTTACAACAGTATTATTTTTTCTGGAACTTACATGGTTTCGAGAGCCTCTGTTATTCAGCAATTGAAACAAAATTGAATGTTTCATAGCTGATATTTAAAGATGTATATGTAGGCATTATGTGTGTTGTTCTAAAGACAGGTACTTGGCTTTTAAACCTGTGACCACATTATGTCTAGATATCTGGCCAAAAACTTGGTAATACATGATGGCAAACAACTGAAAAATTAGAAACATGAGGATGGTTGACATTTTCACCCAGTCGGATATTAAAAGAAGAATCTTAGAACAATTTTAAAGCCATTCAATTTCCCTAGGAAAGGTACCCTAATAAATAGCAGACTTTTGAATTCTGGTGAAGGAGCTAGCCATTCAAAGCCGGACTTGGTGGTAACAGCTAAATCTGAAAGTTTGCCAAGAATACACAAACAAGCATTCAGACTAAGCCTTAGTGACAGTTCTTAGCAACAGAGGAGAAATTGGGGAGGGAGGCAGGAGGAAATGAGCTCATCTTCATCTCTCCGGGTTTTTAGGACTTCATGTCTAAATCAGGTTCCACTCCAAATGAGCAATTGAAAGGAAATTGGTTCTTCATTTTGTGGGAGCATGAAATGTAACTAGATACTGTTTCACAAATGCTTCGTCTTTATCTATAGACAAGTGCCAAATTAATTTCATGCTCACATCATGTGCCAACTAGAGATCTTAGGGAGGATTTAAGATGATTTAAGGCATCCAAATGTATTAAACAGCAGAGTGATGACTTATCACAGGATATACAGACCCACACTGATAACCATCCTGTAGATTATTTAATGAACCCTGTATCTCATTTGATACTGTTTATCTTAAGTGCCTTAAACTCATCTATGAAATGATGTTCAGAACTGAGAATAAATTCAGGAATTTGTTATAATTGTCCACAAGCATTATTTCTAATATCTTGATTGAACTGTTTAATACTGTCTATCCTCAATAAGGTCATGCTCAACTAATAGTCAATTAGATTTTAAAATAAATCTTGCTCGCATAGTAAACTAAGTTTTAGATTGATTGCATTCTAAATTATTTAGAAATATTGATCTTGCCTATCTTTATCAATAATTGACATTGTACATGTATGTATTCTATATGTTACAATGGCAAATATTCTAAGTCAAACAAATTATTCATAATAGATTTACTTATAAATTACTCACTGGCCACAGTGAACCAAATCTATACTAAAGACATCAAATCATGCTCCTGCTCTCTGATTTAAGATTTTCAGTTTCCAAAGCTGCTTCAAAACATAAGGCCTCTATTCATCAGAATGTAACTTTATTTGACAGCAAGAAAGGCTCACATGTTGTCTTGAAGCTAAGAAAGCTCTCAGTAGTCTACTGGGTAACAGGCAAGTGTTTCATTGCAAATCACGCCCCAGGCAGGTGTCTACAAACCTCATTCTTTCATATGCAAGCTTTGCAATGACAGTAGCATTTACTATGAGAGACTAGAGTTTTGTCTTTGGTTTTAGCCACCATCAAGAGAGGTATAGCAAACTCAATCAATAATCACTGGTTAATGAAAAGGACACTTATAATTAAAAAGGGATTAAATTATAATACTCTTGTGTACATGCATGCATGTGGTATATCTGACTGTTTCTTTGGAATGTTAATTAAAAGAACTTGATTCTCTAACCACATAGGACTCTGCAATTATACTTCCCCAAATACTCTCCATTAAGGTATCCATACACTTATAAGCCTTTGGAAGAGGTATAAGATGCATGTCAATTTCTATCACATGTGCTGTTCTGTCCAGTAAACCAAGCTTCTTCATGTTAGCCTGTCAAGCAATAGGAAGAGAGGATGCTTCTACCAAAACAGACCAAAATGGGATTCTCTGGAGGGAAGGAGCCACCTTCTACACACAAAAAAGCAGAGTCTTTGGCAATGAAACAGCACTTAAGCATGGTCTGTTCTCTAGACATCCTTAATCATCAGACTGAAATGAGCATCTTTCCCATCCAAAGATATAGAACTGAAAGTTCCATACCAGAATACAAAAAAAGTTTTAGTCTACAAATTATTTTTTACAAAATACATGATTTTCTTGAGAAATGACAGGAGCAAATAAAAAGCCAGGACACAAATTATGATACTTTTATGCCATTATTTGTCTTTAATAAAAAGTAACTATTAGGATATATTTTATCCCTATTGGTAAATACTCTTCGGTTGATCATTTTTCTTGAGACATTCAAATTTCTCAAGTTATATCCAATCCAGATTACTAAAAGAGAAACAAATCCAGAAGATAAGAATAGGATGACATCATTGCCCATAACATATTTATTTGTCACTTGATAAAAATTTCCTTAGACTGTAGATAATGCATGTGTATAATTAAAGACAAAGGGGAGAAATGAAGAAAATGAAATGATATTGTTTTTTTCTTTTATTGATGTTATTCCAAACATATGTCCCCTAAATATGAGATGCTGATTAAGGTAGCTTTTCCAGTATATCTTGTTCTGGCTGCCAAGCTTTCAGGCTTTGGATTATTGGTGAAATATGATTCTGACATTTCCTTCCTCATTCTTACCAGAGACCTGGTGTGGTATTTCCTACAACGTAGTGTCCTTTCTCAAAAACTACAATAGGATCTCAGTAAAAATCCCGTTCCTGTCTATAAACTACAGATAATGCAGTTGCCTATCAAAAGTACTTTTCATCAACAAGCTCCTAATACTATAATAAAATGTATCTTGAGAAGTTATTAGTCTTTAATGGCAAATGGGAGAGAATATTAAGAAAAAAATTAAGTCGTGATGATTAGACTAGGAAAGATTAGGTTAGAAAACCTGATGAATTAAAACAATGTTTGTTAAATCTTGAGAAGCTACAGTGACATTTATAAAACTTATTTAAAGCTGGTAGAATCTTAATATAATGAGCACTCTAGTGTATACACCATTTTCCAAAGAGTCATTCAGCGTTCGAAGTCTACTACATATTAAGATACCTTTCCCAGTCTATCCTTATTTCATAGAATTTGTCTACATATTATTTTAAAATGAGAGAAATGAAATTATTTTAAAAGTGATAGAAATGTGTAACTAAGTTTAGAAATTTGTCCTATAAGGTGACATTCATGAACCCTGTTCATCTGAAAGGGGCTTTTAAGTATTTCCATTCTATATATTTTTCTGAGCAATTATTTATGTTACCTTCACTTAGTAAAGGAAAGATCACCACTTCTAAGATATTTGCTTTAAGTTATTTTTCAAGCAACAATGATGGATTTGCTGGAGACTGCTACCCAGAATGAGAGAACTAGGGTGTTTAGGTTATAGGTTGCTTTCATGGGAACACTATAGGATTTCTCTCTGTGAGTTTAACTGAGACACATAAAGAAGCAAACAGCAAATGTAGTAGCCTACACATCAAGTTTTAGTGCGGTTGAGCTCAATAAACCCAGAAGACTGGAAACTCAAAGAAACTCCAGTATAGGGAAATAATTCTAGTTGACAGAGACTGACAATGATCTACATTGGTCAAAATGTCACATTGCAATTTTATAAAAGCAATGATACCATGGATTTACCTCATACACAGTAATATTTTATTAACAGAAAAGAAGCCATCTTAAATAAATTAGAGATATTTTTAAATTTCAAAAAATAAGTCCTTTTCAAGAACATTATTCATAATGTGATTGAAGTTGTCAGCAGATAGGAGTTTTAAAGTCTAAAAGCTTATCAAATCATTTAGATTAAAACATATTTATTCTTTTATTTTACCCCATCCACGTGGGAATTAGTTTAGTTCTCTTGTTGAAAAAAAAATTGAAGACAAGAAAATAGCTTCTTTAGCTTATTTTAAATATATGGGTGATAAGTACTTGGTAATTGCATGCATTTTTTGTATGTATTGTATTTTAATTAAGCTTCCATGATGATCAATCTTGAGTTGAGGTGTAGAGGAATAAAACAAACAACATTTTTAAGAACACGCACAGCAAAACCAGTATTTTCATATTTTTTCCTCTGACTACTATTGAATAGAAATAATCACATCAACCATGGTTCCTTATCAACTTTATTTCAACATGGCTTTGGCCTTGATATGAAAACTTGTTAACAAAACTGTTGATTTGAAGTGTCAGCTTTCTTTCTAGGAAATGTCAATGTCTAATAATATTTCTTTCTCCCCCACAGTAGAACACCCTGACAAAATGGCTAATGACCAAGGTATGGTGGCTCAATCTGTCATCCTTTCTCTCCTTGAATCAATTCTATCTGTTAGGAATGTCAGTCATTATTTTGTATTCCTTTTATCACCTGGGCCATACACCTGATGAAGCAGACACTGGCGTGATAATTAATCTTGTTAATGAAGTTCTGTTTGGCTGAAGCTGCAGGTCTGTTGGGAAGATGTAAATTTTCTTGAGAGGAAATTGTTTTGTCTCTATTCTGAAGGACCAATTAAAATGTCAAGCTTCTTTGTATGAAATAAATTTTTAGTCTCTGTCTGCACTTCTGAATAATTCACATTAAGTATAATTAAGCTCAGCATAATTTTCAAGCTGCTCTTACACCCTTTCGTGAGCTATGGATTAAAGTTCTGTAGCTCTACAGAGAAAACTCGTAAATCATGTGTGCTTTTTCTCTACGGTGAGATTCGTTTAATAAATAAAAACAAAGTTAGGACAACTTTCTTAGGGCATTACTATTGTTCATTTTGAAGTCAGAGAGCTTTGATTCCATGAATCAGATGCTGCTTTGACTCAGAGTATTTTATTCTCCTTCCATCTTTTGCTAAAAGCTGATTCATGTAGAGAAACAGGCATGGTTCTTACACAAAGGAAAATGGAGATTAATAAGAGTTATCCATCAATTCCCACGTAGATATGACTTTGCTATTACCATCATTTGCACACTGATAAATTAGGATTTCATTATTTTTACCCCAAAGATAATCAATAAAATTCTAGAGGAGAACAAGAATACTTTATGTGTTGTATTTTCTTCAGCATGTTATATTCTTTAAAGAAAGGGGAGTTTGGAAGTATTTGCAACTGGTTGTCAGTGATGTTAGTATTTGTTGGCTCAGCGCCTGCAGTTTGTGTATTTTTTCTCATGCTGTTGAAACGCCCAGAGTTCGGATGAACCCCAAAAACAGACCACCAGAGACCAGAGTCAAAGCCAAGTGGCAAGGGTTGTTTATTTGCAGGTTCGAACCCGGACCTCCGCGCACTCATTGCCGGTGACGCTAAGAGGCCCTGAACAAAGCCTTTGCAGCCTTTTTATAGACAAAAGTAAACAAGTCATGGGGAGGGACAGGAGATTTCCATGGTTACAAGTTTGCCATTGGTTAACATTCAAATGTGAACATATACCGCATCTGATTGGTTCCCGCAATCAGGTTTTTGGCGGGATCCAATTATAACACTTGGGATACCTTTGAATTCAGCCTATCATAGAGCAAGTTTGAAGTCTTGATTGGTGACTAACAGGTTAACATCTCTCTCTCCAGGCCCTTCCCTCAGCAAGGTATGGGGTGGCCGCTGGCCTTTTCGGATTGGCTTCCGCCAAGGTGGGGTGATGGGGTGACAGGGGGAACATGAAGCTAGTCGCTTGGGCAATCCGGTGGTGGGAAAGCAAGCCTTAAGCATTGTTACAGAAGCAGAAAGAGCTGGTTAGGTAATGGCTTCCCGTAGCGCAGGCATTTGTTCAGAAGCGAAAAAGCTGGTTAAGTTTTAGGTTTAGTTTATCTAGGACTGGGGCTACGTGCAGCCCGAGGTTTCTCTTAATGGAGGACTTAATTTTTGGCTCTACACTGTGGACGTCTACTATCAGTGGAACCTGCATGCAGGCATCAGGTCTCAGAAGGCACCATCTCGTAAGATTGGAAGAAAACATTCTTTTCAACAAGAATGCTTTTTAACGTTTGACTATTAAGCATCGGGATATTAACACTAACATAAGATCGTCTACATGGTAGTATTTTATATAATGATTCCTCTTCAGTTTTCTCTCTTCTGAGTCTTCACATCATTGCCTCTGCTTCAGACAACATGGCTAGGACTTGACACATGGAGTAATAAAAATGAAGCAATATACAGAAATGTCTACCCAGAGTTAACATTTCCATTAATCACCTAAACTTACTTCTGCTTACTTCCACTTAAAATATTTTTGTAAGATCAATACCTACTAAATGGTGATATCTGTAAACTATTAATGATGAACACTGATCAGTTAGCATACATGTACTCCAGTGAATTAAATATTAGTGCTGGCCAGATCCAAATCTGGAATAATTGATTAGTAGAAGCGGTTTTTATTATTTCATTTATAAAATAATTAAAACAGCTCTAAATAGCCTTCTTAAATGCATTTGGAAATTCCACAGGCAGAAAATTCCTTTTTTCTTTTCTTTATTTTTTTCCTTCCCCCTCCCCCACCACAGGCAGGTAATTCCCAATTTTTGAAAGTATATAGAAGAATAGAAAACACACCAAATATTTTAAAAATATTTTAATGTTTATATGAGAGAAAGAGAGAGAGAGAGCGAGCACAAGCAGAAGTACAGAGAGAGAGAGGGAGACAGAATGCAAGGCAGACTCCAGGCTCTATGCTGTCAGCCCAGAGCCTGATGCAGCACTCAAACTCATGAGCCTAGCCATGAGATATGACCTAAGCCAAAGTTGGATGCTTAACCAACTGAGCCACCCAGGCACCCACCCCCCACAATTTTTAAGTAAGTGAACCAGAGGAAGTCTTACATTATTAGAAACTTGGGTGATGACATGCCCAAGTTTTTTAATAAATGGATTTTGCTTTTTTTTTTTTTCAGCTAACTGCTTTGTTTAATATTATTTTAAGCTACCAAAAAATATTTTGTAAACTGGTCCTTTTATAAAAAGAAAACAGAAAAAATGATTCCCCGGTGTCTCTGATTACATACTTTCCATGGATTTTTCTTGGATTCTCATATTAAAAATGAAGTCAAATCCATTATCAGGGAAAAAAAATTCCCAAGAATTATTGCCAGTGGCTGAGTCTATTAATATATTTGGGCAATTGTTATTTTTCTTCATCTGATACTATTTAGAAAGATTCTGTCACATATTATGCTACTTGGTGCCTTATTCAATCACAGCTGGCATGCAGTTTTTCAAACTGATAGGTTCTAAATTTTACATCAAACTCAAATTACTTTTAAAATTGAGAGAAACTGACAGCATATAATTTAGTGATTATACTATAAGATCTTTACATTCTTACAAAAAAAAGCATATAAAATTTACTGGCTATCAAAATTTCTCTGTAAACAAAATCAGTCTTCTGAGTCAATGACCACCTAGAAGAAAAATAACCAAGCTTGAAGATTCTTCTAAGATTGATGAAAGTAAGAGGAAAAAGATGTTCTGAATGTTCCCCCTCTTGGCACAAAACAAATCAGTTGAATATGTTTTATTGTGCCCACTGTTAGACCTATTTGCTCCTTCCCATGGTGAAGTGATCCCAGTTACATCTATGACAGGAGCCGAATTTCTGTTGAGACGAAATTCAACACCTTGAGTCAGAGTTCATCTTGCAAACATGAATCCTATATAGAAAAGCATGAGATCAAATGAGAATAAGAAAAGTTTTGATTTAATTTAATGAAATATCTTTGCAGACTTTTGTCAAAATTACTTTTTCTTGGAATATAATGTATGCCTTGCAGTGCATAAACATGAGAACAAAAATTCAGTTATTTACTTGAATCAGTTGTGATTTGAGAAAAATATTTTCTTCTGAGTAATAGCAGTAGTAGTTTGAAAATGATAGACAATTTACATGGAACTCTTTTTTTTCTCTTCATGTAGTTATAAAATGATTATATCTAGCATTTTCTTATCCCTCTAATCTCAGCCTACTCTGTACTTCCCCATTTTTGCAGCCCCTTATCTCTTATTACATATCCTAATTTTTTTCTCTAGTCTCTTCCAGGCACAAGTGGCCAATAAGTTTGAAGATAATCATGAGATTTTACAGATTAACCACAGAGTTTAATTTTTAGGAAGGTCAGGTAGGATTGGGAAATTGTATGGGCTCTGTGAAGTGAGTGCAGAGGGCATATAAAAGCTGTGATTTATTTTTTCCTTTTTTATATTTCATATTTTGATAAGAACCCTGTGAATGTGTGTATGTGTGTGTGTGTGTCTGTGTGTGTGTGTGTGTATGTGTGTGATGGTAAAATTAATTCTCGTTTAGCTCTATCACCAGTCACTGTTCTGAGAATTCCCATTTAATTCCTCTCTGCAATATGGTGAGATACAACTATTATTCCCACCATGGCAATGAAGAAACTGAAGTTCAGAGAGTTTAAGTGCTCACCCATAGACACACAGCTAGTAAGAAGCAAGGCCATTATTCAAATCCTGTTCTTAACCACAGAGTATGTTCATCCCACATTTCTATACATACACAACCCTACACCCTGTGTCCAACATATGTCCATAAGGTTGCTGTATCTAAAGTTTGTGTATGTATATCTTGCCAGTATCAGCTTCCCTTTCTCCATTTCTGTGAATAGACCAAAGAACAAAACACAAAGCAGCTTTCAGTCTGGGGTCATCTTGTTAGTGGGATGTCACAGCACTAACTATGTGATCCTGACAGTCCTTTATCTCAGGAAACACAGGGATGGTGCTAATTCAACTGTCTTAGTCAACTCAGGCTGCTAAAACCAAATGCCACACACTGGGTAGATTAAACAACTGTTCCACGCACTTCTGGAGGCTGGAAGTCCCAGATCAAGGTCCAGCAGGTTGATTTCTGGTGGGAGCTCTCTTCCCAGTTCTCAGACAGGTGTCTGCTTACCATGTCCTCGCAGGGCAGGGGAAGGGCCAGCTCTCTCCTATCTCTTCCCATCAGAACAACAACACCCTACCCTTGTGACCTCATTTAGCCTTAGTTGCTTTGAAAGAGGCTCACAATGAATGTTAGGAATTCATCATATGAATCTGGGGGGCTGGGGTGGGAGGCACAATGCGCTTCACAGCATCCATTTTCTAAAAGAAAGCTGTTCTTTCACTCCCACTAATTATCTCCCAGTTTTTCAGAGGAAGAGACAGAAGGCAGTTGTGGGCAGTATTGGACCCCAACACATTTCTCTCTGTCTCCCAGAGTGTAGCCTCTCCACTGTAGGCTGTTGCTCTGTGTATGGAAAATTTGGCTCTTTGATTTTCTATAAAGAGCTTAAACCATTTAGAGCTTCTCATGGTAAACTTATAAAAGCCTCTGCTTGGGGTTGCAGTGGAGGATAGCTGTAACTATAAATTATGATCAATTCTCAGAAGTGATTATCAGATCAGACCTCTAATCTTAAAGGGCTGTTTTTACATCCTCACATTCTGTTTAACCCCCAAATATTGTTCTCCACTTTGAGGTGTCTGTGTAAAAAGTGGTAACCCTTAGCATCATGACTACAAATGTTTACAAGGTCATGTGTGTTTCCACATCTGCTCATTGGCGCACTTTGAGTAGGTGCTAGGGCCATGTCACAGTACCTTAAAGAGGGTGGGAATTTTTATGAAATGATCTGTGTCATGGTTGAGGTGAATCGGGAAGAAAATGCTTGCTTTGAGCACTCTCCAGTGTCTTTTCACTCTCCATTGCCTGCAGAGGGATGATCTCAAACACCAGGTCTACAAAGGAGGTGGAAACTCCACAGCCAGTTTATAGATCCATATGCAGGTGGCCTGCTGAGAACTGCCCTTCCACCAGGAGGGAGAGTTATTCTCCTCTGAATCGTGGTAATGGCTAATAAAGCTCCGGCCTTCCCATCAGCACTGTGTGTGCTCCAAGAGTCTGGAATGGGATCAGACACCTTAGTTTCTAGTACCATCTTGCCACTATGACCTCCTGTGTGACTTTGGGCATATGACTGTCATGTCTCAGCATCCTCACCTGTGAAATGATGACTTTAGCCCAAATTATCTTTTGTTTTCTTTCAAGATTTCAGATGATTGGACTTTAAGATTAGTATTGGTATAAAATACCCAGGTATAGCATCTTTGCACAGTGTAGTGAAATTCATATTTAGAAGAATGATTGATACCAGTAGGTATCTGTGCACCGTCCATGTGCTGTCATATATGATCCTCGTAACATCCTTCCAGATGTAGAAAATTAGACACAGAGATGCTAAAACTTGCCATAAAATACTCAAAGCAGGTAAGTGGTTAGGTTGAGATATATGTCCAGGTTAAATAAATCTAGAGTCTCTGCTCTTAACCACTGTATAATTTCTGGAAATGCAGTGAGTTAATTCGTTCCCACTTTGTTATCCAGAGGGTGAAGCCTAAATGGCATCGCCGTATGTTCACCTAGTTGAAAGTTCTTTGTCTTTTCCTCAGTAGGGTATTCAGGCAAGTACTTAACACCACACCTGCCATTTTACACCTCAGTGGATTTAATCTCATGAATTAAACAGAAAGTTAATTGTTTCCAATTTCAAGGAAATAGGGTTTTCAAGGCAGTCTAGCCAAGCTTGGAATTTAGTTAATGTAATCCAGACTTTGCAGGGTTTGGATTACAGCAGCCAGGGTGCTGTTTAAAAAAATTGAAACCTTTAGCTTTTTGATGGGAGCTGTTTAATTGAAAATTAAAACCTCTTTTTACTCTATTATTGTGTGTAGTTTCAACTATTTTATTATTCAATTGCTTGCTACATTCCCTTGAAAGAACTATTCTCACCTGTGCTTTTCTCAGGTCCACATTTTTCAATTCTAGAAATTATGATCATGGTGTAAAAGTAGGGGTGAGAAATGAGTAGTGTGCTTTTGATAAAGTGTTGAGGTGCTTCTCATGTTCCCAGCAAGCAGTCAAGTAGCTGCCTAAATCAACCTCTCAAGAGCTTTTATGTTTCAATAGGTAACTCCAAAAAAAAAAAAAAAAAACACACTCAGGACTCTTAAGAATTGATATGATTCATGGCATAATTCTAAGTTTCTCAGACCCAAAAGATAGACATTTTCGTTAACAAGCCCTCAAAACGATTTCTTAAACAAGTTCTTCTTGTAAGACCCACTCCACTATTGAATATCCTTCTTTGCTGTAGACATTAGCCAAATACCAGGTTCCTGGCTTTATTTTCTGCCCACTTCTGTTAGTCCTGGACTCTGCCTCCTCAATTCTCTTTCCATAACTCAGATGGTTCACTGATGCTTATGGAATAAAGTCAGTTATTTCACATTCATACCCTGACTACCTGACACCAACCACCTTTTTCTAGCTTCAAGGCTAGTATATCCCTCCACATCCACCATAGCCTATTAGCAAAAATGCACAAATCACTCTGGGAAAGGTGCTTTTTTCCAACTCCACGTTCTAACTGGTACCATCCTCTTAGCTTTAGCAGAACTTTCTTCTTTCTCTACCAAGTCAGGTCCTCATCTTTTAAGACTCCCATTTCAATTCTTTTTTTCCAAGAAGGTATTCTCACCTTTCTAAGCTTTGGTTCTTCTGTATGTCCATAACACCCAAACCTATCCCTTGCCCTGCTCTTCATTTCTTATAGTTTGCTATTTGTATTCCCATCCTCTGGACCAGGTTGTAAACTCCTTGATTTAAACCTCCTTCCTCCAGAAGACTGGTCTGATTGACACTGTCATCCCCACCTCCCGGTCTCTAATTGAGAATCTACCATGTTAGAGTTGCCCAATAAGTGTTGAACTGACTTATGACACACATCTTCAGAGAAACGGTCACAGAATAATATGGAAAAAAAGACTTTACTATCTGATCAAAAGTACAGTTTGGAGACCCAAATAATGCTCAAGGCTGTGGATACTTAATGTATGTTACTGATCTTGGGGAAGATGCAAACAATGTGAAAATATTTTTCCAATAAGACAAAAATATCTTCAATATTCATCTATTAAGTTAAAGCTAAACAGGAAAGCAACACATTCTCTCTGATTCAGGAAATGGTGGTTACATTTATAGATGATTCTGACCTCCTATGTCCTTGTATTGACCTCTATCCTTCCTGTCATTTCTTGTTAGCAGAAAATTTATTTTTCTTGCATTTCCCCTGCTGCTTGTAATTCTGAGTATAGAAAGGAGAAAAATAAAAACTAATGGGTGTTGATGAGTTTTTGAATTTTCAAACATGCAGTATGAAAGGGACTGGACTCACTTTTGACAGCTTGCTGGTAACTATGTACCTAGCACTGTGCTGGATGTGGTGAACCATAAGAAAGAAGTACAATTTCATGGGTCGGTTTTCGAGAAGCATGCAATATGGTTAGGAACAGTATGTAAATACTCCCAGCCAAGCATGAAAAATATAAATGTGAAATCAAGAGGTATGTGGATGCTCAGTCTGTCAAGCATCTGACTTCAGCTCAAGTCACGATCTCATGGTTTGTGAGTTCAAGCCCAGCAACTGGCTCTGTGCTGACAACTCAGAGCCTGGAGACTGCTTCAGATTCTTTATGTGTCTCTCTCTGAACCCCCCCCTCCCCAAAAATAAACATTAAAAAAAGTGGTACCATCTTGTATGTATATCATATAACAGGGTTTCGAATGGGAAATCACTGTCTATAGTAGCAGAAAAGACTCCTTAGACCTGACTGGACTTTTAATAAGTAGAACTTGATGTGACACAAATGACTGCAGAGGGACAGATTACTTGAACCTTTTTGTAGACAAATCCTAGAATGGGAAAAGCAGGATGCCAAGAAGCTGTTCAAAGAATGAGGGTTGCAAGCCACATTCAGGGGACAGTAAGGGAACCACCATGCAGAATAGTGCACAATGGGGGAGGAGAGAGAAAGAGTTTTTGCTCTTTCTCTCCACTCTCACACGGTAGTTCTCTGGCTTTCTTACTTTTCAACACACCAAGTATCTGCCGTATCCACTGCCCACTGAAGATCACATGCTTGCTTAGATCCAGAACCCTGCAAACCCCACTCACTCTTGCCTGCTGATGCCAATTATTTCTTGCTTGGGGAGAGGGTTGTGAGAACATGGGACAGAGGAGGAAAGGAAGACATGGAATCGGAATAGGAATAGAGCCTAAGTATCCCTCACCTTTGAAGCATTTTCCTAGCTTTATTTGTCCATTTCTGCTATGCCTTTTCTGAACTATCACCTTTACTAGTCCGAATGCTCAACATGGTTACAAACTGAACTATTTCCTTTGTCTTCCAAAGTCTATGATGTTCTGCATGTCCTATTGAAAATGGCGCTACCACCTCAAGTCACACTCCCACATCTAAACTTTCACACTCACACACCAGGATCTACTCTGAGAGATGCTCTAATTTCTGTCCAGCTCGCTCCCCTATCCTTTTTTTATTAACTCACCTGCTAATGGTAAAATAATCATCATCAGAGTCAAACCTATTCAGCTTCTTAAAATGAGTATATTAGTTAGTCTTTCTGAACCACAGTTTACTCGCCTATAAAATAGAGCTGATAATGTCTGCCTCGTGGATTCATAATTAACATTATTCTCATGCTACTTATTACAACAGTCTCTTATCATTTGTTCTTCAACCTCAGCCACAATACTCTGTCTAAAACACATATTTAATTAAGTCACTTTTCTGCATAAAATATCTGTAATAAAACATCTGTAATGGACCTTTGTCTTCTGCAAGAGAAATTCTAGAGTTGTTGGAAGAACATATAGAGAGTTTAATTATTTCATGTCTGCCTGTCTTTCTAAGCTTACCCACCTCACTCTATTTTACCTAATCTACTCATCTTTTAATTCTCAACACAGATGTCACCCTGAAAAGATTTCCATCATTTTACTAGGCATAGTCAGTCATCCTATTTTCCCATTGTGGTGCCTACTAATAATACTCTTAAAACTTTTGAATATACATGGAAGTTTGTAATAGTCCCTTAACATTTTTCCCATCGCTAACTTATGAACCTTTGCAGTAGTCATTTTATATATACCTAATACTTACAGTAGTGGGTCCATTCAATACATTTGTTGACCAGATGGATGGAACATGGGCTGATATATGAATGAAAAACTGTTGTGCCCCAACAATGTCATCGTTTATATATACTTGCATTGCAGCCAGTGTGATACTTATGTTCTAGTGTTTTTATACTGTAGTTGCAATTTGCCAACATACTGTCAGTTGCAGAAGAAAGAGTTTCTATGCTCTTTTGTTACTTCTTCTCTTGCTGCTTGGTAACTTTCACTCAGACACAAACATATCTCACACTGCCTTTGGGCTAAGTTTGTGGACCATCTAGGTAGGGGAGACTTTCATGATCATTCAGTAGCTTTTAACGGCTGCTCCTTTATAATCCACAAAAAAAATCTTCCTCATTCTCCATGTTTTAGTCTGGCAAATGAACTAGCTCTTGGGAAGATCTATTCATCCAGAAGACTGCCCATATTTAGAGAAACAGAAGATTTTTTAGATTTTAATAAAGAGAAGGCTGCATCTAAAAGTGATGTCTTAGACCCATATACTGGCCATTAATGCCGATATAGTACAGGCAAGAATGCATACAGGGCTTTTCTGGTGAGAGGAGAAAATCCCATAATCACCATATTATTAATATATATGTATGTATTTTTTCTTCTCATTGGCTGATGTATCATCATGTTCATAAATCCAGATACCAGTTAGTCTAGCATAGGGCTGCTTTACTCTGGTGCTTGCAAAAGAAACAGAATGCAATGTTTGTAATTATTTTTTTCTTCCTTAGAACATCTGTCGGGCAACTCTTCACCAAACTGCAAAAGGACTATACATATGCCTCAGGAAGTCAGGACCCGAAATCAAACAGAGATGTCAACCAAGAGCCAGAAATTAGGGGTTCATTTATTTAAATTGTTCATGTCTATGATGACTATAATTCCTATTTTGTCCAGGAGTGTCCTAATTAATACCCAGATCAGGGAAAAATTGATAATAGCACCCTCTTTCTTTCTTAAAGTGTCCTGATTTTCATTACTATATGGTCACCCAATTCATAACATTTGTATGTGAAATTTAATCTTAGATTTTAGATTCATTTCTAATGATTATTTTAAAATGATTTTGCATTTCGTTGTAGTCTACTCTGTTTATATTTTATTGCATAAGATCAGAAATTGGAACTCAAAAAAAAAGTGCTTCTCCTAGTCAAGGAAAAGATGGACAATTGCATATTTGGTTCTCTTGTGCTGTGTCTGACTCAGAATAGATCATCAAATACATGCCCATTGCCACAAATTACTGCTCTCAGACTTGCCACAGCTGACAAATAGAAGGAGATGTTTGGAAGGAAGTAAGGCAAGAAGGATTTGTTGAGGAGCAAGTCTCAATATGTGGCAGGCATTATTAGCTTCTGTTACATTTGAAATAGTAACGATTCAATCAATAAGCTGTCTTTCATGATTACTTGCAAACAGTGTGTTGAGTAATTATTTTCCATTAATGTATTTTTGAAATATCCTAGGCATGAGTTATGATTTTGCTTCCTAGTTTTTAGATACCCTGATGCCTTTGTTCAAAGTCAGTAGTGTTATCAACTGCATGATAAATTGATCTCTTAGACACTTTTCCAGCCTCTAAAAAATCATCTGCTTTAAAATAGATTTCCATATGATCTGTGTTTTGGACTGTAGCACTGTATTCAGGTGTCATTAATAGATATCCTTTATCCTCTGGTATACAAGACACAAAATCAATTCAATTTCCATCATTATCACCAGAATTATTTTCAGAAAACCAATTCTAAGATCAAGAAGATACCTGAGTGCTCTGCATCTTTGGGAGGTTGTGTAATAAGCTTTTGTTAAATGACCAATCTGTTCATTTGATTTAGATTGTGGGTCATATGTTTTTCTTCAGATTGATTGTGTGGGTACCATTCTGGAGGACCCTCTGTTATCCTCACTCAGGGAAGATAGATTAAAGAATAGATCAGAACCACCACATCCAGTTTTCCCTATGTCCTCTGCAGATTAATTTTCCATTAACTCCTCCCAAAACTTGTAAACATCTACTCTGAAAAAAACAGACTCTAAAAATCCTAATTGAATTAATCTTTGGTAGGGGCTGAGAAAAATATTTTATCATGGGAAATATCTTCCATCTACCCATGTCTGCTAAAAGTAGGGACTTAATGTGAGAACATTAATGTTTCATCTTGCTTGCATGCACACACACACACACACACAGACACTACAATAAAAATATAAAAGTAATATTTTAAGTGATATGTAAGAACAAGAACATAGAACATAACTTGTATAATAATAAGTTAACTTTTTCACATTAATAATACATCACTGAGCATTCTAAGTTACATTAGTCACTCATCAGGCATTGAGAATACAGTCTATATGTCACTTTAGTAAGCACCAAGGTGTGTAACCATAAGCACACTTCCTACAGAAAGTCATATTGCCTCTACACACTTTCCCCCTCAATCCAGAGAGCAAACGACAAGAAAATAATGAAGACTTTAACTTTCATGCAAGGAAACATATGTCTCTTGCAAAAGAGAGAGAGTGAGAAAGAAAGAGAGAGAGAGAGAAATATCCTTTAAATAAAATATAAAAGTTTACTCTTGGGGTGCCTGGGTGGCTCAATCAGTTGAGCATTTGACTTCGGCTCAGGTCATGATCTTGTGGTTCATAAGTCTGAGCCATGCATCTAGCTCTGTACTAACAGCTCAGAACCTGGGGCCTGCTTCAGAGTCTGGGTCTCCCTCTCTCTCTGCCTCTCCCCTGCTTACATACACACTCTCTCTCTTTCTGTGTCTCTGTCAAAAATAAATAAACATTAAAATATATAAAAGTTTAATCTTTAAATGACTTTATAGCTTATCATATTGTGAAAATGCGAATTAAAGGGAGGAATAAGAAATTTCTGGTATGGATCTATCTAATAGCTACCTAAATAAAATAAATTTTAAAATATATAAATAATTTTGAATAATTCTAAAATAGTCATACACTTCCTCTCTTTAAAGTTAACCATGAGCTCATTTCTTTTGTTTTATTGTTCTTCCTGAAAGCACCATTTCTTGGTTTCAAAACCTAAGGAAAAATAGAATATTTGTTATAATTATCAAAAATTTTGAAGAAGTAATTTTTGGATGCAATTATCTGGATAAAATGCCTACTTGGTTAAATGGTATATAAATTCACTACTGCTCAGCATCTCAATTCCTTTTCTCTCCCTCATTTCTATTACAAAGAAAATACGGGTACAGAGTCACACAAGAATTCTTTAGATTCTGTAGAATTTAATATTTCCTTCATTTGAATACAAAAAGCTAATATATGTTGAAATTTATTAACATTATTTCTACAAATGTTATATTTAAATTTCATGTATTTATTTACTTATTTGAAATTTTTAATTTTGAGAAATGTTAGAGATTTAGTGCAGTATGAAAAAATATTCAGGACTTTTATGATAAATATAACTACAGAACACATAAGACTAAAAATAACACATTATTTTTATTTGCATATAGTTCTTTTAATAATATTAAACAAATAAAAAAACCATTATTGATTAAACCTAGTACCATTTTATAGTAAAAGATGGGGTAATTTATTCTTAAATCTTTAAATCCGGTAAAAATTAAAAACCATCTGCAGTTAGTCTTTAGATACTATCTAGGATCTGAATACAGTGAACCAACTTGATCTGTCATGGCCAGATCCTTACCTAATACATGTTTTTATATTAGCATATCCTCAAGGATCTAGGACTGTGTCTTACATTTAGTAGGCCTCTAATAAATTCTGAGCAAACTGTTACCAGTTTTATGCTCTGTTAATAAAACTAAGACCTCTGGGATCAGACAGTAATTTATACTTTTGTGTCAACTGACTTTCCATCTTGCAGAATCCCGTTCATCTGTTCTGTTTCCCTAGATCAGTTCCTATTAAATTAGCAAAGTTAATAAACACATTTAATATTGGATCCACATCAAAGAGCCCTTAAAAATGCTTTGATGTGCAAGCAATAGCACTCAGAGTCCTCTTTGGTCTTCAGTGTCCTCTCATTTGACAACTTTGTGGTTCTTGCCTTAAAGCAGTGGGAGAATATTTTGTTTTAGATTATTATTTATCCATAAAGGAAAGCTTTCTGGAAGTTGAAAGACATATTTTAGAACGTAGAAACATACCCACACACAAAGCTAAAATTTGATTTTCATCTCTTTATATTTTTTTAAGTTGTACACTTTTTTTTTTAATTTCTGAAAGAGAGAGAGACAGTGTGAGCAGGGGAGGGTCAGAGAGAGAGAGGGAGATACAGAATCTGAAACAGACTCCAGGCTCTGACCTAGCTGTCAGCACCGAGCCTGACACCGGGCTCGAACCCACAAACCGTGAGATCATGACCTGAGCTGAAGTCGAACGCTTTACTGACTGAGCCACCCAGGCGCCCCGATTCTCACATCTTTAGATGAAGAAATCACCGGACTTACCAGTATCCCAGAAATGCTTTTTATGTTTCCTTAGTGAAGCGGTTCCAAGACTCTAAATTAACATAAATCCAATCTTGCTTGTTGATGATATCAAGTTCCTTTAAAGTACCTTCTGTTGGGTTTGTTAAGAGTTACTTAATTTTCTTTTCTGGTATCAATCTAATTATAACCAACAAAATGTTAAGCAACGTCAATATACTAGATTGTGTGGATAGAATGCTCAAGTTTTAAGCTGCCCTCTCTTATTTTGAAAGCAGGTCCAGAATTCCTTTATCTGACATGGAACCTAACCATTAGGACATCTGATTTTCTCCTACCTATTGAAATTCACAATGTAATCAATAGCTTCACTAAATCCAAGAAGTGCTATACCCATAGAGCTTTGTGTCTGAGTAATATATGGATGTGCTTGTGGGCTTGTTTTTGCATCTTCCCACAAACTAGCTGAGAGGCTGAGAAACTTCATTAAAAAGACATTTGTAAGGATGCTAGAGGAAAAAGAAAATCCTCCACAGACTATTTACCTAATTTCCAGCCAGTACAGGATTACTCCCACCAGGAATCATTTATTGCTTTACTGGCCTAAGTGATGGGATGTTAGCATCTCTTTTGGCTGATTGCTTTGCGATCTAGTTGCTTTCAGATGTGAGAAAAGCTATCTTAATATTCATACAGAACTTCTGTCTCACTTCATTTCTTCCAACATTGATCTTACAATCTCCCATGGGCAAACTTTATCCTCTACTTATTGAAACCCCAAATGTGTCATTCACACAAGCAAGGTGTTTTGGGAAAGGCTTGTGAACATTTTAGTCAGCCAACCAAAATGTTCAAATGGCTGCTTATTTCATTTGCTTCTCTCCTGCCTACTCTTACAGGAGAACACAGTCACTGGTCAGCAGATTTTATATTTACCAACTTATGCTGAAAACAGAATATGATGTGATTGGATTAATTTATGCATTGTTTGTTGGAAGCTTGACATCCTAACTTCAGTTCCAACTTGATATGAAAAGAATTTTTAAAATTCTGAATGTATAGTCTGTTAACAAGATTTGGGTTGTTTGTTCACAACTGTTTTGCAAATAAAATGATGGGATCTTGGGAAAGCTTTAGCAAGATGATTGTCTAGGATGCCAAAGAATGTCACAAGAGCAGGACTTGAAAGAAGAGAAATAAACTCTAAGCAATGTGAGAAAACATCCTGTGTTATTGTAGCCAACTACCTCAGTTGGTTTCCTCTAAATCACCCACTGATTATAACTGCTTTCAGAAATAACTCTCTGAAGTGAATAAATGGAATATTAGCTGTATTCTCCTATGTGCTCACATATCAATTTAACTCCTGAATGTCTTCCTATAAATTGTCTACCTAATAGACATTCGAGAATTCAAAACCTATAAAAACTAATTACAGTCCTACAAATGTACCAATAGACAAAGGTATTACCTGTGGTGAAATATCATTCATGAAATTCAGATAATAGCACAATTCTGATTATTTCTGGCTCAATTCTCTTCACTACTGCTTTTACAACTGTTGCACCCCTACTGGAAAGCAGTGTTTGCAATAATGTGATGTTAAAGAAGCCTTCTTTCTACCTTGCTGTGTTTCTAAGAAAAAATCAGAATAGGAATATGTGTTGTGTCATCACCCCATTCTTTACCACCTTTCTAGTATCTCGTTCCCAGATACCTGTCTTGCACAAACCACAAGGACTACTCAAAACCCACTTATAAGACAAAACAGTCCCCTTGCAGAGTAACAATGATAATTTGCCACAAAGTCAAGTCAGATGGATGGACCTCTTGCACCATGAAAGAGGTGGGGTCTGCCTCTCTAGGAGCCATGACCAGCAAGCACCCTTTCTGTTCTGAGATGTTACATTGAGACTTAAACCACTGCTATACCTTCTGGAGACACTTTTACAAGAAGATTGGAAATAAAAAAGAAAGAAAAGGGGGAGCAACTTTTCAGAGAATAATTGAATTTAGCTTGTTTAAAAGAGTCTATTTTCATGAAAGATTTTTCTGACACATAGAAAATAACATTTTCTCACAAAGCATAATGGTATTAATAGTGTCAGACTTTCTTTGAAGTAGTCAAAATACCTTGTTCAATTGTTTGGGTGTTTTAATATATTCATTTTTGTCTGTTTCATTATGTTTTCATGCTGTCTATCCACTAACATGCTTGTGTTTTCCCAATAAATAGGTCGTCATGGAGATGGAGGTTATTGGCCAGTTGATACTAATTTGATTGACAGAAGCACTCTCAATGGTAAGACTATCAATTAGATTCTATTGGATTAGTTATATTAATTAACTGTTTAATTCTAGAGCGGCTGAGGCAATTTTTTTACTTACTGACAGTGTTATGAATCCCATAGGGTTTTAGTGGGGATAATAGAAGTATCCATTCTACCAGGAGATAATGTCAGTGAGAGTTGAATTCGCAAAACAGTCAATTGAAAAATTCAAACATGGAAAACTTTATAAAGCATTCAGGGCTATTAATAATATAATATCTAGATTTTAAAGTGTTATATGTATTTCAAATATTTCCAGGAGTACCTGGGTGGCTCAGTCGGTTGAGTGTCTGACTTTGCCTGAGATTATGATCTCACGAAACATGAGTTTGAGCCCCACATCAGGCTTGCTGCTGTCAGCACAGAGCCTGCTTTGGATTCTCTGTCCCCATCTCTCCTGTCCTCTCCCATTCTCTCTCCCTCTCACATTAAAAAAATAAAGTAATAAAATGTCTTCAAAAACTTAATATTATTAGAAAAAGATGATCTCTGAGGAAGATTGAACTGAAACCCACTCAGTTTCCTAAACTGAAGTCACTAGGACTTTCTCTTTGGAGAATTTACTCTTCAGAATCCTCTAGCAACTTGCTGCTAATTTTTCTTCACACTCTAAAAATTAAACATTTATTTCTGCTCATCCTAATGGACCATTCACATATTTGAGGTTTGGCCAGACAGAAAAAGTATCTAGAACTACACAGAAGAAGCCGTTGGTGTTGGTGTTGGAGTTGTCTTCTAGGATCTTGTCCTCAGTTTTGCTGAAATAGAAACTTTGGGGGAATGGATTAATATTAGACAAACTTCTAAGGGACTGATGTATATATTATAAGTTTCTTTCATAGGTTTTTAAAAATGTGTTTAGTTTCTGTTGTTTGGTTTTCTTTGCTAAGAATATAGTTCACATATTCAAAATACAAATATGAAAACTTGTGTACTCATCAGCAAGGTTAAGATATAAAATATTCAACATATAATTGAAATCTTTTATATGCTCTGCCTTATCACATGCTTCTCTACCATTTCCTCCATTCCTCATTGATGGAACCACTCTCCCAAATATGGTTTTTACTGTATAGATACATACCCCTAAACATTATAAAATTATTCTACATGTTTATCACTTTATAAAAATGGTATCATATGATATGTATCTTGTTGCACCTTGCATTCATCTTTAATTATTGGCTTTTTGTTTATATTTTAATAGTTTATTGTCAAGTTGGTTTCCATGTAACACCCAGTGTTCATCCCAACAAGTGCCCTCTATGCCCATCATAACTCTGCTCTTCTTCCCACCGTCAGCCCTCATTTTGTTGTCAGCCTTCAAGAGTCTCTCATGGTTTGCCTCCCTCCCTCTCCCAAATATTTTTCACCTTCTCCTCCCCCATGGAGCTCCGATAAGTTCCTCCTAATCCTCCTATCCATGCAAACACGTGGTATCCATCCCTCTCTGCCTAACTTATTTTGCTCAGCATAACACCCTCAAGGTCCATCCATGGTGCTACCCATGGCCAGATTTCATTGTTTCTCATTGCCATGTAGTATTCCATGGTATAGATAAACCACATCTTCTTGATCCATTCGTCCGTTGATGGACACTTAGGCTCTTTCCATGTTTTGGTTACTGTTGAGAGTGCTGCTATGAACATTGGGGTACATGTGCCCCTATGCTTCAGCACTCCTGTATCCCTTAGGGAAATTCCTAGCAGTGCTATTGCTAGGTCATAGGGGAGTTCTATTGTTAATTTTCTGAGGAACCTCCACAGTTTTCCAGAGGGGCTGCACCAGTTTACATTCCTACCGACAGTGTAGGAGGGTTCCCGTTTCTCCACATCCTTGCCAGCATCTTGAGTTCTCTGATTTGCTCATTTTAGCCACTCTGACTGGCGTGAGGTGGCATCTCAGTGTGGTTTTGATTTGTATTTCCCTGATGAGGAGGGATGCTGAGCATCGTTTCATGCGTCTGTTGGCCATCTGGATGTCCTCTTTGCAGAAGTGTCTGTTCATATCTTCTGCCCATTTCTTCACTGGATTATTAGTTGTGCAGGTGTGGAGTTTGGTGAGTTCCTTATAGGTTTTGGATACTAACCCTTTATCTGATATGTTGTTTGCAACTATCTTTTCCTATTCCATCAATTACCAATTAGTTTTATGACTTGTTTGCTGTGCAGAAGCTTTTGATCTTGATGAGGTCCCAATAGTTCATTTTTGCTCTTGATTCCCTTGACTTTGGGGATGTGTCAAGTAAGAAATTGCTGTGCTTGAGGTCAAGGAGGTTGTTTTCTGCTTTCTCCTCTAGGATTTTGATGGTTCCTTTCTCACATTCAGGTCCTTTATCCATTTTGAGTTTATTTTTGTGTATGGTGTGAGAAAATGATCTTGTTTCATTCTTCTGCATGTCGCTGTCCAGTTCTCCTAGCACCATCTGTTAAAGAGGCTGTCTTTTTTCCATTGGATACTCTTTCCTGCTTTGTCAAAGATTAGTTTGCCATACATTTTTGGGTCCAATTCTGAGTTCTCTATTCTATTCCACTGGTCTATGTGTCTGTTTTTGTGCCAATACTATACTCTCTTGATGATGACAGCTTTGTAGTAGAGGCTAAAGTCTGGGATAGTGATGCCTCCTGTTTTGGTTTTCTTCTTCAATATTACTTTGGCTATTCGGGGTCTTTTGTGGTTCCATACAAATTTTAGGATAGTTTGTTCTAGTTTGAGAAGTATGCTGGTGCAGTGTTGGTTGGGATTGCATTCAATGTGTAGATTGCTTTCCGTAGTAATGATTTTAACAATATTTATTCTTCCAATCCATGAGCATGGAATGTTTTTCCATTTTTTGTGTCTTCTTCAATTTCCTTCATAAGTTTTCTATAGTTTTCATCATACAGATCTCTTATATCCTTGATTAGGTTTATTCCTAGATATTTTATGGTTTTTTGTGCAATTGTGAATGGGATCAGTTTCTTGATTTCTCTTTCTGTTGCTTCATTGTTGGTGTATAAAAATGTGACCGATTTCTGTACGTTGATTTTGTACCCTGCAACTTGGCTGAATTCATGAATCAGTTCTAGTAGGCTCCTGGTGGAGTCTGTTGGGTTTTCCATGTAGAGTATCATGTCGTCTGGAAAAAGTGAAAGTTTGACTTCTTTGCCAATTCTGATGCCTTTTATTTCCTTTTATTGTCTGATGGCTGATGCTAGGACTTCCAGCACTATGTTAAACAACAGTGGTGAGAGTGGACATCCCTGTCGTGCTCCTGATCTCAGGGGGAAAGCTCTCAGTTTTTCCCCATTGAGGATGATGTTAGCTGAGGGCTTCTCATAGATGGCTTTTATGATGAAAAGCAAGTTCCTTCTATCCTGATTTTCTCGAGGGCCTTTTTAAGAAGGGATGCTGTATTTTGTCAAATGCGTTTTCTGCATCTATAGACAGGATAATATGGGTTTTTATCTTTTCTTTTGTTGATGTGATGTATCACTCTGATTGATTTGTGAATATTGAACCAGTCCTGCAACCCAGGAATGAATTCCACTTGATCTTGGTGGATAATTCTTTTTATGTGCTGTTGCATTAGATTTACAAGTATCTTGCTGAGGATGTTTGCATCCATATTCATCAAGGGTATTGGCCTGTAGGTCTCCTTTTTTACCGGTTCTCTGGCTTGGGAATCAAAGTGATGCTGGCTTCATAAAATTAGTCCAGAAGTTTTCCTTCGATTTCTATTTTTTGGAATAACTTGAGAAGAATGGGTATTAATTCTGTTTTAAATGTCTGGCAGAATTCCCCAGGGAAACCATCTGGTCCAGCGCTTTTATTTGTTGGGAGATTTTTAATAACAGATTCAATTTCTTCACTAGTTATGGGTCTGTTCAGATTTTCTATCTCTTCCCATGTGAATTTTGGTAGTGAGTGTGTGTTTAAGAATTTGTCCATTTCTTCTAAGTTGTCCAGTTTGTTAACATATAACTTTTCATAGTATTCCCTGATAATTTCTTGTATTTCTGAGGGGTTGGTTGTAATAAGTCCGTGTTCATTAATGATTTTGTCTATTTGAGTGCTTTCTCTTCTTTTTGAGAAGCCTGGCTAGAGGTTTGTCAATTTTGTTTATTTTTTCAAAAAACCAACTCTTGGTTTCATTGATCTGTTCAACTGTTTTTTTCGGTTTCTATGTTGCTTATTTCTGCCCTGATTTTTATTATTTCTCTTTTTCTACTGGGCTTGGGGTGCTCTTGTTGCTCTCCCTCTAGTTCCTTTAGGCGAGCTGTTAGATTTTGCACTTGCGCTTTTTCTAATTTCATGAAATAGTCCTGGAGTGCAATGAACTTTCCTCTTAAGACTGTCTTTGCGGGGTGCCTGGGTGGCTTAGTCGGTTAAGCGTCCGACTTTCGCTTGGGTCATGATCTCACTGTTCGTGGGTTCGAGGCTGGCGGCGGGCTCTGTGCTGACTGCCAGCTCAGAGCCTGGAGCCTGTTTCAGTCTGTGACTCCCTCTCTCTCTGACCCTCCCCTGCTCACGCTGTCTCTCTCTCTCTCCTAGAAATAAATAAAACATTAAAAAAAAAATTAAAAAAAAAAAAGACTGTCTTTGCCACATCCCATAGAGTTTGGATTGTTGTATTTTCATTTTCATTTGTTTCCAAATATTTTTAATTTCTTCTCAAATTGACTGATTGGCCCATTCGTTCTTTAGTAAGGTGTTCTTTAATCTCCATGTTTTTGGAGGTTTTCCAGACTTTTTCCTGTGGTTGATTTCAAATTTCATAGCATTGTGATCTGAAAGTGTGCATGGTATAATCTCAAGTCTTTTATATTTATTGAGCGTCACTTTATGTCCCAGTATGTGATCTACCTTGGAGAAGGTGCCATGCGCACTTGAGAAGAAAGTGAATTCCATGGCTTCAGGATGTAGAGTTCTAAATATATTTGTCAATTCCACCTAGTCCAATGTGTCATTCAAGTCCATTGTTACTTTAGTGTATTTCTGTCTAGTTGATCTATCCATTGCTGTAAGTGGAGTATTAAAGTCCCCTGCTATTAGCACAATCTTATCTGTAAGATTGTTCCTGTTTGTGATTAATTGCTTTATGTATTTAGGTGCTTCCATATTCGGTGCATAGGCAATTATAATTGTTAGCTCTTCCTGATGGATAGCACTTGTAATTATTATATAATGCCCTTCTTCATCCCTTGTTACTGCCTTAACTTTGACGTCCAGTTTGTCTGATGTAAGTATAGCTACTCCAGCCATCTTTTGACTTCCAGTAGCATGGTATATATTTCTCCATCCATTACCTTCAATCTGAAGTGGACCTCAGGTCTAAAGTGAGTTTCTTGTAGACAGCAAATAGATGGATTTTGGTTTTTTTTTAATCCATTCTGCTACCCTATGTCTTTTGATTGGGGCATTTAGCCCATTTACCTCCAGTGTTATTATTAAAAAATATGCGTTTAGAGTCATTGTGTCCTTTGTAGAATTCATGCTTGTGGTGGTGACTCTGTTACCTTGCATTCCTTGCAACACTTCCCTCAGAGAGTCCCCCTCAGGATTTCTTGTAGTACTGGTTTAGTGGTGACGAATTCTTTCAATTTTTGTTTATTTGGAAAGACTTTTATCTCTCATTCTATTCTAAATGACAGGCTTGCTGGATAGAGGATTCTTGGCGGCACATTTTTTCTGTTCATCACATTGAAGATCTCCTGCCATTCCTTTCTGGCCTGCCAAGTCTCAGTAGATAGGTTCGTAACCACTCTGATAGGTTTCCCTTTTATCCCTAGCTGCTTTCAGAATTCTCTCTTTGTCCTTATATTTTGCCAGTTTCACTATATGTCACGCAGAAGATCGATTCAAGTTACATCTGAGGGGAGTCCTATGTGTCTCTTGGATTTCAATGTTTGTTTCCTTCCCCAGATTGGGGAAGTTCTCTGTTATCATTTGTTCAAGAACTACTTCAGCGCCTTTCCCTCACTCTTCCTCTTTTGGAAGTCCTATGATATAGATATTATTGTGTTTGATTGTATCGCTGAGCTCTTGAACTCTCCTTTTGTGTTCCTGGATCAGTTTATCTCTCTTTTTCTCAGCTTCCTCTTTTTCTATAATTGCATCTTCTGAATCCCTTATTCTCCTTTCTGCCTCTTCAATCCATGCATTGGACGCCTCCATTTTATTATGCACCTCATTTATAGCGTTTTTTAATTCATCACAACCATTTTTAAGCTCCATAGTCTTTGTAGCAACAGTTTCTCTGATGTCTTCCATGCCTTTTTCAATCCCAGCAATTAATTTTATGACTATTGTTATAAATTCTTGTTCAGTTATGTTGCTTATAAATGTTTCGAGCAGTTCTTTAGCTGTCATTTCTTCCTGGAATTTCTGTAGAGAAGAGTTCTTCCATTTCATCATTTCAGTTAGCTTTCTATCTCTTGTTAGTGTTTTTTTTTTAATGTTTTATTTATTTATTTCTAGGAGAGAGAGAGAGAGAGAGAGAGCATGAACAGGGGAGGGTCAGAGAGAGAGGGAGTCACAGACTCTGAAACAGGCTCCAGGCTCTGAGCTGGCAGTCAGCACAGAGCCCGACACGGGGCTCGAACCCACGAACCGCGAGATCATGACCTGAGCGAAAGTCGGACGCTTAACCGACTAAGCCACCCGGGCGCCCCTATCTCTTGTTAGTTTTAAAAGCTTGTTATGCACTCTGCATCTGTGAGTGCTGCTGTACCAAAGAAGTCTCTTTGACTGTCCAGTACCTGTCCATTCAAGAAGTGTTCTTTGAATGGTGTCTCTTGGTCTCTCTTGTTGAGACCTTGGTTATTTTATTTCCCTACTCATAGTGGTATTTGGGACTCTCCATCATGTGTACTTTGGCTTGTTTCTTGAGGTAGCTCCTTTGGGTCCAATCTCCCTGTGTCATGGACATAGCCAAGGTGGGCCATGCTCTATAATCCAAGCCAAGCCTCGTTTCCAGATCTTAGTCTGCGTGCCCCATTGATATCACCCGAAATATAAACTCCCAAGCGAGTTCCTCTGAGCAGTTTCAAGCCTCTCACCTCCCCCCCCGGGAATCAAGCGGAGCCAGAAGCACAGCGACAGGCTTCAGGTGCCTCCGCGTCCCCTCCAGGTAGAGCTAGTGAGCAAGGGGCAGTTTCTCCCGGGGTCGCCTGGGACCAGTGCGTCCAGCCTAGGGTCAGCTGGACAGCAGGAAATCGGATCCCTCTGTGTCCTGAGCCAAGGTTTTTCTCTTCTCTAGGGACGGGGACAGTTTCTTGAGCAGTTTCAGCCGCTCTTTACCCCTTTACTCAATGTGGCTGCCCACAAAGGGGGCTCCCACCTCTCCCTCCGTGTCCCCGGTCCCAGCCCATTTTTATCTTCCCCAGTTCACACTCACACACTATAAGGTTGTTTTCTCAGCGGATTCTGTCTCCGTTTCCTCCCAAACTCCTGGATTCTGTAAGAGTTCCTATAGCTTCAGGCCTTCTCCATTTGAGAGATGGGGGCGTGTAAAATATATGGATATCTCTACTTTTCTGCCATCTTGCCTCTCCCACCCCTAATTTTGTTTTTAAGATTTATCTATGTGTTTACAAATACTCCTTCACTTATCTTTAGTACTGTATTTTATTAAAATAACACAAAATGTTTATATAACCATTTTAGCATGTTTTCATGAGAAATTTGATTACTGAATAGATAAATATTCATTTGGGTGCTCTTCTATTTAAAAATTCATATAGGTTGGGGTGCCTGCATGGCTCAGTCTCTTAAGCTTCTGACTTCGGCTCAAGTCATGATCTCACAACTTGTGAGTTTGAGCTCCACATCAGTCTCTGTGCTGATGGCTCAGAGCCTGGAGGCTGCTTCAGATTCTGTCTCCCTCTCTCTCTGCCCCTCCCCCACTCATGCTCTGTCTGTCTCTCAATAATACATAAACATTAAAAAAATTAATAAAAATAAAAATCCATATGGGAAGCCAAATTGCAATCTAAAAGTTGCTTGCTGAGTGAGAAATTGGAATAAGACATTCAGTTAAGTGATTATTTCCTATTATAGGCAATAATACCTTAATGCATCTATTTTCTCAAAGAAGACCTATATCTGCACAGTAGACCAGATGTTCCATTTAAAGGCTCAGTATCCCCTCCTCTGTCCAGTGGTAGATTCAGGAATGTATATTTACCTATTGACTCTTCTTTTCTAATGACCAGGCATACCCTCCTCTGCTATTAAAGCACTTTACTTAACCAGATAAGTATAAGTTCTTACATTTAAGCTTCCTAAACATATTCCAATCAGACTGTCTAAGCTTATACCCAGTATGTTCTCTCTAGGTTGCTACAATCCTCATCACCTCCTATTGTCTTGTACACACATCCTCTTCCCACATTAAGTAGCATTATTGTCTCCTATAGGTATTTGAGGTTTAGACACCTGCTATAGCTGATGCCTGGCTCTGGTAGTTTCCAGACTCACAGACACACAAGGGAGAAATGAAGGAGCTCACAACAGGAAGCTGAGAGGAAGGATGTGTTGGGACTGATAACAGATGAAGGGCATGGTCCTTCAGTAGGTTTAGATAATGATGGTTTCCTTCCCCAAACTGTGCAAGTTTTATCAACTCATTTTTGTTTTTGCTTCAGAGTCAACAATATGCCAAACACACTTCATGCATTCATACAATCATTTAGAAATGCTCCTAAGCCCTCACTGCATGCAGCATGCTTGCTATGAACTATGCACACAGATTGAAAACTAGACCCCTCACAAGAGCAACAAATGAAGAGGGAGAATTGCCCATGTAGATAAGGCAAAGGAATACACTCCTGGAAGATGAAAGAGAATGAGAAAAATCCCAGGGATGTGAGAAAGGGTAAAAGAAGGTCATCATTGAAATTGTGTGGGGAAATAACATTGTAGTGTTTTTTGCACTGAGATAGGTTCTAGGTTTAGAGTCCATGCCAAGAATTCATATTATCCCCTTTTTAGAGTTATCCTGCAGAGCTAATTTTCAGATATTATTTCTATAGGTTTCAAATTGGAATTCATCCACCACTAAGGGCAAGACTATCTATACTTACACAGGATAGTGTTTTTTGAAGAGACAGAGTACCAAGAAATTAAGAGAGAGTTGGAATGGTTAATTGAGAAGGAACAGTTATCCCTTCACCATTTGTACCCTCTAGTAAGCAGTGGTCATGTATGTTAAAGGCGGAGCAAGTGTAAGCCACAAACATACAACTATGCATTCTCTTAAACCACATATTCTAAAATTCTAATTTTGGATAGAATTGTCAAGTTTCTCAAGTAAGAATACAGGAAGCCAGTACCATTTGAATCATTTCTAATTTCCTCAAAATATGAGATAGTGGAAAATATTGCAAGGAATTTCTATCTCAGTGTACATATGGATCCCAAGGTGCACATGTATAGGCAACTATAAATAATTGAAATTTGACTGAGCCTTCTGTATTTTTAATTACTAAATATAGCAGTCCTAATTTCAGATAGAATTTAAAAGTTTGGTATTGACTATTTAAATTTGTCCTTCAAAATACAGTGAGGTTTCTGAAGAGAAACCCCAGACCAAATTAGATGCTAACAAGTAAGTCAGCAAGAACTTTTCACAGGAGTCAGACCTCAGATGAAGAGAATGACAGTAATTAAGGAGAATGCATGTTATTCTATTCTCTCTCTCTTTTTTTGTCATTTAAGATTCCTAGTCAGAAAAATAATTGCAATTAAATTTAGTCTGATACACATTATCTCACTAGAGAAAGTCATGAAGATAAAATAGAGGAACAATAGGCAGTGACTTTGCACCAGTTTAGATAGATCATTGCCCATCACCCCTTCTCAATTTTCGGCATCACTTAATAATGTTTTAGGTATTTCATGTTAAATGAATGGGATGAACAAAGCACCTCAGTCATTTCTAGAATCTTTACCAGAATAATGAATTATTGCAGGCTACTTGATTGAATTGATAACCTCTGACAGACATGGGTGGTGGAGGACAAACTCAATCTGTTTCCCATTCTATTTTGCTACCTGATAAATGATGGTAAATATGTAATTTGACTTTAGCTTAGGTTATTATAAGCAAATCAGCAAAGGCATCTGAAAAACCCTACCTTTCTAATTAAAGTCTGGTTAATATCCTATCCCTTAAGAAGGCTAATGTCTTATGCCTTAAGAAGGGTTATAATTTCGAATTCAATGTACAAATGAAATCTCAATTGATAAAACTCCAAACTCACTCAACCTAGGCTGAATCAACAAAAAACACTTCAAAATCTGAGTTTTTGAGCCTCATATACAAGGAAAATTTCATATATCACCTCTTAGACTGACAGAATTATAGAGTTTTCCTATCTCTCCCTACACTTCCTGTATTCATCCTTCAAAGAATTATAATAGAATAATGGCTTGTTGTCAAGATACTCAGGATAGTTGCAAATAAATTTAGACCTCACTAATCACTTACTTTCTCTTACAGCATGCCACTCTTTTAAAAATGCACTCTTGGAATTCAAATAAAGAAAAACAAAGCTATAGTTTATGTTTACTCTTGCAGTTGGAAGCCCTTAATTAAATTGAGAAAACTGAAGAGGCTTCCTATATTATTTTCTGATGACAGGTAGAATCAAAGCTAATATGTACTGATATGGTAGTATTTTACTTTTATGGTGTTTTCAATTTTATGGTCCACATTCTTAAAGCAGGAAAATCTTCAACTTCTGAAAATGTGATTTTGTAGTTTATATTTGTATGAATAACAACAGTGAAAATCACTTCAATCCTGCTGTTCTCATTGGGAGAGATAAATCACCAGTTTCTATTTTGTTGATGGCTCTTCCTGTAATTTATAAAATTAGCAATTTTTGTTATGACATCTACAGTCCCTACAAATATGTGGTTGTATTGATCTCAACCTTTAAAAAGCAAATTAAGTTTGATAGGTTGATGCTTTAGTGAAATATTACTAACAATCAATATTATCCATTCTTAAATATTCAGAATCATATTAGGTGTTCTGTGAAACATGAATTACACTGTTTGTGTGGGAGAAAAGACCGTGATTTGACCCTTACTCTTAAAAACTTTTATTATTCTCAGAATGCAATAAGATTTTAACTAATCTAGATAAGGTGTACTTAAAAGCTCTTCCATATTTGCATGAAATGATCAGTCGGAGGTTGGTGAGCTATTGTAAGCACTCAGCAAAGACACCTTAATGTCAAAGGAAAGGTCCAAAAATAAAAGTTGACATCATTCATAGAAAGGTAGGCGGAGTGGTCCAGGGTCTTCAGTTTTAGTCTATAAGAGGCTCTGCCTATCTGCCATCCAACCATTATCTACTGCAAATGATTTTAAAGATCCCAGACTAATCCTAACCCCCAGTTATTTGAACTACTTTGCCAAGGATTAGGACTGTGTGAATCAAGTCACTTAAACTCTTGGGATCTTAATTTTTCATCTGAACACAGAAAATGTTAAACTAGATCAGGATTCCTCTATGTCAGAACTATTGCCATTGAGACTGGATAATTGTTGTTGTTGTCATGGGTCTTGTCCTGTGCATCCCTGGCCTTTACACACTACATGCCAGCAGTATTTCCCTTCTACCATGTTTTAAGAACCAAAACTGCCTCTAGACTTTATCAAGTTTCCCTTTAGGAAGCAACGTCTCCTCAGTTAAAAACCACTAATCTGTGGGGCGCCTGGGTGGCATAGTCGGTTAAGCATCCGACTTTCACTTAGGTCATGATCTCTCGGTTAGTGGGTTCGAACCCCGCGTCGGGCTCTGTGCTGACTGCCAGCTCAGAGCCTGGATCCTGTTTCAGTCTGTGACACCCTCTCTCTCTGACCCTCCCCTGCTCACGCTCTCTCTCTCTCTCTCCTAGAAATAAGTAAAAAAAAAAAACAAACAAAAAACCACTAATCTAGATCACCTTTCTCCAAAGACTGTTCCAAGGTAAATGGGTCCCATGAGAAGCCCTAAGAAAAAGTGGTCCATGGTCAAATAAGTATTGGGAAGTTTGGTTGGCCACTCACTCCTGTTTTTGCCAGGTTCTCCCCTGCTACTTGAACACTAGGGGTGTTAGTCTTGAGAAAGCATCTCTGCTGACTCTTTGCTTTTGATTTAGTGACCTTGTCCACTCCCATATGTGTGCCAACTCCCAAATTTATATTTTTAATACAGACCTTCTAGCTACCTCTTTGTAATTTATCATAGGATCTCAACCCGAACATAGTCAAGACTGAGTTTTTGTTTTTCCTTCTTTGGTCTTTCATCCTCTTCCTCATTTCAGACATAGGACAATCACTTAAGTCTAAACCTGATGCTTCCTTTTTATCTCCCCCATATGCAATATGCTTTGATTATTTACTTTCAGATTGTATTGTGCACCTGTTTACTTTGCTTGACTTCCATGGCCACCATGTCAGTTGAAGCTATCACTCTTTCTCACCTGGAGACAGTTAACCTCTTCTTAGCTGGTCTCTCCATTTCCATCACCAACCCTTTCCTTCCTGAAAGCCCTTAAATGGTCTGTGATTGTTCTGAGGATAACTGAAAGTGACCTATAAGCCTCTTGAATGAACTGGGTCTTGTTTCTCTTTCCAGCCTCATTTTGTGCCATTTCCCTTTTGTTCCCAAAGTTCCAGACACATGATATTCTCTCAGTTCTCTTGTAAAGAAATAGGAGCTAACTCCTAGGATACTCCATGATTCTCCCTCAATGTTACATCTGTAATGAGAACTTTCATGACCTCCCTCTTCCTCCAAGGACTATTATGTTCTCATATTGCATCTTTCTATTGAACTCTACTTTTTAAAAATACCAAATATAGCTTTAATTTTATATTTATTTACCTCATGATCTGTTTAATACGTCTTTTCCAGTAAGTTGTAACCTCCATGAGACCAACAGTCTGGCCTCTTTGAGGGGTGTGTGAGTGGGGGTGCAATCACAATATTCTAATTTGATACCTACTTAGTTGTGTTCTTGGGAGGAGGCAAGCCTAGGATTCTCCTACTCAATCGCCTCCCCACAATACTCTAATTTGAAAACTGTTCTCAGACCAGACAATATATAAGAAGACAATGACATGCAAATTATTATGAAGCAATGTAAGCACGGCCCTATAAATACTTTTTAGTGACTCGATAGCCTTGCTTTTGCTGTTTCCCTGTTCTTCCAGGAAAAATAGCTCAGAAATGGAGTTTTAGTACTTCCTTCTAAGAGGTATGGGTTGATCCCAGGTGAGAAATGACCCAGAAAAGGTACATGTTTTGGGAATTGAAAAGATAGGCCATTTAATAAATATTGATTTTTTTCTTCTCTGTTCTAACTAGTTGGGCAGCCCTAAGGCTACATCACTACTGTATGTACCTCTTCATGGTTTTCTTTTTGCCTGCTTGAATCCTTTCATGAATTTTCTCTGCCAATCATCATCCCCTCAGCTTTACTGAGATATAATATGCAAATAACACTGTATGACTTTAGAGTGTACAGTGTGTTCATTTGCTACACTTATAGATGGTAAAACAATCACCACCATAGTATTAGCAGATACCCCCATCACATCACACAGTTACCACTTAATTTTTGTAATGAGAAAATTTAAGATTTGTAATCTATGCACCTTTCAAGCATATAGTACAGTATTATTAACCATAGTCACCAGGATGTACATTGTCACCCCTGAATTTATTCATGTGATAACAGAGAATTTATACGTTTTGACCAACATCTCCCCAATTCCCCCAACCCCCAGTCTTCATAGCGACCATTCTACTACTCTCTGTTTCTATGAGTTCAGCTTTTTCAGATTCCACATACAAGTGACATCATGCAGTATTTGTCTTTCTATCTCTGATTTATTTCATTAGTAGAATGCCCTCAAGGTCCATCCATGTTTGGATTACAGCCTCATATCCCCAGCACCTAACTGTATCTTCAGTACATTTTTCTAGGATAATGGGGTGTATTCTTCACTATGCCTCCCCTATCTCTCCTATTAATTCACAGTTTACATTAGCATGTTCAAAATTCTAAGATTTGAGAAAAGAAATATGTTTTCCAACTTAATTGACCAAGGAACTTCCTCTCTACCCCATAATGCTGATTAATATTTCATTTTAGGGAACATTGGGCTAGATTATCTGTAAAATTTCTTCCAGCTGATTGACTATATAGCACTTTATTCCAGGGGGAGATGTTATGAAATATTCAGTGCCATAGGAATTTCTGCTCAAATTCAAAGACCTGTAAAATTATTGAGACATATGTTGGGCTCAAAGTGTTCTAATAAAAAAAATTGTTATCAGGGAAGACTGCAATTGTAGGAAAGAAGTCCAGTCCCCAAGCCATCATTGGATCTGTTCTCTCCCAGGTACTATAAAAATTAAAGACATTATTATTTCATGAAACAAATTTTCCAACTAATACTTGAGACTTTAGGCCTATAAGGTTATGAAGTATATATTTATTTTTATTAAATGTAGTAGAAAAGGGATGAAACTTTTATTATAATCAAACATCATGAAAAAAATGGATGGAATGCCCGTGATTTCTCAAAATTAAATTACCTTCTCACCAATTTTAATGAAATACATCTAGATCTTTGATTAATCAGACACAGGATACCCACACTATTATGGTAACACCAGGAACAGATATATTAGGACACTATATTTTTCTTTAATTTGGAAAGATCTCCTAGAATGAATTATATTGAACAATATGTTAATGTCTATTGAGTGCCAATCCTGTGTCAGGGCCTGTGGCCAGTGTGTTGCATCTGTTATCTCATGAAATAATTACAGTGTCCTGAAAGATATTTGCAAATCTCTGAATTACATCATATAGCTTCCCCTCTGAAGCCCAAAATGTTGTACATGCCATCTCACCTCTTCCAGAGTCAGGCTGTCTTTCAGAACTCTTAACTGTAGTGACCGAGATTGGTGAGCTCTAAAATTTTGGGAGCACCTGGGTGGCTCAGTCGTTAAGCATCTGACTTCAGCTCAGGTCATGATCTCACGGTTCGTGGGTTCAAGCCCTGTGACACGCTCTGTGCTGACAGCAAGCTCAGAGCCTGGAGCCTGTTTCAGATTCTGTCTCCGTCTCTCTCTGACTCTCCCCTGCTCACGCTGTCTCTCTCTCTCTCTGTCTCTCTCTCTCTCTGTCTCTCTCTCTCTCAGAAATAAATAAAAACATTTTAAAAACTTAACTTCTAAAATAAATAAATGGAATAAAATTCTTCCTAATTTGGATCAGTCTTTTGCTGTGTTGAAATATATGGTTGATTGTCATTATTTGCAGATTGTTATTGTGAATTCACTGACTGCCAGAATTTATTTTTAACCACCCAAATCAATACCTGTAGTGCTTTTATGGTCATTTGTGGACATAGCAGAGCAGCCAAAAATTTGAGTAGCCCAATGTTCATGAACTCAGCTGAAATGAACAAATTGACCCTTCCCTTATTGTGTCAGCTCTCACAATGTAAGCAACTGTCCTTTCTACAGTTAGGTAGTGCCAATTTTTCAGTTTTGTGGGTAGTTTAGTGGTGGTTTGAGTGTTTAAAGTGGCTTTAAGTGTAGTGCTAAAGTGCTGTTTACTGTTCCTACATGCAAAAGGCTATATGCTGTACCTTATGGAGAAAATGTGTGTATTAATTAAGCTTCACTCAAGCATGAGTTATAATGTTGTTGACTGAGTTCAATGTCAATGAATGAACATTATGTATTAAATAAAGTGTCTTTAAACAGAAACACATATAAAACAAGGTTATGTATTGCTGACAAAAATGTAACCATGGGCTCCCAGGAACCTAACACTGCATTGTCTCCAGCAGCAATACTTAGTATTCCTTCATTCAGTGTTTACAACAATGCTATAGAACAAATTACCACAAATAATGAGGGTCAACGATATCAGAAAATTCCATTTCACTTGACTTTCTTAACTGCCCATTTGATGTCAAATATTCTGATTGTTCAGCCTTTGAATTGAGAATGAGAAATTAATGAAAGACCTTGAATGCCAAGTTTCAAACTGATGGGAACTTTTATGAGGACGTCATAAAGGCCCGAAATCAAAGATTTATAATGGAAGTCCCCATGATCCCTAACTCTTTAAGGCAAATGGCATCGATATAATCTCACTAATGTTCAGCAGAGCCCAGAGTGATTACTTTCTGACTTGAAACATGATGTCTTTCTGGGTGGGGAGGAAAAAGAAATGAGTAGAAATTTGAAAAATTCTAGCTTAAAAGGTTTTAAAAATGTTCATTAGGAATACTGCTCTGTATGAGTGAAACTAAGTTTGTCAGAAATGGTGAACTGTTAAATTTAAGTCATGTTAATAAAATCCATGCTATCTCCAACTGTCTTCATTGTAAGCTCTCACATAAAAGGTTAATTTAGTCCAATCAATTAATTTATTAAGCACAGAAAGGGCATATTGAGATACTACTGTAAAATGACTTTTTAAATTAAAAAATTTAAAGTAAAAGTTTGATACAGAAAGTCCTGACCTTTTATTACTTGCCTCATTCCTTTGTAGTAAATGCAAAAATTACTTCAAGGAAATCTTATTTCTTTCACTTATAAGAGAATATTTAACAGAAAGTGCTATTTAAACACTTTTGATGAGTTCCTCCCCTGAGATTCAAGTTATATCAGAAGTGCTTAATATTTTTCCAAAAACAACGAATCAGCGATAATTTAAATTTATGTGACTCCTTTTCCAAAAAACGATGAGTCTTAGATAACTTGTCAAATGATAGTGCTCTGGTTTTGATTTTGATTTATTCCCTTTCAGGTGCTGAGATGGTTATTTTCTATGTATTTTATTTAATTCTGAAAATATCTGTAAAAAATAAGTATCATATCCATTTTACAGACAAAGACACTGAGGGTGTTAAAGGCCTAAATATTTCACTCAGGAGGTATATAAAGCTAACATAGCTTGTTAAGAAGCACATTCAAACTTAGATCCAGGAAAATATCCAAACACATTGCTTTCTGTGACTTTTAAAATTAATTTATAAGTATACATTTTAAGTGTTTTTATTTATTTTTGAGAGAGAGACAGAGCACAAGCAGGGGAGTGGCAGAGAGAGAGGGAGACACAGAATCCAAAGCAGGGTCCAAGTTCTGAGCTGCCAACAGAGCCCGACTCCGGGCTGGAACCCATTGACTGTGAGATCATGACCTGAGCCGAAGTTGAATGCTTAACCAACTGAGCCACCTAGGGGCCCCTATATACATTTGAGAGAGAGAGAGAGAGAGAGAGAGAGAGAGAGAGAATGAGGTGGGAAGGGGCAGAGAAAAGGAGACAAAGATCCAAAGCGGACTCTATCTTCAGAGAGCCCGATGTGGGGCTCAAATTCATGCACAGTGAGATCATGACCTGAGCTGAAGTCAGACAACTTAACTGAATGAGCCACCCAGGTGCCCCTCTTTTTTTTTTTTTTATGTCTATATTTGAGAGGGAGAGAGCAAATAGAATGGGAGAGGGGCAGAGAGAGAGGGGAGGACAGAAGATCCAAAGCTGACTCTGTGCTGATAGCAGAGAGCCCAATGTGAGGCTCAAACTCATGAACCATGAGATCACAACCTGACCCAAAGGCAGATACTCAACCAACTGAGCCACCCAGGCACCTCTTTAAATTAATTTATAAATGTGACTTCTATTGAATAACATGATGTAGAACATAATATTTCTAATTGATCACTGAACATTTAAAGAAAGCAGTTTAAGGTGTCATGAGCCATTATTGTTTATATAAGCAAATTATAAAAAACTCTCTTGTTAGTCTGTTATTTTCACCTAAATATTGCCTACCATGAGGTACTACTGCAAGACAACATTCATATCAGGATTTTATGACACTCTTTTGAACCAAGTGACAGCTTTTAAGTGGAATTCATGCACTTTTAATAGGTTGAAAATTAAATGTAAAGTTAAAGCTTTATAGATAGCTTCCTAAAAATGGAAATAAATTGTAAGGGATTGGAGTCAAATAGTTTGTCTTTAACACCATCAAATAAATAGTATTTTCTAATAAGGCATGGCCTCCTGTGGTTGTCATAACGCTGGAATACTCACAAAGTAACCTTCCTCCTTCCCCCACTTTCTACTCAATATGACAAGAAAATTCTTTTCTTTTAATGAGAAAGAATTTACATACTACAAATTCACCCTCTGAAAGTGCACCAAGTCAGTGGTTTTTAGTTATATCCACAAGGTTGTGCTGCCAGCACCACTATCTAATTCTAGAACATTTTCACCATCCCCAAAGGAGACCCTTTACGCATTTGCTGTCCTTCCCCATTCACTCCGCCCGTACAGCGGCAAACACATCTACATTATGTCTCTACAGATTTGCCTATTCTGGATATTTTGTATAAGTGGAATCATACAATATTGATATTTTGTGTCTGGCTTCTTTCACTTAGAATAACATTTTTAAGGTACATGCATATCATAGCATGTATCAGCTCCTCATTCCTTTTTATGGTTGGGTAACATTCCACTGTATGGAGGCACCACATTTTGTTTATCCATTCTTCAGTCAATGGGCGTTTGGGTCGTTTCCACTTTGGGCTATTCTAAATAATGTCGCTAAGAGTGTTTCTATACAAGATTTTGTGTGGACATATATTTAATTTTCTTGGGGGAGATAACATAGATCTTTCCTCTCATTTTTCATTGCTTTTCTTCCCCCAGCTTCAAGAATGCCCAGAACAATAGGAACTTTCACATCCTTAACAACTTGATAAATATCGAGCTGTCACTACCCCTAAATCTGATCTCCATTTGCCTGTCTTTTCCCAGAGCCACCCATTGGCCAGATGCACCCCCCACATGGCAGTGTCACTCCTCAAAAGAACAGCAACCTGCTTGTAATCATTGTGGTCACCGTTGGCGTCATCACAGTGCTGGTGGTAGTGATCGTGGCTGTGATTTGCACCCGGCGCTCTTCAGCCCAGCAGAGAAAGTAGGTAACCACTGGTTCCTAGGAGGAGAGAGGTCACTATTTGACCTATCACCTTCTTGAGTTATATTTTTGAGAAGTCTCTTCCTGTGTTCTTTTTTTTTTCATAATTTACCACATATTCCTTATCCTCTGACCTGAGCAAAACCTTGCCTTTGGTTCAGTTCAGGCCCATAACTTGAGTGAGTGAGGGTTAGACTTGCAGACTTAATAATAGAATCCACCTGGAGACCCACTTGGCATTTCTGCTTGACTTGACTACTCTGGTCCAGATCCTTCCTTTCAGATGAGCACAGGTGTTCCTTTAGCAACATTTAGAAAATGGATTTCATCAGGTTCCAATTCATGGCCCTGCCTGTAATTATGTATAAGACATTGGAGATGTGTGTTCCTTTAAAAGTATTTATCAATTCTGGCATGGAGGCCTGTAGGAACTTAAATCAATGCTTGTTGCAAGAATGACTACCAAACTCAATGTAGTTATAATACCGTGGAGTATTTAGTTTGGAGATAGGACAGAAGAGAGATCCTTGAAATTCACAATGTTTAGATTTCCCAACTGTGGTTGATTCTCAGAAATTCAACGTTTTGAGGGGTTTAAATTTTTTCCATATTATGCAATTCTATGTTATAGCGCATGCAGATGATGCTACATCAAAGTCAAAGTTTAGAATGGGAAGATGGTTTTAATTCACTTTATCCCGTTCCAGCAACATCCATAACCAGCATATTAACCTTGTGTCAGCCAATTGTGGGAATCAGCAATAATCTCCAGGTTATTCTCTGCCTCTCTAGCACTTTTCAGATCTGGCCTGATATGTCCCATTCAGCTGTACTCTCTCAGTGAATTGGCTCTAATAAGATCTTCCCTTGATTTTTTTCCCTCTGGCCTCAGGCATAATGCTGGCTCTGAAAGCCTGAGACACCGGGTCTATAAGGTAGCAGATTTGACAACTACATGCTACACACAGTTTCAGAGAAAGATTCTCTAACAAATCATTGTTTTTCCTCCCTTGCTAATACCTTAGTTTCTCTTTTTTAAAAATCCTATGACCCATTTGTTAATCTGTATTGTATCTTCCAACCTTTTGAAGAGAAGAATTTGAAATAGGATACAGGACGATGTACAAGCTAAAGAAAGTGACATAGGAGTATAGATGCAGTCTTTGTATTTATTTATGTGGCAGGACAAGTTTTATATTTGGTTGCATGTATGAGTTTGGACTATCTTCAAGCTGGTGATAGCTGGTGTGCTAATTCATTGTGCTTAAACAAGAAGTCAGGCACACTGAGCTAAACTTACTCTTGTGTGAGCATTCTGGGAAATCATAATTACACAGAACTTCCAGAGTGCTGGACACCTAGTGAGGCTCTGGAGAAAACTGAACTGTAGTGGAGTAAGGCATTGTACAGTCTCTCGGTGAAATAGTTCCAGGAAAGGGGTTGTGCAGACATAGAATGGGAGAACATCTATGTGGCAGGTCTCTGAAATAGAGCTGAGAAAGAGTCACTAAAGGAAAATAGGAAAACATCAAAACCAAGCTTGGCCTATTTCATGATAGCTTTAAATACATGATTGTGTTCACTAAACTAAGTTTAATTACCTGAACCATCTGGAGCGGGGTGTTTTGTTTTGTTTTTGTTTTTGTTTTCATTTTTATCCTTTTGAGAAGAATGTTGGAGGATTATATCGACCTGATGAATTGAATTCCTGGACATATTTTGTTTCCTCATGGAGAAAATGCCAATCTTCTCCATGTGCAAAAGTGGCATTTCATGCTATTTTGAGAAACTCCTAACTTGTCTTAAATCCCATGCTAAGCACTTGTTAAGAGCTTGGAGATTTTATTTAGAAAGAGTAGAGATTGAACCCTGGATAAGACTCATTTTTAAAATTAAGAGATGAATGAAAGAATATATCAGTCCATAAATGGCTGAAAACCAAAGAAAGGAAATTTATAGCTTCCATCCTACTGCCACTTTGGTTTTTCCTCAGCCTTCACTCAAAATCTCTTAATATTTACTTGGCATATTTTTACAATTTTGCCTCATCTATCTTTCTCATGTAGCACTCGTCCGGCCTCTTTGTTTGTATATGTTAACAGAGAAAATGAAAAAAAAAAATTATCCTTCAAGATATTCCTGAGTTTTAATTTAACTTTTCTTGATTTCACTGAGGATCCTTCCTGATACCACCATCACTGAGGCTTTTCGAACAAATTAAGTGATGCAGATGAAAGCAAAATCAATTCCAATCTAAAACAGAAATAATGTCCCTTACAGAACTCTCAGAAAAATGAGAGTTTCATGTAATTAATAAAGTGAAATAGGAAGCACATTCATGGATTGCTTCAATATCTCTTTATCTGTTGGTGCTGGAGACTGTAAATTGTCTTTGTGTTTTATTGAGGCTCTTGAATTGTATCCAATGGATTTGAGACATATTTATGTGCACTGTTGGTAATACTTCACTCAAGTGAATGTCCATACATTTTATTGTATGGTTTATCATGTAACATATATTTATTTAATAATGAGATAGTTATCTGATTGATGCACATTCTAGTTGGTAACATTTTATTTTTATGATATAAAATAACAGAAGATAGAACCCAAGTTCTAGTTCTGATCCCCAGTTCTTGAATTAAGCTAGTGGTGCTTAATGAAACCTAATCCTTGAATGTCAGCTTCCTCAAATGAGAAATAGGGCTAAATACGTTCTATCATCTTCTTCACGTCAGAATACTGAAATTCTCCATGGAATACTATCAAATTATAGAATCACATGGAAACATTTGGCATCAAATTAGTATGAAATAAAAATAATTTTGCATTTCATTTTAGTTATTAATTTAAAATTGCTTACTATTTTGAAAAGACTCCCCTTGCGCATTTTGAATTAGTGAAATTATAATAGAATGGAAGGAAAAAAATGTGTTTTTGAAAGCTTAGGTTAACAGGGAGTAGGTGAGGGGTTTTGTGCCTTTTAGTAAAGTAATAACATTTTCCCAGCCTAGCTACAGAATAAGGATTATGATAAGTTAGAATGCATCTGTAGATACTAAAGACAAAAGATTTGACATTGAGAATATCCTGGAAATCCATGACACACGGTTCTCACATTTTGAAGGCAGTTACCTGGGTAGATTATCAATAGCTTGTCTGAAAAAAATTAAATTTAAATATGTAAATAAAATTCAAGTTTTACTTGATAAAGTCACCAATTGACTAAACATACTATTTGAGTTGACAGGTATATGGCAACTTTTAAATATTAGTCCACATTCTTGACAAAAATAATAATTTTCAGTGCTGACAAATGTTTAACCTCTCAAATGAAAGCTACTGTACTGTAGCATTGGTTACATTCACTGACTTTCAAGGTTTTAGCGTTTTAATTATTTTTCCCTATTTCATAGAGGCAACCTTTTAGGTCTTCAGTGTATCTTAATTCCACCACAGAAAATGCAGGTTTATTTGAGTATCTAGGACACATGTTCCCTGGGTTTTGAATACAAGTTTTTTATTTTACTTTTCATAGCAGTTGGTAGGATGAAAATAATCAATATAGAGAATTAGGAAGTGGGAAACCTTTGGGAAAGATTTGGATAGAAGAAGAGGGCAGGTACTTATACATCCTAATATATTTTGCCTGGTTAACTTGAATCTTTCACACTCTTTCCAGGCCTTCTTCGTTTCTGAAGCCTTTTGTAACTCCCTCTTGGGGCAAAGTGTCCTTGCCTCAACCTTCCATCAGATCTCGGATACACACCTATCTGACCACAAGAATTAGTACAGAGCTATTTTTCTGCCTCTTGTGAGCGACTTGAACATAGGATGCCTAGCAGAGAATAGAATTTAATAATTTATTACAGTGTGACAAAAGAACCTATGAACTGTTAGTATTATAGAACTTCAAAGGGCACAGTCTTGAATAAAATGTATACTAAACCAATTTGGCTTTTACCAGTTCACATCCGAAGCATACTGATTAAAAGTGATTCAGGAAACAAATTTCTATTATAGTAATAGGTTATGTGCAAAGTAAGAAACAGAGAGGCCAATAAAAAAAGAGAATCTTGCAATAAAAATACTTCCAAGTCAATAATGAAAAATTCTTATTATTTAATTCAAGCAATTACTATGTTCAGTATGTGATATGCATTATACAAAGTAACAGATCTGATTAATGTTAACTCTTGAGCTAAAAATCTGTCTGTAATTTCCCACTGACTTCCTGGTATTATTAAAAATGTTTCTGTTGGAGGGAAGGCCTCCTGTGATTTGGTTCCTTCATGTTTTCAGCTTTACCAACTTCCATGACCCATTGCCTGCTCATGATTCCAACAATGAAGAAATTCACAGTAGCTGTACCATTTTCCATTCATTTATTAAGCTCCCAGTGTCTCACCTATTTTGGCATTTCTAGTACTTAGTACATTTCTTGGCACATACTCAGTATTCTGTAAATGTTCACTGAATAAATAAATGAATACATGTTGCAAAACAATGGATGCTGTTGGATAAGTGAAAGAAACAGAATTTGCTCCAGTCTCACTGGAGGAAACCAATGCACACACTGAGAGCATCTGACCAGCTCAGTAAGACAGTCATCAATGCAAGGTGAGTGGTAAAGAAAGAGACAAGGGAAATGATTTAGGTATTCTAGGTGACACTCACCTAGCATGATCAGGAAGGCTTCCTGCAGAAGAGAGGCTTGAAGAAAATATTTAAGAGTCAGTAGTTTGCAAGTAAATAGGATTGTGAAGGCATTCTGGGCAAAAGTACAATGAGGGAGAGAGAGACAGGAAGAGAGAGAGAGAGAAAAAAAGATATTGAGAGAGAGAGAATAAAAAACACAAACACTTGATTATGCTGTGAAAACTTTGCCTGCAGTATGAAAAAGAGACAGCAGAGAGCCTTTCAAGTTTGCCTGCTTTGCCTTTATTCAATAATCCATGGTGTGGGAAGAGACCCTCACATCCTATGGCTACTTTTGGAAGCTGGAAGACTACTGGTACCTGTGAGAAAAGGTGCATGTAGGGAGGGATAAACATGTGACATAGTCTATATTAATGCAAAAATTAGGTTTAAAATAAAAACAAACAAAACCAAATTCACTAAGGTGATGTTTCTCAAACTTGAGTCACATCTGATTTCCCTGGAGAGCTATTAAAACACAGACTGTTGGGCCTCACCCTCTCCTGCTGACCTGCACCCTCTCACCCCCACCTGTAAGTTTCTGAAGGCCAGTGGAGCCTTAGAACATGCATCTCTAACAGGTTTCCAAGCAATGCTGATGCTGCTGGTCCAAGAGCCATACCTCAAGACCCACTGCATAGGTTCATCCACATCCACATTTTGAAGATTCCAATAATGAGATGGAGGATCTAGGGAACCACAGTGGATAGCAGCCACTGTGTCAGAGAACCAGCAGATGGACAGAAGGCTGAGATGACAATGTTCCTGCAGGTTTTAAGACAAATCTCAGACAATTTAGTTATGAACAGATGTCATTTTTATTATAAACCTGCTGCATCGGGCTGCTGGTCTACTACCACCTGCCAGGAAGGGAGTCCTCTCCAAGGTCAAAGATTTCTTTCTTGATAAGAGACATTATAGAAAACAAAAGTAGTTAGTAGATGGTCTTTCATAGAATATATACAAAAAGGAAATAAAGTGGGTTTAGTCTTTAGATTCTTTTTTCTTAGTTTTTAAAAAATATTTATTTACTTATTTTTAGAGAGAGAGGGAGGGAGATCACAAGCAGGAGAGGGGCAGAGAAAGAAGGAGACAGAGAATCCCAAGCAGGCTCCATGCTATCAGTGCAGAGCCCACCTCTACCTCACCATCTGTGAGGTTAAGAGCTAAGCTGAAATCAAGAGTCAGGTGCTTACCTGACTGAGTCACCCAGGCGCGCCTAGAGACTTTAGATTCTTGGCTAACAGCTAAGTGGATGAGCAGCTTCTCAGAAAAGGTCTTAATTTAACTAAAATCCGTCAGAAAAATGTGTATGCATTTTATCAAGAATGATAATGTTTTCCCAGATGGAGGCTATAAATCACACCATACAAAAAGGCTCTACCTCCCTCAGGTTTGGAAATTTTTTTAAGGAAATACATTTGGGGATGCATGGTACTAAGATTATAGGGGCTGGTGAATGAATGAATGAATGAATGAGGCATGTGTTGTAAGCAAGAAGAAACCAGAATTCGTAACTTATTTTTAGTTTAAAAATTATTTAGCACATTTCCCTCCCACACCTACTTAAATACTGAGTTATTATGAAAAGGTTGAACGTCTTATCCTGATGTTGGGAACTGGTACTTCTCTGTTTTCAGTCTTGGAGGTAGTGGGATTAAAAAGTTGTTTAGCGTTTTGATTTGTTAGAAGGATAATAGGGTGAAATCTCCAAGTTTGGAAATGACATTAAATTGTTGTAAGAAGTTACCACGGGTAGATTACATAGCGAACTGCGTGTGATTTGCAGACGAGTTCCTGTGGGCAGGTGAAGTATAAGGAAATGAATTCAGGGAATGGATGGTAAGCAGAAAGTTATTTTCTTAGATACAAGAAAATGATCTCAAGGGAATTTTACAGACCATTGTCAGAGTCTGTGTGGGACTGCTGCCAAAATCAGCAAAAGGCAGGTAGCTGGAGAGAAAATATTAGAATGGAAAATACTGCATCATTTCTCTACTAAACTACTTGATAAATATTAAGTCTGGCATTCTTTGTCTCCTATCCTTATCAGCGTGCTTCAAAGCAGACAAAATTATATTAAAGAAAATTCAACAAGTCACACCACTAAACATGTATTAATTTATTAATGCAAAGGTTATGTTCAGCACTGGAAAATGAAGCCACTCTCAGTGGCCTTGTACAGGTTACAAGGAGTTTTCACTGAAGCGGTTTGTTAGAGCCATTTAGCAACCATGAAAACAGCTGTCCTCAAAAGCCATTTGCTGCAAGTGAGGAAGTGAGGGGAGTTACTTCTCTGGGGTTTTATCAAAGGTTATATTTTAACCGTCTGAATTCTGTCTTAGAAGAGGCATTATTATCAATCAAAGCTACACGTAGAGATTTTAAAAACAGGAACTGTAAAGCAGAGGCAGAAACTTTCTGAAAAGGGACAAACAGTAAATATTTGAGGCTCTGTGAGACATGCGGGACATAATGTTCTTTGTTGCAACTACTCAACACGCTGCAGTGTGAAAAGAAAGGAGTTCAGTAGGATTTCAATAAAACTTTATTTACAAAATCGGGCAGATTTGGTCTGCAGTGGGCAGATTTGGTCTGCAGGCCATACTTTATTAACCCCTACCAGAGAGAATGGCTAGCATGTGTATCATGCTACTTTACTTAGTCTGCAGGGAACATTTGAATCTCACTAGCCCCACTGAAAAATAAATTTATGCTCGCTAAATTCTTATTGAGAAAATAGATATTTGAAGCATACTTCTAAACTACTCTTCTTCTCTTTTCAAAGGATGGATCTTACTGTGTTTCCATCCAGATACTTAGTAACTCCAAGGCAAAAGTGCTTTTATTCTCCTTAGAATGTCCTCATTCAGCCTTTTGTCTTCAAATAGCACATTAAATTATACAGCTGAGCTATAGACTTTCTTCTAAACCCCAGTCCGGACTGGCACAAATTCTGGCATTTTATTTCCATTTGCCCTTTCAACACGACTCCTTCATTTATCTCCTAAACAGATGTTGCAGTCAAGTATCTTATGACTGGCTCCAAAGATTGGCATATGGCTCCATCTCACCCATTGTCACCTTGTGGCGAATTTGTAGCTGGTGAAGCTCAAGTCAGGCACTCTCTGGCAGGCAGCCAAAGCCTTGGGGATTCAGAACCACTGCTCCTATAATGTGGTGAAGCTCCAGGGGAGATGAGGAAAGGCAGCCAAGACATGCCTGCCAATTCCTGGGTTTCGCAGGTTTCCTCCTGGGAGCACTCTTGTATCCATCTCTGCTTCTAACTTGAATTGACTGAGAAAAGAGAGGAAGGAGCATTGAACAAAGGCACTCACATTTGCTTTCCAATTTTTGTTCCATAGGAAACGGGCCACCCACAGTGTTGGCAAAAGGAAGGGCAGCCAGAAGGACCTCAGGCCCCCTGATCTTTGGATACATCATGAAGAAATGGAGATGAAAAATATTGAGAAGCCATCGGGTACTGACCCTACAGGAAGGGACTCTCCCATCCAAAGTTGCCAAGACCTCACACCAGTCAGCCACAGCCAGTCAGAAACCCAGCTTGGCAGCAAAAGCACCTCTCATTCAGGTAACTCTCCTCTCCAGCATCAGGACAACCCCTCACCATTCTGAAACCCACAAGGGAGCTCTCTACTTCCTCTTTGATGGAGACATCCTTCCCCTCAATCTGTGGGTCACTTACCAATTTTTAAAATAATCTGATGTAAATTTGGTTGATTAACTAGTTTCTTTTCAATCATCCTACTACCTACCTTTTATAACCACAACGTTACTTAAAACTTCTAAGAGGTTAACAGGTGGTACACTTGGGAAATACTGAAATGAGAAGTAAAACCCAAAAAAACTTGCTGCTTTTGTTAAGTCTTGAATGAAAGTTTTTTTCAAAATGTGAAGATATTTGTACATTTCTAAAAATTTTTTTAATGTTATTTATTTTTGAGAAAGAGAGAGTGCAAGTAGGGGAGGGGCAGAGACAGAGAGACACAAGAATCCAAAGCAGGCTCCAGGCTCAGAGCTGTCAGCACGGAGCCCAATGTGGGGCTCAAACCCACTAACCGGGAGATCATGACCTGAGCCGAAACCAGACGCTTAACTGACTGAGCCACCCAGGCACCCCTACTTGTACATTTTTTAAATTCCTTCAATTATCCTATCTATGAATAATTGAAAGTTGATTTTAAATTTGTTCTCACTGGCACCTGAGTGGCTCAGTCAGTTAAATTTCTAATCATGGCATCCGATTTTGGATCAAGTCATGATCTCATGGCTCATGGGTTTGAGCTCCCTGTCAGGGTCTGTGGTGACAGCTCAGAGCCTGGATCCTGCTTCAGATTTTATGTCTTCATTTCTCTCTGCGCCTCTCGCCTCCTTTCCCCCCCCACCCATGCCCCCACATCTCATGCTCTGTCTCTTTCTGTCTTTCAAAAATTAATAAAACATTTTAAAAAGTTAAATTTGCTCTCAAGTCATTGCATTAAAAAAATCACATTAGGGCCATGTAACATGTGAAAACATTGACTCTCCTGTTATCTCGGCCTTGATTACTGTGAAATTCAACTTTCATCCCCATGTAGTCACATTATATGATCACTAGCCTAGGTTGATGGAGTCTATCTGCAGCCAACGTTGATATACAACATGATCAGAAGAAAAAAAGCCTACTGTTTAATAAATAGGTACAGAACAATTCATGTCTAGGAATAACTAAGAATGTGGCTGTAAGATATTTCACTTTCTGGTGGTCACCATATTTTCGAACTGCTTATGGGAAGCAGAATAATCAATCAAGTACTCTCATCCAAAAAAAAACCAAAAACAGAAACAGAAACAGAATGAGTGGCTGTTGTTTTAAAACTGAGTTAAAATATTTTAGGTATTTGAACATGTAACTGGTTTACTAGACATTTTAAGCTTAGAATTGTTTAAACAAGGAAATCACTTACTGATTTTTAACTGCAAGTTATTGAGTATAATTTTTCTAGCTCTTAAAGAACAGTTCAAGCAAATTCCCTAACTTTTCCATCATTTTCAGTTGGTTAAACTGCATTCTAGTTTGTTCTAACTTGCAATCTGAAATATAAATTAAAAGTTCTCTTTTCCTTATGGCCAGTTAGACTTTTGGCTCTGAAGACTAGGGCTGTAATTTGTTCTTTAAAGTCTCCAGCACCTTGGAGGAGAAGTGGGGATAAGGCAGAAGGAGGAAGCACAGTCTGGTTCAGAAACACCTTTACTTATTCCTCCTACCTATTTGTTCTTCGTGGCTGTGTAGGAGGATGAGGAAGGGAGACAAGGAGAGAGGCAAGGAGGGAGGGCAGAAAGGACAGTTTGAAGTGCTGTGCTGCTTTTTGAGTGTGTGGACTGTCCTCATGTGACATCCAAATTCTGGGTCTCTTGTGAAACACAAATATGAATTCTTTATGAGACCCTGTGGAATTCTTCCACTGGCTAATTACAGGCTGTGAGATATCAAGTCAGGGCTTCATCCACTCCTACCAGGAATCACTCGGTCAACCTTACTGTTGTCTGGCAGGTCAGGGGCACTTGGATGAATTCCAGCAAGAAGATTCAAGCTTGAGCAACTTTCCAAGTACCTATTTGACCCAAAAGAAGCACCTACTTCTTTGCCAGGTGCTGGAGTCCTGCTCTGGCCGGGTCCAGGGGTCTCTGAAGGATGGACAGTGTCAGCGAGGGAGGGATGAGAGAGCCCCAAGAAGCTTTCTGGTCACCAGGCAGGCATCTCTGCTCTGACTAGGGCTCAATTTTAATTTATAACTAAGTGTTTGGGGGATGGCACCGAAGTGGCATTTGCCTTAGACAATGATTTCTGATGGCAAATTTCTTTGATATGTAAGAATTTCCCAGAACATAGATTTGTAGAAGACACATGCATAACCTTTATCAATAGTGATTGAGGTAGGGGATTTAGATGCTTATCCTATGGGGAAGGAAGGTATCTTTAGCATACAAGACAATGTTTTTTAGTGTAAAAAGGGTGAAGTTAGTTCTATGCCAGCAGGGGTCAATAGCTTGTTTGTTTAAGGGGAAGTATTAAGAAAAACAGGTCTTTCAGGAAACACAAATGTTTGCTCCCATAATCACAAAAGAAGTTCCTACAATAGGTTCCTTCACAGGGTGCAAACAGCATATTCAAGGCCAGAATAAGTCACTCCGAATACTGATCAACAAAGATGCCTTGGGGGTTGGTGCTCCAGGGAGAAACAATTGAGGGTGGTGGTGGATATCCATAGCCATCTGATCAGTAAGAGTCTGTGCAACTCACCTTAACCTCATAGGGAGTCTTTCTCAACCTATGAGCTCAGAATTGACTCCCAACATCCAGACCAAATGAAAAAGCTCATATTCCACTACTGGCACTCTTTCAGTCTTGCTCTCTCCAATAACCTCTTCTGTTTAAATAGACACAGGGTAGACCAGCAAGCCAGCTACCTGAACAGACTACTATCTGGAGAGTGAATGAAAGGTAGATTTCTTTTGCAGGAACCTTCACACTTTACACGTGTTTATTCTGGCAGCTTTGGCTCCTAGAGGGGCATCAGGAGGAGAGTACTGTCTCCCACTGAGAGGGACAGAATTGCTTCTCAGCCTACAAAAGATTTTGACAGTTATTTCTAGGACTCCTCCTTCTTTATATTTCCCTTTATCTTTTAATGACATTTGGGGTGGGGACAGCCAGACTACTTTTGATCATTTAATAAGTCCTGGGAGAAGCTTAACTCCAACTGATAGCTGTTATTTTTTTATTTTTTTATTTTTATTTTTTTATTTTTTTTAGAATGAGAGGGTGTTTGTACCTATTTGTTTTTAATTTGAGGACCTACTTGACAACTCTATAGTAAAAGGAAAGTAGCACTCAAAGTCCTGCTGGTTATCTTTTCCATCATGGGAAGCATTCTCTGTACTCTCCTTGTTAAAAGAACAAAACTCCATGTCAATAAATAATTTACTTTTAACTGCTCTGGTCTACTAGGAAACTTCTAAATCACTTTTCCTTGGGGTAGATTTTCTGAATGTTTTTAGGTCAAGCTTAGGAGCCTTATTCCCCTTTTCTCTCTTTTGTGTTGTTTTCCCAATTGTTCAACTTTGAGTCATAGCTTTGCTGGAAAATATTATTTATTTTTGTGCTTGTAGGAAATCGAAAGTTTGTTTATTCTCTCCTCTTTAGTTGTTTCAAAAGAGTACATTTGCATAGTTTTATTGTCTTATATGGTTCTATGTAGATTTTTGGAGGATGTATGGACAGATACAAATCAAGGCAGCTGTCATTATCTGGGCTGCATAGAAATTTCCCCCAGCATTATTTTAAATTTTGAATTTTATTAACTACTATTTTAATCAAAAAATATGTGTGTGTAATTTAAAAAAAAAGAAAATAGTATGGAAAGTTGTGAAAATAACTTTAATATTTGCCAGAGGAAATAAAAAGGAGGTTTACCTTTTCCCCATCCCCAAATTCCTTATCCCTTTCATGAAAGGAAGGCAATGTTAAGAATTTTGTGTTTAATCTTTCTATACAGATATACACATACACACACATATATAATATATGTAATATATAATACACAGATCTATTGACATTTATATATTTATACACACAAATGTGTATATATAATATGGTTTATGTGTGTATTACACAAATGATATACACACTATTCAAAAATTCAGTTTTATTGTTCTCAACATGTATTTTTAAAAATGTTTATTTATTTCTAAGAAAGAGAAAGAGACAGAGAGTGAGCAGGGGAGGGGCAGAGAGAAAGGGAGATAAAGAATCCAAAGCAGGCCCCAGGCTCTGGGCTGATAGCACAAAGCCCCTTGAGGGGCTGGAACCCACAAACTGTGAGATCATGACCTGAGCCAAAGCCGGGCACTTAACCAACTGAGCCACCCAGGCACCCCTCTTTGTTAACATATTAAATTTACACATACCATTCTTATCATTTTTAATGAATCTTTGCCATAATATTTTATGAAATTATAATGAATTTATGTAAATATACCTAGCCTTACTTTTAAAAAATGTAGTTTATTTTCTGAGTTTTTATAATAATTTGTAATGTCTTTGGGCCCTAAGTACTAGTTGCATAAAATGTGGTAAATTCGTAGTTTATGTGGGATGTTTATGGAATGCTAAAAAGTGATAAAAATGGGGCACCTGATTGGCTCAGTCAGTAGAGCATGTGACTCTTGGTCTCCGGGTCAGGAATTCAAGCCCCACATTAGGTATACACTGTACTTAAAATAAAATAAAGTAAAATTAAATTAAATTAAACAAAACGGATGGTGCTCGTGAACTTAGAAACATAAGTATTTTTAAATAAATAAATAAACACTGACTTGACAGAGGAAAACATTCATATTACTAAGAAGTTTACTAAGTGTCCATCAACAGATGAATGGATCAAGAAGATGTGGTTTATCTATACCATGGAATACTCCATGGCAATGAGAAACAATGAAATCTGGCCATGTGTAGCAACATGGATGGACCTTGAGGGTGTTATGCTGAGCGAAATAAGTCAGGCAGAGAAAGACAAATATCATATGTGTGTACGTATAGGAGGATTAGGAGGAGCTTAACAGAGGACCAAGGGGGAGAAGAAGGGCAGAAATGGTGGGGGAAAGGGGGAGAGGCAAACCATGAGAGACTCTTGAATGCTGACAAAAACTGAGGACTGGTGGATGTGGGGGGAGGAGGGGTGGGCATTGAGTAGGGCACTTGTGGGGATGAGCACTGGGTGTTATGTGGAAACTAATTTGACAATAAACTATTTGTAAAAAAAATAATAATAATAAAATAAATTTCTCTTAAAAAAAAAAAGTTTACAAAATAGTATGTCTGGTATAATGTAACTTTAGTAAAAAATATATATATGTATATATATATATAAATATAAGTATATATAAATATATACTTTCTCACTTTCAGATATAAACACATAAGCCAACCTTAAAAAGAACAAAATATAGATAATGGTTCTTTCTGAGTAACAAGGTTATGGTACATTTTATTAATGTTTGTGCAATGGGACTATATTGATTAGGTAACAAAAAAGTAGATATTATTATTTAAAACATCAATAAAATAAAAAAGACATTGACGTGCCTAGCTAGAAATTATGTGAAGTGTTGCATCATTGAAGAAGGTGTGTCTCTCAGTATTGTTATTATTGTAGGGCAAGACACTGAAGAAGCAGGGAGTTCCATGTCCACTCTGGAAAGGTCATTGGCTGCACGCCGAACCCCTCGGACCAAGCTTATGATTCCTATGGATGCCCAGTCCAACAATCCTGGTGGGTAAAGATTGGTACCACAATGAAGAAATGAAGTGTTTTCTGTTTTCATCTTTTCTATATCAAATCATCAAAAATATTTAGAGTTTTCCCTGAATTTTCTGGGCATCTGGACAAAAGGAAGAATGACTAAAACCCTTTGTTTATAATTTGAAGTCAAACTTACACTGTTATTGTGGTATCTCTTGTATATAATCCAATGGTCTGTTGCAAAACAGATGGCTACAGAGTTAAAGAATTATTTAAAAAATATGAGTTGATATAAAAAGAAAGGAAATTTTTGTCACTGTTATTGATCTTATTCTAATGATCACATTCATATTTTTTTAACTTTTTCAATTGGTTCAATTTCAAGTCTTAAATAACCCAGCAGCCTTGAAGCAAGGGTTAACAGATATCCAGTAACTACCATCTTCTTTTTGAATTTTTCTCTCATATTCTCACCTTTACTGAAGATATTAGCACACCTGGGGATCACTGCCCTTCTAATTACCTCTATGATTCATCTTGGTAATTATAATATCCATGCAGGCAATTCATCCAATGACAGTAGACTGTGGGTCTCTTTATGGTGCCTGCAATGATACTGGCTCCTTCCCACCTCAATTCATCAATTCCATGTCACACGCTAAACCAATCATTACAACCCTTACAATCTCCAGTTTCTATCCTCACTTTTTCTATTACTTTGTTATTTTCCTTCTCACTTATTTTATTTCCCCCTTGCCAACAATTTTTCAATCCCATTAAGACCTCCAATGCATTAACTCTGCTACCTTTCCACTGTCCCTCATCTGCTTCATGCCCTAAGATTTCCCTCCAAACTCAACTGAGAAGTCATTGCCATTTATCACTCTCAGTCCCTTGCAAACACCCTCAACTCCATTGATCCTCCTTCCTGATCATACTCACCAGAAAAAAAAATGCAACCCTGCTTAAATTAGCTGTACTACCAGTTCTCACCATGTACACTAACAGCCGATTTATCTGGAAAAAACACATGACTTCCTTGCTGGGCATTATCAGTCATGTATTTGGAAATGCCACTCATTTCTCCATTCATTCATTATTTCAGTTTATAAAATGAATGTCTTATATTTATTCTTCTCAGACTCCCCAAGCCTCTCTTCTTTCTCCATGCTCAGCCAATCCTCTAGCTTCTTACATTACCAAGAAGAGAGAAGCATTGAGAAATGGTATCCTTATCCTTCCATCAAATCTAGTTAATGTGTTTGTGCTCCTTTCACATAACAGCTCTGTCCCCTATTGCCATCCCTTCTCACTTACTTGGGGACTCTTGTAAGTATCCCTTCCTTTTCCTGCATCATCCATTTTATCTCTTCATAGATAATTCCAGCTGACATACAAACATTCTGTCATAACTTCTGTTTTAAAATAACATCATTGGAAACTACTTTCCCTCCAAATAAAGCCTATTTCTCTCTCTTCCTGAAAAACTCCTTTCAAAGTTGTCTATACCTGCTTTATCCTGTTTGTAAATTTCCTTCTTAATTTCAATGAAACATTTTCTGTCCACTGATATCATAGTTTCAAGGTTATCAATTATCTCCACATTGTCAAAATAGATGGTCAACTCTCAGATGCTCAACAAAATCTGACATAGCTTCTCACTTACTTATTTATTTATTTACTGAAACACTGTCTTCACTTGCCTTATGGTATACTAAATGTTCCTGGTTTTCTTTCTTTTCTATTGCTGCTCCTTCTGAGTATCTTTTATTTATTCCTCCTCTTATTCCCAATCTCAAAGTCAGAGAGTGCCTGAGGGATCAGTCTTCAGCCTTTCTCTTCTACCTACCTAGATCTTTCTATGATGTCACTTAATTCTGAGAGCCTTAATGCCATCTAAATCTTAATAAATTCCAAATTTTACCTCTAGCTTAATCTCTTATCATAACCCATATCAAGTTTCATATCAACCATTGACTCAATATTTCCATATGGCCATCTAATAGGCAAGTCAGTTGTGCTCAGAATGGAAATCATGCTTTTCATAATTCCCTTTCCCCACCTCCAAACTTGATCCTTCTACTGCTTTCCCTATTTCAGTAAATGGTACCACAGTTCATCCATTTACTCTTTTTTTAATTTTTTTAATGTTTTGTTTATTTCTGAGAGAGAGAGAGAGAGAGACGGTGTGAGCAGGTGAGGTTACACAGCAACTAAGTGGCATAACCAAAATTTGGACTTACAAGATTTGGCTTCGGAGTTCCAGCTCCTCCTTATCACTAAGCTCCCTGCAGCAGTGCTCTGTGAATCCATCATCCTTCTTCTTTCATTTCTTTCACTACATAGAGAAGCACCGTACACTGAGCCATTTCTCTTTGCCCCTCCAGCTACTTTTCCTCTCAACAAAATTCTAGTGGTACCAATTTTCTGTAGTTTCTTCTTAAAAAGTTGCTGTGCTTCATGTGTCAACTATACTGAAAACAAATCCTTTATGGACCTTTCTGTTCCATGTATAACCTTCTTAGCCAATAAGATCTCGTATCTTGTTGATTTTCCTCCCACAGTATCGTTTGACTCCCTTCTACCTTCCCATTCCCGAGAGTCATATGGTAATTCTCTTCTTTATGACCTTACACCTGAACTGTTGAAACAATAACAAGACTTCCCCCTTTCTAGCATCTTCCAGACTCATATGTATCCTACTTTCTAGGTGTGTTCCTAAAACAACTTAAATATGGCATTCCATTCTATAAATTTCTCCAAAGGCTCCCCATTGTCTGCCAAGAAAAAAACAACTATAAACTGCTGAGCATCTCACATTTGAGTCTACATTTCTAGTATCTTGTTTCTATGCCTACATTGATATATGATAAGTAGGTAGATATATGATGATAGATAGATAGATAATAGAGATACAAAGATAGATATAAAGACATAGATATATAGAGATATATCCTAGACTCCCATAAGGCTAGACTAAAGTGCCTTTCCATAAATATACATTGTTTTTTCTTTGTTTTTCCCCCCTCAAAACATTTCTTTCCTTTTGGAATGGCTCAGTGGCTATCTCTACCTAACAAAGTTACATGCATCTTTCAAAGACCAGAGCAGATAGTGAGGCTCTCATAAATTCTTTCTTTTTTGAATGCTATATCCAGAAATGATGGCTTCCTCTCTCATGTTTAAATAGCATTTTGTTCTACTATACAAAATGCTGTATCCAGAATGCTGTATCCAGAAATGATGGCTTCCTCTCTCATGTTTGAAAAGCATTTTGTTCTATTATATTTGTAGCATTAATTATGTGCTGCCTCATATGTTTAGGTATTCAAGTCCAAATCTGTCGTCTTCTAACAGGTTGTGAATTACTTCATGATAGGGAGGGAATGTATCTAATTCATCTTTGCATTCATACATTGTATAGCTCAATACTAGCACAAAATTAGTGCTTGCTAAACATCTGTCATCTGAATGAATGAATAAGTAAATGCATTATAAGAGTGTCTTGTGTTTGTAATACACCAGTGTTTAAGGACCTTTTAAAAAATCAGTTATAGTTAGAATATCTTCTAATAAGATTTTATGATATATTAAGGGCAGTTAAAATCGTTTTTACTAAATAGGAAAGGATATAATGAGCTTAGAAAGAATGAAAAATGAAATGAAACCTAACAAATACTGAGAATTTTTGAATATTATTCACTTGCTAAATACCTTGCTGATTACTCTTTCAGTGAATCATCATAACATTGTCATGAGGTGAGATTATCCTGATTTTACAGATAGAAAATCGAGACTCAGACAGCTGACTGACTTACCTCAGGACACACCTGGACAACCTCTCAACTTCTGGGATACTGCTTCTCCAAGGACTAAGATGCTTTGCATGATTATTTATATACTTTTAAGAAAGATTTTTGACAGTAGCATGTCCAATTTACAAACATGGAAACTAGGATTCTGAGAGTAGGAACCCAAAACCTGTGCTTAATCTGTCCACCACATTGTGCTGCCTCATGTTGTCACCTGGAGCTCTGACTTGCTCTATGCCTAAAACAAGAAACCTTTCCTTATTCCTAGTGTCCTACTCTATGTGAATGGGGGTTGTAAAATGACCAGCAACTAATTTTGTTGCTATCTTAAAAATTATCATATAACTCAGGTACATTATTTTAAACAGTTAAATCGTTTTATAAAATGTATAAGAATATTCTGACCCAGCAATCCCAATCTTATACCAATTTTACCTTTGGGAAAATACCCAGCAGAGATACATAATGTGTTTGCCAAAAGACAGGTACAAGAATGTGTGTGGCAGTATCCTTCCCCATATCACATCTTTATTACATTGTAACATATTTATTATATTCAGTGGAATATAATGCAGCAATGAAAATGAACAAACTAAAATGACATAACAATAGGGAGAAGCTCACATATCAAATGTCATAAGACAGAAATCTAACACATTTATGAGATTCAACTTATGTAAATTTTATATTTTTTTAGGTTTTTAAATTTTATTTGAGAGAGACAGAGAGGGTAAAAGTGGGAGACGGGCAGAGAGATGACTTCCAACCAGGCTCTATGCTGGGGGCATCTATCCCAATGCAGGGCTCAAACTCAGGAGACTGAGATCATGACCTGAGCCAAAATCGAGAGTCAGATGCTTAACTGACTGATCCAGCCAGGTGCCCCTCAATTTATGTAAAATTTAAAAACAGGCAAAATAATCTCTTGGGTAAGAATTCTGAAGAGCAGTTACTCTTGATGGGAGGTGGTTAGTGACCAGAAGAGACCATGGGGCAACTTCTGATAATGTTCTATTTCATGCCTTCAATGATAGCTGCTAGGCATTTCACAATTACTGAGCACCACTTTGGATATTCCAATTTTCAAGATGTATATTATACTTAAATAAAGTTTTAGTAAAAAACGAAGACTCAATAGAAAACATACCTTTAGAAGTAACTTTGTCATATTATATTCTTTTTTATCTGTGTTGGCAAAACTCTATCTAGTGAAAGGAAATGACTTCAACATATAATCAGAGTTGATTTTAAAATAAATTCTTAAGTTTTCTGATAAATAAAATAAACTCTTTGCAACTGACATGACTGACAGGTCTTAGATAACTCTGCTAAACAAATTGTAGATTTGTATCTTGGCAGAGCTATGATTTCATTCAGAATAGTAGATACATTTTCTGATGGCCCCACTTGCAGTATTATTTAGATTATCACATCTTTCATCTATTGAGTCTTATATAAACCATATCATAACATCATGCTGATTTCTAGTCACAGGTATAAAGATGTTTGCTGTTCCACTTAAGAATCATTATTTTTGTAAGATTATTTTTCCCCTCTTCTTTGACATTTCTCAGCAGCTTTATAAAATATAAATTAGCAGATCAAATATAGACTATCTGAAGTGCTTTTTCATTCTTAAAATCCATGGGGAAATGTATTTAATTTCATTGGAGTGCAAAATATGTTTATTTGTCTAAGATTTGTCAATGTATTGGTTGAAAATATTATGTGGCACAAGTTTCTCCTACCCCTGAACACATTTCACAGCTAAGTAAGCTAATGCTCATGAGAAACATACCAGCTGAGAGCACAGGCAAGAGAACCCAGGTATTTTGATTTTCCAATCCCGTGCACTTTGTTTTAAAATGGGGGCAAAGGCTGACTATTTTTACAATGACCAAAGAATTATTTTAAATGTTTTTTCTTATTATAAGTGAAATTACTTATAAAAAATTAGAAGCAACAGGGCACCTGGGTGGCTAAGTCAGCTAAGCATCTGACTCTTGGTTTTGGCTCAGGTCATGATATTTCGGTTCGTGAGATCAAGCCCCAGGCTGGAGCCTGCTTTGGGTTCTCTCTCTCTGTCTCTCTCTCTCTGCCCTTCCCCCACTCATGTTAGATAGATAGATAGATAGATAGATAGATAGATAGATAGATAGATGATTGATAGATAAGCAAGCTTAAAAAAAAGGAAATCAAAAGAATCAAGTATAACTTACCTGAATTTTTAAAGGATATTGAAGGGCCACATGCTAGGTTTTCAAGAGTTAGATTCTGAGACAGAATTTCGAATACAGGCAGTTTATTGACAAGTGCTTTCTGGAATAACACCTGTGAAGGTAAGGGATGCAGAATTGGGAGGAGGGAGAAATTGAACTCGTGACACAGTTTAATGGGGCTGCAGCTGACGCTACAGGTTGCTCTGGTGCTGGACTTGCCTTTAGCCTTGTTCAAAGAGAGGTGGGCAAGGGAGGTGGGCTTCTGGACTTTGTCTCAAGTATGATGCAAGCTTCCCCTGCAAAGTGGGATGTAATCTTGGGCAAGTAACTTCTTTTGCTGAGAGCAGTTCCTGGAAAGATATAGATTTACTTACATTTATAGTATTTTATTACTTGATGGAACATAAGTATTTGTTTGACCTTGGTTCCCCTTTTCATTTTCAACCTGTGTCTTCTTCTGTAAAATGATGGAGGAGAGGTGAGGAAGCAGAACTGGGAGGCATATAGATCGAAGTGGATGACCTCTAAGATTACATTAGTTATAAAATCCTGATAATTTAATGTATGAGATCTTATTGGGCAGGATCCTCCTGAATCTCATTTTTTTTCTGTTTCCTTGTACATCTTTGAGTGGGGGGAATGTAATACCAGCTTTAAAAGGAAAGAAGAAGTCTCAAAAAGTGGTCTGAAAGAGTCTAGTAAAAAGACTAAGGCAAATGAAGGCATACAGTTTTGCTTTTGTGATAGCTTAGAAGCTGCTTATGACCACTGGTTTGGGGCTTTCTAGAACATTCACTGTTAAAGCCAACTCTTTTTTCCCCCATTTCCACCATCTGTTTTAGTCACTTGATGCAGAACTCAAACAATGAGTTGCAGAAGCTATTAAGAAGTGAAGAAGCAGATTTTAGAAACTAGAGTTCTGTTGGCTTGAGGTGCTATACTACCAGAAGGCCATCTTGTACTGATATGAGGATCATTCCAACCCCTGAAATATTTGATTCCAACTCAGAATCCTTGTGTGAACCTTGCATCCATGGTATAAGAAGCCAGTATCCTAAGACTGATTCCAGCTTAACAGGTTCTAGAACTGAGCATTCATTCTATCTCCTTGAAGCCCCTGTGAATGCCTACATCTGATCAAGAATGCTTTCTTAGGAGTAATGAGTACAAACAACTGTTCTAATACCATCGTAAAGACCTACATAATATGAAATTTCAATTCAGAGGACATACTTTTTAGGAACCTCTATAGCTCCCACAGTGCTGTGTAAATGACTATGTATAAAGTTGTTAACGAATAAGAGTGGACAACAGAGAGTTGTTTCTTGGGTAGTTCCATAAGCAAATATCTTGTTAAATCAAATTAGTTGACTGGTAATTCTACTAAATTATCAAAATTAGCAGGTCAGTGGGATTATGCAGACAAGGTCAAGATAATGGCTTTTAAGCTCAGAAAGCTGCCTCTAGGGAATATAGAGTCATGTTTTTAGCTAGGATTTTGGAAGGCAAAAAAATGGCTTATTAAAAATATAGACATAATCAAGAATGGATCTGATAAAGAATAGGTAGAGGTAAAAAGTATTGGATGATGGAGTACAGAAGAAACACAAACATCTTTTAGAAAACATTCCTAGATCAATATGAAAACTAAAGATTCCTTATGTTTTAAGATTTTTGTAACATAATTCTTTTTTTAATTCCCAGTGTCTTAGAGATTTCTGCAACAAAATACACCATCTTTTATTCCAAGACCTTTCTCATCTGAGTAAGTCTTTTGAGCAACCCGGGATAACTTGTCAAAAATGAAGGCAGATATATTCTCACCGTGTCTTGAGAAAGTCCCTGGTCTGCAGAAAAGGGAACAAACAGTGTGATGCCTCAGGCTTATCCCAAAAGAGTCCTTTGGACCCAGATCAAGGGCTCCCTTTCCTGTGGCCTCATCTTCTATCTGCTACTCATGGTATCAAAATGTACATTTGGATATTTACTATTTCAGATTCTAAACTTCATAGCCATGTCTCGTTTGAGAACATCTCAGTTGAGCCACGCTGTAGGAGGCTGTAAGTTTGTCAGGTCCCCCACTCACAGCAGACTCCATTTGATCTCAGTACATTTTCGTAGCCACCCTGTGATGAGCACTGGTCTGGTCATCTCCACATCATGCCTCATCTGGCTGGTGAAGCATAAATAAACCAAGCCTTCCCTTAGCTCATAAAAGACAGAACAAAATCTTAACCTAGATTTTGTTTTATAATCCTAATTCCAGTTATTTTCCTCTGCCAGGGGAAGAATTTTCTTATCTAATCTCAAAAGGGTGCCTGAGTGGCTCAGTCAGTTAAGCGTCTGACTTCAGCTAAGGTCACGATCTTGCAGTGTGTGACTTCAAGCCCCACGTCAGAGTCTGTGCTGACAGCTCAGAGCATGAGCCTACTTCAGATTCTGTGTCTCCCTCTCTCTCTGCCCCACCCCACTCACACTATGTCTTTCTCTCAAAAATAAATAAAAAACATTTTAAATTTAAAAAAATCTTGGTGTCATAATTCTCTCAGGTTCTAATTTGATGTAATACCATTTAGGGGCACCTGGGTAGCTCAGTTGGTTGAGCATTGGACTCAACTTTGGCTCAGATCATGATCTCATGGTTTGTGAGTTTGAGCCCCACATTGGGCTCTGCGCTAACAGTGCAGAGACTGCTTGGGATTCTCTCTCTTCCTCTTTCCCTGCATCTCCCCTTTTTGCTCGCTCTCTCTCTCATAATTAATAAAAATAAACTTTAGGGGCGCCTGGGTGGCTTAGTCGGTTAAGCGTCCGACTTTCGCTTAGGTCATGATCTCGCAGTTCGTGGGTTCGAGCCCCGCGTTGGGCTCTGTGCTGACTGCCAGCTCAGAGCCTGGAGCCTGTTTCAGTCTGTGACTCCCTCTCTCTCTGACCCTCTCCTGCTCACGCTGTCTCTCTCTCTCTCTCCTAAAAATAAATAAAACATTCAAAAAAATAAATAAATAAATAAATAAATAAATAAATAAAAATAAACTTTAAAAAACTACCATTTAGTTACCTCTTTCTTAATGTATTAGATTTTTTTTAATTGTAAAACAGGATGTTTCTGGGTTTTTATAGAACTAATTATATTTTTAACAGTGACAGTAATTTTCAGCATAACAGTAAAATATTTGGTTTATCTTTTAAATAGCCATATTTAAAAATTTGTTTTCTTTAAAAGTTTTATTAAAGTATAATTGATATATATATCATATCATATATATGTGATATATATCATATATATATAACTGTACATATTTGATGTATATACTTGGACACATTTAGATATATGCATATATGAAACCATCACCAGAATTAAGGTAATAGACCTATAAAAGAGTTATTTTAAACAACATTTCCTATTAAATGATAGTCAGCTCAGTCTTAAGATCTGCTGGATCCCTGCAGATTGATAACAATAACCAGCATTACTGAAGGGCTGATGCCTGACCCTCCTCTCTTCTATACTTCAATTCTCACAGCCACACCACAAAGTTGGTACTATTATCATCTCCACTTTACAAAGAGAAAACTAAGAAATAGTGACCTTAAATCACTTGCTTGAGTGAATGAGTAATTATCCATTGCTACGTCATGCACTACCTCCAAAATGAAGCAACGTAAAACAAGCACTCATTTTCTCAGCAGCTTCTATCTTGTCCGCAGGTTTGCCAGCATGTCCTCAAGACATGACCCCTGGCTTCCCACAGAAGGAGTCTTTTAGAGTCTCTCTCTGAAAGAGAGAGAGCAAACAGGGGGACAGATAGAGAGGGAGAGAGAATCCCAAGCAGGCTCCACACTGTCAGCACAGAGCCTGACACAGGGCTCCATCTTCTAAACAATGAGATCACGGCCTGAGCAGAGATGAAGAGTTGGATGCTTAACTTACTGAGCCACCCAGGCACCTGAGAGGACAATCTTTCTAAACCCGATTTGGGAGGTGGAATTTCTTCTGCATTTCTGCCTCATTCCATTGGTCACCAGACCAACCCTGGTGAAATGTGCCAGGGAACTCCCCAAGGATGTGAATATTATGGAATGATATTCAATCAGAAGCATCCTAGATACTGGCTGTAACACATACTCAGTGCTAAGTGACAGAACTAGATAATGAACCCAGGCAGTTTGACCTCAGTGCTTGGGCTCCTTACCATGAGGTAGAGACTAACTACAGAACACATATTTGTGAAGATTTATACTTTTCCTAAAGGGGAATTTGGTGGAGTTTGTGCATATTCCATGACAACTGTTTGCCAAAGGACACCTGAAAATGTGAAGAAAATAAAAAATATATATATTTATCGAGGGCCATAGGCACTAAATTTCCAAATAGCCCAGCTGGTATATAGGTCATTGCAGAAAAGGCATGGTAAGGAGAGGCAAAATGAGAAATCAGTTCATGTAAATTCTTTTCACTTTGAAATTTTATCTTTACTTTTCTTTTTCTACCTCTCCCCTTCAACACCTCTCTCAACTCTGTCAAGTACTATGGTAAAAAATACCTACAGAGGGCTTTATTTGTTAAAATTGGAGCTTAAAAAAAATCTCTAGTTTAGATTTCGTATAGGTTGCATTTAGTGCTAACATTTTTTATTTTTTTTTATTTTTTATTTTTTTAATTTTTTTTTATTTTTTACAAATAGTTTATTGTCAAATTAGTTTCCACATAGTGCTAACATTTTTAAGAATATTGTAAAAGCTCAGATATCAATGTGCCCTGTTCAGAGAGCTAAGTAATTTGGTGAGGGAATTTCTGCTTGAAAAATCTTTGTGCATCAGTGTGAAATATAAATTCACTTGTCAGCAAGCTGTATCAGAGCAGATTTCTTGTCATATTTGGCCACAGAGCAGAGATTTATTGAAAATTCTTGATGATATCGCTTTCTGAGTTATTTTACATAAACTTAGCAGTGCATCGAATGCTTTGAACTATAGTGTGAATAAGAGAAAGAGAGATAGAGACACAGACAGAGAAAGTGTGAATGTATATGTATCTGTGTTTCTGGCTTTAAAAACTGACATGTAGCAGGAAAATACTAAAAGGCATTTCAATACATTGTGTTGTATCCATCTTACTTTAGAATGATTATTTCTGCAACTACTGTGTTATAAGTAGGTATAGACTTCTGTGCCCTTTTAGAAATGAATCATGAAGCCAAATACTTCAGAACCGAATCTTTGGAATACAGACTATTCTATATCAGGGAGAAGAATGGGAATTATTGAAATGCAGAAACATACAGTAGATTTATTATTTTTAAAAGAATTATTATTTGCAAGTCATTTGTACCCAGGTCAGTAGGACAATGCAAAACTCTTAGAAAGGAAAATTTCTTTCTTCAGTAATAAAAGACTTGGAATTGCAATATAAATTTAGTCTCTTGAGTTCTCTCAGCTTTCTGACTTTATATTCTGAGGGTTGCCAAATTATTTTTTGTTTCTCCAATCAAATTTATTCAGCTCCGACCAAGAGATATGTATGAAATTATTTTTCTAAGTGTATTATAAGATATTGGTTAAGTTCAAATAATAATATTGATAAAGAAATGTGCACAGTTTGTGGAGTGAGTATCTTCTATGTATTTAAGGGAAACTATCATTGTCGCATTTATTTATGGGTAAAAATTTTCAACACAGGGATAGCTTTACAATCTGGTAATCAACATTAATGACTATAGAGTGATCCCGTCTGATCAGTAGGATGGATGATAACTTTAAACTGACTACCTGGGAGACTGAGAGTTTAAGTTTTCTGAATATGTTATTGTATGGTTCTTATTTACAAATGTATTCAAGTCTATTATTACTACTATTATTACTATAGTAACTATACACTGCAGGAAACTAAATAATACATCAAACCACTTAAAAAGTCTCCAGTGGGTTGAAATGACAGATTTCCTAATATTACTTCTAGAAAATACTTCTTATTAAATCATTTGAAAAATATGAAGTATCTCTAGCAGTGTAGTGTGAGAGACACAAAGGTTACAGAATTATAACCTCTTTCTTTAAGGAATTTATCATCATTTTAGCTAATATCTGGCTTGAATCTGTGATTGTTTTTACAGTTTTCTCTGTCATTTTTTTCTTTTTCTTCTGTTGGCGTCTGTTCCTATGTTTGTATATCCCCAATTTACTCTCTATAAAATATCTTTATAAGACATTGCGTTATATACCACTTATTCTCAAATTTTTATTTAATTCTTCCAAAACTAATTTTGAAAACTTTGTTCACCTGAAACATTTTGAATTTAATATTTAAAAGAGTTTGTTATAAATATCTGTGAAAGAAGTATTTTTTTCATATACCACTCTCTTAAATAGATCCAAATGCATAAAAATAATAATATCGATTTGATACTCACCATCATCAATTTACAGAATATGTGAGGAAGCTTCTCTTTAACCAAGAAAAATTTATACTTGTTTCTTTTTGAACTAGGACCTGCAATTCAATTTCCCTACAGAATAATATACAAATATCATATATCTTTATGTCTTTTACTGATCATCTATCTTATTTCTTTGCAACATAATATTTTTATAAACTGAAATTATATGTTTATGTTATAGACTTATGTGAGCATAAGATTTCAACTGCTGGGTTTTTTTCTTCTGATTGAGTTAACACTACAATTAGTATTTCTGTACAATTGTGTATAAAGAAAGATTTTGTTAGAATTCTATCACTTAATGACACGAATGAGGCTTTTTCTAAACACTTATTGCATATATTTGTGGATGAATGTTACTTTTTCCATAAATTCTATTCCAATATTTTTAAATTTATCTAAACACTAAGAAACTTTTTTACATATATATGTGGGTGACTATTACAATGAGATTTTTATAGCAGTCACTCAATGATTTGAACTCCTTCCAAATTATTTGTCTCTCTCTCTCTCTCTCTCCTAGAAATAAAAAAAAAGAAGAAATTATTTATTTATTTTTTAATTTTGTTTTTTTATTTATTTCTAGCAGAGAGAGAGAGAGACAGCGTGAGCAGGGGAGGGTCAGAGAGAGAGGGAGTCACAGACTCTGAAACAGGCTCCAGGCTCTGAGCTGGCAGTCAGCACAGAGCCCGACGCGGGGCTCGAACCCACGAACCGCGAGATCATGACCTAAGCGAAAGTCGGACGCTTAACCGACTAAGCCACCCAGGCGCCCCAGAAGAAGTAATTTATAATGTGATATAATTTAATAGATTTTGAATAATGGAATTGAATAATGCTTAATACACCTAGGAAATATTGTGTAAGATATTGATTTGTGGCTTTAAGCGAGTATAAGTAAAAATGTTTGCTATTCCCAGACAACATTTAGTTATATTTAAATTAATGTGTCATTAAGCTGTACTGTTTTTGTGATTTGAAGATATTTTCTATTTAAATTAAAATCCTCTTGATTATTGAGACTATACCTATCAATATCTGTTCATCTCTCAAGAGCATTCCATCTTTCACAGAATTAACAGAAAATTCCCATTTTCTTAGCCCACTTTACCCAATATATTCAGTGTCTGAACAACCCAACATTTCTTGGGTTCTTGCTTAGCAGAAAGTAAAAGGCAAAACCAAACCAAACCAAAACAAACACCAGGAAGCCTTATTCGTTGTTTCTTTCTTTGAAACCATGGGAAGTTTTAGGGGCATCTGGGTGGCTGAGTCTGTTGGGCGTCTGACTCTTGATTTCGACTCAGGTTATAACCTCATAGTCATGAGATGGAGCCACTTGTCAGGCTCTCGGCTGATTTGTGGGGCCTGCTTGAGAGTCTCCCTCTACCTCTGCTCTCCCTCACTCTCTGTCTTAAAAAAAAAAAAAAAAAAAAGTTTTAATTGAAACCCTGGGAAGTTTGAAATCTCAGAGTAATGTTCTATAGTAAAATGCTGGAGGAGTAAGCTGTCTTTTGTAAAGTAAGAGAGACTTCGTGGAAAGAAGTAAGTAAAGGAACCTCCAAGACACTATGAAGAGCATGCATGGATCTGAAGACGGGAAAGTTGAGCCATTTCCTTTCTACTTCATTGGTGGCAACATAAGATAAATAATAATAAAAACAATATCTTTGTTTTTGCAGCCGTCGTGAGCGCCATCCCTGTGCCAACCCTCGAAAGCGCCCAGTACCCAGGAATCCTTCCATCTCCCACGTGTGGATACCCCCACCCGCAGTTCACCCTCCGGCCTGTGCCATTCCCGACATTATCTGTGGACCGAGGTTTTGGAGCAGGAAAAAGTCAGTGTGATGCGTTTTCCTTTCTTTTTACAGAGAACAAATGAATAATAGCCAAGGATGCCTTGTTAAATGTATAGCATTTTGACATTATCATCCTGGGGAAAATTGACTTACCTCTGCCCTGGGCCACAATCAGAGCACAGTCAGTCCTTTGGATCCTACCACATGCTTTTAGACTGATCCTCTAGGAGTCTTTCCGCAGTACACTCCACAGACAATATGGGGAAGTTGTGGGGAAACAAACGTTAACTGGTCCAGTAAAACAATAAAGAGCCAGGTGTTTGAGATTAATACATTCTGTCAACTAGGAAGTTAGTAATCAAGTGACTAACTTCTAATATGTTCTTGCGTGTCTGTTGATTGTATTTAAAGGTGTCTCACTGATTCGTGATGAACCAGTATTTAGATGAATGCTTTAGCTTTCTTTAGTTAAATCAGTTAAGCAATCTCTTTTAATTTTTAAGTAATAATTGTTGGAGAAAAAGATTTCCAAAATAGTATTTAATTTGTTTTCATTTATGTGTCTTTCTGATTTTAATAAGATATAGTTGACGTCTAACATTATATAAATTTAAGGCATATAATGTGTTGATTTGAGACATTTATTTATTGCAAAATGATTATCACCATAAAGTTAGCTAATTCCCCCCTCATGTCACATAAGAATGGTTTCTTTTTGTGGTGAGAATGTTTTACATATACTTTCTTAGCTTTCAAATATATAATACAATATTATTAGTTATAATCAGTATGCTGTACATTAGGTGCCCAGAACATAATCATCTTACGACTGGAAGTTTGTACTCTTTGACCAACATCTCTCTTTTTCCTCGGTTCCCCAGCCCCAGGTAGCTACCATTCTAGTCTCTCTCTCTCTCTCTCTTTTTTTTTTTTTATCAGTATGTCTTTTTGACTCTATATGTAAGTGATATCATACAGTATTTGTCTTTCTGTGCCTGATTTATTTCACTTAGCATAATGTCTTCAAGGTCTATCCAGATTGCTGCAAAAAAAAAAAAAGTGTCCTTGTTTCTCAAGTCTGAATAATATTCCATTGTATATATGCCACATCTTCTTTAACCATTCATCCATTGATTGACACTTAGGTTGTTTCCATATCTTGGCTATTGTGAATAATGCTACAATGAGCATGGGCGTATGTCCATCTCTTTGAGATCCTGTTTTCATTTCCTTTGGATATATACCCAGAAGTGAGATTGCTGGATCATACAGTAATTCTATTTTTAATTTTTTAGGAATCTTTATACTGTTTTCCATAGTAGCTGCACCAATTTACGTTTTCACCAACAGTGCACTAGGGTTCTCTTTTCTCCACATCCTTGCCAACAATGATCTCTTGTCTTTTTGATGACAGCCATTCTAACAGGTATGAGGTGATATCTCATTGTGATTTTGATTTGCATTTCCCTGATGATTAGTAAGGTCAAATACCCTTTTCACATACTTGTTGACCTTTTGATGCCTTCTTCGGAAAAATGTGTAATTTGTATGTCTTCTTTGGAAAAATGTGTATTCAGTTCTGCACATTTTTAACCTAATTTTTTGCTATTGTTTTGCATGAATTTGTTATATATTTCAGATATTAACCCCTTATCAGATATGTGGTTTGCAGATATTTTCTCCCATCCCAAAAGTTGACTTTTCATTAGTTGATGCTTTTCTTTGCTGTATAGAAGCTTTTTAATTTGATGTAATCCCGTCCGTTTCTTTTTGCTTTTGTTGCCTTTGCTTTTTGGTTTCAAATCCAAAAAGACATTGCCAAAACCATTGTCACGGAGCTTATACTCTTTATTTTCTTCTAGGAGTTTTACAGTTTTAGGTTTTAAGTTCAAGTCTTTGAAACATTTGAGTTCATTTTTGTGTACAGTGTAAGAAACTCAGTTTCATTCTTTTGCATGTGGCAATTCAGTTTTCTCAGTGCCATTTACTGAAGACACTATTGCCCTACTGTAGAGTCTTAGCTCTTTGGCATAAAATAATTGATCATATATGCATGGGTTTATTTCCAAGCCCTTCATTCTGTTCCACTAATCTGTGTGCCTGGTTTTATGCCTATACCATACTGTTTGACTATTAGAGCCTTGTAATGTAGTTTGAAATCAGAAAGTGTGATACCTCCAGCTTGCTCTTCTTTAACAATATTGCTATGGGTTTTGGGGATCTTTTGTACTTCCATTCACATTTTGGGACTGCTTATTCTATTTCTGTGAAAAATGCCATTGGAATTTTGATAGAATTGCATTGAATCTTTAGATCACTTTGGGAAGTACAGAAATTTTAATGATATTAGTTCTTTTAAACCATGAGCATGGACTGGCTTTCTTTTTATCTACGTCTTCTTCAATTTGTTTTGTCAATGTCTTATAGTTCTCAGTGTACAGATCTGTTACTTCCTTGGTTAAATTTATTCCTAAGTGCTTTCTTTCTTTTTGATACAACTGTAAATGAGATTGTTTTCTTAATTTCTCTTTCTGATAGCTCATTGTTAGCTTATAGAAATGCAACTGATTTTTATATATTGATTTTATATCCTAAGAGTAGTATTTCATTTGTTTTAAGGACAGTAGATATGGAGAGATACTCTCAATCTATTATATACACCCTGGTGGTTTCTCCTATACCATTTGACTTTTTTTCTTCAAGCACAGCATTTTAAAATCGATTTTATGGCTTTCATCCCTTAGTTAGGAACAGGTGACTCAGCAGCTCATGTGAGATAGGATGTTTTGTAATAGATAAGATGGTAACAGCAATAAAATATATTTGTGAGGTAAGCTATATTTTTTCCAGCCCAACAGGGACAGCTCTAAGAAATCATAAATCGTCTAGATGTAGCAAGGTTAGAATTAAAAGGCATCAAAAATCTGCCAAGAGAGAATTAGATTTATTTTTCCTTTTCTCACTGCACATCATGTCTACAGAATAGAGTTGTGTGCAAAAACTCAAGGAAAAAGTAGTTTCCCAAACCATAGTGAAGGGGATTAAATGAGGAAGATATGGGAAGTCTAGGAGCCAAAAATTGCCAAATCCCAGGATAAGCAGGGCAATGATTCCAAAGAATTCAGAGGCCTCAAGTCCCTGCTTCTGCTTCTGAAATGAACTCTCCCCAGCAAGAAAGAGAAGATTATAGTGTTAGTCTAGTTTTTCTCTCAGCATATCACCATGTAGTGTTTTCTTTGGATTTCATCTATATTCTCAGACTTTAAAAGGAAGTGTGAGAAGAATGTGTAGAATGACCTTTATCTCTTCACCACAGTGAGACAAAAACAAGTCAAAGTTCACTTCTTTTTTTTTAAAGAAATTAGCTATCTTATTTTATTCATGATGTGTTCCTATAGTTTCTTTTTCTCTTTTAAAGGCATGGTCTCCTTCTGAGGATTCAGCATCCCATTTACTCTTTCCTTTTTCTCTTGATTTGTTGCAACATGCAAGACTGCTTCACTGAATCACAGGGATAATCATTCCAAAAGTTAAACGTCAATGAAAACAAAAATAATATATAATCTGGTATAGTTTTTCTCCTTTCCCCACTGGCCAAAATAAGTTACATGGAGAAGCTCAATACCAATAGGATAGAGGTATATATTCCACCCAACATGAACTAGAGAATTCACAGGGGAAGGGAGAGAAGGGTGAATTGTGAAAAAATAATACAATCTACGACAGATTACTATTCACCAGGAGCACTTGGTGTGTGTCACCATTTCTTATCATAGAGTCTGTGTTTCAGATTTTCCTACAGTGTATGTATTCATTTCTTAGGCTTCCTTAATAAGGGACCATAAGCTAGGTGGTTTAAAATGATAGAAATTTATTCTCCCATAGTTCCTGAGCTAGAACTCCAAAATCAAGGTGTTGTCAAGGTTATGTTCCCTCCCAAGGCTCTAGGGGCGGATCCATCTTTGCCTTTTCCAGTTTCTAGTAGTCCCGGTATCTCTTGGCTTATGTAACTCCAATATCTGCCTCCCTCACATGGCTGTCTTCCCTCTGCCTGAAGAGATTGTATAGACCCAGACCTCTAAGGAAATGAATATTTGAGGGCCAGAGGGCAGACTTTTATGAATAGAATTGTGTCTCTCAAAAAGATATGTTGAAGTTCTAACCTCCAATACTTGTGAATGAGCCGTTATTTAGAAATAGGATCTTTTCAGATGTTATCAAGCTAAGGTGAGGTCATGCTTAATTAGGGTGAGTCCTAATCCAATATGGTTTGTATCCTTATAAGAGAAGGGGCTCAGACACACAGGGAGAAGATGGCCACGTGGTAACAGAGACAGAGATTGGAGTGATGTATTCCAAGCCAAAGAACAATAAGTGAACTATGATAAAATGTGTTTTTGTTTGTCCTTAATGACTACAGATTTGTTTATATTTGTGGTTAGAGTCTCATGTACCACTCTGGTACAGGACTTTGATAGTGGAGCAGGCTGTATATGTGGGGACAGAGGGTGCCTTTGTACCTTTCACTCAGTTTTGCTATGAATCAAAATGCTTTTACAAAATAAAGTCTACTAGATATAAATGAATGAATGAAATAAAGAAAAATTAGTCTCTTTAATAATTTTTTAAATCTTGTTAATTTATTTTAAGGTAAGGATTATTAAATAAGGGTAATTAGATAACTATAATATATAATATAAATATAAAATATATAACATAACTATTATATTAAGTTATATAAAAAAGGATTCCTAACAGAGTGCTTAGCTTAGTAATTTTTGAACTTGCTCCTAGATCAAAAGGCATGGACATACCACTCCTGGCCAAGATATCACAGGTTTTTAAAATATATAGTCAGTAATACAGTAAATAATTTTTGAGCAAGAGGAATGTGCAGTGCAAAAGGAATAGGAAATAGATATGTTTCCAAGTGATTACTTAGAAAAGAAAAAATATATAAGCACCCTCTTTTCTAGGAAACTAAATATTCTCTAAATCACTGTCAGAACCAGTTAACTTGCAGCCATTCTGTATCGGTTTCTAAATGCCTTGGAGAACACTAAACATCCGTGTTCTTTCTCAAGCAGAAAACATTTCATGACTCTGGCTGGAGATGTCTTATTAGTCACCTTAAGAAACAAGAAGTCACACGGAGGAAAAGAAAAATTTGTGCCAAATGGGGAGACTCTCCTTCCTCAGAGTTATCTGAAAGAACTTTGAGTTGCACAAGAAATGAATCACTAAAACTCTGCCCCAAAAGATCACCTGCTTTCTGAACTCAAAAATAAAGCTGAATTTCTCTCCTACCAGAAGGAAAAGAAAAATATAGGCTATAGCACATTTGCATTACACACATTTGGTGATCCATTGGTAAAGATTTATATATAGTTGTGACAGGCAAATATCTCCTCTTCCTGCTAATAAACTGTAGTACTGCTCTTAGCTTCAGTAGGCAAACTGTCCCTGGGAAAGAAGAAACGGAGCAATATTTTGAAAACTTCAACCAGTAGATAGTCTTGAGGGCCTGTTTCTACAAGTCACTATAAAATTGGTGCCCCCATTTTCTCATCTTTGAAACAGGTAGATACTAGAGATTAGATGCTTTTTTAAACCTTCCCTTTTAGTTTGTGTATTGTCTTTGTTAATGAGAAGGCTGGTCAGCTTCACCCATTTTATTTTCCTGTGCCAGCTCTCTTCCAAGACGGAAATCAAATAACTAATGAGACTTGACCTAGATAAAATCACAGACACAACGGAGTTAATGAATCTTTCTCTAGGGTCTTTGCAAGAATCCACCCTGTGAGGATCTGGGGTTACTCAGAAATATTGCATGACGGTGCTCTGAGATTAATGTGGGAATTGGGTTCCTTAAGCATTCATGTCTCAAAGTCTCTGCGTAGAGTTATTGGTGTGCTACATTTCTTTCAAATATTGCAATTTTAGATAGAATAAAAATCCTTATTTCCATTTTTACAATATTTTTGCCACTCTGTAGCAATTATTTCTGTGTTGACATTAATTATTATAAAGTGCCTTGAAACTTGACTCTGCTGTGTAATTGTATGCTATTTGTACAATGCATCCCCACTACTTCATCATTTGAAAACAAGTACCTTGCTAGCACATATGTGATTCTCACTTTACTTTCTGAATTGCAGGAAGACTGCACTTTCGTGGGCAAAGGGAGGTTTTCTTTACTTTCAGAGCTCTTTGCACATCTAAATATCACATCACTGAGCTAGTTTGTTTCACACAGGTGTCCTGGGCTGGCTCTTGATCTGGCCAGATGGGTTCATCTGACATGAGGGCTTTTCTCCTGTGGAGCCATTGCTATTGCATTTAAGAGTTTTGACTGCCTCAAATGTCAACCAGTTCTGAAAAGCATTTCTCTTGCTCCACATAAAATATAGTAATTATGAATTGTCTATGGAAAATCTGTACTTTGCCCATTGTACTAGATATTAAGCAGACTTATCATTTTTTAGCAAAACTGAATTAAGGACTATTAATTCATAGTCCCTTATGAATTAGTGATGCATTCTGTCTCTTGTTCCCACCCAACACATTAGATTAGATACTTCCCCTTTCACAATGGATGGTGCTAGGGATTGGTTTCCCCAGAGATCGTGTCCATCTTTGTTGGAGCTACTGTTGCTTCCCTGAGATGTGTTCCCAGTGTGAATCATGGTCACCACCTGAAGACCTGGGGATGGAAGATGGGGCATATGGAGAATCTATCATTTTAGAGATGCCAATGAGCAATGCCATCAAAGAGAATAGGAATGGGAGTGGCCCCAGAACATTTCACGATGTCATCAAAATTCCTGTGAAGCCTGGGGATTTTGAGAAACTAAATTTTAGAAAACTAAAAAAGTACATGCAAATTTTATCAAACTTAATGTCACAATAGTATTTTAACATAGACCTTTTTTATTTCAAAAATGTAGAAGCAATAGAACAGGAAACTATAAAGGACAGAATAAAGCAGCATGCCACACAATATATTATTATTTCTTCAATTGCTAAGGCAGTTCTTAAAATATGATATGGATTTATTATAATCCATCTTCAATAGAATTACAGCAGATTTCTAAGGAAAATTATGAAATTTTTTCCCTGGAAGATACGGACCTGCAATAAACACTAGCCCATTTGTGATGTAGACGGATCCAGTTCTGGGCTCCTACAGCTGTTTCTCTCAGAGCTAAAGCTAAGAGATACTGTATTTTTATTCACATATTGAGCATCAGTCATTTTCTCCATTAGATTAAATACGAGTCCAGAGTAAAACCAGCATAATTATTTTTGTCTCTAAAACTATCCTGTCAACCATCTAATTACAGTTTTTGAGTTTTTGTTTATTTAATTGTTTGTAATCTCTACACCCAACATGGGGCTCAAACTCAGGACCCAGAGATCGAGTCACATGCCCTTCCACCTGAGCCAGCCAGGTGCCCCTGAGAATATGAAGGAAAGAGAAATAAGTGTTCTTGTATTCAGGAGGGCTGTGTAATTTGAATACAAGAACACCTGTTTCTCTCTCTTTTATATTTTATTTTTAAGTAATATCTACATCCAATATTAGGCTCAAACTCACGATCCTGAGATCAAGAGTCACATACTCAGGGTGCCTGGGTGGTTCCAGTCGGTTAAGCGTCCAGCTCTGCTCAGGTCACGATCTCACGGTTAGTGGGTTCGCGTCCTGTGTCGGGCTCTGTGCTGACAGCCAACTTGGAGCTTGGAGCCTGTTTCAGATTCTGTGTTTCTCTCTCTCTCTAACCCTCCCCTGTTCACACTGTCTCCCTCTCTCTCAGAAATAAATAAAACATAGGAACACCTGGGTGGCTCAGTCGGTTGAGCAACCGGCTTTGGGTCAGGTCATGATCTCATGGTTTGTGGTTTTGAGCCCTGCGTGGGGCTCTGTGCTGACAGCTCAGAGCCTGGAGCCTGTCTTCAGATTCTGTGTCTCCCTCTCTCTCTGCCCCTCCCCCATTCATGCTCTGTTTCTGTCTCAATAATAAACATTAAAACAAGTAAATAAATAAAACATTTAAAATTTTTTAAAAAAGTCACATACTCTACTGACTAAACCAGCCAGGTGCCCCTTTCTCCTTTATGGTCCTACAAGCAATTTAGCTCCTAATTAACACCTACTTGAAGTCTCCATCCCATCTGCCCTTTTGTGAGCATCCACATCACCAAGGATTTGCCTTAATGTTTGCCTTCCAGCCACACCTTTTAACCTTGATATTTTGCATGCATGAGCCCCTCCCCTCCATGATAGGACTTACTAGCTGAAAGAGGAAGCACTTCTCCTCAAACTCCTCTTATCCCCAGGGTTCTATCCAGTTTGTTGTCTTGATTACATTTTCTTTGAAGAAATGTTTTATCAAGACTGCCTGTTTACTACCTCTGGTTGCTTTATGGCTACATCCTGTCCTCAGCCAATCGTATGTTTCCCCTGCCTCTATCTTTGAATGGGGTAAGCCTGGAGGCTTCTCAGTGACCCAGAAGACCTCTAACCTTTCTGAATATAGAAAAATGTGTGTTAATATCAAATATCCTCTGAAGACACATTTCACTTCTGCATATCTTTAATATAATGTCTTGATCTTTGGTATTTTTAATCTCTACTCCCTTCAGCATTATCAAATTTTCTTTCTAGCTCCTCTGCCCTTTGCTGACCTCACTGAGCCTCCCAGAAAGTTGTCTCAAAATTATCCCACAAACTAATTATCTTGAAATATTTCCTGGTTAAAAATTCTCTTTCAAACTGAGATATTATCTCCTATCACTGCATTTTCCCCACTTACCCAATGGAACATTCTTTAAAAATAAGTCATCAGAAATACTCTTATTTCATCAACCTTATACCTCCTATCCAGCTCTTTTCATTTATAGTTTCACCTGGACCTGCTGATTTTGAACATGAATGGTAAAATCAAGTCACAGTGTCTTAGCCTAAGAAACTGTCTTACCAATATGTTAGTCCGACTCAACGGTGTTTTCTGGATAAAAGGTGTGTCTCTGTGCATAAAACTGTCCAAATACCCAAAAGCAGTTTCAAATGACTATGTGAAACATCTTCAACTATAGTAATCTGGCTGAAAATTGCAAGGTTTGCTGCCAAAGAGGAAAAATTATAATCCTGCATTCAGGCAACTTGTTCCAGCAAAGTCATCTCTCATATAACTTTTTAGCTGGATATGCTTCTCTTTTATTATGAAAGACAATGATAGTGGCTATCATTTGTATGATTTTATTAGCAACGCCTTGAACACCTGGTTACTGATTTGTGTGACAGTTGACATGGCATGTTTAAATTGCAGAAAAAATTGGCATATTGGCTGGTAGATAATAATGCAGCTGTAGCTGGGTTTGGGATATTGAAATTCACTGGCATTGCTCCTTATGAAAGGAGATATAACTCTTTTTTCTTGCTACATCACTTATGATTACAGGGCCCCACTAGTTCAGGCAATAGAGTCAATGCTGTGTATATTTTACTATTCTTTCTGCAAGATAGAGCCCTGCCCCGCTGGGTCTATTTCCACTGTTTAAAGGGGAGGGGCTATTATATCCCAGAAATTATGAAGGAAGAGGAAGGAGAATGTTTTTAACCTGAAGAAAAGATTGTCCAGATCCAGATCTTTCTCTGAATTTGACTCAGAGCCCTCCAGCTAACTTAGGGAAAGCAAGCTCTGTCCTGGAATAATGAATGGCTTTTCTTGTCTCCATTGCAGCAGTGAGTGAAGGACCAGCCACCCAGCAGCCACCCATGTTGCCCCCAGCACAGCCTGAGCATCCCAGCAGTGAGGAGGCACCAAGCAGAACCATCCCCACGGCCTGTGTTCGACCAACTCACCCACTCCGCAGCTTTGCTAACCCTTTGCTACCTCCACCAATGAGTGCAATAGAACCGAAAGTCCCTTACACACCACTGTTGTCTCAGCAAGGTAAAGTGCTCATTTGTTCACATTTAAATAATTGTTATCCTTGGTGCCTCTATTTAAACACAGGAGGGTTCCTGAGAAGGCCAGGTGCAATATACCTGTTTGCCACTGACTGCATGCCCAGTATGCTCCTCTCTGTTACTGGTGTTTATAGAGCAGTTCTTAAGTACCTGCCTTGGCAAACAACTGGATTGTTGTAGGAGCCCTTTGTTCCTTTGAAAAGTTGTTCATTAATCCTAAACACTGTTGGACAATTTTCTAGTTCTTTAGTCTGCCACATGGATCCTAGAATTTAGGGCTAGACTCCAAGACTAGAGGTAAAGGTGCAAAGCTCTGCAAACCCACTTTTTAGAGAAAGACAAATAATCCCATAACTCTGCTTTAGGCCTTTTAGTAGTCATCTTCTGGAAGTTCTTATGTCACAGTTCCAGGCCTGGAAAGGAGTGTTAGAACAGGGTAGAGTCCAACTTCTTAATTTTACAAATAAAAAACAAAAATTTAGATAGCAAATAGCATCTCTATGGTGCCTATGATATTGTGCTTTATGAGAAATACATATTTGGTCATTCAGGTGATCAAAATATATTTCTCGTATACATTAGGTCTTCCTCCACAGTTTCTGGGCACTCTGGAGCTCATAGCTCCCCCAAAACCTTAGGATTTCCTTAGTGATAAGGAGATACAGGTGTCTTTTATTATGTTGATGAACATGACTTTTTTTTTTTTTTTTAATGAACATGACTTTTGGATACCCCCCACCAAGGGTGTGGCCTGGTTGCCAGGAAAACCAACCACATAATTAGAGCGTTGGAACTTTCAGTCTCACCCCCAACCTCATAAAAGGAGAGAGATGCTGAGGTGGAATCTACCAATGACCAATGACTCAGTCAATCATGACTATACAATGACGCCTCAGTAAAAATCTAAGAGGACAGGTTTGGAGAGCTTCCATGTTGGTTTACATGTGAAGATTTGGGGAGAATGATGTGACTGGAGAGGGCATGGAACTTCCATGCTCTTTCTCCAGACCTCATTCTATGTATCTCTTCATCTGGCTGTTGCTTTGTATCCTTTTTCATATCCTTTAAAAACTGACAAGCGTGTTTGTCTGAATTCTGTGAGCCACTCTTGCAAATTAATCAAACCTAAGAAGGAAGTCGTTGGAATCACCTGTAGCCGGTAGCTCAGAAGCACAGATTGCAGCCTGTAGCTTGTGACAGGCATCTGAAGTCAGGGGTGGGAGGCAGTCTTATATGGCTGAATTCTTAACCTGTGGAATCTGGTACTATTTCTGGATTTATCATGTCAGAACTGAGTTGAATTCTTAGGCACTCTACTGGTACCTGAGAATTGGTTGGTGTTGGTGGGGGGACCCCATCCCTCCCTGCCACACACATACATCCAACACTGGAATTAGGGAAAACCAACCTTCACGCATGCCTTTCTAAGAAAATCAATTGGCATAGATGACAACAAAAGTCCCCAATTCCCAATGCAGTGTTCAATTGATCACTTCATCTGGCATCCTGTGGTACTAATCCAGGGTTCCTTTTTGATTCTCTTAGGGATTAAGGGAGAGAAGGGAGGGCAAAGAGGGAAAGAAGTGGAAGGAGGAAGGGGAGTAGAAGGAGAAGAAAGAGGAAGATCAAGAGATAAGTGGATGAAAATAGGCCAATACATAGATATGTAGACACATAAAGGTAAAGAACTATGTAGTGCTTAAAATTATTTGAACCATTAGAATAATTCTTAATGGCCCCAATATATCAAGCGTAAGAGAGTAAAGTTCAATGGTTCCAAGTAAATTGAGGTGACCCCCTTATTAGACACTGGACTGACCAATCTGTTATTCAGCAAATAGGTTTAAGTTTCTGTTACTCAGATCCATACCTCTGGTAATTGTAGTCACTGCATTAGTTTATAAGCCTCATGATGACTGCAAAACTAGAAAAAAATACTATTGAGGTTATGACCCTAATATTTATATTAAGAACATATCTTGTTCCTGGTACCATATAAATTGAATTGTGTTCATGCCCTCTGGTGTTCTCCCTTTCCTGTGGTATGTGGTATAGATGCTTAGCTACCACACCCTGGGAGGTGGGTTGGAGCACAGGAAGGATTCCATCCCTTGGGATGCATGGATGAGGTCTTCTCTGACACATAGGCTCAATGGAGGTTGTGACTTCATTTCACAGGAAATAGCTCTTCTAACCCAAAAGAAGCCCACACTAGGATTTAAAGCAGATCTGTATTGCCCAAACCCCTCTCCCTATCCCCCATATCAATATACTCCATGCACATTATGGGGAGAGTCTGCTACTTTATAGTACCCTGAAACTATGAGGTCTTTGCCAATTGAGACAAGGATGAGTATGAAGCAGGAGAATTCACTTAATGAAATTCCTGCATCAAGAGCACACTGACTGGTGATTTCTGATCGCACAGTTTCCTACTATTGTGCCAACCAAGAGAATAGACCTTGGAAGTGACTGGTGTTCAGGGTAGAGAGCAGGTAAACTGCAACGACTAACAATAAGTAACGCTTTACTGAACATGTGCTATATGTCTGGCATGCTTCTGAAGACTTGTAACGGCACATTTGATCCCCGGAACAACTTTGTGAGGTAGCTACTTTCTTAACACCATTTCATCGATACGGAAATTGTGACACAGAAAATTTGAGTAACATAGTTAAATCCGTACGATTACTGAATGATGAATTTTCTCCCAGGGAATTTTTTTCCCTGACTACAGAAAGCATGAGTTCTGAAATTGTAGGAACTCATTTGTACCTCTTAGCTTGTGCCTAACTTACTTAATGACAAAAGCAAAGATAATTTTAAAAAAAAAAACTTATTACATCAAATCAGGCCAAAACTGCTAAAAAGAAAAAACATGAAAAACATCTGAAATAATTTTGAGTTGAGGAATACCAATTCCTCATAAGCCTTCTCTGCTCACATTGTAATGAGGAAATGCATGAGGTTTGACTGTGTTATGCAAAAGAACGCCAATTTTATAACATCAAAAAATTAATGTGCCAAAGCACTTTATAGTGTTAACTATTCTCTATAGGTGGAAGTAAAGATCAACTAAGTAAAGAATCACAGTGAAAAGGAGATGATAATAAAATTCTGAAGGCTATTTCACATGAAAATTTACTGTGGCAGAATTATTTGCCTTGGAATAACAATATTTGGAAGTCAACCCATGCTCCAGAGATCTTTGGTAACAAAGACTCTTAACTTTAGAAAGAACATCTGACAACTGACAGAATAAAGCAATGGCAGTGTTATTTACTTGTTATTGTTTTCTTCCTGTTACAATAATACCAAAGCAACCTTAAACAAAGTCTGACACAATGTAGCATAAATGAGTGTATTATGTCTTTAAAAGATGGGAAATAGAGTCCTTTCTGCTTTCTCTACACCTCTTCTCTCATATAATAAGCATAACTGAAGAACCATTCTCTGATCTAATGCCATGCAGGCAAGATCTCGTTTCCTTTTATTTCCATTGTACACTTGAGAGCCTTCTTTTTTTCTTAAACCGTTGTTCTTGTTTTTATTGAAAAGATTTCTTAAACACCATCTTTTCTTTCATATTTTCCAATATCTCTGAGTTTGGGGTTGATTTTATATTTTCATGGTTCTCCTTTAAATGCCATCCTCCTCCCCCCTCACCTTGAGGCATCACGTTGGAATTATTAAATGCCTTTCCTTTTCATGTTTCTCCTTCATTGTCTCCCTGTGATTCCTGTTCATTTCATAATGTCTTACCTCATGATTTTCAAATAAGTTCTCCTTGCATTGCTCCTGACACATGGTAAATAGTATGCTTTTAAGAAAGGGCTGATGTTTACTTATTCTAATAGAAAAAGAAAATTAGCAGACTGACAAATGTATTAGCTGTGACATTAACTACATGCTTCTTAGCCTAAAAGATGAAATACTTAGAGCTTTGAACAAATTTTAATTCTAAGAAAATCATTACTTTAGTCAAACTGATTGATGAAGTAAAGTCGTTTTCTTGTCGGCTTAAAAAAAACCCTCAAATAATTTTACTCTGGATTTCACAATAAAGGACTGCGTAATTTCTAATGAATTTATCTTTACTTACTGCAGGTAATTACCTCAGAATATGGTAATGTGAGGCTTTGCTATAATTTTTAAAGATCACACCAAATGAGAAGCTCCTTCTGCTTTGAAACCATTGAATTTAGGATCAGTGAAGAAGCTCCTTCCCTACTCAGATTCCTGGGTGTGTTTTTTTAAAGGCAGCCTCATTGATCTGTGCCTCAGTTTGACTTCCATTAAGGCATGTGGAGCTGTGTTTGCAGGATGCGAAGGATAGGGCAGCACATGCTATGAGGAAGACTATGAGTAACCATCTCACAGAGTTGAGGAGACTTCTGCAGTATTTTTATGAGTGGTAATTAGAAAGTCATCTTGTTGTCATAACGACTGAAATTCTGCCTACCTGAAAACACTGATTCATTCTTCCCTTTTCCCCTCCACCTGCCGAGTTAGAAATTTAGCTTAGTAGGCTAGAGTGTTTTATGGCATTTCTTAAAATTTCATCATCACCTCATGATAAAGTGGTTCCGTTGTTTTAATGCTTCACAGTGAATAAGTGTGTGGTCTTGATGCATTTCAGGGAGACCGCAATCACTGCACTCTGCAAATCGCAGGTGTGGACATGTAAGTGATTTGGCTTCGTCCCCTTTCAGGTTAAATAGAAAATGTTTGATGGAGTGTTGCGCTTATGGCATTATAGATCTGACATAAATTCTACAAAGGGCCAAGACAGGGTGTGTGTTTTTTTCTTCACTAGTGAAAATTCCTTTTAGCTGTGAAATGATCAGCTGCACTTTAAATGAACCTGGATTAGGAGACCGTTTGTCTTCCAAGGCTGTAATTCTAAAGAGAAAGAAAATGTGACCTCTTAAATGGTGACTTTTATACTAAATGGTAACTGCTTTACAACATTAGCCCCCTGGAGTTCTCGCATCTTTGTAAAGGGGTGCTCTTACTTTACCGTCCTCTATTTATACATTGCATTTCAGCACATTTCTATTTACAAAAGCAAAAACCTAGAACATTCTGATCTTTTCAGTCTTCTAGGGATCAATATGTCAGTGGACATGACAAGGCCAAACTCACTTCATTGTACTACGGAACTGAGTTTGATTTTTCCTCTGCAAATTGTGGCATGTGCTTCAACTTGTCTGAGGACCGAGGACAAGGAGTGGGTGGAGGTGGCTGACAGTGGACAGAAAAGGCATTTGATTTATATTTTATGGCTGTTTGGAAATCATGTGTTCCTGCTCTAACCTGATCTTTTTGACAGGCCTCATTTCAGTAAATATGCTATCACACAATGCTGACAATAAATTACTATAATACATTAATACAATTGCATTCCCTGAGCCACTTGTAGGCCACCATTGGGGGTGTTCGTCAAGGATACCATATGAGTGTTCCATTCTGCTGGAATTGGTCACAGGCAGAGGTCATGGGAGATCAGACATTCTTAAACAGGTGACACAAGAGAGTCACTTTTCAGGCCGGTCAAGTCAAATAAATCTTTGGCACAGCTTAAGTAAGAGAGATGTGTTGATTTGAAGTTATTGGGGTCAATACCAGTCAGTTTTAGAATGGAAAATTATACTAGCTCCTGTTAAATTTTATCTCATATGTAAGCTCATCTGTGTTTGTTTTTCTTTGTTTGTTTCTGCAGGTAGCTCCTTGAAATTGTCCTCATTCCTAACAGATTTTGTTTTTTAATAGATAAAATCTAATTTCATTTGGTCTAGTCATCCTTAATTATCCCTTAGTAAAATGTAAGTCAAATTAGTCTTATATGTCACTAATGTTTGTGACTCTGGAGCCTACTGGGTGTTTTAATAAAGTACTATTTCCTCTAGAATGGGGTTCCACTATTTAAATAGGAAAGAGCTCCTCTAATTGCCTCCAAGGGAGGGAAATGGGTGCTGGAGGAAACGCTAGGAGTAAGTCACATGACTGGTGTCTCATTTATAAATGACAAAACCATATCCTAAAAGGTTAAGCAGCTTGACCAAGGCCAACAAATGAGCTAATGGCCAGGTTTAAAGAACTCAGAGAAATAGAACATTGAAGAGAAACAAAGAATTTTATTTAACTTTTTTTGTGATGTGAAGAGTTATTCTTAGGTCACCCTTTTATTTTTCCTATAAGAGGAATTTTAGGATGATACTAGTTATTAAATATCCTTCAGAAAGAATTGTTTAATAGAAAGTAGTTTGAGTTATTTAGCTTAGAATTTGAGTAAATGTTTTATTCCTTCATGTAGGCTAGATGGAGGAAAGCTCTAGCAAAAGTAGTGTCTAGCCAGGGACTAAGGACTAGCTCCTGTCTGCTCAAACTCACCTGTCCAACCTGTTAGTGTCTCTCTGCAGGAAAGTAAGGGGACAGGGAATTGACATCTGTTGTTCTCTGTACCACACACCACAGATAGCCAGGGCTTTGGAGTCTGATGATAAAAATAAAGAGCCATAGAAGAAAATATAACATGAAGATTAAAGTTAAAGCATATGAAAATATTACTCAGATTATGGATTAGAGAATGTGAAGGTCCATGAGAATGAAAAACAAGGAATTGGCATTTCTTTAGAATTGCAAAAATCTCTTGGGAGGAGGAAGTGAATGACTGCAGCTGGGTCAAAATTTGAGTTCATTCAATCAAACTTTTGCTCCCTAAAAAAAAATAAAATATTACACTAGAACTGGTTATATCATATATAAAATTGAGGTTAATTATCAACCTAATGCAATTAAACTAGAGTTAAAGTATTCAGTGGCCACCTACATAATCATAAGAGAAAATGAAAAAAGCCCTATTTTCAGAGCTTTGTTACCAAGTACACTATATACTTTGAAACATATAATGTAAGAATGTCCTTGGATTTTACTGAGAGTGGGTGCCTCATGACAGCCAGAGGATGACAAGGGAAATGATGAGTAATAATTTGTTTTCAAAGCAGAAAACATACCTTTCAGATTTCCTAAGTACATCAGAGGTTACTAGGTTAGATACTACTGTATAAATTTTGTTATTTATGACATATCTTGAGGATCAAAGTGTCTTTTGTAAATAAACTTATGTGAGGGACACCTCAATGGCTCAGTAGGCTAAGCATCTAACTTTGGGTCAGGTCACACAGTTCCTGAGTTCGAGCCCCATACTGATTGAACATGAGCCCTTCTTCTCTCTCTCTCTCTCTCTCTCTCTCTCTCTCTCTCTCTCTCTCTGTCTCCCCCTGGTGGGATTCTTTCTTTTCCCCTCCCTCTCTCTCTGACCCTCATTCACTTATTCACTTGCGTCCTCTCTTGAAAGAAAGAAAGAAAGAAAGAAAGAAAGAAAGAAAGAAAGAAAGAAAGAAAGAAAGAAAGAAAGAAAGAAAGGGAGAGAGAGAAAGAAGCTTATGTGAAATTAATAAAGTTAATGCCTTAGATTTTGCCACCTTTTATAGTTTATAATTTCACATTTCCAAGTGAATTCATGCCTACCAGAGAAGTAACTTATAATCACCATTATTGATGAAGAGACAAACATTACAAGAGTTGAATAACTTGTAACTTCTTTAGGATCATGTGTCATTATCCTTGGGACCTTTATATAAACCACCGGGGGCACTTGATAAGTATTTATTGAGTTGATCAGAATAGAACAATAAGAGCCAGAAAGCGAATTGAGGTCTTCAGTTTCAAGCCGAATGATGAATGTAGGTAAAGCAAAGCAACTTGAGAACAGGTAAAAGAATTAGGTAAACTGAAATTATTTCCACAGTCACAATCATTTGTTCATAAAACATTATATTCTGAAATCTGAATAACATTTATTCTAACACTGAATTAAACTGCATAGAGTAGAGAAAACAATAATGAAGGCACCACCCCTGAAAGTCTATTCACTAATTTAACATCCATAGTGCAGTGGAGAATAATGTTTTCTTTCTTCATAAAAAGCGCGACTACAGATCAGTAGAAACAGAGTCTCGAGTCTTTCCATTATGTCAGTTTGGGAATTAATTTTGCTCCCCTGAATTCTATTTATTCTCATCTGTTAAATTTGATAGTCTTTTGCCTTTAAAGAAGAATGAAACATACAAAATTCTAGCAAGTTTTCATTACTGCAGAAATAAGGGTGGATATTCTCTATTTTTTTTCTTTGCTTTGTGAAAAAGTATGAGTAAGGGAAAGGTTTTCACTCAAGTAGATTCTGAACTGCATAGTGTACATTGTAAGTATTCTAAGTATTTGACAGAGTTCCTGATAGTTCATCAATTAGTATCATCTTCCAGTTGCTTTGGGAGCAAAGGGAAATTTTGAAACCAAAAAAAAAAAAAAAAAATGCGTTCACATAAAACTGTGTTAATGCACTATTGAAAATGTGTTATGAAAAATCTAACACAGAGAAAGCCAAAAAAAATCTCTGTAATTTTAAAATAAAGTGAGAAAACCATTGTTAAAACCATTTAGAGCTCTACTCCTTCTGAATGGTTATAATGTTTATCTTACTGGCAGGGACTTAACAGAATTCAAGTGGCCTGTTAAACAGCCTGTGTATTTCATAGCTAGAGTTGATGTTCTTATTGCCAGTCTTTTTATCTACTGGAATGTCAAGACTCTCAGTAAAGAATGCCCTTATCTTTTGTGGTAAAGGAATTCTAACATGCTGCTGCTACTGCTTCCTCTCCTTTTCCTCTTCCTCCTCCTCCTTCTTCTTTTCCTTGTTCACCTCCATCTTCTTTCCCCTCTTCCTCCTCCTTCCCGATCCCCTCTTCCTCCTCCTTCTTCTTCTTGTGAAAAACAATGATAAGCAAGCCCTATTGATTTCAAACCAAGAGACATATTATGACCTAATTGTATTGCACATAGAGGCTTATAGGAGTTAGGAATAACGATAATTATAAGGATGCTCTTTTCATATCTACTCCAAAGTGCCCTTCTTAAACATCTTTCTTCCACATTCCCCATTCTCTTGCCCAGTTGTATCTTTGTACTTCTGTGGTCACCTGAGCCACGATTTTTAGTAGAAACAGCATATTTTAAACTATAGTAATGTGTGGACCTAATCTACCTTTCAAGGTTGAGATTGCTAGTTTAAACTTGAGTTTCAGTTGTTGTTACATTTAAAAGTATAGTTCTTTGTTTATTCTCTTTTCAGCATTCTGGAATGGTGCCTCAGTTAGTTCATAGAAATAGGCTACTTAGTGCACACAGTCTGAGCTGATGCCTACCCCAGTGCAGGACAAAAGGCAGAACAGTGGTGCCATGTGATGAGGAGTGTACCCCAGTCTTCCAGGTCTCTTCTCTGGCAGGAGCCAAATGTGACTGAAAGAGCATTTACAGGAGGAAAATAAGAAAACTCTAGGACCCAGCCTCCCAGTTCATTGGCTGGGTTAGCTTCAAATAAGTAATTTAACCTCTTTATGTTTCCATTTTTCACAACTATAAATGGCTCAAATAAAATCTATTCTGGAAAGGGTTTGTTCATGTAAACATGAATTATACTAGTTAAAAGTGTTCACACTGAATCCAGGAGCTTCTGATTTGATGTAACTTGGAGACCACATTGTCTTATAAATTGGGCCTGTGAAGTTGCCAACAGCTTATATTCATTCAGAAGCTGGAGGATCATGTGGAAGTGGGGTTAAAAGTAAATTTTAATGGTTTATTGGCTGGTGAAACAAGATCTAACTCCTGAATGTTATATTTTACCACAAATGTAGGAAACAGAGAAAGAGCAGCCAGTGAACTGAGAGCCCTTGCATGAAGGCAGAATGGTGAACAAACATGACCAGAGGGGCTTAGGGGCACCTGGGTGGCTCAGTTGATTAAGTGTCTGACTTCGGCTCAGGTCATGATCTGGAGGTTCATGAGTTTGAGCCCCGCATCAGGCTCTGTGCTGACAGCTAGCTCAGAGCCTGGAATGGGCTTTAGATTCTGTGTCTCCCTCTCTCTGCCCCTGCCCCACTTGGGCTCTGGCTCTCAAAAATAAATGAACATTAAACAAACAAACAAACAAACAAACGAGTGGAGTGGCTTCTCAGAGCTGCCTGAATAGTGTTTCCTGAGTCTAGAGAGAAGCATGGCCTTTCCAGCCACACAGGTCTTGCTTTCAAATTATAAATCTGTCTGACAGCCAGGAAGCTCCCATCAGCCCCTTCAAAGGACCAAACTGTATTAAATAGCATTCCCCCTCCAATTTCTTAATCTGTGTCTTCACCAATTGTTATGAAGGCCCATTCCTCAAACCCAGTAATGATTACTACACAGTAGTAATCAAAGGTAGATTTGATGGTCATGTGCCTGACTTTCTTTCTTAGATACACTGCATTTCCTGAATTCCTTCCCAGCTTAATGTGACTAAAGCCTACGGAATGTCCTAGATCCCAGCTATTAATACCTGACTTAGCTATTCCCTGCACTAACCTTTTGCAGAAAGAGAGCAGGGAAGGAGGAGTAAGAAATGAAGACCAGTGGGGCACCTGGGTGGGTCAGTTGGTCAAGTGTCCGACTCTTGGTTTTGGCTCAGGTCATAGTTTGTGGTTTCAAAACCCCCATTAGCACAGAGCCTGCTTGGGACTCTCTCTCTCTCTCTCTCTCTCTCTCTCTCTCTCTCTCTCTCCTCTCTTTCTCTCTCTGCCCTTCCCCTGCTTGCACTGGAAAGAAGAAAGAAAGAAAGAAAGAAAGAGAGAGAGAGAGAGAGAAGAGAGAGAGAAGAAAGAAGAAGAAGAAGGAAGGAAGGAAGGAAGGAAGGAAGGAAGGAAGGAAGGAAGGAAGGAAGGAAGGAAGGAAGGAAGGAAGGAAGGAAGGAAGGAAGAAAGAAAGAAAGAAAAAGAAAGAGCGAGCAGGAATAGAGCTATTAAAAGTGGGAAAAAGAAGTTATTTCTCACTGAATATATGTAAAACATACTGACACCTTTGTCTTCTCATTTACAAATAATATATTTTGTTTCATTAGGATGATTATAGTAGAATTCATTTTTAAATGTGATTCAGTGTGTAAGTTTTTCATTCTAAACTCTCTGTAAACATGACTATCTAAAGTATACTTCTCAAATTTTATATGCCTGGGAATCACCTGCAGATCATATTTCAATGCAGGTTCTGACTGAGTGGCTCTGAAGGAGAGCCTAGAATTCTGCATTTCTCAGAGGTTTCCAGAAGATGCTGATATTTTCCTTCTGTAGATCACATTTTGAGTACTGAGGTTCTAGAACATATAATGTGTCCTTCACCTGCAACTCATGGAAGAACTCCTGGGTTTGGTAGTGCACATGAAATTAAATTCACCTGATACAAATCAAAACCACACTGAGATACCACCTCACGCCGGTCAGAGTGGCTAAAATGAGAAAATCAGAGGACTCTAGATTTTGGCGAGGATGTGGAGAAACGGGAACCCTCCTACACTTTTGGTGGGAATTTAAACTGGTGCAACCCCTCTGGAAATCAGTGTGGAGTTTCCTCAAAAAGTTAACACTAGAACTCCCCTATGACCCAGCAATAGCACAGCTAGGAATTTACCCAAGGGATACAGGAGTGCTGATGCACAGGGACACATGGACCCCAATGTTCATAGCAGCACTCTCCACAATAGCCAAATCATGGAAAGAGCCTAAGTGTCCATCACCTGGCGAATGGATCAAGAAGATGTGGTTTATCTATACAATGGAATACTACATGGCAATGAGAAAGAGTGAAATCTGGCCATGTGTAGCAACATGGATGGACCTTGAGGGTGTTATGCTGAGCAACATAAGTCAGGCAGAGAAGGACAGATACCATATGTTTGCATGTATAGGAGGATTAGAAGGAACTTAACGGAGGACCATGACAGAGAAGAAAGGGGGAAAAGTAGTGGAGGAGAGGGAGGGAGGCAAACCATGAGAGACTCTTGAATGCTGAGAACAAACTGAGGACTGATGGCAGGGGAGGGGAAGGGGAGTGATGGTCATAGAGGAGGGCACTTGTGGGGATGAGCACTGAGTGTTATATGGAAACCAACTTGACAATAAACTATTTTTTAAAAAAGGAAATTAAATTCACCTGTGTGTGTGCACACACGCGTGCACGCCCTTGAATGTGCAGGTACATTTTTCCCATTGAGTGGGTTTATAGTTCTTGTTAGTTTCACACTGTTCATGATCTATAACAAGTTAAGAACCACTTAACCTGCCACTGTGTCATCGTCTTGCATTTAGGATCAGTTGTGCAATGTAAACAACAAAGTGCTTTTGTTTTGCTTCGTTTTGTTTTTTTAGACCAATCCAAAAGCTGTTAGTGAAGTAACTTTGTGGAATCTGAGGCCAAGAGCTGAACACTTTGGCCGTGCTCAAATGAAGTTCTGCAAAATTAAGTCATTCACTTTCTTGTACAAACATCTGGGGCCTTAGTGTTTATCTGTCAGTGCCTAATGAGGAATTGGATTAATATTTACTGTCTTAAAAGAGATCCCACTTCTGAAACCAGCTCTTCTTTTGTTGTTGTTTAAATGAAGACTGATAGATAAGATTCATAACTGACTGTGATGAATTTTCTCCAGAAGAGGAGGTTCTTTGGGAAATGGTGTTGTGTTGTCATTTAAGAGGTAACCTGTCCGTGGCATCCCACGTTTTTGGTGTGCAACGGAAAGCACTTCCACAGAGACTGAAGGATTACACACCCATTTCCTTAAACGGTGACTCATCGTTCAATAAAAATTTCAGAATCAGCCAGTGTCACACCAGGATGACTAGCATATGAAATCTATAAAAAATATTTTACAAAATATTTTGGTGGTAGTAGGGTAAGCAAAGCTATAAACAGTGGTAATATAAATCACAGAAAATGGGAGGTAATAAAAGAAATGTTTATTTGAGTAGTGAGGAATTAGGCTTCATTATATACTGAAAAATATCATCATAAATCATGTATTGGGCACTAATTAATTCTAAGGAGTAAATATGTGTTTGAGGAAGCTTGATGATAGTATAGAGCAGGTGGCAGAGAAGGTAGTTTTTAAAGAAAAAGATCTTATTTCTCTGATAAATGAGCTATTAGTCTCATCTGTTTGTGTCCCCTTTTTCTCCTCTCCCTCTCCCCCTGGCCATCTTCTTTTTATTTCTTTTACATTAAAAGTTTTGGTGGTTTGCCCCTCCCCCTCCCCATCACAGATTCTTAATTTAAATGGTAACAGGTCCTATACAAGCACCTACCGGTACATGAGTATTTGAATTTGAGAAATTGCCTATTGAAGAGAGGAATAAAGATAGAATATTGAAAAGTACCATGAGAAAAATGCTTAAAACTTTTTAATGTTTGAGAATTTTCTGCACGTATTGACCTTTCTCCTTGAGCTCCTGGGTTAGACAGATGGTGCAGGACCCAGTTCCTGAAAGCTAACTCCACCAGGTGGAGCTATATCTGCTGTACCACTCTCTGGCTAAAGCTCCACTGCTCTCCCTGTCTTCCCGATGCCACACAGTCAGTACCTTTCTAATTATATTAATGCATTTAATCTCACATTTGATCTCTTTATTTATTCTATATGTAGTATAATTCTAACAAAATATTTCACATTTACATGAATTGTCTTACCGAATCAACATTTAGGATCATAGTAGACACCACTTTTCAGTATTCTTTAAGAGCACCATAAAGCCTAATATGTTCTAGGACCTGGTAGATACTCAGGAAGAAGATGAACTGATTCTAACCATGGTGATATGTTTGTATGGTGATATGTCTGACAATTACCATTAGCAAGCACTTAGTCAAGTATTTGCTATGTCATATAATCTTAACAGAAACACAAAGAGGAATATAGTGACTTGTGAGGATCTTGGGATCAAGGAAGATAAAATAATTAATTCCATGTCACATTATATTGAAATAGCAGGGCCATGATTTGAACCGACTTTCTAAAACCAAAGCCCACTTTCCTGAACAACTATATTATAATCATATACATAAAGGGCCAATGATTATATGATTAGTAATGTCACAAGTAATACACATTCCACAATCTTAGCATCTTCTTTAACATGTAAAGAGAGAGAGAAAGGTTATTTTTTCCAGAGATATTCTAATACTATTCCATCATAATACTCCAGATATGTTCACAGGAGGAAAAGGGGGAAAAAAAGGACTTTTTAAATTTCTGTTTTCTCTGTGTATTACTTATATTTCCATTGGCTTTTATTTTGTCACATTTTTTTCATTTGCCTTTCCAATTGTGTACTGATTACATATTTTTTATACTTCAATTGGCCCAACACATCCAACCAGAGAAAGTTTTATTTCCCATTGGAAGACTAAAATAAATATCTATATAGATGTCAAAAACCCAAAGATACTACCATGGGCTTATTTTTTAGCCCATTACAAGATATCCTATAGCCTATTTTTCAGAACTAGCTTCTAATCATTTTATAGATATGAGGTAATCAGAAACTTCATGCTGCAGAACATGTCACATATTGAAAAGTTTATGAAACATTGCATAGGAACATATTTTCCTTATAAATAATTTCCCATGTATGGGCTTGGAGAGATTTTCTTTTGGGCCCAGCATGGTAAGGAATTGTCAGAATTTTTCATTGACGTTTTGTTCCACTATAAATAAAGAATAAAATCTCAATTAACTAGTTTCTTTGGAGGAATAGACTGTTATCAGGAAATTGCATTTCTGGATAGCTCAGGGTAAAATACAAATCTTTTGACAATAAAAAATGTTTATCAGTTAGCAATTCTATGATAGCTATAAACTAAGGACTGTAGTGCTGCCTTTCTGCACAGGACTTGTCTGTAAATCCCACACCATCTCTGTAAAATAGACATGTCATTTTATACGGAATGAACCCAGAGTATAGAAGAGTTTAATACCATCTCCAAGGTTACAGTTACTAATGTGCAGGGACAGGATGTAGAGCTGCATGATGGTAATATTCTTTCCCTGATTGCTGGAGTATCACTAAAGTGTACCAGGAAGAAGGACCAAAGTGACTAAAAAAAGCCTGGGGATGAGAAAGTACAACATGTTTTCAGAGTCTACAGGTAAAGCTCTTTTGCTAAAGAAGATGATTCCTAGAGTAATCACAGGATAATAAGCTGGAAAAGGGCAGAGTAGTGACTTAGGAGGATCAAATGGCAAATTGAGATAAGATGGAAAGTACGTAATGTGGTTGATGGAAGTGAAAATAGATGGGAGAGACAGCTGCTGGACTTATCTTCCAGAAGAAGAAACAGACAATCGAGTGAAAAATTGACTTTGAGGAATGAGGGAGAAAGTGAAGTCCAAGGTGACTCAGTTGTCCAAATCCTATGTTTTGAGGAACAGTTATAAACAAACGGAAAGAGGGAAGTGAGCTGAGAAGGTACTCTGTGAGAGGAAAGGGAGAGTTGGATAGAGCGGAGTTTGTTGAACGTGAAGGGGCAGGGGACATCTAAATGCAGATATACGGTGGATGTGGAGATGTTGTAGGAATTCAAGAGGGAGTCATAACTGAAAAGTGGATTTGAGAATCATTTTCAGAGAGGTGAAAGTTTTAGTGCCTGGTAGATAGATAACAACTCCCAAAAAAGGAATTTGAAGGAAAAGAAAGAGATTTGAAAAATGAAATTTAAAGTAAATTTGCATTTATGAGGGAGCAAAGAAAGAGGTACTAGAGATAGAGTAACAGTGGAGGTATAAGTTTTTAGAAGGCAGGAAGGGAGAGAATTTCAAGGACATGGCAGTTTAAAATACAATAGTTCCTTGATTCAAAGTCTCCATAGCTCTTTTTTCCTTCTAATATCTTATTATAAAAATATTAAATGCTCAGAAAAATTGTACAGTGAACTTCCATACACCCACCTCCTAGATTCTATCGTTAACATGTTTCTTTTCTATTTTGCTTCATATCTATTCATCTATCCAGCTACCTTAATTGTTGATGCATTTCAATGGACATTGCAGACATCCAGTCACTTTACCCCTAAATATTTTAGCAAGTGTATAAAGATGTTATTGCCTTTGGAGTATTCCATTGATTTGGTTGTATAATCATAAGGGAACAAATAAAAACTATAATATTTGTACAGAATCACTTGTAAAAAGTATCCTGGTTCAGGAATATTTCTGTGAATCTTAGAACTGAGAAAGCATAATACCACCAAATCCTGTAGAAAGGTTTACAAGGCAGATACCCATTAGGCTGAAAAATTATGATAGTATTTGTGACCTTTATATCTGACATTTCTATAGATTGGAGAGGTCAAAAGCCAGATGTCTGAGAAAGCCATGGTGAATAAATAAATAGGAAATGTGCAAGATAGACTACACCTAAAAATATGGCAGCAAAATACAGAAAAGACATTGATTTATTGATGGAGAAAATGGAAATGCTCACTTAACCTGCTTTTCTCAATGGCACACATGTTCTTTTGGGTGGAAGCAGTGACGGTGTGTAACTCAGACAGTTGAAAATATTTTTAAATTATATGATCATTGACTTATATGATCACCTCATTGACTAAGTAAGTTTCTCTAAGTTTTTAAAATGTTCTTGTGACATGAATACTATTCATGTTGTGCTTTGGTCAATCTGAGAGGTATACTTTTAAAAGTTGGAAGAGATTGGATTAATATGATAGTGCATGAACACCAAAATGTAATCTGGAAGTTAATTTATGGTCATAGTGTCCAGATATCTGTGTGTGTGAGTGTGTGTGTGTGTGAGAGAGAGAGAGATAGGGAGAGAGAGAGGAGAGAGAGAGACCAAGACAGAGACAGAGACAAAGAGATATTTGGTGACTTTTATTAACCAGCAAAACCAGATTTTAAAAATCAAGTATTACAACATATTAAGAAATCTGGTTCTGAATAATCAGGTTATACCATAAAAACAGAACCCTCTGTGGCTAATTGTCTTTATAAAAGGAGATATTTTCAATATTTACAAAATAAATTGGTTTTTGGAAAGTAAAAATCATTCTATTTATACATCAAGTGAAATATGCCAGAAATGTAATCTATTGCATACTAATCTATTGCATACTAATGTGGATGAATTTGGAATGATGGAATTACCCACAGAGTACATAATTATAAAAATTGTATGAGACAGAATTGTCTGGATTTCTGCATTGTTTCTGCATTTTTCTGAGGTTTTCATGAAACAATATGGAAATTTTATGCAGAATCACTTATTTATGAATTCAGAATATGGTTTCTCTGAAATTTGATCACTAGAATATCAGCAAAAATTAAGTAATAAAACAAGAATGGTTTTTAAACCTATTTTTCATAAAAAATATAATTGATAATTTTTCTCCTATGAGCACAAAACACCTGAATTGATGAACTGACAAAAACAAAGAGCTCAAACCTGTTGTTTCTTGTTGTAAATAGAGTTATAAAAAGTTAGAAAAAAATAAACAATCAATTTGCAAGGAGGCTACAAATATCCTTTAACAAAAAACTATCTAAAAATGATCTGAAATATCCAAGAAATTAACTGAGAGGCCTCGTAAGTTGGGCATTATATGCAAAATAGCACAGGAAGTCAGAATAGACCTGTTGAATTTGGTGGGAGCCTGTCAGTAAACAAGTCAGGTGTTTAGTTTTGATTTTGTAGTTTCTGTTTTGTTAATAAGTGATGAGGGAACCTCAGAAAAGCATCAAAAGAAAGGGGGAGACCTAGAAGTGTTCTGAATTCATTTCTCATGACCATTGATGATTTTCCTAAAACTTTCTTATTCTAGAACATATCTAAATTGAGAAGAAGCAGAAACAAGCTGGATTGAGTGCAGAGTCTCTACAACCTCCTCTGCTTATTGTTAGCTTGTTTCCAGGAACTAATTCCACAAAGTATTATGTCAACTCTACTCTGTATTGATTAGGCACTGCTGTAGGTCCTAAGGACAAAAAGACACATTAGACAGTGTTTTTGTCCTTGAGGGCTTCTTATTCATCCTTAGTCATTATTTTCCAACATAAACTTTATAGAATGACTACTTATCAAACTTAGGTCCCTTTAAATCCTTCTGTAAGGCTCTCCCTTACTCATTATAAATGTAAAATAAACACTTTCCTGTATACAGGACTTTTATGGATTCAGAGCCCATCTGGGACAATATTTAACTCATGTCTTCAACATAGTTGGTCACTTTCTTCCCTCCAGTATTTTGAAAACTGTACTATTTTCTTCAGTTACTGTTGGCCCAGTGAATTCCGGACTTAGATTCCAATGTGCAAAGGTATGAAGGAACAACAGAGCACAAATGGGTAGAACTAAGATCTTCGTATTACTTCAGAGAAGGAATTAAATTACCTATTGAGTTGTTATTTAGTAGCTCAAGTCAGTAAGTTGGATACCTTGTCATGTAGAGAAAAAAGAAGGCAGAAAAACATTGGCATCATATTTGAGGGGTGTCCTAGGAAGCAAGACCATCTCTTCTACCCTGGTGCAATGGTAAAGAAGACTCATTAGTAAAAGAAAGAAAGTTAGGAAGGAAGGAAGGAAGGAAGGAAGGAAGGAAGGAAGGAAGGAAGGAAGGAAGGAAGGAAGAGAGAGAAAAGAAAAGCATCCAAAACATTTGTTTCCCTTTCTAATATTTAACTGTAAAAAACATGTAAATAAACCCAAGAAGGGAAAGATTATAAGCTACTAACAGTTTGTCAATAGTTAAATTATTGGATCATTTTCTATCATGAGGAAGGATGTAGGGCTGTATAATGGTTCTTGGTATTTTGTTTTGGGTTTGCAGGAAGAAGGGTATGGGCATAGTGTGTGAGGGAGTGGCATCCCAACAGGAAAAGGGGGATACAAAATGAAGACATTTTTACCCTTGCATTATGCAAACAAAGACAAACTCAAATTATCTACTTAATAATAACCATATTTATGATTCTTCTACAAGGCATCAATGATGCTTTGATGCTTATATTCATGCTGTTTGTGATGCTATGATGTTTATATTCATGCTGTTGCACTGCTTAGCTGGGAATGCACCTAACTGGGATCAAGATAGGGAAGAAAGCAGGAATATGCTGATTTATTCCTTCTGTTACTCTCTCCATCACCACCATCACCACCATCCCACGCTGTAACTTGTCTTCTCTCTCTTCTTCTCCTGCCCACACTATCCTTCTCTTTCCAGCATAAAAACCTTGTCCACTTCACTCTGCCTTTCCTAAAAGCCTTCTCTGTAGAATTTTATGTTTTCTTTTTGTCTAAGAAAGAGTATGCCCTTTAAGAATAATAGTAGTCCACACGCACTTACCAGCTGAATAGCTTTGAGCAAGTCCCTTATCTTCTTTGAACTTGGACTTTCCCATCTCCAAGACATAAGCAATGAAGGTATTATGTAAAAGGCCTATTTTAAAGAATATATAAAACAACATAGGTGAAGATGTGTTACTGGAGTTTATGTGCCTCTAGGACAGGGAGAGGGTCCCTGAGTTTTACCCTTTCTTTCTCTGGGTTCCAGTTCATGGAAATAATAGAGAGGAAAAAAAAAGATGCTGATAACCTAATAGAAATTAGGGATCCTAGCAAATCATGCAATAACTCTGGAATAACTGGATAGTAGTAGCTGGGAGACCTCTTCCTCCCTCCCTGGCTGCAGTACTATTGGGCCCATTAGCTGTGAGCTAGAACAGACAGTAGAGATCTACTTGTCCTGCTGAAGTTAGGCCTTTCCTTGTTTGCTTAAGGAATGCAGCCTTCAGAAAGTTCAAGGCCAAAGAGTTAGGAGTCAGAGAACAGGCAGGTTTTCGAACTTGAGAAGTGACCATTAGCATATCAGTCCTACCTTCTCACCTTTCACAGAGAGGTAGCCCAATGAAACCTGTCACTCACAGTAGCCCCCACTTCGCACCTTACATGGGGAGGAGTACAAAGGAGTAGAGAGGTAGGCAGAAACACCTCATTAACACACCCTCGGTGTTTCCCTTATTTTTGAAGAGAGATGGGAAGGTTAGAAGAGCACAAAGCTTCTGTCCCAAGAAGTGACTTCTAAGTGTGTTTCTCACCGTTAAAATAGAATACACATAGTGAACTAAATGCTTTAAGATTGATGCCAAACCTTACATGCTTGAAATTCGATCACTCATGAGGAATGCCTGAGGCTGTTGTATCTAGATATATACAGCCACTCACTTTTTGTTCAATATATTGTCAACATGAAAAGGTAGAGAATATTATACATTTCCTGTGTACATGTTTCTTATTTCTTCCAGAGCTTCAAAAGCTCTTTGCATGTGAGATGTGTGTATGACGATATGATACTTCCATGTTTCCCCAGACAGCCAGAGAACAAAGTAGTTATTTCATAGTAAATATATGTGAGAATGATATTATGGTTCACATAGAAACTAGACCAAGACAGTCCATTTCATTTGTCAGGCATCGCTGAATGGGTCAGAGACCAAATGGAGATGTGAACCCAGGCCTCTTCCAAACTACCCATTTTATCTGTATTCTTAAGGGTGGGGAAGTGGAAAATGAGACAGGAAATGGGAAAAAGTAGGCAAGGATGTGGAAATTAATATTGAAATCAAAATCATGCTCCCCACTGGCCTCTGATTTGACCTGCAGCACTCTGCTCACTCTATTCTTGCTGCAGCCTAATTTCACGTTTCTCTCCAAGAATCATTTGACATGGGAGAGCCCTCTGCAGAAAGATGCTAGCAGGAGTTTGCACCTGGCAGTCATACATTATGTACCTAATGAGCAAATGAAATGTTTAATAACTGTACTGTGACAATAAAGCTTAAAACAGTAAATTCCTGCTGAGGCTGCTTATCTACACCTGATGCACATGGCTGGCCCGTCTGAGAACTTCAGCTTCATTTGTGTTTTATCCCCTTAATGGGTCCTGCTGAGGAGACTAACATTAAAACCAAAGCGGTGCTCACTTAATTAGTTGTATATCGTTGTAGACCCATTTATTTAGCATAGCAGCATCATATGTTCTACCTGAGGGTCGCCTGAAACACTTCTTCAACATGCACCCTGGGTAGGGGAAAATCTATAGTGGTTTCAGATTGAGCATTTGTAAATTTAAATTTTTCAATTAATCATGGGTAATGTAAACCCACAATAATTTAACACTGCCTATTTTTACTTGAATGGTCTATTGTTAGCTTGAAATAAAAAAGCAAAACAACCAGAATTGTTATGGTTTCTCATTAATAATTTTAAGAGAAAATGATAGAACATTTTCTTGTAGAAGGCACCAGTTTAACTCCTACATTACAGTAATCGGAGTTTAAGGATATACTTGCCAGAGATTTCTTTGGATTCATTTTTTACCTTGGATTAACTAATGCTTCCTGGATCTTATGGAGAGCAAAGAAATCCACGTGTAAAGTTAAGTATACATAGAACAGCTCTGTTCTCCTTCCTTGTATACTTTTATAGTTAATCGCTTAAAGATTAGATTGTTTGACCTTTATAGATAACAAATCGAGACCCAAAGAAAGTAGACTGTGGAGCCAAAGTCAGAAAACTATACAACTGGTACTCCTAAGTCCCAAAGTAGGATTCAACTTAAGTATTTATTTACTTGAACATGCATTCCGTTTTGGGAATTTATTGTATAGATCATACATAGTTTACTCTCATAAGAAAAAAAGTAAATAATACAAGAAATCAGAAACCTTTGTCATGAAGACCAGGTTGATCTTCCGGATTGGGAACCTCTTATCTCTCAGAGGCCTGTCTACAGGGAGACAGTTTTTCAGAGCACCAGTTCCAGCCCTCTTATCACTTGCTACCTCCCTCAGCTTTGTTCACATCCTCTCTGAAAGTGACATGGCTTTTCTTGTTCACAGCTGAAAGTCATCCTTCATATTTGGGAGTGATCACAGAGGATCTTGACTGCCAGATTAAGGTTATTTTAGATTCATAGCTGAAAGCCATAGAAGGAATTCTTTTAATTTTTGTCTTTCTTTTGGTTACTCCCTAGATCTACAAAAAGTAGGAAAAGCTGTGAAAAATTCTATCATGGCTCAACATTGAAGAACAGAAGTTCAATACCCTAATGTAAATTCTTTCTCTAATTGCTACTGTTGCCATGGATTCTTTGGGAGGGCAGGACTCTGGTTCTCTTTCAGTGTGTCCAAAAACTCTTGGGCACAGCAAAGGTTGCCACGCCTTAAGGCAGCCCAGGGTGAAGAATGAGTACACAGAGAATAGGGGAGACAGGGCTGCAAGAACAAAGCTGGCTATAAACTCGGTTCTGAGGGCAGTGTAGAAAAGGCCAAAAGCAATGGAGGAAATGTGGCAACACCCCACCTGTTACTGAAATCTAGGAATGTTCAATATGAAGGAATGGACTCAAGATACATGGTCCCTCAACAATTGTAATTCCTCAATTGGTAAGATGTAGCAAGATGGCGCCCAGTGTCCTCTTCAGATTGGACTAAGCTCCTAGCCACCACTTTCTAATACAAATGCTAAATGATTACACTGCTTTCTTACTTGAACACAGCTCATGCCATGAGACTGGTGATTTCATATAAAAACTTTTAGTTTGAATGATGTAGAAAAGTATTCAGAATTTAACCATTGTAGTAAGCCATTGATCAAGTCTCTAGCACAAGGTAAAGTTTAAAGGTATGCCTCATGGCCCTGTGGAAGGATAGGGATGCACCCTAGAAAATCCAGACAGGAACCTGTAACACATAGTGAACTAAGAATACATAAATGAGGAAAGAGGTTCAGCTTGCTGAGCTTGTAAGGGTCCAAGTGTCCAGGCTTAAAACATTGGTGGTTCAGAGTAGAAAATGCTGAATCTATCCAAATGCAAATATAATATAGCAACAGAGTTAATGCACATGCAAAAACATGAGCATGAACTTTCAAATATAGCATGTTTCCATAGGAGTCTTTGTTTTATAACGTCTGCTCCACTTTACTCAAGGGCAGTTTTGAGACTCCAGTTGTTTTTTTTTGGGTGCTGGAAAATCTCTCCTGAGAAATATCCCTATAGTCTTTTCTTAATTCCCATCCAGGGAATTTCCTTTTCCAGTAAAAGGAAAGAAAAATGTTTAAGGCTGTAAAGTATATCAGACAAATCTTGTTAATAATGAACTTTAAACAAGAGTTCAAATTCTTCACCTATACTGGAATTTTATCGAATTTAATTCAACCTTGATCTTTTGATCTCTGCGGACTTCAGTGTTCTGTTCAGCAAAATAAAGGGAAGGTCACTAGGTGAACTCCAAGAGCCCTCAAGGGGCCAGCGTTCTGAATTTCTTTGAATCTGTGAATATTACTTGAAAAAAAGGCAGTCACTTGAGATTTAAACACTCTGTGTGGTCTTTGAAGCTGAGATAATGTCTTTAGTTCTTTCTGTAAAATGCAGTGTCTTGAATATTGTTTGGCACTCAGTAGGTTCTGAATGTATAACTGTTGCCTGGACCTTGGAGAAAATCAATTATTATAATGGTCTTTATAATAGGTCTGAATTATGGTACTCTTTAGGCATACTTGCCTTATATTGTAATAATATAAGTATTTTAGATGCAGTATAATACACTGTGGATCTCCCCAAGTGTTTAGGATCCAGGGCAGAAAATACACCATCAAAATATAATTTTATAGTGAGAACTATAATTTCCCCACATGCAAAATTACCAAAAAAAGTACTCTAATAAACATTAGGGAATTTTATAGAACAACCTAATAAATTCTAAAATAATATTTATTCTTGTATGTTTCTTAAGATGAAAGAGGCACAGCTTGTTTGAATTTCGTACATGATAAGCTACGCTTTTGTTATTGACTTTTTCTTGTGTCATTCTCTTTGCAGATATCTATGCTAAAGTGAATTGATTTCTGATATGCATTAGACACACACTGCATATGTTTACGAGTTAAAGTGTAAATTTTTCAGACATTGTTTGGTTTATTAAAAATTTTAAAGCTAAAAGTTAAAGGTAAATAAACATATTTCATAATCAAGAAAACCTAAGTCAAAATTAGAGATAAAAATAAAAGATAAATAAGAGGTATGTACAGAAATCTGTGCTGGTTTTTAAAATGCACGTACTCTATTAAATATAGGGAAGGAAGAGGTGGCTCGTGGAATGTGCTAAGAGAAGCAGCTTTCTGTGACAATGACATTTTGGCATTCTCAAATGTGAACTGAAAATAATGGTATTTGGTAGAATTGTTTTGAAAATTAAATATTAATAATAGCTTGCCCTCTTTGAACAAGTTATAGGGACCAGCCACTTTAATTATATAATGTTGTTTAATCCTTACAAATTCTCATTCCCATTTTACAGAAGAAGAAACAGGCAAGGGAAGTTAACTCAGTTGACCAAGGTTTTATATGGCTAGTACACAGTTGATCTTTCCAGGATCTGAATGTAGATTAGATCGATAAATCCCAAATTCTTCCCACTATGTTATTTTGCCTAAAATGACTTAAAGTGCTTAGCATAGGTCTGGAGCTTAGTAGACATTCAGTTAACATTGTATTTTCTCTTAAAGAAAATGATTCATATTCCTCTTGTCACTGTATTTCTTTTCATCTGAGCTACCAAAAACTTAAGATCACCCTCTAGTGATAAATCACTCCAACTGCAAACTTTTGATCCCTGAAGTCTAAGAGTGAAAGAATATAAGTATGAAGGAATTCGTGTCAAGCCATATAAATATGAAAGTATGAGAAAACGTGCTTTGTTATGATTTATCATTATTTTGCCTAGCATATACCCAATTGCTGGCCTATTAGACTATTTGCATTATTTTTTCCCAATAAGCAAATGTGCACAATTTCTCTGATTGTAGAATAACCTGTGAGTTTTATTAACTGGGATTATGTGTACCAAAGTATGATCAAAACAAAAAATTTCTCCCCAAATTTTGCACTAATACACCTTTAGCATTATTAGAACTCAAATATCATTATTGATGATACAAGAGAACTCAGGCAAACTTCTTTTCATGGTTTCATTCAATACCTTCCGTGCTGAAGTTTTGGTTACAAAGGTAAGAATGACAAAGTTCTTCGGTATGTGAGGTATACTAGCTGATTCAGTAAACCTCCATAAAAGTTTTATTTTAGTCTCTAAGGACAAATTATATTACTGCTATAAGCTAAGAAGGATTTATAAGGCAAATTTCAGATCCCCAAAGAAAAGGTAACCATTGTTTATAACAGGTAGAAATGTCATCTAGTAGAAATTCAGCAGTTCTTACAAATGATTTTCATGAACATTAGAATTTCTTTTATTGAGAAAAGCTATACTGGTAAAGACAGAATAACATCTTTCTTCCTCCCCCCCCCCCAAAAGAGAATTAATAATGAGATTCTATCAGTTTAGCCATGAAGGATTTTATTTTACTATAACATCTAATACTCGTTTGTAGACTAGAAGTGACCATATCTTTTAAGTGCAAAAATATTCCTTGGTACTGTTAAACAATTTAGGCTTTATTTAGGCAGGCTAACCCAGGGCTTTCTGGCCCAAAGCTGAGACTGGCACCAAATGAGTTCCACTGACATTTTGTAAGGTGTGATGAACAGTCTGGAGCTCACAGGCAACCTTTCACAGCATGATTTGGAATCCACTTGAAATTACATATGACTGGTGGAGCTTCGTCTAGAGAGGCCTAATCAGAATTTGTCTTCCATTCAGTAGAAATAAAATGAGTCCATTCATTGTGTCATAATTCATCTCTATACTACAGAATGAACAATAACCTAGAATCAATGCCAACCCACTGGAGTTGGCTTACACGCTTGAGAGATTGTTCCCCAGAATGTTTTATACATTACTTTCATCACTCTGTGTTTTCTATTTCAGGGCCTACTGTTCCCAAGACTCATGTTAAAACAGCCTCTCTTGGGTTGGCTGGAAAGGCAAGATCTCCTTTGCTTCCTGTATCTGTGCCAACAGCCCCTGAAGTATCTGAGGAAAGCCACAAAGCAACAGAGGATCCAGCCAATGTAAGGCCATCCTTGAAATTTATGCTGCGTCTGGTGAAGCAGTGACTACTGCTGTACTCAAAACGCAATCTTAAAAATACAAGCAGATGACTACAGAATGTGTGGCTTTACATATGTTTGCATATATATATGTCTATAGATGTATATATGTATTTCCTTCCAATGGGCTAAATAAAATACCTTGGCACTTGACTACATATATATAATTATCCTTTAAAATAAAAAAATAGTAACGAAAAGCTATCCTCTGAAGACTTTTCTGAAGTTATCATACACGTCACTTCTAAAATCACACTGTAGCTTGGAAATCTAGATAAGAAAAGAAGAAAATACAAAATGAAGAAATTAAGGAAGCAGTTTAAGAAGTAAAAGACAAGGAACTGCCATAATTAGAAAATCAGAGGAGAAATTTACTTATAAGAAAAGTTTGCTAACTAGAGGAAAAATCTAAGAAGCAGTCACATTAGAAAACTCAGAAAGAAAATCAGAGGAGCTGAAAAAATTAGAGAGCAAAATAGTTCTTCTCAAAATGTGTTATAAGGGAGATTTGAAAAGATGTTACCTAAAGGTAGAAAATGAGAAAACTCTAGAGTGTTTCTGAACATAATTCAAGGGAAAGCATTTAAAAGGAGAGCAAAGAACTATCATATAAGGTGCCTTGAAAAATCACGGTGAAAGGGGGAAAAAAGAAGTGACAGGTTAGAATCATCTCATTTGGATGAACAATAATTTGTTTCTTGACTTCATTGTTTTCAGTACTGCAGGCAATAAGGTATTTTAACTACTTGGAAACCAGGGAATCTGGACATGTGTATGTGTGTGAATATTTGGCACAAGTATGCTCTATGATTAACATACCTTTTTGTCTACTTTTTTAAAAAGATTCAAATTTATAGGAATTCATTGCACTACTTTTCAGGATTTGGCTGGTTAGTACAATATTTGTTTAGTCTCAGGTTGGTTGACCCTATCTCAAGTTAGATCAAATTCCTAAATTTATGTAATATAGCTCATCTTGTAATACCAGGTGGCCCAATATGCATTTAATGTTGATTCTTAGGAGTGACAGCCAAAGGTATAATATTGAAAGAAGTAAAATTACACATTAAAGGATATAGAGAAATAGGGCAAGTAATCTAGATCAGCACTGTCCTATAGACATATAATATGAACTACACACGTAATTTTAAATTTCCTAGAAGCCACATTAAAAGATGTAAAAATAAATGAGATTAATTTGAATAATATCCTTCATTGAGCCCAGTATTTCCAAAATGTTACCATTTCAACATGCAATAAATATTTAAAAATTGTCAAAAAGATATTTTACATTTTTGTACTAAGTGTTCAGAATCTAGTGTGTATTTTATATGTATGACACATTTCAGTTCAGACTAGTCACATTTCCAATCCAATAGCTGCATGTGGCTAGTGGTTGCTGTATTGGACAGTAATACCTACATACTTCAAGGAAAACAACCAAGACAACTGAGACAACATTTTAGGAAATGAATTATCAACTAATCACCTCCCTCCAAACTCCCTCTTCATATGTAGACCAGTCTTTTGAGCTGAATTGGCCACTGGTCAATCCCCACTCAGCTCTGGAGATTATGTGGTATATGATCAAATCATTCACTGGAATGCTGAGATTTCTAGAAGACATACCATTTTCAATGGTTTAATACCATGCATTTTCAGCTGTTTCCTGAAGGGCTAGAGGGAGTTAGGCCCTACCTCTCATATCTTCACCGGTGTTCTTTTGGGATCAAAAGTATTTATTTGGCAGGATTAGATACACACTCTGACCAGGTAGTGAGTAGCTTTTCTGTCCTACACAGAACTAGAAATCATGACTCAGGCCTCATTAGCTCAATAGGTTAATCAAATGGATGTCTGAGAATAATCAAGTGGGGCTGGTCTGTATTAGTCAAAATGAAAAGTATGTTGAGAAAAGAAAAAAAAAACCCTAACATTTATTGAACATTTAATACTCACCAACACTAACTTATTGAATCCTCCCAGTTACCCAGTGAAGCAAGCTTGTTATTCTCATTTGATGTATAAAGAGACAAACTCAAAAAGAACAAATATATAAATGAACCAGGATTCAAGTCAGTACCACAACCTTGTTCCTCAGACTGGCTAGTCATCAAAATTACTTAGGAAGCATTTAAAAAGAGAGAGAAAGAGAGATTCTAACTGTCCTATACCTACTGAATCAAAATTCCTGAGGCCAGCGACCAGGGTATCCTTTGACAACTAATGATCGAGTATTACTAATCAGCTGATTCTAGTGGTTCACAATAAGTGATACTTATGGAGAATATGTTCACTAAGACTTCGGCAGTTTGACTTCTTCATATTGGTGACTATAAGGTTGCTTTTACAACTGCGCATACAGCCAACTCTGGTTTGGGGTGAGAATTGTGTTTCCACTCACAAAACAAAGCCATAATCCTCAGACCTTTCACTGGTCAAGGCAAATCCCATAAAGCTCCCACAAAAATGTACCTCTGTTGTGTTATGAAGAAAAGAAACATGGTGATATACATTGTGTTCATGTCCTGCTGGACACATATGGGAAGGAAAAAGGGGAACATATTGAATGTGAATCATGTACTGGCTACTTCAATAGTCATTAAACATGCTACATGATTCTTAGAAAGACTATGAAGTAGAAATAATCATCATTTTGTAGCTGAGAAGAACTATATATCCGAAAGCCTCGCTAACTTGAGACCACACAGCTAGACAGGTAGAACTCGATGTGAAATTGAGATTTTTTTTTTCTTTTCACTCAAGCTTTCTCCTCAACACAGGGATGAAGTTAGTGAAACAGTATGCAATCGTTCCTCTCCTCACCACCTCTTTTATTACTGACATCTTCATTCAATGATTGTATTCTGAGCACAGCCTCTCACTATGGCTATGGGCCACTGTGTCATGCTTCAGAATACAGAGTAAACCAACTAGACATGGCCACTGCCTTCATAAGGGGAATGTATTAACGTTCATCTGTACTAACTTTTTGTTCTTGTTCTTTCTGTAGGTGTATGAACAGGATGATTTGAGTGAACAAATGGCAAGTTTGGAAGGGTTAATGAAGCAACTTAATGCCATCACAGGCTCGGCCTTTTAACACGTGTTACCCACTTGATGAGGCGTATTTTCCGGGAACATTGCAGCATACCAATTACCCATAAACAGCACACCTGTGTCCAAGAACTCTTAACCAGTGTACAGGTCAACCATCAGGACCACTCAGTTATGGAGGATCCTGAAGCAGTTCCGAAGGAATAAGTGTCCCTTCTTTCAGAGGCATCAGGAATTTCACAATGATTACTATGGGGTCCCTAAACAAAAGCAAATATATGTCTTCACTGCAATGTCAAAGCTGAAGCTGCTAGACTAGTCCTGGGTCTTTGCCACTGCAGTGACCACACCGTCATAACTAATGTTTATGTTTTCCTTCATCAAGGCCTGTCATTTCCTTTTTCTGTACGTCTAGTCTCACAAAATGCAAGTGCATTATTGAAGCCTGTCCCATGCCATGGCAAATCAGTGCGAGCTCATTATTTTGTTTTCAACTTCAAAGTACAAAGCGCCCACGGAAATTCTCTCACTACATAGCACCAAAGGATTGGATGTTTTCTTGACAGCACAAAAAGTAAATAAGTAAACAAACAAAAGGCAGCGAATGCTTATGTTTTGTAACTCAGGCATTCATCTTGCACAAGTGCAGGATATTAGCAAGTTGCTGTAAAATTCACCCATTTTTGCAAGTATTTGTCAATCTGCCCTTGGTTAATATTTATGTCTGGAGAACAGGAATATAAAAATCTGCAACTAGTGGCATCTTGCCAGTAGCAGTCTGTTTCTTGAAAGAGGATACAATATGCAATCTTCTCAGACACACCGTAATTATATGCTTAAGCTTGTAATAGGACACTTTTCGATTTGGGTGGCTTTTGTACCATATCACACTGTGATGACATTTCAAGGTTTCACGAGGCCATCTTCCTCAGAAGTCTGGCCGAGAGTGTTTCCACCCCCGCCCCGCCCCCTACATCCTGTCCCTTCCTGAGTTCTCCATGGCAGCCAGCCTTGGATGAGGTGGCCAGCTCCACACACTGCTTGGCCTGACCAACGTCCCTGTCACCCTCTGTGGAAATGGCAGACTCCCTGAGAACAGACCCTGAGGAAGGGAAGGAAAGTGAAGGCAGTTGCAAACTTTACCTGCCCTTGAGTGAGATGTCACTTCCACCACCAGGCTCCTCACTGACTTAGAGGGAGCAGTTTTGGCCAGTGGCGACCACCAGGCCCTGTTGTCAAGGGAACCTACACTCTGCCTGCCCGGAGTCACAGAGGAGCAGAGAGAAAGGTGTCACTTAATGATTCTGACACATTATAAATCCAGTGGATGCTTTTCTGAGCTGCATCTTCATTGTGAAGTAGAATTTTAAATTTCTATCTCCATGTTTATCTACAGCTTGGAACTAGGTGAAAATAAGAACATTTTGTGTGTACCCTTTTCTGAATTTTCAGCTGCATTTGGAGTTAATCCCTGTTTATGCAGCTGAATCGCCAAAAGGGAGCTAATTTGCATATTTATCAGTTAGGCGACTTGAAAACCCAATAAGAGAGTTTCAGCTGAATTATTCCTTTCAGCTCTGTCTTTGATTTCAAGCTTGAGTAGGTCATAATTTTAAAAGAGCATGGAAGGGATAGGATCTTTACAACCTAATAGCTCCTTTTATTAGGTGGGTAATTATATATGAATCCCTGAATAAAATATTTTGAGCAAAATGGCACTGTAACAGAAGTAATAATTCAGATTATTTTTTTACAGTTTTATGTCGGGAAGGAAATCTGATGTCAAAGAGAGGGCTTGTTCAAATGGTTCATTAGAAAGTCCGGTCCATTTGTGAAATTGTTCCTTCAACAAGAGTGCTTCTTCAATATACTAAGATTTTCTTGAAGTTCTTCTGAAGAGCTACGTGGCGTTATTCTATGGGGCATATTATTCCTGTTCAAAATCTGGGCACTTAGGTAGACAACCCTCCACTGACCGGGAATAAGGCATTTCCTAACATAATCCCAAATCTTACAGAAATAATTCATTACTTCAGAAAATGTTCATTAGGCTAGCTTTACCACTCGAGGTCCTACATGCTCCCCCTTTCTAGTACTCATAAACAAGGAACATTCTCTGATGGCATCTGCTATCCAATGAATGACATCGTGAGTGATCTGTTTGATATAGGCTACAAGTCTCAAATTTCAGATAGAGTCACATCTTCAGTCTATAGACTATATCTGGACAATCAAGAGAACTAGCATTTCATAAAATTCTAGTTGACTCTAGTCAAAGTCACTGATCTTAACAAATAAAAAGTGTTAAAACTACATGAAAATATGCATTATCTGTTTTCAGTGAGAGGTTTATTTCTGGTGCATGCTCTTGAAACTTTCTGCATTAAAAGAATACAATGGTTTATTTTACTAATTTGTAATGTTAATAAGGCTTTGCTTCATGCCTTGAAGATATAGTAGAATCCATTTAAATTCTCTCAAGATACTCTCATGTGCTTTACCCAATGGTTTTAATGTGCAACGACTTCACTACAACTTTTGTAAAACTCTGCTCCCCACTATCTTGAAGAGTTTGCATTTATATACGACTGCCTGCACAAGTTTTCAGGTAACTTTGTAATTTCCCTGTGTTCTGATCTCTTGACAAGAAGCAATCTGTGAACACTGCAAGATAGCCTCTATTTTCTTCCTACTCTGAGCCTACTTCATAACATCCAGGGCTCTTTAAGCTCATAAATCTCTCTGACTCCCATAGGGTGATGTTTGACAGCCAACCAGCAGCTCTGACACCAGGACTCATTTATCCCTGAATAAGAAGAAAATAAAACTTGGCAGGGTCCGCTCAGTCCTCCCCTGCACTGCGCTGAACTGTCAGGCAAGAGCCTCCTCTTGAAAAAGTTTCGTATTTTTCTTTTGTATTTCATACTGATAAGAAAGCAATTTTTCTTTCCTCTAGAAATTTCTGCATTTGTTAAAATTACAAAAATGCAAATAGCCCCACATGCGTAAAGCATATTTGGAAGAAGCTCTGGCCAGAAGGTAAACATTTCTTAGTGATTCACATTCAATAAAAAACCACTCATAGCTACCTCTTTGTAGAATAATGCTATAAGATTCTAGAATATTTAAATAATGGAACTTTACATTTGGGTGTTATAAAATGCACACTCAATTGAACAATCTGGGGAATAAAAAGAGAGAAGGGGGAAAACAGATCAAGCCAGGGATAAAAGAGGCGAATTTATTAAGACTTCCTGTGAGGGATTGGATAATAACATTATTCTCTTCAAAATAAGGAGTGTTCAAAATGACGTGTATGTTTGGTCCTCTGCCTTGGTAGCAGCTACAAATGGAGAGAGAGGCCCTGCAGTAGTATGTTGTCCCAGACAATATTTGGAAAGTTTAAAGTCTGGCACTGATTGGCTTTTCCAATAAAGCATCTCTAAGTAGGTTTTTCTGGAAACCTTCATAGTCTGTGTTTGAAGATGATTGTGCATTCTTATCCACCCTTTTGATACATCTATCTGTTGATTTTGTTTAGAGAAATAACTAAAATCTCCTCCAAATTTAATAGAGGATTTCACATATGGCAGCTGAACTATAACTCCAACACCAACAACAAAATGTCACCTCTAAAGAAATCGCCGTGCCATTTCCGATGAAATTGGATCCCAGACTCAAACTTGTGGTTTTAGAATTTCCATTTCTAGTCCATGAGACAGAGAAAAGTAGAAAAACATGTTCTTGTTTTAGGTATGTTTAAAGAAAGCAAAATCATCTGAACCTTAAAATAGATGTGGAACAAGGTTGCTTTCCTTCCCTCAGTCAACTAGTTTACTTCATGCCATTGTCCACTGTCCTCAAAGCCAGTTACAACTATCTTATCCTGTTCATAACCATGTATACAATACAGAACCCATAACATTCTACATCTGCAGAAGCAGACATACACTCAAATCTATAATCTCTCTCTCTTCTAAAAAATTTCTTTTGAAGCAACATTTTACTCATAATGTCTATTTCTCTCATGAATTTCAGAAGTCACTTAAATGTTGCACAGAAAAGCCTTTCGCTATTCCAATGTTTTAAATCACATTAGATTCCTAGAAAATCATAGATATTTTGAGTGACATTCCATTCCAATGCAAAAGACACATTCCCATGCTTTGGCATACTTTGCTATCGAAATACTTGCTTCCAAAAGGTAACAATGAAAAGAAATGCCTGATATTTCCCGGTCAGTGAGGTTATATAGGAAACTCCATGCCACGCCCACATCCACAACTACATATTACTTCCGCATTCTGCATCGCCGCTGTCGGGTAACGTTCACTTGGCGACTTCTGGCTGCACTCTCTGAAGGATTTCTTCTCCTGCTCTCAGTAGAGAGCCTTTGTACATTGCCATCCTATAACTTTTTGTTGGTTGGAGAGCAACAGCAAACTCTACAAGATGTCACAGATGCATGGGCCAAGGGATCTCACTGTGTGCTGAAAGTGTATTTTCAGATGCAAGAAAGGAATGTTGGAGAGGAGAAGAAATGCCGTTTTTATTATTGTAGGGTAAACCTGACAATTCTGAACTTTGTGAATTGTCAGCTTGTTTGGGGGATGGGTGGGTGGGTCTGGGGTGTACTTTTTATAAGTAATATTTAATTTATTATTTAGAGTGGCTTCTTTTTGGATAATTTATGATAAAAAGGGAGATCTGGTTGGGAATCTAGATACGGCTATTAAAGCTGCAGTGTTCCATATCTCAGAGGGACCACTTTGGAAATGAACTGTCCATTGCTGAGTATGAGGATACGTCCAGGCAAAGCCTCCACTGAAGTTTCATCCTTACCACCTTCTCCCTTTCCAGGGTCATTCAAACGAGATAACACCAAATCTAAAATATTCTGATAGCATTTTGCAGATCAATGCTACTCATTCTCTCAAAGGGCTTTGCAATTCAAATTGTTAGTGTGCTAGTGGTAGGTTTATTTGGTAGAAATGGGTATACTACAGCTTTAACTAGCCTTAGTGGAAAAAGAAACTTTTTGTTGCTCCAAAACACCTTTAAAAAAAAAAAAAAAACAAAGGTATTTTGAGCCTACAAAGAGTTTCTTTAAATTGTCAAGACTCTAGCATTGTTAACCAAATTAGACTAGTGATTGCAATATTTAAGTGTAAATCTTGTTCTATGAGAAAGGATACTTGCTTACAGTTTAAAACAATGACTGTTTCTACACTCGATCTTGTATACTACCACACGAGGAAAAGGGGGTTTTGTAATCACTGTAGAACAGTCTCATATTCATTTTTTATAGAAATGTTATTCCAATGGTGCATTTTTTGTTTAATAAATAAAGTTTTGATACAAAGTCCTTTCTTCAAGTTATTTATATATATGTATATATATATATATATATATATATTTTTTTTTTTTTTAATTTTAGAGAGAGAACATGTGAGTCGGAGAGTTGGGCAGAGGGAGAGAGGGAGAGAGAGAAAGAGAGAGAATCTTAAGTGGGCTCCATGCTCAACATATGGGGCTCAGTCCCACAACCCTGGGATCACGACCTGAGCCAAAATCAAGAGTCGAATGTTCAACCAACTGAGTGAGACACCCAGGCACCCCTCGTTATTAAATGGCTGACACCAAATGCACCCGACCCTATTCCCTGCCTGTCTATTCCTATCCTCAGGATACATACTGCCTTTTTCTGACCTCTGTGGCAGAAGCTGTAGTGCTCTGCCATATCCCTTTGGATCCTTATACCATGTTCATACACATGCCCAATGTGGCTTCAATCCCAATAGCCAATCCCCACATCTTTTTGTTGGAGGGTGGCCTCCAGCTGCCAGAACTCATTTCCCTGCTGCACAGGACAGCTGGAAATCCCTGATCACACCTCACCAATAGCTGGTCAATAAACTGGCTTTTTTCCCCAACTGGAACCACCCTGAGGTGCAACCCAACTCACCTCTAGAGTTCCTTGGCAGGACCTAGACAAAGTGACACTGTGGAGTGACAGTGTTCCACAATATTGCACCCTGGACAAGGTACCTTTGTTTGGCTTGGGTTCTTCTTCCCCCCATTCCCCTATAATCTCTGCTGGGAGCACTTCTTAATCACTTTTACACAGATTTTCATGTCAGGGTCTGGTTGGGTGGAATTAACCCGAGACAAGTCCCTCTAGTTTTATTTCCATTTCAACATACCAATACCAAATAAATGCAATGATTTGCCAACCTCCAGATATTCCATTTTTATAATATTGATAGCAGAACATGGGGATGCATGCTTTGAACAATATATTGCTTTGAGTCCTGAAAGATTAAGTTGGGCATGTAATCTATTGTCTAACAAAAAGTCATATATTAATAAAAGTTTTATTAACCCTGTGGGGCAAGTAAAATATTACTCAGCAAATTCTTTCTTAAAGGCAATGCATCACAGGTGACAAGACAGGTTGGGCTTTAAACATCATCTAGATCTTTTTGTCTTCCTCAACTCATAATCAGTCCATCTAGAGAAAAAAATACATTTAAGATCACCAAGAACCTAAAGAAACTGGAATCCTTGTGCATGACGAGTAGGAATGTAAACTAATGCAGCCACTCTGGAAAACAGTGAGATGGTTCCTCAAAAATTTAAACAGATTACCATATGATCCAGAAAACTGACTCTGAGCATATACCCAAATGAATTGAAAGCAGAGACTTGAACAGATATCTGGATACTTATGTTCATAACAGTGTTATTCACAATAGCCAAAATATGAAAGCAACTCAAGTATGTATCAACAGATGAACGAATAAACAAAATGTGGTGTATGCATAGAGTGGAATATTATTCAACCCTAAAAAGGAGGGACATTCTGACACATACTACAACATGGATGAAATTTGAAAACATTATGCTAAGTAAAATAAGTCTGTCACAAAAGAGCAAGTAGTATATAATTCCATTTATATAAGGTACCTAGAATAGTCAAGTTCATGGTGACAGAGACTAGAATGGTGGGTTCCATTGGCTAGGAAAATACAGGAATGGGAAATAATTACTTAATTGGTATAGAGTACCAATTTCAGCTTTGGAAGATGAAAAAAGTTTCTGGGGATAGATAGTGGTGATGGCTGCACAACCTGAATGTACTTAATACTACTAAACTTAAAAATGATAAAAAAAAAAAAAGAAAAGAAAATTTTGTTATGTATATTTTAGCACAATTTTTTAAATCTCCAAATAAGGATATTCCAGAGCCATCTTCTATAAATGCTGATATTTACTCTATGATTCCTTAAATGTAAATATGCTAACACCAAAATGTTAAAGGAGATTGATATGCAAGAAATTGAAACAACATATTTACCTCAGTCTATTTTATCTCACATATTTTACACTATCATATTCAACTGATGTAATCATATATTAACAGAAGAATGTTGTGCTACCAGAGAAGACTATCACAGATGATTATTTCCATGGAAAACTGGTTATCTAAAGAAAAATAAGATAGATTGCTGGTGTCTGACCTAGAGATGAGAAGACTAAGCGATTAACTCCTCTCTCCATTGCAAATACTGTTGTGGATAAGATTTTGGAATGATTGAAGAAAGAGATAGTCTCTATCTTAAATACCCTATGATACTATAATTAGGTATAGTAAATTGTATTAATATGCATGCAGGTGAACTTAATAGGTCTGAAAGAAAGTGGAAATATCAGAGAGGTCTTACCCAGAGCTGAAATCCCGAAAGGCGGACATTGCCTCTCATTCATGGAAATTTTCTTCAATTCATTGATCACTTGTCAGTTCATTTAGTTTGAAGTGTTTTATTTTTTTAATTCTTTATGCAGTTTTGATTTTATTTTTTAATATAGCTTATTGTCAAGTTGGTTTTCATATAATACCCAGTGCTCATCCCAACAAATGCCCTCCTCCATGCCCTTCACCCATTTTCCCCTCTCTCCCACCCACCATCAACCCTCAGTTTGTTCTCAATATTTAAGGGTCTCTTATGGTTTGCCTCCCTCTCCCTATTTCTTTTCGATTTGATGTGCTTTAAAGGTGTACATACAATTCTTAAAAATATGTCTTGATATTCAGCCTATCATTCCACTTCCTCATTTCTTTCATGCATTACTCTTTTCCTAAACATTGTTCGTAGCCTCAGTTGCATTCACATACTGCCTCTATGGCTGTAAAGCTAAATCTTTCTTCCACCAATGCATTTCATTCCACAATTGCATTTGTAATTTCCTTGTGACTTTTCCTTTTCTTACCCATCTCCTTTATTGAATTGTGTTGTATTTTTATCCCATCCCATTCTCTCTTTATTATATTCCACTTCAGTTTCATCGATATTTCTTTTACACTTGGAAAACGCCAGTTTTCTTTGAAAGAAACTCTGATTTTGTAAAAGAATTATCCTATAAGCCTGTTATGTCTGATTACTTCACCTATTCTTCTTTTTCATGTATTTTTTAATTTTTTAGTGTTTATTTATTTTGAGAGAGAGAGAGAGCACACATGCACATGAGTGGGGGAGGGGCAGAGAGAGAGAAGGAGAGTGAACGAATCCCAAGGAGACTCTGTGCTGTCAGTGTAAAGCCTGCTGCAGGGTTCAAACTCACAAACTGTGAGGTCAAGACCTGAGCCGAAGTCACGAGTAGGATACTTGACCTACTCAGCAACCCAGGTGCCCCAATGCAGCCTATTCTTATCTTTATTTTAGATTTCAGTGTTTTTAATATATGTATTTACTCTGAAATAAAGGAAAATCCATTCAAGTCATTGTGTGTTAACGTTTTGTCCATGTGAATCGCTCACGGCCCCATTTTACGACCCCTTGTGTCTTGTGAGACTGTTTCCTGGGCCACACATGGCCGATTGGTTGTCCTCCACAGATCCCAGCAAAGCTCCCACTATCTCACTGGCTTTCATCTAGCGTAACTCTGCTGGATTGATGCGGTGTCTTCCTTTCCATCTATCTGGCTCTTAGATTGCCAATGAGAACACATGAAAGTGAGCAAAACTCAAGAAGAAACAGATGCCCCATCCCCTCTCTGTCGCTACTACTACCTCTACTTATAACGCTGAGAGATGAGAAATGTACCCAAGTTCATTAGTTCCTCTCTTATCCTTTCTGCCCACTCCTGTTCTGACAATTTATACTAAACAAATGAATGTAGTGGAGAGAGAGAGCAGAGAGAGGAATACATAACTTCTGTGTGCCTGATGTTTTCTTAAGGTAGCCAGAGCGATACTAGCATGGATTTCTGGTTGGTATGAGATTACTGGCAACATAATGAGGATGGGCCTTCTATTATGCTTTCTTAATGATTTATTGGCCTTACAGTAGGTGGAAAAAAAAACTTTCCAGAGTCAGTCTTCTTCTTCCTCTTCTTTCTCTTCTTTCTCCTCTTCTTTCTTCAAATATCTGTTTTCTGAGTCCCTAGATTTAATAATGGGAAAGTGGAATGGATTGTTAGGGGCAGCTTTCCAGATGGCATTGTCATTGTTGAACCCTAAATATTTTTTAAGTGCCAAAGTTTTATCCTACTTTCAGTTTAGTCAAATCTAAGCTTAACCTATATTTTGTTTACCAATTTCTTATTTCTGTGTTGCTACATTATTTTTTCCTTCATCTGCGACTAAGCTCTCTCCTTCACCTTAACTTTAGAAACTCATAATTTGATACAATAAATACTAAGGCAATTATTCCTGAGATAATCCAAATGTTCTCATTAGCAGTTCAAAAGATTTCTTGAAATAAATAACAGAAGTAATTTTTCCCAGATTTCTTTCAGGTTTTAATTAACATTTATCTTTATAAATTAATTTCCCTGTCTTTGCTAATATCTATTCTGACTCTATGTAAGTTTGACAAAATACCCTTTAGCAGAACAATTTTTCACCTTCTTAATATTTCTTAAGGATTTAATTCTTAAACTACTCTTTGAATCTGTGGTGGATTCCCTCAGCTACTTTTCTTTTTATTCAACTAAAAACTGTTCTTTGGTGTGGAACTTTCTTAGTAATGGTAGCATTTTAATTTTGTAGATGTGAGTCCTTATTTGTCATGGATTATTCCTGTTGCTTCCCTAAGTCGGATGTTTTGAAAAACTAACTAGCACATTTACTTCATAAGGATATTGTAAGCTTAAATTTAAATTAGAGAATGTAAATAAACCTCTTAGTATAATTTCTAGTCCTTGGCAAAAGCCTAATGAATGCTACTTCTGTTCCTTCTGTCTCTGCACTCTTTCCCCTTAACATTTATGAATATTTTCATGTTTTAAAAAATATAGATGGGAATTTAGTGAATTTGTGGTTTGGGAGTGGTTCTAACTTTATAGGTATTCTTTGTAGCATGCATTGCAGATGTAGAAAGAAGTTTTCAAAAGCATGGTACGATTGAAAATAGTTTTCTTTTTCTTAACATAGACATCCAGTATTTATTTAGTGCCCTTATTCACATGAAAAACATAGTGCAAAGTGCACCAATGAACCAAAGGATAAAGCCATACATTTTATATATTGCGACACTAACAGATAAGAAAAAAGTGTGTGTCTATACATGTGTATATACTTATGTGAGGAGTTCAGATGAGACAGGTAGCTTTACATAGGTAAGGACAGAATTCCATTACACTACAAAGCATCAAACTAAAGTTGATGGAAGCCTCATAAGAAAGGTGGTATGTGAGAAGAGCTTTAAATAATAAATAAGACTAAAATATTTAGAGATTGAAAAGGACTATTCAGCTCAAAGAAGTTACATAAGCAAAAAAAAGATACAATGGCAAGAATTTCTAGGACAAAAAAAATGGAGCTAATAATTATCTCAGGATTTTTTAAGTATGCGGATTGTGGAAAACAATAGGAAGAATACTTTTAAAGCCAATGGAAGGTGACTTTTATATTACAAGTTATCTAATGGTAATCTAAGATATTTAATTAAATTAAATTCTGTTACTAATAAGAAACTATTCAACATGGAAGTTTTATTTCTTCATTCACAAATGTCTGTTGAATATTTACCATGTACAAATATCTGAACTGGCGCTGGAAAAACAGCAGTGACCAGAATGAATATGACTGCTGTCCTTATGGAGTTTATAATTCACTTGTGGAAACAAAGAACAGATAGGTACAATAATTGTAATGAGTGCTATAAACTAAGATTATGGTATGGAAATATTGCATCTTTAGGAATTATCCACAATTATTGAGGGGGAGTAGAAACACTTACTTTAGGCAGGGAAATACTTCTTCATAGAGGTAACATTTAAACTAAAACCACAGAATACTAACGATCCATCCATGTGAATGTTGGGACTATAGTACATTCCAGAAGGAGGGGAAAACTGGCAAACTCCCAAGCTGGGAAAAGAGCCTGGCTTTTCAAAGGACTGGACAGATGGTTGGTGCAGTTGCATTTCACTGAGCAGGAGGAAAAATAGAATGAAGAGATTAAGGATTTAGAATTGGCCATATCATGCTACACACTGAAATACTTGCTATTGAGTTTAGATTCAAAAGGAAATAATAGCCAATTGAAGGCACAAAGACAAGAGTTAAAATCTGATTTACATGTATCAAGATTTTTTACAAATGTGCAAACTACCTCAGATGTGCAACATTATGTAGCACTCTTTATCGTCTATAATTGCTTCTGTCTTGCTCATGATTCCCAATTATTATTGGGTAGTAAGTTAAATCTCAATCTTTCCAATAAAAGGAATCTGTCATTTCCTTTTCATTTAAAGAAACTTCTTTCTATTTAACTAAGTCTTTTTTGGATAAAGTCACTAAAATCAAAGTTCTAACTCCCCACTACAGCTTTGTTTCTCTTCCCAAAGATCCCTACCATTGCCAATCCCCAAGATGGCTCTGGGGAAGCACGAGTGTTCTCATGTCATGCTTCACTCAATATGGATACCCTCTGCTTTCAGTGAATGACCCTTTATTCCATCTCATCCCCTCACTGATTTGGCCCAATTTGAGCTCTTTTTTTTTGGGGGGGGGGACTCTTAAATCCCTGAGTCTCAGCCTTGTTTTCCACCTGGCCCCCAACTAGTCTGTCTATGCATCTTCTATTTAAAACTCACTTCTCCATGGGGCACCTGGGTGGCTTAGTCGGTTAAGCGTCCGACTTTCGCTTAGGTCATGATCTCGTGGTTCGTGGGTTCGGGCCCCTCGTCGGGCTCTGTGCTGACTGCCAGCTCAGAGCCTGGAGCCTGTTTCAGAGTCTGTGACTCCCTCTCTCTCTGACCCTCCCCTGCTCATGCTGTCTCTCTCTCTCTCTCCTAAAAATAAATAAAAACATTAAAATAAATAAATAAATAAATACAAAAATAAAATAAAACTCACTTCTCCTTTACCACTGATAATCCTAGTAGACTCAACTCTCAACTTATGTATCTCCCAAATACCCTACTGAGAGCATGCTGGAATAACTGGACCTCTTACTTGTCATGCGTAGGTGGTAATGCCAGTGCTCTTTCTGTTGAGGACAGCAAGATACCATTTTCCTCTGTAGTAATGGCCAGCATTCTAGGATGTTCCTTTCCAAGAATGCGTAGGCCACAGCAAATCAGAGTCCTCTGGTTTTGATCTCATTCCTTACCTGTCTAGATTTTCTATCCTTTGCCTCTTCACCCCAGAGTTTTACTCCAGAGGTGTGCCAAAAGCCTTAGAACTAACTTACTAATATTTTCATTTCTTCTTGCACGCTTGTGTTTGTTGATATGCCATGTCTTGTCCAAGAGAAACTTTCTGCTTATTTTTTAAGTCTGGCAAAAATTCTCTTCATCATATCTTGGAAATCTTCACTATTTGTGTATTATATTAGTATCTTTATTTCCCTGAAACCATTTGGTAACTGGTTATGAAGCCACAAGGCACCAAGATTTAAAGAGAATAGAAATTTTGTTAATGTAATATTTATGAAAATAATATATTGGGTGTGTTTGTCTGTGTGTGTGTGTGTGTGCGCATTAAAAATCACTCTGGCTATTGTGTAGAGAATGAATTCCAAGTATCAAAAATGAAAAAAAAAAAACTGCCAGAAAAGTTTGATAGTTGATTCAATTGTGGTGAAGAGATGGAAATGAATGGGTTACAGTTGAACTATGTTTTTATTTATTTATTTATTTATTTATTAAACATATATTATTGAGAGACAGGGAGAGACAGAGCATTAGCAGAGCAGGGGCAGAGAGAGGGGGAGACACAGATTCTGAAGCAGGCTCCAGGCTCTGGGCTGTCAGCACAGAGCCCAACACAGGGCTTGGATTCACAAACTGCAAGATCATGACCCGAGCCAAAGTTGGGTGCTTAATTGACTTAGCCACCCAAGTGCCCCTGAACTGCGTTTTAGAGGTAGAAATAAGAACATATGCAAATGGTTAAGATGGGGTGGGTTTCTGGTTTACACTGTCAAGTTGGTGATAACTTTTTCTCGGATATGGTAGACTGGGAGAGAACAGTTTTGGTATGGTATGTATAGGGAAATAAAAGTAAAAAGGTGTGTATTATTCAAGAGGAGACATCGAAATGTAGGTGAATATTTGAATCTGGGAACACCTAAGAAAGGTCTGGTATGGAGACATAAATACAAGTTTCCAACATATGATGGCATCTAAAGCCACAGGAATATACATGGCAGAGAGAGCAAGTTGGGCCCGAATTAGGCCCTGAGAGAATCTAGAATATAGATAATTGGTAGAGAAGGAGCAACCAGGTAAGCAAGCTTAGGAAGGGTGGCCAATGATGGGCAAAAATGGGGAAAAAATACAGGAGTTTTCTGTTCAAGGAAAAAATTAGGAAAAAACATTGGTATGGCAGAAGAGAAAAAGTGTTGCAGAGAAAGGGTTCAGCTATGTTAAGGACTTGGTGGGATTCACAGTAGGACAAAGACAAAATAGTATGTATCGAATTTGTCAATGTGAAGATCATAAAAGGGAAGGAAGCCCCCTAGTTTTCCTGGGTAACCCCAGTTTATGTTCCATGCCTTTGTGTGGTTAGTTTCTAGAATAATAATTACCATATTATAGTATCTACTTTCACTTTCAAAATATCCTCATTTGGATGATAGTTTTTATTGGTGACTAAAGCAGGGGTAGTTTCAGCGAAGGGGTGGAGACAGATGGTAGTCAGATTATAATGGATCATAGATGGAATGGAGAATATGAAGTAAATATAATGATGTACAATAACTGTGATGAAGTTATATTTTGAAAAACAGAAGAAACATGGAAGTAACTGGAAGGATAACTGGATCTTACGTGCTTTCAAAAATGAACTATACAATCACTAAGAAAGATTCTTCTAGAAAACTGAGCAATTTTCAAATCAAATTCATCTGTGTCATAAATTCACAGAGTGAATAGCAGTATGATTTAAGAAAAAGACCTTCAGGCTAGGACAATAATTAAACACTCCAGAGAGTGTCGCATAACGTGAAGGTTGCCCTGGTTTAGAGTCAGAAGTGGAACTCTGCAGAACCAAAAGCAAAGGAGCATGCAGTGTCTTGATTCAAGAGGATAGGGTGGAATAAGCTGATACAGTGGTATCTAATCCTAATACACCAGATCCTATACAAGACCCTAACACCTATAACCTGAAATTTTTACTTTATATGGAATGGAAAAGCATCTTTGTCAATGTGATTAATTTAAGGGTTTTGAGATGGGGAGATTATCTTGGATTATTGGGAAGGGCTCTAAATGCAATCACAAATATAAAGGAAACAGAAGGAGTTTAGACACAGAAACAGAGGAGAGGAAAGCAGTGTGACCACAGAGGCAGAAATTACAGTGACATAGCCACAAATCAGGAAATGTCGGGGGCCGCTAAAAGCTGGGAGCGGTAGAGAATGGATTCTCCCCTAGAGGCTTTGGAGGGAATGCATCTGTGCTAACACCTTGACTGAAATCCCCATTTCAGACACTGGTCTGCAGAACTGTGGGTGAATACATTTCTTGTTTTACACCACTAGCTTTTGTGGGAACTGGTTATAGCAGCTACAGGAAACCAACATGATATGACTGAGTAAAGCTCAGTCCCCATAAGACCATGAAGTCTAAAATGCAACAAATAAATTTTTGAAAAGACAAATGACAAGAGATTAGAGGAGATATCTTGGAGAAAAAGAGATGGAGTCTAGAGCTTCAATGTTAACTGCACAGACAGGCTGGGTTTAAGTGTATAAAAGTATGGTGTAAATGAGGGTCCTTGACTATCGTCCAGAAGATCAGCTCAGTTATGGGATTTTATGGACCTTCTGGGTTCAGCAACTGGGAAGATGAATCTGGAATGAGATAGATCCCAGTCAAAATGATTAACTTTAGGGTTGTTGGCTACGGGGCTTTGAATGAATGCCTAATTTCTCTGAGTTTAATTTTGTTTGTTTTCCTTCTATTTGTATCTATAACACAAGCGTAATAATACCTAACTTGCTTATGTCACAGATTTCCTATGTGAGTCAAATCAGATACTATACATAAAAACACTTTATTTTTATAAATAGCTTATATTTTACAAAGCTCCAATGGTATTAATTTTCAGTACTTGTACCAAGAAAACGGTGACCTAGTCAGCCTTCAAGATCTAAAATATAACTGAGGGGAGGCATCTGCAAAGGATTTTACCAGAAATCCTACACCAAGTAGGGTCCAAAGCCTTCCCTAGGGCTTCTGTGAACTTCCAGAGGGGTGGAGTGGCAAATGTCAACTCAGGTGTTTACTGGTATGCAGCCAGATTCTGTTGGCTATCTCATTGATGCAACTATTTTTTCATGAAAAACAAAACCAAAATAGAAGCCTAGGCACCAGACTTGACTGGAAATTGGGTTGAAGACAGGAACAGAAAGGGCGGAGGCGGGTTTTACTAGTTGCAGGTATGCAAACATTCCAATGTAAAAATGGTCTTCAGCCATTTTATCAGAAGGAAATTTCCACCAATCCCAGAAATCGTGCACTCCCTGTCCTTACACATCTCTCAGATGCCTCTTGCTCTTCTCTTCTTTGCCTCTCTGTTCTGTTCTGCTCTAGTCCTTACTTCCAAGAGAAGAAATACAAATCCCTCCTATTATTTCCTTCAGGGAATTATCACTGTCTTTTGTTGTTCAGCCTCTTGCTAACAGAACTTCAGACTCTTCCCTCCTAACTCAAGCAGGTAATTAAGGTTCTAGGTCCGTAAAGACCATTTTCTGTATAGAAGGAATTCTGTAGCCAGCCGTTATGATAATATAGGGCTTACCCTGCAATATGGTAAAATAAAATGAAAACTTTACCCCAGTTTTCTCACATTTACCTATCTAACTGTAAGGGAAGAATTCTAGGTCAGACTTCATAGCAAGAAACAATATTTCTTCTTCCTCTGGATTATCTTGGGTCAAATTAGGATCCTCTTTGAATCTGAAGTTATGAAAGAGGATTCCTTTCAAACTAGTTTCTTATCCTTCCCAAATGTATTTTGTAGACCAAAGACCTGTTCGTTATGACCATGCACATAGAAGTCAAATTGACTTACTGATTGAATGAATGAATCTATGAAATGAATGAATGAATTGAGTTGTATTTGTTGTTTCATTGACTGTGAAAAATAACGTACCATATAATATCAAGAGCCAAATATATTTTTAAATAACATAATTAATATATTTATCAACATTGGGTAAGATTCTCTCTGTTCAATTCTATCTGATTTATATTCAATAGTAAAGTTTCCTCAATTTGATCTTTTCCTCAGTGTTTCACAAGAGTTTGACTTCTGCTCATAATAAATTCAATAATATAACAAACATGAATGAAATTAAATACCTGATATGTATAACATGCTATAATAAGAACCTTATTTACTTTACCTCATTTACTATGCAAAACAACACTCTGATGTGTGAAACACTATTATTGCTACTTTACTGATGAGAAAATTGAAAGTAGGGCAATTATGTATCTTGCCATAAGTCATCTATTCAGTGGAAAGCTAGGTCTTAAATACATTTCTGTCAACTCTAAAATATGTGCTTTTTATCACCAAATTGAATAATATTCAATGGCTAGTTCTAAGAGATTCCTTAAAAGAGTGTTTCACAAACTTTAGTGATCCTAAAATCCGCCTGGATCTTGTTAAAATAATAACTCCTAGAGCCGTGTTCTAGAGATACTGATTCAGCTGGTCTGGGATAGGTCTGAAAATATGTAAATTTAACAACCTCCCTGGTTGGTTTCTATTCTCATATCATATATCAGTAAGAACTCTGCTTCTCTCAATAGAAAATCCAATATTAACTCCTAACTTAAATTTTAAAAAAGAAAGCATATTGACTGAAATACCTATACAACTTAGGGTAGACTAACTTTATACACATCTTTATTGTCAGATTGTACCAACAGTTCCATAATTGACTCTTGTGGGCCCTGGCTGGGATATAGATCATAGGTTCATTCCTGAACCAGGCATTGTGATCAAGAGGATAGAATTTGCTATTTTTCTTAACATTATTTATTCACTCTTCCCTCAAAACCCAAGGGGTGTGTCAATTGAAGCCCATGGAGTGAGAGAGATTAGGGGAGGGTACAATGGATCACTATCAGAAGAAAGGAGAAGTGGATTCTGTGTGACAAAAATAACAGATGTACACTAGATTTTCCTAGATAAAATTAAAAGTTTATAAGAATAGACCATCAACTGCTTTAAGAAACTATCAAAATCATATGACTGGAAAGTTTTCCTTATCATAACAAGGATATCCTGATCACTAAGGTACTGTCCTCCAAACTGGTACATACATACAGATTGCAACAAAACCATCAGTATTATTCATATCATTTTTCTGTCTGAACGAGATGCATTTTATTGTATTTCTGGACATATACTCTTATCCAATGCAAGGAGAAAGGAAATGGACCAAAATGAGTCTTTCTCAACTCTTTTTTGGGGGCACCTGGGTGGCTCAGTCGGTTAAGCATCCGGCTTCAGCTCAGGTCATGATCTCACAGTTTGTGGATTCGAGCCCCGCATCGGGCTCTGTGCTGACAGCTAACTCGGAGCCTGGAGCCTGTTTCTGATTCTATGTCTCCCTCTCTCTCTGACTCTCCCCTGCTCATGCTGTCTCTCCTTCTCTCTCAGAAATAAATTTTTAAAAAATCAACTCTTTTTCTGCTTACATATTAAAAAATAATAATCCTTTATTTTGGGGTAAAGTGTACTGGATTCTTGTTAAATTAGAAAGCAAATTTTTTTTGGAAAATCATATCTTGGAGTTTTTGTTTCAGTTTGAAGAAGGAAATGTTTACTAAATTAAGATAAAATAGCTTTACTGCCTATTTGCAACTCTCATTTAAAATTGGATATACTTTATCACTGAATATTTCCTAAAATAAAACTTTATAACCATCTGGATTCAGTGCTTTCTTGCTGATATATTTTTTGTAGATAAATGCTTTCTTAATGACTCTTTTTATCCCAAAGGATGTGTTAGACTCCAAAATTTTGTGTTTAGATAAACCAAAAAGAACCCAATTTATTTCTGCAGCTTCTTCACCTATAATTGCATTTCAAAATTTTAAGAATATCAGAGTATTTTTCTCAGTAGTTCTGAATCCTGAGAAAAACCATAGCCAATATTATTTTTCTTCATTGTTGTATATGTATCATGATATATATTATTGCTCTCCTTTATTGTTCTATTCTTCTCTTTGAAATGGCTCTTGCCCCATCTGCTCCTTGCTCTTCAACTCTACTTTCCACCTGTGGAGGTACAGAAAACACTGAAGAAATATTAATTTTCACATATGGAAGAAAGCTATCAATTAATATTTTCCTTCAAGTCATAATGAAATCATATCTAGAATAAATACAGTTTGCTAAAGACATCTCAGGATGTCTTATATAGGACATCTTATATTAATTTTCTCTATAAATGTCATCTTATTTATTAAATTTTTAATTTCTTTTGATTTTTTAAATGTTTATTTATTTTGAGAGGGAGAGAGAGAACACATGTGAATGGGTGAGGAGCAGTGAGAGAGCAAGAGACAGAATCCCAAAGAGGCTCTGTGCTGACAGCGCAGAGGCCGATGCAGGGCTTAAACTCCCCAAAAATGAGATCATTATTTGAGCCGAAAGCAAGAGTTGGATGCTTAACTGACTGAGTCACACTGGCACCCCTCCATAAACATATTTTTAGATATGTATTTAATTCAATGTAGATAACTGTGATTTAAAGGATAGTAGCTAAGACTATGCTACACACGAGTTATAAGTAGCTACAAATATCTATGGATATGTAAAGCACCTGAGTTAAATAATTTTCCTTCCTTTCTAGCTTATATTTCAATGTTAATACTAGATGAAGTGGCTCCTGGGTGGCTTAGTCGGTTAAGCATCCGACTTTCGCTTAGGTCATGACCTCGCGGTTCGTAGGTTCGAGCCCCACGTCGGGTTCTGTGCTGACTGCCAGCTCAGAGCCTGGAGCCTATTTCAGAGTCTGTGTCTCTCTCTCTGACCCTCCCCTGTTCATGCTGTCTCTCTCTCTCTCTCTCCTAGAAATAAATAAAACATAAAAAAAAAAAACTAGATGAAGAAGTGAATTAGAAAGACTGTTTCAGGTAATAACTTTGAACACAGATGAACCTCAGAGTTTAAGCCCCTGAATATGTTTCTTTATGTGGAAAATGACAGCTATTTGCCAGCTACTTTTGAACTTTAGATCTATAAATGTGCCCACGGTACAGAATACTTGTTTCACACTTTCTAAACATCTTTCAATTTTTCTCCTTCTGCTATTGACAAATACTGCATCTTAGGCAGAATTATACAAAATAATTTTGTCATCCAAATATGAAGAAAGAAAAAAGTAAAACTTTTCTCCTCAAAAAGAGAAATTCTATTTTTAAAATAAGAATTAAAGGACAATAAAAAGGAATAAATTGGAAGTGATTTTGAGCTCTTCTAAACCAATCGTCAAGAATGTATAAAATATAAGTGAAATTGATAAAGGGGATTAAGAGTACTCATATTGATGAGCACTGAGAAATGTATAGAATGTTGAAGATTCGTATTGTACACCTAAAACTAATATAACACTAATATGTTAATTATACTTTAAGAAAGATAAATTTATCCGCAGTTTTAAAAAATCATTAAATTAAATTTAATGTTATTTATTTTTGAGAGAGAGAGATGGACAAAGAGCTGGGGAGGGGCAGAGAGACAGGGAAATACAGAATCTGAAACAAGCTCCAGGCTCTGAGCTGTCAGCACAGAGCCTAATGCAGGGCTCAAACCCACAGACCATGAGATAATGACCTGAGCCGAAGTCGGACGCTAAACTGACTGAGCCACCCAGGTGCCCCAAATCTAATTTAACTTAAAAAAAAAAAAAAAAAGAATGTCCAAGATGTGATTAAAATGCTACTAAAGGCTTCTAATAGGCCAATGGCATCTCTTTCCATTTCTAGGGATCAAAACTGAACTTGAATAACAGTGGTAAGTTTATTGGTTCATATAGTCAAACAAGTATAACATTAGCAATCACACGTACAAACAAGGCACAAAAAGCTCTCCCTCAGATTAGCCATCCTAACAAGAGTGGACTACGTCTGCAGCTGCTATGGGATTGCACACTAGGAGACTTGCACTAGCCATAGCTAACAATCTGCGGGAAGAGCTCTGATGTACTTTGGGGAATGTGCTTTTAATTGGACTGAGCATTGTGGACGGATGGCCTCGTCTGGGCCAAGTGACCCCACCTGTGCCTGGGGAGAAGTCCTCGTGGCCTGGCAGCTGCAACCAAAGAAACATGGGTGGGGAGGGTCAGTGATAAGGAAATGAGGAGGGAGACGCTGTGGGGTGAAGGGACAGAGAGGTCCCCTTTCTACAACATGCTCCTTCTTCAAGTCAGTCCTCTGTCTAGAAAGAAAGTGTTCTGGAGTAAAAAAAAAAAAAATCAACACTGTCCACTTCTATGTATTAAAGTCTGCTTTATACTAGAAAAACACCTAAATAAATTATGAAAATAAATGGGAAAAAAATCGTAAAAGATCGATTTGTGTGTGGGGCCACACATTTAGTATGAAGGAGGGATAAAATACTTCTTTTTAGATTTTTTTTTTCTGCAGCATGAAAGTGATCTTGAAGGGGTCTTAAACAGCCAGAGAAATGTGTCCTGAAGAAGACCTTTTGTTTTTCTAGTAAATTTCCCTGTTAGGGATTGGCATTCCCCAGAGTGCTAAGAACCTCCAAATCTCATTCAAAATGAGTTTCATCTATCATGAAAAAATAACCATTTATTGACACTTTGTGTTCATGAATTTTTCTTCAGTATTTGAATGGTAAATGCCAGGAGAGGAACAGTGTGATTTCAGAATTTCCAGTCATTGCATGTAGGCTACTGCCAAAAGTGCTGTATTCACTATTCTAACCCATGAGCCTTTTCACATGTTAGCATCCTTTGGGGAATATGTTCCTGATTATCTACTGTGTGCTTGGGGAATGGTTGATCACCTGAGACAGACATTGTCCTGAATGCATGGAGCTTCTAGTTACTGGGTCTGGGTCCAGACTTAGAGTCACGGAGGGCCTTGCAGAACATGTGACATGTAAACCGAGACTATAAGATGAGTTCTGTGTTAAACGTAGCTTGATATCACTTAGGAGAGAAACGTGATACTGAAACATGTTAGTATTTGTCACTTTGGCAAATTTTCAGTACTAGGTTTGAGTTGGTTTAAGAGGAAAGCATGATAACACACATAGGGCATCGTTTCTATACTCTTCATCCTCTAAATATGGTTTTCTAAAAGATCGGTACTTGAGAAACATCTATTAATTTAACAAGCATCTGCTCAACTTCCAACATGAGTTCCATATATATATATATGACACTTATGAAAGAAGCTTGGTTAATCTGATCAGGATTTCCTATATCAAAATTCTGTTCAGTTAAAGATGGAACTAAAATATGGTGAATATTACTGACAATGCATTCATTCACTTAATATTTCTTGAGCAGCTTCTCTGTATGAGGCACCATCAGAAGCAGTGGGAAACACTATCATAATCTTAGCAATCATAGTAATAGCAATATTACTATGTATTATAGTATTGTCAGATAGTAATGTCAGTATAGGCATGTCAGAAGCATTACATTGAGTCCCAGGTATTTCATTCAATAATTTGGGCAAGTCACTTAACCCACCTCCCTTCTCCTTAAAATGAAGCCAATAACTCCTGCTCACTTCATGGGTTTATTGCAAGGATCTCTAAAAAAACACAAAACAATTTCTAAGCTATAAAATGCTATACACATCATGGGTATGTTACTGTTATTATCAATATACCATTTTATACTTCTGAAGTATTTAGTTCTTCTTCCCATTCTTCTGTATGGCGCCTGTTCATAAAAGGTCTATCTTTATCCCTTAGTGAAGCAAAAGGTACCCGGATCATTCTCCTCACAGTAGCTGACTCATTCTAATCTACCAGCTTAATCAGCCCCACTTAGCCTATCACACTAGTAACCTGCATTGTGAGATTTGAGTAGCTGTGTGCTCCAGCCTCTTGCCTTCTGTTAAGTGAACGTGAGACAAATTACTCAGGCAGAACTTCCCTGTGGGGTCACATATACAGTGTGAAGAGGAAAGGCCTCAGCCAATGCCAGGAAGCAAAGCAAGAAAACATAGGGTTCTGTTAAATATCCCGTTAACTTTGTTGATAGGGCCCGACTTAACCTTTCCACGGCCGTGTCTCCCTGTCACCCCCTCAGCTGACGGTAGGTCTTCCAATGACTCTGACCACCTGTGCGCTGTAGGCTGGCATGTGACCATGACGTCTGCTGGGTACTGGTCAGAGTGGCCATTCACATGCACATTTGAACCCAAAGAGCTATTGTGCTTTCAGCAACCCTGTGGCTATTATTAAATATAATTTTTGTCAGTAACTAAATTTATGTTATTGCTCTTAATTGGGCAGTGCAATTAGCAATTCAAGAATCCAAATATGGGGGCACCTGTGTGCCTTAGTCGGTTGAGTGTCTGACATCAGCTCAGGACCTGATCTCACGGTTCGTGTGTTTGAGCCCGACATTGGGCTCACTGCTGTCAGCTGGTCAGCACAGAGTCCACTTTGGATCCTCTGTCCACCTCTATTTCTATCCCTCCACCACTCATGCTCTCTAAAAAAATAAATAGAACTAAAAAAAAAAAAGAACCCAAATATGATTTTCCTGTGAGAATTGGCATGTAGGCCTTAAAAAAAGGAAATGCCTCCACTATGGAAGTTGGTATATTCATGTGGCACTGTCTGCAATTCTGAGATAATATATTCTGAAAACAGCACGACTTTTCTGAGAGTACTAATAAATTTCAAGAGGATAGCTTTTCTTTTTCCACTTACTCTTAATTAACTTTGATGAGGTATATTGCTCTTCTGGGTTGAGTAGTGTCCCCCCAAATTTATGTCTACCCAAACCCCCAGAAAATCACTTTACTTGGAAATAGGGTCCTTGTAGGCATAATTAAGTTAAAGTGAAATGGGCCCCAACCCAATGGTTGGTGTCCTTTTAAGAAGAGGCAACTTTGGACACAGAGACACAGAAAGGAAAATGCCATGTGTAAATAGAGCAGAATGAAGTTATGTGGCCATCTGCTAAGGAATGCCTAGGATTGTCTACAGATACCAGAGCTGGAAGAGCCAAGGAAAGATCCTTCCCTAGAGCCTTCAGAGAAAGCAGGGTCCTACAACACTTTGATTTGGGACTTCTGGCCTCTAGAACTATGAAGGAATAAATTTCTGTTGCTGTAAGCCACTTAGTTGGTGGTCCTTTGTTATGGTAGCCTTAGTAAACTAATATAATTACATAAAATAAATAAGCACATCTTAAGGGTACAGTCCAATGAGTTTTGAAAAAAATATACATCATGTAATCCCTACCAAAATCAAGATATAGAATATTTTCATGATTTTATAGTTTCAAAGAGTTCCCCTTTGCCCATTTCCAGGCTATCTCCCCGAAGCCCCCATGACACATACCCAGCCTCAGGAAATTTCTGGCTGCATTCATGTCATTAGGTCTATTCTAGAATGTTATATCATGGAATATGGAATGGAATCACGTAGTGCATACTTTTTTCTAACTTCTTTCATTCAGCCCAGTGGTTTTGAGGTCCATCGCTGTTGTGTGTAGCAGTAGTCTGTTCTTTTTTATTGCTGAATAACATTCCCATTGCATGGAAATACTACAATTTGCTTATCTATTTCACCGGTTGATAGACATGTTGGTTCTTCCTGTCTGGACTATAATGAATAAAGCTGCTATAAATATTTGAACACAATTTTTTTGTGTGGACACATGTTTTCATTTCTCTTAGGAAATTCGGATCTTTAGGATTCTAGGAAGAGACTTCCTAGATCTCTAGGAAAATAGGATCATATGCATCATATAGTAACTGTATGTTTAATTTTATAAGAAACTAGTGACTGTTTTCCAAAATGGATGTACTATTTTATATTCCCATTAGCAATGTCTGAGAGTTCTGTTTGTTCACCTCTTTATCTATACTTGATATTGTCAGTCTCCTTAATTTGAGCCATTCCATCAGATATGTAATGGTATATCACTGTGGTTTTAATGTTCATCTTTTGATAGTTGAATATCTTTTATGAGCTATTTTAGTCATTTATTTAATTGGGATGTCTATCATTTTTTTTATTGAGTTGTAAGTGTTCTTTACATTCTGGATCTTTCCAAAATACTTTACATTCAAGTACTTTGTCAGGTATCTATGTACAGGTGGTCCCTGATTTACAATGGTTTGACTTACAGTTTTCTGACTTTACCATGGTGTAACATGACAACAACGGACACATTGGCAACCATTCTGTAACCACACGCGATTCTGTTCTTCACTTTTAGTGTTGTATTCAATACATTACATGAGATAGTCAATGCCCTATTATAAAACAGGTTTTTTGTGAGATGATTTTTCTTAGTAGGTTTAAGGTAGCCTAGGCTAAGCTATGATGTTGGGTAGGCTAGGTATATTATATAAACTTATAACTGAAGATATTTTCAATTAATGATGGGTTTATTGGGATGTAACCCCATCATAAACCAAGGAAGATCTGTACTGGGATACTTTCTCCCCATCTCGCTTTCCCTTTCTTTTTTTTTTTCTTTTTTTTTTTAAATCTTTTTAAATGTTTTATTTATTTCTAGGGGGGGAGAGAGAGAGAGAGAGAGACAGAGAGAGAGCAGGAGAGAGTCAGAGAGAGAAGGAGTGACAGACTCTGAAACAGGCTCCAGGCTCCGAGCCGGCAGTCAGCACAGAGCCCGACGCGGGGCTCGAACCCACAAACCGCGAGATCATGACCCAAGCGAAAGTCGGACGCTCAACCGACTAAGCCACCCAGGCGCCCCTTCCCTTTCTTTTCTTAATTGTGTATTTCAAAAATCAAAATATTTAGGAGAGGGAGGCAAGATGGCGGAGAAGTAAGGAGCTCCGTACTTGCACTCGCGCCCATACATCACACAGAAAAGATCTGAAGCCATTGGAAACCATACAAAACCTGAGAGACTCGGAGAAAAAGGACCCAGAATCCACTGAGAAAGCCTTCTAACGTGAGTGCGAACCGGGGAAGGTAAAATCGGGCCGGGTTCGGAGCCTCCAGGGTGGGAGGCGATCCCCCTCTACCCTCTACGGGGAGTGAGAGGGGAAAAGGGGAGAGTCCGAGACAGAAAAATCTCCGCTCGGTGCATAGAAAGACCGTACTTGCCAAATATCTGCACACCAGGTCCCCTCGCGACAACTGGTCCTGGGGGAGGCTGAGCACACAAACTGCTTCTTTGTGCCGCTCGTGGAGGTGAGGTTTTAAAGCGGAGCGGGTGCGCCTGCCGCCATTGTAGCTCCAGGGCGTCTGGGATCCCTGAAAGAGACGCGCAGACACCGGGCATCCGCGCTCCTGGCTGGCTGGAACTCGAGAGGGAAGGCAAAGAGCTAAAAACTGGAAATTTGCCTGTGAGTTCGTGTTTCGGGTGACGAGCCATAGAGAGACCCGGTTTTCCTCACTCCAGCGGCGGCGCGCTTGCCGCCATTGTAGCTCCAGGGCGGCTGGGACCCCTGAAGGAGACGCGCAGACACCGGGCATCCGCGCTCCTGGCTGGCTGGAACTCGAGAGGGAAGGCAAAAAGCTAAAAACTGGAAATTTGCCTGTGAGTTCGTGTTTCGGGTGACGAGCCATAGAGAGACCCGGTTTTCCTCACTCCAGCCGGCTCAGGCTACGGGGACCCGGCAGGCAAGCCCTCGCCCAAGCGCACCAGAGCCGACCAGAGAAGGAAGCAGCGATCCTGACTCCGCCCCCAGAGCTCAGCAGGGAGCCTGGAATAGCCCAAGGGGGTTGTCTGGGAAGCTGTGTCTAAGGCAACTTCAGCGGGGCGCGGGCTGGGATTTGGAGATTGGAACTGGCCTGGGTTGAAGAGTGCAACCAACTTCGGCTGCGTCCCCGGAACGGGGAGTTGACACGCCAAAGAAAAAAAAAAAAAAGCGAGCTGCAGCGCGGGGTTCAAGAAGGGACTGGAGCACCGTCACTCTCCTTCCCACAATCGCCAAGGCAGAACCCCCGCCTGAGGCATCAGATCACGCCACGCCCATCCCTGCCTGAGAGGTGCCCTCCTCCTCCCCTTTTTTTTGTTTTTTTTCCTTTTTTTCTTCTTTCTTTTTTTTCCCCTTTCTTTTCTCTTTTTTTCTTCTTCTTTCTCTTTTCTCGCTTTTTTCCCCAAAACACTGACCTGATTAACTCTGGTCGCCAGCTTGCTTAAACAATCACAAGTCCATTCTGTAAATGTAAATTCTACACCTACCGACTTTTTCAGCTATTTCTCTCAGGAGTAATTAGACCATATAGTTTCTCTGGATAATTCCAGCATCCTTCTCTCACCTATCCAACCACATTCTACCCTTTACCTCTTTGAAAAAAGTTTCTTATCCCTTCTGCCTGTTCATTCTATTTCCAAATCTGCCTTGTCTCACCCTGCATTCTCTCTTTTTCTCTATGCTCTTCAACCAGCACTGCATACACACGGCTATTTTACTGTAGCTGGGAAATCCAGGTATATGCTTTAAACCATTCTTTGTCCATCGGTTTTCTTCTTTTTTCCTTTTCTTTTCCCCTTTTTGACCCTTTTATGTATTTTATGCTCCCTATTCGCCCTCCTTCCTCCGTCTTTTCTATTAACTTTTTCGTTTTCCCTCTCACTTTGCATGTTAGTTGAATCAGCCTGTGCGTTTGTGTGCTCCTGCTCCCTGTGTGTCTGTCTGTCTGTTTTCTTTTCCAGGGCTACCTCAAGAAACAAGCTAGAGTACACAAGGTGAAGAGTCCCAAATATCACTACGAATAGGAAAATAAAATAACTAAGGTCCCAACAAAGTGACCGAGGGATACCATTCAAAAAACAATCTCTGAAAGGATAGGCCCTGGAAAGTCAAAGAGTCTTCTTGGATATAGCAGTGCTCATAGAAACAGAGAGCATAACAGGTCTTTAAAACCAACAAGAGCCGGAAAGCTAACTAAAATAACGAAACGAAAGAGCTCTCCTCTAAAGAAACTCCAAGAAGAAATGACAGCTAATGAACTGCTCAAAACAGACATCAGCAGCATAAGTCAACAAGATTTTAGAATAATAATGGTGAAATTAATAGCAGGGCTTGAAAAAAACATAGGCGACATCAAGGAAACTATGGCTACAGACAGAATGGAAAATAAAAATAGGCATGAAGAATTAAAAAATGCGATAAATGAGATCCATAATAAATTAGAGGCCTCCAATGCACAGCTTGAAGAGGCAGAAAGGAGAATGAGTGATTTAGAAGACACCATTATAGAAAAACAAGAAGCTGACAAAAAAAGAGACAAACTGATCCAGGAACAGGAAAGAAGAATTCGAGAGCTCAGCGACACAGTCAAACGCAACAATATCCGTATCATAGGAATCCCAGAAGAGGAAGAGAGAGGGAAAGGTGCTGAAGGAGTCCTGGAACAAATTATAGCAGAGAACTTCCCCGACCTGGGGAAGGAAGTCAATGTGGAAATACAAGAGGCTCAGAGGACTCCCCTCAGACGTAACTTGAATCGATCTTCTGCACGACATATCATCGTAAAAATGGCAAAATACAAGGACAAAGAGAGAATTTTGAAAGCAGCTAGGGAGAAAAGGGAGAAAAGGGCCCTCACATACAAAGGGAAACCCATCAGAGTGGTGACAGACCTATCTACTGAAACGTGGCAGGCCAGAAAGGAATGGCAGGAGATCTTCAATGTGATGAACAGTAAAAATATGCAGCCAAGAATCCTCTATCCAGCAAGCCTGTCATTCAAAATAGAAGGAGAGATAAAAACCTTTCCAAATAAACAGAAATTGAAAGAATTTGTCACCACGAAGCCAGCCCTACAAGAAATCCTGAGGGGGGATGCTCTGAAGGAAAGGTTGCAAGGAACAAAGATTCCAGAGACACCACCACAAACATGAACCCTACAAAAGATACAAAGACTCTAAACCCACATATTTCAATAATAACACTGAATGTAAATGGGCTGAATGCTCCAATCAAAAGATATAGGGTAGCAGAATGGATTAAAAAACAAAATCCATCTATATGCTGTCTACAAGAAACTCATTTTAGACAGGAAGATACCTTCAGATTAAAAGTAAGGGGATGGAGAAATATATATCATGCTACAGGAAATCAAAGAAAGCCGGAGTAGCGATACTTATATCAGACAAACTGGACTTTAAATTAAAGACAATCACAAGAGATGAAGAAGGGCACTACATAATAATTACAGGGTCCATCCATCAGGAAGAACTAACAATCATAAATGTCTACGCACCGACTATGGGAGCACCTAAATATCTAAAACAATTAATCACAAACAGAAACAAGCTTCTAGATAAGAATGTGCTAATAGCAGGGGACTTTAATACTCCGCTTACAGCAATGGATAGGTCAACCAGACAGAAAATCACTAAAGAAATAATGGACTTGAAAGATACATTGGACAGATGGACCTGACGGATATATTTAGAACTTTACATCCTGAGGCCAGGGAATTTACTTTCTTCTCAAGTGCGCATGGCAGCACATTCTCCAAGATAGATCACATACTGGGACATAAAGCAGCCCTCAAGAAATATAAAAGAATAGAGATCATACCATGCACACTGTCAGATCACAATGCTTTGAAACTTGAAATCAATTACAGGAAGAAGTCTGGAAAACTTCCAAAAACATGGAGGTTAAAGAACACCCTTCTAAAGAATGAATGGGCCAATCAGGCAATTAGAGATGAAATTAAAAATATATGGAAACAAATGAAAATGAAAACACAACAATTCAAAATCTATGGGATGCGGCAAAGGCAGTCCTAAGAGGAAAGTACATTGCTCTCCAGGCCTATTTCAAGAGATTAGAAAAAGCGCAAGTCCAAAATCTAACAGCTCACCTAAAGGAACTAGAGGCAGAGCAACAAGAACGCCCTAAACCCAGTAGAAGAAGAGAAATAGTAAAAATTAGAGCAGAAATAAACAACATAGAGACAAAGAAACAATTGAACAGATCCATGAAACCAAGAGTTGGTTTTTGAAAAAGTAAACAAAATTGACAAACCTCTAGCCAGACTTATCCAAAAGAAAGAGAGAGCACCCAAATAGACAAAATTATGAATGAAAATGGACTTATTACAACCAACCCCTCAGAAATACAAGCAATTATCAGGGAATACTATGAAAAATTATATGCCAATAAAATGGACAACTTAGAAGAAATGGACAAATTCCTAAACACACACTCACTACCAAAATTCACACGGGAAGAAATAGAAAACCTGAACAGACCCATAACAAGTGAAGAAATTGAATCAGTGATCAAAAATCTCCCAACAAATAAGAGCCCTGGACCTGATGGCTTCCCTGGGGAATTCTACCAGACATTTAAACAGAATTAATCCCAATTCTTCTCAAGTTATTCCAAAAAATAGAAAGCGAAGGAAAACTCCCGGACTCATTTTATGAAGCCTGTATCACACTGATTCCCAAGCCAGACAGAGATCCAGCAAAAAAAAGAGAACTACAGGCCAATATCCTTAATGAATACGGATGCAAAAATTCTCAACAAGATCCTTGCAAATCGAATCCAGCAGCATATCAAAAGAATCATCCACCAAGATCAAGTGGGATCCATTCCTGGGTTACAGGGCTGGTTCAACATTCGCAAATCAATCAATGTGATACATCATATTAATAAAAGAAAACATAAAAACCATATGATCCTGTCAATAGATGCAGAAAAAGCATTTGACAAAATACAGCATCCCTTCTTAATAAAGACTCTCGAGAAAGTTGGGATAGAAGGAACCTACTTAAACATCATCAAAGCCATCTATGAGAAGCCTTCAGCTAACATCATCCTCAACGGGGAAAAACTCAGAGCTTTCCCCCTGAGATCAGGAACACGACAGGGATGCCCACTCTCACCACTGCTGTTTAACATAGTGCTGGAAGTCCTAGCATCAGCCATCAGACACCAAAAAGAAATCAAAGGCATCAGAATTGGCAAAGAGGAAGTCAAACTTTCACTCTTCGCAGATGACATGATACTCTACATAGAAAACCCGACAGACTCCACCAGAAGCCTACTAGAACTGATCCAAGAATTCAGCCAAGTTGCAGGGTACAAAATCAACGTACAGAAATCGGTTGCATTTTATACACCAACAATGAAGCAACAGAAAGAGAAATCAAGTAACTGATCCCATTCACAATTGCACAAAAAACCATAAAATACCTTGGAATAAACCTAACCAAGGATACAAGAGATATGTATGATGAAAACTATAGAAAACTTATGAAGGAAATTGAAGAAGACACAAAGAAGTGGAAAAACATTCCATGTTCATGGATAGGAAGAATAAATATAGTTAAGATGTCATTACTACCTAAGGCACTCTACACATTCAATGCAACCCCAATCAAAATTGCACCAGCATACTTCTCAAAACTAGAACAAACTATCCAAAAATTTGTATGGAACCACAAAAGACCCCGAATAGCCAAAGTAATCCTGAAAATAAAACCAAAACGGGAGGGATCACCATCCCAGACTTTAGCCTCTACTACAAAGCTGTCATCATCAAGACAGTATGGTATTGGCACAAAAACAGACACATAGACCAATGGAACAGAATTGAGAACTCAGAAGTGGACCCAAAAGTATACAGCCAACTAATCTTTGACAAAGCAGGAAAGAATATCCGATGGAAAAAGACAGCCTTTTTAACAGATGGTGTTGGGAGAACTGGACAGCAACATGCAGAAGAATGAAACTAGATCATTTTCTCACACCATGCACAAAAATAAACTCAAAATGGATAAAGGACCTGAACGTGAGACAGGAAACTATCAACACCCTAGAGGAGAAAGCAGGAAACAACCTCCTTGACCTCCACCGCAGCAACTTCTTACTTGACACATCCCCAAAAGCAAGGGAATCAAGAGCAAAAATAAACTGTTGGGACCTCATCAAGATTAAAAGCTTCTGCACAGCCAAGGAAACAACCCAGAAAATTAATAGGCAACCAACGGAATGGGAAAAGATAGTTGCAAATGACATATCAGATAAAGGGTTGATATCCAGAATCTACAAGGAACTCACCAAACTACACGCCCGAAAAACAAACAACCCAGTGAAGAAATGGGCAGAAGATATGAACAGACACTTCTCCAAAGAGGACATCCAGATGGCCAACAGACACATGAAACGATGCTCAGCATCCCTCCTCATCAGGGAAATACAAATCAAAACCACACTGAGATACCACCTCACGCCAGTCAGAGTGGCTAAAATGAGCCAATCAGAGAACTCTAGATGCTGGCGAGGATGTGGAGAAACGGGCACCCTCCTACACTGTTGGTGGGAATGTAAACTGGTACAGCCCCTCTGGAAAACAGTGTGGAGGTTCCTAAGGAAACTAACAATAGAACTCCCCTATGACCCAGCAATAGCACTGCTAGGAATTTACCCAAGGGATACAGAAATGCTGATGCATAGGAGCACATGTACCCCAATGTTCATAGCAGCACTCTCCACAATAGCTAAAACATGGAAAGAGCCTAAGTGTCCATCAACAGATGAATGGATCAAGAAGATGTGGTTTATCTATACCATGGAATACTACAAGGCAATGAGAAACAATGAAATCTGGCCATGTGTAGCAACATGGATGGACCTTGAGGGTGTTATGCTGAGCGAAATAAGTCAGGCAGAGAAAGACAAATATCATATGTGTGCACGTATAGGAGGATTAGGAGGAGCTTAACAGAGGACCAAGGGGGAGAAGAAGGGCAGAAATGGTGGGGGAAAGGGGGAGAGGCAAACCATGAGAGACTCTTGAATGCTGACAAAAACTGAGGACTGGTGGATGTGGGGGGGAGGAGGGGTGGGCATGGAGGAGGCACTTGTGGGGATGAGCACTGGGTGTTATGTGGAAACTAATTTGACAATAAACTATTTGCAAAAAAAACAAAAAAAACAAAAAACATAAATCAAAATATTTAAATTTTGGTAAAACTAAATTATCAATGCTTTTAATTTATTGTTTATGCATTTTACGTTCTGTGAGATAATAGAAAAATATATATATAGATAGATAGATAGATAGATAGATAGATCATTATTCCCAGTTCCTGGCACAAAGCTTCTGGAACACTTAGAATTTCCTAAGTAATAAGAGCACTAGAAGGATCTTTTTTCTAATATTTAGTCTTTGCTTCCAGTTCCTCTCACAGAACTCGTGAAACCCTTGTAATTTCCTGGGTAATAGGAGTGTCTTTTGCTCTTATGTGGTATCTCTGAGTAGTCTCCTGGACATCTCCTGGATAAGTGCTGGTCACCAGAAGACCAAGTTATGATTAGAAGTGTAGAATTTTTAATCCCACACCTCTTTATCTTAAGAAGGGAGAAAGGCTGGGGCGCCTGGGTGGCTTAGTCGGTTAAGCGTCCGACTTTCGCTTAGGTCATGATCTCACGGTTCGTGGGTTCGAACCCCGCGTCGGGCTCTGTGCTGACTGCCAGGTCAGAGCCTGGAGCCTCTTTCAGAGTCTGTATCTCCCTCTCTCTCTGACCCTCCCCTGCTCACGCTCTCGCTCTCGCTCTCTCTCTCTCCTAGAAATAAATAAAAATTAAAAAAAAAAAAAAAGAAGGGAGAAGGGCTGAAATGGAATTAATGATTGATCCCACCTGGTGACGAGGCCGCCATAAAAATCACAAAAGTGCAGGATTTAGAGAGCTTCTGGGTACACATTGGAGGTGCTGGACAGGGTTGTACCCAGAGTGAGAATCTCTGTGCCCCTTCCCAAGTACCTTGCCCTCTGCAACTCTTTTTTGTTTAATGTTCATGTGTATGTATCCTTTATATCCTGTTATAATAAACCAGTACACATCAATAAACTGTTTTCCTGAGTTCTGTGTGCTGCTCTAGAAAATTAATTGAACCCAGGAGAGGGTTGTTGGGACCTCTGGCTTCTAGCCAGTCAGAAGCACAGGTGACAATCTGGACTTGTGGCTTGCATCTGATGAGGATGAGGGCAAGGATGGTCTTGTGGGACTGAGCCCTTAACATGGGCATCTGGTGCTGTGTCTCCAAGTAGATGGTGTCAGAATTGAGTTAATTTGTGGGACACTCAGCTGATGTCATGCAGAATTGCTTGGTGTGGGATAAACTCTTATCCATTTGATGACCAGAAGGGTCAGAAGTATGATGTGTAAAAGTACAGGAGAGACACACAAGAGGAAGGAACTGAGGTTTTGTCTAATACAAGATGGGAAAATTAGGTAGTGTTTTCTTTTTTGTTATGTTTATTTATTTTTGAGAGAAAGATCAGGCATGTGAATGGGGGAAGGGCAGAGAAAGAGGAGAATTGGAAGCAGGCTCCCTCCTGACACTGAGCCTAAGGCGGCCCTGGAACACAAGATCTATGACCTGAGCCCAAGTTGGACACTGAGCCACCCATGCACACCTCCCCCCACCTCCAGTTGTATTTCTAATATATGTCCTAAACAATTCTTTCTACCCTAAGGCTTCAACTATTTAGCCCTGTTTTCTTCTAAAAGCTTCATAGTTTTAGCTTGATATTTATTTCCATGATCCACTTAAATTTATTTTTTTATGTATGATATGAGTTGTGGTCAAGATTTGCTTTTTTTCCATATGGATATCCAATACTTAAAGCAACACTTATTTTTAAAATATATTTTCTTCATTAAATAACCTTGACATGTTTGTCAAAAAATCAATCCACTACATATGTGTAAGCCATTTTGGACTCTCTATTCTGTGTCAGTGGTTATAGACCACTCTTTTTTGTTTTTTGTAACATAATTGGCCTTGACAATGAACATATTAAAACGACCCTACTTTATTTGTGTGCTAATCAATTCTACAAATATTTAAGAACCACCTTATATTCAAGGTATTATACCAGACTCTCTGAAGTATGTAAACCTGATTAAGATGAGACCACAATTCTTGAGAATGGTATATTTTTAGAATAGAGTCCAGAATACATGTATTGAGAATTATATCTATGTGGGTTGGGGGTGATGGTGTTGGGGAATGGGTTTATGATCCACTGAAATTTTTTCACAGTCTGGTATGTGTGTGCCTTTGTGCCTTTTTTAGATCTTTAAAAGAGTAGAGGAAACTGTACCCAAAAGAACAACCTATCCTGAAATATATCTACTGCAAAGGATCACAAATTGCTGCTGTCGTGTCTCTCAAGATGCATAATGGCAGAATAAGGAAGAGCAGAAAACCACTTAATGTGATTTTTTTTTCCCGACAAAAATCAGTTCACTGACTAAAATATTTTTTGCCGTTTTATGGACTCTAAACAAAATGGCTTTCACTTATAGACAGGTAATTTGATTTCATTTCTTTTGGATAATTCTATAGTTGAGAAGTTTCTAGTCAATGTACACACTTGTCTGTCTTCTCTGGCTCATGACAGGTATTTTCTCTGACCTGATATTGCTTTGACATATTTCTGAAACATAAAAGGAAATCGACCTAAATTCTCATGTCAAAAACAAATCCACAATACAAATACTTAATTGATGTCGAGAGAAAATTAGCAGTAACAAGTTCAATGTTATTTACTTAAGAAATGAAGTTGAGATACTCAATGACAATAACAATTAGCAAAAAGCATAGAAGCTACAGTACAAGATAGCAATTTCTCTTCCATCTCATTGAAGTGCAGTTCAAAACAGGGTATTATTATGGACTAAATTTGCCACAAGACACACATAAGAAGAACAAACACCTATGTACTTGTGGAAATATCTACATAAAATATGAGGATAGGAGAGAATAGAAACTTTATTCTATTAGAGAAAAATAATGTAGAATTAGGTAGTTATTCTGGCCTCTGGGCCTAAATAGTATTGAATATCCTCTGGTTAAAATCATCCTTTCCATATTCTTCTGACGAGGCACTATTTCAGCTTTCTGACAATTATATTAAGCAATATTATAAATCTTGTGTTTGCCTACCTATTATATGGGTTCCATCCTTGTTCTAATGCCTCAAAATGATTTTCATCTTTCCACAAGTTAATGTGTAGAATCTATATAATTTTGGAGTGTCTCTGGAATGAGGATGGTCCCAAACCATACCTTTGTAACTGAGATGTCCTTCCGTGCCTATGGAAGAATTCTCAGAGATTATAAAGAAAATATGTCTTCTGAGAACAAATATTACCCAATTTATGGGATGTTTTCTTACTATTCTTCTTCCTTCTAATAACATTCCCCTTTCTACTCCTGTACCTTCTGATACCATGTGATGAGATGTATATCTGTTCTGAAGTGGCAAGACTTGATTTGGAAACAGATGATAAAAATTTGGGCTGAAGTAAGAGGGCTCTTATTGTACCAAATAAGGCTTTTTTTTTTTTTCAGTGTTAATGAAGACTTTTGAGATGGGTGTGAGTTATCACACTATGAACATCCCTACATGAGGGTAATAATTACAATACTCCAAAATAACTGCCATTGATTGGTTTGTGATGTCTTTAAATAGTCCCAAGGCTCCCAAGGCCCATTACAACCTTAAGTCCTTGTGTTACTAAATGAAATTAATCAAAATATTCACAGACAGTCATTTCTGAATACAGTTCAACATTTTATTTCTGCCTAAATACATGAATACGATTTTATTTTGTGAAGAAAAGATGCATATGCATATGACCTAAGCATATTCTATGTATAGAAAAAACTTCACTGATTGAAACCACTGTGAAGAAACAATCATGATTAGTATAAAACCAAAGCAGTTATGTTATAGTTTCAAAAAAGTGCAAGTTAATGACTTTTAAGTAAATATAGTAACTTGAAGAAGGTCAACAAATGTTGTCAAGCAGAATTCTTTGATGATCGGCCTAATGAATGGATAATAAGTAGACTGATTTCAAAGATGCACAGCAATTATTTGTATGTTAGTGGTACATCTAAAGTCCTTTAAATCAGCCAGTCCTACAAAATAGGCTAAACATTTGCCCTACAATCTTAATTGTACAATTAATTTGCTTAGACATCATTTGATTTTAAGTGCACACATAGCATAAAAGTGAATTGTATGTAATTTAAATAAATTCTCTATACCAATACCCAATAGTTCTAGGTTTCATAATAGTCAGAATTAAAGAGGTTCATGGTGACTCTGACTGTTGTTAATATTTCAACATAAGTTGCATGAAGACGGTTTCTATAGGTAGTTGTCTATCTGGAAAAGATGACTTAAGGTTTCATCCTTTTGGAACTACCATTTCTTTGGAATACACATTTTTACATATGGTCAAATAACAAATTAAATTGATGGATAAGATGGCAGAGTAGAATTCAGGTTTGGAAACAGGTAGACGCCAACACAATACCAACTCTAATGCCAGGAAGCTGTGCAATGGTAAGCCAGGTATTTAACTTCTATAAGCCTTAGCTTCCTCATCTACAAAATGGAAGTCACCATGCAGAAATGTTTATACAGAATGAAAAGAGATGATTATAAAGCTCCTAGCATGATGAGCGGCAGATATTAGATAGTCAGTAAATGATAGCTAATGCTCTTCTTAAATTTTTAGTTTCATGGTTGTATTATGGGATAAGAAAAAACAAAACCAAACAAACAAAAAAGAACTCTGATGCCACAGTTCTTCCAGCTGTGAAGCCATGCCTTCCCAGTCATGCTGAGGCATTGAATACTTCTAACATACAATTCTAATATTTTCTCTAAAATAGGAAAGAAATTATGTGGAATGTACAAATTTGTCAAGCCATGCACTTGAATAAAAAGGAAAATTTTATGCAAGTTATTAGAAAAATAATACATTAAGTGGCTGAGGAACTGCAGAGTGACAAGATCTAAACAAACTCCCCAACATGGCAGTCAGTCAGATTTCAGAAGATAGTAACACGCACTATCTTGTCATCTTTATCTCTGAGCTGATTTACTCAAATAAAATTCACATCATTTGGCTACATGAATATCTGAAATGAATAAAATTTATTAGCACCAGGGAGAAATGCCATCTTTGTGTATATAAAATATAATACCCTCTCTTGACCAATAAAACACCAACCCAAGATAAATTTATTAGAAAACCACCATTTTAAATTCAGGCTAAAGCTTTACCACGTGCTATTTATCATGAGTTAGTTTATTTTCACATCATATCTCTCTGTGTTTAAATGTGGTCTAATAGAAAATGCCTTCATTAATCCCCTCTGACATACTCTAGTAAAATTTCCAAGGTCTTAGAAACACAGAGAGAAAAGTGGTAGTTTAGAACTCATTCTTAGATCTATCCTTGGATCATCCTTTAGAGATAATGTCAGGGAAATGGAACATTTGTGCAGGATAATGGTTACCTGCTGTCAGAGTAATACTGAAATAGAGAATTTTTTTCAAATCAAAAAAGGAAAAGCAATGATTTTATTTTCAAAGTGGAGATCATGTTTCTCTAATGTTCTCTCTACACTACCACTTCATTTCTTTCTCATAAATTCCGTGGATGGTTGAACAAAAATGTTTTTCATTTCAACTTGATCTCTTGGATTCATGTATTGGATTCATGAAGGAGTTAATCAGATTCAGTACAACACTGAGGGATATAATTATACCTGAGCTTTACCTTATGGCTTGGTCCACTTTTTAGACACCTGTGATGATCTTTTTGATGTATCAGCCTGGGTAGGCTGCAGTCCCCAGTCACTCAGCAGAGCACTAATCAAGGTGTTGCTGTAAAGGCATACTGTAGATAGGATTACACTCTGTTAAGGGTGAACCTGACTCAATCAACTGAAAACTCTTAAAAGCCAAGCTGAGGCCTCTCTGAAAAGGAAATAGATTGTACCTGTAGACAGCACCTTCAACCCGTGCCTGAGAATTTCAGCCTCTTCTTGATGGTCTAAGCTACTAATTTCCAACTTACCCAGCCCCACAATCATGTAAGCCAACTCGATGCAATAAATCTTATTATATATCTCTACTGATTCTGTTCTCTGATTGAACCCTGGCTGATCCCATATCTTTTTTGAAAAACTCTTTTTAGGGGCACCTGGGTGGCTCAGTCAGTTAAGTGCCTGACTTTGGCTCAGGTCATGATCTCATAGTTCATGGGTTCGAGCCCCACTCTGTGCTGACAGCTTAGAGCCTGGAGCTTATTTCAGATTCTGTGTCTCCCCCTCTTCCTATGCCTCCCCTACTCACAGCTCTCTCTTCCCCTCTCTCTCTCCCCCCCCCAAAGGTAAATAAACATTAAATTTTTTTTTAATATTTTTATTTATTTCTAGGAGAGAGAGAGACAGCATAAGCAGGGGAGGGTCAGAGAGAGAGGAGTCACAGCAGGCTCCAGGCTCCCGAGCTGGCAGTCAGCACAGAGCCCGACGCGGGGCTCGAACCCACGAACCGCGAGATCATGACCTAAGCGAAAGTCGGACGCTTAACCGACTAAGCCACCCAGACGCCCCACATTAAATTTTTTTAAATAAAAATCCCTATTTAAAAATTTAATTTGTGATTGGTGATTAGAGTAATGAATATGGAGAGAGAAGTTTAAAAAACCATTTATTTACCATATATTTAAAAAATCGTAGAAATGATTGATTACCTGCAATCTGCTGAATATTTAAATCTTTTAAATTCAGTATTTCTGAATCCAGCCTACTAACATGTTTCTCTAATTATGGGGAAAATATAACCTCATGAAGATAGATGAAACCTTTTTTTAACCAAGGTTATGTCATTAATGTATCAGGAGGTATTAACCTGATACAAAAACTTTCTAACTATGTGATTGTTACAGCCCTCTAATTTGACCAAAATATTGAAGTTTAAGCTCAGACTCCATTATTTGACATCCTTTGGTAGCATGAATAGATCAGTTAATAAATGCGGGGTATATTTATAATTGTAAACTAAGAAAAGAAATTCAGCTGATCCATCGCCACTGACATAATTCCTTTAGGCAGGACTGCTTCCAATATTTACAAGTGATTCTAATTTCTTTAATTATTAGCTCGAGGCTAAAAGGAAACAGTAATCATTTAACAAGAACACAGTTTCTGACATTTTACAAAATCAACACTAAATTTCCATGGCTGATCTTCTTTCTGATTATAATAAGACATCCCGCAAGAAAGAAAGCGTATTACACTGCTCCTATCTGAAAAAACTCATCTGTCCCCTGTGGCCCCACAAGGTAAGCAGCTCTTTGGATCCAGGTACTCCCATTAATACTGATAGTCTGTGTCTATGTAAACAAGTGTATTTTCCTTCAGAAAAGTGTATTTTCCTTCCTTCAGTTTTCACCCCTCTAGAATTTGGCAAATGAGCTTTATTTTACTCTCTTTCATTTTGTTACTTAAATCTTGAGAACTTGGCCTGTTCAAATGTTGCACCTGCAGCTCCTTGAAAGCAAATGTTTCAAATGTTAAAGGAAATTGATGAAACTAAAATAGGGAATTCAGGCTTGAAAACATAAAAAGAGTCCAAAGAAGTAGAGAGAATATGCCAACTGCCTTCCTACCTCATTAGTATTTCTTGTCTGTTGAAGGCAAATACCAGCTAAACTCAGAAGCAAGGTGGAACAAGCAGAAAATTAGATTTCTGTTACTGTTTCTTCCATCAACGCTAATTATGTCAATTCAAAAATAAAGCATATTTTAATTGGTCTTTAGAGACTATAAGGAAACTAAAGCATATTTACTTTTAATAAGTAATTTTAATTTTCTTACATTACAATTCATTGCAGAGACCAAGACTTAGCTAACTTTGTTGAAATTCATAGATTTATACAAAGAGAGCCTCTTCAGCAAATATACACCTACGTCAGGGAATATTGGGTTCTAAGCAAAACAAATAAATTTAAACCATCATAAGCAAAAAGATGTCTTCATTGTAAGAGGATTCAAATACGTCAGGGATCCCAGGTACATCATAAAACCCAGAAGCAGAAGGAGTCCGAAACCTAGCCAATCTCTGCCACCAGATAGAGCAGACAGAATTACTATTCTGCCTTGCTCTGTGGTCTTCTTTCCTTCTTCCGCAGAACAACATTCCTTGTGTCTACATTGACATGATCATCATTATCTTGCTTTATACAATCTTTTAGTTTAAAATGCCAACAGTTTCTAGCCAGGACCTATGAATCCCAATTTTAAATTGGTTTGTAAATAAATTATCTCACTGGCCCACTTTGAGTCAGAACGCATCTCTAGTTGAGTCCACTTCAGTAGATAGTTTTAGCTGCAAAGGGCAGGCACCATGACTCAGGATTTTCCAAGAATAAACAACAGAGGAGAATGTAGAAAGCATAGTTTTCAGAGAAAAACATGGGTAGATAGCCCAAAAGATTCTATCCAATGGAAGTATGACTAAAATCATAATCACTGAATTTGGGAAACCAAATGTTCTGATTTCCTAAGAAATTTATAATTTACACCTGTTGTCCTAGTATAATGAGAAATAGTAAAAGAGTATTCTCTTTCACTCAAAATTATCCCATTTTGACTGATAAATACAGGTGTAGGAGACATGTACCAAATCAAACAAATTCCTCTTTATTAGAAGAGAATGATATTGTTGATAAACTGGTTAAGTAGACTGATATGTGATCTGAGTCCTTCCCATTGTAACTGTATTTAAAGAAACCAATAAATACATAAAGTGATCTTAGAGCAGTGACTTGACAGTCAGTAGAGCTGCCATAAATGATACTGAGAAATATGTGAAAGTTACAGAAATATGAGGTTTCAGAGAGAAAATGGACTCCAACTATCAGAATAGTTAGGAAGGAAATCTCACTGTGAGGAATCTGTTGACATTAAGGTCTGCTATCCTTTCTGGGCCTGGGCTCCCTGCAGAGGCTTTTGGGAGAAGTGGTCAAGAAGCTGGTGAGAAATATAAACATGTTCACCTCTAGTGAGTGGAGAAAAAATGTCTCAAATGCACTTATTTCACCTGATCCACTCATTTCTACAATGGTGTTTATGAGACTTTCTTATAAATTCATAGATATGGTCAGTTCCCCCAATATATAGGATTCTCAGGAGTTCTTTCTTAAATTTTTTCCTAATCACAGAATGTACTCTGCCACCAACTGAATTGTTCACATTAAGAAGGTCAACGGCCCTTCTTTATTGAATGCAATCTTTCCTTGAAAATGTATTGAATCATCATGACTAACAGTGAAGTCACAGCATTTAGTAGTACATGTTAAAGTGAGTAATTTGGGCTCAATTTGCTTTTAATACAAACAAAATAATTTTCATAGGTTCACTACAAATTTACATTTTGATTCCAGCATCAATGTCAAATAAGAATTATTCTGGATCCTCTGAGCTGGGTGGCATTTCTGTCAGATGAGAAGCGAAATCCTAATAAGGCTTATGCTTAAGTGTACTTAGCAAACAGAAATAAACTTTCAATAATTAAAGGTAATGAATACATGCAATCTCTCTGAGACACACACTGCTTTTTTTTTTTTTTTTATTTGAGAGAGAGTGAGAGAGGGAGAGAGTGTACAAGCAGGAGAAGGACAGAGGGAAAGGTGGGAGAGAATCTTAAGCAGGCTCCATCTCATGACCCTGAAATCACTACCTGACTCAAAATCAAGAGTTGGCCACTTAACCAGCAGAGCCACCCAGGTGCCCTGACTCTACATTCTTAAGTCAATTTAAACAAGAGATCCTGGGGGGACATTAGTACTGATTATCATAACATAATTAGTCTTTGGGAAGTCAAAGGGAATTAGTTCTTCCGAATCTTGTCCTCAAAACTGGTTTATGTGGCTATTTTCTTTCTCCTTTTCTGACCCTTTCTCCAACTTTCTTCTGTCTTTGTTACCCTCCTTGAGAGGAAACAAGGGGCTATGTATCCATGGTCAGAAGCCATAGACTCGGAAAGACTTTTCTACAATATATGTGGATGAGAAAAATGCTAAAGTAGAAACATACCATACTTGGAAAGAGCTCTATGTGTCACTCAGAACTCTTAGCTCCAAGTGACATCAACTTAAATTGTTACACAAAAGAAAAATTACATATATATATATATATATATATATATATATATATATAATAGTGTGTGTGTAGATATATATATATATAATATACTAGAGGTATGTTTTATAACAGCAGGAAGTTAGTTACTTCAACATCTACTGAAATCCTTAACTGCTGAAAAATTCTCATCTCTTTAGTCTCCACAGATCAGCCTTACATTCTCCTGTTGCAAACTGGTGTCCTTCATGTGCAAGAAAATATGATGGCTGACAATTCCCAAATATGACTTCCCACAGTGCTCATCACCAGAGAGGGACTGATTTATATTCTATCCATCTTCCCAAACTCAAATATTCCAAGGAGCAGCTATGACTGATCCTATTGTGTCAGATGCTTACCTTTGCACCATCAACAATGGCCTAATATGAAGGCTGCAAGAATGCAGCAGCCACCATTTTGTCCATCATGATTGGGTTAGAAGATAGGACACGGGGAATATTTATTCAAAAAATGCTCTCCTGGTCTTTAGCAGGCTCGCTGAACAAATACAATTATACAAGACTCTGTAGCACAGAAAAATTAAAAAATAATCTTGATATACAAGTCAAAATTGGAAAACAAGGGAGAACATATCATTGATTCCTGAGTGAAATGCGTGATAGAGTCTAACGCATTCTATCACTAGGGAATTCATCCACTGGCCTGAAAAACTAGAGACAAGTATCTCTGGAGTCAATAAAATGGAATAATAGATTAACTCAGAGGTTTTGAAGATTCTTGAGGTGAGACAATGTCAAAGCAGACACTTTAGGTACCACTCGGCACATACATTTCTTGATTTTCCCTATTAAAATCATTCTTGTGAACAAATGAATCAATAAGAAAAAATGTATTTCAGGCATAAAGTGTTTTTCACACATAAAAATTGATACTAGCCTATGTAGGTACAAATACTTGAACATATAAATGGGAAGTACCATCCATGATCTCATGCTCTCCAAGGTATCCCACAGTCATACTGGCTATTTGCAGGTTCTAACAACAAAGTTTATCTTTATGTTTCTGTCTCTCCTTATTACCTCCAAGACTCTCTCTCTCTCTCTTCTTGCAGACAAGCAGAATGTTTGTCTGAATTGCAAGTGGTGGAATTTTAGGCACTGTAGATGGTATATTATCATCCCTTTCAAATATTGAAGGATGGCCCTGTTAATGAGGGATTCTTCACAGGTTAAAGAAAGAATCATTTTGAAGAAGCCCAGAGGAATTCTGGATTTCAAAGTTGCATTTTTCACTCTGTATAAAATCATTAGCTCCCATGAACAGGACCTTAAAATTATATGACAACAGGAGACAATGGAGATTTCTAATTTACTGAATTCAAATGGTCTAGGCTATTTCTATGATATTATACTGCAGTTAATAAGGTGAAACAAAAAAATCACTTAATCCATGAATTTCTAAAGGTCTCAGGTTACCTAAGCCTCCTTTTGAACCATAACTTAGATATTTCAGGAGCCCCTGCTGAGAAATAAATAATGTCTGTGTCTTACTAAATATCTTAGAGTCATAGTCAGATAGTAAACATTTTGATACAAATATTCATTTTTTGATCCATAAAGAGATATTCTTAATTATGTTAATTATTTAATTTGTTCCTAGACTAGGTCAGAACACTTTCACAGGCTAGGTTTTTTTGATGCAGAAATATCCATTGCATACACACACACACACACACAAACATACACACACCATCAGAGAGCAGTGTCTTCATGACATCTGTTGGTATGGTAACTTCTGTCTACTTCAGTGTTTTAGATTTCTTGTTGGACCCTTGGTATCATAAAAGCATCCTATCATATTAGGATTCTCCTTAAATGTTCTTAAGTCCCTCACATAGGAAAGGTAGATATGAGAGAGACAACTATATATATCTGCCTCCTTTCCATCAAAATCACAAGACTTCTTTGAAAGTCTGTGGTGAAATTATATTCTTGTCCACTAAGAATTTGTCCAATGGTTGCAATTATGGTAGAAATCCACCAGGTGGCAAAATGGCAAAATTACAAGAATCTAGACAACAGGAGGGTCTTCCTTCCTTTGAGAGCTTCCTTTTTTTTTTTCATTATAAAACTAAACATTAACAAAAACAACTTGGTCTAGGACTGCCTGGGGTGGATGGGGCGCTAAGGCATTGGCTGGTCCTTGTATTGGTCAGACTGTGGCCCTAAATCATTCCAGGAATATATTCCAAAGGCTCTCAGATGAGGTCATCTCAGTAACATACACCAGAGTTTTGAACCACTCCTTCGTACAAAATGACTGGAAAAGGTATGATGACAGCATCCAGAATGCTAGCAAATGACTTGGGTTGGCATTTGGAAGGTTCCAAAGAGTGGGTTAGATAATGAAAAATAGAATATAAAAATCTCTAGCCCCTGGGAAAGCATTGTTTAAAATCTCTAGAAAAGCGGTTCTTTGGAAATCCCATTTCTGTGTTAAATCATTCTCATTTGAGCATTTGTCTTCATGACTAATTTAAAATCTCTCTAATTGCAGCTTATGCCTCTATCCATCCTCCTTTCCCCCATTTCCTTGGGGGCTTTGGAAAATAACCTCTTTTTTTATTTTTTTTAATGTTTATTTTCAAGACAGAGAGATAGAACAGTAGTAGGAAAGGGACAGAGAGAGAGCGACACAGAATCCAAAGCAGGTCCCGGCTCTAAGCTCCCAGCACAGAGCCTGAGGTGGGGCTCAAACTCACAAACTGCAAGATCTTGACATGAGCCAAAGTACTATCATACTCAACCGACTGAGCCACCCAGGCACCCTGAAAAATAATCTCTTTAAAAATTATTCACAAAGGAGGCACTTAGGTGGTCAGTCGGTTGAGCTTCCAACTTAGGCTCAGGTCATGATCTCACGGTTCCGTGAGTTTGAACCCCGCATTGGGCTCTGTGCTGACGGCTCAGAGCTTAGAGCCTGCTTCAGATTCTGGGTCTTCCTCTCTCTCTGCCCCTCCCTCGATCACATTCTGTCTCTTTCTGTCTCTCAAAAATAAATAAATGTTAAAAAATTATTCATAAGGATCTTGGTAGACTACCTAGCATGCCACTTTGCATATCAGATGCATTAACTTATTCATAGTTTATGTATATAATTTTAGGGGTGAAACAAATGATTCTATAGATCTATGTAAATCACTTATTGTTTCAATTGTAGTCTAAATAATTTTACTATTATTCAAGATTCTTTTTGAATATGTTTAATTTTAGCTTTAAAAAAACATTGTAGGGGTGCTTGGGTTGCTTAGTCAGTTGAACATGCTACTCTTGGTTACAGATTAGCATGATCCCAGGGTTGTGGGATTGAGCCCCACATCAGGCACCATGCTGAGCTCTCTCTCTTCTACCCCTCTCCCTGGCTTGCACTCTCTCTCTCTAAAAAAATTAAAATTTAAAAAAATAAATTAAATTAAATTGGGAAAAAAGCATATTGTATTTGGTTTAAATTACAAAAAACAAAACCCAGAAGACCTATTCTAACTCTATTCATCATAAATGTAAAAGTAGGTTTTAAGAGTTCCATTAAAATTAAGCAAATAATTCCTAAGCTGGGTTATTCAGACTAGTAGTGAATTACAAACGTGGAAACATAAGTGAGTGAATCTATTTTCATTATTTGAAAAAGTAGAACAGAAATTGAGCAGTTGCCCAAAATAAGCTTCTGTCAGATAAACCGCTAAATTTTCCTATTTTGTCATAGAATTATATCAGCTCAACTCAATGTGAAATATCTGCAGTGATGCTAAGAGTCAGAACATCCTCATTTTATGGATGTAATACCTGAAACTTGGCTGTCCTTCATTATTTGAACATGATTTTAATGCTCCTGATCCTAATTAAACCTTAATACCATATGTATTTTTTGGAATAATGACTCATTGGAAGCTTTTTGACAATTATATATGAATTTAAAGATTTTGCAGTTTTTCATTTTTTCACTGAGTAGATACAGAGGGGTTACAAATTTCACTATATAAAATACATGTGAATAACATTTTAAAATCGATACTTAATTTGGAAAAGTTTAGAAAACTCTGCCATAGGCAGTAAAGACATAGGGCTCAGTGAAGAGATGTCGATTGGTATGGACTTTCACCAAATCCCAAAGTTTACAGGTAGGTTAAAGCTAATCTGACTCTCCATTTCACCTTTCCTGTTTTATAAGAAGGGAAAAACCATGGAGCCTCAAAATAAGAGACTCAAAATAGTAAGAGGCTAACCTGTATGTTGGATATCAGAGAAAAAAATACGGCTTACTTTTTTTTTCTCATTCTCTTGAGATTATTTTTTTGTTCTTGTTTTGAAGATATTTTCTCAAACTCATCTTCCACATTTTCCTTTTTTTTTTAATTTTCTGCTAGAACTTTTCAATTGGAAAATATCTTCTTAATTCCTGCAATTTCACTTTTTATAATCTTCTGACATTGTAAATGCAATAGACGATTTTATACTCCTAAGATACTGGTAAATTTTGTTGAAATTTTCTTCTGTTCACTGCATCTTCTATTTACTCTAAGTTTTTTTTTCTCCTATCACTTTGTTTTGGTCTAAGTCTTCCTTATTAGAAGCTTTGCTCTAATATCTGATGATCATTGCTTTCTGTTTATATTTTTAGTATTTTAATTTTTATATATTGTATTGAAGCATATTATCAGAAAGTACATAAACGTATAACAACAAATATTATAATAGAATACCTATAGGTAACTATTATGAAGGTCAAGAAATAGATCATTATCAGCATCCCAAAACCCCCACTTTGCTGGTTGCCAATCACTATACCTTTTTTTTTTGGTCCAGAGGAAATCACTACTCAGTTTTTTTTTAACACTGTTGATTACTTTTGCTTTATTTATTTATTTTTTTAATATTTTTTATTTATTTCTAGGAGAGAGATTGAGACAGCGTGAGCAGGGGAGGGTCAGAGAGAGAGCGAGTCACGGACTGAAACAAGCTCCAGGCTCTGAGCTGGCAGTCAGCACAGAGCCCGATGCGAGGCTCGAACCCACGAACCGCGAGATCATGACCTAAGCAAAAGTCGGACGCCCAACCGACTAAGCCACCCAGGCGCCCCTGGTTACTTTTGCTTTAAAAAAAATTTTGTGTGTGTGTAATGGAATCATGCAGTAGGTATTATTTTATGTCCAGCTTTTCTCAATCAATTTGTGGTATTTATCCACACTGTCTTCTATGACTATAGTTCTTCATTTAATTACTCAATAAATTTAATTCTACTAATGATTTGCATTTGACTTCGTGTGTGGAGGTTTTATGAGTAATGCAAATGTGAACATTTTTATACATAATATTGGTGTGTATATGCATCATTCCTGTGGCTATATATCCAGAGAAAAAATAATTGATTACTGGATATGCAAATATTCAACCTCAGTAAAGAGAGATTAAGAGTTATCCAAAGTTGTACTTTTATAAGCTATTTATAAGAGTTCTAAATTTTCTACAGCCTCAACAAATTTGGCACTACAAGTCTTGATGTTATATGACTTTGATTTATATTTTCTTTATTGTTAATAATTATCAACCTTTTTAATATATTTATTGGACATTTTGATATCTTCTTTTGTGAAATATTTTCCAAGTGCCATGTCCATATCTCTACTAGGTTAAAAGCAGTTAGGAAATAGGCCTCTTTTTTCTACTTCTTGGAAGAGTTGGTATTAATTTGATACTAATGATGAAGCTGTTTTATGCTATGTTTTTAAGTTGTAGATATAATTTCTTAAAGAACTAGAAGATTATATAAATTTTGATTTCTTCTAGTTTCAGTTTTGGTAAGCTATTTGTGTGTGTCCCCTTCTATACTTTCAATTTTATCTTTAATATTTAATTTATTCAAAATCTGTAAAATTGATATTATATTATCTGTTTTATTAGTGTTACTGGTTTTTTTATGTTTTTCTCTTTTTTCCCCTCACTAAGGTTTCATGGATGGTATTGATTTGGTTTTTCTTCCTAAAAATTAATTTTCAGTTTTGTATACCTTATTGTAAATTTGTGTTTTGTGACTAATATCTCCTCTATTTATATTATTTTGTCTTCTCTTTTCTGTTTTGTTGTTATTTTTCTAATTTGTTGAAATGAAATATCAGACCATTGACCTCTAGGGTTTTTTTTCTTTTTTAATATCTGCATTTATAAATTTCTTCTATACTTAGCTTTTGCTGTGTCTCCCCAAGTTTCAATATATAGTATTTTTATTATAACCAAATGACAAATATTTTCTATTTCCATCTTTATTTTTTATTCACCCATGAAATATCTACAAGCAAACTTCTTAAATTTCAAACTCGTGAAGTTTTTATTATTAATTTTCATTTTAATTCTAGTACGTTCAGAGTATACTACTCTGTACGGGTTTTTTGTTTGTTTGTTTTTAATGATTTATTTATTTCTGGGAGAGAGAGAGAGACGGTGTGAGCAGGGGAGTGTCAGAGAAAGAGGGAGACACAGAATCAGACACAGCTCAGGCTCCTGGCTCTGAGCTGTCAGTCAACATAGAGCCCCAAGCGAGGCTCGAACCCACGAACCGTGAGATCATGACCTGAACCGAAGTCGAACGCTCAACCAACTGAGCAACCCAGGCGCCCTAACTCTGTATGGTTTTAACCTTTTGAAACTTGCAGAGAGAGCCCAGCCTCTGGTTAATTTTGTAAATTCTCCTTGCGTACTTGGGAGAATTATGTATTCTGCTGTTACTGTGTGTAGTGTTCTTTAAATGTCAATCGGGCCAAATTTGTGAATAATGGCATACAAATTTATATCTTTAAGAAATTTTTTGTCCTTTGTTCTTTCATGTACTGAGTAAAATGGGCTAAAATTTCCCACGGTTTCTCCTCTTAGTTCTTTGTTTTGTAGTCGTGTTACACTTTCCTCATGGAATAAATCTTTATCATTATGAAATATTTCTCTAAACTTCAAATGTTTTTGGCTTCGAGTCTGCTTTGTCTGATATTAATATAGCTGCAGCTTTATTTTAGATAGTGCTTGATACGATTTTTTTCATGGGCTTAATTACAATTTTTCTATATGCTTGTATTTAAAGTGTGGCTCTTCAAGTCAGACTATAGGTGGATCTTCTTATTTTGTAATTTTGTCTAACACTCAAACTTTTAATTGGAGCATTTATTCTATTCACATATAATGTAATGTAGTTAAAGGTACATTTATGATTAAGATTTCCATCTTACTACTTGCTTCTCATTTTATTGATAGCATTATGGTCTTCTTGTTGCTCTTGTTCCTTTTGGATGTGGTTTTCTCTTTTTCCATTTTTCCCCACTTTACTAGTTTGGTAGTATTTTTTAAATCTATTCTTTTAATGTTTACTTCAGATTTGTCTAAATGCCATTTTGATGTATCAAGTGTGATATAAATTAATATTTTTACCACTTACCAAACAATGCACAGACATTAGAACATTTAATTCCAAGTATCCCTATCTTGAATCATATGCATTTGCTGTAGTGTATTTTCATTCTAAACACATTTTAAACCCATAAAATATGATGATGATGATTTTATAGCATGAATATTCATTTACTGTAACTAACTTACTAGCTTGTTCTGTGCTCACTTTTCTTCTGATTTAACTGGTTTATTGGAAAAAAATTCTCTTACTTTTTGTTTTAACTAATAATGCCTCATTTTATCTTTACTCTAGAAGAAAGACCAGAATTTTTCTATAAAGAGCCAAATAGTACTTTTTTAGGTTTGAGTCATAATATCCCATATCTTAAGCTTTCTTTCTTGTAGTGTGCAAACATTAACAGATAATAGATTAATGAATGAGCTTGGCTGTTTGTAAAACAACATCAATAACAATAAAGTTTGTTTACAAAGACGAACAATAAGCTGGAAATCACCCACTGACCACTTTGTTAGAATAATAAATTTACCCAATATGACATTTTAGGTTAGAGGTGGTTTTTTGGGTTTTTGTTTGTTTGTTTTGTTTTGTGTGTGTGTGTGTTTTGTGTACTTTGAAAATACTGTTCTATTTCTTCAAGTTTACACTGTTTCTTATGAGAAGTAGTTATTAGTCTCATCCTTATTTCTTTTAAGGTAAGCTTTTTTTTTTTCTTTTTTTCTCTCTAGCTGCTGTGAGACCTCCACCACATTGATTTCTGCAATTTTACTATCATTTTTCTACTTTTTGTCTTATTTTATTTTCTTTTTCCTTTTAAACTATTCAGATTATGTAGTTATTCTGAAGTTTGTGATTTGATATAATTTTGTCATTTTGGAACATTTTTAGCCATTATCTCTTCAAATAACATTCTGTTCTTTATCTCTCTCTCCTTTACTTCTGAGACCCCTCTTAACCATACATTAGACCTTTCTACTATGTCATACATCTTATATGCACATGTATCTACTGTCTGCCAATTGTCTATGAGTTTTAATCATATCTTCAACTGTGTATATTCTATTGCTGAATCCATTCTATGAGTTCTCAATTTCAGTTATTTCATTTCTCAGTTCCATAATTTTTATACAACTTCCCATTCTCAGCCTAAAATTCTCAATCTGTATCCTATTTTTCTGCAATATATTTATTTTTTGGAACATATTTTAAACCTGCTTTGTTATTATTCTATTATATTTTTTGCAGGTCCATTTATATTGTCACTAGTTTCTCTTGATTTTGCACCATTTAACCTTGCCTCTTTCTGCAGTTCAGGAAACTTGATTTATATTTTTTAAAATATTAATTTGATGGAATTTATGTTTGCTTCTAGAAAGCTAGCCTAATGGCATGAGCTATGACAGATCAACTTAACAATCAGGGTAGAGATGGTTTGAAGCTGGAGTTTAATCTATTTGAGAACCAGTTTATTTCCACTTTACCCTTATTTCTAAGATACAGCCATTTAGGGTCCAAACCCAAGCCTCAAAAATTTATTACCCTTCGTTGTGGGCCTTTAACTCTATATTTTGTTCTAGCCTGAATATACTGGAAATTCTCTTTATCTTGTCAGCCACTTCTTCCATAATTCACAAATACTTCTAGAGAAGAAGTCAGCCTACTATGGTCCAGGAGTCATATCTGCTTTTGTAAATGAAATTTTTATTGAAACATAATCATGTCTATTGATTTACGTACTGTCTATGGCTGTTTTTATCTCCAACAGCAGAGTTGATTAGTTGAAATGGTGACCATTATAAACCACAAAACCAAATATATTTGCCATCTGGCCCTTTTACAGAAATAGGTTGCAACTTTTGTTCTAGAGAAAACAGACCCCAAAATGCTGAAAATCTTCTTAAATTAGATTTTGGACCCATAATCTCTTATTATCTCTCATGCATTCAAATAGAATTTTAAAAACATTTTTGCCTGGCGTTTGCCATTGTTTTCAGTGAAAGACATGCCCCAAAATAAGTATCCCATCATTACTAGAAGTAGGAAATCTTTGAGTCCATATTTAAGTTTAGTGCATTAAAAAGCTCAGTGGAGGGGTGCCTACGTAGCTCAGTCAGTTAAGTGCCTACTCTTAATTTCAGCTCAGGTCATGAGATCATGGTTCATGATCTCATGTTGGGCTCTGAACTGACAGTGTCAAGGCTGCTTGGGATTCTCTCTCTCTCTCTCTCTCTCTCAAAACAAACTTAAAAAAGAGAAAATGAACCTTGGTGGAAACTCTGTATATGCAAATGTGAAAGAGGGAGCTATTCCTCAAGAAAAAATATCTGATGGGGATGTTTTATTATTAAATCCCCAAACTGTCTGTGTTTGGAGAGCTTCTCTTTTGGACTTACAAGCTTTCCCAGAAAGTCATAATCTATATTCTGTTCTGGGAATGAGATGGAGAAAGGTGGGGGATAGTGAGGAGTTCTAAAAGCCCATATATCAATATCCAGCTGCTGTTCTACTGTGCTTCCTATCTGCTTCAAGCCCAGGATCCCTAAGGTAAATTTTCTTTGTAAAGTAAACATCTATTTCTGCTGACACACAGATAGGTTAGTTGTCTGGGTGAAATGAAGATATCCAAAGACTTAATGGCTCCTACTGAGACCTAGAATCTCCTGTTTTTAATCCCATCCTACACTGCCAACTTTACTGCTATCCTTAGCTTTTCTGAGACTCCATAGGCAGTTAGATGTGAACTTTCTTCACACTCTGTCATGTCAGTTACCTTGCTACTTGCCCATTTGCATTCCCAATATCCAAAATTTTACTGGAATATCTAATCTAGTACTGTTTGTACTAGAATGTTTGTTCATATGAATACATGTATTAAAGGAGCCAACACAAGCTTAACTTACGTTTAGTCTAAGACTCAGAAAGTCTGAGTATACTTAGAGAATTATCAGCACAGAACCTTCAAGGAGCCATTTATATGAAGGATGAAGGAGTTTGGTCCAAGGACAACTAGACAGCACTGATGAGATGGCATGATTTTTAAAAAATACCATAGCAACATCATTCAAACTAACCCATTGCTTCAGGATTTAATAAAAGTTTTAGGGAATCTCAATAAGAGTGAAGAAAAAAATGAAAACTATTTTTCCTTTTAATCTCTACGGGACATTTATAATGTGAAGCATCAGCAATGACGATAATAGTAGTGCTGATGAAGGTGCCACTAGAACAGCAGCATTAGACTGGTGACTATACTGAGAGCCACCAGTGCCACCTACACATTAGGGATGAGGGCCTTTGGATAAACATTTTTGCCCTTGGTCTTGGGTGTAATTAGCTCCCATGTAGACATCCAACACCAACCAGGATGAGAGCCCGAATTTTTGTGGACTCATATTTTACTCGCTACTGTTTAACTTGACATTTAACAAAGACAATACAACCTAAAAGAGGAGAGGAAAGTGACCGATGATCTAGACTTAAACTTGGTTGGAGCACAACTCAGACTTAAACCTGTGATTGGGTCACAACTCAAATATTACAGAATACTCTCAGAATACTCTCTGGAAAGGCCTTAAGGCAAATTATAGTTCTCAAAGCATGGTAGTGAAGCAGGAAAATGTGGATTTAATATCTTATTCTTATATTTCCAGCTGATATTTCTTTGGAAAGAATATGTTATGTACATTATCTTAATTACTGCTTGCTATTATACTGTAAGGTAAATATCTTCACTACCATTGTTATTTGATGGATATGAAAACTCTCTTAAACAGGACAAGGAACATGTTCATTGAAACATAGCTATTAAGTGGCTGATCTAATAAATGCCATCAGTAAATGACTCATCCACTGATGAATGGGACTAAGCTCGGGATCATCATCAAATATAGTCCATAATCATTATTAAGTAAAGCTGTAAAGGAAGTGTAGTGAGTGACAATCTCTATTCTCCTGGTCTAAAATTTCATTTCCCCCTTTTTATTTATTTTTTATGTTTTTATTTTTTATTTTTTATTTTTTTGTATTACAGTGAGTCATTTATTTTGTACAGTGGCATTCCCAGCCCATATGCTTAATTGCACACATGCAGAAAGTTGGAGACCAAGATCTTTATTTGGAAGGGAATCCAATTTTGATTTTATGCACTGTGCATAGGTCCCCAAATTTCCACATCTTCTTTTTTTTTTCTTTACAAATAGTTTATTGTCAAATTAGTTTCCACATAACACTCAGTGCTCATCCCCACAAGTGCCCTCCTCCATGCCCATCCCTTTTTTTAAAAAATTACATAATTCCTACCTATCCCCTTTGCTTGTCTAAAGTAAGAAATAACTCCTCTCTTAAAGACTACTCAAGTATTACATAGCAGAGTTCATCCTTCCTTTCTTCAGGGAAAGCATCTTGAAAATATTAAATTGTCAAGTCTATTAAAAACTTGATCCTCACAATAATCCTTTAAAATTGGAAGCGAGGAAACCATAAGTACATTTTATATATAAAGAAAGTAATATTCAGAGAATTTCCAGAACTTGTCCAGGATAGCCTGGTTTAGACCAATGGTTTTCCAATTTCAGAGTGAGTAAGATCACTCAAAATAGGTCTGGGATGAGGCCCAGAAACTTGCATTTTGAACGTGATTCCCGGTGATGCTGGTGCTGGTGCTAGCTCATATTTAACTCTATTTAGCTTTTTTCACATTTCTGTGAGGAAAAAGAAAATCTTTAGAAAATGAGATTCAAGAGTTTCTGGTTTCAATATAAGCATTCTATCTGAGAAAGTAGCAAAGAGGTTTATGAATCTTCTGTCTTCATATGTGCATAGATTAACTCATCAAATTATCTGTTTGTCATCTTGGAAAGCACAATGATCTTTTTTCTTAGAAGATATACAGGACAGGTGGTTTTTAGTTAGAATAAAACATCTTATCTAAGAACTGCAAGGAAGATGGGATGTGTGAAAATAAGTGAAGACCACCTAAAGAGAGCCAACAGAGGCTATTTATTTTGAGAGACTCCTCTAGCAAAAGAGTCAGTCACTGTCATTTGCATTTGGCAGAAACTAAAAGGCAGATGAAGCAGTGGGAAAGCTTTTTAGAGGACAGAAGAGAAGATTTGTAGGAAGGCTCTGATCGAAGTCACTGGCATAGCATTGCTACGGTCACTGGAAGTAGGCTAGCTAGAAATGAGATATCTCATGTGATTGATTTGGGGAGCATATTTAACTTTCTCTGGTTGGTTCTGAATTAGAAGCAAGGACAAAAGATATGAAAGCTAACAGTCACTGACCAACTCATAACCATTTGGGGCCAAGTGCTGAAGAGGTTTTAACTGACACCTTGTGAAGTTGTGGGTCACAGTTCTATTGATTATATATGAACTGTCCATTGTCTATTTATAACTCAATTTCTCAGGAGCTTCCACAGGTGTCAGAGCAGGCAGTCTCTGGCTTTAAGGCTAAATTATCTACAAGGTACACTGGATCTAATGCCAAGGGCCCATGATACTTTTAGGAGCATACAAAAACATTTTAAGTCCTTTTGAAATCAGAAAAAAGATGAGCTTTTTGAATATTTTTTAATTGATGATATCAATACATTTGTCTTTATACTAACTCAGTGTTCTAAGAATGTAAATGTTGAATATGGTAAAGACATTACAGGAAGAAATGAGAACAAAGCTCAGAAGAAGTTGATTATACTAACAGGTCCTGGGGTGGGGGTCCCTTCGTACCACGCACAATCAAAGGGGAAAACAGCAGTGTTAGGAAGAAGAAAGGAACAAGGAAAAAGTCTAGGCTAATGCCTTTACTGGGGTTTCTGAAGGGAAAAAAAAAAAGCAGAGTGAACAGGGATGGCTTATTTGAAATTCTGGCAGGCTTTGGGCTGTAAGAGTGGTTAGTTCCCTGATCCCTGGCCCTTGGATAGTTTAGAGAGTTAGATAAGGAGGTAGTTGGGTATAGAGATTCGGGATTGACTAGTTTGTTGCTATTAGTTTTAGGAATCAATTGGTTCTGGCAGAAGCTGTCTTTCTTTGGGTCTGTAAGTCTCCCAAATGCCAGAGCACTGAGAGTACAGAAAATAAGAAAGGGTAGTTAATATAATAAGACACATCTCATTTTATTGCACTTTGCCTTATTGTGCTTTTCAGATATTACATTTTCTACAAATTGAAGGTTTGTGGCAACCCTGCACCTCACAAGCATTGGCACTATTTTTCCAACATCATTTGCTCACTTTGTGTCTGTGTCACATTTTGGTAATTCTCATAATACATCAAATTTTTCATTATTACTATTTTTGTTATGGTGGATCTGTGATCAGTGATTATGTCTCACTGAAAGCTTAGATAATGACTAGTGCTTTACAGCAGTATTTTTAAATTCAGGTTTGCACGTTGGTTTTTAGACATAATGCTATCACATACTTAATGGACCATATGATAATGTAAGCATGACTTTTACATGCGCCAGAAAACTGAAACATTCATTTGACCTTATTGAGATATTTGCTACGTTGCAGTGATCTGGAGCTGAGCCTCCAGTATCTCTGCGGTGTGTTTATATTGGCTCCATTGTGAATGGGTAACAAATAGGCAAATACAAAATCTGTGAAAACACAGAACATGCAGGGGTGAAATATAATTTTTGATATTTTTGGGTGGAAGAAGAGGTCTATGAAATCGTAATGTAGTCTGTTTGAGCTGCATAATTAAAGTGGGACTTCAGCTGAGTGAAGGGTTTGAATGAGGAATGGAAGAAAAACACTTAAGTAGGTAGTATGAAACGAACTGACATCACAATTTCTGACACAGCCCTACAGGACCCATAAAACCAGCTTCCTCATTTGTTTTGTTGATTTCCTCCTTGTACTTATTCCAGAAAATTGGCTTTAGCATGTAGACAATGATTTTCTGGCTTCTACATAGTTCTGCCAGTTTTCAAACTTCTTTCTTAAAAACCACCTTGATATTTGTCTTGACATCATTGGCTTGGACACTCAGGTATTCTGTGGGCCACATGATAGATACTAAGAATAAGAAGTGTTTGTGTTTTTTGGTTATGCTTTAAAAAAAAAAAACAGAATAAAACCTTTCTGAGTTGCATTTAAAATTTCATGAACTACTCAGAAAATAATATTTATTATTCTTAAACAGAATGCTGAATTAAGTTAACTTTTATTGTGTACTGTATTATTTTTATTAACTATTATAGTTTTGTACAGTTAGGGACATACAATACCACAAACAAGGAAAAAAATATAATGAGTTTTTTAAAAATAAAGATTTTGATTTGTTTTATTTTGTGTTTGTTCTCTCATTTAATTTGAATCTTACTGCTTTCAAATTGTAATCTCTCTAGCCTGTCTGCTTCGCTTCATGCATACATCAAAAAGCAGTCCTAAATTATTAAGATCTTCAGATCAGACACTGTACTTTATTGTGGTCAAAGGCTTTAGTGATTGACTGAAGGCTTGAAAGTCATTATTTTCTGTCTTTCTCTTGCAGCAAAAAAATGCCAATTTATACTTCTTTACTCTGCAAGTGTCAGAGAATATTCACTCTCAGATAAGTAGCCTGGAGTTTACCCTTCCAATAATCAAATGAACACAAAGCCATTTTCAACCTTTCAACTTTCAGTTGCTCAACAGCAGGGTGTCACCAGTTTTTGGAGAAAACAATTGAACATTTTAAATGTTCTTAACTTTTTGAGATTATCAAGGCCACTATGTAGAAAGCATTAATTCTCTGAATGGAGTGTTGTAATTTGCAGTCAATTCTACTGGCAATGGAGACAGAAGCAGTAAAGAAAGGGAAAGAATGTTAATTACCTCATTTTGATGAATTATTAGAAAAGGTTCAAGAAGTTGAAGTAGCCAGGGCTCTTGGGTGACTCAGTCAGTTTAAGTGTCCCACTTTTGATTTCAGCTCAGGAGATGACATCACAGTTTGTGAGATCAAGCCCTGTATGAGATTGAGCCCTGTGTTGGGCTCTGTGCTGGCAGTGCAGATCTTGCTTGGGCTTCTTTCTCACTCTTCCTCATACTATGCCCCTCCCCTGCTTGTGCGCGCTCTCTCTCTATCTAAATATAATCTAATAAACAAAAAAACCCTACAAGTAGCCTTATTTTAAACAAGATACATAATTATATTCATCAAAAATCTCTTCCATGTGTCTAAAATCACAAAAGAGAAAGAACAGGGTGAGTAGAGAGTGGTATTGTAGATACCATTAATTGGTTCTCCTTAATAAATGGTTTGGGAAAAGCTGAACTGTCATATACAAAAAATTTAAACAGGATGACTATCTTATACCATACACAAAAATCAACTCAAAATGTATTAAGGACTTAAATTTAAGATGGAACAGTAAGACTTCTAGAAGTAAACATGGGCAGTAAGCTCCTTGACATCAATCTTGGCAGTGATGCTTTGGTTTTGACACCAAAAGCAAAGGCAACAAAGCAAAAGTCTTAAAAAATGGGATAATATTAAACTAAACAACTTCTGCTCAGCAAAGGAAACTATCAACAAATGAAAAGGTAACCTATGGAATGGAGCAAATATTTGCAAACTATAAATCCAATAAGGGATTTATATCCAAAATATATACAGTATTCATACAACTCAATAGCAAAAATACAAATAATCCAATTAAATAATGGGCAAGGGACCTGAATAGTCATTTTTCCAAAGAAAATATATAAATGGCCAGCATGTACATGAGGAGGTGTTCAACATCATTAATTATCAGGAAAATACAAATCAAAACTGTAATCAGATATCACCTGTGGATGGCTATTGTCTAAAGACAAGAGATAACAAATGTCAGGAGGATGTGGAGAAAACTGGTACAGCCACCATGGAAAACTATATGGAGATTCCTCAAAGATTAAACATAGAAGTACCATAGACCCAGTAATGCCACTTTTGGGTACCTATATAAAGACAGTGTGTCTCCTAGAGATATCTGCACTCCCATGTTAATTAATGCACTCCATTGCAGCATTATTTACACCAGCCAAGGTATAGAAATGGGCTATTTGTCCATCAGTTGATGAATGGGTCAAGAAAATGTGATTATATATCTATTTATCTATCTATATAATGGAATATTATTCAGCCTTAAAACAAAGGAAATCCCAAGTTGCCTGGTGGCTCAGTCAGTTGAGTATCTGACTTTGGCACAGGTCATGAATCTGATTTGTACATTTGAGCCCCACATTGGGTTTGCTGCTGTCAACATGAGATTGCTTTGGATCCTCTGTCCCACTCTCTCTCTGTCCCTCTTTGACTGTCTCTCTCTTAAAAATAAATAAACATTTAAAAATGACTTTAAGAAACAAACAAACAAAAGGCATCTTGTTATTTATTACAACATGGATGAATCTAAAGGGCATCAACCTAAGTGAAATAAGCACACAAGGTCAAATACTACATGTTACTCCTTATATATGGAATCAATAGAAAAGAGTAGAACTCATAAAACAGAGTGGAAAAGTGGTTGCCAGGGGCTGTAGGGTGGGGGAAATGGGGAGAAGTTGGCTAAAGAGTAAAAACCTTCATTATAAGATGAATCAAGTTCTGAGTATCTAAGGTATAACATGATGAGTATAATTACATACTCTATTGTATACTTGAAATTTTATGATGGTAGAACATAAATGTTCTTGGAGGGGAAGAGGAAAAAGAAGAAGGAGGAGGAGGAGGGAAAAGAGGGGGAAGGGGAAGGAGGAGGAGGAGGAGGAGGAGGAGGAGGAAGAAGAAGAAGAAGAAGAAGAAGAAGAAGAAGAAGAAGAAGAGGAGGAGGAGGAGGAGGAGGAGGAGGAGGAGGAGGAAGAGAAAATATATATAAGGTGATAGATATATTAATTAATTAGATGGGAGAATCCTTCACAATATATACATATATCAAATCATCACACTGTATGCTTTAAGAATCTTACTATTTTGTCAATTATTCATCAGTAAAGCTGAAAAAATCTTTTCCATATTTTTCAAGACCTTATAAGTTGTTTTTTTTTAAACTGGCATCCAAATTTTCTTTCTAATTAATACTATGTAGTTGACCCCCATATAAATTCAATCAAATGAGTACCACACCTACCTATTTTGGGCTTCTGAATAACGTTTTTAAAAATTGTTTATTATCCTCAATAGGGAAAAATGAGAGCTTTTCCTCTGAAATCAGGAACACGACAGGGATGTCCACTCTCACCACTGTTGTTTAACATAGTGCCGGAAGTCCTAGCATCAGCAGTAAGAAAACAAAAGGAAATAAAAGGCATCAGAATTGGCAAAGAAGTCAAACTTTCACTTTTCACAGATGACACGATACTCTACAGAGAAAACCCAACAGACTCCACCAGAAGCCTACTAGAACTGATCCATGAATTCAGCAAAGTCGTAGGGTACAAAATCAATGTACAGAAATCGGTTGCATTTTTATACACCAATAATGAACGAGCAGAAAGGAAATTCAAAAAACTAATCCCATTAACAATTGCACAAAAAGCCATAAAACACCTAGGAATAAACCTAACCAAAGATATAGGAGATCTGTATACTGAAAACTATAGAAAACTTATTAAGAAAATTGAAGAAGACAAAGAAATGGAAAAACATTTCATGCTCATGGATCGGAAGAATAAATATTGTTAAAATGTCATTACTACCCAAAGCAATCTTACACATTCAATGCAATCCCAATCAAAATTCACCAGCATTCTTCTCAAAACTAGAACAAACTATCCTAAAATTTGAGAGGAACCACAAAAGACCTTGAATAGTAAAAGTAATATTGAAGATGAAATCATAATCCCAAGACTTTAGACTCTACTATAAAGCTGTAATCATCAAGACAGTATGGTATTGGCACAAAAACAGACACATAAACCAATGGAATAGAACAGAGAACTCAGAATTGGACCCTCAAATGTATGGCCAACTAATCTTTGACAAAGCAGGAAAGAGTATCCAATGGAAAAAAGACAGCCTCTTTAACAGATGGTGCTGGGAGAACTGGACAGCAACATGCAGAAGAATGAAACTAGATCATTTTCTCACAACACACACACAAAAAAACTCAAAATGGATAAAGGACCTGAATGTGAGACAGGAAACAATCAAAACCCTAGAGGAGAAAGCAGGAAAAAAACCTCCTTGTCCTTCACCACAGCAATTTCTTACTTGACACATCCCCAAAGGCAAGGGAATCAAGAGCAAAAATGAACTATTGAGACCTCATCAAGATAAAAAGCTTCTGCACGGTAAAGGAAACAATCAATAAAACTAATAAGCAACCGACACAATGGGAAAAATTGTCACAAACAATATATCAGATCAGGGGCTAGTATCCAATATCTATAAGGAACTCACCAAACTCCACACCCAAAAAACAAATAATCCAGGGAAGAAATGGGCAGAAGACATGAACAGACACTTCTCCAAAGAGGACACCCAGATGGCCAACAGACACATGAAACAATGCACAGCATCACTCATCATCAGGGAAATACAAATCAAAACCACACTGAGATATCACCTCATGCTAGTCAGTGTGCTAAAATGAACAAATCAGGAGACTATAGATGCTGGCGAGGATGTGGAGAAATGGGCACACTCCTACACTGTTGGTGGGAATGTAAACTGGTGCAGCCTCTCTGGAAAACAGTGTGGAGATTGCTCAAAAAATTAACAATAGAACTCCCCTATGACCCAGCAATAACACTGCTAGGAATTTACCCAAGGGATACAGAAGTACTGATGCATAGGAGCATGTGTACCCCAATGTTCATAGCAGCACTCTCAACAGTAGCCAAATCATGGAAAGGGCCTAAGTGTCCATCAACGGATGAATGGATCAAGAAGATGTGGTTTATCTATACCATGGAATACTACATGGCAATGAGAAAGAATGAAATCTGGCCATGTGTAGCAACATGGATGGACCTCGAGGGTGTTATGCTGAGCGACGTAAGTCAGGCAGAGAAAGACAGATACCATATGTTTGTGTATATAAGTGGATTAGGAGGAACTTAACAGAGGACCATGGGGGAGGAGAAGGGGAAAAAGAGTTGGGGAGAGGGAAGGAGGCAAACCATGAGAGACTCTTGAATGCTGAGACAAACTGAGGGCTAATGGGGATGAAGGGAGGGGAAGGGGTGATGGGCATGGAGGAGGGCACTTGTTGGGATGAGCATTGGGTGTTATATGGAAACCAACTTGGCAATAAACTAAGGAAAAAATCATTTATTTATTTATTTTGGGTGAAATATAAAGAGGCAGAGAGGGAGAGAGAGAATCCCAAGCAGGCCCCACGCTCAGTGTTATAGCACAGGAGCCCAACGTGGGCTCAATCCCACAACTGTGAGATCGTGTCCTGAGCCAAAATAAGAGTCAGAGGGAGGAAACAGTCAATGGAGTGAGGTCCAACTTCAATGAATTCCAGATATTCTAGTCCTTGTAGACATAGTCTTAAAGACACTGCTGATATTTTAGAAACCGAAATACACCAAATTAAAGAGGAAACGTGTGCATTTAGAGACTGAGTAGGTAGAGATATTGCATATTTTTTAACACCACAAAAATGCAGACAAACAAGTCTGGAGCATTTTTATTAGGTATTATTTGAGAAAAAAAGAATAGGAAAGTTTGGGTTTTTTTTTTTAAATCCACAACTATGACTTATGTAGGAATATTTTCTATATATATAATGAATCTGACAATATGTTCATAATATTTTCTTTTAAGAACTTTTTGGATTTCTTTTTTACTAGGAAACTTTTAACTTTGAAACGGCAAGTAGTATTTTTCTCCTTGAAACCTCCGCAGTGCCAGCAATGCATTGAAGTTTGATTAAAAGGACAGTTAATGCAAACATAAATCCCTTAAAATATTTAGAGCACACAAGTCTCAACCCATCTTGTATTTATAAGACAACATTTTAAAATGAATCCCTCTTAAGAAAGGAGGCTATTAGGTTGAGCAATGCCTTCTCTTCCCAATGGAGAATTAGACAAGCTGAATATATAAATCTGCTTTATGTTACTGTATCAATGGTTGATGTTCAATGGACTTTTGGTATTAGGACTATAAATATCTGACAATGGAATAAACATCATGTGGCAGGAAATTGACTGTAACTGAGGAAGGTGCTCTAAATAGGCCTCCATGGAATTATCTGCTCAATCTTTGAGACTTTTGTTTTGGCTTTGTAACTTTTGAGGGTGTAATGACTTTTCTTATGCAGTGCTGGTTTGGAAGGACTTCAGGGGTGAAGCCTGTGTTCTCATCTTCACTGAGAGTTATCAAGCCTGTTGTTCAAGCTCATGTGTGACATCCATCCAGAAATCCACTTAAAAATGTTAAGCCAATAATGGCAAGGCTGATATTTATAACCTTCCTCCTTCCCCAATAAAATGTTACCACATGTCCTCTTTTTGCTTTCTGGAGGTTATAGATAACAACTGATCACAATATACAATCACAATATACGAGCTCTCTCTTCGCTTTTTTCTCTTCCTTTTTTCTTTCTATCTCTCCCACAGTATTTGACTTGGTTCACCACCCCTTCCCAGGATGACATTATAGGAACAATGAGGCTGGAATGTAAATCCTCACTGCAGTTCCCATGGTGAATAGCTATCCGTGGTGAGGATTTCTTGTACTTTGTTGTCATTTTTTCATCCTTTCCAAACCAGGAGCACTATTTCATAATCTATTTGCAAAGGCATGGAAACTATTAAACAGTTACTGAATATGCAAGTGATAAAGGGTCATGCTGTGAAGCTCAGATGAAGGCTGTTGGGGAGAAGGCAATGAAAGAATGTAGACAAGAAGTTTTGTGGAGGAAATGCACCTGGTGCATGTACTTGGAAAAGGAGTAGGTAGATGGATGACAGAGGGCAGAAGACCCAATACATTAAGGACTCTGTTTCTTCCCTTTAGATAGCTGGCTGATTGAAATCACCCTACTGCCATCATAAGGCAATGAAAAATATCATCTTAAAGTGACTTGCTTTTGGAGAGGCAGCATTATTTAAAGACAGAGGATCTAAACTGAAGACCATGTGCATGGCTGCAAAGCATCTATGAAATTCCTAAAATTTCATGCAAATTTTTTTTTAAATAACATTTTTTTTTCACCCCAAGGAAAGATGTGTCTGGCAGAATACTATTCAGGAAAGTCTGATTTAATTCCATTCTACACCAACATTTCTCTTTTAAAAAGCTTAGGAAGCCAAGATCACAATGAGTGAAATTATATATTTGTTGTCATAGATAGTGAGTAACTGTTCTTGGATTATTCCTAGAGTCTCATGGTCTATTTGGTGTTCTATATCCTCATATTCACAACTTCATTTGGTGGAACATCTGCTGTTGGTCATTTTACTAGTTTCTTGGGACTGCTATAACAAAATACCACAAGCTTGGTCAGTTAAAACATAAGAATTATTTTTCCACAGTTCTTGAACCCAGAAGTCTGAAATCAAAGTGTTAACAGTGCCATCCTTTCTTTGAGACTTTTGGTAGAATCTTTCTTTGTTCATCTGAGCTTCTTGGTGGTGACCATTAATCTTTCACATTTTTTGGCTTCAATCAAATCTCTCCCTCTTTCCATACATGTCACTTTTCCTATGTGTCTTTGTCTTCACAGGACATTTTTCTCTCCTTATATGGATAATACCTTTATTGGATTAGGACCCACTCTTATGATCTTAACTTGCAAAGACTCTTTGCATATGTAATATGACTATAACGTCACAGTCACAGGTACTGAGGTTTAGGACATCAACTAATCTTTTTAGGTACACAAGTCAACTCATGAGCGTAATCTAGATTCCTCTATATTTTCCTCCTTAAAACAACCATTCTCCTTTAACTTTATAAAACTTTTATTCCAAAACTAATTGACTCCATCCTATTCAAACTTCATCAATTGAGTTTCAGGTCAATCATTTTGCTAAGTCATCAGCAAATTATCCTAAATTCTAAGGGAGTGTGATGTGATGTTGTTCTACATTTTGAACTTTAGCCACACTTAGAGAGCTTCTCAATGGGTTCTGGTGTGTTGACTCTGAATCATTGATAAGTAGTCTCTTGGACCTCCAAACATCTGACATCTGACATAAATAAACAACAATATTTTTTCTGGCTTGTTTATGAGCATATCTTGGGGAGCAAAGTCAAAGCCTTCCTGAAGTTAAGATATATTATACCTATTGCTTTTTCCATCTACAAAGCTGGTCACTCCATCATAAAAGAAAATTAGATTGGTCTGACATTTCTCCTTACTAAAGCTGAGCTGACTATAATCCAATCCTCTCTGCTAGTTTGGGAATCCAAAAAATAAAAACACACACAAACACAATATTTTGTTTAAAAGGTAAGGCTGCCCAAATTTTATGTGCTATTTCCTTATTAGATGGCTATTTTGACCTTCTTAAGTAAATGGGTAATTGGGCCCTCTTTGGCCTTGATAAGAAACTTCACGATTCTTATGGGAAATTATAAACATCTGACCACCTTGACCCATAGAAAGAATCCATCACTTTAGCCTATTCCTTCCTTATATTCCACTGAACTTCCCTTGAGACCATTTGTTGAACTGTGCAATGGAAACTAACATAAAGACAGGGTGTTAAAACTTAGAAGACAGAACAAGTAGTCTACACCAAATAAGTAAATTTCTTAATTGTTCTGTAACACCATTTATCCACTTTAATGTTATAACATAAAAGTTACATGGTGATATTAACTATCTTTCATATTGGGTAGAAACCTCACTCTTAAGTCGAATAAGATTATGCCATTTTTCACCCATAGCTGTTTTTGACCTTACAATGATGCTCAGTGAATTCAGGAAAAATAGAATTTTATGCCCTAAGTTTCACTACCTACGAACTATTTGAAACTTTTGGGTTATCTGGTAGCTTGTCATTGCATATGGCATTTGCCTATGTACATGGCTGAGTGTGAAGGTTCCTGATAATTTTGCTTTGAAAGGTATTCTAAACTATTTAATTTTACCTTGGCAACCTCTCTTCTGGGACCACATTCCTTCTGAGAGCAAATTCACTATCTTGACCTTGAATTAAAGGCTATCTCTCAAGTTCTCATCTTCCTTTCTACAACAGATGTATGGCACTATCTATATTTGCCTGAATTCATGGCTTTCTTCTCTGTCATGTCTTCTCATTCATCCCACTGTTGGCCTATTAAGTGATGCCATTCAACATAGTTCTGGCAAAGACTTCCTGAGGTGCCATGGATGGTCATTAAGTTATTGGACACTCAATTTTGACTGTATTCCAATAATTGCCACCAACTGGTGGTAGGAAACTGGGATGTCTTGAACCTCTAAACCCTATTTTATTTTCAAACTCCATATGAACAATACCCATATCTCCACTATTCATTTCCTGGCTGTATTTATTTTTTCAAGATTTGCAACTATCTGAAACACAGAGGATTTATTTCTCAGCAATATGAAAAAAGATGTGTGACTTTTTCAGGTATTCAAAATTATCTCTGTATGTGCATCAAAACCAAAAGGCAAAATTAGCAATTGAGTGAAACAACCAGATACTTTAATACAAATAAATATGCACATCAAGAATAATAAAATAATAAATTAGTATTGATTTGATAGGAAAACTGTTTCAAAATTAGAAGTACGGTGGACCCAGTTTTAGTGAGAAAAGAAATCTTTGAATGTTGCACATTGAATGGGTAAAACAAACACTTGTTGATGTTTTTATGGCTTTTATTCTTATTTTGCTCTTAAGACAAAATCTACAATCTTTTAAAAGACTCTCTACAGTTTCAGTCCTTCTTACCTCATCCCACTCCAACCTTGTGCCCTATGTCCAAGCAAACTGAACTCTTGCATTTTATAAATATAATGTGTTCTCTCTCAATTCTAAGCCCTTCCATAGATTGTTTTGATCTGCCTAAAATAGTTTTCCCCTTTGTCTTTACATTTCTATTTCCTTAAGATCTACTTAATGTATAATTTCTTCCAAGAAGCTTTCCCTGAGTCATTAACATTAACTGTGTGAGGTGCCAACACACTCTACTCACATATGATATTCCGCAGCCCATAACTTGCACGTGATACCAAGGATTGCAATGATTTGGCTCTTCCTTAATTCCTTTCTTGCCCATGAATCCTGTGAGAGCGCAGAACAAACCTATCACATTAATCAATTCACATACAAGGACACTGCCAGGTACCTAAACAATGCTTAATTATTATTTAATAAGTGAAGCAGGAAACAACCTTCTTGACCTCCAGTGCAGCAACTTCTTACTTGACACATCCCCAAAACCAAGGGAATCAAGAGCAAAAATAAACTGTTGGGACCTCATCAAGATCAAACGCTTCTGCACAGCAAAGGAAACAACCCAGAAAACTAATAGGCAACCAACGGAATGGGAAAAGATAGTTGCAAATGACATATCAGATAAAGGGTTAATATCCAAAATCTATAAAGAACTCACCAAACTACACGCCCGAAAAACAAACAACCCAGTGAAGAAATGGGCAGAAGATATGAACAGACACTTCTCCAAAGAGGACACCCAGATGGCCAACAGACACATGAAACGATGCTCAGCATCCCTCCTCATCAGGGAAATACAAATCAAAACCACACTGAGATACCACCTCACGCCAGAGTGGCTAAAAGGAGCAAATCAGAGGACTCTAGATGCTGGCGAGGATGTGGAGAAACGGGCACCCTCCTACACTGTTGGTGGGAATGTAAACTGGTACAGCCCCTCTGGAAAACAGTGTGGAGGTTCCTAAGGAAACTAACAATAGAACTCCCCTATGACCCAGCAATAACACTGCTAGGAATTTACCCAAGGGATACAGAAATGCTGATGTATAGGGGCACATGTACCCCAATGTTCATAGCAGCACTCTCCACAATAGCCAAATCATGGAAAGAGCCTAAGTGTCCATCAACGGGTGAATGGATCAAGAAGATGTGGTTTATCTATACCATGGAATACTACATGGCAATGAGAAACAATGAAATCTGACCATGTGTAGCAACATGGATGGACCTTGAGGGTGTTATGCTGAGCGAAATAAGTCAGGCAGAGAAGGACAAATATCATATGTGTGCACGTATAGGAGGATTAGGAGAAACTTAACAGAGGACCAAGGGGGAGAAGAAGGGCAGAAATGGTGGGGGAAAGGGAGAGAGGCAAACCATGAGAGTCTCTTGAATGCTGACAAAAACTGAGGACTGATGGATGTGGGGGGGAGGAGGGATGGGCATGGAGGAGGGCACTTGTGGGCATGAGCACTGGGTGTTAAGTGGAAACTAATTTGACAATAAACTATTTGTAAAAAAAAATAATAAAAATCTCGATATAGATTTAAAAAAATTATTATTTAATAAGTGAAAGCATGAATCGATACGATTTTAGGAAGAGATTTGCTTTCCAAAAAAGAAAAATCTCTTAAAATACTTAAGCTACTCAATTGATTCCCAAAATTCTCCTTTTTAAGTTAACATTTGAGGCATAAAGTTAGACCTTAAATCTCCAGCACTCATTTTTGTCTTGAACTTATACATCTAAGTTATTCTTAAACATTTTCAATTGGATGTCTAATTTCAAACTGAACATATCCAAGAAAATATTTTATGGTTCTCCCATAACTCTAATTTGTCTTTCCCACCTCTGTACTGGCAATTACACACACACACACACACACACACACACACACACACACACACACACACATCTGTACAATTGCTAAGACCAGGGGTGCCTGGGTGGCTTAGTCGGTTAAGCATCCGACTTTCGCTTAGGTCATGATCTCGCGGTTCATGGGTTCGAGCCTCGCGTCGGGCTCTGTGCTGACTGCCAGCTCAGAGCCTGGAGCCTGTTTCAGTCTGTGACTCCCCTCTCTCTGACGCTCCCCTACTCACACTGTCTCTCTCTCTCTCCTAGAAATAAATAAAAATATTAAAAAAAAAAAAAAAAACAATTGCTAAGACCAAAATCTTGGTATCATCTTTGACTATTCTCTTCAACTGTCCCTGACATTTAATGCCTCAGCAAAGTTCCTTGTATCCACCTTAAAATATATCCAAATTTGACAGTTTCTCGTCACTTTCCAAGCCATCATGGGTTCTTTCCTCTGTTGTTGCAATGACCTCCTACGTGGTCTCCTTGCTCTCACTGTTGTCCACCTGCAGTCCCTTTTCACAGAATCAAGGGTGAGCTCCTAAAACACCCATGCTCAGAACTTTCCAACAGCTTCTCACTGAGAATACAAAGTCAAGACCTTATAGTAACCCACACAGCCCTCTGTGATCCAGACTCCTTAGCCTCCCCGACCTCTCTCCTCCTCTCTCTCCCAACTGAGTTCAGTGACATGCATGCCCTTGCCGTTCATTCAGTGGATCAGGCATATTCCCACTTCCGACCCTTAGCCATCTGTACACCCTGTGCCAGAAATTGCCTTCCCTCAGATACCACATTCTTTCAGACACTTCTTTCAAGTCTACTCAGAAGTCACCTTTTCAGGGAGGCCTTTCTGGACCACCATTTTTAAAACTGCAATTACCTTTCTACTATTCCTGTATTTTTTTTTAACCTGGTATACTTCACCTTCTAATAGATTACACGGTTGACTGTTTGTTTTCTTTCTTATCTGTCTTCTCTCACTGGAATAGAAGTTCCATGGAACAAGGATTGTTGCCTCTTTTGTTAACTGCTGTGTTCCCAGTGAATAAATAGGCTTAACGTATAACAGGCATTCAATAATATTTGTTAAAGGATAAATGCGTAGCGCTAAAACCTAAGTTAGATTTGTTCCATGCCTGTGAAAACTTTAATGTAAGGGAAAGCTAAAAATGGCGCTTATTCCCAAAAGATAAAAGGCACTCCTAGAGAGTAATAGTCTGATGTTTCTACCAATTTACTTTGTCTCAACTTTAAAATATAAATGTGCCATGTGGCCTCCAGGTAGCAGATGACCTATGAAAGGTACAAGCTAGAATCCAATTGCAGGATAATTCTGCCTAGTCAAGTCTAACAGTTCTTTTACCCTTCAATTTAGGTATTCCAGGCCCCTGGATATATTTTTTCCATAACGCAGATTACTCCCAAACTCTCAATATGAGTCTTTTTCACTAGAATATTTTGTGATTTTGTGTGCTTCATGTTTTGTTTTCCAGTCCTGAAATTCTGAGATCCTAATTCTAGGGCAGGTATGTAGCTATGCAAGAAGCTTAAATGTGATTCAATAATAACTAACTTTTATTTTTCTGGGCCATGACTTAATGGGAACTCTTTCCCCAGTGGCCCCTGAACTTGTGGAACAAGTATTGCCTGGCCACAAGTATGCTCTGCCATCACTGGTAATGAGAGAAAAGGAATTCTCAAGGCAGGATGAGTAGAGAGTGAATTAGCTGGTTTTTTCAGAGACCATAGCTCAAAAAGCAGGCACTATCTGTAGTACTCACTCCCCACTTCTCAATGTTGAAACCCCATTAAAGAAACCACTAGAGTATTGGCATAAATATTTCAAATAAAAGTTTGCTGAAAAAGACTCTTATTGAAAAACAATAGACTTGGAAACTTACTATTTGATCAAGCCCTAAGGAAGATCATTCAAGCCAAGGCATTTCTCTACTATGTGATTTACTGGGAGAGCATTTTCTTGCTTTATTTTGTTTAAGCCATATGGCTATTTAAAAATCCATATATTTAGTGTCTGGGAACTAACTAAATTTATAACCAAAGAATCAATCTTTCTTGATTTTGTTTTCAAGTATTTTGCAATTTGTAAGCACTGGTTTTAAATTGGCCTGTACATTGTGGCTGGTTGTGGTCATTAGGGAATTCCACCTTAGATAAATCCCTTGCTGCCACAGCCTGCAATAAAAACACTATAAACTGAATGGAGACTTGTCATATTGCTATTTACACTTTAATAGGCTTAGTGGTTGTGGGAAATGTGACAGAGCAGTCAAGGGACTAGCCAGGTCAGCCTACCATCCTGTCCTGAAGTGCTGACAGCAGCCTGGTTCTCATGATGCACAAATACAAGCACTATTCTCTGCCTCCCTGTCGTTGGGCACATTGCTCTTTAGAACACTCTGTGGGATTATACAGAGTGCCTTGGTTACTACCTGTGAAAAAGGCAAGAAAACAAAGGGGAAGAGAATTTTCCTTTAGATGTTCATGCTGGTTCTATCCAGAAATTTATTTTTTCTTAGGAGTGCTAGGTTACATAGTTCTTTCCTAAAAGTCATGGCATAAATTAAATTAGGAGGGAAACAGGCAAACCTTGTTTTTTTTTGGGGGGGTGGGGGGAAAGAAAACAACATACTGATATAGTTCCTCACTGGAGAAGTTACAACTGTACTTCAAGCTTCCCAACTTTTTCAGGCTTCCAGAACAAAGCTTAGAAAAAAATCTTGACAGGATCCATGGCATTCCCCATGCCCATCCTGACACTGAGTGCAGCACAGGACAGTGTGGGCAACCCCTGAGAGGTCCCCAAAGTCATGACAGAGACCCAAGGACTGAAAGTCAAGATGACATTTTTTTCTCTTTGAACTAGAGTTCTTTAGCCCTGAGTTTTAATTTCTTCCTTTCCAATATGGCTAGCAACTTAAAGGTCTTCATTTCTTCTCCCCCTTCACCCTCACTCCCCTTCTTCTTCTTTTCATTCTTTTCTCATTCTTACAATTCCCATGCAAGGCTCTTTTTTTTAAGGCTGATTTGAGAAGAATACATGAATGCATTTTTAGGTTCACATTGGTATTCAACAAGCAAGAAATTATTAAACACTTAGAAAAGGCCAGATATTGTGAGACTTAATGGAAATAGAAAGATTATAAAGACAAAGTTCTGCCAACATGCAAGAGAGTGACTCATGCCTGGGGTTATAAGCGGGTAATGTGTATAACTGGCAGAGTGTGGCAGGTGCCCCAAGCCACTGATCTCACATCCACTGTCCCCTTCTTCCTGGTAAATGGAGTCCAACAGCCAGATGTGCAGCCCTGCACAGCACCTCTGCTTGCCTGGTGTCTCCTAACACCAGGCAGTGGCCACATGACACAGTTCTGACCAGAGAAATGTGCATGAAATCCTGCTGGGGGATTCTAAGAAAGCTTTGCTGTTTTTGAAAAAAAAAAAAAAGATGTGGCCAAAGCCCTTACTTCCACCTTCTTCCTGAGTGAAGTTTTGATGTCTGAAACTTATGGTTTATGTCAACCATAAGGTGAAAATTCTATCCTAAGGATAGAGGGAATCGAGAACCAGAAAACAGCCTGGGCTCTTCATTGAATGTAGTGAGCCTGTGAAACAAGTCATATCACTTCCTACCCTCAAACATTTTCTGAAAATAAACTTGTATTTATTTAACCTGTTTGCAAGGAGCTTTCTCTCATAATTGCATCTTTAAACAACTTCATAGTGTGATGGCAAATTAGGTCATGTACAGCAGGACGATGTTTATTATAGTGGAGATCTGAAGGTTTCCAAGGAGTCCAGTCATTGGTCATTGTCTGCCTGGACAAATCTGAGAATTCTTGGAAAAGAGGAAAGGAAGAAGTGACATCTAGCTGGGAGAATGGACACATGTGGGCAACACGAAGTAAATTTGTAGTCTAGGGGACACATGGGTGGCTCGGTTGGTTAAATGCTGGACTCTTGATTTGGTTTAGGTTATGATCTCATGGTTCATGAGATCAAGCCCTATATCAGCTCCACTGACAGCATGAAGCCTGCTTGGGATTCTCTTTCTCCCACCCACTCTGCCCTTCCCTGGCTCTAGAGCACATGCACACACTTGCCCTCTTTCGAAATAATTAATCTTTAAAAAATCTGTACTCTGAAAGTCTGGCCTTAGAGGTATTCTCATCAGCTTGAAGACATTGTTTCCATAAACTCTCTGTTTAAGTGGAAATAATTCTGGAAGAGACAAAGCATTAAGCCAGAGCAACGTGAGATAAGGAAAAGAGCCCCAACTTTGGAATATTCCTGATAAGGACTAGAATTTCCCTTTCCTCTCATTATTTGCATGGCCTTGTACATGTCACAGTGACTCTCTAAGCTTCTACCTCCTGATCTTCATCCATGAAGACTGGATATTGGCTTTGCAGAGAAGTTGATAAAGCTAAAGATTATTATATATAGAGTGTGCTCAGCAAATGACTAGTATGTGTTAGCCAAACATTCTACCTATAATTTTCATTATTAGTAATTATATTATTATTATTAGCAGAGCAAGGACTGGTTTATCAGGTTGCTTGCCAAGATGACAGTGAGCACAGAGAAGAGAAAACACCAGGCTAGGTAAGAATAAAGCACTGGAGGGAGAAGCTTTTCTATATTATCCATACAGTGGATAGAGTCTTCGCCTTACTCTTTGTTAAGTGGACAGCTGAAACACAATAAAGTAGAAACTTTACCCGCATATGCAATGCCAATGAGAAACCTTGTCCTGGTAAGTGGTGAACATGGAGCTGGGTCCAATGAGAGCTACACCATGACTTCCAAATTTGAAATCAAAGAAGACTCTGAGTTTTGGTTTTCTGGGTTTGTTTGTTTGTTTGTTTGTTTGTTTGTTTGTTTGTTTTTATTCTGAATGATTTGCCGTATGATAATACCATTCACTGAGAAAGCAAAGTGCTGGTACAGGGGCAGGTTTGGAGAAGAAAGGAGCTTCAGGTTAGAGCAAGCTGAGTTACTTTGAGGTGCCTACAGAATACTTGCGGGTACTTGGATGAATCTGACAACAAGAAGAATAAAAAAGGTGATTCAATACCAGAATCAAGTATTATCCATTTTAAAGAGCCAAGCTGAAAAAAAAAAAAGATTAGCAAAGGACTTAGAGAATAAGCATTAAGAAAAGCAGAAGGGAGGGGCACCTGGGTGGCTCAGGCAGTTGAGTGTCTGTCTGACTTTGACTCAGGCCACAACCTCATGGTTAGTGGATTTGAGCCCCACATCAGGATCACTTTTGTCAGCACAGAGCCTGTTTCAGATCCCCTGTCTCCCTCTCTCTCTGCCCCTCCCCTGCTTATGCTCTCTCTTTCAAAAATAAACATTTTAAAAAGCAGAAGGGAAATCAGTAACTTTAGTATTATTAAGCAAAAGCAGTTGAGAATTTTAGAGAAAAGGGCATGGTAAAAATAAATACAGACTTAATAAAGCATGTTTAAAAGACTGCTTTCTTTAGTTATCGAAATTATAAGTGAAATCGTAAATATTAAAAATTCTACAAAGATTTTCATTAACTTAATCATTGCACAAACTATATATATTAAAATACATTGCATTTTATCTAATTCAATATCTCACAGTCCAGTTCCACTTAGATGAACAAATATTTGACTCAACATATTAGATAAAATCGGTACTTTATGATTTGCACTTGAATTTGTAAAATTACCAGAATATAGAAGTGTGTCCTTAAAGTAGTAGATCTTACTTTTACAAATACACCATCCAAATAAATATTGCCCTTAATTTCATTACCTAGATAAATTATTCACTTGGTCCTTAATGTTGCCCGTACCCATGATGAATAAATCCTTTGGAAAATATTACTTCAGAATTTTGTAAGTCATGGAGAGGGTGGGAGTTTTAGATTTCTACAATCTTAAATTTGAAATCTTATATTACTTCTTGCTATGTGACCTTGAGAATGTTACAAAAGCTTTGAGTCTCATTATTTTCATCTGAATTATGGAAAACATAATATCAATTTGCTGTGAAGATTAAATAAAGTAGTATGAAGTAAGTACCTAATATAGTGGATGGAAAAGACTAGAACTTTAGCAAGTTCTTGTTGACACTATTCTTATTAGCCTAGGCATGTTGGCATCATCTCATTTATGTATAATTGTGTGTTATAATTATATGTTAACTCTATTTTTTGTCATCAAATATGAATTTTTAACCATTCATCTTATCCTATAGATTTAGTTCTGAATGACTGAGTGCTGCTGATAACTCAAATCTGTTTTCAAACAGGTGAAATGAACACAGTGGCTAAACTCTTAGGACTGTGTCAAAGGATATGAAGAAAGTCTCAAAAAGAAGCTCAAAAATACTTTGAGTCCTGGCAGCATTGTTGCAACAAAAATAAAACTTCCAAATGACCTCTTTTAAAGACTAAGGGCAGTAGACATGTGAAACAATATTTTAAAAAATACAATACGGGTACCTGGGTGGCTCAGTACGTTAAGTGTCCGATTCTTGATCTCACCTCAGGTGTTGATCTCAGGGTCTTGAATTCAAGCCCTGAACTAGGCTCCATGCCTACCCATGAAGCCTACTTAAAAAATAATAATAAAAATAAAAATAAAGAATAAATCCCATTACCTGATAACCGTACTTCAACCATTACCATTAAGTTTATTTTATTTTACTTATATTTTTATTTTAGAGAGAGTGCACATGAGCAGGAGATAGGGACAAAGAAAGAAAATCCCAAACAGGCTCCTTGCTGAGTGGAGCCCAAACGACCTGTGGCTTGAACCCCTGGGATCATAACCTGAGCTGAATTCAAGAGTCAAATGTCCAGCCAATTGAGCCACCCAGTCACCCCCACTAAGCTTTTAAAGAAAAGGAAAAAGCATACCTTGAAAGTTAACTATAAACAATATAATCTATTGAAATATTTATCCCTTCAACCTTCAACCACATGATTTATTTTGTAGGCACAATTATTCACGGTAATATTTTGATGCTAGAGATGCTAAATGAGTTTAAAAAGGAATGAGTGTGATGAACCCATTTTTATATCTAAGTTTCCATTAAAATGTGTATCAATTAAATTCAAAGAATAATTTTAAGATTATATCTTAAACATTATATAATATTCATATAGAGAATGAAGAAACTAAGAAGTTTATCCATTTAATTTCTTTCTATTTTCCAAACAGTTTTAAATTTTTTTAGGTTTACTTATTTATTTTGACAGAGAGAGAGAGAATGCGAGCAGGGGAGGGGCAGAGAGAGAAGGAGAGAGAATCCCAAGCAGGCTCCATGCTCTCAGTGCAAAGCCCAAATTGTGAGATCATGACATGAGCCAAAATCAAGAGTCAGATGCTTAACTGACTAAGCCAACCAGGTGCCCCTCCAAAGAGACAGTTTTAGTAAAGTGTTCTACTTTAGTGCAAAACTGTGATTTAAGAGTTTGAATTTCATCAACTTTCAGGCAATTTTTGTATTTGTTTTTATGATATGAAGCCAGGCTCAGTCAATACCACTTACTGACATAAATAAGTTTTCTTTAAATTTCTACTTGCTTTAGCATTTCTTGGAAACTTGCTTAACATTTTAATCAAGGTATTTGGTGTGGATTATATACTGTCATTTTATTCTAACAAGAACATTGTGATGTAGCCTTCATGATTGACCACACTGAGGGATGAGAAAGTCAGGGTTTAGAGATGAAGAACTTTGTCCCAAATGATACAAGTTCAGTGAGACAGAGCTGGGCATTAAATTCCAGAGCCTTCTCATATTCAAATACAAAATTCAACTGCTTGACCATAAGGAAAAACAGAAATAAAAATGGTGACAACACATTTATCTTTTAAAGGCTGCAAATGAATTAGTGCTTCTTGAAATATTCTTAAAATAAAAAGCCTAACACGAGCAAGCCTATCCTTTAATACTAAGCCAATATTAGTATTAAATTGAATGACTCACCCAGCATGGTATAGGAAGTTAGACACGGGATCTGCCAGTTCTCAAACCTGCTTTCTATTTGTTAGCCATTGACCTTCAACAAATTACTCCACGTATCTGTGCTCTGGTTTCCTCATCTATAAAATGGGAGAGATACTAGTATCTAAAAGAATTGTCATGAAGGCTCTATAAATATTGGTTAAAATCACTTAGAATAGTGCCTGTCACATATCAAATATTATGTAAATATGTATTCATAGTAATTATTTGAAAAGTTTATGGGAGTATGGCCAACTCAGTAAGAGCCTATTTAATGTGCTAAGTTGACACATTTTTTGGTGAACCTAGGGAAAATTTATTTTTCAGGACAAACAACTCGAAGGAATGGGCTTTATGTTGATTCAGAGTAAATATTAGATGATTTACCCATTGATTGTAGTTGCTAAGCAGTATTTTTCCAAGTGTCTCACACTTTCATTTTAACAGAAGATAAAGAGACATAAAGAATCTTTTAATTTAAATGAAAAAATAAAATATATCCCAAGTAAAAATCCTTATTCTAATATCTGCTACCTGACATGATTTTGCCATGAGTGAATGTAGTATATTAGCTCCCATTGAGCATTTTATTTTTTTAAATATTTTTTAATTTATTTCTAGGAGAGAGAGAGAGCGTGAGCAGGGGAGGGTCAGAGAGAGAGGGAGTCACAGACTGAAACAGACTCCAGGCTCTGAGCTGGCAGTCAGCACAGAGCCCGACGTGGGGCTCGAACCCACTAACCGTGAGATCATGACCTATGCGAAAGTCGGACACTTAACTGACTAAGCCACCCAGGCGCCCCTTTCATTGAGCATTTTAATGTGTTCTGGATCCTTTGCTTTGTGAGCTCTACCTCTGATGGAAAAGCCAACAAAATGTCATACTTCACTGACTTTTCTTTCCTCAGCCAGAGCTCTATAGGTTTACCAAAAAAAGTATATGCTTTCCAAAGATTCAAGGGGAATCTTGAAATTCAAAGAAAATCAAATAAGCAAAACAGACCACTATCTAGAAAATAGGAAAAGGAAAAAAGAAGTAGAAAGAAAATGTCAGAGAGATCTTGAAGATTGTCCATGATCTGTCAATTGTCTGACTTTTCTTTTTTTTTTTATTTTTTTTTAAATGTTTTTATTTATTTCTAGGAGAGAGAGAGAGAGAGACAGTGTGAGCAGAGGAGGGTCAGAGAGAGAGGGAGTCACAGACTGAAACAGGCTCCAGGCTCTGAGGGGGCAGTCAGCACAGAGCCTGACGCGGGGCCCGAACGCATGAACCGCGAGATCATGACCTAAGCGAAAGTCGGACGCTTAACTGACTAAGCCACCCAGGCGCCCCTGACTTTTCTTGATAGATTAAGCATGCACTGTGCAATACAGAGACCACTCACCACTTATGGCTTTTCAAGTTAAATTAAAATTTTCATCATAGTAGCTATATTTCAAGCGGTCAGCAGCCACATGTTCCTAGTGGCTACAGTATTGGACAAAGCAGATGTAGAACAGCTCCAATCCCAAACTCTGAATCAGAATTTGCATTTTAACAAAATCCCCCAGGTCAACTGTAATCTTAACATTTGAAAAGCACTGCCTAACCTATTATTAGTCCTTGGCTTCACAATCATACAGTATAAAACACTTAACTGATATGCAGTATAGTGAAATACTGATGTCTGAGACTTATGAGAAAGGCATACCCAATTACTTCTAATTACCTGCTCCAATAGTAGGAAAAATACACCACCTTGGATTTCTAAAACTTTAATTTTTTTGTTTCCTACAAATTAATCAGTTCTTTTTGTTGTTTTTTCTCCCACATCCACAGCCAATTTTCATAAGGACTAGTGAGAAGATAACTAGAATCTCTAAATTTGGAGTCTTTGTTCTCATTTTATTACTGATTTTTCTAATATTCTGGTGCATATTCTTTAGAGGAAAATATGTAGACTATCTAAAAAATAAGGCTTCCATCAAAATTCGTGCAAATACATTAAGCAGGTTGAGAAAGGCTGGAGCCTGCGAGAGTGTCCATTCCACTAACAAGTATAACATAGACATTGTGTATTTAAGGATATTGCCAGGGTTTCTCATCAAGACATTTGCAGACCGGATCCTTCATATCATTCTATGAAAATTGAGAGGGAAGAACTGGTTGAGATGCTTCAATGAAAATAATGAGAATTAATACAATTTTGAAAACAGAAATGGTTTTACCAATGGGAATCTATGGGACTCCGCATTTTAAGGAATACTATCTAACAGGGCTGTAAATTTCTCCATGAGTCATGTGTCCTTGAAGACAGTGACTATATCTTCCATTTCTCTGTGTTAAATGCCTATACTAGTGTTTGAAACAGTAGGCATTCAATAAATATTTGTTAGATTAAATTCCATTAAAGTCCTCTCAGGTAAGGGTTGGGAAAGAGGACTTTCTATTCTCTCATGCCTGTTTACTTGAGACAAATATATTTAATTGAGCATTTGATTATGTTCAAGTATCTCATTTTTAAGTGAGGAAGAGAGGCAGAGGGTGAGAGAGAGAGAGAGAATGAGAGAGAGAGAGAGAGAGAGAGAGAGAGAATCCCATGTGGGTTCCATGCTGAGTGTGGAGGCAGGGCTCGATCCCATGACCCTGAAATCGTGGCTTGAACTGAAACCAAGAGTCAGATGCTCAACTGACTGAGCCACCCAGGCACCCTCAAGTATCTCATTTTAAAATAAGAGTTGCCTAGGGGCCCCTGGGTGTCTCAGCCAGTTGGACCTCCGACTTTGGCTCAGGTCATGATCTCATAGTTCGTTGGTTTGAGCCCCGTGTGGGGCTCTGTGCTGAGCTCAGAGCCTTAAGCCTGCTTCAGATTCTGTGTCTTACCTCTCTCTCTCTGACCCTCCCTGGATCACACTCTTTTTCTTTCAAAAATAAACATTAAAATTTTTTTAAAAATTAAAATAAGAGTTGTCTAGGAGTGCCTGGGTGGCTCAGTCAGTTAAGCATCTAAATTCAGCTCAGATCATGATCTCACAGATTGTGAGTTCAAGCCCCACATCTGGCTCTGTGCTGACAGCTCAGAGCCTGGAACCTGCTTCAGATTCTGTGTCTCCGTCTCTCTCTGTCCCTTCCCCACTCATACTGTCTCTCTCTCTCTCTTTCTCTCTCTCTCTATCCCTCTCTCCCTTTCTCCCCCAAAAATAAACATTTAAAAATTTTTTAAATAAAATAAAATAATAGCTGCCTAGAATAAAAATTTAAAACAATTCTTCCTTAAGAAAAAGAAGTAAAAATAGAATTATCTGGATAAAACGTAAATCAACTTAATGTAGATTGTCCACCATTTGCATTCATGAAATAAATCGTTGAATAGTTTTGTTAATTCTTTTTCCTGTCAAATATATAAAACTCACAAAAAGATTATGTCTCTTTGTTGTGGCTTCTTCTCTTGCTGACTTTAATGAAGCACAAAGCTAAGAAAATAATTGAGGCAATTTTTTTTCAAATTCATGGTTCTGTGTCTGTTATCATACTTCTTTTTCTGAATAACAAGAATATTAAGGAATTCATTATTAGTAAAAGCAATGTTCAGATGTTTTGGCAGGAGAAATGAGCCTTCTAATACAAATTTGACTTTTACTATTTGTTGAGTTGTTCTACAAGTAATAATGTGTGGACATCAGCAGTAATTCAGTTTGTACTGAGTGGAAAATATGCCCAGAGTGCTGGGCATGCAACAATGCTAAGCATAAGGCCAAATGTCAGCATCAAGACATGATCTTGATGAATCATCATTGATTGTTCTGTTCTTGATGTTTTCTCTTGATGTATGTGGTTATTTCTCTCCATCATTTCCCTCCCTGACCTTGGACCATGTGCAATGGCTCTCATTCAGTTTCCTCATCTGAAAGGGAGTGGATGATAAAAGGGACAAGGAAATGATGTGAAAAGATGATAACCACGCTTAAATGGGGGAAGTAAACTAAGCCAATTTCCTCATGGCTCCCTAAGAATGCAAAGTTTCATTTACTACTCAGGATCTAGACAGATATCCTATCACCAGACTCTCATCCTATCTTCATATGCTTCTTGAAAATACAACTCGGAAGTTAAGCACAAATGGAAGCATTTCGAAAAAGAGCAACTATGAACATTAATAGAATCAACTCTCAGTTCTCTTAAAGCAGATTATCCTTGGCAAATCTCACCAGCAAAAACAATATTCCACTTCACTGCTTACTTTGTTAACAGCTCACATCTATTTATTCTTAACTTGGTGTGTAGCTTACATTCAAGCTCTAAAGTCATTTAGAAATGTGAAATTCATAGACTATTTTGGATGGAAGGGCCTTTAAAAATCATGTAGGCCTGTCATCAATCTGAATGACTCTTAGAAACTTAAACAATCTTAGTAATGTGGAATTCACTACTCTCTGAGGGAAACTATTCTATCTTTGGACCAAATCTTTGCTCTAGGAAGAAGGAAAATGATGGTTGTGTTAAGCTACATTTTCCCACCAGTCTGATTCACAAACTCTCCTTCTGTAGCCCAGAGTGGGTTCCAGGAAGGAGTTGAGGTCACTTAAGGAAGGAAATACATGGTTTATATTCAGATTGTTTTGACACATAAAGGCCCAAATCTTCTAAACAATCACAGAATAAGTAAAATGTTCATCATATTATAAACAACCATGTATCAGTAGTAATAGAACTTCTTTTCCAAAACCAATTAAAATATTATTATAGACTCTACCCATGATTAGCCATATTGTAATCTCATACTGCCATTTTTTACATGCCATAAGATATCACCTCCAAGATGAAGGATGAACATATAGTAAGAAATTAATCTCCTTTTTTTCCTTGGCCTCTATTACTTAATTCCAGTTCATAACACCTGTACAAGCCCATGTTCCATTTTCATCCTCCTGAAACTACAATGCTAAAAGCTTCTTTCCTTTTATTATTTTTCATCCTTAATTCTCAAAAGAGTATTTTACTCTTGCTTTGTCTACTTCATTGCCACTCTTTAACTCACTAACTCACTGCCACCTGACTTTTATCCCCACTACTGTGCTAATACTACTCTTCTAAAAATCACCAGCCAATTCCTAAATGGCAAATCCAAAAAACGTTTTTAAGATCTTAACCCTAAGAGACCTCAATGATGCACCTCATTCTGCTGATTGCTAGATTTGTCTTGAACCCCGTCCTTTAGTGCTTATTCTATCTACCCTCAACTTTTCATTTTGTTCTACCTCTCCATTAAGTGTTAGTACTTTCCAAGGAACCACCTTAGGCAATTTTCTCTTCTGTTTCATGTGCTCTCCCTAAAAAATTCGGTCTATTTTCAGTTTTCACTATTGACTACATGCCTTTAGTCCTGACAAGCTTCAGGCTCACTGGTCCCCATGAAGGGAATGAAATATGACATAACATCTAAAGGATAAGTGATAATTAGTCAAGAGTTGGGTTTGGAAGCATATCTGGGAAAGAAAGAAAAATTACAAGAAGATAGGAAAGCATATTTTAAAAATTGGAGGTAGCAAATAAAAAAAGAAGGTATACCCAAAGAGTTAAAGGAAGATAAATCTCACTGAAGCATAGATAGAGAACAGGTAGATTTGAGAAATGAGGATAATGATATAGAAGAGCTGGGTCACATGAGGCTTTTGTAATCCAGGCTTTGTAATCCATGTGAAAGAGTTTGGAGCTTTAAGAAAACAGGAGCAATCAAAGGCATTATATGACCATATTTGCATTTTTAATAAAAATTTCAATATTAATGCAGGGATTGGATCCAGTGAGGAAGGGGGAATGTGGAGCATTTTGGGAGGTATTCAGAAGCCCATTCAAAGGTGATGAGAAGGTCAGCTAAGAGAATGTAGTAGTGGGGAAAGAGAGCATAGAGAACAGATTTGGATCTTATTTACTAAGTAGAATGGGTAAGATTTTATTGTCGATTGAATTTGTGAGATAAAAGAGAGAAAGGAATCAAGATACCTCCCCAAGATTCTGTGGATATCTTGATGGAAGCTGACTCCTTTCACCAACAGGGCAAGCCAGAAGGAAAGGAAGTTTGGGGCCAAAAATATGAGTTAACTTTTCAACATAAATATCAAACTATGCTCTGGACGTTCCCATGTGGTTACCCCACTGGCATCTCAAAATATACAAGTCTAAACTTCACAAGACAGTGTGAGAAGAAGATTCATCAGAAGAAAAAGGAAATCTGATGTGCAACGGCTGGAGGAAGCTGAACTACAAACTGGAAAAGCTGTCGTCTTCATGTTCCTCTCAAAAACCACTGTCACCCTCTGGTTCAGTCCTTTATTTTTTTTACTGAAAAAATATATTTCCTAAATTTCTCATTACTATCTTTCTAAGAATACAGTCTTTACATTGCCTGATGGAGACACTGTGTTTAGGGAGACATTGCACTTCCTAAAGTATTATTCTGACACATGACTACATTGGCCCAGATCTTCCCTAGATCCCCATTGTCTGCAAAATGATATCTATACTCCTTAGACCTTTTGTGCTCGGTCTTCCCCCTTTATTTTTGCAGGTTAGCATGGCCAGATTTCTCTACACAGTGCCCTTAAAAGGGCATGACAGCTTGCCAATCCACCCAAGGAGCTTTGAGGCTTTCCTACTTTCATGATTTGGATCATGTCGCATTCCATTTTATCCATCTGCGATGTCTATTCCTCTTCTAACCATCCTTCCAAGTCCAGTTCAAATGTGAGTACATATCCATGAAGCCTTCTTAAATTGCTCCTGACAGAAGTGATGGTGCTTACACAGACTGAGAAGCATACAAACACATCGTGGAATGTGTTCAGGCTAAAGCCAGCATATAGATTGATAATGCCAAGAGGGAACATCAGATCAAGCAGCTAATGATTTCTAAGCATTTGACTTGTTTCAAACAATCCCCTGTGACAATATTAAATATCCATGTGCTCCTAGAAGGTAACACAGTTGAGAAATAACCCAGCTCCCTTGCATTATGGGAGTTAACAGCAAAAGACCCCTTTCCTTATAAGTCCAATCTCCATTCAGTAAGTATGAGTAACGCAAATATAGAACCAACTCTACATGTCATCATGACTCTTTTTTTACCTGCCTTTATAAAACTCTGGGTTTTGTCTCTTCTTTGAGTCATTTCTCACTAATGATTTTCTCCCTATTGTAATAGCCTAAATAAAATCATCTCTTTATTTGTCCTGTGCATTTTATCCTTCACACTGATTTGTTTTGAGAGACTGAATATAAAAAAGGGCAATGACCAAACCCTACACAAATCTAGAACCTACAACCTGCAGCAACGTGCCCCAGGCACCAACCTGTTGTCTGCAATAGCAAGCCCAGGAAGCCAGCCTGCTCTAAACCAGATGTGTAAGAAGTCTGGTATCGCTAGCAGCAATTCAGGAAGCCAAACAATAATGCCTGTAAGAACCAGCTCCGAAAGGTTAGCCCTCGATTAATAACTGACAGCTTTACTGTCAGTTTTGGTTTCTGCTTCCAGTCTAGGACCAACAGAAGAAAGGCAAATATCCATCCCTCATTTATCACACAGGATGCCCTACCTCTAGATGGCCCACTTTCCTCAGGTCAATGGCCTCCAATCAAAACATACTTGAAGCTTTTCCATTTTCCACTAGGAAGCTTTCCACTCCCTGCCTATATTTGAGTCTGCCAAAACGCAAGTGACTGTGGCTGACTCTTTAGATCCAGCACTCTCAGAATAAATAGCCTATGCTTGTTCGCATGTGGCTGGTCTTTGTTTATTTCCACCGCTTGACAGAATTATACTAGTTAATTTCTAAATCTCTTTGCATGAATAATAATGTCACAAAGCATGAGTACTATCAAAATGACTTCTCTACAACCTTCCATAAATGGCCAAGCATGTGATCCTGTTCTTTTGCGATATATGTTTTTCAAGTATTTTTATTTTAATGCATTGCCTTTAAGGATAGAAAATGAGTGCCTTAATAAATACGATAGGTAATAAATGGGTATTGGAACCAATAGCTCATTTCTTTGATTCTCTTATTTCAAATATTTACTGCCATGTAATATATTTTTTCTTTTTTTTTTATGTTTTATTTATTTCTAGGAGAGAGAGAGACAGCATGAGCAGGAGAGGGTCAGAGAGAGAGGGAGATACAGACTTTGAAATAGGCTCCAGGCTCTGAGCTGGCAGTCAGCACAGAGCCCGACGCGGGGCCCGAACCCACAAACCGCGAGATCATGACCCAAGCGAAAGTCGGACGCCCAACCGACTAAGCCACCCAGGCGCCCCTATTTTTTTCTTTTTTAAGCTTTTGTTTTTACTCATTAGTTAACAAACGGTGTTACATTAGTTTCAGCTGTACAATATAGTGATTTATCAATATTCTGTATATCACCCAGCACTCATCAAAACAAGTGTTACTCCTTGATCCCCATCACCTATTTCACTCATCCCCCACATACCTCCCCTCTGGTAGCCATCAGTTTGTTTTCTACAGTTCAGTGTATGTTTCTTGGTTTCCCCCTCCCTCCCTCCCTCTTTCCCTTTGCTCATTTATTTTGTTTTTTACATTCCACCTATGAATGAAATCATGCGGCATTTGTCTTTCTCTGACTGACTTATTTCACTTAGCATTACACTCTCTAGCTCCATCCGTGTCATTGCATATAATTTTTTATTTCCAATAAATGTTTGGCAGGAGCTCTTTTCTTACTCATAACAGTACATTTTTCAGTGAAGTTGGCACTACATTATGGCATCTTATTTTCAGAAGATTAATATGATTTAATTACGAAAAAAAGGTTGGTTGAAATCATTCCTAATAAACCTCCAAATATTTTGCTCTTCTCCATAAAGGTGTCTATGGAAGACTTAACTAATTTATGGTAATCTCCAGGAAGTGCCTTGGTTGAACAGTTTCAGACCTATTCTGTTTTTTATTCCACCTAAATAGTATTTCAAACGTTGCAAGATAAATTCTTGTCATCTGGGGAAGAACATTCATTTTTATTGCTTCCTTCTTTTTCTCCTACTGTGACAGTTCTGCCTGTTCCCCTCAGATGGAAGAGTAAATGATAATAGGAATAATAATCCGTGTCATGCTAGGAGAAGCGGCATCTGTTAAAACCCCTCCAGCTTTTCTGCAGCTCTAACATGAGAGGAATATATACATCAGTTATCATGGGCTGGTTTTCATCCTGCAAGAATACAGGTCCTCGTTTACCTCATTAAAACTTTAAAATCTAATAAGTTGATTACAAATAAGAAATGTATGATCAATTACATTTAATTTTTTTAAATTTCAGTTGTTTTTCTAGATGTAAGAAAAATGACAATGAAAAGCCTTTGTCATTTGCACTTCCGGTTGATTTCTTTCCCAACAGGCTGCTGTATTGTGAAATTGGTTTAACCCCAACTTGTTTTGAGTGCTAAGGTTGGAGAGTCAGAGAGACATTTTTGGACAATTGCTTGAAGTAGACATAAAAATGAACTTGGACTATTTTCTATTGCCATATAAGCATATGTCATGGAGGAAATGTCAGCTAATGTCTCCTGCAGAGAAAAATCAATAATGCCCATTTCTAGATAGGTCTGAGAGTCCTTATTTACCACCCAAAAATAAGTCGGGGAGGCCAATGCTCATGAACCTTAGCCGAGTAAAGCTCCTATCCAAATCAGTCGTCTCATGAAATTAAAATCCTAATGATGATGATGATTTTTTATCATTTAAAAAAATGTTTAATATTTATTTTTGAGAGAGAGACAGATAGTCAGACAGAGCATGAGCAGGGGAGGAGCAGAGAGAGAGGGAGACACAGAATCCAAAGCAGGCTATAGGCTCCCAGTGGTCAGCACAAAGCCCAGTGCAGGGCTTGAACTCACAAACCGCAAGATCATGACCTGAGGTGAAGTCAAACATCTAACTGACTAAGCCACCGAGGTGCCCCTATTTTTTTAAAAATAATTTTTAAGAAACAGTTTCATCTGCCAGCAAAATGCACTAAATCAATTCAAATTTGGTCCTTAGATCAAATCAGAGGTCAGATTTTGATCTCTGGAGGTACATCACTGTTATCACCAGACTCCTTTTAGTTATTAAGCATGTTGCTTTAAAATGTGTACCAACGCTTTGAACTTGTGCCAGTTCTCTAGGCCTTTGTTATCTTAGAATGACATACTGACATGAACACAAGGCACAGGGTATATTGCTTCTGATCTAGTATGTACTTTACCAAGCAAATCAAGAGAATTCTCATTCTCTTAATAATTCCTATAATAATTAGAATGGTTATTGTTTAATGGGTATAGTGTTTCACTTCCACAAGATGAAAAGTGTTCTGGAGATTGGTATTTCCACAACAATGTGAATGTACTGCTGAACTGCACACATAAAAATGCTTACGATGCATCGATTAAGATGGCAAATTCTATATTTTGGACATTTTATCATAATTTAAACATTTTTTTAAATAGAATGAGTTATTTAATAATTACTAGCTCACTAAAGCCCCTGATTATGCCCTTGCCCCTCCATGCATACAATGAGCCCATCAAATCCAAGTCTATAGCTGGTGTTTCATTAAACTTGAAAATCATCTCTGGGGCACCTGGGTGGCCCAGTCGGTTAAGCATTTGACTCTTGATTTCAGCTCAGATCATGATCTCACAGTTATTTCACTGTCAGTGCAGAGCCTGCTTGGGATTCTCTCTCTCTCTCTCTCTCTCTCTCCCTCTTTGCCCCTCCCTCTCTCTCTTCCCACCCCCAAATAAATAAACAAACTTCGAAAGAAAAGAAAATCATCTTTAGACTTCATTCCCAACCACCTACCAAATGAACTATCGCACTGATATTTCCAGTTTGCCCAGCAATCAGGGGCAAAGCTACTTTTCATCTAGATCAGCTAAGAACGTCTCTTTCTTTAAGAAATCCTTGCTGTTCTATGTGAAGCCACTGGGTCCTTGTTGAATAAGAAAAACAAGTAGCAATGAGAAAGGAGAGTGGGAGGGAAGAAGATAGTTAATAAACAGCCGGTAAGCATTACTTGTGCTTCAGATTTCCTTTTTTGCTTCCTAAGATTAGGTTTACCAAAGAAAGAAGTCTCGCTAAAAAGTTTACGTCTCCTACGGAGTTTAAACTGCCCTGGGAAACTTAGCTGTGTGTTTCTAACCCAGAAAAGGTAAAAGGAACACAAATAGGTAAGAAAATTGGGCTCTTCCACTGACTGGGACTCTGCTACTCTGATTTTTCTCAAGTTCTAATCTATTTTATGCCGACAAGTCTTATAAAGCCCATTCACACCTTTTATCTTACTTAATCTCATTAGTTCTTTACCACAAATCTGAGATAGTATTGTCTTTACTCATAGGTAAGAATTTATATTCAGAAGAGCTCCTTGCTTGAATTCAAACAACTAGAAAGTGGCATAGAGTCTACCTCCTATCTTTCAACTCCAAATTCATTTTACTTTCCACTCTGCCTAGTAACATTTGCTGATTTAGTTAACTGTCTAACTTCTCCCAATAGGTACAAAAGTATCTGATCCTTAGCGTTGATCATTTATTTGCCATAATGGAAAGATGTCTCCACTGACAAAAATGATTGCTTTATCTAACCATTAAATAACAAGGCATTTGCTGGATGTAGGTAAGTGCTCACTTGACATTCCATGAACCAAAGATGATTTAGTATAAAACACTCAGGGGAGATTTTCCAGAGCTTATAAAGACAGGCAATGCAGCTGGGTCTAGCTTTGACCTGGATCCAGAATTGGAAAGCATGAGGGAAACTTGAAGTTGCCTGTCCTAACTCTGGGACCACAGCATGTTCATATTTCCTGATTGTGTCTGCACCACCATGCTCTACTCTCCCCAACTCCCAAAATGGCTGCTCAATATGCAACTGCACTTCCGACATCAACTTCCAAATTTAGTGTTCTCAAATTGGGGGCTCATATGTTCAAATTCTCAATTTCCAGCAGAGAGAAATCCAGCGAATGAAAATCCAGAGAATCAGTACAGGTCAAACCTCTACCATTGATTTGGTGTGCATCTGCTATAATGATCGGAGTAGATGCTTTACTCTTTGGCAAGAACAAAATCAGCATGCCTTCTGTGCTATTGGCCTAGTTCAGCATCTGCATACCACTTTAGATCACAGTATGGTTTTTCTTTAAAAAATAAAATAAAACAATCTGATGATTCACTGTTACAAATGACGCCAAGCAATTAAAAGTGAAATTCTAATTAATGGTCATCAAGCTCGCAAAAATCGAGAAGTCTAAAAATATCAAGCAGGCAAGAAGATGGGAAATCAAATCTTAAACAGTGGTCCACCCATATTAGTGGACAATTTGGCTGTATCTATAGAAGTAGACCCTGCTTCAGTACGATTTTTAAAATACCACCAATTGCAGTCCCTTAGCAAACTCTTGCTCACAAACAGTACACATGAATTAGAAGAATACATATAAAATGGGTCATAGCAGTGCTTCTGGAAGGAAAACAGAACTTTGGAACTTGTGATGATAACAAGGGAGACTATGGAGGATTATGTTTTATAACTTTTTTCTTTTTTATTACTATTATTTTTTAAATTGACATCCAAGTTAGTTAGCATAAAGTGCAATAATGATTTCAGAAGTAGATTCCAGTGATTCATCCCCTATTTACAACACCCAGTGCTTATCCCAACAAGTGTCTTCCTTAATGCCTCTTACTCATTAGGCCCATGTCCCCACCCACAATCCCTCCAGCAACCCTCAGTTTGTTCATTATACTTAAGAGCATTTAATGTTTTGTCCCCTCCCTATTTTTATATTATTTTTACTTCCCTTCCCTTATGCTTATCTGTTTTGTATCTTAAATTCCAGATACGAATGAAGTGATGTGATATTTGTCTTTCTCTGACTAGGGTATTTTACTTAGCCTAATACCCTCTAGTTCCATCCACATTGTTGCAAGTGACAATATTTCATTCTTTGTGATTGCCGAGTAATACTCCATTGTATATATCTACCCCGTCTTCTTTATCCGTTCATCTGTTGATAGACATTTGGGCTCCTTCCATACTTTGGTTATTGTCAATACCTCTGCTATAAACATTGGGGTGCATGTGCCACTTCAGAACACCACACCTGTATCACTCTGGATAAATACCTCGTAGTACAACTGCTGGATCATAAAGTAGTTCTATTTTTAACTTTTTGAGGAATCTCCATACTGTTTTCCAAAGTAGCTGCACTAGTTTATATCCCCACCAGCAGAAAAAAGAGATGCCCTTTCTCTGCATCCTCACCAACATGTGTTGTTGCCTGAGTTGTTAAATGTTAGCCATTCTGACCAGTGTGAGGTACTATCTCATTGTGGTTTTGATGTGTATTTCCCTAATGATGAGTGATGTTGAGCATTTTTTTCATGTGTCTGTTAGCCATCTGGATATCTTCTTTAGAAAAGTGTCTATTCACATCTTTTGCCCATTTCTTCTTCACTGGATTATTTGTTTCTGGGGTGTTGAGTTTGAATAATTCTTTATAGATTTAGATCCTAGATATTAATGCTTCATCTGATATGTCATCTGCAAATATCTTCTCCCATTTGATTGGTTGCCTTTTAGTTTTACTGATTGTTTCCTTCGTTGTGCAGAAGATTTTTATCTTGATGAGGCCCTAATCATTTTTTGCTTTTGTTTCCCTTGCCTCCAGAGAAGTATTGAGTAAGAAGTTGCTACAGCCAAGATCAAAGAAGTTTTTGCCTGCTTTCTCCTCAAGGATTTTGATGGTTTCTTGTCTTACATTTAGTACTTTCATCCATTTTGAGTTTACTTTCATGTATGGTGTAAGACTGTAGTCCAAGTTCATTTTTCTGCATATTGCTGTCCAGTTTTCCCAATACCATTTGCTAAAGAAATTATCTTTATTCCATCGGATAAGATGCCTCCAGCTTTGGTTTTCTTTTTCAGGATTGTTTTGGATATTCAGGGTCTTCTGGTTCCATACAAATTTTAGGATTGTTTGTTCTAGCTCTGTGAAGAATGCTGGTGTTATTTTGATAGGGATTGCATTGAATATGTAGATTGCTTTGGGTAGTATTAACATTTTAACAATATTTGTTCTTCCAATCCAGGAACATGGAGTTTTTTTCCTTTTCTGTGTGTGTATGTCTTCAGTTTCTTTCATAAACTTTCTATAGCTTCAGTGTATAGATTTTTCACCTCTTTGGTTAAGTGTATCTCTAGGTATTTTATGGATTTTTGTGCAATTGTGAATGGGATCAATTCCTTGATTTCTCTTTCTGTTGCTTTGTTATTGGTGTATAGAAATACAACTGATTTCTGTGCATTGACTTTATATCCTGACACTTTGCTGAATTCATTGATCAGTTCTAGCAGTTTTTTGGTGGAATCTTTTGGGTTTTTCTTTTTTTTTCAATGTTTTATTTATTTTTGAGAGAGAGAGAGAGAGACAGTGTGAGCAGGGGAAGGCCAGAGAGAGAGAGGGAGACACAGAATCCAAAGACAGGCTCCAGACTCTGAGCTAGCCATCAGCACAGAGCCCGACTCAGGGCTCAAACCCATGAACCTTGAGATCATGACCTGAGCCAAAGTCGGACGCTTAACCGACTGAGCCACCTTGGCACCCCTGGGTTTTTCATATATAATGTCATGGTTGTCTACAAAGAGTGAAAGTTTGACTTCCTCCTTGCCAATTTGGATGGCTTTTATTTCTTTGTGTTGTCTGAATCCTGACTAGAACTTCCAATACTATGTTGAATAATAGTGGTGAGAATGGACAATGCTGTATTGTTCCTGACATTAGGGGGAAAGATCTGTTTTTCCCCATTGAGGATGATATTAGTGGTCTTTCATATATGGCTTTTATGATCTTGAGGTATGATCCTTCTATCTCTTCTTTCTTGAGGGTTTTTATCAGGAAATGATGCTGTATTTTGTCAAATGCTTTTTCTGCATCTATTGAGAGGATCATGCGGTTCTTGTCCTTTCTTTTATTGATGTGATGAATCACATTGATTGTTTTGGGGATATTGAACCAGTCCTGCATCCCAGGTATAAATCCCACTTGGTCGTGGTGAATAATTTTTATAATGTATTGTTGGATCCTGTTGGCTAGCGTCTTGTTGAGGATTTTTCATCCATGTTCATCAGGGAAATTGGTCTATAGTTCTCCTTTTTAGTGAGGTCTTTGTCTGGTTTTGGAATCAAGGTAATGCTGGCTTCATAGAAAGAGTTTGGCAGCTTTCCTTCCATTTCTATTTTTTGGAACAGCTTCAAAAGAATAGCTGTTAACTCTTCTTTAAATGTTTGAATTTAAATTTGAATTTAATAATAATAATTTATTATTTATTTAATAATATATTTAATAATAATTATTATTATTATTCAAATTCAAATTGAATTGAATTCCCCCAGAAAGCCATCTGGTCCTGGACTCATTTTATGAGAAGTTTTTGATTACTAATTCAATTTCTTTACTGGTTGTGGGTGTTCAAATTTTCTATTTCTTCTCGTTTCAGTTTTGATGATTTATATGTTTGTAGGAATTTGTCCATTTCTTCCAGATTGTCCAATTTATTGACATCTAATTGCTCATAATTTTCTCTTATTCTTTGTATTTCTATGGTGTTGGTTGTGATCTATCCTCTTTCATTCTTGATTTTATTTATTTGGGTCCTTTACTTTTTCTTTTTGATCAAACTGTTAATTTTGTTAATTCTTTCAGAAAACTATCTCCTAGTTTCATTGATCTGTTCTGTTTTATTATTATTATTATTATTATTGATTTCTTCTCTAATCTTTATTATTTCCCACCTTCTTCTGGTTTGGGGTTTTATCTGCTGTTCTTTTTCCAGCTCTTTAAGGTGTAAGGTTAGGTTTTGTATTGGATTGCTATAAATTTCCCTCTTATGACCAACTTTGCTGTGTCCCAGAAGTTTGGGGCTGTGTTGTTACCATTTTCGTTGGCTTTCATGTGTCTTTTAACTTCCTCTCTAACTTCTTGGTTAGCCCATTTATTCTTTAGTAGGATGCTCTTTAAACTCCAAGTGTTTGTTGTCTTTCCAAATTTTTTCTTGTGGTTGATTTTGAGTTTCATAGTTAGTGGTCTGAAAATATGCACGGTATGATCTCAATCTTTTTGTACTTGTTGAGAGCTGATTTGTGTTCCAGTATGTGATCTATTCTGGAGAATGTTCCGTGTGCACTTAAGACTGTGTATTGTGCTACTTTAGGATGAAATGTTCAGAATATATCTTTTAAGTACATCTGGTCCAGTGTGTCATTCAAAGCCACTGATTTCTTATTTATTTTCTGATTAGATGATCTGCCTATTGCTGTAAATGAGGTGTTGAAGTCACCATTATGGTATTATTGTCAATGAGTTTCTTTATGACTGTGATTAATTGATTTAAATATTTGTTTTTCCACATTGGGGCATAATGTTTACAATTGTTAGGTCTTCTTGATGTATAGACCCCTTAATTACAATATAATGCCCTTCTTCATCTCTTGTTACAGTCTTTAAAATCTAAATTGTCTGATATAAGTATGGCTACTCTGACTTTCTTCTGGTGATCACTAGCATGATAGATGGTTCTTCATCCCCTTACTTTCAATCTGAAGGTGACTTTAGGTCTAAAATGGGTATCTTATAAACAGCATATAAATGGATCTTGTTTTCTTATCCATTATGTTACCCTATGTCTTTTGATTGGAACGTTTAGTGCACTGATATTTAGAGTGAGTACTGAAAGATATGACTTTATTGTTATTGTGCTACCTGTAGAATCGGAGTTTCAGGTAGCATTCTCTGGTCCTTTCTAGTCTTTGTTGCTTTTGTTTCTTACTTTGTTTTGTTTTGTCTTTTCTCCCCTCAGAGAGTCCTCCTTAAAATTTCTTGCAGAGTTGTTTTGTGGTCACGAACTCCTTCAGTTTTTGTTTGTCTGGGAAACTTTTTATCTCTCCTTCTATTTTGAATAACAGCCTTGATGGATAAAGAATTGTAGGCTGCATATTTTTCCAATTCAGCACATTGAACTCCTTTCTGTCCTGCCATGTTTCTGTGGATAGTCCTGCTGAGAACCTGATATGTCTTCCCTTATAGGTTAAGGACTTTTATTTAACCCTTGCTGCTTTCATGACTCTTTCCTTGTCTGTGTATTTTGTGAATTTGACTATTATATGCCTGCGGGTGGGTGGGTTTTATTGAATGTAATGGGAGTTCTCTGTGCTGCCTGGATTTTTAGGTCTGTGTCTTTCTCCAGGCTTGGAAAGTTTTCCACTATGATTTGTTCACGTAAGTCTTCTACCCACTTTTTATCTCTCTTCATCTTCTGGGACCCCTATAATTTGGATGTTATTCCTTTTTAATGACTCACTGATTTCTCTAATTCTTAAACTGTGCTCTTTTGCGTTAGTTTCCCTCTTTTTTTTTCCTGCTACATTAATCTCCATTAATTTGTCCTCTACATTGCTGATTTGCTGATCTGCTTTATCCATCCTGCCACCATGGCAGGATGTCTAAATCTCCATTTGAGATTTCATCTCAGTTATAGCATCTTTAATTTTGTCCCCCAATTATATTTAACTTCTTTTGTCTCTGCAAAAAGGGATTCTATGCTATTTTCAACCCCAGCTAGTATTCTTATTAACGTGATTCTAAATTCTAGTTCAGGCATCTTGCTTGTATCTGTGTTGATTAAATCCCTGGCTGTCATTTTTTCCTGTCTTTCTTTTGGGGTGAATTACTTCATTTTGTCATTTTGGAGGAAGAAAAATAATTAATAGAATAAAAATGTTTAAATTAAAAAATTAAAAACAACACAAAAAATCAAATAAAGGATGCTAAATCCTAGGTGTCTTTTGGTCTGGTTGTTGAAAGAAACTTGATAGAACATAGAAAAAAAGTGAAAGAAAATTTGGAAAAAGTTTGAAATTTAAAAAAAATAATAAATAGAATAAAATGAAATGATGAAGGTAAACTGGAATTTTAAAATTTACAAAACAATACAGAATATAATATAAAAATAAAGAAAAATCTTTTTTATGAAAATGGAAAATCTTTTTTATGAAAATGGAAAATAATATTTTTTCTTTTTCTGTATTCAAGAAAAAGAAAAAGAAAAAAATTGAATAAATGGACCAGCAAACAGAATGAAATGTGATTGAAATTACATCCAGTTTCCCCTAGAAGTCAAACTATGAGTCACTTTATAGTCCATAAACTAAACAAGGTAGGTGGAGAGACTTGTGGCGTTCCTCTAGAGCACAGTTGGCACAGTTAGACAGGGCTTGGGGTAATGGCTCTGTTCTCCTCTAGATGGCACTGCTTAGTTCACTGGGGTAGATCATTGTGGCATTTATGCATGTATGCCCATGAGCAGGAGAGGTGAAAATGGCATCACTCAGCTACCCAGTCACTAGAATCAGAACTCCATGCTCTCACTCACCAGCAATCAAGCAGCTTCTGTCCACTCCTTTTTCTCCAGCGTCTGTCCACTGCCTGCTTCTATGCTGTCCGTGACCAAGCAGTCTGCCAGGCAGCACCTCCCTCCCAAGTTTTATCTTAGATGACACTATGTTTCCTAACCCCTCACTTCTGAGGGCCCTGTGCCTTTGACCCACTCCAACCCTCTGGGGGAGGGTCTCACAGTGCAATGGGCAGGTGCAAGCTCACCCCCAGGAACATATTTGTGACCATGCTGTGCAGATGCCCAGAGACTGGGGCCAGTTGTCAGCCCACCCCAGAAAAAGTACACGCAATCATGTAGCAGCAGCATTTCAGGGAGTGTGGTAAATCACAACTGATATCTGGCCCCAGGCTTCACCATCCCCTAAAGCTCCTGTTCCAACACCAGCAAACATGGCTGTTCTCTAGGGTCCACTGGGACCTTTGTCTGTCAGGAGGTTGCATAGCCTCTAACGAATATCCTCTCAGCAGGGGAACTGCTTCTTGCACCCCTCAGACCTCACTGCCTGCTCCTGTGGATTCATCCTTCTACTAGAGCTCCACCATGTATCAAGCTGTGGAATTTCAGACTCCGCACTCCTCCGTTTATAGAGTCCTAATGGTATTGAAACCTCCTTTCTCCTTTCTTCCTTTCTCTCCTTTCAGTCCCTTATGGGTGTTTCTACTCTTCCTCTCTTTCTCCAGCTGCCTTTGGGGGGAGTGCTTTTCCTGTACTTTCCCCCTATCTCTGTCCTTTCTCTAGAAGCTAAAACAGCTCCCTTCCCTCCACGGCTTCTCTCTCCCACAGTTCACCTCTCTGTGCCACATACTTGCTGTGTTCTGTGGCTCAGGTAATGCAGATGGTTGTGTTAATGCAGATGGTTGTGTTAATCAGATCAATTTTCTAGGTGTGCAAGATGGCTTGGTGTTTATCTAGCAGCATTTCAAATACAAGAGAAGCAGAAAAGTTCATGCTTCTCTGCCATCTTGGCACAGCACACTATTCCATTGTCCAGATCAAGTCACACAGCCAGGCTTGAAGTCATCGTGTAGCATTGTATCGTTTACAGTCACTGGATGCAGCTGAAGAAGAACCCTCTGAGACAGGAAGAGAGGAGGACCCTGTATTCTCTGTTGAGAGAGGGACTCCCATTTTATATCTTTTATACGTAACATATTTGAATATAAAGTCATAAAATATTCAGTTAATATTCATTAACTCTTGGTGGAGAACATAAGACTATTAACATACTCCCGATATATGTCTATATTTTATAAGATTTATAATAAAAATAAACATGAAGATAAATATAACATAAGCCTTACAACTTTAAAAATAAGATAAAAAGGTATTTTGTCACATAACCTGACAATCATTCCCCAAGGATTATGCCCACCTCTCTAATCTTAGGCTCCACTATTCACATCCCCTGAGACTCCAGCATGTAAGTAAACAACACAAGGAAAGAGAATCTCACAGAATCCGTTCTGCTGGCTTTAGTTTGGGAAGCAAAAAGTGGTTTATCAAGGCCAGGCTTCTGATACAGAGGTAGCATCGGTGCTGATAGGATTTATAGTTGCCGTAAAGTAGACTCACAAGCAGCAGAACAAACTATTGCATCTAGCCTGTGGTTGGGTAAGAAGCAGTAGCAACACCAATTTTCCCATCAGCTAGTTCCGCGGTGTGCTTTTAACATTTTTTGGAGGAGGAGGGAATTTCACTTCAAATTACTCCTCTACTATTCTCAAAATTCTGGGAGACACTCGCTATCTTTTTTAAAAAACTTTTCTATTGTGAAATGTAATATAGACTCATAAAAATCCATATCAAGGTGTAACTTAGTGAATTATTACAAGGATAATTCCTTTGTGATCACTACCCAGGGTAAGAAACAGAACTTGTCATACACCCTAGAAGCCAATCACCAGCCCTCCTTCCTCCTCAAAAGGAGCCACTAATCTAACTTTTAAAATAATTCTTTCCTACGGGGAACCTGGGTGGCTCAGTTGGTCAAGTGCCCGACTCTTCGTTCTGGCTCAGGTCATGATCTCACAGTTCATGGTATCAGGCCCCACTTCCAGCTCTGTGCTGACAGCATGGAGCCAGCTTGGGATTTTCTCTCTTTCCCTATCTCTTTACCCTTCCCCTTGATCAGGAACATGCTCTCTCTCTCTCTTTCTTTCAAAATAATAAACATTAAAAACTAATAATTATTATTTCCTTGCATTCTTTATAGTTTTATTACTGGAATATGCATCCTTAAAATAATACAGTTACCTGTTTCAACAAATATATCTTTCAAATCTTCCCACCCCTTCCTTTTTCCACCCATCTCTCTCTTTCCCTCTATCTCTCTCTCCTCCCTCCCTACAATTTGTATGTTACATAGCTGGCTTATTTAAGCCCTTTGAATTTCACAAAACACGGTATGGGTTTTGCTGATTCTATCTCTATGGTATAGTTTCACATGCCATACTTTTCCCTATATTTGCTATAAATTCAAGTTACATATAAAGAATTGGTCATATTCTGATTCTATAATAAAAAAAAAAAAGAATTTCCTCAGAGTTGATGTCATGTTCTTCCAAAGCCTGTCAGCCTTTGCAAATGCTAATTCACTCATTGCTTCTTCCATTATTAGCTGGATTGCATCTAGAAAGAGACATTTCTCTGCATGTACTTTGCAGTTACCCACGAAAACAACTCATAAAGAATAATACCTTTTCCTTTGTTTAACCAATCTCGCAAATATTGAGTTGTTTTCCTATCTTCCAAAACTGAACAACTAATTTCTTTATAAAGTAGCACTTTGAACTCATTCATATATCTAAACATATTTGATGTCTTCAAACTATTATAGTTTTTACACCTATTGACTTATTGACTTGACCTTTACTGCCCACCTGCATGTACCCACCGACCTTTGTCCAACAGGTTCCTTATGTAAACGTAGAAGTATTTATAGCACTTGGGAGACAGTTTTTGAGATGTTCGTCTGTCTTCCCAGTGTTGACCTAAACAGAAATAAATTCCTTTCTTGTTTCACTTTCGCTCATTTCTCAGCCTTTGGACTTTGTCAGATGAGTGTGGTTGAGTCTGGTGTGTTTGGGAACCCCAGAGCCAGGTGCTCTTGCACCCCTGCACCCCAGCTACATCGTTTTCTTTTAATAACACTGCAAGGAATTTGACCTCAATCGTTTTTGTTGCTCTTTTTATGTGAACTTAGTTTTCCTGAACTACAGGGAAAAGCTTGGTTCTAGATACTGTTTGAAAACTCACAGCTGTATAGTTCTCTTTGGTAATGTTTTCCCAAAGTGTCACAAAATATGGCAGCCTACATTTTTACTTGGTTCACCTCCCCAACTTTGACCTGGACATTCTCTCCCACTTTGTCTCCATTTTCCCTGTGCTACTCAATTTAAACTCGATTCCCTCGAGTTTATCTTAGTGTGGGCTTTGTCCTACAAGGGGGCTTTTGCTGGTTCATTCTGAGAACCCGTAGGGCAGAAACTATGCAAGCTCGTTCTGACATTTCCAAAGATTCCTTGCATTTATTCACTATTGAGTGTGCAGAAGCTCCCTCAATTTTAGCTATGGTTCTCAAACTGACTCTTTTAGCATTTCAGTGAATATCGGATGGATGCTTTAGGATTTTCTGGGCTACAGCTACCCCCATGCTTCTTCTATACAGATGCTGATACCATGCATGTCTTGTAGCTGTCATTGATTTGTCTCCATCTTCTCAAGCTTGGGGATTAATGAGGATATATATGTTGTCTGTGGAGTTTTGACTTGCTAATCAAGTTTCTCTGTGTGTTTTTATAAGGAGAGGAATTTGAGGAGGTTCAAAATCTATACTGCTTTTATTATCTTGTTACAATCCAAGAATCCTATATTAATCTTTTTTTTTCCTGAGAGATGGACAGAGAGAGAGAGCGTGAGCAGGGGAGGGTCAGAGAGAGAGGGAGACACAGAATATGAAGCAGGCTCCAGGCTCTGAGCTGTCAGCACCGAGCCCAATGCTGGGCTCGAATCCATGAACTGTGAGATCATGACCTGAGCCGAAGTCAGATGCTTAACCGACTGAGCCACCCATGCACCCCTACATTAATCTTTTTAAGTAAGTTTAATGAGGTATAATTCACATGCAATTTATATAGTACACCAGCCCAGTCTATAATTTTTGACAAATGCATACAGTTATGTAGCCACCACCATAGTGAAAACATAGAACAGATCCATCACTTTCAATAATTCCTTCATAACTACGCCCCTTTTGTGTCCTCTTCACAAGACCCCAACCCTTTGCAACCACTAATCTGTTTTCTGCCCCAAGTTTGTTTAGCATTTTGAGTCTGGAATCTTTCACAGAGTATCATGTGTTTGAGATCCACCTCCATTTTTGTTGGTACTGAATCCTGTGTCTTAGAGGGTGGGGATTCTGAGAGACCCGGTCCCTTCTCTAGTGTTTTGAAAGCTCTTTCCAATTCTTCCCCAGAGTATAGGATGCCATTCTTACACACTTGCCCCGGGTGCAATGAATTTTTACCTTTGGCCCCCTGGGGGTGGATGGGTGTACTGCCCTTCCCCCAGCAGCTTAAGGTTTTTGTTCCTCCAGGAAAAAGGAGCCAAGTACACTTCTGCTTGGAGGCTTTGTCTTCTGTTTACCTTCCGTCTTGCTTCTTAGTGCCAGAAACTTCCAGAAAAACCTGGGGGCAGGTATGAATTTCCTTCAGGGGTTAATGTCCAAACAGTTGTGTACCCCTATGGTAAGCCCACACTCTGAATTTATCTATATGAAAATCTTTTTATCTTCTTACACATTCTGTGGAGTCGCTGTCTTCCTCCCACCGTCAGAAGAGAAATGGTACTCATCTCACCTGTCTTTGGCAGCGCACATCTTAAGAATTCAGGCTAGTTGTCTGCCCAGCAAACTCGGCTCCGTAATGGGTTCAAGAAAAGTTATGATTTTGTACATTATCTGGCTGTTTCTTTGTGATTAGGTGGTGGTCATGCACTTTCCAGCTTTCTACACCTTTGGTGGAAGCCAGAGATGTCAGTATGTTTTTAATACATTTCTTTTCTGCTTTATCAGCCAGAGTCAGCTCTTTGGGGACATAACTGAGTCATGATAAATGAAATGGAAACATTTTAAAGATCATCAAAATGAATTGCAGTTGAACTTAAGATCAGTTCAATTTGACATGATCGACATTAAAAATAACTCGCGGACTATCACTACCCTTCACACTGTCCATGCTTTGTGATGTTTCAAAATTATCCAAGAATGTCTCACAAACTCTGACTTCTTGCAGATTTACTACCTAACTGGTCAAAACAATCTGAGTAAGACAGTTTGTCAGCAAGAACATCTTTTGTTTCTGTACAAAGAAGAAAACTACTATAGCAATCCATAATTATAATAAATAGCATAGTCAAATATGACTTTACCTAAAATCTTTATTTTAACCAGATTGCCCTACAAACTATAGTGTCCTTGGTCATAAATTCACTTTTGAATCAGAACAGAAATGCGTACAGCACAGTATATGAATAAACAAATTCCTTTGAGATCTCAGAAAATTGACGCTAGCTTCCCTTACTTGAAGTCTAACATCCTTCCTCAAATTGACTCACCTTTCTGATTACACATTTTCTGTCTTCCAAGGGGGGCCTTTTATTATTTGTTTGAACTGGTCCCAACAGAGACATCATGAAAAACTAGAACTCAGAACTGGGAGTTCATCAGGAACCCAGACCTGTCCCTAGGCTCTGCTTCATTCTACTCATTTTCCTCCTTCTTTTTCCTCTGAGACTACATTTGCTTGCTTCACAATGCTCATGGTTAAACATTATCACAACTGAGTCCACAAGTTTCTCATCATCAGGGGGATAACCAGACAGGGACTGGAATTAAGTTCAAAGTTTGCACTTCTTGACAGAGGATCTAATGACTTAGTTTGGGTTGGTGCTTGACCTCTGGTCTGCCATCCGTGGTCAGCGTGCCAGGTTCATGGTTAAGGGTGGAACCCTGTGGGGAGGGGACAGGACAGATGTACTAAGATGCTTCTTACACTTTGTGTTGCCTTTGACCATGTCTCTGTGTACCCATTCTGGCATGGGCATGGCACTCCGAGCCAGTAGGAGAAATGAGTTGATGAAATTAACCAATTGTAATGAGTTTATCTGGTGTTATGCTTTTTCTTTATGTAAAAAAAAAATGGGTTTCTATAGAAAACAATGCCTCCTCTATAGCACAACCTGCTCAGTTATCAGGTTCTAAAAGTGTTGATTGTTGTCATTCATTGTTAATTTGTCAAATCTTTATAAATTATAGGCAACTGATGATAATTTTAATTGACTTCCTCTATCCTGTGGAAAATCCAGTTTTATCTCCATTTACAGTTTATTGCAACATTTATTCTACATAAATGTGTTCTCTTTTGACTTTTCCTTTGAGCAGTTAAAATATTTTCTTAGCTCCTTGAGTAAAATATCATGTCATAGGAATACAATATTTTATATCAATATGAATCATGTTTTTGTCTTTTCCTGAACATTATTCTCTGTTACCGGTATTACTTTTCTGAGCTTTCTTTTTACTTACTTACAGTAAAGTAATCTCAACATTTTTATTTATCAGAAGTTTCTTTAGCTTAAAGAAGATACTACTTTGTAGTTACAAGGACCATGAATCAAGAAATCTTGAATACAATTAGAACTGGAAAAAAAAATTTAAATCCCCTCTGGCTCCAGTCTTTTATGGAAATTGTTGCTAATGATTATGCAATCCAAGGGTCTTGCAATTTTCACTAATATGTTCTCAGGCCCTAAACAATTCATAACATGTGTTCAATAATGTTTGGTAAGTTTAATTATGAATATAAACTTTAAAAGTGTTTTTCTAGGGGCGCCTGGGTGGCTTAGTCGGTTAAGCGTCCGACTTTCGCTTAGGTCATGATCTCGCGGTTCGTGGGTTTGAGCCCCGCGTCGGCCTCTGTGCTGACTGCCAGCTCAGAGCCTGGAGCCTGTTTCAGAGTCTGTGACTCCCTCTCTCTCTGACCCTCCCCTGCTCATGCTGTCTCTCTCTCTCTCTCAGAAATAAACAAAACATTAAAAAAAAAAAAAGAACAAGAACAAAAACAAACCTAGCTAGTGTTTTCTCACCACTGAAGCAGAACCATGAAATTCAAATAGCAAGAATGATCCTATATTTCTCATGTGAGGAGACGTGAAAAGATGAAGAAGGTTGGCCCTTTTCTTGTGTTGATCTTTTTGTTAAGTAATGTCTTTCTGTCTATTCTCAGCTTCTGTGTTGGCATTCCATTTTACTTTTTCCCTAGTAATATTTTTAAAACTAAACCCACAATTTTTCTCTCTCTTTGAGAAATCTGTTTAGTTTCTCCCTAGAGAGATGAGCAGGCATTGGAAGTCTGGAAAGGGACCCAAGATACAAAGCTGGCAGACTATTTGCCTGTCAAGGTAATTTAGCACTTTACTCTGTCATGGAGATTAGAGCCAACTTTACAATGTAAAAATTCCTTGTTTACTGAAGTAAATCAGCAAAGACAACATTTTTTGAATATTTATAGGGCTATCACTTTGAACAAAATATTTTCTTTGATTCTAACATTGTCACTACATTAGAAAGCATCTACCCAATGTAATTGATTCTGTTAATAAAGAAGAGGAAGAGGAGGAGAAAGACAAAAGAAGTAAAAGTCTATTTTAAAATGTGTAAATGTCTAAACTGCTTAAAAAATCACTTGTCTTACCTTCATTAGAAAACATTTTTTCATTTTATTTATTTCAGGGAGAGAGAGAGAGAGCAGGAGAGAAGGGGAGAGAGAGAAAGAGGAGAGAGAGAAAATCTCAAGCAGGCTCCATTCCTCAGCATGGAGCTCAGTGCAGGGCTTGAAGGGGAACTCGATCTTAGGATGCTGGGATCATGACTTGAAATGAAATCAAGAGTCAGATACTTAACCGACTGAGCCACCCCAGACACCCCAACTTGTCTTATCTTTAGATTAATTATTTTCCTTATTTTAAGGAAATGGTAAATCATAATTTATGCATATATGAAAATAATCATGTGTTGGGGTGCCTGGGTGGCTCAGTCAATTGAGTGTCCAACTCTTGATTTTGGCTCAGGTCATGATCTCATGGTTGTGAGATCAAGATTCTCTGTCTCTCTCTTTCTCTCTCTCACTCTGCTCCTCTTCCCAACTCTCTCTCTCAAATACATTAAAAAATAAAAATAATAATAATCATGTGTTAAAGACTTTGCTTATTTGATATGAAGGAACCAAATAGATGTTATTACTGATTCAAAAGAGAAACCAGGGGCGCCTGGGTGGCTTAGTCGGTTGAGCGTCCGACTTTCGCTTAGGTCATGATCTCGCGGTTCATGGGTTCGAGCCCCGCGTCAGGCTCTGTGCTGACTGCCAGCTCAGAGCCTGGAGCCTGCTTCAGTCTGTGACTCCCTCTCTCTCTGACCCTCCCCTGCTCACACTGTCTTTCTCTCTGTCTCATAGAAAAAAAAAAAAAGAGAAACCAAAGGAGCACAAAATTCTATAATGTGAAGGAATGTCAAGATAACTTGCAAATAGGACAAAATTGGGTTTTCCAGAGGGATGAAATCATTAAAATCACTACCAAATAGGACTTACCCATTAGTTTTCTGTAACTAATAAATAATTATAAACTAGTTCAAAGACAACAAGCAGGGCCAGAGTTAATAACCTAGAAGATTATGCTGTAGATAGTGCATAGTTTTCTATTGAAACACATACAAAAAATTTTACAGTGATTCCCTTCCACTGTAGAATGTAGAGAATGTAGAGAAATGGTACAGAGGAGAACTGGTGATACTCAATCATTAGTAAAGGGGAGCATATTGTTTTAAATGTCTTTTTTTAAATATATTTGCAAAGAACACCAAAAGAAAAGTGATGTTTTACTCATCTACTCCTTGTTTTACTTTTATCACAACCTCCATGCTCTCAGTTTCAGCTTTAATTACTTCTTTCTCTAAAACATATACAAAGGAAGACTAAGGGACAGACTAGCAATCTGGAGTAAAATAAAGAAGAGCCAATACATAGCAATAAGAAAAGAATAAAAACATATATAGTTATGACAATGTTCTGTACTAAAAATATTCTCCTTTGGGGAAATAAGCTTTATCTAAAATAGCCTTTACTAACTACAAAAAGAAAATGGTATAAGTTAAATCAAGAAAAGTATTATTGGAGGTCAATGATCCATTGCTAATTGGCTTGTGAGCTATAAAGGAACCCAATATTAAGTAACACTAGCTGGCTTGGGCTATGTATTGGTTTATTTGGTTGACTGATTAGATGTTTGTTTTGTTCTACTTTTATAAAGGACTCCAGGGACTCCTACATTACCCAATACCTTCAAGGATAAAAGTTAAGGAAATGAAAATAAATGGAAGCTTGAGTGCTTTAGAAAAAAACCAAATATATTTTGAAATCTCATTTTATACAGAAAAACACACATAGATTATCTTGACAAATGACAAATGATCAGCCCTTTTAAATGCCTGGCTTAGATTAGAATAGAATTGATTTCAACATTTTGTGTCAGTGGAATAACGCAGAAGGTGAGGAGAAACAAAATCAGGATTAAGGATTATGTGGTTGGCCAGGTGGGTTTTCAGGTTTTATGTGGGGCTATGGTGACCTTTACTATTTTTCATGTAGTTCATAGATCCTTTAAATCTGATATTTAAAATATATATAAAGAGTTCTGAGCAAATTTAATATATTTTATTTTACTATTATCAAATGGACTTGTATGAGAAACATTAAATCCATTTCTTGGCCCGCAAATATAATTTTAAACTATGCAATAAAGAGGGGAGGGTATCTGGAATGGGATGATAAATACTTATCACAATGGCTATGTCCATACAGGCATTGCTAACCGAGCTCAGGGTTCTTTACTACTCAGCTCAGATGTGTTCTCAGCATTATTTAATTATTTAATACAAGGCTCCAGTTAGCTTTTATTAAGCCCACTGGAGTTGGCAGGCCAGTTTAAACCTATTTGCAACCACTGACTTAGATTATCAATAATTGATTATATACCACAGAGATCAGAACCTAGAAGAACCAGTAAATCAAACACCTGACCAGGAAAGAATATGAGTTCTATTTTCTGTGTTTTCACAAACACCTTTTTATTGGTTTCACATCACCTTTGGTTTAAGGTCCATTTGGTGTTCTAACAATTATTACTGATCCCACAGATGCTCCTGCAGGGGTCTTTGAGTAGTATCCTAGGAAACTTGAAATAGCAAGAACTCAAGTGATGGTTAAGTGGGTAAATTTGACAACTCCTTATCAGTCAACATCTATGTTTAGCTTCTCACAATGGGGGACTACCTCCTCTAGAACTACTCAATTTCAAATTTAGTATTTTCCCTTCATACGTATTTTTCTTTCAAACTACAGTCAGACTGTGTTTGATGTTGGCATATATTGCCACATTAAGTCAGCCTCATACTACTGCTCTGCTGATAAGTTCTCCCTGAAGGACAGAGCAGCACAGCACACCAGCATATCTCCTGAACTGTGAGAAACATAGTTATCTATCCTGACTCACTAGTACCTCCTTCTGCAATCTTCTTCCTCGATATTATTGCATAGCAACTCAATTCATAATTATGAGTTTCATCCTCACTTTTCATTCCTAGGTATCATTATTCCAATATATTTTTTAAAAAAGTTTATTTCTTTATTTTGCAAGAGAGAGAGAAAGCTCACATGAATGGGGGAGGGGCAGGAAGAAAGAGAGAAAAAGAATCCCAAGAAGGCTCTGCTCTGTCACTACAGAACCCAATGTAGGTCTCAATCCCCCCAACTATGAGATCATGCTCTAAGCCAAAATCAAGAGTCAGATGCTTAACTGACTGAGCCACCTAGGCTCAAAATGTAGGCTCATAATTCTTACATTGTATACATGATGTGAGCATGTTGGCTCATGTTTTCATTGTTCATTTTCCATTTTGCCATTCCCCAACAATTATAGTCAGGTATTAATCTGTAGGTCAATCATAAGGTGAAGGTAGTGACACAGGTATATCATCCATGCTGGATGGTACCAGTGATTTGAATTATGTATTTCATTGCATAAGCCATATGTCACTAGCTTCTTCCCTACAAAATGATTCTGTCATTGGTGTTTCCCTGGAGATTAGCCTCAAGTCCCCTTCTTCTTTTTTTTTTTTTTTTTTCAATTTTATGATTTGAGTATTCAAATCCCCTTCTTACGCCAGCAGTCCTTAAAACTCTAACACTCCCCTTCTTCCTTTCCATTTTTCTTGTCTTCCTTTCCCTTCCTTTCCCTTCCTTCTTCAAATATTTGTAAGGGTTTGGAATGTGCTGGAACTGGTATGTAGAGGAGAACATAAAGTACTGACTTCCAGGATTCCTTAGTCCTGAGCAGAAAACAGATTTCAAAAAAATAATTATAATTGAAGCACTGTAATAAATACTGTTATCATAGAAAACTTTAAAATGCTTGTGGAAGACCAAGTGGAGAGAGCACTTACATAGTGCATGGATACATCAGAGAAAACCTTGGTTTCTTCCTCTATACTATAATATTAAATTTCTGAAACATCATTTTAGGCTCAAGAGTATTTTATGTGTCTTTCTTCTTAATTTACCTCCAGTTCCCCTTCTCTTTCTCTCTATATTAACCGTGTCTTTTATTGTCCACATTCTGATATTTTGACATCGGGAGACTTGTTGACCCCAGAGGGATCATCCCTTCCAAGGGGAGCCAATTCCCAGAGAGAAGAAACGACCCACCCAAGAGTGCACTTTTCAAGTACAAATCAACCAATCCAGAGTCCAGCTACCCCTCTATCAGGCTGCCACACTCTGGGGCTCTACCTCTCTTCCCTAATCACCCTAGCTAGGCGCCAGACAAGGAAGGACAGGCCTTATACATTGAAACTATTCAAACTAGCCAGTTGTAAACCTGCCGATTCTGTCCTGCACATTCTACTGAAGAAACCATAATAAAGGTTCTTACCCAAGTTTTCCCTCTCCTTCCACCTCCCGACAGCACTACTTCCCTGTGTGGGCTCCTCCATCACTTGGTGTGTTCTTACCTCCTGGGACCTTTGAATAAGAAACTATGTTTTCAATGGCAATAGTTTTCTAATCTATTGGTCCAACTGTAGCTCAAGTTTCTACTAATAAATGATATTTTATAACACATCCTCTGTCCCGTTCTCCCTCCCCTTCCCACCTCCTGCCCTCTCCATTTTGTTGCACAATTTTTTACCTCAACACGCAGCATTCATTGTCTTGCTACTTTGAAAAATGAAGAGGTGGACACAGAATAAAATGAGAAGCAGGCAAAAGTTTATTAGAGTATAAGATCAGAAAGGAAGAATAGTATGAAAACTCTTTTGGCAGAGTGGGGACATTTGAAAGTGAATACCCATGGAGTGTAGGCAAGGGACTTTGTTTCATAGGGTTTGGGTCGCCCTCCCTTCTGTTCCCCTTCATTTCTTCGCAGGTCCTACCCTTATTGACTTGATAACTCTAGGTTCTGGGCATTCCATTCCTGATTGTGATTTCATCGTGTGAGGAGACAGACTATGGTCATACTTTCCCTTACATAACTTGAGTTTTATGGCTTATCTATTTTACTTAGGCATTTTGATTGTCAAAATCCTGAGGAGAACCTGAGGAGGAATAGGTGGTATCTGTTCTATTTTTAAGAGGAACCTTAAGCCTGAAGAAGTTTGCTCCTAGCCAGATACTCCCAGCATTGTTTTAAAATATGTGTTTTTCCCCACCCTCAGGTCTTCACCTTTCCCTCTCTGCCTATTTTATCCTATCTTTCCCTATCATAATTTCACTTTGTTAGCATAGAATATAATTTTTTTAAGTCTGCTATCAAAAATGGCTCTTTTCATACACACACACGTAATTCCTGTCAGCTATTCCCTTATAAGAGTACTCTAGTCTTTACACTGTTAGAACAATCAGAAAAGAAATTATCTCTTTTGTCAAAAACAAGTAAAAAATATTACATATACTGATAGGCTTTTCAACTTAATTTGTTTACTTTTAAAAGAGAAATTATATTTGAGCAGCTACTCTTTTAAAATGAAAAACTAGGGGCACCTGGGTGGCTCAATCAGTTAAGCATCTGACTTTGGCTCAGGTCCTGAATCACATGGTTCACGGGTTTGAGCTTCGCATCAGGTTCTGTGCTGACAGCTCAGAGCCTGGAGCCTGCTTCAGATTCTGTTTCCTCTTCTCTCTACCTTCCCTCTTGTGTTCTGTCTCTCAAAAATAAATAAATGTTAAAAAAAATTTAAAACTAAAAACCATAAGTGAATCAAAGTTCTTAGTCTATGAAGTAAACTAGATAATACATGTGCACATAAGTATGTGTGTATGCGCGCGCGCACACACACACACACACGTAAACTAGAAGTGAGGCATAGGTAGATATTATAATGGGGTGAAGGTGTTCAATCCCTTCAAATGAAACAGATACAAAGATGAACTCCTGACTTCCTCTGCTGTAGACTTCTTGGTCTGGAAAATCACATTCTGTTAAGGAAAGACAAATCTGAAAACACTCATTCAGTTTCCATTCTAAAACATTAGCTAAATGCACTAAGTGTTTTATGCACAAAGAGCTGCACATTGAAATGTAAACAACAACAACAACAACAAAGTAACAAGCTGTAAAAAAACTGTCTTCAGCATTATACCCAAAGATCCCCTCCGGATATCCCCGCCTGCCAGTATTGAAAAGCAAATACAGTCTGGGAGTTGTGGAAAGAACGTACTATGCCTAGAGAGAGTCTCACTACCCATTGGCATCAAAAGTTCAAGAGCCCTCAGGCTCCTCTAACAGCTCCTTAAAACGAGTGGGGAACTGAGAAAGCTCTACTGGGGCCAAGGATTCCATGGAGGTTCAGAAGCAACCAAAGGCAGACTTGCTCACTCAGCACTATAGCTCATTAAGGTGGTTTATATTCAGCTGAAGTAAAACGGGAAAATATCACCAGGCTTCTCATGTGAAATGAAAAGAATGTGAGTCACCAAGTATCATTAAAATAGAAAGAAGTTAAAAATATATCTCAATGACCAAACAGCCACTTGTAACCTGTAATATCCACTTGGCCATGTCTTACCCTGTAAGGCACATCAGGCTAAGAGAATTCATTACTGAGAAGTGTGGGTTCTCCCCTTCATCACTAGTCAACCTGAACCCTAGCCTGGATTGCCAAGTACACATGGGTTTGATGGGATTCAGTTGTTTAAAAGAAGGAAGAGGGGGAACTGGTAGGGCTTACCCAAGTTTTAACTTTTGTATTTATTAGCCATGTGGCTTCAGGTGAATAATTTAGTCCCCGTGCCTTTTGCTTCATATATAAAATGAGATTAAAAGTTATTTCACTGTCTTCTTCACTGTATTTAAAAGTATGTTGCAAACTGGCTGGTTCTACAGAATTGACAGTTTTATTATTATATGTAATTTATGAAAATAAAATCAGATTATTTGGATTTAGAGGAGAAATACATTACACCAAATATACTAAATATATCAAGTTTTACAATTCTATACAGATAGTTATCACAAGGCTACATAAACAAATATTTATTGAGTTAATACCTAATGATCTAGTTATCATTCTAGCATATTACAAAAGTGCACCCTCACCTACTATAGGCCCTTTAATAATACCTAAAGGATATCTTGTCTTCTACTATTCTCTTTTAGCACTCACGGGATGTCCACACATTACATCCTTCAGCGGTCCACCTTAGGTGAAACCCTTTAGCAGAGACTTATCACAGTCAGCTGGCAGATATGAGCCGACCACTCTGGATGTGTTCTCTCTAACCAGATGTCCACTCAGGCTAAACTGACTGTACCATACTGATGAGGGAGTATGAGGCAAGCTGAGAGGCAAAACCACAAGCTAGCACCCCATGGGATGCCAGGCGGGGTCTGTGGGATGTTCCTTGGACACCCCTGGTTACCCAAGAACAAAGGAAAGGGGTTTAAGTGCCTGTCATGGTGATGCAGGAAACTAAGGCAAATGAAAAATTAAGTTTCCTTACTGCCTATAGCTTATTGACAAGTCTTTGAGACCAGCAGAGTCACATCCCTCTAGAAGTTCAGCGGCCTCCAGAATGATACTTTGCTAGGGTCAAAAGAGAAACTTGGCTTAACATTGTCCCAATGGTCAGGATCCTGTAAGTCTACTTCCTTTATCTTAGCTGGCCCAGGATATATGCTGGTAGTCATGCTCCAAGATTATGCACCTCCCCCCGACCATATATGCAACTGAAGAGTCTCAGGACTGAAGTTTTATTAAATGGTGATAAATGGTGTTTCCCTACAAAGAGCTAGTCCCTCAAGGTCTTGGAAACCTTGATTCCAAAATACCTTAGAGATTTACTCAATCCCCGACCCCTTCCTAACCTGAGGGTATATAATGAGTTACCCATCACGACACCAGTACAGCTCTTCACTCATGGGTCTTGTCTCCATGTTTAATAAAATCACCGTTTTTGCACTAAAGATGTTTTCAAGAATTCTTTCTTGGCTGACAGTTCTGGCCCCACAATCCCCCCATTATCCCAAAACTTCATCAATGCCATAGGTCTTGAATTATCATTTGGAACTATAACTTCATTACTGATAAAAATAATTTCAAAAATTAATTCTTGTCATCATTAATCTTCCCCAAATAATAAATTAATAAACAAATGTTTAATCTAATTCAGTATACATTTTAGGACCACAAAATTTTCTTTTTTTAAAATGTTTTAAATTTATTTTTGAGAGAGAGACAGAGACAGAGAATGAGCAGGGGAGTGGCAGAGAAAGACGGAAACAGAATCTGAAGCAAGCTCCAGGCTCTCAATACAGAACTCAACTTGGGACTCGAACTCGTGAACCACGAGATCATGATCTGAGCCGAAGTCAGCCGCTTAACCGACTGAGCCACCCAGCTGCCCCTAGGACCACATATTTCAACTGGTTGTTGGAGAGATGCAACCCAGCGACTCTAAGCCTCAGGTGAGTGATGGTCCGAAGAGGCTAAAGTAAAGATTCACAGACAGTAATCAAGACATAGGATAAATGGGGGGAATTTATATACAGGGACTCCAGGAGCGGCTGAGTAGACAAAGAATCCGTTGCAGCCAGTTTTAATAGCACAACAACTTAACCAAGCAACTATCAGTGGCCCTTAGATGAAAGGAAGAGATAGGATTCAGTAGAGAGAGAGGGAAAGATTAGGACCTGAGATCCTGAGTGGGGGAAAAAACACATTTTGAAACAATGCTGGGAGTGTCTGACCACAGCAAACCCTCTCAGGTGTAAAGTTCCTCTTAAGAATGTAACAGATACTGGGGCGCCTGGGTGGCTTAGTCGGTTAAGCATCTGACTTTCGCTTGGGTCATGATCTTGCAGTTCGTGGGTTCGAACTCCGCATCAGGCTCTGTGCTGACTGCCAGCTCAGAGCCTGGAGCCTATTTCAGAGTCTGTATCTCCCTCTCTCTCTGACCCTTCCCTGCTCACGCTGTTGCTCTCTCTCTCTCTCTCTCTTTCTCTCTCTCTCTCTCTCCTAGAAATAAATAAAAATATTAAAAAAAAAAAGAATGTAACAGATACCACCTACTCCCCTTAAGGTTTTCCTCAAGAATTTGACTAAAGACTCAAAATAAATAGTAGACCATAAAACATATGACCCACAAGGAATAATATGGCTTAGACTGCCCCTCGTACAATGAAATTGAGCCAATCAGAATGGACAATGCAGCACTAAGATTTATCAAGCCAATAAGGGTAGGACCTGAGAAGGAAAGAGGGGAGGGTGAAGAATGGGCTGATCAGAACCTTATAAAACAAGGACCCTTGCCTGCAGTCAAGGGCATTCACTTTTGAATGTCCCCTCTCTGTTTTCATCATACAGATCTTTTATATCTTTGGTTAGGTTTATTCCTATGTATTTTATGGGTTTTTGTACAATTGTGAATGGGATCAGTTTCTTGATTTCTCTTTCTATCACTTCATTATTGGTGTATAAAAATGCAACCAATTTCTGTATGTTGATTTTGTACCCTGCAACTTGGCTGAATTCATGGATAAGTTCTAGTAGGCTTCTGGTGGAGTCTGCCGGGTTTTCCATGTAGAGTATCATGTTGTCTGTGAAAAGTGAAAGCTTGACTTCTTCTTTGCCAATTCTGATGCCTTTTCTTTCCTTTTGTTTTCTTACTGCTGATGCTAGGACTTACAGCACTATGTTAAACAACAGCGGTGAGAGTGGTCATCCCTGTCGTGTTCCTGATCTCAGAGGGAGAGCTCTCAGTTTTCCCCATTGAGGATGATGTTAGCTGTGGGCTTCTCATAAATGACTTTTATGATGCTTAAGTAAGTTCCTTCTATAGAAAACTTATGATGGAAGTCAAAAAAGGCACAAAGAAATGGAAAAACATTCCATGCTCATGGACCGGAAGAATAAATATTGTTAAGATGTCATTACTTCCCAAAGCAATCTACACATTCAATGCAATCCCAATCATAATCGCACCAGCATTCTTCTCAAAGCAAGAACAAACTATCCTAAAATTTGTATGGAACCACAAAAGACCCCGAATAGCCAAAGTAATATTGAAGAAGAAAACCAAAACAGGAGGCATCACAATCCCAGACTTTAGCCTCTACTACAAACCTGTAATCATCAGGACAGTATGGTGTTCGCACAAAAACAGACACATAGACCAGTGGAATAGAATAGAGAACTCAGAATTAGACTCACAAATATATGGCCAACTAATCTTTGACAAGGCAGGAAAGATTATCCAATGGGAAAAGACAGCCTCTTTAACAGATGAACTGGACAGCAATGTGCAAAAGAATAAAATTAGATCACTTTCTTACACCATACACAAAAATAAATTCAAAATGCATAAAGGACCTGAATGTGAGACAGGAAACTATCAAAACCTTAGAGGAGAAAGCAGGAAAAAACCTCCTTGACCTTCACTACAGCAATTTCTTACTTGACACATCCCCAAAGGCAAGGGAATCAAGAGCAAAAATAAAGTATTGGGACCTAATCAAGATAAAAACCTTCTGCACGGCAAAGGAAACAATCAATAAAACTAATAGGCAACTGATGGAATGGGAAAAGGTAGTTGCAAATGACATATCAGATCAAGGGCTAGTATCCAGAATCTGTAAGGAACTCTACACCTGAAAAACAAATAATCCAGGGAAGACATGGGCAGAAGACATGAACAGACACTTCTCCAAAGAGGACATCCAGACGGTCAACAGACACATGAAATGATGCTCAGCATCCCTCCTCATCAGGGAAATACAAATCAAAACCACACTGAGATATCACCTCACACTGGTCAGAGTGGCTAAAATGAACAAATCAAGAGACTATAGATGCTGGCGAGGATGTGGAGAAACAGACACCCTCCTAAACCATTGGTGGGAATGTAAACTGGTGCAGCCCCTCTGGAAAATGGTGTGGAGGTCCTCAAAAAATTAACAGTAGAACTCCCCTATGAATGTCCACTCTCTGTAACCAGAGCCTTCATACTATTCTTCCTTTCTGATCTTATACTGTAATAAGCTTTTGCCTGCTGATCATTTTGTGTCCATTTGTTTATTTTTTGAAGTGGTGAGACAATAAATCCCGGGTACTGAGATAAAAAATCCTGAAACACTTCCACCCCCTTGTGTGGCCAGCATTTCCAAGGTGATTAAAGCCAGCCATCTGGACTCTCTTCATTACAAGGGAGGTGTTCTGGGCTCACCACCCCTGGGGCCTCTGACCTTGAACATTGCACAACACATTTCTCTGCACAATATGCTTGATGGGAATATGGAGGGAGGACAGGAGCTTTACATTCTCAACATAGTGATTAACAGGGTCATTCAAGGTATGTTTGCACAAACTAGCTATCCAGCATATACCATAGAATTGTTACATCTCTTAAGTCATTTGCCCTCAAGCATTCATCGTGAAGTTCAAGTATACAGAAAAGTGGAAAGGATAGTTCAATGTTTACCAGTGTACACACCACTGAGAGCCAATCTTCATTTATATTTTACCATGTTTATCATGTATATATTATGTACCACATGTTTTTTGATAAACTATTTGAAAGTAAATGTTAGACACCATGATATTTTATCCCTAAATACTTCGGCATACATTATCTAAAAAAGTTATTGTTCTTCCTCGATGGCAAACTCATTATCATCTAAGAAAACAAACATTTTCTCTAATATTTACTAAAACTCTATATTCAAATTTCCTAAATTAAACACAAAGTTCCTTTTATACTTTTTATATCTTTTTTGCAATCCTAATTTTGCATAGAATTATGCTTTTTATACTTTAAAAAAGTATTTAAAAAAAACAAGGATCCAACCAGGGTTTACATATTTCATTTGGTTTTGGTTGTTATGTTTTTTAGTTTCTTTTACTTTAGAATGACCACCCCCTCCCTACTTTTTTTTATAAAAATGACATTGACTTCTTGAAGAGTTCAGTCCGGGCATTCTTATAGAATGCTTAGCTCCTGCATTTCCTGTAAACTGGAGGTAAAGTCAAAAGATTCCTTTAGATTCAGTAATCTTTTGGTAAGATTACTTCAAGAGTGATGCTGTGCTATATTTCATATATGCGTTACAACAGGTGCACATTAGGGCAAGTTATTCCATTCTAAGTAATTTAATTAAGGTTAAATCCTAAGTAATTTAATTAAGGTTAAGCTGGTAATCTGATAGTTCTCCTGTAAAAGGCACATTTTCTCCTTTGCAATAAGTACCATGTAAAGCCATAATTGTATTTTACCTTACAACAACTTCTTCCATACTACCTTATGCATACTCCAATAATCCCTTGCCTCAGCCAATCATTTCATGGAGGACTGCTTAAGTGTTGATTTCTAATTCTCTTTTTTCTTCTGTATTTATTAACCATCTTTCTTTCTGGGAAAAAAAAAAGACCTTTCTATTATCAATTTGAGCTGAAATATCTTTCCTCCCCAAAACACAAAGTAAAGGATTCATTCCTTCCCTTTAATTAGCAATTTTCAGAGTAAAGATTCAGTGGGAGATTTAACTCCAAGGGTGGCAAATGAGTTTTATTCTTTTGATTAGCACTATTGGGTTCATAGATTTGAATTTGCTCAATGCTTTACAATCAGCTAGAGTCATTATTCTCTTTGATACTCCAATTATCACAAATTTGGCTAGTGGGAATCCCAGCAAGTTCAGTCTTTGAGTGCTTTCATTGTTGTTTGGAAATGAGAGATCCTAGGCTCACCTGCTCCAGACTGATGATCGCCTATATTTCCAAGGAGTCAGCTCCTTCAGTGGGAACTAGGCATGGTCATCACCACTGGAGTGTCATTCTTTCATTGGCCATTTCAGAGGGCAGACCTAGGAAACATGTTAAAAATGACAAATTCCTATTAAAATTTCTAAGCACTTTTATCTTCTTCCAAATTTTCCCCCCAAATTTTTGGATCCTAATAACATAATAGGGTTTACATTTTTACCCTAAAATATTTGTAAAATAGTTTCAAATGAACTAGATAAATAAAACCAGTGGAATGAAATTTGTGATTTCAACTTTTCCCCTTAGAATATATCCCAATAAGAAAGTACTATCAGAGTTAAAGGTAACTCATCATTATTTTTTCCTCTGTGGTTATGTTACCAGATTTATATATAGTTTTATCTTTTTACTTTCTTTTAAGTTATGTGTTCTGCTTCTTCCTGTTTGAATTTATTCAAGTTTTGAATATATAAAACATTTCTCATTTTTCTCTCTCTGTACTTATCCTTAAACATATTTTAAAATGTCCAATTTCTCTTATGATAAAAGAAATGAAGATTAAAATGTGTAAAGTTGATAATATGCTTTTTTTTTCCTTTCTGCAAGACTATATAGCCTGTATTCCATCCTTCAAACTACTTTTGTTTTAGGCTTAGCTTTCTTGTAGAACATATTCAATACTCCACAGTTCTCTTGCCAATCTCTCCAATAATCATTTGGCTGAGTCAGGCTCACCCTCCAGTTAACTCCTTGGAAAAGGCTTATGATTACCTATTTTGCCAATTTTAAACCAACTTTTCTATAGCCTTGATACTGTAAGAGAAGCTTGCCTAAATTTAAAATCTGGCTCTTTATTGCCTTTCCTAGAGTTAAAATGTTGCCCTTTTATGTTTACTTTGTATGTTCCTGTTGAGAAGTGTTATGTCAAGTAGATTATTTCATTTATAAATTATTTGGATTTTTATTTTTTGTTTTCCTGTTTTTGTCTTTCATGCACAGAGGAATATTTTCATTTTATCTTTAAATTTTATTTATATTTACTTTACTTAATTTTAATTTTACTGGAATATATCTCAGAATTGAGCAATGGGTGGTAGGGGGTGGGGGAGCAGTTAAGCTTCCAGCTTTGGCTCAGGTTCTGATCTCACAGTTCATGAGTGCAAGCCCCATGTCAGGATCTGTGCTGACAGCTCAGAGCCTGAAGCCTGCTTCAGATTCTGTGTCTTCCTGTGTCTCTCTGCCCCTCCCCCACTTGCATTCTGTCTCTCTCTGTCTCTCAAAAATAAATTAAAAATGCTGTTTTAATTTTAATAAAGAAATTTTTAAAATTAACCAATAGATCTTATCTATCTGAATGTATCTATTCAGATCTTATTTTATATCCTTTAATTGTATTAAAAGAGTTTCTTTAAATATCCCTTTAAAGTTCTGTCATTGTTGTTTTAGTCTTCAGCCTCTCCAATTATACGCACATTGGATCTTTGCCTGTTTTCCCGATCAATAACTTTGAATGTGATCCCTGTTATCTTTTCTTTATGTTACATTTAAGCTCTTTTTATTGGAATTGTATTTCCTTATGGCACTGCTATTGTCTATACCACCAAATGTAATTTAATCATAGCTATTCTCCCCTGGTCACTTAATACATTAATAATTAATATAATTTAGTGTATATTCTAATATATTCCTATGTTTTTCTTGAACCTGATTATCTCCCTGCTTATATCTTCCTGTTTTTTTTTAATTTCTATTATGATTTATCTAATTATATTTAATTAACAGTGTTGAATTACAGTTTTTTTTTTCATGCCTTCTTTTGGTTGTTGTTATTATCAATGTTTTTGTCTCCTGAAAATTTTGAGTTTTATAATGTATTTTCTTCTTCTGTAAATTCCACATGCATATTGAATTTTCTTCACTTAAATTCATACTTAGTTTTTATTGGAGTAGTAGGCATTTCAAAGAGAGAGGTTGGTATGACTTGTTTGATTTTTTTGTTTAAGAGCATCTTTTTTTGTTTCTATAATAAAGTAAAACTTACTTTATTGAAAATAGTATCTCTTTTGTTGATTTATTTCTGCATTCTTCTGATTCTTAGTGTCTTGTTTTACTATGGATTTCGACTACCACTGCCTTCTTCTTTTCCTCCAAGAGGCACCTCCTCTTTCTAAGATGGCTCCCTTTCCCCCAGAAGTGGTATTTTTTGGGACCACCCAGTCTGCTCAATAATTCCCCTTTTCTATTGCCCTCCCTAGGAACAAGTACACTGTTTTACTGGATCTCAGAATTGTTCTTGAAGTTTTTCAGACTCAGGGTAGGGCCTTTTCTTCCTAGGAATGAACTTTGGTTGGTGTTATCTTTGTTGCATTAGTAGAACCTAACCAAACTCTCCTGTCTTCAACACAGTTGCTGCCTTTATGCCAAATGGGCTCCAGAGATCACTCTGCTGGTTTAGGACACTTGGTTTTCTTCTTATATGTCAATTTAATTTCCAAACATTCTCTTCTCTTAGTTGCAGTGTAGTCATGGAGTATGGCTTTATTGAAATTATATGGAGTGATTATAATTTAGTCCTCAGCCATCATAATGGTTCCACCCTCTCAAGGCTCTTTTAATGCAGCTCCAACTCCCCTCCTTTTTTTAAAAAAAACTTTTTAAAAAAGTTTTGTTGTTGCTTTTTAAAAATTTATTTTTGAAAGAGAGAGAGAGAGAGAGAGAGCACCAATGGGGCATAGCAAAGAGAGAAGTAGACAAAGAATCCAAAGCAGGCTCCAGGCTCTTTGGTGTCAGCACAGAGTACAATGCTGGCTCGAACCATGAGATTATGACCTGAGTGAAGACAGACGCTTAACTGACTGAGCCACCTAGGCCCCCCTCCTTTTTTCTGTTTTTAAACAGTATTCATTTGTTGAAGAAACCAGAGTAGCTGTTATGAAGAATCCAAATACCTTATGGATTGATCTGATTGTTTTTATTGTTTGGTTTGGCTTCTTTCTGAATCACAATAAGAAAATTTCTTAGGGACCTTTATCTCACTTTATTAAAAACTCCACATCTTCTCTCTTATATCCTACTCATAGCAAAAAACAAATTCCTTCACTTTTTTTTTATTTAGAGCAGCTTAAGTATTTGCTTAAATGTTTATTTACTTTTGAGAGAGAGTATAAGCAGGGGAGGGGCAGAGAGAGGGGGACAGAGGGTCTTCACTGAGCAGCTCCTCACTGACAGCAAAGAGTGATATGGGGCTTGAGCTCACAAACCAGATCATAACTGGAGTAGAAATCAGATGCTTAACCAACTGAGCCACCCAGGCACCCTGCAGCTTAGCTTAGCTTTTTTTTTTTTTTTTTTTTTGTATTCCCATTTACAGCAATGTCTTGGGATATCAACTTTTGCCTCAAAGTGTTTGTTTATTATAAATCTAGTATAAATCTTGAGAGGAGTCAATTCTCTTCATAGTTTGGGTAGCAGCTTCCTAATAAAAATAAAAATAAAAATAGCTAATGTTCATTGTTACCTTTCCTCCTTGTTGGTGGTGGTAACTATTATTAGTGCCATGACTATCCAATACCTTTATAAATATATTCCTAACACCTCTATCAAATAGTTTGTATTATATCATTTACTAAATTTTCTTTAAAAACCTGAAGCACAGCAAAGTTATGTAATTTATGCAAGGTTATACAGAAAGTTAGATGGGAGGAATGGGGCAAGATTTAGTTGTAGGCACTGTGATTTTATAACTCTTCCCACCTTAAACATTGGAATGTACTCCTTTGGCATACTTTCGTTGTTACACAAGGATTACAAATCACTTTTTCAGGATGTATATGTGTACTGAGAAGGGAAGAATATAACAAACATATATCCATCTGATGTAAGCAAGCAAACTGTCAAGCTGACATATATATTAGTATACATTTTAAAAAATATTGTCTTTAGGGGCGCCTGGGTGGCTTAGTCGGTTAAGCGTCGACTTTCGCTTAGGTCATGATCTCGCGGTTTCGTGGGTTCCAGCCCCGCGTCGGGCTCCGTGCTGACTGCCAGCTCAGAGCCTGGACCCTGTTTCAGTCTGTGTCCCTCTCTCTCTGACCCTCCCCTGCTCGCGCTGTTTCTCTCTGTCTCCTAAAAATAAATAAAACATTAAAAAATTTTAAAAAAATATTATCTTTAATAATTTGGGTATTATAAGATGATATGGCTACTATTCATTAAGCAGAGATAAAAATAAAAGATAAGTTTAAAGTGATAATAAGAAAAGTCTAAGCCAGAGAAAAAGGACAAACAGAACAAAACTTTATTTTAAAGAACTAAATAAGATAAAATATAACGATATTTAGCAATCAGAGAAGCCTGTGGACCGAGGTACTCTACAGGATCACAGCTTTGTGAGGCCTGTGTGAGATTTTCCAGTGCCTTCGTGGGAGCTGAGTTAGAGTGCAATGGTTGGAGTTGAGAGAGAGTCTATCTAGAATTCTAGTCTCACCCAGTTTGTCTCTGGGCAAGGTCCTTAAATTCTCTGTGTCTGAGCTCCCTTATCTGTAAAACAATAAATTACGAGGATTTATCTCATAGATTTATTGAGAAATTGAAAGAGTTAATACATGTAAAACATTTAGAAGTGTAGCTGCTGTGCAGTAAACAGTAGGTGGCAACTACCATTGTTTTGGGGGGACCTTCAGCTCATCAGAATGCCTACTCAACATTAAACTTACTTGCATCTTTCATGTCGTTGTCCAGGCATCCACATTCCCTTAAGTCCTGCTGTGTCCTGCTAAGGGAAAGTTGTGAAACTTAAACAGAAAAATAAAGAACGTTTCAAGTACACTCTGCTAAGTTCAGCAGTGTCTCATTACCAAGCCTCAAACATACCAGCCCCTGGCTCTTTTTTCCCCAACCAGAAAGTCCTCCTTTCTTCATTTTGCCTGTTCTACGCTGTGTATGTTTGCAGATTTTGCTCAAGACCCATGACATTTTCCATCATTGTGGTGCCCTCGGTGATCTCCCTGCCTTGCAATGCCTACTCTCAGAATTTGTTCTACGTGGTTTCAAATTTAATAACACATCCTGCTGTTTTTTCTCATCTTTTTTTACTTTACTTGCGTATTTATTTCTGCTACCATTTCATGTATACATATCTCTTCTCTGCATCTGGACAATAAACTGTGAGGTCAGAGACACTGCAAACTTGTTTACAGTCCCTGCATCAGGGGTAAAATGCCACATACTTGTAGGTGTCTAGTAAATGATACTTATTTTTTCTTCTAGTTTGAATAGAATCAGAAAAACTTGGAGGTTTGGTACTCAGCTAGCCCTCCTAATGTCCTCATATTAGACTGAGCTCATCCCCTTTGCCATTCTGCAGTTTAGAAGGTGGGATGTGTGAGGCTGAGAGATGTGCATGCTCTCTGAAAAGCTAGTCTGAGATTTTCTGCAAAACCCACAGAGCGATGGTGTTTAGCCCCACATTTTCTGAGGCCACTGAGGAGAGTTTCTTCCTTTTGGACCGGACTTTTGGTATCACTTGAGAACTAACTCACAACCCCATTCTTTGCAGGACATCGGTTCATCATGGATCCTAAAAAATGGTTTTGAGCTTCCAGATCCCAGTTCTTGAGGACTGAAACTCCTCCAGACCTTTTACTTTGGCTCCCAGATGATAAAAGAGAACTTTCCTTATACATAGGATTTTTTGTTATGGTTGCAGTTATTATTTACAATGTAAGTATTATACAGAACACGGTGTGCTTTCTTTAAGTAAGGAGAACATAAATCAAGCTCAGATTTTATAGTGTTATTGACTACCATTAAATTGTAATAGCTAACTCGGCCCATATGGCCATTTGTGAGAATAAGTGTGTGTGCACACACACACACACACATACACACATCCTTGGGGCTGGGGACAAAGGTGTGTAGCAAAACTCAGAACTCAGCACATCTAGTTTGCAAGTTCAGGTTGTAGGTTTATGGACTCAAGTGTACAGAGTTTCTCAAGTCTGTGCCCCAGTGCCAGCTCTGAGCTGATGTTATTCTTAAATAAAATGAAAACTGCAAGCCAGAAGCAAAATGTAACAGCTTTGCCGGCTGTGAGCATACTGTTTACGGATTGAACTTGGGACCAAAACCGTTATATAGTATGACTTATGACAACTCAAGAAAATGTTTTGACAAACAAAGGTCTTATTTAAAAAATAAGCAGGTACAAACAAGATCTTTCTTCTCAGTAGAACGCATCCCACAATGCTTTCTCCACTCTTCCAACCATCTCAGTTTAGATTTAGTCAGAGTAGGTAATGGCTTTCTTTACTCAGAACAAGCAGGATGTAGACAAATAGAAGATCTCTCTGTCTGTATGTCTGTCTCTCTCTGTCTCTCTCACTACCACTACTACTACTACTACTACTACTACTACTACTACTACCACCACCACCATATAGTATAGTAATCATTATATATAATCATTATTGTATATATTTTATATTTAATCATTTTAAATGGTCCAGGGGAAAAGATAAGGATTAAAACCTTGATTATTTTCTATTGTCCTTGACTGTGAATTATTTGCCAGTTTGGATAAATAGAATTTATTTAGGCAGCTGAGCTGTATACATGTCATTAAGTTTTTTTTTTTTAAGAAGCTATAAATTGTATTTGCAATAATCTTGAACTTGGAGGTGAGGCTATATAGTAAAACTAGAAATGGATACTAGAGCAAGTATACAAATGATTCTGATAGTTTTCATCAATTATTTGGGTAGTTCATATATTGGTAGACATGTATTTAGTATATTAAAACTGGTCCGAGAAGTGAAAATATTGCTTTGGGAAATTGAGCACAATTTTATTTATTGCCTACTATGATATTGTTACTGAGTGAAGCACAAGAATACAAAGATTTAAAAGATGTTGACTTTACCCCAAGTAGCTCAGTGTCTACTGCGTTATTTGTATAAGTCCTCCATTCCATATTTTGTATACAGACCTTCCTTGACTTACAATGGTGTTATGCCCTGATAAACTCATCATAAGGTGAAATATTGTAAGTTGAAAATGCAGTCAATATACTTCACCTACCAAACAGCATAGCCTAGCCTACCTTATACAAGGTCAGAGCACTCACATTAACCTACCATTGAGCACAATTGCCTAACACAAAGCCTGTTTTATAATAAAGCACTGACTATCTCATGTTATGCATTGACTACTGCACTGAAAGTGAAAAATGGGATGGTGTATAAATACAGATGTTGTTGGTTACCAGGTACTTATCCTCATGCTCGTGGCTGACTGGATTTTGCAGCTACTGCCTCTGGCCCAGCATCACAGGAGAGGACCCTCCCTTCCCCCCACCCTCTCCCCCCACATATCCCTAGCTCAGGAAAAGATCTAAAATTCAAAGTATAGGTTCTACTGAATGTATACCATTTTTGCACCAGTGTGAAGTCAAAAAATCATAAGTTGAATTGTTTTAAGTTGGGGACTATCTGCATAGCCAAGAGTAATGTTTAGAGAAGTCATAGACACATGTGATTTAAAGTCATAATTGTTCAGGGACCTGGATTAAAGGGAAGAGGGAAAATGTATTGCTGCACATAAAATTATAGGCATTCCTTTCTTCTATTCCTTTCTACACAGAGGTAAAAATATCTTGAAAAGATAGAAGAAAAGTGTTTATTGCCATCTTCAACAGGTACTTGAATGCATCGTTAAATAAACAAAGCCCTGACTAGAGGTAGGAAATGACTTAGAACACTAGTTTTGTTTGGATAGAATCAGTGTCTTCCATGTTGCCTGGACACATGTAGGACAACTGAAATTCAATATACATTGCCAAAAAATAGCTTAATTCATAACCTCCTACTGTCTTTACTCTGTTGTAGAAACCCTGTTAACTGTGGAGTCTCTTCAAGAACTGAAGAAACAGGAAACACAGTATCCTAGGACATCCTTTTACCTTACTTCAGTCAACTAATACAGTTTCAGATATGCGGAATTCTAAAAAATAAAACATATGTAAAACTTTAAAGTTAAAAACTCAGCATTTAAAATTAAAAATAAAAACTAAGGTAGACACATTTTCTGAAGAGTTATTTAATTCTTCATAGGACACTTCAAGGATTGGCAGTGTGGTGAACTAATTAGACATGATGTGAAAAATAACAAAATGCCCACCCTTCCTACGAGTGATAAAAGTGTTAGAAGGTTTCAAAGGTTCACGCTGAAGCACTATTATAAGGCAAATGTATGTTACGTTTCACCTATAATTAATATTTTAGTTGACATTAATTAAGAAAACAGTTGTATCTATTGGATAGAGTAGGAGGTCACAAAGCAGGCAGGCTTTGAAAGGAGAAGGGGTCCACAGCATATGGTAATAAGCTAGAAATATTTTGCTCATATACATCATCTTGAGAATATAACTTCCAGCATATTCTAGGTATTAATGCTTTGAAGTAATTGTATCACTTCTCTAAATGTTTTCAGTAGATGGAAATAGCATAGTAATTTGACACTCACCATCAACCATTTAAAATAAATGCATTAACATTTTATATTTTATTTGTACATTTCAAAATCATACTTTTGGGGGTGCCATGGTAGCTCTGTCAGTTAGGCGTCTTACTCTTGATTTCAGCTCAGGTTATATCTCACTGTTAGTGAGATCGAGCCCTGTGTCAGGCTCTGTGCTGACAGTGTGGAGCCTGCTTGGGATTCTCTCTCTTTCTCTCTCTCAGACCCTCTCCCTCTCCCTCCCTCCTTCCCTTTCTCCCTCCCTCTACCTCTCTCTCTCTCTCAAAATAAGTAAACATTTTTTAAAAATCATATTTTCATTTTGTTTCTTCCAAAAAGTTCTGTTCTAATATAATATTTATACTTGAAAGTGTTTTGGGGCACCTATGATATCATATTTCTTTGCAACAACAAAACTATATATATTTTCCCCCTGTGACCCTAAGGCTCTGTGATGTTATAAGACATTCATCTGGATTGAGTTTTATTCTAATTATTGTTAGTATACAATTATTCAAAACAAATAAATGCCACATACTTTTTAAGCCAAAAATAGAATCAGAAATGGCTTTCTTAATGATGTGAGCGGAAGTAGAGAACAGATTAAGGGAGGTTTTAAATTGTCCCCTTATTTTGTGCTTTTTTAAAAAAGTATATTTGGACAATGAACCATAGTAAGATTCTGGATGGGAGAGATGAAAGAGGAAAAGTAAGGTGGGAATGTGGAGAAGAGCTGACTGACATCTCAATTGCAGATACTTTGGGCAAATCGTATGGAAACTGAAATTCTAGAAATTGATTGACTTAATATTATTCATGCCAGGGTACCTCTAGGAGAGTTTTCGGGAACTCTCAGAGATAGGAATACCTCAGTTTGAACTGTTGCCATAGCATACAATCTTGGAAAGCATTCTAGAGAATTTTTGTTGGGAATGGTTGATAGCATTGGAAGACTATGTTAAATACAAAAGATTGAGAAAGGAGAGTGGTGCTGAACAGAAGGACGGTCTACCAACAAAGAACTGAACGATCATCATGACTTTATCACATTTGACCCTAATTGTCATCACTTCCCTGCATGTTTATCCATTTGTACTCTTAAGCAGGAAATAAATGAGTTTCTTATAGTCCTTGAGAAAAGATTAAATAGAATAAGCCCAAATGTGAAAGGGGAAACATAAAATAAGGAAAAATAATTCTTTTAGAGAAGTACTCAGGAAACCTTGTTTAGAGAATCATTTATTAGATTTCATGTTTGCTATGCTAGCCTTATTTTTTCTCCAGCTAAAAAAAATACCAGAGGGCTTCAAGTGAATCATCATTTATCTTATGTCTTGTCACAACTAGACTTAATTATCTTTCTGTCAATTATTTTAAAACCACTTTGCCCTCCAGCCTTGTATATAAGTTGTGTTGGCATGGTTACCCAACACATTATTCCAAGTGTATTGATTCTTTAACTCTTCAAAGCAATAAATTCCTTTTCTAATGCCAGTCCAATCAAGGTTCAAAATTATAGACCATGATATCAGTTACTGAGTACAAAAATTCATTAGGCTGATGAGCTTTTTGAAACCAATGGCTAATTTCTCTAAATGGCTATTAAAGATTCAATAGAAAATATTAAAGTGGAAACATACAGAAAGCATCAAGTCTTATAGACAGCTGAATTAATAATGGACCAAAGGATGCCTTTTATAAACACATCCACTGTTAATATCAGCATCCCCTAAAAGCCTTGGGCTCAATTCTAAAGCAGATATTTCTTCAAGCAAAGAGTGCTGCATTTGTACCTGCCTCATTCTCTCCTTTCCCTAAGTTTACTCCTCCCACCCCCGTCAGAGCTTCCTCTCTTTAGAAAAAAACAGGTCTTAGAAGCATATTTCTTGAAAAAGGCATGGAAGGTTAGGAGATACAATTACTGATCAGATATAAAATTAAGTAAAATATAAAGAGAAGAGATGGTCCTATTCAAACAACATCACGCAGGTAAAGAACTGGGATAGAAACAAAGGTACTAACTCAACAGCTGTGTCATTGCAGTTTAGCCTCATAGTTTCTCTGTATCTCAGTTATTTTATGTAGAGCAATGGTTCTCATTTAGGAGTGGTTTTGCCCCACAGGGGACACTGGCTATGTTTGGAAACATTCTTGATTGTCATAACCTTAAAGAGAAGTTACTACCATTATCTAGTGGGTAGAGACTTAAGGATGCTGCTTAACATTCTACAATGAACAGGACGATCCTTACTACAAAGAATTATCTAGACCAACATTTCTATTGTACCAAGACTGAAAAGCCCTGATATAGAGCCTGGAGGGGTTCAACCCACCTTACTTGTACTGAGGATTTATTGAAGATAAAAGGGAAAAGAATGTGAGTATTTTAGGAATCCATAAAACTATATAATTGATGGTGTTATTCTTATTATATTATTTATTTGCATTTCCCCTTAGAAATTCTTCCCCTTGACAAAGAGCCCACATCCTTCATATTTCACCCTTTGCAGGATGTCTTAGTGTCTTCCACGCTGTTCTTTGCTCAGGTCCTTCTCTTTAGAGCCTGGCCCTCCTTTCCTAATTTCTGTGTTTGTTCAAAATATACTTATTAAATGTTCTAGTTTCTCTGGATATTTTTAGATGATTAAGTTTTTGAGAAACTGCTTTGAATTGATGGATTAAAATATAATTGTAATTAATAGTTCAATATGAATCCAAATGGAATACAATATTTTAGACATGAAGAGAGTCTAGATTTCATTTTTCTTCCAGTAATTTTCTAAATGTGAGTGGTAGAATCCTAGGGTACTGGGGAGACATCACAATGGAAACAGTGAGGGGCAAGAGAAAAAGTAGAAAAGGCTTCTAAGTTCTCTGCCCTCTTTCTCATTAAAATGACTCAACTTTTGCTTATTTGACATATCATGGCCTTTTGCAAGCTTTAATTTGGCAAAAGAGTTCCACTAATAAGTAAATATCCCAGAAATCCACTAATCTCATCTTTTCCTTTCTATAAAGAAGCAACCTGAGGCTCCAAGAGTCCTAGAGACAGATAATAAGAGGTGAGAAATGAATCACAGAACTAGGTTTTCTCACTCCCAGCTCAATGACCTTTCCAATCTGCCATGTTGGCTCATAGATAATGATTGCATTTGAACATGAGGCTTTAACGGCTAAAGCAAAAGAATGAGTCATATGAGATTTGGGGGGTGAGAAGTGACAGAGGCATTTTTAAGCAGGCTTTTAGCATCTTCAAATAATACACAACATCTACTGACTCTTCCAATAGTCTGGATTAAGAAGCCAAGCTACCTTAATAAAGAATAAATAAACTCCCTGCCTCTTCCTTCTTTCTTCCCAATCATTCTTTTTGTGACAAAGAAATGAATGGACAAGAGTAAGGCCTCCCGTGTTTGCATCATGTGTCCCCAAATCAACCCAGTCATAAAAATCACCAGGGAAAGCTTGTTGTAGAACTAGAATCAGAGCAGAGTCCAAATCTCCAGAGTCAAGGCCTGGAAATCTGTACTTTGGCTTGCCAATCACCAGTACCACACAGCATCAATTAGTTAAAAATGGAAGTTTTAGGGGCACCTGGGTGGCTCAGTCGGTTAGGCGTCCGACTTTTGCTTAGGTCATGATCTCGCGGTTCGTGGGTTCGAGCCCCGCGTCGGGCTCTGTGCTGACTGCCAGCTCGGAGCCTGGAGCCTGTTTCAGTCTGTGACTCCCTCTCTCTCTGACCCTCCCCTGCTCACGCTCTCTCTCTCTCTCTTAGAAATAAAGAAAACATTTAAAAATAAATAAATAAAAATGGAAGTTTTAATTTGGAGAACTAAATAGCTGATTGATCAGTATTCTATTGATATTGTCATTGAAGCCACTAGTTGTTCCAGTATCACATAGCCATATTATGCATTAACTGAACTATATAAGGGACAGACCTCACCTTGCAGAAATGTCCATAAAGCTGCCAGTGTGTCCTTCTCCACAGCTGGCCCAGTCCCAGATGGAACCTCAGGGCCATTCAGACCAGTGCACATACTACCTCTCCTTTTGGCATGCCTCCTATGGAATTTAAAACCTATAACCACAAATGTTGAGTACCCATATGGCACTTTATATCTACACAGTGTTTAATATTCATTTTTATTGGTCATTTCTGAAAACAACTCTCCAAGGTACATTCATGTCATCACCTTAGATGACAGATGAAGAAACAGAACCACAGGGAAGGTCTGGGTCACAGAGCAGGAAGAAGACTGATTCTGTCTCCCAGCTTCTGCTGCTTCCACCTAATCTATTCTGCATTGCTTGGTTGGGTAGTCTCTATTTGCCTGTCTAGATCCATTCTCCTTTGCCTGAGAATGCTGATCTACATCAATGGATTCCTTTACCTCTGTCTTACATTTGAATTTGGCTATTGCAGAGCAGTAGAGAGAAATCCAAGGGATGGAAGAGATGATGGTGAAAGCATTTATTTTCCCAGTTCTCTTTCTAGGGGTCACATAAGAATAACTGCAACCCTGGGTCAGAAGTCACCATTCCCTTCAGGGTTATTACTTTCTCCTTGGGATTATAGTAACAGCTTTCTCCCATTACCCCTTCAGGCTTAAAAGTGGTAACTACTCCTCCTTCCCCATGACCCAGTCCCTGGAGGCCGCATTACTTTTTTTACTTTGCTCAACTCTACCTGTACATTTGTAAATAGTTTCTTTTTTTTTTTTATAAATATTTTTATTTATTTCTAGGAGAGAGAGACAGCGTGAAGAGGGGAAGGTCAGAGAGAGAGGGAGACACAGACTTGGAAATAGGCTCCAGGCTCTGAGCTGGCAGTCAGCACAGAGCCCGACGCGGGGCTCGAACCCATGAACCGCAAGATCATGACCTAAGCGAAAGTTGGACGCTTAACCGACTAAGCCACCCAGGTGCCCCAGTAAATAGTTTTTTGTTAAACACTCCAGAGTATGCCACCTATTTCTTTCTGGAGCCCTACTGCCTCAATAAGTGTCCACCTAAGGCTGCCATATATTTGCAAATATAACTTGTTTTAAGCAAATCTGATATATGAAAATTTATACTTATCAAATCATAAAATTTTCAAGACAAAATGAATGCATCCTTTTTAGAATTTCATGAAAGCTGTGCTGCTTCCACTCAAGGCTTCTATGTACGAGCATGTGCACACACACACACACACACACACACACACACACACAAGCACACACATAGACATATGCACTTTTGCTTAACAATGATTTCACCAGACATCTGGAAGCCCGTCTGAAGAAGTTTATGGATACAAGCTTTAGAGATGGTCTTGCATTCGACATCTTCATTTTATGCATGAGGAATCAGAGGCACCTATCCCAAGTGAAATGAATAGTTACTAGCAGCTATTGGACTAGAACTCAGACCTACCCTGCATTTCCAGTCTAAAATTTCTCTGCTACAATGAACATAAATGTTAAATTGAGACTCATTAAAAAAATACTGAGGGATTTATATGAGTAGCATACTCTTCAGGTATGTTTACATTTTAAAAACTGACTGTTGGTGGAACAAGCTGATTAATTCATAAAACAAGGGACCCTCATATGTATTCACTTTCATAAGAAATAGATCGGGACTTGGAAATAAGAATATAAAGATACGGAAAGTTGGCGTTTTAATTTCTGGCTTATTTGGTGATCAGCAAAACCTCACCTGTGATTTTTGTCTTTTTGATAAGTTCAGGATTGCCCAAGAGTAAAGCACATTTATTCACCCAATGTTGTGTGGGTAAAGCTGCCCTTTTCTGAGAGCAGAGACAGAGGAAGAGGGGCACTGAACTGCTGTCTCTATAATCCAGTGGCAGCTTTATGATAATTTATAATAGAGCAGGCCTGGGTAGGAGAAGATCATTGTCTTCTGTTATACCTACTGTCACCTGGCCACCATCTGCAGCTCTGCATACCCCAGGGGCTCAGGCCATGAAGAACACTGGCACAGTGGAGCAGGAACATGGGATAACTTTCCCAAGATGGCGGTTATGAGCCTTTTCACCAAATAAGGGCAGCTGCTGTTAAGAACTGGTTGATTATCTAAGGCCAATAAAAATAGGGTGGAGCGGTGGAGAATTTTCTTATCTATAATTTCAGAATCCAAAGATCTCAGAAGAACAATTATTATTATTTTTTTTTGCAAGTTTGATGCAAACTCATTTGGAGGCAAAATCTGACCTGGATTGACTTGAAGCTATTTATATACTATTTAGATACTATGTTTATCCCACTTAGCATAAAAGAGCGTACTTTTCACTGTGAATATTATTTTGATTACTGGGCATGGCTTCAGACTCTACTAGTGATGTCATAATATATATGGCTATTATATTGTATTACATTTTTAAAAAAATAGACTTTATTTTTGAGAGCAGTTTTAGGTTCATGGCAAAATTGAGTAGAAGGTAGAGATTTTCCATATATTCCCTATCTCCACATACATACCGTCTCCCCTATTATCAACATCCATCACCAGAGTGGTATAATCAATGAACCTGCACTGACACATCATTATTGCCCAAAGTCTGTAGTTTTATGAGGATTCACTCTTGGTGTTGTACATTCTATTAGTTTGGACAAGTAGATAATGACAAGTATCCACCATGAAATTATCACTCAGAGTAGTTTCACTGCCCTAAAAATCCTCTGTGTTCCACCTATTCATTGTATTATCTCTTTAAAAAAAAATGAATTCTGAAAAAACATCAGGCCCTAAGGTTTCAGATAAGGTATAGTAGGCCTGTATTTTCTATGGAATACAGGGCTAGAAGTCTCTAGAATGGAAAGGGAAAAGAAAGACTAGCTGGTTAGCTAAATTTAGGAACAAAAAGTCAGCAATAGAAGCTTTAGAAAACCCCTTATATCTCAACTATCTATTTTTTTTAAAAAAATTTATATATTTTTATTTATTTTTGATAGAGACAGAGTACAAGTGGGGGAGGGGCAGAGAGAGACACACACACAGAATCCAAAGCAGGCTCCAGGCTGTGAGCTGTCAGCACAGAGCCTGACGTGGGGCTTGAACCCACGAATTGCGAGATCATGACCTGAGCCAAAGTCGGCAGCTTAATCGACTGGGCCACTCAGGAACCCCTCAACTATTCATTCTTAATATCTGAAATTCAACAAATTTAACTCATACTTAATTTCTTTTAATTTTCCCTGTTTTTAAACAGACTCTAGATGCCATAGAAACTTTGAAAGCCTGTAGGTCACTGACCTTAATGTAAGTTTCAAAAAGGAGAGCGGTTCAGAAGTAAATCCACTGATAAAATGGGAAGCCAGCTAATCCTACCAGCTGAGAACCGGTAGATCTGTCTCATGCAATCAAAACAATACCCACTTGACCTTGTTCTGATCAGAATTTTACATGTTAAAACATATATACTTATTTATAGTATAATTATAATTGTTATAATGACAACACAAATATTAATAACTATAAATAAATTATCCACAATATGTAAAATAATCAATTAAAATATTATATTTAAGGAATAATATATATTCACAGGTGAACCCTTGAGTTGGAAATGGTATCCCGATAAGCTGAGAATAATGAGTCACAAGCTGAAGGAAGGCAGGTGACTCACTAAACTGACAGAAGGACAGGTAAGTCACCTTTGATTGTTACATAAATTCAAACATAAACCTCTTGCATGCCTGGGTAACATTTTCTAAGGGCCTCTGAAAATGAAAATCTACTACTAATAAAAATAAAAAAGGAAAGGAAAGAAAGTAAGAATTCACACTATGTTTCATCCCTTTTTGTGTCTGGAATATTTGGTGGAAACAACTAGAGAAATCTGCTGTGACAAAGGGATGTCCAAACTGGAAATTTGGGGGTTTCTTTCTCTTTGTCTTTCTTAAGGCACTCCTTTTGATTCTCAAAAGCAGAAATACAAAGACCAAGGGTTCTTTCATTCTCCCTCTTCCACTCACCCTCTACTCGGTTACCTTCTCTTTCCTGCCCTCTGGAGAGTCACGTTCTCAAACAGCCTTACCCCTGCAGGCATCATCTCTGAATTTCCTTATTTCCAAGCAAAACTCTTGAGCTGTAGGCATGTTTCTGACTGTGGAGATTCCTACTAATAAAGAGTGATATTATTTGATTCTCAGGGACTATCTGCATTTCCAAGAAGAGTTTGCTAATCAGACTAGCTTCTCAATTAGATGCAGTATGGAAAAGATTTTTAAGCAAGGGGATTTTCAGACATTTAGACATTTTGAGCCTCTCCCTACTCCAACTTTTCTCTTACAGGGTTTGTCCTCAGTAACAAATACAAAAATAGCTTAACAAACAAAGAGAACTCAGTCCCCTCCTTAATGTAGTTTTACTAAAAATTTGTGTGAATAGAAATCCATGATAGAAGATATTTCTTGGGGGAAGGTGGTTGGTATTGATCCTCTCCTTTAAATTAATAAGTCCAGGGGAGAATTTCATAAATGACACTATATTTCTTACTAACCAAATTTTTTTCATGTTAATTATGCACCACGATTTGCCCTTTTTATTTTAAAAAACCTTCAAAGTTCAAATAATTTCTTTTCTTTTTTAAATTTTATGTAAATTCTAGTTCATTAACATACAATACAATACTGATTTCAAGAGTAGAATTCAGTGATTCATCACTTACATACACCACCCAGTGCTCATAACAATAAGTGCCCTCCTTAATAGCCATCACCCATCTGGCCCATCTCCTATCCACCTCTTCCACCCATCAGCCCTCAGTTTGTTCCCTATCATTAAGAGTCTTTGTGGTTTGTTACTTTAACTGAAACAATTGGAGCAGAGTGATAGATTCATAAAGATTAGGGCTGCAAGAGAAAGAATCTAAAGAAGGGATTTTCAACCTTGACACTAATAACATTTAGAGATGGATAATTCTGTGTTGTGGGAAGCATGTCTTGTGCATAGTAGCACAGCATCCCTAGCCTTTACTTATGGGATGTCAGTACTACCATCAGCAAGCCTTCTTGATCAATTATAGACCTCCAAAATTATTTCTTAATGAAATTTCTTGAGGCTTTGACAATGACTGGAACATTCCAACTGCCAGTCTGATAGCAATGGAATTCCTAGAAGACCACACAACACACATCCCATTCCCTGTTTGATCTTAAGCTGAACACCTATCAACCACCCCCTCTACCATGATCATGCACTCCCTGACTGCTCTCTTCCCCAACCCCTCCCTATACAACTCTAGGTGTCCATCTTGTAGGCAGAGAAGACAATTAAGGCTTGAGTCTACCACCTCCCCTGGCTGCTGATGAAATGCCCAGAGTTCGAGAGAACCCCAAAATCAGACCACCAGAGACCAGAGTCAAAGCCAAGCAGCAAGAGTTGTTTATTCGCAGGTTCGAACCCAGACCTCCGCGCACTTGTTGCCGGTGACGCTAAGAGGCCCTGAACAAAGCCTTTGCAGCCTTCTTATAGACAGAAGTAAACAAGTCATGGGGAGGGACAGGAGATTTCCATGGTTACAAGTTTGCCATTGGTTAACATTCAAATGTGAACATATACCGTATCTGATTGGTTCCCGCCATCAGGTTTTTGGCGGGATCCAATTACAACATTTGGGACACCTTTGAATTCAGCCTATCATAGAGCGAGTTTAAAGTCTTGTTTGGCGACTAACAGGTTAACATCTCTCTCTCCAGGCCCTTCACTCAGTAAGGTGGGGGGTAGCCGCTGGCCTTTTCGGATTGGCTGCCGCCAAGGTGGGGTGGTGGGGTGACGGAGGGAACATGAAGCTAGTCGCTTGGGCAATCCGGTGGCGGGAAAGCAAGCCTTAAGCATTGTTACAGAAGCGGAAAGAGCTGGTTAGGTAATGGCTTCCCGCAGCGCAGGCATTTGCCCAGAAGCGGAAAAGCTGGTTAAGTTTTTGGTTTAGTTTATCTAGGCCTCTCACTGACACCGAAATATATTTCTCCCTTTCTCTTTTCCAAACCCTCATCTCTTGAGTTACTGGCTTCTCTTGCAATGAGTTTATCCAAGTTTGTTTGACAACAGTGTTGACCAACTCAGCCAGGAGCTGTGCTCTGTATTTGTCCAGCCTCCCCAGGATTCCCCAGAGTGGAATGGTTTGCCACAAAAGTGCCCGGGCTCACCTGTTGGTTTCCAGCTCAGGAAGATGATAGATCATCTGGTAACATTACCACCACTACCACTTGTGACAACCAAAGTGTCTGCAGACATTGCCAACAGTCCCCTGAGAGTAAAACTGCTCCAAGTTGAGACCGACTGATAGAGACCAGCCTCCTCATCTGAAGATGAGGTGTCTAAAATCCAGAAAGAGAAGGGCACATCACCGTATATACACCTGTAGTTAGAAGCAGAGTCCGGAGTATATCATAGTTTATTCCAATTCTCATTCAACTATTCATTCAGGTCCTTATTTCATTCATTATGTCCTTTAGAATGATTTTATATTTTCCAGTATATTCTCTCTGGCTTAAGCATATTTTATATTTATATCATAAGAATTGAGAATTTTAAAATGCTTTTGATTTCTAAATTTTAAAGGAAGATAAACATCATCTTATATTTGCTACATAAGGGTGCTAGTTAGGATTCAACTGAACCAATAGAGTACACACACCTACACACACACACACACACACACACACACACACACACACACACATGTGATTATGGAACTCATGTGATTATGGAGCTTTTCCAGTCCCACATTCTGTTGTCTACAAAGTAGAGACCCAGGAAAGCTGGTGGTATATCAAGGAGACCTGAGACTAGAGAGAGCCCATGGTACGGATTCCAGTCTGAACTTGAAGGCTCAAGAACTAGCAGCACCAAGGGCAAAGGAAATCAATGGCCTAGCTCAACTAGTCAGCCAAAGAGCCGATCCTTCCTGTATATTTTTGTTCTATTCACACTCTCAGGGGTTTGGTGATGTCCACCCACACTGGAGAGGGCAATTTGCTTTTTTCAGTTCACTGATTCAAATGCTAATTTCACTTGGAAACTCACACTCACACACACACACACACACACACACACACACAGAAATGAGTTAGTCAATCATCTGGGCACCCTGTGTCCCAGTCAGGTTGACATAGAAATTAACAATCACCAGAAGTAAATCCAATAAGCAAAACTGGGAAGAGAATAAGGCAGATACATTAAGCCACTTGTAACTCATTTCATTTCTAGATCCTCATGTCACCTAATACGTAGTTACTGTTCTACAAGAGTATTGCTTTTCTCCTGAGCATTTCAAATCCCTACACCCAAATCAAAGCAACAATCCCAAAGACATTTCCCTAAATGAGTAACAAGTGATCATTTCCCTATGAATCTTCTCAAAACTAAAATGCCTTCTCTAAATATACCAAAGAAGTTGCTATCAAGTCCAGAATACACCTTATAGAAGCTACTTTTCAGGTTGTTGTTGTTGTTTTACTCTTCAGGGACTGCCCAGCATGTACACAGTTTGTTCCATTTTTTACCATCCAATGTTTTGCAGTGTAACCTGGTCAGTAGTAGTGAAACAGACAGTGCTACTTTTCTGATTCATGTGTCATAATCCTGAAGTACTCTGACATTTCACAATGACAAACTTTCTTCATTTGATAATAATACCAAGATACTGGTTCAAAAATAATGCCCATCTGCTATGAGCTTTGCCTGTAACAAAAGGGACATCCTTCACCATCATGAACAGAAAACTGGAAAGAAAAACAATGAGGAGTGAGTAGTAGCTTTTTTTAAAAGGCAGAGCTAAATGAGCAGGAAACAACCTCCTTGACCTCCACCGCAGCAACTTCTTGCTTGACACATCCCCAAAGGCAAGGGAATCAAGAGCAAAAATAAACTGTTGGGACCTCATCAAGATCAAAAGCTTCTGCAGAGCAAAGGAAACAACCCACAAAACTAATAGGCAACCAACGGAATGGTAAAGATAGTTGCAAATGACATATCAGACAAAGGGTTAATATCCAGATTCTATAAGGAACTCACCAAACTCCACACCCGAAAAACAAACAACCCAGTGAAGAAATGGGCAGAAGATATGAACAGACACTTCTCCAAAGAGGACACCCAGATGGCCAACAGACACATGAAACGATGCTCAGCATCCCTCCTCATCAGGGAAATACAAATCAAAACCACACTGAGATACCACCTCACGCCAGTCAGAGTGGCTAAAATGAGCAAATCAGAGAACTCTGGATGCTGGCGAGGATGTGGAGAAACGGGCACCCTCCTACACTGTTGGTGGGAATGTAAACTGGTACAGCCCCTCTGGAAAACAGTGTGGAGGTTCCTCAGGAAACTAACAATAGAACTCCCCTAGGACCCAGCAATAGCACTGCTAGGAATTTACCCAAGGGATACAGAAATGCTGATGTATAGGAGCACATGTACCCCAATGTTCATAGCTAAATAGCTAAAACATGGAAAGAGCCTAAGTGTCCATCAACTGATGAATGGATCAAGAAGATGTGGTTTATCTATACCATGGAATACTACATGGCAATGAGAAACAATGAAATCTGGCCATGTGTAGCAACATGGATGGACCTTGAGGGTGTTATGCTGAGCGAAATAAGTCAGGCAGAGAAGGACAAATATCACATGTTTGCACATATAGGAGGATTAGGAGGAACTTAACTAAGGACCATGGGGGAGAAGAAGTGAGGAAATGGTGGGGGAAAGGGAGAGAGACAAACCATGAGACACTCTTGAATGCTGAGAAACAAACAAGACTGATGGATGTGGGGGGGAGGGGGGAGATGGGCATGGAGGAGGGCACTTGTGGGGATGAGTACTGGGTGTTATATGGAAACCATTTTGACAATAAACTATTTGTAAAAAAATTTTTTTAATAATTAAAAAAAAAAAGGCAGAGCTGAATGTGCATGACAGGATAGACTACCTGTAAACCAATCCAGGTGATCAGGCCCAAACGTTTTCTGAATTCTTTGGCATGTAAAGAGGGGCTAAAGAGATTAGTGACAATCATAAAACAGCACACTGATCTTCCAAGAGCTGCCAAGCTAGTGGAAAAAGAATCAAAGCAACATCCTTGGAAAGCAAGTAACTCATTCATCAGGGACCCAACAAAAGCCAATGATCTTATCTCCCTTGGTATGAGGAGCATGAAAGTGAAGCAAGTCAGGTAAGATTAAATAATAAAAATTCCTGTAGGAAAAACATTCAGAACCAGCTCATTTAAGATATGAGAGAATAGCCTCATATTTTAATTCTTTTTGAAATAATGCCATTTGAAAGCTGCATATAAATGAAATTGAAACCACACTGGCACAGTGTATTGTCTACTTTTACATTTTTGAAGAAGAATTTTTCTTCTCTACTAAATTGAACAATTCTTCTTTGTCATTGTGGTTTATATTTCCCACAGTAGTCCTCTTTATCTCATAATATAGTGTGAATCCTATAGCACTGAAAGGAAATAGATTTCCTGGAAGTATCCGCTTATTTACTCTAAGTAGGTGGCAATCAAAAAGTGCCCAAGGATAAGTCCCTGTGAATTGCTGGGTTTTGACGGGGTTCTTACTTGAAGTCATAAGTCAAAACCTCATATAAAGAAAAAAAAAAAGGACGAAATTGCTTTTTGTAAATGTCTCAGATTTTCTTCTGAAAGATGAACAAATGAGTGGAGTTTCTATTCTCCTCTATCCCTTCCCCACCAACTAAATGAAACCAGCTATCAAATACATGAGTGAAGTGTGGGCACCATCTGAAAAGCGTTATACATAATTTTCTACTGAATGAAAAGAGCTGAGAAAACATGTTTCATTCATTGTGTAAAATTTATAGTGTCTTCCATTCTGTTGAAGTCCCATAAATTTTTTTTGAAATCTTGCAATATATCTATAAGAGCAATCTTATGCTCCATCAGCTGAATCAAGATGTATCAATTTTTTTATACACACCGAAGACTCTTGAAGCGTCAGACCCAAGACATATTAAGTGGCCAGATGAGACTGGGAAGAGATAGGAACAAGTTACAGATGGCCTAAGTTAATGTCAACAGAGAATCAAGCTTTTGAGAGCTGGAGTGACAGCTCAGATGTGCTCTTCTGAGATGATTTCTTTGCTGTTGTTTTTAGGAATTCCATTTTCAAGTCTATTATGGCAACCACTCAAAAATATTTCTTAAAGAGAGCGTATATTGCTTCCTGTCAATCTAACATTCAGTGGGCCAGTGTTTGATGAGCAAGATATTAGGATATAATCCTGCAATTATGCTATCTGAATTGGTCAAAATTATGCTTTCCCTCCCCTCCCAGCTGGTCTCAATAAAGGTAAACATATTGAAAAGAGCACATTTGCAGAGTTATTGCCACTAGGATTAGGTCTGCTTTAGAGCCACATTTAAGAGCCTTGATTACTATTCAAGAAGAACCTTCCTCAATTGTTCCTGTTACTTAACACAGGACTTTTAAGGAGGGGAGAGGCCAAGGATAGAAATATAAATAATAATGGAAAACAAACACATAATAACATTATTCCCTTATTAGAAGAATAATAAAGAATTGAAAAAGAACATTTTTATAATCTATTACTAAGGTAGAATGTAGGCATGAGAATAAGTCCTATTAAAGACATCAGTTCAAGAACTGTTTGCTTTTCCTCCACCTCTCATTTAAATATAATATTCTGATTTAAAAAAATTTTTTTAACATTAATTCATTTTTGAGAAAGAGAGTGCGAGTGGGGAGGGGCAGAGAGAGAGGGGAGACACAGAATCTGAAGCAGCCTCCAGCTCTGAGCTCTCAGCACAAAGACTGACATGGGGCTCAAACCCACTAGTGGTGAGATCATGACCTGAGCTGAAGTCAGACGCCCAACTGAATGAGCCACTCAGGTGCCCCATGGTATTTTTATTTGAATAGATGACAGGAAGCCTCATCTCTAAAGAATTACCTTTCCATTGTACTTTGTAAAACAATCACAAATTTGGTTGTAACTGAGATTTTTTTTGATCCCACAATAGCTGGACTCAGGAAAATGCTTTCCTGCTTCTTGAATTGCCCACTGCATTATGGGTTGTTGGAACATGTGACAGTGTGTCTGGACATGGAATCAAAACTAACAGCCACATAAAAAACAAAACAATACAAAACTAATAGCCACATGACATATTGATTTGACATCACAATTCTGAATATTGGGATGTAGAATTCAATAAATTATTACCATTTTTTGCCTTATCTGCCAAAATAAAAAGTCTCTAAAGCCTACAGATTAAAGGTATGCAAGTGCAATTTATGAAATATCTTGAGTAAGATATTATATGAATACAAAATAGAAAACAAAATATTTTGAACTGAGGATGAGAAATAAAATACATTTGGTATATATATACACATATAGCAAAATCTCTCAAATCTGAGTATATAGACACCACTTATAAAGGGAAAGTATAGTGGACTTCTATTGTTAGTATAAATTATATATACACAAACATAAAACTAAACTTATATTTTTAAATCTTATGCAACTGTAAATACAAACTTATAAATTAAAAACAAAGCTACAAAACCAATAAAAATCAAATAAATAGCAATTTAATATTATATACAATACATTACTGTATCTACATTACCATCTACATTGTGAATATTGTTGAATAGGAAACTGTAGGAAATAATTTGGGTTTGACCTGTCTATTCTATGTTGCATCATTTGATGACTTATTTTTTAAAATATTATTTCCCATTTAAGTTATTGAAAAACCTTCTTCATATGGAATTCATTTAGTGAATGATTAACTGTTATTAGACCTACCTCTTTAATTTTGTTTTCTTAGAAGGTGATAATAAATTAATCCATTGAAAGTTTCATCATGATCATAAATATAAATGAAAATACAGACACTTTGGCTGTACTCTCTTTTAAGATAGTTTTCCATGTGATTGTGCATATGCTTGTATTAAAAGTCTGATTATTGACCTAAGCATTCAAACCTTAAATATTCTCATGAACAGCTTGAGGATTTTTAAGAATTAGCTAAGGAAAGTGTTTATATGTGTGTGTGATTCCTTTACTTAAGGTTCTATCTAAGTATTCTTGTTATTTTCTTATTCAGATTGTGATCTGTCTTTTTCAGCAACTACACTTCACTATTGTGGATAGCAGCTTTTTCTTTTCTTTGCTGGTCATTAGATCTCAGGTTGATTTATAAAAGTTTTCTGAGTGGTAGTAGTCCTACAAATAGGGGAAAATAAACTTGTATGTTCTTCTAGAGGGCCAGCAGTATAGAAACATATAACCAGCCACTTCCTTGATAAACTACCTAAAAGAATTTTCTCCAACTTCACGTAATTAATTGTTGTCTCAGTTTCCAAGAGAAAAAGAATTTGTCTTGTTCATTTTGCTTCTCTGGACACTTGGGATCCAGAAAGACCATGCATTTATCCATTGCCAACCTTCTCCCAGAGACCCTCAGTTATATGTGGATAAAGCTCTAGAATCCAACCACCTTTGGTCCTGGAGTTTCTGAAGGAAGGGTGCAGATACTCATCCAGGCTTTGGATAAGAAAGCTGTGAGCCAGTGCTTCTGGTGGGGATTTCCCTCCACAGTCTAAGGTCCCACTTGTACCCAATTATCTATAGGTCCCAGGAGATATTTGCCTCTGAAGGAGCAATTAATCAGAATTAGATGGGAACAGAAGGGAGAAGCATCTTTGAATCCCTCTTTCCCTCAACCACTTTCTGAGATCTCACAAATTGCACATGGGACGATGTATATACCCATCACATTAAGCTCTAGCAGTCGACTTGATCACATACCATGTTATAATACAAATCAAAATAATCAATCAGTTAAATCAAGTTTTGGTTGATATTCAATAGAACAAAATTGTTTATTCTTTTTCTAACTTATTCCCTATTAACTTAACATACTTTATAACTCAAAGAGAAATGACAATAACATTTACTCCAATGCTTTTTCTATATCTTATTCTAATTATTTCTCTAAGTAATGTCATTGAAACCTGAAAACCTTTTTTTCTTTTTTTGGTTGGTTGATTCAATAGCTTAATTTTATTTTTCCCCTACTGCCTTATAAAAATATTATGCTTGTTGTAACATATATCTTGTAATTCAAGATCTACTTTTGTTTCAAAGCTGTAACCAGTAATAAATTATTAATATATTAATATGCTAATATTAATATATTATTGAAAATATTAATAAGGATGATCTATTAGTCATGAGAGTGATCTGAGAGTTTGGTCTGGTAGATACTCTAATCTTTAAAAAATGGACTTGTAAATAAATTATGTAAATGATAGAAAGTAACATTTCCCCTGATTCTTATAAAACAATATATAAACCCTATTGCAAATGACATATTCTGTGAACCTGGCATTAATTAACCAATAATTTTTAGCTCTGATGACCCACCTGAGCTAAACTAGAAATAGAACATTTTTATCAGATGAATATAATCAAACTGCTGACCTAAAATAAAAAAGAATATGAGAAGACAGAATTTTTTTCAGAATCTGGAAGTCAAGGGGATGATCATAATAAATTTGACACTGAAACTTAACAGTGTTTGATAAGGTATACAACTTTGACCAGAATTGCCTGTTTTTACATTACTCAGTTTTTAATCTACTATTCAGGGTAGTTATCATCACCATTGTCATTAAGCATTTGTCACATCTTGAATATTGTATAATGTGATAGAACACAAAAGAAGTATGGGACTGTGTATTAGGCTATGCTAAACTGACAAAGATGTATCAATCCCCCAGTGTGAGGGTTCAAATACTATGAACACCTGTTTTCTCTTCACATACATTTTAGAGCATCTTATGTTGGCAAGGAGTTATGCTCCATGCAGTCTCTCAGGGAACCAGACTAGTAGTGGCTCCACCACACTGAACACTAGTTACAACCATTTTGGTCCATAGGAAGGAGGAAAGATCATGGTGAAGCACTCATGGGAATTATGGCTTAGCCCTGGAAGAGGTATATTAAACTTCCACTCCATTAGAAGAACTTTTGTTTCAAAGTCACTCTTAACTGCAAGGGCAGCTGAAAATTTAGTCTCAGTAACTAGGAAGAAAGAGAAAATTGATTTTGGTGGTTAGCTAGGAGACTCTGCCACAGAATATTAAGTCATGGCCACAAGGAATTTACAATCCAGGGGAGACAGAATACAGGAACACAAAGGAACATATGTTGAGCAATAATTTAACATTACAGATAATAAATACCATAGGCATCCAAAGGAAGGGAAAATCATCAAAGTTAAAGGTTCATAGAAAAAAAATGTATGTAGTCTAAAGGAGGTTAGATGGGTTTTCAACAGAGTCAAGGGAGCCATTACACATTCATGGGAACTGATTAGTGTTTATATGCATACTGGGGAGGCAGGTAAGGAAAGTAGAACACTGAAGACAAATGGTCCCAAGTAATACGTCAACTCTTCCTCACTGTGTGACCTTGAGCAGGTCATTTAGCCACTGATTTTAGCAAACTTGGGTAAAACTACATTACCTACTTTGATTTTTATATCAACCTATATGTAGCTTATAGCTACAGGATTTTAAAAAGGAATTTTCTTTAATCAGAAGAAGAAGGATTAGAAAATCTGCTTCTAATAAGAATTCTGGGACACACTTCTAATTTCCAAACCTGTCAGTTTGGAAAGCATTGAGAGTATGTGATGCTCAATTATTCTCACTGTATTCAGAAAGAAAGCTTGTAAGGCAATCAAAATAGAAATGTCAGAGTCACACAAATTGAGTCTGAATCTCAATTCTACCACTTGCTAGCCGATTAGCTTCTGAGTCTATTAAATAGTGGTCCACATGTTTTGGTCTTATTTTTCTCTGGCCACTTCTGGCTATCATCCTCAAGTATTTCCCCCTTAATCTATAAATGCTGTAGCTTCCCAGAAGTCAGTTATGGACGTTTCTACTCTCTCTTATATATATAGCCCCAAATGAACTCATTCTCTCATGCATTGTAAAATACTAATCATGTGTATTTTTTCCTAAGTATATCTTCAGTTCAGCCTTCTGAGATCTGAAATGCAGATTCTTATATTCAACCATCTATTACTACTCCACTGAAAGGGTTTAGAGATATGACAAACTTGTCATGTGGTTTTGAAACAGAATCCTCAATGTCCATCTCATCCACCCCTATTACATGCATAAACACACACACAGGCACACACACACACATTTCTCCCTTAGACTTCTCCATGTGAACACATGGCATCATCATCATCTGACTAATTACTTAAGCCAAAATCCTTCAAGTTGCTTTTCTGATTCTCTCACTTCACTCTTATGCATATAATCAATCCATCACCAAAATATATCTTAAACCTGGCTGTTTTTAACCATCATTACAGCCATCACCCTAGACCTAGCCACCAGCAACACATCTCTTCTGATCTATTAAAGTAACCTCTTAACTGGTTTCCTTCCTTTATTGTTATCCATCTTGTATCCATTCCCCACAGCTGCCAACATGAATTTTACATACATGAAAGGGATCATGTCACTCCCTTGCTTAAAACCCTTCAATATCTTTCCATTGTCCTGGCAAAATGATTCAAACTCCATAGCCCACAGAATCCTGAAATATTCTGACTTCCTTCTTCAATTTCACATTGTGCCATTCTCTCCCAGGTTTTATCTACTGTGGTTTTCTTTCCATTCTTGTAGAAACCAAGGTGACTCCTGTCTAAGGGCTTCTGAGCTTTTTACTTGGCTGGATCTTTCCTTTCCTTCAGGTCGCAATTCAGACATTACCTCTTCAGAAAATCTCTTCTGAACTCCAATCTGAAGTAGACAACCATACATTAGAGTTGTATGCTCTGGTTTTCACCCACAGCATTGTCACTATTTGTAATTATATATCCATATGCTTATTTCCTTGTTTATTTTCTGCCTATACACTTTGTCTATTATAACTTATTTTATCAACATATATACCCCACACTTGTAATTGCTTAGCATGGTAGGGGTGCTCCAAATATACATATTTGATATATGAGTGAATTCAGTTAGTAGTAGATGTGACTTTCTTGCCCCACCACCCACAGCGTAGTAGAGTGGTAAAAGAGAAAGAATCCAAACCTGGATTCTAAACCTGGTTTCACCACTTTCAAGCCAAACTACTATTTTGAAGTATAGTTCATTGATATAAAAAAATAATTTGAGGTATTGGAAAGCCAACAGATCAGGAAAAGACATCCGTTAAAAAGATTGCTTATTGGGGCGCCTGGGTGGCTTAGTCGGTTAAGCGTCCGACTTTCACTTAGGTCATGATCTTGCTGTTCGTGGGTTCGAGCCCCGCGTCGGGCTCTGTGCTGACTGCCAGCTCAGAGCCTGGAGCCTGTTTCGGAGTCTGTGACTCCCTCTCTCTCTGACCCTCCCCTGCTCACGCTGTCTCTCTCTCTCTCTCCTGGAAATAAATAAAACATTTAAAAAAATTAAAAAAAAAAAAAAGATTGCTTCTGAAAAATGGAGATAATAATGTTCTTTTTCAGGGTGGCTGGGTGGCCAGTCCAGTAAGCATCTGACTTTTGATTTCAGCTCAGGTCATGATCTCATGGTTTATGGGTTCAAGCCCCACCTCAGGTTCCACACTGATGGTGCAGAGCCTGTTTGGGATTCTCTCTTTTCCTCTCTCTCTCTGCCCTTCCCTCCCTCACTCACTCTCTCTCTTTCTCAAAATAAATAAATAAACTTTAAAAAAGTTAGCAGAGGGGCGCCTGGGTGGCTTAGTCTGTTAAGCGTCCGACTTTCACTTAGGTCATGATCTCGCGGTTCGTGTGTTCGAGCCCCACGTCGGGCTCTGTGCTGACTGCCAGCTCGGAGCCTGGAGCCTGTTTCAGTCTGTGACTCCCTCTCTCTCTGACCCTCCCCTGCTCACGCTGTTTCTCTCTCTCCTATAAAAAAAATTTTAAAAAAATATCATTAAAAAAATAATAAAAACGTTAGCAGATCATAGATGTGAAGCACTTTGAAAATAATAAATCCATTGATGAAGATATTTTATTCTTTTATAAAGAACAGCCCATCAAGAAAGCATGAGAGCTGTATTTTTCTTTCCCTACTGTTGATGTGATTGTGGTCACATCTGTTCCACTCTCCCTTCCCACCATTCACCTTATGGGACTAATGGTCTCCTTTTGTGAGATAGTCAAGTAGAACAGTAGAAAGTAGAGAGTTTGCCTCCAGGGTGGAGAGACTCTAAACAAACCTCATTAGCATCATTCTATACACATCAGAGCTATGCAGCTACTGTCATGACAATCCACATAGTAGCTATTTGGAAGCATTCTTTATTCACTATGAAAGTCCATTACAAGTCAGTGAAAGATCAAATAAAACAAGTAGAAATAACAGTAGGGGAATTTTCTAATTATTTAAGGCCATAGGATATTTATATTAAAAAGAATTTATAGAAATTTGACAAAGTTATGAATATTTATGTAATAATAAAGTGGACAATGGGGACTCCAAACCATCAGTCTCTCTCATGTCTTCGCTCTTCTCTCTAAGAAGCTCGTATTCCATGGGAATCACTAACTTAAATGTTTTGTCACAGGGAAATGGGAAATTTCTCTTAGTAGGAGGAGCTTTCATCTTCTGAGCTGGTAGTAGAAGGAAAAGATGGGTTAGAACTTTGTGGGGAGGGGAAAGTGTGCAATAAACATAATTTCTTGTAGAAGCATAATTTCCTCAAAGCTCATTCCTTTCCCCTCCAACTCTGGGTGAGTTCAACTCTACCCTGAACAGCTGAGCTTTGAGGATGTTACACAGTACAAGATTAGAACTCCTGACCAAACAGCAACCTTACTTGAGGCCTTCATGATACCTAGAAGTCCTATTGTGTTAGTCTGGTTCTGGTTGACTCAGTCTCTCCTTCTAAACTCTTCACATGCCTGTTGCTAGTCTTCCTCTCTTCTCAAAATTTTCATTCAACGACCCATTCAGTAGATGAATTTGTAAGGAAAATTGAAACTTTCCTTGAGACCAAGCATGTAAACTTACTTCATCTGTATCCATTCTAGTTTCTCCTGTTTCAGATGAGGAGAACTAGCTCCTACCCAAGACCAATCTAGTTCCTTCTCAGAAACATGCACTCTTACTCTTATAATTCAGCCACTTCTTCCAATGGAGTCCCTTTTCACTGTTACTAAATGACCTCAATTTGTCCCATTAAAACAAACAGAAAGTAAAGCAAAAGTCTCTCAATCTGTTAATGTCATTTGGTAACATACTCTCTTTGCACAACCATATTTCTCAAAACACTCATCTACACCGTACATTTTAAGTTCTTATTTTCAATGCACTGTTCAGTAATTCAAGCTGGTTTTATGCTTATTTATTCTCCTGTAGTGTTGTGTTCTTCCACAGACCACTAAGACCTCCATGTCATTAAAGCCTGTGGATCTTACCTCACTTATAATCAACATTCAGGTTTGTTGAGTACACTCTTGTAAGTATAATTCCCTTTTGGGGGATTCCTTGATAAATACTCTCTAGGTTTTTTTCCCTACTGCTCTGATAATCTTTGCCAAATTTTCAAGTTTTTCTTCTGCCTGGGACAGGAGTTCTTCAGGACTCAGCCTTGATTTCCCATATCTTCTCACCCAATGTTCTGTCCCTGAGGAATCTCACCTCTAGCTGTAACTTTAATTACTGCTGATCTTCGCATAATTCCCAAATATCTATCTTCATCCTAAGTTTTTTTCCTTAACTGTAGACCTACATATCCAAATGGCATCTTGTGACTCCTCTTCAATAACTCACAGAAATGTCAAAGTAAACAAAATCAGCACCAAATCTCCTGATCCCCCTCTCTGAACATGACTCTCTTCTGGAGTTTTCCATCACAGTAAATGGCTCACCATTCACCCAATTGTACAATCCAGAAGCATGGGAGTCATCACTCGTTTCCCTCATACTCTTCCTCACAAAGCCTTATGAGTTTTAGCACCTATTTCTTTAATCTATCCATACTTTTCCATGTTGTCAGCAACACTCTGAAGGAAGCTACCACAGTCTTTTATTTGACTATGCCAATAGCACACTCATGCATTTATCTGCACCCCTCTGGCACTTCTCCAGCCCCAAAGATAACAAACCAGCCTCATTTCCTGACTATCTCTGATCAAAACTCTTGGGTGGCTTTCCATTGTGTTCAGAATGAAGGCAGGATTCTTTATTGCAGGATTCCTATGCTCTCTCATAGTCTGGGGTTTGCATATGTCTGTTTCCCAGGGTGTTTTTCCTTTCTCGTCTTCCTCCTGCTCATCTTTCTGATCTCAGGTCTTTATCACGGTGTTTATCACTTCTTTAGAGAAGCTTTTCAAAACATTTCTGGCTGAGTAAAAACATTATAGAGTTTTATAGCACTGTTTCTCCTCAATATCACATTTTGGGAGACTTTATTTGATTAATGTCCCCTTTCCCCACTGTAGTAGGGGTTGCATATGGGCAGCAAATATGTTTGCTTTCTTCTTTATTTTATCATTATTATTTAATATGGTGTCACATTTAGCATAATTCCTGACATTCATGTATTCATTTAACAAATATTATCCATATTTATATTATAAATGAATATGCATAAATGTTAAGCCTATTATATATAGATAAATATATGTGTATATACACACATACACATATATAAATCTATATTAATTTATAATAAATCTAGACACTAGGGTGTCTTGTCTGAAGTCCTAAAGTTAGTAAATGTCAGATAAGATTCAAACTCCAGTTTCAAAGCCAGCGGTTTCCATATATGACACAGGCCCATAAACTAAGCATAATTCTCCCCCTTTTCTGAAGTAGTTCTTAACCTTGGCCTCATGTTGGAATCGATTAAGAAGCTTTTAAAAATGTTGATGCCCAGGCCCCAGTCACAGAGAGTCTATTTTGATTAGCTTAAAGTTGGGCCTGTGTATTTATGGTTTTATAAAGCTACCCAGGCAATTCTTACACATAGCCAGAGTAGAAAACATTTGCTAGAGTGACAAAACTAAATTAAGTGGAGAGGATGCCCTGAAATTATGATGAGAATACAATTTTAAAATAGTCAATTAAGAGGTGGAAATTGACATTAGTGATCTATGACTTCCCCTATGATTTCTTTTTAGATAGTTGTTGCTGTTACCCCCTCATAACGGGTTACTTACCCCATGCCCTCAGAACCTTTCCCCTGAAACCCATAAATGTTATCTAACAAGAAACATGGTTGAGGATCTCAATATCGGGAGATTCTCCTGGATAATCCAGATGGGTCCTCAATTCACTCACACGTGTCTATAAAAGAGAGAGACAGAGGGAGATTTGACACAGACAGAAGAGAAGATAATGTGGAGTGGGAGCAGAGACTTCAGTGGCGAGACCCCAACGCAGCCACCAGAGGCCAGAAGAGATAAGGGACAGAGTCTCCACCAGAGCCTACGGAGGGGGTGAGACCCTGATGCATGTGAAACGGAGTCCAGGCTTCTGGCCTCCAGAACTTGAGAGAAAAAATTTCTGTTGTGTTAACCTTTCAAGTTTGTGGAAATTTCCTGTAGCAGCCATAGGAATCTAATACACCTGGATTATGACAATTTCATGATAGTGCACTTTTTATCTAAAACAAACTTTTCTAAGGTCATGTATTGTAAAGCAGTGAGAGAAAAATGACAATAAGAATATCCCTCTGTCTCGGCCTTCCTACTGCTGCTTTCAAAGTCCAGCCTCTCCAAACCTTCTTCCCAAATAGCCCTGGGAGTCCCCCGGGGTATCTCACAAAGGTCCTGAATCGGCCACCTCCTCTCTTAGATGATGTTTTTCATTTCCTATCTTTCATGCTCACATCACTATGGCGATGTCTCTGACCATGGTCATGGCTGATACTTGTCCGTATGAATGAAGACTAAGCTAAAATGAGAACCCATGATCTGGGCTTGTCGGGACTACATTGGATTATTGCTTTCCAACTATCTCCTTGATTTCACTAAAAATTATATTTTAAAAAGGCAGCATAAATTTGAGATAAGACAAATTAACTGGTTTTAGAAATATTATTCACACATTACAAAAATATTATTGATTTCTCTGAGAACATAAAACCTAACTCTAATTGTTAAATCGTCATTGCCTCATAATTCTAATGTTATTATCGTCAAGATTTTGGATCTTTCCTTGGAATAGAAAAATCTGTATATTTGTGTCGATTATTATTTACTGGATTTTTTATTTGACAGCTCTTTATGGCCACTTGCAATCCAAAAACAAAGGATTATTTAGGTTTTACCTATAATCACAACTGAGGTCCATATATTGAAATGCCAGCCATTACTGATAAGGCTTTTTCTTTTTAATTTTAAGGGCTTACTATGTTTATTTTGCTTCTGATTGTAAAAGAGATCTATTTTTTACAAGTGATCACTCAAAGAACTAAATTTACAGACTCAATGTGCCACCTGTCAGAGTCATTCAATCTCTCTCCATTCTGAAATGATTAATCACCCTGGCTTATAAGACACACACATGAAGATCCTAGAATCAGATCATTAATAACACATCATTAACATTTTTATATTTAATTCCAGTGGTAGGTACAAGTCATTTTCCCCCTTAAGTTTAAACCTCAAATCATACTAATTCCCACTTATCAATTTATTATTCATCCTTGACTTGATCACATAAGTATTTATCTGACCCCATTCCCTGCCCAGGTCCATAATATCTGGGCAATGTAATTAATTCTTAGATTGATATTCTGGAAAACCGTAAGAGTATTAAAAACATTAGAGAAACACACTGCTTCCATGAACCTTAATACTTAAAACACTTTATAGACATTAGAATTTCCAATCGTTGAGAAGTGCTTATTAAGAAACAAATCTACAAATGCAAAATAAATAACAAAATATAAGGTCAAGCCACTATTGTCACAATGAAAGGTTATTTTCTTTTCCATCTCACATTTTAATAAAAGACATAGTCTGAGAAAATGAGAGTGAGGCGATCAATGGGAAAGTTTACCAAAATTCTGAAAAGAGACCAAGTTCTCAAAACATAGGCCAGCATGGGAAGGATGCATAAGACAGATAAGCATCCTATATGTGGTCCAAGAAGTTTTGAAAATGATCCCTGATGTGAAAATATCTAATGAGAGCAAATGAGGAAGGGTTCTGTCTTAAGGAGATTTCTGGGAAACTGAGAAGTGGCCTGAAGGCAGGGAGAGCTAACTCTCATCCTTAATGTCTGGTTTGGCTGATTGGATTGTTGATAATGAAAGGTACATTTACTCAGTAAAATTTAGTGTTTGTAGGAACTTTTTAATTTCTTTTTTATGAATTTTAAAAAATGTTTATTTATTTTTGAGAGAGAGAGAGAAACAGAGAGACAGGGAGACACAGATTTTGAAGCAGGATCCGTGCTCTGAGAGATCAGTACAGAGCCTAACATAGGACTTGAACCCACAAACCACGAGATCATGACCTGAGATGAAATCAAGAGTCTGATGTTTAACTAAGCCACCCAGGCACACCTGTAGGAACTTTTATAAATATGTCATCAATTAGGGCTGGGAATTGTTAACACAACATTCACTAAGCATCTAGGAAGAATTAACCCAATCACAAGGGGGATTAATGAAAAGATTAGGAACTAGAATGATTTGGCTCAAAATTGCTGAGATAAAAGTAAAAGACAAGTCCTCTTATTTCTATTTTGGATGTACAAATGTTGAGCCTAAGGAAGATTAATTATTTTCCCTGGAGGAGGCCAGAGAGTCAAAATAGACTACAGATTTGACTCCTGCCCTTTGCTATTTTAAGAAATTTAAGGTAAAATTGATAACTTGAGAGGGGCGCCTGGGTGGCTTAGTCGGTTAAGTGTCCGACTTTCGCTTAGGTCATGATCTCGTGGTTCGTAGGTTCGAGCCCCGCGTCGGGCTCTGTGCTGACTGCCAGCTCAGAGCCTGGAGCCTGTTTCAGAGTCTGTGACTCCCTCTCTCTCTGACCCTCCCCTGCTCAGGTTGTCTCTCTCTCTCTCTCTCTCTCTCCTAGAAATAAATAAAACATTAAAAAAATTTTTTTAATTGATATATTGAGAAAATCACATTTTGTTTCATTCCACATTTCCTGATTTTTTTAAACTGAAGAGCTAATCACTTTTAAATAGGATTCTCCAGCTCTCCCTTAGCTTCATATTAATTTATTCAGCCAATTTTCCTTTTTCAAAATTTTTTAATGTTTATTTTTGAGAGAGACAGAGTGTGAGTGGGGGGAGGGGCAGACAGAGAGGGAGACACAGAAATCTGAAACAGGCTTCAGGCTCCAAGCTGTCAGCACAGAGCCTCATGCTGGGCTCCAACTCACCAACCATGAGATCATGACCAGAGTCAGAAGTCGGATGCTCAAATGACTGAACCACCCAGGTGCCCCAGTGCAGTCAATTTTCTAATTGACATTGACATCTCCGCCTAAATGTTGTGCAGGAAGCTCTACATCAGTATAATCAAACTGGAACTGTTCCCCAAAATGGATGCTTATGGGCACAAATGTCCTCTCTCTCTCTCTCTCTCTCTCTCTCTCTCACACACACACACACACACACACACACTGCAAAACTTTCTTTACATCTTCTTTATCAATAGATTTATCAATAGGATATCCACCCAGTCACTCAAGCCAGAATTCTGAGTCATCTTCCCCTCTGCCTTCCTTTCCCAACTCTCCAACACCCAATTTCTCTCTAGGCTTTCCTAGTTTTTCCCTTCAAATCATGGCCGGCAAATGCATGAAAAGCATTCTACCACATGCACTCCCCTGCTAAGCCTGTGCAGACATAATTAATCACAATACCCATTCCTGCTCATCCTGAATTCACCACCACATAATCCCACAAAACAAAGGCCTTCGCAAACACCCCCAGGTGACTGGAGTTGATACATGAGAGAAAACTTAATTTGTCTTCCCAGTCCTTGGTATTTCTATTTTCTACCTCTCTGTCATAACTTCCTTATTTCTGGATTACCTTATTTCTTTTCTGAACAACTTCAATGACCTCTTTGTTATTCTTCCTATCCCTGGTCTTGACTCCTTACAATTTTCTCTCAGTCCTGCTGCCAGAAGGATCCTTCTAAAAGTGCAAATATATCTGTGCCAGTTTCCTGTAAAAAAAATCCCTGTCTCTCATTTGTCCATTGCAGAATTTAAAGTCTTTGGCTACAGGTGGGAGGATGGATTAAGTAGGTGATGGGGATTAAAGGTACTTGTGTAGATTGAGGCGCCTGGGTGGCTTAGTCGGTTAAGCATCCGACTTTCGCTCAGGTCATGATCTCGCGGTTCGTGGGTTCGAGCCCCGCGTCGGGCTCTGTGCTGACTGCCAGCTCGGAGCCTGGAGCCTGTTTCAGTCTGTGACTCCCTCTCTCTCTGACCCTCCCCCTGCTCACACTGTCTCTCTCTCTCTCTCCTAGAAATAAATAAAACATTTAAAAAAAAAAAAAGGTACTTGTGTAGAGCTCTGGGTGTTGTATGGAAGTGCTGAGTCACTTCACTGTACACCTGAAACTAATCACTGTATGTTAACTAACTAGAATTTAAATAATTACTTAGCCTTGAACACAGTTTACCAAGTTCTTCATATCCTGCATATACCTGCTTGCGCATTCCCAATCTCACAACTTCCTACGTTGTTCCTGCCTTAATGTTTTAGTGAAACCAAACTATTTTCAATACCTCAACTTTTTCACGCTGCTTCCCTCATCATGCCTTTGTTCATTCCCCATTGCCAGAAAGATCCTTTTTTGCTCATACTAATTTACTCATTTTTTACCTTTAAATCTCAGCTAAAACACGGATTTCTCATAAAATCATTCTCTGATGCTTTGTACTCCCTTACTCACTGTGCTCACAACTTTTAGGTTGGGAGCTTCTGTGTATGCTTCCATTATACTCTTTCATGCTTCTGTCAAGGCCCTGAAAATATGTTTCTGTGGTTATTTTTTTAGTGTTAATATCTCCCTAGATAGTCCCAAAATGATAAGGACCAGTGCATGGACTTTTGAGTCTGTAAATCACCAGTCTATTTATTACAAACCCAAGGAATGTTTGTTGAAGCAAAGGATGAAAACTAACCTATGTATTCTGATATCAAACTTCCCATGTAGAGGTTGCCTGCATAGAAATTATTCAAGGGGTGCTTGGGTGGCTCAGTCCAACTCGATTTCAGCTCAGGTCATGATCTCATGGTTCATGGGTTTGAGATCTGCTCTGCACTGACAGCTCAGAGCCTGCCTGGGATTCTCTCTCTTCCTCTCTCTCTGCCCCTACTCCACTTGCACGTGCTCTCTCTCTCCCTCTCTCTCTCTCCCTCTCTGTCACACACACAATAAATAAATAAATAAATAAATAAATAAATAAATAAATATAAACTATATTATTTAAAGAAAAGAAATTATTTAATCGACTGGATAAGAAAGATGTGTCATACATAATATGGAATATTGCACAGCCATAAAAAAGGATGAGATCAGGCCATTTGCAACAATATAGATGGACCTAGAGGCTTTCATGCTAAGTGAAATAAATCAGACTGAGAAAGACATTATTTCATTCATATGTGGAATCTAAAAAAAAGAGGACTGAATAAGCAAACAAACAAAAAAACAGAATCAGACCTATAAATACATAGAACAAACTGATGGTTGCCAGAGGGGAGGCAGAATGGGGGACTGGGGGAATGGGAAAAATGGGTGAAGGGAAGTGGGAGATGCAGGCTTCCAGTTATGGAAGGAGTAAGTCACAGGAATAAAAGGTACAACAGAAACGATTTTCAGTGATTTTGTAATAGTGTTGTATGGTGACACATGGTGGCTGCACTTGTGGTGAGCACAGCATAACGCATACACTTGGTGAATCACTGTGCTGTACACCTGAAACTAATGTGACCTTGCATGTTAACTATACCAAAAGAAAAATAAATTTTTTAAAAAAGAAATTATTCAACCATAAAAAAAGAAACCTTACCGTTTGTGATAACATAGATGGACCTTGAGGGCATTATGCTAACTGAAATAATTCAGACAGAGAAAGACAAATACCTCATCTCTCTAATGGGTACAGTCTAAAAATCAAAAAATAACAGCAACAACAACAAACAAACAAGCTCATAAATACAGAGAACAGATTGGTGGTGGCCGGAGAGGGACTGGGATGGGAAAATAGGTAAAGGGGGTCAAGAGATAAAATAAAAGATTCATAGAATGAGCAATAAGTATTTCTGGAAGACAGGAAATGAGGAAAGGAGACAACAGAGGTTTATTTACTACTAAATTCTACTGTAATCATCTGTTTATAAGTCTTCCAAAAAAAAGTATAACTTGCCAATCTATTTGTATTTGCCTAGCATTATATACAGCCATGGAGGTAACTGTTATTTTTCTATTTCTTTCTAAGCAAAGTCTTCAGAGCACTAGCTCAGGCTATGACTGCTAGGAATTTACCCAAGGGATACAGAAATGCTGAGGCATAGGAGCACATGTACCCCAATGTTCATAGCAGCACTCTCCACAATAGCTAAAACATGGAAAGAGCCTAAGTGTCCATCAAGGGACGAATGGATCAAGAAGATGTGGTTTATCTATACCATGGAATACTACATGGCAAGGAGAAAGAATGAAATCTGGCCATGTGTAGCAACATGGATGGACCTTGAGGGTGTTATGCGGAGCGAAATAAGTCAGGCAGAGAAGGACAAATATCATATGTTTGCACGTATAGGAGGATTAGGAGGAACTTGATGGAGGAACAAGGGGGAGAAGAAGGGCGGAAATGGTGGGGGAAAGGGAGAGAGGCAAACCATGAGAGACTCTTGAATGCTGACAAAAACTGAGGACTGATGGATGTGGGGGGGAGGGGGATGGGCATGGAGGAGGACACTTGTGGGGATGAGCACTGGGTGTTATGTGGAAACTAATTTGACAATAAACTATTTGTAAAAAAAAAAAAAAAAAAAAAGAAGAAGCTCAGGCTATGATCCTTGACTCTCTACCAGGACACGGAAACAGTCCCCCGTGGTGACAAGTGTATTACTTTGCTAGGGCTGCCATAGCAAAATGCCACAGACTAGGTGGCTTGAACAATAGAAAATTTGTCTCACAGTTATAGAAGCCAGAAGTCCAAGATCAAATGTTGGCAGGTTCGGTTTCTTCTGAAGCCTCCCTCCTCGGTGTGCTTACAGCCACCTCCCAGCTGAGTCCTCTCACGGCCACCTCATCCTCTGCGTGTGTATCCTAATCTCCTCTCGTTATATAGACACCAGGCATATTAGACTAGGGCTTGCCCTATGATATCATTACATTTTAAGTATCTCTTTAAATACCATCTCTAAATACTATCATATTCTGAGAAACTGAGGGTTAGGTCAACATATGAATTTTGGAAAATTACAAGAAGGCAATGCATGTCAGGAATTTTCTTTAATAAGGATACCCCTAATCCCTAAAAGCTCTACTTAAGTTCTCTGAGCAGTTCCATTTCTGCTCATTATTATTATTATCTTTTCCTGGGAAAAATCATACAACGGCTATTTACATGATGCTTAAACATCTAAACAATGCTTTCCTGCCATTGGTCCATAAAACCAATTATTTCATTGACGAAAATGCTTTCAAATTGCTATAACCAGTCAAGTCAGAGACATTGGCAAACCTTGCTAATAAGTGAATTCATCAGCTATTAACATGGGACAATAGCATTAGCAAAAAGCTTTAATGAGCAAAATGTTCCAATAGGTTAGGCAGTTTGTGTTTATAAATTCAAAACAGGCTTAATCAAGAAACTACTTGAAATTAGAGTAGTAGAAATTGAGATTACAAAATCTAAAAAGTATTAAAATAATTAAGTGAGCTAATTAGAGTCATTTTTTAATTGGTGCTGATTAATGTTTGTTATTATTTTTTTCTTTATTAGATGGGTAATACATAGTTCATTTTAGAAAATTATAGCAAAGAAAGGAACAGAAATTAAACTTACACTTCTCTTAACACCATGGGATATTTCTGGGCAATGAAAGAGGTGCTAAAGTCTGAGTTATATCCTCTCTGGAGAAGTATGTTTGTGAGGTGTGTTTGTGTGTGATTTTGATGCTAATATTAAATAATTCTCAAAACATATTAGGTTAAAAGTTATATGTATTCACTCCTAGGTATTTGCCCGAGTGAAATAAAAACCCAGGTTCCCACAAAAATTTATTCATGAAATATTTACAGTAGTTTTGTTTTTAATCACCAAATCTGGACACAGACCAGGTGTTCCTTAAAGGAGAAAGAGAGAAACTGTGATACACCATCAATGGAATACTATTTAACAATAAAAAAGAAACAAACTCTCAACATATACAACACAGAGGAATCTCAAATATATATTGCTAAGTGAAAGATATCAGACTGAAAATGTTACATGCTACTATTCCATTTATATGCTATTCTGGAAAAGGCAAAACAAATTAGTTTTGAGAGAAGAAAACAAATCAGTGAACTCTACAAGTTAAAGAAAGGTTGAGGGAGGATTTGACAAACAAAGGAAAAAAAGATACAGCACACACACAAAAAAACTTAAACTATAGAGAACAAACGGATGGTTATCAAAGGGGAGGGACGTGGTAGATGGATGAAATAGGTGATGGGGTTTAAGAGGACACTTATCCTGATGAACACAAATATATGGAATTGTTGAATCACTAGATTGTACCCCGAAAACTAATATAGCACTGTATGTTAACTATACTGAAATTACAATAAAGAGAGAGAAAGGGAGATCTTGGGGGATCATGTTTTGAGAGATGAATAGAATTGATCTGTACTTATGTTATTTGTAGAACTTTATGCATTTGTCAAAAGTCATAGAACTGTACATCAAAAAGAGTGAATTTTATTATATTGAAATTAAAAATAAATTTAAAACATATTATGCAGAAGAGTGTTTCCCTTAGTGTTTTGCTTATATATCTATGATACCTGTAATATATATAATAAAATCCACACATGCTCATGCATTTATATGAACCATCCCCATCAGTATGCAAGAAACTGTTCAGAGAGGTTGCCACTAAAGATTAGAGGTCCTACCGTGTGGGAGAGTTTTGGTTTTCACTGTGCGTATTCTTATACTGTTCGAGTTGTTTATCATATCAACATAGCACTTTTCAATTAAAGAAATACTAAACTAAAAGAATATATAAACATTTCGGTGTTGCAACTTTGGAGTCTATTTAGGTAAATGTTCCTTTCTTATCAGACACACGAAATATCTTCTTTTCTTGAAAATGGAAATTAGGTTATGATAGGTACAATTAGGTTATAAAAAGTTTCTGCAAGGTACTTGGGCAGTAGAAGCTGTGTGAACTGGGGTTGCAGGCTTTCCCTGGTCCACAAGAGATTCTAACAATTACTCTCTGGTGAGCAACACAAGTCAAAAATCGATGAAGGTAAAAACAGAACGTTGTTCTACAGTGGGAATGGCCTATGTTTCATCAATAGCAGTCAGCACAATCGTTGGAAGTAAGAAGGACTCAGAAAAACACAGTAGTCAAGTGCACAGGATCCCCAATATGGTTACCAGCCAAAACTTTATGTATGTATGTAAGTATGTAAATTTTCCATTTAAACTGCCAATGAAATGTATTAGATCTGTAGAATTCACTTGTAATCAAGGACCTTTTCAACAGTATGCTGTGCACTGGGGCTCTACTGAGTCTTAAATGACTGGACACAGTAATGGCCTTCTCCTCTGGGGTTAGGCAGGATGCAAAAAAAATTGTGACTGCCGCACCGGTGACACATCTTAGATATCCCATAGGCTTTATCACGTTCTGAGAAGGAGTTACTACAATAGCATCTTAATAAAAAGTGACACAAAGATTGAAACTTAAAAAAATCTGTATGCCTGTGTGTATGTATATATGCATGAATATACACTTCCAGGTTGTTCTATGCTCCTTGATTATTTTCTGGGGAATATTTCTCAAGGAAACATCTATTTTATTCTATTTTTTTTCTTTTTGTAAATGAAGGCTGTGTTTATATAGTAGGTATGAAGGAAAACAGCTAATGAATCCAGTGTGAAAGGTACTATTTTTGTGTGGAAACACATTTGTGTACCATGCCAGAAGCTCTCTTTAAAATATTTGCTAGTTTAAACATGTGCTGGAAATATGGAAGATTTCTGCCATTTTTGCTTGTTTGTTTTAACCTTTCATTATAAACTTGAATTCTCAGAAGAGTGCATGGAGTATAAGTGTCGAACTCCATATTATTATAATCTTTGAAGATTTAAATGCTTTGTCAGATACATGTGTTGTAAATATTTCTCCTAGTTTCTCACTATGCTTTCATTTTTTAAATGTCTTTCAAAAAGCATCATTGTTGATTTCCACTAAAAACCACCTATCCATTTTTATGTTTCATGCATTTTTAGTCAAGTCTAATAAATATTTGCCTATTTCATGTTTACAGAGATAATCTTGTATGTTTTTTCTAGAAACATTATAATTTTAGACTTTAGGTTGAAGGTTACCAAATTTGTGGGCATAGAGTTGTTCAGAGTACCACTTTATTATCATTTCAATGTACTTGAGATCTGCAGTAATATTCTTTCTTTTATTTCTAATATTAGTTATTTGTGTCCTCTCTTTTTTTAGTCAGTTAACATGTCTACAGGCTTATCAATTTTATTGGTCTTTTCAAAGAACCATCTTTTGATTTTATTGATTTTATTGATTGTCTCCATTGATTTCCTGTTTTTAATTTCATTAATTTCTGCTCCACTGTTGATTCTGTCTTCTTCTTCCTCATCCTCTTCTCCTTTTTGCTTACTTGGAATTTAATTTGCTCTTCTTCTAGTTCCTAAGGTAGAACCTAGCTTATTGATTTTAGATCTTTATTCTTTTAAATACAGCAAAACCTCATTCTGGAAACATGCTTGTAATTCAAAGGACTTGTATATCAAAGCGAATTTCAAGACACATTGGCTCAGTTGTGACCATGTAACATTTGGTGTCAGGTACTACTTGTATTTCAAGGCATTGCTCATTTATCAAGAATGTATTTGAAATGGTTGCTTGTCTTGTGGAACACTCACAGAACAAGTTTCTAGCAATCCAAGGTTTTACTGCATATGTGTTCAAATCCCACAAATATTGATGTTACATTTTCATTTTCATTTGGTTTAAAATATTTTTTTTAATTTGAGATTTCTCCTTTGATTCATGAATTATTTAAAAATGTGTTGTTTAAGGGCACCTGAGTAGCTCAGTTGGTTAAATGTTCAATTTCATCTCAGGTCATGATCTTGCGGTTTGTGGGTTTGAGCCCTGCCTCAGGCTCTGTGCCAACAGCTCAGAGCCTGGACCCTGCTTCAGATTCTGTCTCCCTCTCTTTCTGCCCCTCCCCCACTCACACTCTGTCTCTGTCTTTCTGTCTCTCTCTCAAAAATGAATAACCATTTAAAAAATGTGTTGTTTAATCTCCATATATTCTTTGCATTTTCTAGATATTTTTCTTTTATTGAGATCTAACTTAATTCCACTGTTGTCTGAGAGAAGACATTGTATAATTTCCATTCCTTTAAATTTGTTATGTGTGTATTATGGCCCAGGATGTGGTCTCTTCTGGTAAACGCTCCATGTGAGCTTGAGAAGACTGTGTATTTTTGCTATTGTTGGATATATTAATCTATAGTGGCTATTATATTCAGTTGATTGATGGTGTTGTTACGTTAAACTATGTTCTACCTATTAGATCTCTCCATATCTGAAAGAAGGGTACTGATATATCCAGCAATAATAGTGAATTCATCTATTTCTTCTTGTAGTTCTAATACATTTTTATTCACACATTTTGATGCTTCTTTTAGGCACATGCATGTTATACCTTCTTAAAGAATTGACCACTAAATCATTATGTAATGCCCCACTTTATCCTACATATAATATGTATGTGCATGAATTCATCCATGTGATCAAGGAATATACTCTTCCGTATGATTCTAATTCTTGGAAATCTGTTGAGATTTGCTTTTGACCCAATCTCTGGTCAATTTTTATAAATATTCTCCGTGTGTTGGGGGGGAAAACAGTCTTCTACAGTTGAGAGGAATATTCTAGTAAGTTGATTTTGGTAAGCATTTTTTATTTTTTGGTAATTTTGTTCTTCAAATGATTATCAACTTTTAACTGTTAAAAGTAGAGTGTTTAAAATATCTTGTTATAATTAATTTACTACATTTTTTGTTTTTTATATATTTTAAGGACATGTTATTTGGTATATGTAAGTATGCAATTATATTTTTCTGGTAATCCATTAAATGAAAGAATGATATTTTTGTCAGATTCACTTCCTCAAGTTTGGTGTCTAGCTTTCTCCTTATTCTCCTCAATTTAATATGTGGTCACTTGTTTCAAAATCATTTAATATCACCAAGGAAATACTGGGGGAAGAGAGTATGAAGCCACATGCTTATTATGGTAATATATGGCTAACCAGTAACTCAATTACATGCTTCATCCCTTTATTATTTAGTTATTTCTATATAACAATCCACTGCAAAATGCACTAATATAAAATAATAAGCATCTATTATTAATTATGGATATGTAAATCATGTGCACAATTATTCAGATTTCACTCATGCATCTACTGTCAGCTGGCTGATCATCCGTGGGCTAGTTAGCCTTGAAGATGATCAGTTTCTCTACACGCAGCCTCTCTTTCTCCAGCAGGTTTGTTCTTGTGTCAGTGGCTGAGGTTCAAAGAGAAGTTTGAAATAGTGCCATTCCATAGCTGGAATTGGCACACCATCATTTCTGTTGAATTTAATGGCCAAAGCTGGTAACCAGGCCAGACTAAACAAGAGTTAGGGAAATAGACCACCTTTTGATGGGAAGAACTGCAAATTACATTGCAAAGGGTAGAAAGTAGAAGAAAGGATAAAGAGCTTGGGACAGTTTTGCAATCAGTTGATCATGTAATCAAATCTTTGGGGACTTGAAATGTAACAGAAATGGAAAGGGTAAAAATTATTTATTTTCAGTCATGTTACATGATTCCTTCCCCTTTATTCTTACTTGTAAAATATATGAATTATCTCTGCAATTAAGTATAATATTAATGCAGGAAATTAGGGAGAAAAAAATATGCAAACAAGAATGGAGGGGTAATCTCAAACTTACATTTTTTTTTAATGTTTTATTTATTTCTAGGAGAGATAGAGAGAGACAGCGTGAGCAGGGGAGGGTCAGAGAGAGAGGGAGTCACAGACTGAAACAGGCTCCAGGCTCCGAGCTGGCAGTCAGCACAGAGCCCGACGGGGCTCGAACCCACGAACCGCGAGATCATGACCTAAGCGAAAGTCGGACGCTTAATTGACTAAGCCACCCAGGCGCCCCTCAAACTTACATTTTTTTTTACAAAATGAACTCTAGAAATGATTTTCTATCTTTCTTGCTGCATAATATTTAATTTGGAGTTCATCTGTTAGGATGAGATCATCTTGTGCTACTTTGGGTTTAACCAGAACTAGCTACTATGTTTCCTAGGGGCCAGACCAAAAACTCAAATATATATAATGACTCAGAGAATGAGGGATCTAAGGCTTCTGTTTAAGAATAAGAGCAAACGAATTGGGCAGAATAATGGCTCTTAACGTGCCCTAAGGGACCCTTGCCTTTCCTGTGACATAATCCTCCCAAGACCTTCACCTCTAAATCTCTAATTGCTTTTAAATGACTGGTTATGGCTCAGTCATCCAGGGATTTATCTAAACCCTTATTTAACCCGTTTCAACTTTCAGCCAGTACAATCTTCTGAGAGTATCGAGTTTCATATGTATTTTGAGAGTTCTCAACTCTTCAGATATAATTATATTCCCTTGAGTGCAACAGTATTTGGTACTTGTAGTTTTCAAATCCATTTACAGAAAAGACTACAGTCCTATAGCTTCTGTTAGATTAAGAAAAAAAAAAAAACACAACTGTGTGTGTGTGTGTGTGTGTGTGTGTGTGTGGCTGTCTACTGGCTTTTGTATTTTGTAATGTGAATTAAGATTAACATAATTTTTCTTTAAAATTCTTTATTAACGCTCCTTGTTGCCCGTATTCTAGTAAAATTGGTGAAATGTTCTTTTCTCAAGCTATAAAAATGCAAAATTGCTCATCACTTAGGTTTTCCCCATGTTCCTTCAGCTTTGGTACATGAACATAACACAGCAAGTTACCATATTATAATTTTATTTTTATTCCTCTTTTAGGATTATTTTCAATTTTTTTCTTATTAGAAATGTGCAAGAAAAAAGAAACTCATAACTTCCTCACTTCCTGTGGGAGTTAATGGCTGCTAAGGATAATAACCAGCAGAATACTATAAGGTATAGTAATGTTTCTACAGTTGCCAGAATGAAACAATTTGATAGTCAAGAATTTGAACTATAGAGCTTAAATGGTAAAAATTAAATAAAAATAAAAGTTGTAACAGATGAGGATTGTTAGAATGGAGACAGACTGATAGATGATTGATACATGATTGGTAGACAGATGTTTTTGTAATTTTTATATTTGTAATTATATCTGGGGATTAGCCTATTTTTAGAATTTTTCTTTCATTTTTGAGTTTTATTTCAAATATTGGTTATATTAACAAAACATCAGGGCTTTAGGTCATAGTACAGATTCCAGGAACAGTTTACCCATGAGACTAAGACTTTCACCACCTGTGGTCAAACGTCCGTACAGTATCTTAATTCATCACTCAAGCCTCTACCTGGCCAAGTTATCCACAGCAATCTCTCTCTCTGTCTCTGTCAATCTCTGTCTCTTTTTCTTCTCCCTCATACCCCGCACCCTCCCTCCTCTCTATTTCTTTCTTCCCTTTGCCCAACGAAATTATCTAAGAACCAAGAAACTTATTTACAACAACAACAAAAACCATCCCTGTTTCTAAACGCCAAGAAAACACAAATGAAGAATCCAATCTATCAACATTAGGCGCCATTTTAGGCTACAATCATTATCATTGAAAACTAATCTCACAAAGATTTGAAGACGTTTTTTCTGAATCTGGTGTGTGTGTGTGTGTGTGTGTGTGTGTGTGTGCGCGCGCGCGTTTGGTTTTGAGGGAAAATAACCGCATTACTTCCAATATTATCATCTAGTTAAGAAAGTATTCTACTTGGACCTCAAATATTCAGTTCCTAAGTAAGGATTCATACTTAATTTGTTTTGACATTAGCAGTGACTAGCATTTATTAAACACTTACCATGGGCCATTAACTGTCCTAAGTACTTTATATCCACTATTCTACTTACTTTCCAAATAGCCATATAAACTACATATAAATTTGAAATCATACTAAATGTGTATTCACAAAATGTATTCATTATTCTGGCTTCCATGTCAGAGTACCTAGATTAGAAAGAGAACTTTCATCTTTGAGAAATGCTGTCCCTAAATAATTTTTCTCTTCATGACATAGACAGTCATAAATCCAAGCCACCAATCAGAGATTTCATTTCTTATAAGATGAATTTTTTGGGGGGATCCCTGGGGCCTTATTTGAAGCCATCCTAATCTACCACAGAGGTTCATTATGATAACAGTGAACCTCAAAATGAAACTGGTTGGTGTCTTGATCATTTTCTTCCCAGGAAGATCCTTATCATTTGTGCAGATTTATCTACTTCTTCCCTATGCTCATTTCTGTATAATCAAGGAAAACTGGTGTCTTTGTCAAACCATATGTAGATGCTGCTTCATATTTTCCTTAAAGCAATGGGCACCTACCTACCTTAAAATTACTTTTAAGAGGGGTAATGCAATTGATTCTCCCATAATAGCACAAATCTGCTCTTAGGGGGCTCACTCTATAGTTCTAGACATAGAAGTGAGGAGCATAATTTAATTTAACTTTTAATTTTTATGTTTATTTTTGAGAGAGAGAGAGAGAGAGAGAGACAGAATCCAAAGCAGGCTCCAGACTCTGAGCTGTCAGCACAGAGCCCAATATGGGGTTCAAACCCACAAACTGTGAGATAATGACCTGAGCTGAAGTCAGATGCTTAACTGACTGAGCCACCCAGGTGTTCTGGGAACATAAGTTTGAATTCCACTTTATTAATTCATATTCAGTAGGGACCATGGCAGTGCCTCCCAACCATTTTCAAGTTAGAGTAGACATACAAAATTATATTTGCATGAGGACTGGAGTAAACTGGACTGGATTTGGGGATATCTATATAGCACTTTGTGGGGGAAAATTACATTCTTAATGTAAGATAACAATGTTAGAAAAGTCAAATAAAAGTGATAGAAAGAGTATTAACTATTGAATTTATATAAAACTTCAAAATAAAAGACTTTTCTTTTTTCTCTAATGAGAAATTTGAGCTTGCTTTTATGAAAACAGATCTTTATGTATGATTTTGAGATTAAGCTGGCAGGCAACTCCTAATCATGATTTTTATGGTGATTTTTCTTCAAATCCTTAAGAATCACATCAAGTAAAAAACTTTGTTCACATACAGATAATAAAAAATTTTAAAACTATTTTCCCACTCTATAGCTCCTTCAAACTAGCAAATTGAAATTATATTTAAAAAAAATCTAAAAGTGCTTCTTTTACTCTCCTTGACTAATGTAATGTTGAAATTTCCTATAGCAATGCAAATGGATTTCAAACCCAAATAAACTTTTGTAAATGAGATATTCCAAAATAATGGAGAACATCTAATTTGCAGAAAATGCATCCATTTTTAGAATGGTCATACTGAAGCTAGACTGTATGCATTCACAAAACATGTCACAGATAGATTGAGGAGCCCAGTCCTAAATAACACCCTACAGGAGTTTTCTTATGGCCTCTCTGATCCTCATTCCTGTGCAATTCACCTTGAGCTGTATGCTGTGTTCCAAATGTAAACTCTTCCAGCAGCAGCCTGGACTGGATTCTAAAGTAGATTTCCACAAGGTAGAGTATCTCCTTAGTGCTTATCAGCCATGTTAGAGCAAGCACTCTAGATCGGGCTCCTTGAGATCCTGTTAGATGACTCAATTTAAATGCCCCAAAGGCGGGGCTCCTGGGTGGCTTAGTCGGTTAAGCTTCCGACTTTCGCTTACGTCATGATCTCACGGTTCCTGGGTTCCAGCCCGGCTCTGTGCTGACAGCCAGCTCAGAGCCTGGAGCCTATTTCAGTCTGTGACTCCCTCTCTCTCTGACCCTCCCCTGTTCACGCTGTCTGTCTGTCTGTCTCTCTCTCTCTCTCTCTCCTAGAAATAAATAAAACATTTAATATATATATATAAATATAAATGCCCCAAAGGCTAAAGCAATTCTGTAAATGTGGTTCCCCAAACAACAGCAGTAGCAACAGCACCTAAAAACTTACTAGAAATGTACATTCTCAGGCTCCGCTTAGACAGAAACTCTGTATATTAACAAACTTTCTAGTCTTTCTGATTCATGCTTAAGTTTGAGAAACAGCAGGATAAGGAGATCAATATTTCAGAGAACACCTGCAATGTATTCCCAACACAAAAGTTAGGAAGCCCCATGCAGGTTTTACTGTTGTTGCTGCTGTTGAAATAATACAGATTTCTCAACTTTTTGCATGGAAAATCTTCAAGATGGAGGGTCTTATGAAGAAGTCTATGCACTGTGTAAGACTCATTATCTGTATTACTTACTGTATAGCTACACTCTCAAACTTGGCTCAATGGCCCAGAGTTTTATAGCTACACATCCCTTGTCCACTTATATATGCACAATGTAAGCACAGTACCCAAAAAATATTACCCAAGAAGGACTATGAAAATCTTTATTTCAGAATTGAATATCCCAGAATTGAACATTCTAATTTAGGATAGGGCATTCTACCTCCAGACTTACGCCTTTAAAATGTAAATATTTTTGTGATATAGAAACGATAGCAATTATCCATCAATACCTTAGTTTATAAGATTAATTCTGGACCCCCAGAAACACTCTGAGAGAATGGAATATAGGACAAGAATGGTTGCTATTGAGTGAAGTAGGAAAGAAGATTTTTTTTCCCAAAAGGCAGAAAAGAGAAATCACAGCAAAAGACCATCTGAAAATGAAGACTGCTCAGCGTGGCATCCTAATGAGCTAAGAGGCAGTGCATCTGTGAGTTCTCTTTAATACCAGCTCTTGGTTAAATTCTTCATTTTCCCTACCATTCACAATGGTAAGCGTCAACTTGCCCACATGTATATCACCAATTACAAATTTGTTTTCACCTCAGAGTCTTTGATTAAAAAATAGGAAGAATTAGATCAAAGAGCTTATTCCATGAAAATATTAGCTATCCCTGGAGTTGAATTATTCTTCATACTGTGAAGTTGAGGGTTCAGAGCACTGCTGCCTGTTTGCTTATTGTCAAAGCCACAAATTTCTCTCTAGAATTCTCAAAATGAATGGGAGAAATTTGAGTCCACGTGTGGAATGAAAACTAATGGAGAAGGTGAGGCATTCTAATGGAGAACACATTGGAAAATTTACTGTTGTTTGACTTATTTACTAGAAAACATTAGCAGGATTTCTCTGCATGTATATGGTATTTGATGCTAGAGACATTTCTTTTGGTCTCAGGCATCCTGAAAACAAAAACGTATTTCAGTTACTTTCAAAAAATAAAACATCACCCAATAATGCATTTCTAACTTTATGCTTCTGGTATCTACAAGAAACCTACAGTCACCACCACCAAGGCCATCATCACTGCCACTAAACAGCGGTAGCCAACACTGTGTACAGCACTGATGGGAGAGAAAAGTTAGTAGAACCAGGTCTGAACAGCACCAGTTTTAAGTCTACACTGGCTTGGGCACAGTTTTCATCAAACCAAACATATAAGAAGATGTGAGTAAGATCAAAATGAAACTACAAAATGACCTATTGAATGAAACTTGATTCGCTGAAACAGATACAGGCTGGTGAGTTACTACAGCCACACCTACCACACTTATACAAGGTTGGTCTTACCAGGAATTCTTTTTCCGACGTCAAGCCTGCAGATGCCCTGGGCAAATGATATTTGAGAAGGAACCAGAAAAGGGCTGTAAAAATGGTTGAAAACATTTCTCAGTTCTGCTTCCACAGGGCTGGCTGGCAGATCATGTACCTTTTTACCTTCAGGCTCACAGGATCTCAACACCACCAGCAAGAGAGCAATTTCTTCTAAAAGCTCCCTTACAAGTCTTTTTTTTTTTTTTTTTTTTAGGAGAGAGAGAGACAGCGTGAGCAGGGAGGGTCAGAGAGAGAGGGAGTCACAGACTGAAATAGGCTCCAGGCTCTGAGCTGGCAGTCAGCACAGAGCCCGACGTGGGGCTCGAACACGAACTGCGAGATCATGACCTAAGCGAAAGTCGGACGCTTAACCGACTAAGCCACCCAGGTGCCCCACAAGTCTTAACATTCAGTCTGCTTCACTGGCAGATTGAATTGTGTTTTCTCTGACCCGTGGTGTGGATTACACACCCATAGGCTTAGACTAAAGTTCCAGGGTTGAGTGGGCAGATGGTGTTTCTCCATCGATTTCATGTCATGCCCACAACTAGTTCTATCCTAAGATAACCTAAGTCCTCATTTACTCTCAGTTAGTTTCTCTTAGGGTCTAGGCGATTTTCCTGGATATTCTTTCCCATTTGCTGGTCTCTGAGGGTTTACTATGCTCAGAATATTCTAACATGCATTCTCCATCCCTCACCTCCCTCAAAAAATTGTGTCAAGGTCTTAGTCCTTTTCTTCCCCCAGGTTTGGGGCTCACATTTGCCTTGTAATATTGAAATGAAACTTGAGAGTTTCTTCCGAGAGCAAATAATAATTCCTTCAAAGTGTTGATACCACCAACATAGAAACAAATGGCCTGGAAACTGTTAAATGGAAACTCTGTAGCTAAATCCTAGAGAAAACAGGCTTACCTTTCTAAGCACCTGATGACTAAGTGCTAGATCTAAATATCTCTCTCGCACATGCTCTCTGTCTCTGTCTCTGTCTCTCTCTCTCTCTCTCACACACATACACACACACACACACACAGGCAAAATGGGAGTCAGAAAAGAAAAATATTTTGAGAACTGCTGAATGGCTCATTGAGTTAAAATACTCAAGGCTAGGTTAGGGTAACTAGATGGTTCAATCAACTGAGTGCCAGACTTTGGCCCAAGTCATGATCTCATAGTTAGTGAGTTCAAGTCCCACATAAGGCTTGCCACTTATCAGCACGGAGTGAGCTTCAGATCTTCCATCTCTTCAGTTTCTCTGTCCCTCCCCTACTCATGCTCTCTCTTCCTCTCTCAAAAATAAACATTAAAAAATAATAACAAATAAAATACTCAAGGCTAGGCTTAATTTTCAGTTTTTTTAACAAGCAAAAGTCACCTATGTCAGGACACCTCTGTTCAAAGGATTCTTTTGACATCGTTCTATTTGTTTACACCAAATATCATACAACACATTGTTTGGCAAATTGCTTCTGGTCTCTGCATTCCTCTTATATGGTTTCAACTCTGTTTGTGGATTGAAATTTTTTTCACATGTACAATCCAAACTAGACCTCCCCCAGTCTGTGAGTCAGACTCTTAAGGAGTTCTTGCCTCTTATTGGGTCGTCTGCTTTAAAAGAGTGTAGCTTCCAGACCCTTCTTCGGGCTTGTCCTAGGATGGCAATGTTGTGGTGATGACTTCCAATAGCAACTTCATTACCACCTTTGAGGAGGATTTTATGGACAATCTATTCTTCCGCTGCAGCATGAAACACAAATCTGGCACAGATTTTGCATATAGATTTGTCATCAGGACTTTGCAAACATTTTATGACTTCAATTGTTTCAATATCATAAAAGTCATTTTTTTTTCAGTAGCATTCACACAGATCTCTGTCAGACCTGCTTGAGAACAAAAGTCTATCATCGCTTTTTATTGCTATCATTCTTCGCAAGAGAAACACATTTACTAAATGTGCTAGAAATATTAGCCAGCTTCAGGCCATAAGGACAATTTAAACAACATTTACTGAAAAACTCCACATCAATATTTTTCTTATTAATTGGGAATCAATAATCAAGATATTTCACAGAGATAACATTTTCATTGTTTTGACTATATTTTTTTCCTATCTGGAACACTTTTCCATCAGATCTATCTTCTCTACCCTGCCCTCATATTTAACTTCCTTGCTAAAATATCACCTTATAATAAGGTCTAACCTGACCACACCATGAAAATTTACCACCAAGTACCCAGAATTCCCAATCTGTCCTACCTTGTTATATTTCCCCCCAAAACCCTTATTACCTTTTAATAGAGCCAACAATACAGTTAATTAATAAGTTCGATGATTATTGTCTGTCTCCATATTCTGAAATGAATGCTCTATGAAGGCAGGGATTGGGGGAGCGTTGTTCAATAATGGATCCCCACTTAATAGTACTGTGCTTGGCACATGGCACTCAGTAAGAATGTGTTGTGTGAACAAATGAATGCATGAACGAATGAACAAGCAAACTAAAACCAACAAAGAATGGCAACAGGCTACTGCTTTTTTGAAAGAGTTTGGTTTGATGGTAAATAATCTCCTGAAATAGGAAGATACAGTTTAAAAAGAAAAAGAAACTGAAGCTGTGAAATGAAGCTACTTTTACATTTACAACTCGTAGGTCACCATTTAAAAGTAAAAAGTGACCATTAACAGTATAATATACATTTGCCTTATTGGTGGCCTTTTTGACACATAAACATTGTATACACATAAGGTATACAACTTGATATTTTGGTATATGGATACATTGTAAAAAGACCAGTCCAATTAAGCTGAATAACATATCCATTACCTTCACATGCTGTAATGAGAAGATTCCATTTAAGATCTATCCATTGGAAGCCTATAATCAAAATATTTCTGTAATTATTTCAAGTGTCCAATAACATCATTAACTGCCCTCACCATGCTGTATATTAGATCTCTATAACTTACTCACCTTGCATAAATGACACTTTGTAACCTTAAACCTATAATTTTGAGTCTCTCTTTGTGCTCACATTTTAATATAAAGTCTAACATTTTATTTTTTTAATATTTTTAAGTTTATTTATTTTGAGAGAGAGAGAGAGAGCGAACGATCGCACAAGTGGGGGAGGGGCAGAGAGTGAGGAAGAGAGAGAATCCTAAGCAGGCTCCATATTGTCAGTGCAGAGCTGATGCAGGGCTCAAACTCACTAACCAGGAAATCATGGCCTGAGTCAAAATCAAGAGTTGGATGCTTAAGTGACTGAGCCACCCAGGCATTCCTAGAGTCCACTGTTTTAAATGTTTGTTTGCTGGGTCCACGAAAGATATTCTTGGCCCTTGACTCACAAAAGGAGCGAGTGTGTGTGTGTGTGTGTGTGTGTGTGTGTGTGTGTGTGTGTGTTTTAAGTAGTAAGTGTTACTACTAGTTAGGATCTCTGTATCCTGTGTTCTGAAGCTCCCTTTCTTCTAATAGTTACAGATTTTAGTTCATTTAAAAGAACATACATGGTTATTTAACTCTATGCTATCAGTTTAAATTTTCCTAGTTTTCTAGATTTGCCAAGGTGATGGTAAATTATTTTGTTAATTATTTTCATTCAATTTACCACTTAGATATAGGGCATGGGTAGTGAAGAGGAGAGCCTGGCTGGTTTTCAATAGCGTGAGCAACATAAGTCAAAGCCACAAGCCTGCACATGCCCCCCCAAGACACACTACCTCTAGTCAGAAGTGACTATTTTATCTCACATTGTTGTTTTAATCTACCAGTATACCTGGGTTATCCTATCCTTATTTTTCAAAGCTTTATTTTTTGTAGATGTTAGCAATTTAGATGTTCAAATAGTCAACCTTTACATATGAAGAATAGCCATAGTGTTTGCTGAATGAAACTGTCATATCGTCTCTATTTTACCAATGCTATACATCTGGTGACTTTATTTGGCTTTTACATGTTTTAATTTCAGGGTGGTCAACGTATTTTAAATTCATTATTACATAACACTAACATAATAATTTTAATATAAAAGTGATGAAACTAACAATCACTATAGCATTTTTATTTTTATTAATGTTTATTTATTTTGAGAGAGAGAGAGACAGAGCATGAGCAAGGGAGGGGCAGAGAGAGGGGGAGACACAGAATCCGAAACAGGCTCCAGGCTCTGAGCCATCAGCACAGAGCCCGACAAAGGGCTCAAACCCATGAGCAAGATCATGACCTGGGCTGAAGTCAGACACACAACAGACTGAGCCACCCAGGTACCCCCAGAATAGCATCTTTAAAAGATTTGTATACATCTTCTGTGCGTGTTACCCTAGGTGTTGCACAATTTTAGTGTATAACTTATGGAACAACACGTCGCATTTTAGTAAATACTGTCAGAAACTCACATATGCCTTTCTTTTATGACCTTTTATAATACATGTCTTTTTATTTATTTTTTTAAAATTTTTTACATGTATTTATTTTTGAGAGACAGAGCACAGGTGGAGGAGGGGCAGAGAGAAAATGAGACAGAGAATCTGAAGCAGGCTCCAGGCTCTGAGCTGTCAGCACAGAGCCTAATGCAGGGCTTGAACTCACAAACCATGAGCCGACTGAGCCACCCAGGCTCCCCAATACATGTCCTTTTAGAGTATGATAGTGGGCAAACAGCCTTTACAGATTCCACCTGTTCCCTTATCTACAAATCTAATAATTCCTGCTTGGTCACTTGAAATCTCAAGTCTGTTTCTCCTTTTTATTACTACCCTCAGATACTTTCAAAAACGTTTGACCAGGAAAATAAAAATTCCTAATTGAATTGAAGTATACCCTAAAAAACTCTGGGTTTAAGTACTGGAAAATATTATTAAAAATCAAAATTTGAGTGATGGGGGTGCACATCGTATTGTTTCACATGAGCATAGGTAGGAAATCAGTTGCTATTATTCTCACCCAACTATTGTATCCTTCAGTAAGGAAAAAAGAAATCCTCTTTCAGAAGTACATCAGAAAATACAAAGACATGACACTTTAGACAGCATCAACATGCTCTTAATATACAATAAAAATAAAAGGAAGAATAGGGTATATTCAGGTCTTTGAAATACCTACATCTTCCATTAAGTTTTCACTTGGCCACAAAATATAGACTAGGATGCATATGTTAGTGTGTATGTGTGATTTAGAACACATATCAGTTGTAATATCAGTCCATCTTATATACATACACACACAAACACACACACACACACACACACACACACACACAATACTTCAACCAGTTAAGGAAGTGGTAAATGTTACAATTTTGGTATAAAGGCTAGTTTCAGGAAATTTTAAAGTTATAACTGTAGCAGCATTGATAATTTTAGTTTTTACATAAGAGTCTGAGTCTCCAGGGATTAAAATATGTCATATTTGTTTTTCATTCAGTGACAAATGCCCCTTCAGTAATGACATGCAGATAATCTGAAAAATAATTATGATTCCTCCAAAAAAATTAAATCACCAATAGAAGTTGTTGTTGTTTTGTTCTAGAAGATTGAGTTAAGGACATCTGCAAATCAAGAAGTCACAAATTCCTCAAATTTGTTAAATACATATATTTTTAATACTGATGTTAATGTACATTTCCCTAAGTTTGGAATCAGAACCTTTCAAAATAAATTTTCATTGTATTTGGCAAAGAAGTGAAGTGACAGTGGGGTCTCTCATTTAGGGCTCAAACACAATTAAAAGTCACACCTAAACTTTTGTTTTCTTCCTAACATTTTAATCTTGGGGATAGGTGGAAAGAGCTTTAAAATCAGGCCTCATCCATATTCCAAGCATGCTGTCAAAGTATGTATGCTATCCAAGCCAAAGTGACTATCAATTTCCAGAATAGCTCTTCAGAAATTAAATTTCATTTTGGTATAAAATTATAGTGAAAAACAAAATTATTGGCTTAAAATAGAGTTTAATTTCTGGACTCCATTTAAGTTGACTGATTGGAATCTATCTATAGCTAAAAGTAACATCCCTCAGAAATTTGCTCAGTCACCTTTACACAGGTATGTATTCAGAACAGTAATACGTTTGTGTTTTTAAACAAGTTGAAGAAGGTTTTACACGTTTACTGGAACAAGTGTTGTGCTCTAGTGCATTAAAAAAAAATAATTCCACTTAAAAAGAATTCCCTTTCCTAATACATACGCTCTTCCTCAGCTAAAAGCAAAATGAAAGAAAACAGAGAGAGAGAGAAGAGCTACCCAGGTTTTTCTCCCTGCCTTTGCCTGCCAGCAATTGCACTCAAGACCTCCACAAACCCCAGGAGAGGGAGGGGGAGGAAGAACGCTTAGATTTAACATTACTCCGTTTTCTGTCTCTCCAGCAAGTCCTGAACTGCTATCTGGGCAACTCGATGCTATAAAACCTGTGGAGGCCCCCAGACTATACTCTGCCTGATCCTGCCTCGTTCCCACATTGTGGGCAGCTGACTACTTTCTCTGAACTAGACTTGAATTTTAGGATACTTAATGTCAGCAATGTGGCAGAAATTTCAAGATACCACAGAACCCAGAGACTGGTTCACTTGGTATTCTACTGGCCCTATATTCTCTACAAATACATTACAAAACATTTAGATACTATCACTCTACCTATCTACAGAATTTGACGAAGTTATTTCCTCCTTCTTCAAACACTTCTCATGGTTTTTATGATACCCATTTAGTCGGTTCTTCTTCAAGCTCTGCTGGTTTTCCTCATCTTCTTAAATTATAAAATTTTGAGTGCCCGAGGCTCATTACAAATTCATTCCTTAGGTAATCTAATAAATCCACGGCTGCAAAGCCTATCTATATGCAGTGACACAAATTTGCATTTGCAGTCCTAAGGCTTCCTTTGAACTTCAGGTGCCAGATCATTGAATAGCACCAACATCTCCATTTGGATTTCCAAAAGCCACCTGGGCCTCAATAAGCTCAAACTTGAACTCTAGATCTCAGCCATCACCATACTTTCCCATAGTCCCTGGAACACCCCGAAGGAATTCCTATTCTTAGGAAAGGACTTCCTGTTCTTAGGAAAGGACTTCCTGTTCTTAGGAAAGGACTTCTTGTTCTTAGGAAATGAAACTTCTTTCTTCCAGTTGATCAAGCCAAAGACACTGCTTTCATCATTGACTCCTCGATTTCTCCCATGACTCAGTCCATCAGCAAATCTTACTGACTCTACCTTCAAAATACACTGGAAGATTTACCACTTGTCACTTAATCTTCACCTACCTGAGTAGTCCAAATCACCACAATCTCAAAAACTTCCTAGCTGGTCTCCCTTGTCCTCCCTCCATTCCAAACACATATTAGATCACAACACTCCTCTGACCAAAAGCATTTCAGTCAGCATTGAAGCCAAAAACTTTACAAGATCCCATGTGATTCTGCACCCCCGCCCCCAACTTCTGCTTTCATCTTTCACAACTCTCCTGATTCACTCTATTCTAGTCATACTGGTAAGGGAAACACCTTCCATGCCAGAGCCATTTGCTTCCTGTTTTCCTTCAGGAAATCATGTCCCTACATTTGTAACTGACTCACTCCTTCACTTCCTTCAGATCTTAATTTCAAAATCATCCTTTCAGAGAAGTCTCCCTGACTTCTGTATCTTAAAATTTCCCCCAGGCATCCTCTCTCTTTACCAACTCTTTTCCCCCATGGTCCTTATCATCATCTGGTATATTTATATTTATATTCGCCTTACTAACTTTCCCCATCCCATCCCACCACTAGTCTATAAAGTCTATAAAAACAGTGTCTTTATTCAGGGTTGTATCCTCACACCTACAGCAATGCCTAGTGTGTAGGGTTGATGTTTTTCTCACAAGTCTGAGCCAGAGGAAGATTGATTACAAAGTTAATGCAGTTAATCATGCCCCTCACTTGACATGGACCCCTTGCAAGTACTGGCAATTTGGAGAAGGTGTTCAGTATTCTAGGTGCTGAGAGGGAGGCCAGGTTAAAATACTGAAAATACTTCGCATGGGTGGAAAGGGGCCTGCAGGAGTGTCAGATGAGACCTCAGCCTCTGAGCCTTCAGTAGGTGGCCGTGATTGTCTTCCTCATGCTTACTAAACAATTATTCTCTTCCCAAATTGTGTTTACGTCATTTTGCATTCTCTTTTCTTAACCGAATCCCTCTGAATTATATAAAAGCCCCACAAAACCAGCATCTGCCAAGATAGATCACCCAGCATTTCAGGAAGCAGAGAGCAGAAGGGTTTGCTTGCATTCAAGTATCCTCTTGACAGGAGGATTTCAGACCCCGTATGACCACTCTCGGATCAGAAATTAGTTATTCTAGCAGCATTTCCATGGCAAAGTGGGTTTAATTGGCAGGTCTCTCTCTCTCTCTTCTTTAGCACCAACATTAAAGAGTAAATTAGCATGCATCTTATACAATTATTCCTCTAGGAAATTATAAATATTGCACGTATCTTTGGTTGCAGTAATGTGAATTACATATGCTGGTCATGGTAGAACTCATTTTAAAAAAGGAGTGAACAGTCACAGTTTTTTACTTTCATATTTTTCCAAAAAGATAGAGAAAGTAAATAATTAAAATACATGTAAGTATTAACGCAATCTTCGGGTCCTTAAAGAAAAATGTACCAAAACATATTTTCTTTAATTCATGGACTTGCCAGATTTATCTACATCTTATTGTTTGCATATATATTTCAAAACTTTTGTTTTGTTTTCTAAGTCATAAATTCTGCTTTGCTTTTGACTTTCCTTGGGTCTTTGTGATTATTGTTTATTATAGTCAACGTTAATGGTTGGTTCCTTTATTGTCATTCTTTTATTATTACTAATGAAATCATGTAAAGCTAGACATTTGATTTCAAATAATATTTTGTATGCCATAAGTTTTGACATGTGGGTTTTCTTCAGATGGGGTTTTTGTTTTGTTTTAAACTTATCTTGAAGTTCACGTCAATGGACTTTTAGGTTATTGACCAAAGAGTTACGTGGAAGTATGTTTTCCCTGCACTATCATGGGTGCTGTGTGCCAAAGGTTTAAGACGCAAAGACCGCAGTTGGAATGAATGTGCTCAATGTAGAGATATGAGTCTTTGATGAAGAGAACCAGAGATCCTTGAAGAAATGGCTGATTCCAGAGGGGAACACAAAGAGCCTGGGACATACTGTGCCAGAAAGAGAAGAAGGGAGTAAAAAAAAATGGAGGCATGTCCCAAAGAGACAAGAGCCTGTTTAATAAAGGGGTTCCTACTATCCAAATTCAGGACAATTTGAGGACCCAATTAAGGTGCAATTCACTAAAGATATTTTAAAAAACTGGAATCCTTAACTCTATTATAACAGGTTAAGTAAATGAATGAACAGGAAAGAAGAGACAGCCTTGCTTATAGTAGAATGCCAATTGCTGACTAGTAAATATGAAAAGAATATACTGGAATTGGAAAATCATTTTGTCGCCATCATAGTAAAGATTAGTTATTAGATGATTCATGAATTTATGCTAAATGTAGGGGGGAATTCTGATGAGCATAGGACATGTACACCATTTTAAAGTGTCTCTTTGCAGATTACTTATTATCTACAATGGAAAAAATAAACAGTAAAGAGGGGAAAATGTAGACCTTCATCAGGTGATTAAAGTTAATATCACTAATGAAGGACAAGTGGAGATGGTGTGCATCTGGACGGGATACCCTGAGAAGGACACCATATCCCTAATGTATTATTCTGTCTTGGAATGTATAATCTGAATCTAACCATGAGAAAACATCAGGCAGGACAACAAAGATCATTACATTAAAAACAAAGGTGGAGAGAGACTACCCTTCAAAAGCAGCAATGTCATCAAAGACAGACTGTGGAAACATTTCAGATTAAAGGAGGCAAAGGAGACATCGTAAACAAAAGCAATGTCAGAGCCTAGAATGAATCCTACACTGGAGGAAAAATACATCCTGTAAAGGATAATATTGAGTACTTGACAAAATGGAAATATGGATGGTAGATTAGATAAAAGCATTGTGTTAATATGAGACTGAGGTTGATCACTGTACTGTGGATATATCTGAGAACTCGCTTATTCTTAGGAAATACTCACAGATGTATCTAATGGTCACTTGAAAGTGTAAAGAGCCTTGATATATGCAACTAACTCTCAAATGGTTCAAGAAAAAAGCAATATATACATGCACATATGCACACATGCAAACGCAAATGATGAAAAATAAAGCAAATGGGGAATGTCTTCACTATAGATGAAATCTTCTAGGTGGAAGAATGCATGAATATTCTGTGTTCTTACTTTTGCAGGGTTTTTGTAAGTTTCAGGTTGCTTTCAAATAAAATGTTAAAATTCCAAAAACGTTTTCATGAGGTTGGAGTTTCTCGTATATTTATTATATATGACAGTCTATTATTTGGTGGTCAGAAATTATAGTCTATAATATTTCTGGGTTTTGAAATTTGTTGGCATTTCCTTTTGAGTCAATTTTTATAAACATCTAGGGGCGCTTGAAGAGCAGTTGTTCTTAGTTTGTAGAAATCATTTTTTGCTTTGTTTACAGAAGCTTTGAGAGAGTTACGATATGTTGTATGAAGGATAGTTGCTCACAAATCTTATATTTTTAATGCGATTTTAACCAGTATAAAGGACCATGCTTTCTCTTACTTAATACTTTTTTTTTTAATTTTTTTTTTAATGTTTTTATTTATTTCTAGGAGAGAGAGAGACAGCGTGAACAGGGGAGGGTCAGAGAGAGAGGGAGACACAGACTCTGAAACAGGCTCCAGGCTCCAAGCTGGCAGTCAGCACAGAGCCCGACGCGGGGCTCGAACCCACGAACCGCGAGATCATGACCCAAGCGAAAATCGGACGCTTAACCAACTAAGCCACCCAGGCACCCCTCTTACTTAATACTTTTTTGGCTTGGCTGCCTGGTCTAATATCAAGATCCTGAACTCTGCTTTCTCTTGGTAACTATCATCTTTGTTTTAGTCTACAGATAAATATAGTCAAGTACCCCTAGAATTTTTGCTAAAATTTGACTGATTATTTCTTGATGACTAACACTCACCTGTTAGTAGATTTCTCATAAAGGAATCATGGGGATGCTTCCTCAGTTCACTTAGGTTTAAAATTGTTTATCTATAGTCCTTTATTTAAGGGACAGCTTGGTGGAATCTAAAATCCTTGGTTCATACTCTCATGAGTATTTTATTAGTGTTTTTCCATTGTGTTCTGGCATTGAGAGTTGAGCTTACTCTGTTGGTTATGGTGTTTTGGCCATATTTACATAAAATTTGGAGTTTATGAAGCTTTCCTTTTTCTATTACCTCCCGTAGATATTAATTCTATGGGTTTATTTTTCTTTTCTTTCTTTTTTCCGTCTGTAGTAGTAAATGGAAAGAAGTAGGAATTGAGTCACTTTCCACCTGTTACCAGAACCAGAACTTTGGGGCAATTTTCTAACCTCTCATCTTCAATTTCTGTATCTGTAAAACCTGGACACCCACTTCAGAAAATTACATGAGGATTAAATAAGATACCTATGTTAGAAACTTAGTGTGTGCTTGGCACACAGAAAATACTCAATGCACATTATTTCCATTTAGTCCCTGGTAACAGTTAGGTTGAGGTCAAATCTTCATTCATCAAGACATGATTCTAAAGGGAATCATTAGAAGCTATGCTGTCTAAGGACGGTCTGTCATATTTAGCAAAAGCCTTGTCATTAAATATTGAGAATTTCTTCACGAAATTGCATACTTTGTGGTTGAGGCAGTGGGGATGTTACTAAAACAAATGAATAGTAAGAATACCCATTTCCTTTAGTAAAGGTAACTTTCATTGCTTTTGACAGCTTGACTGCCACTGGGCACAAAGGTCTCTCCATACAGCAAAAGGCAGATTACACCTCACAACTCTAGATTAACTTTGATCAAGTGACAATACCTTGCTAGCTTTTCTTTTTATATTCACTTCTTCAAGGAGATGAGTAAGTCACCCATTTTCCCCAACTTCAGCATTTTGTTTTGGAATAAATTTATTTTTCCTGCAAGACATTATCAATTGCTTTCTTCCCTCAATTCTTCCCTCATCTCTTCTCCTCTGAGTTTCCCATTGAGATTGTGGTTTTACTGAAAAGCAGAGAAGAACAACACACACACACACACACACACACACACACACACACACTTTGAGTATATAAAATTTTATAAAATAGTATTATTTCTTTCATTTTGTTATACTGGATGGCTAAAAACCCCCACTCCAATTTTTTAATGTTTTTTATTTATTTCTGAGAGAGAGAGAGACAGCATGAGCTGGGGAGGGTCAGAGAGAGAGGAAGACACAGAATCCAAAACAGGCTCCTGGCTCTGAGCTAGCTGTCAGCATAGAGCCCAACGTGGGGCTCGAACCCATGAACCGTGAGATCATGACCCGAGCTGAAGTCAGATGCTTAACCAACTGAGGCATGCAGGGGTCACTGAAAACCCCCATTCCAATGAAACTGTCAAATTCATAAATATTTTTAGAACTCAGCATAATTTTAGGAAGCCAACATCCTAAAGACTGTGCTTTCAACCACAGAGCCATATTCATTTTCTAGGGCAGCAGAAACAAAGTACCAAAGACTCAGTGGCTCAGAACCACAGAAATTCATCATCTCACATTTCTATTGGCTAGACATCTGACATCAAGGTGTCAGCAAGACCACACAGGCTCCTTCTGATGGCTCTCAGAAAAAATCTCACTGTGTCTCTTCCAGCAACACCTAGCATTCCCTGGCTCAGAGATGTATCACTCCAATCACATGACCATCTTCTCCCTGGGTGTCTTCATATATGCATGTCTGTCTGTTTCCCTCCTTTTTTCTTTACCTCAGACATACGAGATTAGGATCCAACCTAATAACCTCATTTTAACTTGATTACCTCTGTAAAATATTCTATCACCAAATAAGATTACATTCAGAGGTACTAGGGATTGGGATCTTAACATATCTTTTTGGAGGAGACAAAATTCACCTCGTAAGATCTGTTTTCTAATGAATATAACTTTTCCTCGTAAAAATATTGAAAGCTGCATTTAAATGTAAAACATTCTTATAAATATCATTTTAAAATGTAATATCTACAAATGCTTCCTTTTTAACAGTAGTTGAGGTATGTATATAAATCTACCCAAGAATAAGAGTCTTTCAGCTTTTGTAAGAAAGGAGAAGGGAAGGGACATTAACATGGCATCAGAGTTGTCCTGATTATTAGCTGGTTCTTTCACATTCATTTAGGATTCCAGGAGCTGAGATCTGCATAACTACCATGTCTAGATCTTCAGAATAATCCCTTCCCCTAAACTAAGTCCTGAGCTGGGACAGTTTCCTCATTAAAAGCCTCAAAACATAATTATCTCACTGCCAGAAATAGATTGTGCCAGAATTTGAGGAGGGATATCATCAGTGCCTTCCTCATTAAAGTAAACTGATCCAACATGATTAATTCCAAGTTTGCTTAATATACTCGACTAATGGGTGGATGGGAGAGTCTGAGAAACTTCTCACTACCTGGTAGATTTTATTTATACCAGACACATGTTACTGCAATGTCTTGGCCGTGGCAAAAAAAAAAAAAAAAAATGCATAAAAAATATCCTTGTTCAGTAATCTTTGCTGAACCTCTTAGGTACAAGTTTAGAATATATTATCCTAGGGATGCCTCGGAGGCTCAGTCGGTTAAGCATCTAACTTCAGCTCAGGTCATTATCTCATGCTTTGTGAGTTCAAGCCCCACCTCGGGCTCTGTGCTGATAGCACAGAGCCTGGAGCCTGCTTCAGATTCTGTGTCTCCCCCTCTCTCTGCCCCTTCCATGCTCATGCTGTCTCTCTCTGTCTTTCAACAATAAACATTAAAAATTTTAAAAAGAATATATTATCCTAAAGGTTTTTGGATTATACTTAGTTGATGGGAAACACATGGTGTTTCTTCAGGGTTGAAAAATACAAATTCAGTAAGAAGGTAAGAAGTTAACAGTCTGTGATAAAAGTGCTACATAGCCCATGAGTTTGGGAAAGGGGGCCCAGTCATCCCCACCGAGAGAGTCACAAAACTATTGGCGTACTAAGGCTTTGGAAAACTACAATGAAGAAATTCTCTCTCTCTCTCTCAATTCCTTTCTTTTTTTCATTTTTTTAATGTTTATTTATTCTTGAGAGAGAGAGAGAGACAGAGCATGAGTGAGGGAGGGGCAGAGAGAGAAAGACAAAGAATCCGAAGCAGGCTCCAGGCTTCAAGCTGTCAGCACGGAGCCCAACGTGGGGCTTGAACTCACAACCAATGAGATTATGACTTAAGCTGAAGTCGGACATTTAACTGGCTGAGCCACCCAGACACCTCTCTCTCTCAATTCTTTTTAATTCTAGAATTTTGGAAATCATGTCTATAAAACCAAATATGCTCTTATTTAACACCCACTGATATATCCAACAGAAAGACTAAGTCAGAGTATTTCCTTCTAGTTTTCAAGCAACTTCTAAGACTCAATTCAGTCCAAGATGAGCTGAGTGTGTGTAACTGTCTAGACTCAACTTCTGTTTCCATCTGAATTTAAGCATCGGCTGACTTCCTATTTGGTAGGCACTTTCTACATTAAGATGGGAAAGAATCTTACACTATAATTTATACTTCGACTAAGACACAGTACAGCCAGCACAAATGCTCGCAGAGATTTGCATTTTAAAACCTTTGCTCTCTTAGTAATTTATCAACTGTTTCAGCAAGTTCAGGCAGTAGCAGCAGAAAAAGGAGATTTGATGTGTTCAGGGGGCAGGGAGGAGGCCAGGGAGAAGAGGATGGCCGACTGCTCCTCCTGTGTCTGGACTCTGACGGGACACCCAGGTGCTGGCACTGGCTCTTAGGCTGCTGCAATCCTGCTTCCCTCCTGCACACTCCAAGGTACAGACCGTCCCCATCCATCCACCCAGCTCATTTCAACCTGCCCTGTAGGTCTCCATGAAAACATCATTTCCTCTGGGATGCCATCCTGAAGCCCCCAAGTCTGACTACTCAGATCCCCTCCCCTCCTCTTCTTTCTCATAGCACAGAAATAATTTCCCCCATTTTTATGCTAACCACATCTTTTTTTAAACTCTCATTTAGTTCTCTCTCTCCTTGAGTGACCGCGTTTTAACAGTGAGCCCTATATCTTCTCCATCACTGTTTATGGAGTTCCTAGCACAGTGCTTGACAAGTGAAATGTGCCCAGAAAATACCTATTGAGCATGATTGTCTTTGAACTTCTGCTATTAGCCCTGGCTGGCTCTTGAGTTAAATCTGGGAAATGGGTTAGAATTGCCAGCAGGAGGGGCGCCTGGGTGGCTTAGTCGGTTAAGCGTCCGACTTTCGCTTACGTCATGATCTCGCGGTTCGTGGGTTCGAGCCCCGCGTTGGGCTCTGTGCTGACTGCCCGCCCAGAGCCTGGAGCCTATTTCAGAGTCTGTGTCTCCCTCTCTCTCTGACCCTCCCCTGCTCACGCTGTCTCTCTCTCTCTCCTAGAAATAAATAAAAATATTAAAAAAAAAAAAAAAAGAATTGCCAGCAAGAGGGGCTCAGTGAGCCCCTTTCTCTCTTTCATTGTCTCCCCTTCCACCCTGAATTTTCTCTTCTCCCTCTATTCCCTTGTCAAAAGCAGTTATGTTTTATCTCTTCTTCCAGGCTGGTCCATTTTCTCTCCCTCCTCCAGCCACTTCCAGAGTCATTTCCACTGCAAACAGGTCACTGTTTCCATCTCTCTGGTCTCCTAAACTACAGGGGAGGGCTGGGGAAGGAGTCAGCTGCTCAAGAATCCCTCAAGTGAGAAACGAAAGCTGTAAGGGCAAACCAGAGAAGTACTGAGCAAGAAGGCTCCAGGTGGAGAAAATTAAGGTGAGGTTCTTGACATTGTAATGTGTAGTGTGTGTTAGGGGTGGTGGGTGGCAAAGAGGAGTATAAATGGTACATTGAGTACCACTAAGTACCATTTGTAGGAGGTCAGTAGTAGCAGAAATTACACATATTATAGGAATAACATAGACAGAAAAACTCAAAATTTTCTTTGTCAACGTAAAGGTGATAATATACTATTTGCAGTAACATGCTCATTGTGATAATGTATTGCTTATTTACCATATGCCAAATAATCACTAAATATTAGCATAAAGTGTTATTTTTACTTGATTCCACTTGTTAATGTAATTCACATATAAATCCATATAAATACAAATTATACAACTACATGATCATACAATAATGTATTGTGTATATATACAACCATGTATTATTTTCACACATTTATTGAGCATTTTCATGCAGTGAACAGTTTATCTGAATTTAGGAAGGTACCAGTGTAGATGAGAAGTGAGAATTAAATTTTATAGATGCCTCAAGAAAAGAAACTTTGAAGCAGTAGATAGTATCAGAAATCAGAGATAGAGAGTGAAGAAAAAGCAAAAATCATACACATCTCCAAAGTATCTCTCCTGTAAGACTGGGTGTGTGGGCTTAACTCTCCATGTTGGGATGGGATTGAAATAGCAGAAAGATAGAAGGGAGTTATATCTTGATGACAAGGCACTTCCAGGTACCTCCCTTATCTCACTTACACTCAGAACCAAGCCTTTATGAGATGTCTCCTTGGCATGTGAAAAAGGAGAAGCAAGAAAATAAAAGATCAAGTTCTGGTCCATCCAAGGTAAGCTATCAAGTGTTCATAGTGTTATGGTGCCCATTCACGATATGACCTCCGATAAGCAGATTTTAATTACATCGATAGTCAGATGGAAAAGTACAGTTGTTCAGAGATGGGTGAATATATATAAGATTTTGAGGACTATTAACTTTGAGATGGAGGAAAATGAAGCATGTTGAAATAAGCAATTTAGCAATCTTGACCACATAGCATTACTAGTTATTTTTTTTAATGCTTTTTTTTCCCTGAGAGAGAGAGAGAGAGCGAGCAAGGGAGGGTGAGAGAGACAGGGAGACACAGATGAGCAAGGGAGGGTCAGAGAGAGAGGGAGACACAGAATCTGAAACAGGCTCCAGGCTCTGAGCTGTCAGCACAGAGCCCGACGCAGGACTCAAAACCATGAACCATGAGATCATGACCCGAGCGGAATTCGGACACTTAACCGACTGAGCCACCCAGGTGCCCGATTATTACTAATTATTTTTAAGCCAAATACAGAAGATACTTATAAAAGGGAAGGGAAGGGAAAGGAAGGGAGGGATAATTTATATAGAGTTCAGATAAGCAGAGAGCTTAGATAGCATATTGAAAGAGAAGAAATAAGAATAAATCAAAGGACGATAGGTGAAAATATATGTCTACTATACATAATAGAAAAATTAGATTGATAATTGAAAATTAGTGAAGTTTTGGTAGAAATATTTTACAGAAAATTTAAGAATCGGGTAGATACATAGGTAAATAAGAAGATGGGCAGTATACTTAGGAAACCAGGTCTACAGAAAATTATTTTTATTTCCTGTTTAACAGACCAAAAAAAAATTGCATTAATAGGATCCAATTATTTCAGATTCTGGGTCTCCCTGTCTCTCTCACCCTCCCTTGCTCACTCTCTCTCTCTCTTTCTCTTTCTCTCTCAGGGAAAAAAAAGCATTAAAAAAAATAACTGTGCAAAGTGGCACAGATTATAGCTTCCCCAGAATACCAGAAGATACCTTTACAAAAGATAGAGTTCGCTGATATTTCTACTTGTCTGTTAAAAGACAGCTGCAGCTTCATGATGAATAATCCCTTCCTTCTAACATTCAATTTGTGCTCTACTGGAAACTGCTCCACATCATGGAAGAAAATCCATCTATTTGACGAAATCTGCCTTGACATCGCAGAAATATTTCCACCTGTGAACTCTGAGGTCTTAAAATTAGAATCTGCTACCAATTATGACTTTATAATACACATGTAAGTTCTAGGAGAGTGCCAGCATGCATAAAATAACTACAGTGGCATAAGCTATGCGTATTAATAAGTTTAAGTTCTGGGATAAATAGAAATAGCCAATAGCTGCTTTTTAAGCAGGATATTTTGTTAATTTCTCATAAAACTTGTATGACAAGAATAGGTGATCTTTAAAAAAATTTTTTTTCTTGAATAGATAAATGGGAAAGGGAACAGAACAGTAAATGAGGGAGAAAAAAAGCTTATTTGGATATAAGTCCTGTATTTTGGCAAGCAATTAATCAGAAGTAGAATATATTGCTTAAGGGTATTAATTACCTTGCTTGGCTTTGACTACTCTAGAGTTGTTTTCTAACTTTCAAATCCCTGGAAGTGAAAAGCAAAAAAGATTTTTATAAAACTGTATTAGTTATGTTTGTGGATTATGACTACTTCAAGTATTCTTTTTAAGTTTTAGCAATACCTGGGTCAATCCCATTTTCTTTTCTTTCCTGTTTTATGTTATTTTTCTTTTTATTTTTCTGAAGATAGGAAATCCAAGCCACCAGATGATACTCTTGATATTGTTAGTTTTCACTTTTTTTGTCTACAAAATTCAAAAAATGGATTAATCCTTGCCAGTTGCCCTCCAAAATAAAAAGCAGATTTCCCAAACTAGGTCCTAGACCAGAGATTCTCAAACATGGCTGATGCACATTTTATGAGTCAAAGTTTTTTTTAAAAAATATGGTGCCAGGGGCACTTCTTCAGAGATTCTGATCAAGTTGACCCATTGTGAAGCCTGAGTATCAGTATATTTTTTAAGCAGCTAGGACTGATAATCACCACCCTAGACCATGGTTTTCATGCTAAAGGAAGGAAGGAAGGAAGGCAGTCTTTGAGAACTTTAAAAGAAGTCTTCCACTTCCCAGATGGAAAATGTCCAAATGTACTTTCTTTCAAAACTGAGTGCCTGAGGATGTGATGAGAGTTGAGGCATAAGGATGAGCTTCTTTCCTGTTTTCTTTCACAACCACCCTCACAAAGGCTCCCCTCAGTGCATCCAGAATCTTCTTAGCTAAGATGTGCTGTCCTGAGGAGTATATAACCTCCATCCACCTCATTAAGAGATACATTTACTTATTAAATTTAGATAATTATTTATCAAAATTTGAAATATATTTATACCAATTTGATCAATAGTATACTAATTATAATTATAGAGATCATTCATTGAAGAATCAAAAAATAACACTCGGATAGTGCTACAGTACTCATTTTCAAATCTTTCTGTGAATATATGCTTTATTTCCTAAGAGTAGGATTGTTAGGTCCTATATTAAATGTATGTTTAACTTTATTATAAATTGCCATATCATTTTCCAAAATCGTTCTGACATTTTGCATTCCCACCTATAATGGGATTTCCCGTTACTTCACATTCTCACCAATACTTGGCATTGATGGGATTTTTAACTCGAGCCATTCTAGCAGGCATGTAGTAGTAATCTTTTTTTTTCCGTTTGTTTTACTTGAATTTCCTTGATGATTAGTGATGCTGACCATCTTTCTTTTTTTCTTGATGATCTGTGTATTCTATTTTATGAACTGTCTGTTCAGATCTTTTCGCCCTTCTTACACTTGTTTGTCTTTGTATTACTGAGTTGTTAGAGTCTTCTATGTACTCTAAATACAAGCCCATTATCGAATATGTTTGCAAATAGTCTTCCAAGTTATGGCTTATCTTTTTATGTTCTTAACCATGAATTTCGAAGAGCAAAATTTTAATTTTGATGAGGTCCATTTTACCAATTATTCTTTTATAATTTATGCTTTTCACATCTTACTTAAGGAATTTTCCCTAACCCAATGACACAAAGCTATTCTCCTATGGTTTCTTCTCGATTTAATAGTTTTGGTTCTTATGTAAGGCCTATGATCAATTTCCAGTGTCCTAAAGAGGTTGTTTTTAGCAATTTTATTGAGTTTTATCATTGTCTAGTGGCAAAAGGATTGTCTCTGTTTCTTCCACTATTCTGAAAACTCTGCCTACAAAACTCTGCTTTGGTTGCTTAATCATCCAACTACAACTCAGGTCATGATCTCTCAGTTTTCGAGTTTCAGCCCTGCATCAGGATCTGTACTGACAGTTCAGAGCCTGGAGCCTGTTTCTAATTTTCTGTCTCTCTCTCTCTCTCTCCCTGCTCACGCTCCGTCTCTCTCTCAAAAACAAATAAACATTTTAAAAAATTTAAATGGAATAAAAAATAAAAATGTTGATATTTTCTATGCATCTGAATTCACCCATATCTTTTGCAACTATTTAATCTTACAGTGAAAAATTGCAGGTGTCATTTATATAGAGAGTTTTTCAAAATTGTTTAAGGAGGTACTTAAGCAAAATTATATAAAGACTTATCCTAAATCATCATTTATCTTTCTTTCTAATGGCAACTATGGGTGCTATGTGGCAGTACAGAGCTTTTGTTCTTTTCTTTTTGTTGTTGTTTTCTTTTTATAAACCATTCTCATCTGTTGAAACTTTCTTGACAGGGAATTTATATTAAACACTAGCATCCAAAAAAGTTGTATAAATTGAAAAGCGGTGAGATGAAATTTATTTGTGATATAACATGAGAACTATTTAAGTCTGGGCTCATGATTAATCATGAACACTTCCACGAAACAACATGTGACCACATGTAAGTATTGCCTACAGTAACAAAAACTTATGCCTTAAAATCATCTAAATGAATTCTCAGTTTGTGTCCATATTCTTTTTATAAATAACTTTGAAGTCTTCCATATTCAATTATATTTATCTTTGTAGAATATTAACCATTAGAAAGTTATTTCTTTTTTTTTAATTTTTAACATTTTTTCTTTTTTCTTTTTGAGGGAGAGAAAGAGTGCGAGTTGGGGAGGAGACAGAAAGAAAGAGAGACACAGAATCCAAAGCAGGCTCCAGGCTCTGAGTTGTCAGCACAGAGACCCTTGTGAGGCTTGAACCCACAAGCGGTGAGATCATGACCCCACCCGAAGTCAGACGCTTAACCAACTGAGCCACCCAGGTGCCCCAGAAAGTTATTTCTTATATTGGGTTAAAACATGTCTGCTTCTAAATTTCCATCCGAGTTCTAGGATTAACTTCTATAGACACAAAAACAAATTCAATCTCCATTTAGCACTCTTGTAATATTTTTAAATAGTTGTCATAATCTCCTTCCCCTAGTCCTTCAACTGTTCCTTGGTTTCAAGAAATATTATCATTAACCTATCTCTTCTGGAAGCCTCTAATTTGCATCTTATTTAATATTCATGTTGGTTCCCCATACTCTGGCTCTATCAGGCATTGCTCTTCCCTTTGTATCTCAGCCTCCTAACTCCCTGATGTACCATTTACCAAATCTGAGTTATGTCATAAATCTGCATGTGAATCTGTATTTCATTACCTATTACAATAGCTGCTGCTTCTTTTATACCTAGAATATCTATACAATATATCTATGTAAAATCCTATTTTAGGGTTTAAAAATCTAACTGTAGAAGTATAAAATGGGGAAAACTGGGTTTAAAAAAAAGCAAATGATTAAAAAGTCACAAGAACTTCAGTTCATTTATATGCAATATGATGGAGTTCAGAAATTACTATTTATCTAGCAACAACTTACATGTGAGATACAATAATGCTGTTTTCCTTTCTACAAACCATGCAGGAAGATATTCCAATTTTAGCTTTGACAAGTAGAGAGCTTGGAAGTTATCACTCCCATATTTATAATAAGAAAATAGCTGAACAAACTGAAAATCAATGATTTCTCTCAGACTTTTCAGAGAGTTGAGGCAAACTACTAGGGCAAACCACCATCCTGCAATCTGGAGAGACAGATGAATACAGAGACTCACAGCTGAGATCAGCTTACATGAAGCCACAAACTGACAGAAACAGTTACATGACAGCTTTCAAGAATTTTTGGAGGCAGAGTGCAGACTGGCTTGAGAGCAAGAAACTCATGGGGGCCTCAGTTTTAGTGGATTTTACCTCCAGAAACCCTAAGGGTTCTCACATATTAGATGCTGTATTTTCAAGATGTTTTATGTGATAAGCAAATGGATCAATCATAACTAAGCAATCTCTATGAATCTATAGCACCCAACAATAAAAATCTTAGTTGTGCCAAAGATTTGCAGCCTTGTTTCAAGAATGCATTGGCATCACCACGATTCCAAGATACCCAGGAATTAAAAGCTATGTCGAGGCCATAAGCTCATTTTCCTGAGCTTTTCCTGAACCTTGCAGAATACTGTAGCTACCATGCTGTAGAGAGTCAAGAAAAATAGAGCATTTCTAAGAGTTCTAAATTTATTCTGAAAAACTGCCTGAACTTTGTAGTTCTATCATGTGGATATTTAAAGACTATGATCCTTATGACTGCGATCCCTTTAATTCCAGAGTTATCAGAAAGGGTGAGAAAACCCCCTCTAGACCTAATCTAGGGGGCCCTGGGGAAGAGAAGGCTAATGGAAAAATTCTGTGGTCCCAGAGAATGGCACAGACGTGGTGGGCACCCCTAGAGGCTAAGAGAAAGAAGAAAACTGGTTATTTGGGAGATTTTAAGAGAATTTAAAGGAAATCTAAGGGAAATTCATCTGGTTTAAGTAAGATTGGTGGTGATTTTCCTTTTCCTTTTTCTTTGTGTCCCCCTTTGGCGTTCTGCCCCTGTTTTATATAGCTAATGGGTAATTTCTATTAAAGGTTAATTTGAGGGTAATAAGCTCTCATCTTCCCCTTATTTGCCAGAGCTTTGAGGTTGATGTCATGTTAAGGTTAAGCATTAATTTAACAATCTTTCCTGAATTCCTTTATCTTTTTAATAAATAGTCCATTTTAAACCTCCACTTTCTTAAAGTTACCACTTTTCCCCCATTAGCTAGGTAAGGTATATGTCATTCTGTCCCCCTCATCTACTGATGAAGAGCATAGAGTAAGAATTACAAGGCCAGATATATAGCTAAGTTTAACTATTTGTTGAGAGTTCTCAAAGAGAAAACAATAAGGGGGATTATGATCAAACATCACAAAAAAAAAAAAAACAGACTTCAGTGATAAGCTGATTTTTTTCCACTTTTCTTGACATCATGTCCCATAATATCTATCATCTAAAGTGAATTTTTTATTTAGGAAAGAGCCAAAATTAGAAAGGGATTACAGAGACTGAAAAATGTGGTGTTATTAGAATGTAAACTTTAGGTGTAACATTATTACATGACCACCATATAAATAACAATATTGGACTTGGATTGATAGAATGACCAGACACAGACTCCAGATAAATTAAACAGGGCAAATTAAATAAAATGTATATATGTAAAAGTATGGAGGAAAGTTAATGTAATCAGGACACAGGGAAGAGACATACGGGCACATTAGCCTCTAGGAGCGGAAAGTATACAGATTCCCAAGTCTTCCCTGGCATGCACGTCTGTAAAGGTTACTATCTGTGTAATTAAAGTCCATTTCAGGTTTTGATGCCCAACCATTTTCCATTAAGTCCAGATCAAAATTGCGGAAAGGCTGGTCTGGAATGGAGCCATGATCAGCCCATCTGAGATGGTGCACCTCATCGATCTTGGAGTTGCACAATCAATATCTGAATGGATTACAAGGCTCAGTACAGTTCACTCAGCATAATCAAAATTCACATTTATCATCCTCAGCCTTATTAGGCCAGGACAGTTGACTGCAAGTACACCTCTCAGCACGATACAGCACAAGTACAACAATGGTCAGTTACCCGTACCTTTCTAAGAGTTTTGCCACAAGACCTGCCAATAGGTTCCAAAGCCGAATTTGAAGTTTTGTTTGGTTTTGTTTCATTTTACTAAGATGTAAATTTTCATACGTTCACTTCTGAAATTTCCCCACAAACGGGATGCAACTAATGCATTCTCCTAAGATTCTAATTCAAGCCAGACTTTGCCTTGCTTAATGTCACCTTAGAAGCCCACAGCAGCTTACCAATAAAATGTGGATCCTGGTCCTCCTAAAATGCCGCAAAGCATTTACAACAGAGCTAATAGTTCTGGAACACTAGGGAAGTTGACAAAACTTTGTTTGAGGTTTCAGTCATTGAACATCTCTCCTTTCCACCAAAAATTCGTGCCTAACAAAACCCTAGACACATCTGACAAAGAGTATCTGTCTCTTTAATTGCTGCCCAGGGAGATATATCCACATCTACATCTACCTCTGAACCTACCTCTGTACATCTACATTTATCTTACAGGGAGTTACACTCAGACAATCACACATATATGTATACGAATATATAGAATATATAATAAATGTGTTACACTTATATGATACCTATAATATGCCATATTATGGAAATTTTATGTTACATAAAAAGTGTTACACTTTCAGGGGCATCTGGATGGCTCAGTTGGTTGGGCCTCTGACTTTGACTCATCATGATCTCACAGTTTGTGAGTTCAAGCCCTGCTTTGGGCTCTGTGCTGACAGCTCAGAGCCTGGAGCCTACTTTGGATTTTGTGTCTCCCTCTCTGTCTCTGCCCCTCCCCCACTAATGCATGTGCGTGCTCTCTCTTTCTCTCAAAAATAGATAAACATTAAAAAAATTTTTAAGTATTACACTTTCATCATAATTCCCAGGATTAATGAATGAGCATCGTAATAAAAGTTATATCTTATTAAGCAACAATTTATAGATAAGCTCATTAATATACATGGTAAAAAAATGCTCATTGATATTCTGAGACTATTGAATGCACCAGTAGTTTTGAACAGTGACTAAGCCTCTTTATAGCATTTCTAGAAGCCTAACATTGTCTCATGACCACAACATGTTCAAAGTAAAAATGTTGTAACTTCAAGTTCCAGGGTCACATGGGGTGAACTCAGTCCAGCCTTGTCAATGGCACAAGTTCACTTCCTTTTTATCTGATGACAACAACAGAGATCTCTCCAGATGGTTACTTTGGTGAAGGAGTAAGATGGTAAGCCTCATCAGGCACCCTCAAAGGACAAACCAACCACTGAAATCCAAGAGGTAGGAAAGGAGAGTGTGGGAATATGATAAATACATCAGGTTCAGAGCCCTTAGAAAACAACTGTGATGGTCAAGAGGTGTGTGTCCACATGAAGTGTGAGCTTCTGTGCTTACCTGTGTCCACTCTATGGTGGCCCTGAGCTTCTAATCACCCACCAAAGACACCCATATCCTTGGAACACTGAAGCCAGACAGGTAAAATTAAAGGTAATGGCAAAACTCAGTCATTTTTGAAAGCTCACTGTCCCTTTCCTTTCTCTCTAGTCCCTATCTTCAGCTGATTAATCACCTAGATATATTAATGCATGCTAAGGTAGAAACAATTATTGCATATCACCATTACAACCTCTCTAGAGATGGGCTGTTCAGTGCTTGGAACTAGCTTGTTTTGCCAGATGAACTGCTAATCCTAGAGATTCTTACTTAACAAATACCCACACACTATGGTCAAGATAACAGATTTGTGATTAGGGATCTGGTTTTCAAAAAACAGCTGTTGAATTTTCTCTTCATTACATTAAGAGGGCAATATCTTGACCAAAATAATTATTTCGCTTATTTTGGCTAGTTAATCACTTTTGAGACTTACCAGATACCAGACCTTATGTTAGGCACTGCAGTAAAGAAGCAAATAAAGTGTAGTCCTTATCTGAAGTCAGCATTTGAAAAATGGTCCTTAAAATCGGCTTCAAGTGTCTTTTATCTTTTTTCCTTTTTTAAAAAATTTTTTATAGTTTATATATTTTTGAGACAGAGAGAGACAGAACATGAATAGGGGAGGGGCAGAGAGAGAGGAAGACACAGAATCTGAAACAGGCTCCAGGCTCTGATCTGCCAGCACAGAACCTGATGGGGGCTCAAACCCACGAACCATGACCTGAGCTTAACTGACTGAGCCGCCCAGGCACCCCTCAAGAGTCTGTTTTCAAGAGGAATCTTAACTCAAAATTTTTAATTGTACTGAATGTTTGTGCTTCCACAAAATTCAAAGGTTGAAACCTTACCCCCAAATGGGATGATATCAGGAAGTGGGGTCCCTGGGGGTGAATTGGGGTTAGAGAGGTCATGTGGGTAGAACTCCCAGGCTGGAATGAGTGCCCTTTTAAGTAGACATTGTAGAGCTTGCTCTCCCTCTCTCCACCATGTGAGCACAAAAGCAAGGGGGCAGCAGTCTGCAAACCAGGAAGAGAACTAGGAACCAAATCTGCATGCATCTTGATCTTGGACTTGCTAGCCTCCAGAACACTGAGAAATAAATTGTTGTTCAAGCCACCGGGTCCCTGGTATCCCATTATAGCAGGCCAACCTGACTGGGAAAGATATATAAAGGAAGACTTTTCGTAAACCATTTAAAAAGAAAGGTAAAGGATTGGCTACAAAGGAAGAGAGGCTGATCCATCATTCATTCCACAGCATTCTCTGGGCTCCTGCTCTGAGCCAGGTATTGTGCTCAGTACCAGACAACCAGGCACCCATTTAACTAGCATTTTCAGGGTAAGAAATGGAAAATTGCCAGTAACTTACAAAACTGGGTACCCTCCTCAAACTAATCTCTCTTCCTCTGTGCCAGAAGTAATTGACATCTTGACTTGTATATTAATTATTAGGGTTTTCTCAACTTAGATTTCCCAAACAGTGCCCTTTTTGTTTTACAAATTTTTCAATCTGTATAAATAGAACCATGACTACCTCTTTTACTCAAAATTACATGTGTAAGATTCATGATAATGCCCATCGCTAGAGCTTTCTTTCTCATAGATGCATAATATTTGTTGTGTAAATATATCACAAGGTATGTCTACTGATAATGGACATTCAGATTACTTCCTTTTTTTTTGGTTAACAAAAATTGGCTATAAATATTTCTGTGCATGCCTGCTTGAACATCATTTCATAAGTTTAATGACCATTTGGATTTATTCGTGTGTGAAGTACCCAAGTCTTCTGTCGAGTTCGTTCTGTCGGGTTTTGCCATTCTGTATCGAGTTATTGGAATCCTTATATATTCTGGATATTTCTATTCCTCAGTGATATGTCTTTTCCCAGTTTCTGGCTCTTATTTTTCCTCTTTTGGTTGTTGTTTCCCCTCTAAAGTACCTTTCATTTAACAGAAATTTTGAAAACGATAATTTTAATGTAATCATCTTACTACTTTTTGTCTTTTTTTAACGGTTAGTGGGGTTTGTGCCTTAAAAAGAAATTTTCCTGTCTTGGAGTCATAAAGATATTCTTGGATATCAACTTCTGAAAACTTTAATAGCTTTGGATTTTACAAAAGGTCTATAATTCACTTGGAGGGGACATAATCACTTCAGTTTTATGTGATAGATGTTTATATATATTTGCACATAAGTTTGCTTTTTCTGCACTCTTTATTCTTGAATCTCTGCCTATCCATCTTATATCACTTTCCTTCTGCTTCCAGTATATCCTTCAAGGTTTCTTTTACTAAAAGTCTGATGGTGAGAAACTAACTTCAGTTCCTGTCTAGTTGGCAAATGTGTTTATTGCACTATCATATTTTAAAAACATTGTTTGCTGGTTATGCAATATTATATCAAGAGGCACTTTCTCTGAACACATCATTTCACAGTCTTTTGCCTTCCCTTGTTGGTAAGAAAAAGTTAGATGTATTTCTCAGTCTTTCCTCAATGCCCGCTTTTATTTATTTGTTTACTTTTTTAAGCTTAATTTATTTCTTAGAGAGAGAGAGAATAAGCAGTATGAGCAGGGGAGGATCAGAGAAAGAGGGAGACACAAAATCTGAAGCAGGCTCAAGGCTCTGAGCTAGCTGTCAGCACAGAGTCCCATGCGAGCTTGAACCCACTAACCGTGAGATCATGACCTGAGCTGAAGTCAAACGCTTAACCTAACGAGCCACCCAGGGGCCCCTCAATGCCTGCTTTTAAAATCGTCTTCTCTTTGCTGTTTTGTCTAGTTACCAAACTTTTTTTATGTATCTACCTAAGATCTGGGGGACTCCTAGAAATTAAAGATTGGTGCCTTCCAGTTCCTGAAGACTTTTCTGCCATTATCTTTTCAAATACTGTCTCGATCCAATATTTATCTTTTTCCCTCTGGAGCCCCATTTAGACATTTTAAGATATCCACACTGTATCTTCCATATCCCCTACCTTATTTTTTATATTTTCCAGACCTTTATCTCTCTTTGCTAAATCTTGCATGATTTTTTTAGTTGATAGTTTTTCAGTTTACTTGTTTTTGGTTTCTGTTCTATAATATTCCCTTGTTCCACTGGATTTTTAAAAATATTATTCTTTTTATTTCTAATAGTTCTGCTTTATATTCTGTACCAAATATGTTTGATAATTCTTTATATTTTTTTGTCCCATCTACATGATTTTAAGCTTGTCTTTTTTTCTTTAAGTAGAGGAAACATAGGGACATCTGGGTGGCGTGGTTGGTTAAGTGTTCAGCTTCTGCTCTGGTCATGATCTCACAGGTCATGGCCTCAGCTTGTAAGTTTGAGCCCCACATCAGACTCTGTGCTGAACCTACTGCACCACCCAGTCACCCCCCGAAAGGTGTATTTTTATGTCATTTACAGTATTTCTTCTAATGGGTCCTAAAAGGGATTTGGGATACACATGTCCTTAAAATCTTCCTAATTTCTTCAGCCACTGATTCATTGATTGATTGATTCATTCATTGATTTATTCACTCAGTTACTCTTGGCTGCGGAATTTAAAAGCACAAATCTATGTTTGTGGAACCACTAAATTATGTGAGACAGGAATCCTTTTGGCTATTAAAATTAATTGATTCAGCTGTGTTTCAGTTATTATTTTGCCAAAAAACCAAAAAGGTAGACATTTGAAGTTTGAAAAAACTTCCATTTAATTCTTGTAACTACATCCAATGCTAGCTAAAGTGTCAGTAGCAACCAACTAGTCAAGTATTGGCTTAAGGTAACTTGGTCCAGAGGAAACATTCAAATTATGTCAATATTAAGACAAGACCTGACTTAAAGTCAAACTAGAATATACAGACATAGTTCGTATGTAGAAGTTTTTACCCCTTCTGGGCCATCCTTGATTAAAAGTCCAGATTCATTCTTTGAAAAAGAAATCTCTTCGGGTTGATCTTTTCAAGTACCAGAAACAACATACCCATCCTAGCCAGAGCCCTGTCTTTCTCTCTGTGTTAATGATCTCAGGCATTTAGGATCCTTCTAGATCTTCCTGAAAGGATCAAAGTTCTAAAGAGGTAGAATCCCTAACCTCTGCTGGTCTTTGCAAACACCGTCACATTCTAGGTATATTGTTTCCTCTTTAGGTAGCAAGAAAGGAAGAGGCAGAATAACCAGACATTTAGATATCTGAGACCAAAATATCGACCTTTGCTGGTTAATTTTCTTTCTTTATTTCCCAAGCTAGTAACAACAGAATGAGAAGAAAAGAGAATTACAGGAAAACCTTGGACCGTAAGTAACTTGTTCTGCAAGTGTTCCGTAAGATGAGCAAACATTTCTAATAAATTTTAACTTGATAAACGAGCAATGTCTTGCAATACGAGTAGTGCACAACACTGAATGTCACATGATCACAACTGATCCAGTGGTTCTCTCTCTCTCTTTCTCTCTCTCTAGCTACAGGATTGTAGATCATCATCTCCTATGCTTGGATGCTCTGTCTCAGGTGTTCTGCGGTGTTTGGCAGAAATCAGTGATTTTTCAGAACATTGGGAGGTGCCTACAACTTGCACTAGTATATTTTTTGTCACTTCAAAGCACCTATGGACAGTCCTTTGTATGTCTATACAAGAGTGAGCTTAGGGATGCCGCTCTGCTTCATTCTAGGTCAGGCTGCCTGCAGATCTAGACCCTTTCCTCTGCTGCCTTATTGCCAGTTCCATTAAACACAGTACATGACAAGAGTTTATTAATACTATACTGTAGCCAACATCTGTGTGAGCGTATACGATGACCCTGAGGCAGAAGATTCCATTGAGCCAATAGACAGCAGTGATTCCTTTAGTGATAGCGAAAGTCGTCCTACACAATAACCATCCTCTCTCTTGTGTCCCTCACACCAGCCAGAAAGGTTTTCAAAGGTAAGTGCAGGTTAATTTGTTTATTTTCATTATATTTTGTATTTTCTTTATTATTTTGTATTCTATTAGAATAAGATAATCATTTTTATATGAATATTTTTGGGTTGTGGAACAAATCAACTGAGTTTACACTGCTTCTTCTGGGGAAATTCACTTTGATATACAAGTGCTTTGGATTACACGTGTGTTTCCAGAATGAATTATGCTCACAAATCAACGTTTTACTGTACCTGGCCATAGGATTCCTAAGGTAAACATAAACAATAGTCGGTGTACAGGTCTGTACCTGTCTGAACTGGTCTGTGGGTACAAAACTGGTTTAAACAGGTCACTTACCCTGCATTGGGCAATGAGATTTAAAGAATGGCTTTAAATTGCAGTCTGAGGTTAGGTTTAGAGGCTGGGCAACAGAGAACTGTTAGTTTTGTCAGACCAAACAAACTGAGCACCCAAAGGCTCCATGAATGGGACTGAGTAAATCTCTTTGACTTGGCTCATCGCAAAACATGGCAGGACACAGAAGCATATTTATCATTCCTATGAAGTTGATGCCCAGAAAACCAGCCTAATTAAATACTTCATTTCTGCTTCCAAATTTAACATGGTTGAACAGATCTAGTCTTTGCCTGGAAATGATCTATTCTCTTCAGTTTGTTTGTATCCTGGTGTCCTTCCCTCAGAGATTAAAGCATTTCCAAGTCTTTTGCAGCTTTGCAGTGTTTTCTGCGAAGTGTTTCAGACACAAGATCCTTAAGTATAATTGTTAAGACCAAACATCAACTTTTTAATTGCAATGCAGGAAACAAAAAATGTTTCTCATGCATCCAAATTTAAAAAGTATGCCAGAAAATTATCAGGACATTAATTCGATAAATCTGTTGCTTTACATTATACCACATATATTAACAAGCATTGTATTCTTATTTTCTCTTCTGAATGGAAGTGAAGCTAAGAAAAATTATGCTATGGTAAGATTTTCGATGTTTCCATCACAATGTTAAGGAGTACAAAGGAATTTTCTCAATACCTTTATTGTAAATACTCCATTGCTTAGATCAAAGCTTTCCTTAGATCTTTTTTCTCTTTTCCACTCTTATTAACATTTGCATCAGATAATTAAGATATTTTTAGTATAAGACATTAATCCTTATGTAAAAGAGACACATAAGCATTGGATTTATTTTAATACATTTCACAGGCTCACCTACTGGGTCTTTAAACTGGTTACTACTACCGTATAATCTCTTCCAGGTTTTAGGATTCCCATAAAGGCTTGTGGTGAGTGGAAGGTGCATCACAGCCTCCTTCTGAAATTATACTTGCAAAACATTGGGGAATCTTAATCTTAATGTAATGATTTTACAGATTAAAAGTGTTTCCCTTCTTACCTTTGTGTCTTATTGAATCTCATTAGATAATTCTCTATATACATTATCTAGCATTCTTAGGTTGGACTTTTAAGCCTCTCTTTAATTTTCTAATCTTTGTGTAAAGTAGGTGCATTAATTTCCCAGGCTTGCCATTTAAAAAGTGACATAAACTAGGTGGCTTCAAACAGCAGATATTTATTGTTTCATAGTCCTGGAGACTAGAAGTCTCAAATCAAAGTGTTGGTAAGGTTAGTTCATTCTGGGGGCTCTGAGGGAGGGTAGGTTCTATGCTTTTCTCCTAGCTTCCAGTAGTTGCTGGCAATCTTTGGATTCCTTGGCTTGCAAGAAACGTCTGCCTTGAATTGAGACTTGGAGCTGTAAAATTCCTACAGGAAGCATAGGGTAAAAGCTCTTGACATCTGCCTTAGCAATGGTTTTTTGGATACAATACCAAAACCACAGGCAACAAAAGCAAAGATAGACAAGAGGCATTATGTCAAACTAAAAAGCTTCTGCACAGCAAAGGAAACAATCACCAAAATCAAAAGACAACCTAAGGAATCAGAGACAACATTTGTAAACCATATAAATGATAAGTGGCTAATATCTAAAATATAATTCAAGAGCAAAAAATCTAATTAAAAAATGAGCAAAGAAACTGAATAAACATTTTTCCTCAGAATAAACATTTTTCCTAAGAAGACATACAAATGGCCAACAGGTGTGTACAAACGTGTTCAACATTATTAATCATCAGGGAAATGCAAATCAAAACTGTAATGATATATTACCTCATACCTATTAGGATGGCTATTACAAAAAAGAAAAAAATAATGAGTACTGGCAAGGATATGGAGAAAAGGGGACCCCCATACACTGTTGGTAGAAATATAAATTAGTGCAGCCACTATGGAAAACCATATGGAGACTTGTCAAAATATTAAAAACTGAACTATGAAATAATCCGGCTTTCCCACTTTTGGGTATTTATCTAGAGGAACTGAAATCAGGATCAGAGAGCTATCTGTATTCCCATGTTCACTGCAGCATGATTTACAATAGCAAAGACATGGAAGCAACCTAAATGTCCGTGATGGATGAATAGATGAAGAAAATATGGTATATACATACAATGGAATATTAGTCAGCCTTAAAAAAAAAAAGAAAACAAAGAAAATCCTGTCATTTGGGACAACACAGATAAAGTTGAAGGCTGAGTGAAATAGGCCAGGTACAGGACACTCAGTTCACGATATGAGTTATATGAGGGATCCAGAAGAGTCAAAATCATGGAGGCAGAGAATAGAGTAGTGGTTGCCTGAGGCTGATTAAATGGGAAAGGGAGGGTATTAGTCAAAGGGCTTAAAGTTTTAGTCATACAAATACGTAAGTCCTAGAAATACAGCATCATGACTGTGGTTACCAAATTTTTAAGTATACAATATGGTATTATTAAGATAGTAGATCTTATGTTAAGTCCTCTTATTACAGAAAAATCAGGACAGGAAGACAGGCACGTGGAAACTGCAGGTGATGGGTATGTTTATGGCTTACATTGTGGTAATGGTTTCAACGTGCATATTTATATTTAAACCCCTCAAGTGTGTGAACATTAAATATGTACAGCTTTTTGTACGCCAATTATATCTCAATAAAGTGGTTGAAAAAAACAAAATTAAAATACAGAAAAATGTAACTTAAAACGATTGCAGGAAACCCCATGCTCCTGTAATTTTTGTCAATATAAGAATCTTCTAAGAAATGAGAAAAAAAAAAAACAACCCACTCCAACCAAGCATAACCTTATTTTAGCTTGATCACATTGTCAAAAGACTCTATTTCCAAATAAGATCCCATGCCGAGGTCCTGAGTGAACCCCAAGTTGGGGGTAAACACTGTCTAAACCAGTTCACAAGGCCAAATGGATCACACTTTCAGAAAGGAGGAAACAGAGAAACAAAGAGAGCACTAAACTTGTTAGAGTAGGATCCAGGATTAACACCAATCCCTTCCATGAGGCCAGAACTCTTTGTGATAGAGCAAATAAAAAGCTTGCCTTTGGCTCTGTTTTCAAACACATACACCCAAAACACTCTCTTCAAATTATTTCAGTTCTTTATTCTTCCCTCACTTTTGAACCATTTTCCCTTTGTTCCATGAGTGTCTGATCCATAGCTTTCTCACCCAATCTCCCCAAATGAGAGCAGAGTAAACCACTTTATAGCTCTCTGGTATAGCATGTGATAAAACCTAGAGAAACTTCAGGGCAAATGGGGGTGCTTGCCATTTTATGATATTGATTTTGATATGCATATGTGTCTATTTGTTTGTTTTTCTCTTTGGGTACTCACTAAGTTTATTTTATTCTTCTAATAGATTCTGGCAGCAAAAGCTTCAAGGATCATGTCAACAAAATATGACCAAAGTAATTTAAGATCAAGGGTGTATCAGGCTCTATTTTAACAGGCCCGTGAATTGTCCAACACAGTTCCCAGAAGCATAAAACACTCTTCATCAGGAAAAACAAGTTATTTTATTATACATTTGGTGCAACTAGCCATAGACAACCATTTTTCAAAGCAAATTGAAATCAGGAAGCAATTTTATTTTTGTTTTCTGTTGTTTCTTCCAGTCTAAGTCAGTTTCATTGTTTTCTGTGGTCCCTTTGTTCTTTGGTGGCTGTATTTAAACCCTGTAACTTATGTCTACAAAAGATGTTCTCAACATCACATCCACATGGATGCCAGTCAAGGCTCCTCCCTGTAGCAATCATTTTACAAATCACCTATTTAAAAGGCTTTTGATTAGAGAAATCAACTCTCCCTGTGACTATTATATAACTCATAATTTAGAAATTTCACTTTTTGGCTTAGCTATCAATATGGTTTAAAATAGGCAAATGATATCCTTAAACAATTGATACTGATTTTGCTTTTTGTGTCTCATTTCTAGGCGGTCCAATTTCTTTTCTCCGGACATTGAAACAACACTAGCACTCACATTTATGTATTTTTATACACAGCATAATTTCGTAATTAAGTATTATAAGAAGCCATTTTTCTGAAGCATGAAATTGCTGTATAAATACAGATCTGTGACCTGTAACATCCAATTTTAAGTCTTTTACCCAGAAATAATGCCCTAACTGGTAACTCAAGATTGCATTGTATGCATTCAAAAACATTAAACATGTAAAGTGATATTGGGAAGATTTATTCACCTTGCATATTAAAGGAAGGTAATAGCTTACACGTATTTTTTAAAATCTTTATACCTAAAGTTGGATCTTATGGCTTTTTAAAAGTCATTTTTTACATTAAAGGAAATTAAAAAATATTAAAGAATAGGTATCAATGGGCATGCATTCTGAAATTATTACTAAAATACTTTCTCTTTCAAATCACATAACTCTGGTTGGGGTCTAAAGAAACACAGAGCTCAAACCAGCTGAACATACGGTCCATCCAAGAATACGTAGGACCAATTTATAGCTAAATCATGAAGTTTATATGCCATTGCCCTTTAGACCTATTGCAAATACCAAATGTTCTCACTATTGCTTCTTACTTTCACATGCCCAGGATGCTAAGAATGCTAGGCGTGAGCACATTTCTGCTTTCTGCTACCAAAATAAAAGTTTACCTGGCCATTCCCATGCATACCTATCTGCTGTAAAGAAAGTCATAGCTTGACTTTTAAAAATAAATTAAGTTTATTTATTTATTTTAAGAAAGAGAGAGAGAGAGAAACAGAGCACATGAGCAGGGAAGGAACAGGGAGAGAGAGAGAGAGAGAAAATCTCAAGTAGGCTCTGTCCTTTCAGTGCAGAGCCTGATGTGGGGCTCAAACCCACAAACTGTGAGATCATTACCTGAGCCAAAATCAAGAGACAGACACTTACCCAACAGAGCCACCCAGGTACCCCTCGATAGCTTGACCTTTAATGTCTAGTTTATGGATCAAAGTTATTTAACATTTTAATATCTTTCCTATAACATGTAGGTATTTGTAGAGGCCTCAAAGCCTTAATTAACTCCAATTAATGTGTCCTGTGGAAACTTCAGATAACAGGGTATGGCTAGCAGTGAAACATTAAAAGACAGGGAGACTTGGGGGCACCTGGGTAGCTAGGTGGGTTAAGCCCCCGGACTCTTGATATCTGCTCAGGTCATAAACTTCTCATGAGTTTGAGCCCTGTGTCAAGCAATGTGTAGGGCTTCACATTGAATGGAGCCTGCTTGGGAATCTCTCACCCTCTCTCTCTTCCCCTCCAGTGTGCATGCAGTTTCTCTCTCTCTTCTCTATAGGAGGGAGGTTCCTATAGTTATAGGGAACTGTCTTTTTATTTGATGCTTGAAGGGGCTTTGAACATTTGCCACGCATATTTTACATCTGTAAGTGCTAGGTAAGGGTAAAGGGACCCATTCTCGAAATAATCCTTCTTGTATCTGCAATTGAATGTACAGAATTCATCCACTCACCCCACCTCACCACTATCAGAGATTATGGACAAGCCATGGACCTTGCCTAAGAACTGAAACAAGTTCTTTTAAGAGTAATTTTATCACTAGGTCTGGTACGTGATCATTATCACTTGGGTCAGGACTGGGCATATTTTTAAATGCCAGCAATTCATGCATCACAGAGTTTAAAAAGTAGGCGGGAAGAATTGTAAATGAAAGAAATCAGTACTGCTCTGCACAGCAAGGTAAAACACTCTCCATTGTGAGTTATTCACAAGGTTTGCGTGAGGATGAACTGAGCTAATGTGAGCAAAATGCACCCAATCCAGAAGCATTTCATTAAGACAATAGCCATAAAAATATTTTGTTACTGCTGCATAATTGGAAAAAAATAAAAAAATATGTCTCCAACAAATTCCAGAAGAGAGGTTTCAAAGCGACCCAAACTATGTCAACCCTATACTACATCTGTAGAAATTGGAAAACCAAAGCAGGCCTGTGGCTCTATTTCTTTATCAGTTGCTGATCTATCCAAGGTATTCATGCTTTTCACTGCTAAATAGCTCACACTTGGAAAATATACTAGAGCTGGTTAGGTGGGTTCAGGTAATTAGAATTACATTTTACTTGCAATAGAGAGAATTATCACCGTTGAAATACATAAGAGTTTATTTTTCCCTCAAATAAAATGAACTAGAGGTAGGTTGCCATACTGGTAGGGTGGCCTCACAGTATCTGGTGCTTTCAGTCTTTAATCTACTATTCTCAATGTCAGCTTTCTTCCTCATGTCCCCACAGTGGTCCAAGATGACTGCTCAAGTTCCAGCCATCACAGCTGAGCACTAGGCAAGAAGTAGCAGAAGGGAAGAAAGCCAAAAATCACATGCCACCTGTCTGAGTAAGTCATCCTTAAAAATATTTCCCCAAAGTCCCATCCAACATGCCTCTCCTCAGCCACTCTAGATGGTGGAGGTATAGGAAATATAAATTCTTCAGCTGGACAAAATACCATATCAAATAAATTCAGGGTTGTATCACTAAGGAAGAAAGAGAGGATTATTATTGCTTAATAATTAGTCTTCTCAGGCACACTGAACAGAGAATGAGTTTTCCCAAGGGTTGGTAGAAGTTGGCACCGTGCACCAAAGGAAGGAGGGATCCTGCAGAGCAGGCAACTGAGCCAATTTTTGAACAGTGGATGTACACAAGGGATACCCAGAGAAGAATTTAAATTCTTGGCTGTGCTTCCCTTGGACTAGAGGAAAAGCCATGTATGGCTTCCAGCTCTAGGCATTTTCTCTACCCTACAATTATAATTCCCTTTCATCATGTAGTTTGTGTAGTGGCATTTAAGGAATAAGGAAAAATCCATAGCCAACTCTGGCTGGAGGCAGGATGAGAGACACGGATGCCACTTCACAAATTCTATGCCCATCATCCCCACAACACGGTACCTGACACAGCCTCAATTCAAGGGAACTGCATTGTCCAGGAACTACAGCAGCGACCAGCGGTAAAATGAGTGGGAGGCAGGAGGCTTTGCGGGGGTCAGGGGGCATCAGCACCAGGGACAACAGCACAAGCCTCTTAACAATGTACAGCAAAGGCCAAATGAACAACAGGGGAGGGGGCCACAAAACTGGTTCCCCACCTCCGTCCGTAGTCCCTTTTCTCAATGTGCTAAGTTTGATGACCATTATAAGAGCAAGAAGACCTAATTCTTGAGTTACAACCTCCATTCTTCATACTGGAATTAGTTTCGTTTTCTACTATTTCATTGTCATTATAACAGCAATGCAGGCAAATAGTTTAAAAATATTCAAACAATAGAGACTATATAAACTGAGTAGTAAAAGTAGCTCCACACCCAGCAATCATCAGTGCCACTCACAGGGATATCCACTGTTTATATTTTCTTATACATAAGTCCAAAATTTGTATACACACACACAAAATAAAGAGATTTTGTAAAAAGGACATATAAAGGAACAAATTGCATATGTAGTTATCACATTCAAAAACACCATCATAGTATGTATTATTCACTTCTGCACATTGGAATTTTGGGAAACATATTCTCCCAGATCTTTCTATATCAGCATGTATAGATTTACTTCAATTTGTTTAAATTCTGTAGTGTTTTGTTATATGCATAATGTAACATAATAGAGGAGTGCTCTTGTGAGGGTGTTTACATTGGTTTCAGTTCTTTCTTTTGACATTAATGTTGCACTAATCACCTTTGCATTTGTGCAATCTGTATGCATGGTAGATCCCTACCAATTAAAATCTAGGGTTAAAAAATGTGCATCTTTTTAAACTAATTTTAAAAGAAATTTATTTTAGTATATTGAAATGAATTGTAAAAGAGATTGTCAAAAATTTCCCCAAAGAGATTAGACCTATTTTCTCAGTCACAAGAGTGCACACATGTGGCTGGTAACCCATACTTGGTCATATCTGGTGGTAATTTTTGCCAAAATAATATCTCCTTGTTATGATTTGTAATTTATTTATTGTATTTTGCAGAAAACCCATTTTTTAAATTAGCTATCTGTTCAAATTTCATAGAACATCTCCCTCCCCACTTAATATAAAAAGTCCTGGAGACGGGGAGAGGGATTCACTTTTGGGGGCACACAGAGTTTGTGACTAGGCAGTCATCTCTTTCCTCACTGCAGGAGGAGAGGGCGCTCTTGTTATTTTGATTGTTTGTGTTGGAGCCAGAAGGGATGATTGTGACTTTCTCCCTTTAGGAGTGTTTGTGGGACCATGGCCTATAGCCTTCAATAAGACAGACAAAGACAATACCTGCCTGGCCCTTCAGCTCTAAAGGCAGTTCCTGGGAACAAGTAAAACACACCTATTCTGATGGAGGTAATAGTGAGAAATGAGGCTGTAGTTACCACAATTGGACTGTCATATTGCTAAGGTCCATCTGCTGGTGAAGGGGTTTTGACAGAGCTAGTTAGACATATTCATTTCAAAAACAAGAAAAAAAAAGAAAGGAAACTTATTATCCTCATTTGAGACGACTCCAACTTTTTGCTCACACATGAGTAGATTTTCCTATCTATACATGTGCAAACATGTGAAACTCAGTGTGTGCTCCTATGTACTATCAGTGGTGTCCTAAATGAGCAAGTCTTCAGTTTGCTTAGTTCAACCCAATAGTTTTGTTCATCGGAAAAATCATGTTGATTGTCTTACGCAGTTTTATATTTTCTTATTCTAAATCGCACCTACAGTCTGTCTAGCAACATTTAATTGCCACCTTACTGGCCCAAGCTTCAGTCTGGAATCAAAAGCTCAAAAGTCCCTTTGAAGCAGGACTGGAATCAGACAGTACACACTGGTTGTAGTGTGCTAAAATACTCATTTTTTTAAAACTAGTTGGAAAATGTCTTCTATTTGAATTCTCCATGTCGCTTGCCCCTTCTGACATTCATAGAACTTCCCCATTCCCCAGTCAAAAAGTGGGGTAATACCTAGACCCAGCACAAAGTCCTGTGAAGCTACTGCCAATGTCTATTCAGATTAATTACATGATTACATATTTTAAATGCCACCCCTCTTTGAAGGACTATGTATAGCAGCATCTAAATTATTAGATTTAGATGGAAATCATGAGTGTAGAGGAAAACATTCAAATGAACAAAGACAATTTTAAGTTTCCAAAATGAAAAGCCATTTACTAGTTTGGAGTTTTATCAATTTACATTAAGACAATTGTTGACAGTTAAATAATTTGTTAATTTTTATAAAGTGCTATCATTCTGAAGGGAGGGTAAACTGAATGGATCTTTCACAAGTGTTTTGTGTTCATTTAAAAATTGATAGCATTGAAGAGGGAGGCAAGATGGCGGAGAAGTAAGGAGCTCCGTACTTGCACTCGCGCCCATGCATCACACAGAAAAGATCTGAAGCCATTGGAAACCATACAAAACCTGAGAGACTGGGAGAAAAAAGGACGCAGAATCCACTGAGAAAGCCTTCTAACGTGAGTGCGAACCGGGGAAGGTAAAATCAGGCCGGGATCGGAGCCTCCAGGGTGGGAGGCGATCCCCCTCTACCCTCTACGGGGAGTGAGAGGGGAAAAGGAGAGAGTCCGAGACAGAAAAATCTCCGCTCGGTGCATAGAAAGACCGTACTTGCCAAATATCTGCACACCAGGTCCCCTCGCGACAACTGGTCCTGGGGGAGGCTGAGCACACAAACTGCTTCTTTGTGCCGCTTCTGGAGGTGGGGTTTTAAAGCGGAGCGGGTGCGCCTGCCGCCATTGTAGCTCCAGGGCGGCTGGGACCCCTGAAGGAGACGCGCAGACACCAGGCGTCCGCGCTCCTGGCTGGCTGGAACTCGAGAGGGAGGGCAAAGAGCTAAAAACTGGGAAATTTGCCTGTGAGTTCGTGTTTCGGGTGACGAGCCATAGAGAGACCCGGTTTTCCTCACTCCAGCGGGCTCAGGCTACGCGGACGCTGCAGGCAAGCCCCCGCGCATGTGCACCAGAGCCGACCAGAGAAGAAAGCAGCGATCCTGACTCCGCCCCCAGAGCTCAGCAGGGAGCCTGGAATAGCCCGAGGGGGTTGTCTGGGAAGCTGTGTCTAAGGCAACTTCAGCGGGGCGCGGGCTGGGATTTGGAGATTAGAACTGGCCTGGGTTGAAGAGTGCAACCAACTTCGGCTGCGTCCCCGGAACGGGGAGTTGACACGCCAAAGAAAAAAAAAAAGCGAGCTGCAGCGCGGGGTTCAAGAAGGGACTGGAGCACCGTCACTCTCCTCCCCACAATCGCCAAGGCAGAACCCCCGCCTGAGGCATCGGATCACGCCACGCCCATCCCTGCCTGAGAGGTGCCCTCCTCCCCTTTTTTTCCTTTTTCCTTTTTTTTTTTTTCCTTTTTTCTTCTTTCTTTTTTTTCCCCTTTCTTTTCTCTTTTTTTCTTCTTCTTTCTCTTTTCTCGCTTTTTTCCCCAAAACACTGACCTGATTAACTCTGGTCGCCAGCTTGCTTAAACAATCACAAGTCCATTCTGTAAATGTAAATTCTACACCTACCGACTTTTTCAGCTATTTCTCTCAGGAGTAATTAGACTATATAGTTTCTCTGGATAATTCCAGCATCCTTCTCTCACCTATCCAACCACATTCTACCCTTTACCTCTTTGAAAAAAGTTTCTTATCCCTTCTGCCTGTTCATTCTATTTCCAAATCTGCCTTGTCTCACCCTGCCTTCTCTCTTTTTCTCTATGCTCTTCAACCAGCACTGCATACACACGGCTATTTAACTGTAGCTGGGAAATCCAGGTATATGCTTTAAACCGTTCTTTGTCCATCGGTTTTCTTCTTTTTTCCTTTTCTTTTCCCCTTTTTGACCCTTTTATGTATTTTATGCTCCCTATTCGCCCTCCTTCCTCCGTCTTTTCTATTAACTTTTTCGTTTTCCCTCTCACTTTGCATGTTAGTTGAATCAGCCTGTGCGTTTGTGTGCTCCTGCTCCCTGTGGGTCTGTCTGTCTGTTTTCTTTTCCAGGGCTACCTCAAGAAACAAGCTAGAGTACACAAGGTGAAGAGTCCCAAATATCACTACGAATAGGAAAATAAAATAACTAAGGTCCCAACAAGAGTGACCGAGGGATACCATTCAAAAAACAATCTCTGAAAGGATAGGCCCTGGAAAGTCAAAGAGTCTTCTTGGATATAGCAGCGCTCATAGAAACAGAGAGCATAACAGGTCTTTAAAACCAACAAGAGCCGGAAAGCTAACTAAAATGACGAAACGAAAGAGCTCTCCTCCAAAGAAACTCCAAGAAGAAATGACAGCTAATGAACTGCTCAAAACAGATATCAGCAGCATAACTGAACAAGATTTTAGAATAATAATGGTGAAATTAATAGCAGGGCTTGAAAAAAACATAGGGACATCAAGAAACTATGGCTACAGACAGAATGGAAAATAACAATAGGCATGAAGAATTAAAAAATGCGATAAATGAGATCCATAATAAATTAGAGGCCTCCAATGCACGGATTGAAGAGGCAGAAAGGAGAATAAGTGATTTAGAAGACACCATTCTAGAAAAACAAGAAGCTGACAAAAAAAGAGACAAACTGATCCAGGAACAGGAAAGAAGAATTCGAGAGCTCAGCGACACAGTCAAACGCAACAATATCCGTATCATAGGAATCCCAGAAGAGGAAGAGAGAGGGAAAGGTGCTGAAGGAGTCCTGGAACAAATTATAGCAGAGAACTTCCCGACCTGGGGAAGGAAGTCAATGTGGAAATACAAGAGGCTCAGAGGACTCCCCTCAGACGTAACTTGAATCGATCTTCTGCACGACATATCATCGTAAAAATGGCAAAATACAAGGACAAAGAGAATTTTGAAAGCAGCTAGGGAGAAAAGGGCCCTCACATACAAAGGGAAACCCATCAGAGTGGTGACAGACCTATCTACTGAAACGTGGCAGGCCAGAAAGGAATGGCAGGAGATCTTCAATGTGATGAACAGTAAAAATATGCAGCCAAGAATCCTCTATCCAGCAAGCCTGTCATTCAAAATAGAAGGAGAGATAAAAACCTTTCCAAACAAACAGAAATTGAAAGAATTTGTCACCACGAAGCCAGCCCTACAAGAAATCCTGAGGGGGATGCTCTGAAGGAAAGGTTGCAAGGAACAAAGATTCCAGAGACACCACCACAAACATGAACCCTACAAAAGATACAAAGACTCTAAACCCACATATTTCAATAATAACACTGAATGTAAATGGGCTGAATGCTCCAATCAAAAGATATAGGGTAGCAGAATGGATTAAAAAACAAAATCCATCTATATGCTGTCTACAAGAAACTCATTTTAGACGGGAAGATACCTTCAGATTAAAAGTAAGGGATGGAGAAATATATATCATGCTACAGGAAATCAAAAGAAAGCCGGAGTAGCGATACTTATATCAGACAAACTGGACTTTAAATTAAAGACAATCACAAGAGATGAAGAAGGGCACTACATAATAATTACAGGGTCCATCCATCAGGAAGAACTAACAATCATAAATGTCTACGCACCGAATATGGGAGCACCTAAATATCTAAAACAATTAATCACAAACAGAAACAAGCTTATAGATAAGAATGTGCTAATAGCAGGGGACTTTAATACTCGCTTACAGCAATGGATAGGTCAACCAGACAGAAAATCACTAAAGAAATAATGGACTTGAAAGACACATTGGACCAGATGGACCTGACGGATATATTTAGAACTTTACATCCTGAGGCCAGGGAATTTACTTTCTTCTCAAGTGCGCATGGCACATTCTCCAAGATAGATCACATACTGGGACATAAAGCAGCCCTCAATAAATATAAAAGAATTGAGATCATATCATGCACACTGTCAGATCACAATGCTTTGAAACTGGAAATCAATTACAGGAAGAAGTCTGGAAAACTTCCAAAAACATGGAGGTTAAAGAACACCCTTCTAAAGAATGAATGGGCCAATCAGGCAATTAGAGATGAAATTAAAAAATATATGGAAACAAATGAAAATGAAAACACAACAATTCAAAATCTATGGGATGCGGCAAAGGCAGTCCTAAGAGGAAAGTACATTGCTCTCCAGGCCTATTTCAAGAGATTAGAAAAAGCGCAAGTCCAAAATCTAACAGCTCACCTAAAGGAACTAGAGGCAGAGCAACAAGAATGCCCTAAACCCAGTAGAAGAAGAGAAATAGTAAAAATTAGAGCAGAAATAAACAACATAGAGACCAAAGAAACAATTGAACAGATCAATGAAACCAAGAGTTGGTTTTTTGAAAAAGTAAACAAAATTGACAAACCTCTAGCCAGACTTATCCAAAAGAAAAGAGAGAGCACCCAAATAGACAAAATTATGAATGAAAATGGACTTATTACAACCAACCCCTCAGAAATACAAGCAATTATCAGGGAATACTATGAAAAATTATATGCCAACAAATTGGACAACTTAGAAGAAATGGACAAATTCCTAAACACACACTCACTACCAAAATTCACACGGGAAGAAATAGAAAACCTGAACAGACCCATAACAAGTGAAGAAATTGAATCAGTGATCAAAAATCTCCCAACAAATAAGAGCCCTGGACCTGATGGCTTCCCTGGGGAATTCTACCAGACATTTAAAACAGAATTAATCCCAATTCTTCTCAAGCTATTCCAAAAAATAGAAATCGAAGGAAAACTCCTGGACTCATTTTATGAAGCCAGCATCACTCTGATTCCCAAGCCAGACAGAGATCCAGCAAAAAAAGAGAACTACAGGCCAATATCCTTGATGAATACGGATGTAAAAATTCTCAACAAGATCCTTGCAAATCGAATCCAGCAGCATATCAAAAGAATCGTCCACCAAGATCAAGTGGGATTCATTCCTGGGTTACAGGGCTGGTTCAATATTCGCAAATCAATCAATGTGATACATCATATCAATAAAAGAAAAGATAAAACCATATGATCCTGTCAATAGATGCAGAAAAAGCATTTGACAAAATACAGCATCCCTTCTTAATAAAGACTCTCGAGAAAGTTGGGATAGAAGGAACCTACTTAAACATCATCAAAGCTATCTATGAGAAGCCTTCAGCTAACATCATCCTCAACGGGGAAAAACTCAGAGCTTTCCCCCTGAGATCAGGAACACGACAGGGATGCCCACTCTCACCACTGCTGTTTAACATAGTGCTGGAAGTCCTAGCATCAGCCATCAGACACCAAAAGGAAATCAAAGGCATCAGAATTGGCAAAGAGGAAGTCAAACTTTCACTCTTCGCAGATGACATGATACTCTACATAGAAAACCCGACAGACTCCACCAGAAGCCTACTAGAACTGATCCAAGAATTCAGCCAAGTTGCAGGGTACAAAATCAACGTACAGAAATAGGTTGCATTTTTATACACCAACAATGAAGCAACAGAAAGAGAAATCAAGAAACTGATCCCATTCACAATTGCACAAAAAACCATAAAATACCTCGGAATAAACCTAACCAAGGATACAAGAGATCTGTATGAGGAAAACTATAGAAAACTTATGAAGGAAATTGAAGAAGACACAAAGAAATGGAAAAACATTCCATGCTCATGGATAGGAAGAATAAATATAGTTAAGAAGTCATTACTACCTAAGGCACTCTACACATTCAATGCAATTCCAATCAAAATTGCACCAGCATACTTCTCAAAACTAGAACAAACTATCCAAAAATTTGTATGGAACCACAAAAGACCCCGAATAGCCAAAGTAATCCTGAAAAATAAAACCAAAACGGGAGGGATCACCATCCCAGACTTTAGCCTCTACTACAAAGCTGTCATCATCAAGACAGTATGGTATTGGCACAAAAACAGACACATAGACCAATGGAACAGAATTGAGAACTCAGAAGTGGACCCAAAAGTATACAGCCAACTAATCTTTGACAAAGCAGGAAAGAATATCCGATGGAAAGAAGACAGCCTTTTTAACAGATGGTGTTGGTAGAACTGGACAGCAACATGCAGAAGAATGAAACTAGATCACTTTCTCACACCATGCACAAAAATAAACTCAAAATGGATAAAAGGACCTGAACGTGAGACAGGAAACTATCAACACCCTAGAGGAGAAAGCAGGAAACAACCTCCTTGACCTCCACCGCAGCAACTTCTTACTTGACACATCCCCAAAAGCAAGAGAATCAAGAGCAAAAATAAACTGTTGGGACCTCCTCAAGATTAAAAGCTTCTGCACAGCAAAGGAAACAACCCAGAAAATTAATAGGCAACCCACGGAATGGGAAAAGATAGCTGCTAATGACATATCAGATAAAGGGTTGATATCCAGAATCTACAAGGAACTCACCAAACTACACGCCCGAAAAACAAACAACCCAGTGACGAAATGGGCAGAAGATATGAACAGACACTTCTCCAAAGAGGACATCCAGATGGCCAACAGACACATGAAACGATGCTTAGCATCCCTCCTCATCAGGGAAATACAAATCAAAACCACACTGAGATACCACCTCACGTCAGTCAGAGTGGCTAAAATGAGCCAATCAGAGAACTCTAGATGCTGGCGAGGATGTGGAGAACGGGCACCCTCCTACACTGTTGGTGGGAATGTAAACGGGTACAGCCCCTCTGGAAAACAGTGTGGAGGTTCCTCAGGAAACTAACAATAGAACTCCCCTATGACCCAGCAATAGCACTGCTAGGGATTTACCCAAGGGAGACAGAAATGCTGAGGCATAGGAGCACATGTACCCCAATGTTCATAGCAGCACTCTCCACAATAGCTAAAACCTGGAAAGAGCCTAAGTGTCCATCAACAGATGAATGATCAAGAAGATGTGGTTTATCTATACCATGGAATACTCCATGGCAATGAGAAACAATGAAATCTGGCCATGTGTAGCAACATGGATGGACCTTGAGGGTGTTATGCTGAGCGAAATAAGTCAGGCAGAGAAGGACAAATGTCATATGTGTGCACGTATAGGAGGATTAGGAGGAACTTAACAGAGGACCAAGGGGGAGAAGAAGGGCAGAAATGGTGGGGAAAGGGAGAGAGGCAAACCATGAGAGACTCTTGAATGCTGACAAAAACTGAGGACTGATGGATGTGGGGGGGAGGGAGGGATGGGCATGGAGGAGGACACTTGTGGGGATGAGCACTGGGTGTTATGTGGAAACTAATTTGACAATAAACTATTTAAAAAAAAAAGAAATCAATAAACCAATATTGTTTTGTTCTATCATTGTTCTCGTGTCTGCAGAACCACCAGGCTCTTTATGGTCCCCAGATGTTGGCCAGGACATCCCCCAAGGAAGGCTACAAGTGTTGTTTGCAACTCAAGCCAAACTATCAGCTACAGCATACGTGTGGCGCCCATCACGTTCTACTTCCGCTCTGGATCTCGCTTTTGTTTTTTTTTTTTTTTTTTTGGCAATCAAATGATTTTATTATAATGAACACTTTCTTTCTGTCTTTGCCTATGTTTTATTTACCGCTTATTCTTTATTGTCTAATGTGGAACGATTTAATTCTGAATGAATAGAATTTGGTGGTTTACACAGATACTTTCTTTCTCAGAGACAAATGGCAGACATATGGCTCAAGGTTGGTTGATGGAGGATGGCGCTGTGGAATATAAATCTACAAAGTGACAAAAGAAGTGAAAATTTTGCAAAGTGGTCTGGCTTTATGAGACAGGTTCTTATATTTCCTGCACTTCAGTTCTTTTTTTTTTTTTTTTGGGGGGGTATTCTTTTTTTTTATTTTTTTTTATTTTTATTTTTTTTTATTTTTATTTTTTTTAGGAGTTACTTGATTGTATCTTTTTTTTTTTTTACAAATAGTTTATTGTCAAATTAGTTTCCACATAACACCCAGTGCTCATCCCCACAAGTGCCCTCCTCAATGCCCACCCCTCCTCCCCCCCACATCCACCAGTCCTCAGTTTTTGTCAGCATTCAAGAGTCTCTCATGGTTTGCCTCTCTCCCTTTCCCCCACCATTTCCGCCCTTCTTCTCCCCCTTGGTCCTCTGTTAAGTTCCTCCTAATCCTCCTATACGTGCACACATATGATATTTGTCCTTCTCTGCCTGACTTATTTCGCTCAGCATAACACCCTCAAGGTCCATCCATGTTGCTACACATGGCCAGATTTCATTGTTTCTCATTGCCATGTAGTATTCCATGGTATAGATAAACCACATCTTCTTGATCCATTCATCTGTTGATGGACACTTAGGCTCTTTCCATGTTTTAGCTATTGTGGAGAGTGCTGCTATGAACATTGGGGTACATGTGCTCCTATGCATCAGCATTTCTGTATCCCTTGGGTAAATTCCTAGCAGTGCTATTGCTGGGTCATAGGGGAGTTCTATTGTTAGTTTCCTGAGGAACCTCCACACTGTTTTCCAGAGGGGCTGTACCAGTTTACATTCCCACCAACAGTGTAGGAGGGTGCCCGTTTCTCCACATCCTCGCCAGCATCTAGAGTTCTCTGATTGGCTCATTTTAGCCACTCTGACTGGCGTGAGGTGGTATCTCAGTGTGGTTTTGATTTGTATTTCCCTGATGAGGAGCGATGCTGAGCATCGTTTCATGTGTCTGTTGGCCATCTGGATGTCCTCTTTGGAGAAGTGTCTGTTCATATCTTCTGCCCATTTCTTCACTGGGTTGTTTGTTTTTCGGGCGTGTAGTTTGGTGAGTTCCTTGTAGATTCTGGATATCAACCCTTTATCTGATATGTCATTTGCAACTATCTTTTCCCATTCCGTGGGTTGCCTATTAATTTTCTGGGTTGTTTCCTTGGCTGTGCAGAAGCTTTTAATCTTGAGGAGGTCCCAATTGTTTATTTTTGCTCTTAATTCCCTTGCTTTTGGGGATGTGTCAAGTAAGAAGTTGCTGCGGTGGAGGTCAAGGAGGTTGTTTCCTGCTTTCTCCTCTAGGGTGTTGATAGTTTCCTGTCTCACGTTCAGGTCCTTGATCCATTTTGAGTTTATTTTTGTGCATGGTGTGAGAAAATGATATAGTTTTATTCTTCTGCATGTTGCTGTCCAGTTCTACCAACACCATCTGTTAAAAAGGCTGTCTTCTTTCCATCGGATATTCTTTCCTGCTTTGTCAAAGATTAGTTGGCTGTATACTTTTGGGTCCACTTCTGAGTTCTCAATTCTGTTCCATTGGTCTATGTGTCTGTTTTTGTGCCAATACCATACTGTCTTGATGATGACAGCTTTGTAGTAGAGGCTAAAGTCTGGGATGGTGATCCCTCCCGTTTGTGGTTTTATTTTTCAGGATTACTTTGGCTATTCGGGGTCTTTTGTGGTTCCATACAAATTTTTGGATAGTTTGTTCTAGTTTTGAGAAGTATGCTGGTGCAATTTTGATTGGAATTGCATTGAATGTGTAGAGTGCCTTAGGTAGTAATGACATCTTAACTATATTTATTCTTCCTATCCATGAGCATGGAATGTTTTTCCATTTCTTTGTGTCTTCTTCAATTTCCTTCATAAGTTTTCTATAGTTTTCCTCATACAGATCTCTTGTATCCTTGGTTACGTTTATTCCGAGGTATTTTATGGTTTTTTTGTGCAATTGTGAATGGGATCAGTTTCTTGATTTCTCTTTCTGTTGCTTCATTGTTGGTGTATAAAAATGCAACCTATTTCTGTACGTTGATTTTGTACCCTGCAACTTGGCTGAATTCTTGGATCAGTTCTAGTAGGCTTCTGGTGGAGTCTGTCGGGTTTTGGATGTAGAGTATCATGTCATCTGCGAAGAGTGAAAGTTTGACTTCCTCTTTGCCAATTCTGATGCCTTTGATTTCCTTTTGGTGTCTGATGGCTGATGCTAGGACTTCCAGCACTATGTTAAACAACAGTGGTGAGAGTGGGCATCCCTGTCGTGTTCCTGATCTCAGGAGGAAAGCTCTCAGTTTTTCCCCGTTGAGGATGATGTTAGCTGAAGGCTTCTCATAGATGGCTTTGATGATGTTTAAGTAGGTTCCTTCTATCCCAACTTTCTCGAGAGTCTTTATTAAGAAGGGATGCTGTATTTTGTCAAATGCTTTTTCTGCATCTATTGACAGGATCATATGGTTTTTATCTTTTCTTTTATTGATATGATGTATCACATTGATTGATTTGTGAATGTTGAACCAGCCCTGTAACCCAGGAATGAATCCCACTTGATCTTGGTGGATGATCCTTTTGATATGCTGCTGGATTCGATTTGCAAGGATCTTGTTGAGAATTTTTACATCCGTATTCATCAAGGATATTGGCCTGTTGTTCTCTTTTTTTGCTGGATCTCTGTCTGGCTTGGGAATCAGTGTGATGCTGGCTTCATAAAATGAGTCCGGGAGTTTTCCTTCGATTTCTATTTTTTGGAATAACTTGAGAAGAATTGAGATTAATTCTGTTTTAAATGTCTGGTAGAATTCCCCAGGGAAGCCATCAGGTCCAGGGCTCTTATTTGTTGGGAGATTTTTGATCACTGATTCAATTTCTTCATTTGTTAATGGGTCTGTTCAGGTTTTCTATTTCTTCCCGTGTGAATTTTGGTAGTGAGTGTGTGTTTAGGAATTTGTCCATTTCTTCTAAGTTGTCCAATTTGTTGGCATATAATTTTTCATAGTATTCCCTGATAATTGCTTGTATTTCTGAGGGGTTGGTTGTAATAAGTCCATTTTCATTCATAATTTTGTCTATTTGGGTGCTCTCTCTTTTCTTTTGGATAAGTCTGGCAAGAGGTTTGTCAATTTTGTTTACCTTTTCAAAAAACCAACTCTTGGTTTCATTGATCTGTTCAATTGTTTCTTTGGTCTCTATGTTGTTTATTTCTGCTCTAATTTTTACTATTTCTCTTCTTCTACTGGGTTTAGGGCGTTCTTGTTGCTCTGCCTCTAGTTCCTTTAGGTGAGCTGTTAGATTTTGGACTTGCGCTTTTTCTAATCTCTTGAAATAGGCCTGGAGAGCAATGTACTTTCCTCTTAGGACTGCCTTTGCCGCATCCCATAGATTTTGAATTGTGTTTTCATTTTCATTTGTTTCCATATATTTTTTAATTTCATCTCTAATTGCCTGATTGGCCCATTCATTCTTTAGAAGGGTGTTCTTTAACCTCCATGTTTTTGGAAGTTTTCCAGACTTCTTCCTGTAATTGATTTCCAGTTTCAAAGCATTGTGATCTGACAGTGTGCATGATATGATCTCAATTCTTTTATATTTATTGAGGGCTGCTTTATGTCCCAGTATGTGATCTATCTTGGAGAATGTGCCATGCGCACTTGAGAAGAAAGTAAATTCCCTGGCCTCAGGATGTAAAGTTCTAAATATATCCGTCAGGTCCATCTGGTCCAATGTGTCTTTCAAGTCCATTATTTCTTTAGTGATTTTCTGTCTGGTTGACCTATCCATTGCTGTAAGCGGAGTATTAAAGTCCCCTGCTATTAGCACATTCTTATCTATAAGCTTGTTTCTGTTTGTGATTAATTGTTTTAGATATTTAGGTGCTCCCATATTCGGTGCGTAGACATTTATGATTGTTAGTTCTTCCTGATGGATGGACCCTGTAATTATTATGTAGTGCCCTTCTTCATCTCTTGTGATTGTCTTTAATTTAAAGTCCAGTTTGTCTGATATAAGTATCGCTACTCCGGCTTTCTTTTGATTTCCTGTAGCATGATATATATTTCTCCATCCCCTTACTTTTAATCTGAAGGTATCTTCCCGTCTAAAATGAGTTTCTTGTAGACAGCATATAGATGGATTTTGTTTTTTAATCCATTCTGCTACCCTATGTCTTTTGATTGGAGCATTCAGCCCTTTGACATTCAGTGTTATTATTGAAATATGTGGGTTTAGAGTCTTTGTATCTTTTGTAGGGTTCATGTTTGTGGTGGTGTCTCTGGAATCTTTGTTCCTTGCAACCTTTCCTTCAGAGCGTCCCCCTCAGGATTTCTTGTAGGGCTGGCTTCGTGGTGACAAATTCTTTCAATTTCTGTTTGTTTGGAAAGGTTTTTATCTCTCCTTCTATTTTGAATGACAGGCTTGCTGGATAGAGGATTCTTGGCTGCATATTTTTACTGTTCATCACATTGAAGATCTCTTGCCATTCCTTTCTGGCCTGCCACGTTTCAGTAGATAGGTCTGTCACCACTGTGATGGGTTTCCCTTTGTATGTGAGGGCCCTTTTCTCCCTAGCTGCTTTCAAAATTCTCTCTTTGTCCTTGTATTTTGCCATTTTTACGATGATATGTCGTGCAGAAAATCGATTCAAGTTACGTCTGAGAGGAGTCCTCTGAGCTTCTTGTATTTCCACATTGACTTCCTTCCCCAGGTCGGGGAAGTTCTCTGCTATAATTTGTTCCAGGACTCCTTCAGCACCTTTCCCTCTCTCTTCCTCTTCTGGGATTCCTATGATACGGATATTGTTGCGTTTGACTGTGTCGCTGAGCTCTCGAATTCTTCTTTCCTGTTCCTGGATCAGTTTGTCTCTTTTTTTGTCAGCTTCTTGTTTTTCTATAATGGTGTCTTCTAAATCACTTATTCTCCTTTCTGCCTCTTCAATCCGTGCATTGGAGGCCTCTAATTTATTATGTATCTCATTTATCGCATTTTTAATTCTTCATGCCTATTTTTATTTTCCATTCTGTCTGTAGCCATAGTTTCTTTGATGTCGCCTATGTTTTTTTCAAGCCCTGCTATTAATTTCACCATTATTATTCTAAAATCTTGTTCACTTATGCTGCTGATATCTGTTTTGAGCAGTTCATTAGCTGTCATTTCTTCTTGGAGTTTCTTTGGAGGAGAGCTCTTTCGTTTCGTCATTTTAGTTAGCTTTCCGGCTCTTGTTGGTTTTAAAGACCTGTTATGCTCTCTGTTTCTATGAGCACTGCTATATCCAAGAAGACTCTTTGACTTTCCAGGGCCTATCCTTTCAGAGATTGTTTTTTGAATGGTATCCCTCGGTCACTCTTGTTGGGACCTTAGTTATTTTATTTTCCTATTCGTAGTGATATTTGGGACTCTTCACCTTGTGTACTCTAGCTTGTTTCTTGAGGTAGCCCTGGAAAAGAAAACAGACAGACAAACACACAGGGAGCAGGAGCACACAAACGCACAGGCTGATTCAACTAACATGCAAAGTGAGAGGGAAAACGAAAAAGTTAATAGAAAAGACGGAGGAGGGAGGGCGAATAGGGAGCATAAAATACATAAAAGGGTCAAAAAGGGGAAAAGAAAAGGAAAAAAGAAGAAAACCGATGGACAAAGAACGGTTTAAAGCATATACCTGGATTTCCCAGCTACAGTTAAATAGCCGTGTGTATGCAGTGCTGGTTGAAGAGCATAGAGAAAAAGAGAGAAGGCAGGGCAAGACAAGGCAGATTTGGAAATAGAATGAACAGGCAGAAGGGATAAGAAACTTTTTTCAAAGAGGTAAAGGGTAGAATATGGTTGGATAGGTGAGAGAAGGATGCTGGAATTATCCAGAGAAACTATATAGTCTAATTACTCCTGAGAGAAATAGCTGAAAAAGTCGGTAGGTGTAGAATTTACATTTACAGAATGGACTTGTGATTGTTTAAGCAAGCTGGCGACCAGAGTTAATCAGGTCAGTGTTTTGGGGGAAAAAGCGAGAAAAGAGAAAGAAGAAGAAAAAAAGAGAAAAGAAAGGGAAAAAAAAGAAAGAAGAAAAAAAAGGAAAAAAACAAAAAAAAGGGGGAAAAAGAAAAAAAAAAAGGGAGGAGGGCACCTCTCAGGCAGGGATGGGCGTGGCGTGATCCGATGCCTCAGGCGGGGGTTCTGCCTTGGCGATTGTGGGGAGGAGAGTGACGGTGCTCCAGTCCCTTCTTGAACCCCGAGCTGCAGCTCGCTTTTTTTTTTTTTTGGCGTGTCAACTCCCCGTTCCAGGGACGCAGCCGAAGTTGGTTGCACTCTTCAACCCAGACCAGTTCCAATCTCCAAATCCGAGTCCGCGCCCCGCTGAAGTTGCCTTAGAGACAGCTTCCCAGACAACCCCCTTGGGCTATTCCAGGCTCCCTGCTGAGCTCTGGGGGCGGAGTCAGGATCGCTGCTTCCTTCTCTGGGTCGGGCTGGTGTGCATGCGCGGGGGCTTGCCTGCCGGGTCCGCGTAGCCTGAGCCCGCTGGAGTGAGGAAAACCGGGTCTCTCTATGGCTCGTCACCCGAAACACGAACTCACAGGCAAATTTCCCAGTTTTTAGCTCTTTGCCTTCCCTCTCGAGTTCCAGCCAGCCAGGAGCGCAGACGCCTGGTGTCTGCGCGTCTCCTTCAGGGGTCCCAGCCGCCCTGGAGCTACAATGGCGGCAGGCGCGCCGCCGCTGGAGTGAGGAAAACCGGGTCTCTCTATGGCTCGTCACCCGAAACACGAACTCACAGGCAAATTTCCCAGTTTTTAGCTCTTTGCCTTCCCTCTCGAGTTCCAGCCAGCCAGGAGCGCGGACGCCTGGTGTCTGCGCGTCTCTTTCAGGGGTCCCAGCTGCCCTGGAGCTACAATGGCGGCAGGCGCACCCGCGCCGCTTTAAAACCCAACCTCCAGGAGCGGCACAAAGAAGCAGTTTGTGTGCTCAGCCTCCCCCAGGACCAGTTGTCGCGAGGGGACCTGGTGTGCAGGTATTTGGCAAGTACGGTCTTTCTATGCACCGAGCGGAGATTTTTCTGTCTCGGACTCTCTCCTTTTCCCCTCTCACTCCCCGTAGAGGGTAGAGGGGGATCGCCTCCCACCCTGGAGGCTCCGATCCCGGCCTGATTTTACCTTCCCCGGTTCGCACTCACGTTAGAAGGCTTTCTCAGTGGATTCTGCGTCCTTTTTTTCTCCCAGTCTCTCAGGTTTTGTATGGTTTCCAATGGCTTCAGATCTTTTCTGTGTGATGTATGGGCGCAAGTGCAAGTACAGAGCTCCTTACTTCTCCGCCATCTTGCCTCAATCCCTGGATCTCGCTTTTGAAGAAGGATGCTTAACAAAGCACTTAAAGAGCCTATTCATTGCTGCTGCCTTGATGACGTTTGCAACAGGAAGGCTGCCTCTCAGTGTTGTCAAAGCTGCAATGTGGGTTTTTCAGGAGAGGTGGATAAGAACTGACTTCTCCTATTCATTTGCTCTTTTCGTCTTCTGGATCCCCAAACAGAATGGGTATACACAGATTCCCAAAGTCCCTCATCAAAATAGCTTCTCCGACACTAAATGATCAAAAACAATAATAAAGGTTGAAGGAACAAAAGCTATGCTCTGCCTCTCCATTTATGTCCCTCTCTACTCTAACAAAATTGCTTCTATTTTCTTGATTTAGAAAATAAAAGCCCACGTATAGTTCAATGAATGCAAATACATACTAACGGGTGATATAGGCCAATATAAGGAAGAAAATTCTCCTTTTACAAAATTAAAAAGTTAACAGCTATTTTTTCACTCATGTGACTTGCAGAAGACATAACTCTTTTTCCTAATTACTCTACAATTTATCCAATACCTCTTTATCCCTGAGTATCACCCTGGTGAGCTGCTTCTCCCCTATTCTATGAGCATTCAAGGACATATCAAGAGATGTACACTACTGCCTAGTCATATGGACAGATGAAGCTATCTAAACAGTAAGAGTAAATTACAAAAAAAAAATTTTAAATAAAAAAATCAAATAGTGTATTTAATGCCCTCAAACATCAGAAAACAGCACAACGTTAATTATGTCAATTGTGATTTGTAATGGTTCAGGTCAAAGTAATTCCAAAGGAAAAATAAAAACTGCAACAGAGGGAACTGATTCTATATACAACCTACGATAAATTTTTCCATGAAATAGTTATAATGATTACATTTTTGTCTATTTTTATTGAAAAGATAATGTCATCCAGCACTCAGGAACACTTAATTATGTGAAAGTGAATCCCTTCAGAAAAATATTTTAATTAAGATAAAATCGTTCTTTTTCCCCCAAATTTCTAAACAATGCCATTATACACTAATGATATATGTGATCTGTTTTCCAGAACATATATTTATTTAAAAAAAAACCAGTACGTTAATCCTCATTATTGCCATGAATATGAAACTTATACTTGGAATATTGATGTTTTCTTTTATGCGTTACTCTCCAGTTAATAATAGCAGCGTGCTAGAGAGGATAGCGATGTGGAAATCAACATTTCTCTAGTGCTGTTCTTCTCAAAGGACTTACCAGATGACTTAAAGCACAGTGAGCCTTCTTTCACGGTTTTCTCTCATTTGCTATCAAAAACCATCAAGCATCAGCACCTGCACAAAAGATTAGGAATGACAGAATTTCTAGGAGCTCATTTAACAGGAAAGTACACAGTGACAAGACAACACGACATGTTTTTAAAGCGGTTGCTTAATTAGTTATAATTGTTTAGATGGCCTCTCCATGCTACCATATTGTCATCTTCTAGCTCCCATCTTTTACTTTTAAGAGAAGATGTGGGTCTTGAGACCTGATGTCTGCATTTGGTTCTGATTCAGTATTAATGTTAGAATCCAGTGTTCTAGGAAAGTCTTGTTATTCTGATTGATTACTTCACCTCCAAGATACTACAGGTCAGTAGGTGTTTTACTGAAGTAAATCTTGAGTATTCAGATTTTTAAAAAATTCCTATATGTGCTTTTGTGAAATTTCTTTCACTTTTAGAAACTGTGAGGTTTTAGAGTAGGCTTTCAGATCTTTTTTCACATTCTATTAAAAAAAATCCATACAATTTTTTTTTCACTTGACTTTGCTGCTCTTTTTTTTCCTCCATGTATTTACCAAGACAGAGCAATCTAGAGTATATTTCTATTTATGGACTAAACTGATGATCTTCATTTTTGTTCTGAACTGTACTGAAAGGAATAATTATCTCCACTGGGAAAACTAGTTACTGTTTTGGGACAAGCTATTCCCTGGTTTCACTTAAAATAGTAACAGTATTATTTGCTTAAGATGTGTTACAATATCCATGGCAGCAGAGTTCAATATCTTTAAAATTAAGGGGGCAGTGGTTTAAGCATGCTATAGAAAAGTTAATGACCATTTTTCAAAAGTAGATGGTAAAATAAGAACTTAACAAAACAGGGCAAATAACTGGAACACACGTACATTTCTTAAATCAGTTCTAAGAAAGGAGAATTGATACATATTAGTTACCTTTCTCAATAAACTTTAAGAGAAAGTGACATAAAGAGATTTGGTTTTGTTCCCTTTACCAAATGAAAACAGGGTGGCCTTACATGATCAGTTGAATGGATTAATGAAAGAACTGAGATGGTAAAAATGCTAACCACTCTTTACTCAATTAAGAGGTATCTATATAAAAGCCTGCCCAAAATAGATATGCATTAAGCTTTCAAATGCCACTAGCTCCCAGCACAGCACTGAAAGATTTATGAATTTAAAGAGTAGAATTCAGGCTGTGGAAATTAATTCTGAGAGAATATCAGAAGTTGAATTTTATACACATACATAATGCATACATATATGTGCATATATAGACATGTACATGTCTGAGAGTAAAGTAAAATCTGTGACTTTCCAACTATAATTGGTTAAATCTTGCTCCATTTTATCTTTTTTCTAGACCTTTCCTTTATAGCTTACTTTAATCAATATTTATGCTGAATATTTTATTTAGAAGTTTTATGTTTATAGAAAAGCACACTTGATTATGAAAACATTGATTTTATGTCTTGCTCCCTAATCTATGACTAGGCAGATGAATGGTAAAGTTAACTCACTCTCCCAAATGGTTATAAAATTTGTATTTCAGGCACAGTTCCAAGAGGTCATGGCTTGTTTGAAGACTTAACATATTTTCATGCAGATATATCGCAGAAACCACCCCCTAAATCAGAGGCTAACAAAATACATGTCGGAATAATTTACCATACAGATGGGGTGAAATAAATAGAGCTCCAATAGTGTATCAGTGGGGTGGCCAGTGCTGGGGAAGATATTACAGAAGGGAAGATCTTCAAGAGGAACAGTACATGAATGAGTGGTCAGAAGCCTTGAAGAACAACAAGATAAGCTAATACTCAGTCAAGGTGAACCTAAACTTCTAATATTAGAAAAATAAAATGAGGCAAACATGAGACAGTGCATGCATAAAGTTACAATCTATTCAGATATTATAGGAACTTTTGTGCCTGAATTTAAATAGCATGTTTCTTCCTTAATGTGATTAATACAGAGCAATTGTAATTATAAAGGCTGATGGTTTTGTTATATACTGACACAGATGATGCTTTATAGGAAAATGTGACTTAGGGTCTTATTAAGCCATGAAAGTTCCACCTCTGAGAGAGCCCATCATAAATTCTGAGAGAACTTTGGTTGGCCTAAAGACCCAGGCTTCACTTTATTCTTGAGGGAACTCTAGCCTCTCTCAAGTTTTCCCAAATGGTTCTGGGAATACCCTCTGGGTTTTTTCCCATTGTAGCACATATCACAATAAATTAAAATTGTGCATTTCTGTGCCATTTCCCATTATACTTAAGGTCTTTGATGGAGAAGTGTCCTACTCAAGTTCTTTTTTATTCAGACCCTACATCCAACTAATGACAAGGTTCTATCCTCTCTACTACTAAAACATATCTCTGTCCCAACTCCCTCTGACCAATTTCAATACTACAATCCTACCACACGGTCTCATCATCTTTTGTTTGGATTCATACGATAGTCACCAAAGTGGCCTTCTTGATTCTGCTCCCATCCCACTACAGTCTACCCTACTGAGTGCAGGCAGAGCAATGTTTGTTTCTAAAACTTATATTCAAGTCATTTTCCTTAATAATTCCTTCAAATAACTTCCAATGGAAAGGATGATAAAAGCCAATCCCTTTACCCAGTGATTTCTTTTCATATTTCCTTAGGTCATACACTTTACGGAGAATATCTTCCATTCTCTTTCTTGAACATTCTACATTTATTCCCACCCAGGGTCTTTGCCTTTGGATGCCTTTCTGTTTGGATTCTCTGCTCCAAGGTCTCTGCATGGCTACCTGTTTGTAGTCACTCAGGTCTCAACTCAAATTTCACCCTCTCAGAGAGATCTTCTTTGACTCTTTAGATAAAGGTGCCTAACCTCCCCCAGTCACTCATTCTCACATTTCCCTACTTTATCTTTTTCATAGCACGTTTTAGTGTCAGAACTATCATATTCAGGGGTGCCTGGGTGGCTCAGTTCATTAAGTATCCGACTTCGGCTCAGGTAATGATCTCATGGTTCATGGGTTCAAGCCCTGTGTTGGGCTCTGTGCTGACAGCTCAGAGCCTAGAGCCTGCTTCAGATTCTGTGTCTCCCTCTCTCTCTGCCCCTCCCCAACTCATGCATGCTCTCTCTGTCTCTCAAAAATAAATACACATTTTTTAAAAATTGAAAAAAACAATCATATCAGTTAATGTATTTATTGTCTACCCTACTTGAATATAAACTGCTTGAGAACAGAGACATTACTATATTCTCAGTTCTTGGACCTGTGCCTGATAAACAGTTGGTTATTAATAAATATTTTGAGTGAGTGGTAGAGAGTTTGTCTTCTTAACCACTCTTCCTCCAATGCCTCACACCATATACGTTTTAGATACATAAGAAATACTCATTGATCAAATTATCGTTTTCTCTGAGAATACTCTGCTTGACAATTATTTGGTGCTATGGGTTGAATTATGCTCTCCGAAAGATACGTTGATTTCCTAAGCCCTGGTGCCTGTGAACGTGATCTTACTTGGAAACAATGTCTTTGCTGATGTAATCAAGTTAATACGAGGTCATTCTCTATTAAGTTGGCCCTTAAGCCTAGGGTCCTTATAAAAACAGAAGAGATACAGAGACAGACATGAACAGAAGGAATAATACCATGTGACAGTGGAGGCAGAGATTGGAGTGGTGTGTGTGCAAGCCAAGGATTGCTGGTAACACCAGGAGCTAAGAAAAAGCCATAGAACAAACTTGTCCTCAGAGATCTCCAGAAGGAACCAACTTTGCCACAACCTAGAATTTTTACTTCTGGCCTCCAGAAGAGTGAAAGAATAAATTTCTGTTGTCTTAAGCCATGCAGTTTGTGATACTTTGTTAGGGAGGCCATAGGAAATTAATATATATGACAAAAAGAAAAAGGAAAGGTTGGGAAGATGAGTAAGAATTAAAATATGAGGTACAATTTACCATCCTACATAGGAAATGTAAGAAAATGTTCCAGTTTTCATTATTTACTAGACATGTAACTATAAGTATACATTTTAATCTCTCTGAGCTTGTTTTCTTGTTTATAAAATGTGGTTTATAACGCCCATCCTATAGTGTTATGATATTAATATAGTTAACATATATAATACCTCAGAACAGTGTCTAGTATATAGTGAATATTCAAAAACTATTAGCCATTACTCTTCCTTAGGGGCTGAAACTGTAACAGTGAGTAGAGACAGGTTCCATAGCCATGAGCTACATAAATTCTGCTCATCACGCAGCAATTCATTCCTCCAGCAAAGATTACTTGAGTTCCAAGTATTATACTATCCTATGTGTTCCAGTGCCAGGTTGAGCTCTTCAGCAGCATTCCCATAGAATCATCTCCTTGAGGATTAAGGAATCTGGAGTCAGATTTCAGCCTAATAGAAGGTTCAACATAATATGAGTTATTTCTTTCTAAATGTAGACAGAAATACACATGAGGTACTGACTTGCCTGAATTTGTGTGATCATTCCCCAGGAGGCTGTAGATGAGATTCATATAGATCTGGTAAAACAGGTGCATTGCCATGTGTGGTGGATACTGCAATACACTGCCCAGGGCCACTTTCAGAACTTAGAGCATGATTCCTCATCAGCTGCCAGTGTATCTGGTCATCAGTCCATTCTGGAACCTGCTCTTGTCTGAAGAGCTAACTCACCTAAAGCTACACCCTCTTCCTGAGGCAGTGCAGATCCAAAATTGGCTGTTGTAGAGGTAAATAAGGCTCAGTCTCTTCTCCCCAAGTCAGGACAATTCTGAAGGATCATCTCACTTTCGAGTTCCCAATAAGATCAGCCAAGAACTTTCCTGAGTCAGATCAAGGTGACCTCTTCCCTCCACCCAATCCTATTTTCATCTCGTTGTCCAGAGATCTTGAACTCAAGAGCACTCCCTATAGCCTTCTTAGATTTAAATCTCAATCTTCTTCAGGAGGAACCCAATTTATTACACCATCTGAAGCAAACCAACCAATCTCATACAAATTAATTAGCTTACATGGACTTTTAGAGCCTAAATATTTTCCAGAAATTTGAAACTTTGGTCTAAGTAAGTATGAATAAGATGAGCTCATTTGCCACTGGGTGGGGGTGGGAATAAAAAGGAAAAACAGTTTCCCATAATTTATTCACATAAAAACAAAATGTGAATGCATCTTCCTTTCACTGTGTCATTCAACAGTTGAGGCTAATGGTAAAATTTGCAAGTCAAAAATTATTGCTTTTTATGTGGATAGACACATAAAAATGGATGAATGGAAAGAAAGCAGAAGATGTCATAACCCTTGCTAATACTACCTTTACATTTCTATGGCTCATTGATGCTTATAAAGCCTTTCATATGACTGCTTTCATTTGAATTTTGTTCTAGTGCTGACAGAGGTGAAGAATAAGTGTCATTATTCCCTTTTCAGAAATGAGAAAGCTGAACTTCTGAGGGTTGTTTTTTTTCCTTAAGGTCCAGTGGAAGAGCTGAGATGCTGATTTTCTAAGCAAAAGCCTGTTGGTGCTTGGCTCTCCTTCCATAAAACAACTCAAACTGTAGAGACAACATATTCATTCACAAAATAATTAGTGAACAATGAAAAGGTTTCAGTTACGTGGAGAGATACAAGTTACATGGTACTGACTCTAGATGCAATAGCACTGAAGAGATGCAAGGGAAATATTGGAAGGGGACTAATGAAGAAAATTACTTACAAAGACTTTGTTGTTGCTGCTGCTATTTTCAGGTGCTAAAGTTAACATTTACTTTCAGATATTTGTACTACACGTTTTACACGCATTACATAAATTTTTCCCAGGATCAATCCAATGAAGTAGGCACTAACTAGCATACAGGAAATCAGGTCTGTAATTAAAGTCAAGGATTATGGAAAACTTGCTTTCAAATCCTGCCGCCATGTTTGTGCGGCACTGGGCAATACTCAACATCTTTAAGCATCAGGTATCCCTTCAGCAAAAGAATGAGTGTGTGTATAATGTTGCCTACTTCATAATGTTGTAAAGGTCGAGAGGGATTAAGAATGAAAAGTGCATAGGACATAATACAACCTCAATGCATTTTAGTTGTGTTCATCTCACAGATGAAAGAATGTGGGCACAGAAAAATCGATAACTTGTCCTACGCCATACAGCTTGCTGGTGGCAGTGGATTTTCCAGACCATCATATCTCCTTAACTAATATTTTGTGTGTGTGACATTATTTACCTTTAGGCCATTTCCTGACATCTTTAAATGAAGCATTTTTAAGACACACAGGTGGTGGTCCTTTTGGCCACATTACAACTGGTATTTGGCTCGACGGGAACAAGTGGACGGACCCATTTGGTGTGACTTTTCCTTCCAGCCCACATTCTACAGGGCTTCTGTATCCAGTGATGGTCCAGGACTCTGGCTGGCAGCCACTGTCCTAAGCTATTGGTGTCACAGGTGCATGCAGCGACAGGGGAGATCTGGGAGGGAGGAAGGGAAACAGTCCTTTGAGGACTGATAGATAGATGTCTTCTAACTCAGAAAATACCGAATTCCAGTGTGTGAAGGATGATTTGTTTAGGAGATATTTCAAATCCAAAATATTCACTTTCCAAGCACTCTAGTTTCTCAGAATGGAAATGTGCTCAAATAAAACATTTTTTTAATCCTCCAAAAACACCACCTCTAAACCAATCTTAATTAACACATTTTCTATTAACTAGAATGATCTGAAATTCCAAATCCATCATTCAAGACACAAACAGAATTGGACTGCACACTAAAAATGTGCACACTTCACTGTTGTACATCTGTTTGGATCACCTTTAAAACAATTAAATGGTGAATGTGTGACTAAATTACCACACCGTGTTCTCTGTTTAATTTCAAGGTTGAAGTGTCTTCCCATCACAAATGTGGGTAAAACCCTAGAATGCTGGGGGACAGAACAGGAATTAATGGCTCTTTCTGTTGTTTTGATTTCCACATATTTGATGGCTTTGTGTAATTTGAATAATTGTAAGCTTCCAGCATGCTGATAAGGTTCACCTACATTATTCATTTGCATGAAGTGCTGATCAATTAAAGCTTCTCTCTTAAAAAAAAAAAAAATCACCATCCCATTCTTCAGCAACAAAGCTTAGGTTACCCCCAGCTGTCACTACTCTCTTTTACTAGAGAATTTCAACAGGAAATTCTTATCCATCTTTTTCTTTCCTTTATTTTTATCCTAACCTAGTTTGTGTTCTTACCCTTGGTCTAGTCTTCTTCACTTAACTCTTACAGTCTGATTACTGGACTTGTAACACTTATTTCAGAAAAGCCTTTAATAAACATGACCATTATTGGAAGGAGATTGTTAATTCCATGGTTACTAATTTACTGGCAGCACAAAAAGTGCATACATCCAAATCCATCTGTGATGAAATACAGAACGATTCCTTAAAATTGAAAAATTGGTTTTCTTCCTTTGTCTTGTAAGAAAAATATGATGGTTAATTTTATGTGTCAGCTTGGCTGGGCCATGGTACCCTGATACGTAGTCAAATGTTAATCTGGATGTTTCTATGAGGTTGCTTTGGATGAGATTAAACAAGTGGAGTTAAAAAAATTTTTTTAAGTTTATTTTTTTTTATCTTGAGGGAGAGAGAGAGCACAAGAGGAAATAGTGAAAAAGAGGGGGAGAGAGAATCCCAAGAAGGCTCTGCACTGTCAGTGCAGGTTTGAAACTGATATGGGGTCTCGAACTAATGAACTGTTGAGATCATGACCTGAGCCGAAATCAAGAGTCAGTAGCTTAACTGACTGAGCCAGTCAGGAGCCCCTAAACCAGTGGATTTTGAGTAAAGTACACTGTTGTTTCTAATGTGGGTAAGACAATTAGTTGAAGGCCTGAATAGAACACAAGACTGACTTCCCCAGAGCAAAAGGGAATTTTGCAGCAGATGACCTTCAGACTTGAACTTCAGTACTGGCTACTCCATAGGTCTCCAGCCTGACAGACCTGCCTACACATTTCAGACTTGTGAGCTTCCGTAATAGCCCGAGCTAGTTCATTAAAATAAATCTCTTTTGATAGATGGATTTAGATAGATAGATAGATAGATAGATAGATAGATAGATAGATAGATGATAGATAGATAGATAGATAGATGATAGATAGATAGATAGATAGATAGATAGATAGATAGATAGATAGATAGATGTTCTTTCCTCTGGAAAAGCCTAATACAAAAGCTAATCAACAAAAAAATGACTATATCTATTTCACAATTATAAAAAAGGATCCAGGTAGCTTATATGTCTAGAATGCCTTCCCAAAGAAGGTAATAGACATTTCATGGAAAAGTTTGTGGTCAAATAAGTTTGGGAAACATGGAATTAAAATTAACTATATTTTCTTTACAGTAGGAAGCTAAAGTCAAAAAGGAGCAAGATGAGCTAGGAAAATTGGTGGACACAGAAAGGCAAATGAGTGCCCATCGAATAAGGAGAGATACGTTTTTTTTCTCCCCAGAACCCAGATGGGGAGACTAGATCAGGGTCCTACCTTTGGAATCCCCTCCGGTGGCTTCCACTGCATTTAGGATGTACTTCATTCTCCTTACTGTAATCTCCAAGAGCCAGAAAGCTTTTACTCTTCCCTACCTCTTTAATCTCTTCTGTTGCTACTCTCTTCTTTTTGAGCTTTATTTCTAACCCCTCACGGCTTCAAATTCACCCCCATCTCAGGGTCTTTTGTATACTTTCTCCTTGTACACATACCATTGAATGAGATCATCTCATCTCCTTCTCATTATTCAGGTCATCCTCTCTCAGAGAAAAAGTAAGAACCTTCTGGTCTCTCCCCCTCTAACACTTCACTGTTTTTATTTTCTCCATAAAATAAATCAGCATAATATTTATTTGTTCATTTTTTAATACTTGTCATTTGAGTAATTCAATGCCACTGAAAATTTTACTCGATGGTCTGAAACCATTTATGAATTGATTCATCAATCAAACATTTTACTAACACCGTGTCAATAAGGGAGATTATCTTTTATAAAGTAGTCACATTTGGGAGGTGAAGAGAGAAGGGAGCTTGTTGGGACCACCAAAGACAGAGATATTCAAAGTCCATGAGTAAAATTCAGTTAGAACTGAGTGTTGGAAGGGGCATCTGGGTGGCTCAGCTGGTTAAGCATCAGACTCTTGGTTTTGGCTCAGGTCATGATCTCAAGGTTCTGGAGTTTGAGCCCCCAAAGGGCTCCATGCTTACCATGTGGAGCCTGTTTGGGATTCTCTGTCTCCTCCTCTCTCTATGTCCCTCCCCTGTTCACATGCTCTCTCTCTCTCTCTCAAAATAAATAAATAAACATTTAAAAAAGTAAAAAAAAAAAAAAAAAAAACCAACCAAGAGCAATGCTGAACAAACCAATACAGTACAATGATGGTTTGAGGTCATGGAAATAGGTCCTAGACAATGGGGCACAAGGGAGTCATCTGTCTTGAGCAGAAGATAAAACTGATGAAAGCACTATATCAAAAGTTCAGTATATGTAGTACCCAGTGGTACTACAAGATGATTTGAAGTAGTGTACAGATGGGTTTCTTAAGAAATTATTAGTTGTTAGCAAAGGTGTGCTAGCATGCCTTAATCAATATATCAAAATTATAAGTTAGAACCATGATAAATCTAAAATATATATATCAATTTAACAAAAAAAGTTGCATGTGTAATTTTATAATTTATATGCAACCATGTACAAAACTATTCATGAAGGGGGCAGATATAATGAGGCTAGAATAGAAGGTTAGAGAAAATGGAATATATTTTCCTTCCATATCATATTCTTGAAAAGAGTTCATATCTCAATATATAACAAATTCAAAGCCTGGATCCCAAGGCATGTTGCCGTCTTTCTGTAACCTGACGTTCAAATTCTAGCACTTTCTTATCCCCGTTGGCTTAAGCTTGGTACAAAGAGGCTTATACTCAGAAGCACAAACCATGGCTCTGCCACTTGGGTGAGGCATAACTTACAGAAAGATACTTTGCTGCTCTGGTTCACAGCGCCTTATCTGTGAGTCTGATTCAGTCCACGCCCTCCCAGCTTCCTTCCCTGGCTGGTCGCTGCTATCCCATTCCTTCTGCTTTCCACTCCCTCATCTCCAGTCATTCTCAAACGCCGGTGTCTGTCAGAATAAGTGCAGCTTCCTGGGACCGTGCCCCAAATTTTTGATTCTTACAGGTCTCGATAGGGTCTGATAATCTGCATTCTAGCAAGCAGCCTCGTGTTTCTGAAGCAGAGGCAATATATTACGAAACACTTCTCAATTCACAGTGTCAGCATGAAAACTACAAAAAGAGGTACAAGGTTTTCAAGTCATTATTATGAGGTGACCTCTGACCCAGCAGCCCATCCCTTCCCACCCGCAGTGACTCCTAACTCCATTCCTGCCTGTGAATTGTGTCACTTTTCTTTTTCTTCCCACGGTGGGTTAGTCCAGCCACACATCTTGGCCTCTCAAGTTCGTCTATCACACCATCCATCCTGTGGCTGTCTTTGCCATCCTTCCAGATCAATAGACTCACAAGAGAAATAAAGGTCACTCCTATTGAAAAAGAGACATAATGAGGTACACAGTCCACATGTGACCTTGGATGGAGAAATAGCAGATATCCCTGAACTTAAGAGCTCCAGTCTACAGGCTTCTCTGATCCCAGAGTCTGGAGCAAATCTGGCTAACCCCAGATAATTATTCCGCGGCCCCTTGCAGCTGCTCTCAAAGCCTGTGTGTAGACACTCAGTGATGTACCACTCAAAAAGCTAATAAGGTTAATATCTACTTTTAGGGAAAATATAAGAAGAGGGAAGCAGAAGAGTCATTATTAGGAGATGGTGGGGGGGCTTCTTTTCTTTCCCCATGACATAATCTAAAACTAATTAGGGAATCCTTGGCATATGAGGTGCTGGGTTTTGAACAGTTGTGAGAACACATCCCATAGAGAAGGACAGAGATAGCCTTCTGGTCCACCTCTCCTTTGTTGAGGCATGTTCTCCTCCCCCAAGTCCTCCCAGAAGATCTGAGCACAGGCTCTTTTTATGCACATGCATCCTGCTGAGGGCTGCAGAGTCACAAAACAGCCCAGAAAAACAACGCCCAGCACATAATATGCACATTGTTTTGATTGAGACATTGCTGTTCGAAATGCATTTATTTCTGCCTCTCGTAAATACTCCTCCACAGTAGAAGAAAAAATAACAAATGCGTTGTAAATAGAGGCCCAGACGTCTTACACTTAAATTACAGTCACGTCATCCCAGTCCTATCCGATCTTTCAATTATAGTCATTAATTGAGGATGTAACCCAGAAACAATTACATCCATGAAATTCTAATGAGTCTCCTGTAGTTAATATAAAAAGAAAACAATGGGAAATGCATGCTGATGCTGGAGTCTAATCCAATTCTGTCGATTAAAATAAAGAACAGCATTTTGTAACATGTAAATCTGATTCTTTTTCCTCTACCCAGTTTCATTTCTCAGAGAGTGACAGACTCTCTGCATAGATTTGCTTATCTAACAAGCTTATCGAGTTGCCCTCTCTCCATTATGTCCAGAGCACATCTTGAAAACTCGCCAGTGGGGAGTATACTTTGCTCAGGGATCCATCTTTTAGAGAGTCTCATATATCCACAAGAAAAGGCCATTCTTTATTTACCTGGCCTGAGTGAGACTATACTTCATGTATTCACTATGACAAAATAATTATATTAATTACAGTGCTGGAAGAGCATGATAGCTGCTTAATTCTGAATCTGTCTGCCTCTGCTAGAAATAGAGCAACAAGATAACGAAAAGAATAGAACCCCCCAAAAAAATCACAAACTCCATTTTCACTTAAAATAGGAGACAAAGAAAACCCACAAACTTCCAATTATGTGTACATGCTGCCAAAAGCAACGGAAACCAGCAGAAGCCGGCAGGAAGGCCCAGAGCAGCCATGCTGCACTGGTAGGGAAGATCAGGATGTGCTGCCACTGGCGAGGCCGATCGCAGAAACCAATAGCAGCACAGATGCCTACTCTCCAGAAGGTGAGGGTCCCAAACTGTGTGCAAAAGTGCTAAGAACAGTATGGAAAGACAGTTGGGCATGAACAACTGTAGGTAGAAGGAAGACTTAAAAATTTTGCCCAGACAAATGCAGAGGAGAATATATTTAGAGAATGTCAGGAAAAATCAATTTTCTGAAAGTAAGTGGATTACCTTGGAAAGCAAGACATGTGCCTGTGGGGAGGCGCAAAAGCCAATAGAACACTCAGAGGAGACATATGACTGGATGAGGAAGTTCTCTGGAGCCAAGTTAGGTTCTAAGAGGTAAAGGAAGGTGCCCACATAGGAGTGCCACAGTACAACAAAACATTTTTGAACCTAGGACTGATTTCCAACAGAAATTCATTTCTGAATTATTTTTTTTCTATAAGGCTGTAATCATTGGCTGAGATATCTATTTTAAATTGCTTGGTTTCCACACCATATCAGTGCCTATACTATTCTGGTTTAAGTTGTGAATCAGGGAATCTATTCCTATTCACTCTACATCACCTCATACTCACATCTAGGAACATACTATTCTCATTTATAGGCTAATCAAAAAATGAAAGGGTAAAGACACACACACAAAATTTAAATGGTGTCAGAAAAAAATAATTTGGGAATTTTCCAACAGAAAGAAACACTCACTAAAATTATCTTACAATATAGCAGATAAAAACTTCAACCCAATATTTCAATAAATGTTCAAAAATAATAGATTATTTGCAGCTATGAAGGAAGATCACAAAGCAGAAATATAAGAGTTCTAGGATAACATAGTCAGACAGTAAAGTTGCCAGAAAGCCAGTAAAGTTAATAAATAAATAAATAAATAAATAAATAAATAATTGACAGAACTCAAGGGTAAAAAGGACAAAATTATTTTATAACTGGAAGAGAAACTACACAAAGGATCTGACAAATAGAATAAAAAAAAGGAAACCAATAAAGCAATGGAAACAAATAAAAATTAAGT